>OZ018300.1:12537448-14028094 GCA_963969485.1 Nomada goodeniana | reverse complement strand
TACGACGGGAAAAGAAAGAGGAAGGGGGAGAAGTTGCGTTTCGTCCTAGGCCTGCTAGCGGACTCATCAGTAAGGCGTACTAGCAGGCCCTGCCTTAGACACAGGGATAGAAGGGAATGGTCGGAGGTTGTATATATGGTCCCGCGGACCTATACAACCACTTTCGGGAGCCGGATCGTCGTGCTCATCGTGCTTGTCCCCTAGCGGTGTATGTGGGAAGTGCCCCCACAACTCCTATTGAAACGAAAACTCCTGACCCGATTTCTTCTTCGATATTCCAAATCACTCGGGCCACTTTCATAATTACTTTGAACAATTACTACCGCGATAAAGTCTTCGCGCGGCACTCTTAAACGAGTACGCAATGGCAGCGATAAGAAAAAAGAAACGGAAGAACGCGGTGAAACGAGTGACTCAACCAGAACATCGTCACGATAACGCGGATAAGGTTGCAGATACCACAGCGGGAGCAGGCGACGGCGAAGAACAAAAGCGTCGTGGGGTCGGAGGGAATGTATTCATCGCGCAGGGGAGTTATGGGGGCAGTTATCACCGGGTGATAACTCTTATTGCTGCAATAAAGTCGCACTGGCAGTCTCGAGGGGCGGCAACAGCTCCCCGAAGGCTGTTCTCTTTACTAGCTACGCACACACCATCCCCCTTCCCGCAGGCGTTGTAACTGCTACAAAAGCACATATGCCACGGGGCCCAGCATCGTTGCACGCTTGGCCGGATGCTTAGTTTGTTGCGCCGTAAATAACCTGTTTCGTTTCACCTGAGCCTTCGCGTCGAACGTCCATTGTTCGCGCGTGCGTTAATTGAGCGAGAAGATTACGAGGTGTCCCGGTGAACTGTTGGTAACCTTTCATTTAGTCGTCGATGACGCTGTTAATTATCGCGATCCGTTGAAACTAACAAACGACGGCCGTCACGCTTGTGAAGTCGGCGAATTTTTTGGCTCCTGCGTAGCCGTTGCATTCTTTTGATTTTGGAATGCAGCGCTGGTTGTGGATGGTAACGACGCGTCGTTACGTCGCGAGGTTGGTTTGGTGGCGTTTAATCTAGGATTTTTCTGGGGATTATCCGAATACATTTCGTGTAAACACGCATACTTCTTCGGGTATGTTGGCTTTATTTTGCGCTGAATTCGTTGAGCGGGGGCTGGTTCATTCTGAATTTTACGTATTATTATGTAAAGTGCTAAGGGCTATTATTATGTTGGGCTATATAGAATGGGGCCCCGGATATTGTATTTGAGCGATGATTATAATTATTTCGCTTTGGTTTTTATTTGCTGGAAGTCAGTTTCTTTTTTGCCAATAACTCTGTGGGATTTGTCGCCTCCATCAAAGAACGAAGTTACGAGGAACAAACGAATAGCGAATATTGGGAAGGGGCCGTGGCGTAAATGGACTGATCAGTGCCTAGTAATACGAAGATCGCGGGTTCGATTCCCGAAGCCTGCCCTTCCTGTTTATTCGGTTCCTACATAACTGCCACAAATATATCTGCTTAATAGCATTATTTCTTTATACCGTTACATTTTACCGTTTTGCAGTTAAGGCGAAATATAAGATTACGCACATTATGCATAACAAACATATTTTCATTAAATTAAATCGCTTAATAGTATTAGTAAAAACAAGATATGAAATTTGTAACAAATTAACCAAATAAACCAGCAGGAGCAGGTACAGAGTATGCAATTAATTTGTAACAAGAAAAAACGTTTTAACCACTTTTCAGGATGGTAAATAATAATTTCATAAGTTATATGAAATTCACAAGTAACTAAAAAAATGATACGGCCAATTGATATAATAATTAAAAATAGGTTTTAAACCCCCGTTCTATTATACATATAAGATTAATTCTTAATAATTATTTTCGAAAGGTTTGAAGAATCAATCTTTTATCCCATGCTATTAAACTTCCATTACATATGCCTTTAATTCTTTACTATGATAAACAATTGAATATTTAGTAGACGATGATGCAACAATAAAACTTTGAATATTGTAATATATATAATATATATATAGAATATATATAATATAAAAAATTGAATATTATTATCATAAAGGGTGTACAAAGGGATGTAAGGATGGACGTGAGAGCGCGTGAAAATCTTTCGAGAAACATGTATGGAAGAAAATAAAAAGGTGGAAACTACAAAAGCGTTTTACGTATGACAATAGAAAGAATATCTACTTTCGGTAAATACGATTTAAGATATCTAATAAAAAAATATTGTTACCAACCATTGGAAAATGATGGCATAGTATGATATTTGATTCGCGGCTTAATTTATACCTAGTAAGTAGTATAGACCAGTAAATGGTCAGGCGTTGCAGAATGCTTTATGACCATATTTTAAAAATCCATTGATTCTTAGCAAAATCATCTGAACTGTTTTTATAATAGATTATGAATAGTAACTATTGTAATAAGCAAACACATCATCAAATAGAATCAGTGATTAAAGCTAGTAAAATGAAAAAGTTCGGTAAATCTCCAAAACGAGAATAGTTACTGAGGAGTGGTGCGGTAGTCGGCGGTCCGTCGTACAGATGGTGGGAGGAGGTACGAGGGGAAAAGAAAGAGGAGAGGGAGAAGTTGCGTTTCGTCCTAGGCCTGCTAGCGGACTCATCAGTAAGGCGTACTAGCAGGCCCTGCCTTAGACACAGGGATAGTAGGGAATGGTCGGAGGTTATATATATAGTCGCGCGGACCTATACAACCACCTTCGGGAGCCGGATCGTCGTGTTCATCGTGCTCGTCCCCTAGCGGTGTATGTGGGAAGTGCCCCCACATTACGAATCGTAGTAAGTCGGTTTTTCTTAATAATAGCAAATTTATAACATTATAAATCTTATACGCTGTTCTGTATCGAAGAAGCGTAATATTTTATTTATTTATTAATTTATTTATAAAGGGACCAAAGCCTTTTTACATAAATGTTGACATAAAAGAAGAAGACTTTCCATAACATAACAAAGAAAGGATATGTACAAAAAGTCATGGTACAAAGGTATAACTTTGTTCGATAATTCTGCGTACTTGTCTTTCAAAAGTGAGTAAGGATTCACTAAAAAAAATTGTACGGCATTCAATTCGCGAATTGACTGATAATCAAGAGCGAGGTGGCCGTTGCGGTCTACGGCAAACTAATGCCGTGAGGGCTAGTTATATAAGATGATGTAAGGTAATGAGAACTGATTTAATGTAATAAATACTCGTATATTTATATGTTAATGTACAAGATGATTGTGGTGTCGTATCGGTCACGAATTTCGTAACTTAGATCACGACGGGAATAACGAAGAATGGTCGTAAATCAAACTCCGTTAACTTAAGGTGCAAGACTCGGCTTGCGCACGTTCAAAATCGAGGTTGTAAGGCTCGATCCTGAGAGAAGTGTCAAGATCGAGGTTGTAAAGCTCAATCTTGGCTTCTGAGGTAAAGCGATAGTAACTCAAGAGCAAGCTGTTCTTGTCTCGAGGGTAGTCGGAATGGAACTGATTTCGTTGTCGAACGTTTGTCGAAAGGTCGACTCAGAAGTAATCTTCTACACGCTGATTGGATATTAGCCCGAAGCACGTTTCTAGGAGGTAAGGGTGCCATCAATTTGGCAATGCAGCGGAATTTCCGCCAGGGTGTCCAAACATGATCTGCCAGATGTATGTTGGGACCAGCTCCGAGGCCCCTTTGGAAGTCCACGTTTATGACGCAGGCAATTGACTGTTGAGGTCGTGGGTAACCTGAAGGCGTGTAGCTTCTGGATTAAAGATATCAAACGATTTCCTCAAAAACAGTCTTATTACTTGCCCGTCATAAACGTGCTAGCCATCTGCACGTGGAAGGTTTTTGCTTGTGCCGATTGCTAGCCGCCTTTTTGAAAGGTACGGTGTTTATGAATCTATCGAGTAAGCAGTCGAACAATGCTAGCTGCTTCGTTCGCGAAGCAGTAGTGTCATTACCTGGTCCTCGATAATCCCTTGACCGGGGGCTGGGGACCGCCCGCTCGACGTCCCATTTCTTACGGAGGTCTTTACGACATAACAATGATAATGAAATGTGACTAGTCGAAGGTTATGACTGGACTGTGTGGAAGGTGATGGAAAGACTGGCTGGCAAGGTGGTGATACAGCAAGACTCCGAAGGTGTTGTAGAGACTCTCGAGTCTTCGTTAGGATCGCTCTTACTAAAAGACTCGCCAAAACCTGGGGACGGGCGTGTTGCTGGTGGTAATGTAGGATCGGGCGCCTCCATCAAAGAACAACGTTAAAAGGAACAAACGATTAACGAATATCGGGAAGTGGCCGTGGCGTAAATGGACTGATCAGTGCCTAGTAATACGAAGGTCTCGGGTTCGATTCCCGAAGCCTGCCCTTCCTTTTTATTCGGTTCCTACAGTAACATGCGGATTGGCTAATTCAGATGGTTTGTCGATGTAGAGAGGTGACGGAAGGGGTATTCCAAAAGCTGGTACAAATGGAAATTAACCGCCCCTGTCTACCGGTCACTCTCAGGTAGTGGCTGACCTGAGGGGTGCCTCGCGCGAAGTCCACATGTGCAACTACAGGTTAGCAGATAGTCAAGTTAGAAAGCGCTCTGAGTTTAGGAAAACCTACTAATTCTAGAAAAAGAGATGCACGAATTTATAGTTGTCTAGCTTGCAGCTGTAGAATGTAGTAGTTGTACACGACAAGTAAATAATTATATTTTAAGGAACACGATGGCTTTATGATCCTACTGTTGCGCCGCAACACAAATCAATACTATTACATATAGTGCTAGAGTCAGCAATAACGCGATTTATTGGATTACTGAATCCATATACAGATCTGGATTTAAGTGTTTGTAATACTGCTCTTGACCTCAACATGCGTTCAGATGCGTAGAAATTGATTTTCATAAGGAGAGCGGGCAATCAACTAAGGTTATTAATTAAATTAAAAATAAAGCTGTGGTTGGATATTCTTCTTGCTGGAGACAATGTTTCCAGGTTGATAGTGTTTCATATTGAGGAGTAATCATGATCAAAGATTGACACTGGATTGTTTAGCTTATATGAACAAAACCTGAGAGATGTATGCTGCACTCTTTCGAGAATGATTTCGTAAGTGAGGCTTTTCGGAGACTATTTTTCGGAGACCTAAGTGGGACACGGGATAACACACGTACTGGGGATGATAGGCAACTGCGTATTCGTGTAATTTGAATACATCAGTAAGGTAACTTCCCAACCATGCCAATAGATTACCCTTGCAGCCCCGTGTTGATACCTTCTCAAATAATTATTCATATTGAAGTACAACAAATTTGTCTACCATAAAAAGCGGTTTTAAAACTATGCAATAGTGAATTCTGCATAAAACGAAACGATAAAGCCGACGATATTGATAAATATTTCGGCAGTAATGAAAGTATAGCGGCATAGCAAAGACAACTGAAGATGCCAACACACAAGATAGAACATACCGCGTGAATGTTACGAGCATTTTTATTAGCATATGAAAGCACGAATGATTTCATCCGGCATAGTAAAATTTAAAACAACCATTTTTACTCTTTCTTTTACGAGACCTTTTACTTAATATAATACATTTAAGACATATTTTCATTCCGGTTTCCTTTGTGGAATTTAGATATTGTATAACAAAGAAAACATTTTTTTAATAATATGTCAAAAATTATTGTCAATGGTTTGTCACACTTATATTACACATTTATGAAAAAAGACTGTGACAGTGAAGTTTGTTTTCAAAAATGAAAACAAATATTTTCTTGTATTTTTCGACATTTTTAGTGACGTTACAAGGACTTTTTAAATATGAATATTTTAATTACTGAATGCGCTTAAAACCACTTAAAAAAAAAAGATGAAATGTAACTACTATCATTATAAAGAAGCTAAACCCAAATAAGAAACCATATGAAAAAATGCGTCCAATTCTTCTTAAAAGTAATTTTTTATAAATTAACTACATACTACTTCCAACTGAAAGTTTGGGAGCAGTTCCTTGGCGGTACGAATATTGCACAGCTTGCCAACGATATATAAATTCAAAATTAATATTATACAGGGAGATAGTAATAAACTTTGTTTCGGTATGTTCTAGCGTGGAAATTTTCGTAAATTCTCAACTTGAGATTAATCAGTCATAAATGGAAGAAGGGAGCTTCTTATTACGCACCTGACATTATTATAGCGTTCCTATATTATCAGTTTCGTATTTCCTAATAATGAAGGGAACTTTGCTCTGCACAAATTACTAGTGATATAGGAAATTGATAGCAGTTCCCTAGCACAGTTTCCTCACCCCGGTTCCCTTATTATTATAGTTACGACGATCCTCGAGTTTTGCAGACACTAACTTCCGATCGTCGTTACATTTACCTAAAGAAGTCGTGCGTCATCTTACTGAAACGGTTACTCGTAATGTAATATCATTGATGTATTTACTATCATTACCCTAATTACTGTACCGAACTAATCGCAAGCTTTGAACTACATTCAAGAACTCGCTGCAGAGATCAACAAATTAGATTTATTAGTGTTTAAATTAATCCTACGTTACAATAACATTAAATCTTTGTCCCGAGAATATCAAACTATATTCCTTGTCAAAAGGGCCATATCAAAATCTAGTAAATCTAAATAATTATTGTTATCCGTTAAATGATAATTATTATCCAAAATTGACTTGCATCTGCGATTACCGGTGACCAACTTTCATTACCATACACTTCATCGGATCAAAAATGTATCGCCTGATATAGCTGCAGGATTCACAGCTTCAAAAACTAAATTTCGATATTGCAATCTCAATTTCTTTTACATCAAAATCGACGTACGGAACCCGGCGTATCTTTCTCCGACGGTCAACAAAAATCCGATGTCACCACAAATACCAACTGGATGTAATCAAACATTCGATTAAATAGTCTAACGATATTACCCTTCTCAGATGTTCCGTTTATCGTTACAGTGCTATTCAATTGCCGTTCGCTACGCGGCCGCCGTGGTTCCTCCGTTTGCAATACGCGTTTCGCTAACGTCGCGATTAATAGGAGGATAATCGGCTTGCCTATCCTAAGTAAATGACATTCAGCCCAATAATTAGTATTCGGGCATATATAGTTCTAGCGGAGAGAAGATTCAATTACGGACAAGGATACAAGTTGAGTATCGATAGATCCGCCAGATTTCACTTGTCACTAACAAGATCTGCTCGGCCATCAATTGTGGCTAGTTACGGCGAGGCACAGCTAAGATTTACTACCTTCGCGTTATGTTAGAACGCGCGTAATGAACGACGTAAATCAACGTTATGATACGTTCCTGATTTACTGGCTCTTGCGGCGAAAAAAAGGAGGAAACGGCGGAACCGATTAGGAGGGGCAGCCGTGCCACGAAGAAAGAATCTGAATCATCGAGTGGCGAACGCGAAACTAAACCCGATAGACGAAGGGGTGTCCCATAGGATGTGGCCTATTGTTCAGGAAGGTTTCTCGTTCTAATCATGTTCGACGTTGTTGTGTAGCGAGTACCGCACCGCGAGGGAATATACGAAATCCGACTAATTTACAGAATCGAAGGAAATGTAAGGAAAACCGTATTTTCTAAACGCAACGAAACTTTATTAAAAATAGGACGAACCGCGCGTAATGATGTTACAAATCAAGAGACCTCGACTACTGCCTCGGGTGCCTTTTTCTATCATCCCTTATCTCGCACGACTAACGCCAGCTTGGAGGGTCTGTTGCGGACCTTTTGGAGTTTTGAGCTAGTTCTCCTTAGTCCTCGTGACTCAGGAACAACAACGCGTCAGCGTACTTTGCCAAGTCTATGTTTATGCATTACTCATTTAATCTATTTTGTATTACGCATTCTTAGTTCTCTGTGACAACGTTGGCGTGGTATTTAGGACGAAAGGGTTGATCCTAAGTGTCTGAACCGAGGATTCGTTGTACACAGAATTCTGAGAATTTGAAGTGGAGCTTGTTCTTGTTCCTCTAGCGGTGACGTTCTCAAGTATATGTTTTATAACGATTCACATATTTGTTCGCGTTGGGCTGATATATATATTATACATGTGAAAATTTACAAAACTGTAGGAGGCAAATCCGTCATATTATATATGAATGGATTCAGAAAACAATTTCGGTTCTTTCTTGTCATCATATAAATTCTTGTATTTCTTAAGATAAGGTAACAATAAATTTGTTTGTTATAAACAAATTACTTTTTACAAAATCTGTGACCATTATTTGTTTTAGCTCAAAAAACCATGAAACTTTTCCTTCAGAAGTTTTTTTAAGGCTGCGGCAGTTTTTGAGATACCACTTTTCTGCTGAAACTTCAAGGGGTGAATTCATGTCCTAAACTTGCGATTGGGCCGCTATAAAAAAGTATGTGTCTCTTATTCTCACCTGCTTAATATATCCACTAAGTTTAATCAAAATCGGTGGCGGACAGTTCGACATGTATCCTTGTAAGTAAAGAGAAATATCCTCAGAGGTACATCTTTGATGACGAAGAATAAAGGTAAAACGACTATGTGCTTAAGAACAGTTTAATTTATATTAATATTGCCTATGGTTTTTATGTAAAATCAGAGTAATGAATGCCTGGCGTCGGATGAGTTAAATATAGATTGGTTGCACTTTTCTGTAAAGAACTTTGTAGTTCTTCATAGAAACGTATGGGTACGGATATAACGGTGTCTTTAACCGAGAAAGTGTGGTGATTCCTAGCATAATGGATTGCATCTCAGAAACGTTGTTCAACGATATTTGTAAGAAAATCTGAAGATCAAATGATACACGCGACTCGAATTACTTCTCACAATTTCTGCCGAAATGCTGATCAGTGTCGAGTCACTGACAAACACCTTTATCGCAAAAGCAAACGAATGCACAAGAATTGATAAAAACCGGAACGCAACAAAATCATTGGTAATCTTCAAAGACATATTTGACGAGCCAGACACCCCGCGTAACGGAAAGCGAGCCCGTTCGTTTCTGCACGCCCTCAGAAAAGTGATGCCCAAAAGGAAAATCAAACAAGGCGAGAGAGCACACCCTCCAGAATAAACGGAAACCCGTCTCGAAGAACGATGCGGGGTAGAACAACGCCGAAGCTCTCGTATTTGCGCAAAGATCGCTCGAGCGGACCGAAAAGAAACCGTTTCAAGGAGCTTCAACGCACGTCTAGGGAAATACAACGTGGACGAGGGACGCGGAAGGGCGGGTGGACGGATCGCAGCGAGAGGAAGAAGGCGTCGGGCGGAAGGAAGCAGTCGGATCCTGTTCCTGCAGGGTCCACGCGAAGGGAGGAACGAGGCGACCGAGGCAGAGTCCCCCAGGACACGGTCCGCCCTCTGATTACTGCATTCAACACAATCTCCGCCATTGTCTACAGCACAGCGAGTCTAGAGAACATATTAATATTACGTAACCGAGCCAGAAGATGTCCATCCCGTGCTAAATAATCCAAAGTTGCCGCTCCTTGCCGAGGATGCATGCTTGGGTAGAGCTCGCAGGACTCGTATAACGTCCGTCCCTTTCCCATCCCATTTTTGTCCTGGCGTCGCGACGTCGTGCGGGCGTCGAGTGCGTCGAATAATCGGTGGAAACGTGGGGACGAGGGTGGAGAAGTGAAGGTAAAAATTAGAGAATGTATGAGCGTGTGTCGCAGTCCTGAAGTCGAGTGAAGTTGCTGTGAAGAGAAGTCTGAGTGGAGCGAAGTCTGAAGTATATCTGGGGAAATTAAATTGTTGGTGGCTAGAGAGATTCTGGGCATCCGATTTTGCGAAATGTGGTCGGCTTGTTTTACGCTGATTTGTGGATTTGCTGTATCACGAAGTATTACGAGTGTTGCTTTGTTTTTGACGGGGCTAGAGTCATTCTGACGGGGCATGTCAGATCATTTTAGTTATCGGTGTACACTGGGTGCAGAAATAATAATACGAGAGCCTATTTTGTTCCAAAGATCGAAGATCGTAAGAAACAGCACAAATCTGGAACCATAGTTTCATTCGTTCATTCAGAAAACTACAATGCAACCCCGCAAACAAATCGATTAATTGTTCAACAGACTTTTCAAGCACACCGCCTGTTCCAATAACAAAGCTTCATTTCAAACTACTAATCGTAAAATTACCCCGAGCCAGACGGGTACTAGATTTAAATTCATCCAATGATACTTTATGCATATTCAATCAGTGTTCCGGCATTCGGCCGGCATCCTAGCCAGGCAAGCAAGCGTAAATATCATCTCAATAAACAAGAAACAACGGCCGGTTGCTTATATTTCAATTACCATGTCCCTTGCAAGATATCCAGCATTAACCTACAACCTGGCCAGCCGTGAATCCGTCCACGCAAGAACGCGCCGATGCAAAATACGCGCGTTTGAATTAATATACATCCGCGCGTTTTAATTAACGTTTCATGGCAAAACGTGTATTACTTTACGATTGCTCGTCGCGCATATACGTAGACGGAGGTTGGACGAGGAGGCGCGCACAGTGACAGAGGGGATGGACAAAGGGGATCGTCGTTCTCGTCATCGTGAGAATTGCGGCGCTGTTAGCAACGATGACGCTCCTCTCTCCCTTCACCGTGATGGATTATTATCGTGGAATTTCGCGACACTCTTAGATCCGTTAGGCCGTTATTTATTCGATCTAACGACCCGGCTCCTCAACGCCGGCAGGCTTTGGATTCTGATGGCCGCATTTCTGCGATCGTTCGGAATCGTAGGTCGATTTGAGTGCAATTTCTGGTCGCTTCTCAACCCCCTGGAAAACTCGATATGGGCTGATACGTTTACGAGATCCGACGAGGTCCCGGAAATCGAGGAATTATTCTGACGGCCGTGGGAGCCATGCGAATTCCGTTGCTCGTTCGAAATGGCAGGATTCGCGAAGGGGGATGAAATGCAAAAGTTATAAGGCGATAGAAGAGTCGTGTTTGTAAAATAATAGGCGGAGTTAGACTGTATTTTGACTGTCAAATGTATTTCGGCAGGTTTGATACCATACTACGGGAGGCGCCAATATTGAGTTTCGATTTGGCTTAATTCTTGTTTTCATTTGTTGCATCGAAGGAACAGAAATAGTGAGCCTTTTTGACGAAACTTTTGTACATACGATTTAATTTACTTTACTTCACTACACTGGAAAGTATTCAGTTCCTATCAACTATTTGATTAATCGAAATCAAATAATTATTCATTATATAATTATTCACTCTGTAACAGTCGGTGGCATGTAATGCAAAGTAACAGAGGATTCTAATATTTTTTGTTCTTTCTCTCTTGATAGCAAGTGCCTCACTGCAAAAAATCACTGCAAAAATAAACAAAAGTTAAATTCTATTTAACAACACAACTGCCTACTTAATATGACGTTGCAATTTCCAATTTTTTAGTCAAACTTATTTCGCTGTTACAGTTTCCTTAGCAGACTGTCACAATAACAACCTCGCACGTGTACATTTGCACGCGATTAAACTGAATCGGCAGAGGTAAAGAAATATAAAGTAACATTTTCCCCCCCGACAATTATTTCCCACGCAAATGAAACGAATAAGAGCGCATTTCCACGCAAAGAATTCCGAACGTCTCCTCTTCGAATATCAACGTGCACCAACAAATACACCGGAAAAATTCTTCGACACCGCAGAACAACAAACGATACGTGCACAAGATTTCGACGGAAACAGAAACCATTCGATGCGAGGATTCCCGCGGAAAAGCGTCGGGAAGCAATCGAAATAATTCGCAATCTTTTCGAGCATATAAAGACGTTGCCGCAGAGATGCTCGTCAAGCAGTGCAGAAAATATTTCTGCGATAGGATTCAGCGTTAGTTCGAGCGGAATTTCCCGTGGCTCGTGATGTCAGGAATTTTCACCCGGCTCGAAGCTGCCACAAGGGCCCGTTGATGTAACGGTAAATGCAACGCCAAAAACGACCGGAGAATCGTATTTGTTGTCAAATAAAAGCACGACGACGCCGATGAATTGGTGATAACCGTTTGAATTCATTATGACGATTATTACACGTTTTTCGTGAAAATTAATTCGTACTCATCGCGCGTCGCGCAGTCTCCGTTAATTTATGGTAAACAGTTTGTCTCATTGAATGACGTTTATATTCCGCCGTTTTAATTATTTCCAGGGGAATTTCGTGAAACGTTTTTCTTCGCCCGTGGCGTTCACTGAAACATAGAACTGCGTGTGTCTGTCTGAATGTAAAATTTCAAGGACCATAAATTGAAGGTTCAATAAGTTGATACAATAGAAGTATAGAATTGAACAAAAGATTTCTCCGATATAAATTTCAGTAGTACAGATAAATGATTATTGAAACATGGTTTATATGTATTATGGCTTAAATAATTTTAATTCGATTCGGCGTCCTCATATATTGTAGTATTATGACAATATAAATGAATCGTACATAAACTCTTTTCATTAAAAAGAATAGAGAATGTTGTCGATTGTTACTTAAGGTAGCTATTGAAGACGGGAAAATTAATCTCGTTAAAATTCCTTTGTTTCCACTTAATGAGAGAAGACGAGTGCCCTTCGATATATTTCCCAGCAAGCTCAGTGTCCATTATTGCGATAATAATCAAAATAAGCCACGTTGCCGTGAAGAACTTATAATAATAGCCACGGCAATAATGCAAGTACGAGTAGTTTCGACTAATCGAGATTCCATGACCGTGTTTCTAAGCTGTAATAAATCATCTGCTAAATATGGACTTTGTGCATAACACCTATCAGTCGTATTCTATGCAAAATTAATTTCTTCGTATATTAATCAACAAATTAATAATGCGAAATACTGCCGACCCCGCTCTAAAAATACTATTATGGAAATATGCGAATATAGACGTGTTTAAAACGAAACGACATTATTCTCGGGTAATGTTTTCCTAAGACAGGAGCACGTCGAAACGTTTTAAATATCAAACATATCGATAACATATGCATTTTTGTCAAAGAGATGACCTTATCATATTTAACAGCGACATTGAATTTGTTATACAAAAATGCAGCACGGTTTGGCGATTACAATTCGTAGGACGTATGAAATAATTGAAGCCTTAAACAAATTTGTAATTAACTATCGGTCCATCTCCTTTTTTTTCACAAATATACAATACTGAACATATTCTACGTGCGTAACACAGTTCCATAAACACTAGCATACCTTCCACCGATCGCTTCCCAATGCCATTTCGTATTTCGCAATTTTACTTCACATTATCCGCACGCTGTCTACATGCCTCGATATCTCTGCCCGTTCGCACAACAGTGCCAAGTATCCGGCAGAACCCAATGGCATCAATGCCTTCCGTAGACGCGGGATTCAAGATCGACCATCGAATTTTGCACCACCCCTTCTATTTTCAAGAATAAGGCCGCTTGCCAGAAGTCGCGAGCCAGCCAAATGCGAAAGGGCCTGTGAAATAGGTGATAACTTGGCAACTACCGGTAGCTCGTACGTTTCAATATTTGCCGGCGGGGGAACAGGACGATATAAAACCAACGTGGCGGCATAAAGTGGACGGAAATTTTATTCGACCTCTGACCCGACGAGTCTCTCCCACGGTCACTTGGAACAGCGTGCAGCAACAGAGAAGAAAGCAGGGGCACGAACTACGTAATGATTTGTGTCGGAACGAAATATTATACTGACGCCGGGTGAAACGATGGTAGTAGGGATGCCTTTCCTTTGATCATTACTGCCGTGAGAAATCGTGACACGGTCCAACACGTTCGGTTGACGCTGTGAAAGGATCGATGTTTCGCGTGATCTGTGTTCGCGAGGAATACGTATGTCGAGCGATGTGGAGAAGTGCCAGGAAAGATAGAAAAGAACGACTTCCACGGTTGACAGCTTTTTGTTTGTTTTTTTTTAAGTGTCACTTTGCAAGTAGAATGAGCGAACTCGAGCTGCGGAAAATATTCGTTAGAATATTCGGTGGACTATATCTGCTATGTATTGCTGCTGTCAATATCTTTGGAAATATAAGCACTCATTGTTTCAATGGAAAAATACAGCACAACTGTTAATACCTTCCGGGTCTTCTATTATAAATTATATTGCATCCATACTAATATACTTCTTTCAACACTCGAATATTTATTGATTACAAAATTAGAAACTGCTTCGTTTAGTTAATAGTACTTCCTCTTTTCGTTGTATGTCAATATTTGGAATAATACGATTTCCTACAGCAATCTGTGTCTGATAACACAAATGTTATATTACAATATTCCTGAACAAAAATTTGTCAAACACTGAAACTGAATCATGCTGAAGTTTTCTCCGTTATGTTAGTCTTTTCAATGCAACAAATAGTCCTCGCTTGAATTATATAGCTAAATTTTTCGAAATCCTCATTATCTTCGGAAATCTCCTATATTGAGTAGTTTCTTTGCCTTTGCACGCGTATGTTTTAACCTACTGTATAAGACAATAGGTGCAATCAGATGTCGAGTCATCAATAGTAGACCACCAATATCCAAAGCCCACCAATAGCTCATGAATCCCCGTGTTGATTTATGTCACGACAATCGCCATTAAGTCTACTGGCTCAGCTGGCCGTCGTAAGTGCCACCTACCTATTGGCCGCAAAGCAATTTCTATTACTTACCATTTAACTGAAATATGTACATTTTAAATTTCACGCGTGTAACTTCAAATAACTGCTGATTGTATTACGAAATTCGAAACCAGGAAACATGTAAGTTAACATCGAAAATTTGACGATGGGCATTTTGTGTCCCCTTTTGAGCACTTCCTTTCATCTTAAACTCTTAGCAAATAAACTGTTTATGCTAACCGTATTCGATTGTCTATGCCATGTACAGACTAACTGTTGACACTTCAGCATTTTTTACCAGACCCATACAATGAATGTTTGACTAAACAGTCAAAGTTACGTTACCATAGCTTCGTAACGACGTCCGGCTAATTTTATCTGCCATATTGCGAATGGAACTCTGCAAAACACCGCACACTGTACGCGTCAATAAACTTTCTTCAACAAATATTAGACCATAGCATCACCAGCATTGGTTCAACCCTATAATTAGATAGTAGACTATGAAAATGAAAGTGCCTTACTAAAAATGAAATAGATATGTATAACTGTTGTTTAAACTGATTTAAATTCGTCATAAATTTTTGCAATAGTGCAGGAACCGAATAAAAAGGAAGGATCTTCGTATTACTAGGCACTGATCAGTCCATTTACGCCACGGCCCCTTCCCGATATTCGTTAATTGTTTGTTCCTTTTTAACGTTGTTCTTTGATGGAGGCGCCCGATCCTACAATAGTGTGTGCACAGAGGCGGACGAAAGAAAGTTTAAAATGTCAGCAATACGAAAAAGCAGCGCAATTGTGCAACAAGGAAAATCAGATTATCTGTATATTATGACATGCACTCTGCAGAGTGAAAGAATACGCCGGAATAAATACTGCCAAAAATTGTATAAAATATCTATTATAGAAATTACCGCTACTCAAATACAGAAATATCAATTTTAAATTTCCTTCTGTCCTCAACTGTATATAATGTTAAAAATTCGAAATAAAGCAATCTAAAACCCGTCATTTGGACTTTGCGTTTTCAGTGTTACCAGTAATAGTTTCATAAGCAGTTTTAACAGGAACCGCTTGAACAGTCTCAGTCTGTTGACCCATCTAGACAATCGAAGCCTAAAATGAGCGCCACTGGTCTGCCGTAGACAAGTCCACCCTACTGATCATGGCATCACGCCATCGTGCCACCCAGATAGTTTAAAGCAACCCCCGTCGCAAGAGTGGGAAAAGTCTGGTTGGTGCACAGGTGGAGGGAGGGGGGGGGGCTCAGAGGCACTAACATTCTCTCGGCTATGGGAGAACGTCAGGGACGAACCAGCCGCGCGCCACAATTCCATAACGACCTCTCTACCCCTTTACATAGATAATGTCTTCCCCCGGCCCTCGACACCCCTTGCCGTCCGACGCCTGGCCCGCGAATCACCCCCGGAAAGAATTTCCATATGAACCGACCCGCTGGCATTCGTTGCTTTTCCCAGTTGCATTTTGCAGCGCGTGCCGTTCGCCCTCTTGATGAGCGAAGAAAATAGCTGGTGAACGCGTTTCTCGCGTTTCCTGGAAAAATTCCCGAGGAGTGGCGGCTAGGCTAAGCCCACCTCCCGGCTGCATTATGGGAAATCGCTAAGGTATTTCGTGGGAATCTATGAATGACAGAATACGGTTTGCGGGTGGAATCAAGTTTCTGCATGGAGGTGTTTCATTTCGCATTCGGAAGCCGACGAATTTGAGTGTCGGGTGTATCGAGAGGAACTAAATAATATATAGCCGTAGGTGGAATTATTTATAATGATCTTCGAGGCAAGAAATATTCCAGTAGTATATGACAATGAATGTAATGCGGTAAACGTGTACACCGCATTATCCTCCACGGTGCTGCATAAAATTAGTACAAAACAACTTGATCGTAATAATCTTTGAATATCAAAGGTCTTCCCTCTATACTTTGTGGACTAACTAATGAACGATATGGATTTCCTTAAATGTTGCCTTCGTCTTTGCAACACCTACGTAAATATAAAGATACAGAAATTATTTGACAACTGTAAAAAGCAAGGTAGTGTATACGGCAAATATTAAATCGTCCTAAACTTCTATCAGACCGACCCCTATAACAAGTTTTACTACATGGAACGTACTACAATTATATTTACACGTAATTCCAAAAACGAGAAACGCAGTATTTTGTAATAGAGCCACGAGGGCCAATTACTGCTTGATATCGACGAGGCATATACTTGGTACTTTATTAATAGTGAAAATATAATCGCAAAGATAAAATATAACGAACAAAGTACGCAGCATTAAGAACAAACTTCCACGCACAATGGCTTCAGCAGCTCCCCGATTGTTCATATTCTTTGTTTCGCTCTTTCGCATATTCGTAATTCTCGCATCGTCGAATAATTGTCTTGTTTCGCCCCCGCGCTTTCAGAATTCCTTCATAGATTTAAGAAAATGTTCTGATGAAGATTTTCATAATAATTTTTAAATAACTTTTGTACAGGCTTGTACAAAAAGAATTACGTTCCAGGTCGTCCATATTGTTGATTGTTGAATACATAAAGAAATTGTTACTCTTGTTAGCAATAATAACTAACCTTATTCTCAAATTTAAAAGTGCATATAGTAATAATTAGTATGTTCACAATATCTTCTACAAAACAAGTAGTTCTAATTGAAAATTGTTCAACTTCCGAGCTAAACGACCCACCCCTTTTGGAACTTATCGCACTAGTAGAAATGTATTACATAGACAGACATGTGTAGGCCCGCAAATGGTTTATTTTCCAGGCAGAGAGCCTCAAAGGTTCTCGCTAAGGAGAGTGTTCAAAACGATTCCCTTGAGCAGTAATGTGCGGTTCGTAGCGTCGCTTCATGGATTACCAAACGCATATGAGAGTCGTTTGATTACTTAGAACGGTTCGACAACTTTCTATAATACTGCAAAGTGTTCCAGTTGTACATCCAAACTCTGAAGTGGCTATCGATAGGCAGCTTGGAATCTCCTTTGTGCCGACATTTCATACGAACATTTTCTCCGGTAAGAAACTTGGTAACCCTCCATTACAGAAATAAAACATTCGCAGATCTTATAAGATCTTCGATTTTTACCTCTGCGACGAGTAAAGTATATTCATGCAGTTTGGTCCCCGTTTCGGGTGTAGCCTCTACAAAGTTAGCAAACGCAATTAATTTTCATATTAAAAGGAGCAATGAGTACATGAATTTCTTAGGAGGTTCATCAACAAGTAGTGAGATTCGTTTATTCCCTTTCGTAATGGTTTTTATCTGTGCATTCAGATTCTGTCGTCCAACTGAACAAATTTGTCTTCCTAATTATCAATCTCTTCAAATAATCACATTAACCGCAGCATGACATAATCCATTTTTCTATTTACCATTTCTTTCCATATGTGTGTGTATCTTAAACCAACAGCGCACAAACTTTTCTACGAACTCGATTGCCTCAAAACAGCAACGCATAATTGAGTTTGTGAATCGCACTGGAAGCTACGTGTCCCTACGTGTGACGCGAAAAACCTTTTCAGTTAATAATTACGACCGTCCACAATTATTCGCCAGCTGAATGATTCGAGTTGAAACAATTATGTTAGCAGAGCTGAATGTGCGAGTGCCTGCAGAGTTATTCGCAATTCTCTTATTAAGTGTAACAGCTAAAAGGAATAACCAGAATTCAACCAAGCCGGAGGAAAGCCCTCCTCTTCTTTCCATAAGTAATGCCACTGCCTCCTCTTTACTACGTTCCTTCCATTCCTTACATACTCAGCCAGTCCGACAAAAAATTTCAATGTGAGCCTTTCATCTTGTGTCCGTTGCTTCTTCAAATTACGCTTCGCCGAGAATCGCGTGATGACTTCGGAAAAAAGGTCGAGAGGAGACTGATGAGCGCGAAAAAAAACGGTAAATCTTTTTTTTATGTTTATGGCAGAAATTAATTTGCGTACATAGTAAGTGTACACTTAGCGCATTGATCAGACTGGGCAAGGTATATGTTTAAAAGAATTGGCGAAAGGCGGCAAATTTTATGAGACAAAATTAAGTGGTATTGCACTATTTTCTGTATAGCAGTGTCTAAACAGTGCGACTAGATTTGGTTTTTAATCGAAATTTTATATTTATGTGGTTTATAATCTATGTAGCAAAAGGTATCGGGGTAGTTATCCCCTAAAAGAGTTACTTTCATGGGTAATTCAGACTTAATCAGAATGATGTATCTAAATTTCTAACCGCACAGTTTACTTTTATTATTCTTTTTTGTATACCAACGGTTTTTTCCCGTTTACGTAATATAAATAAATGAAAAAGTGAATGAAAGTGGAGAAGCGGATTAAGCAATTTGTTATTGTGCAATAAGTGACGTTTACATACAACCAATTAATTTATATCGGATCGATTTGGCAGGTACATTAAGGGATCAATAAACATATTCATAACTTAAATATTTATCTTCACTTTATATTTATCATTATTGCTGCAACACATCATTTTGAACTTTTCTGAACTGCTCGACAAATATTCACAGTATTTATTATAGATACATTACAGGAACGATATTCCATAATTTGTTCTACTCATGAAAGTAATTGGAGTCCGTCCATATTGTAAAACGATGAAGCCCATATGTGCCCCAATTTTCTGAATCGAGACAAACATAATAATTGAAACATATGAATGATTATCTGTACCTATGCTTTAAAATAATTCTTCCAAATATACGCTTTGTACATAAATGATCTTGTTTAAGACAAATCTCTTCCTGATCAATTTTTTTATCATTACGAAATATGGGAATATAGAAAATAAAAAATTCATACCAAAAGATTCATAATTGTACAAGACAATGTTCAGTAGTGTAAAAGTTATTTTCAGTAAACCTCACGTAGTTTGGAGTAAAGGGCAGATAGGGTAATAAGACCATAAGACCATACTTATGGTCGGCGGTGAATCGTTCACACCTCGGAATCATTATAAACAGTCACGCAGTATCTCCAATCCCAGAGTAGTATTCAGCACAAATTATTTTGCATTTTCTAAGCCATTCATCAGCTTTCATCAGCTCGTACTTCACAACTAAAGTCTTTTGACCACGCAAATCCATCCACTCCCTCATTCAAGTAATACTTCAGATGTTATATCTTTTAAACGAATATATTGCACGCAATTAGTTTTCTTCCGAGATAACTTGTTTGCTGTCAAATCGCCTTGCCCATACAAAGCAATAGACGAACACAACTCCACGTCAAATAACATAGAATTATTGATCTTGCATGATATAGATAGGGTCATTTCGGGACAGACGCACTAAGTTTTGCTTTCTTTAAATACAATCTTAAATAAGAACAATTGAAGGTATAAGAAGTATGTTCAGTTCGACTCATTATTTAAATCTCTGTAACAAAATGTAACATTCTATAAAATCTTTATTTTAACGCATTAATGTGCTGGTGAAAAAAATTCGACGAATTGCATGTCTCCCAATGGCCTGGTGTTAGATGCACCTTCAATTGGGGACAGACGCACTTCCTTCATTTGTATCCTCTGCTCCCTAGTTCTATTCTTTTCTTCCTCCTATCACACGTGTTACATAACGGAGAATACGTAGTGCATGTGCACAGTCTGTGTCACAAGAGTAAGTTCGTATTAGTTTTCCAAAAGTACCCCGGCTCTACATAATATTTTTTGCAGAAAGAATTTATTTACAAAAAAGTTCATTCACACAGAGATATCGCGGGCACAGGCTTGTGATACAAGACTGTGTACATTACAGTTACCCAGTTCGCTACCCACCTGCTCGCAGCGATAATAGTGTAATTGCATTCAAAAAGTATATGCAGCACAATCTAATTGTATAAAATCGTCCGCACCGGCCGTTTCTAGTACGAACATAGCGAACTGCAGCCTCGCGGGACGTGTATGATATTGCACGCGGTGCAATTCGGTTCCCCGAAGTGGCAAACGGCAAGACAGTCCCGCCGTTTGATCATACACGGCATTTACTTCAGATAATGCCACGCAGTTATGTAAGTATATTTGTATACCGAATGAACGCGAGCGTTTGAACAAATAACGCCCATGATGCAGGCGGCGTAAGCAGTTATAGTAGCAACAGCTGCGTTTAGCGACACAGTGTTCGCGAATTTTGCGGAAGGATGCGCACCGGAGGAGCTTCAGCAAACTGCTGCCTCGAAACGGAAGGAATGTAGTTTTGTACGTACGAGCTGTGTCTCGCGCGATCGTCTTAATTAACCGAGCTTCCTCAGCCGAGAACCGCTTAACGCGAGCGTAATAATAAGTACCCCTGAACATTTAACAATATTGTCCTGGCGCGGATGCAAGTTTGTTGTAGATGGCAAGCGCAAGAAGCGTCCTCCTCAAAGAGACGTTACATTTCATTTACCAGGACAATTTACGTTACGAGTTAGCGCAGTTCTCGGATGAATTTTGCATTCACGGGATGTTCGTGTAATTGCGTGTAATATGCTCTGCTGTGGAATGCATGCATACACGTATATGTTTTGCGCTGACGAAAGTAGCGAAGGTAAATCGGTTTTAGGAAAAGAATTTTATGTTTATTTGAATCCACTTGCTTTCGAAAGTGTGTACATTAGTATTTGCAGAGGGTATGATCATTTCAATTCAGTTTAGAAACTGTATTATTGTCGGAGGTACATAATTTTAAGATGGAAAGGTTTGTAACGAAGAGATTCGAACATGTTTCATCAAGTACGGGATTCCTAGTTCCGACCAAATTGATTAATTTGATGCAGGGAAAGGCTAATATCCAAGGCAATGGAATTTATAAACAGATTAGTTATTTATTAAAATTCTGTATGCAAATTAACAACGGATAAAGTGGATTCTCTTGTAGTTATTTATCTCGTTAGCAATTGGCTTATAAACTGCTTATGTACGTTTATATAAACCAAATAGAATGTACAACTCAAAAATGAATTAATAATAATAGCCCGCACTTTGTACGAATAAGTGTATATATAATAGTCAGTGTAACACGAACAATAAAAATTGTTTAACCGTGGCTCAAGTATAACTATCTGCTTAACTATTTCATTTCTAACATATCATATCATAAGTTCCGTACAAGCACGCAAGAAACGTTCAATCTACAAAGCAGGTCAAAATGCGGTTATGAACAAAATAATCGAAACGAAATAGGTAACATAATTTAAATAATAGAACTTGAATCTCAAAGAGACCAACGTGGCCTCATGTATCATGACTGTAATGCTGATCATAAACGTAGATTCTAATTACAACCAAGCACGTCATAATTTAATTGTTAGGTCAATTACGGCCCACTGCTAATTGCTGTATTGTTATAGCGTTCGTAATATCGCGTGTAAAATATAAAGCATAACGTGCCACCGCATAATCCGAGAACATTAAACGATGACGTGGCAAAGCCAACTCGAATCAGATCTAAAAGTACGAACCAATGTTACGCTTATTAGCGATATTGGCTACATTATTGTGCGCCATGCGTAAATTTAGCAGTGTCATAAGTTTGCATTACCCTACAGTTCAGAAATTATTCGGTTGAAGGTAACACAGTTCGAGCGAAATTACGCGATACATTAAGGCCTCGGAATCGTTATTACTTTGCACTCATTATTGGGAATGTTTCGTGCGACAAAATTATCATTTAGCCCTTACATCAATTTCTCAGATATGTGTATGGCTCTTTAATTATGCAGAATAGGACGGAACTGCTTCAAGTGATGACAACTTATTCCTCCCAGTGACGAAAAGTGTCAATAGCCATGCAAAATAAATCAACGAGGTACACTTGATTTCTCGTTTCACGTAACACCTGGGCCTCTTCAACGAGTCTTCCAGCTCCCAACTACTAACGTAAGTTGCACCGGACACCCCATGAATTATTCCACCCGCCTACATTCGTCGCCGTAAAAAATACAACCTCTCCTAAATCAGTTTTTCTATAAATTTCACGACCACCGAAACCAACGGCGAACGGCCTCCCAAATCGTCGCACAAAGCCTCGTATAATTTCTTCCACTCGAAACGCACACTCGAGACCAATACCGGGCGACCAGAATTCCACACGATATGGACTCAAAGCGAAACGACTTGCTCGTTTCATCGAGCGACCGAGTTGCATGCGAGTACCTGCGGGACGCGCAATAAACAAAGCAGGCTAAATCGTCGGTCGGAGCCGATAAAATAACGCGCGAGCTGGCCGACGAGATCGGCTTCTAATCTCTGGCCCGGCGGGACCGAGTTACTGATAATTGCAGCAGGGAACTCGCGAAACAGACGATAAATCACGGCCGCTGTAAAATATAGGAAACGATCAGCAGTATCGAAGGCCGGTAGCCGGCGGCGATAAGGCGAGCGATAAATCAGCCAGGATGCACCTGCCGATCGGAGCGGATCGCGCACAACTCTGGCCTGCCGTAGCTACGAAAAGCAGCCTCTCTTTTAAAAAGAGAGATTCAACTGAACTCGAGTGGACACACACGTTTATCTAAGCCGACGGCTGTACGATACGTTTGTCAGGGGAGGAAATGTCGGCGACAAATAACACGATTAAGGATATAATACTGCAATCAACTATCAGGTTATACCGTAAGTAATGTGCTTATTATACATACAGCGAGTAACAAAGTATTCGAACCGAATGGTAGTCAAATATTTCCTCCATAAAAATTGTATGAAAATTGTGATTTATTGAATTGAAAACATATTTTTCATTATAGACATGTATGTATTAGGCGATGTCTGTCGAGTAATTGTGTGTATGAAAATTTAAAGACGAATAAATGCAATATGTACACAGAATAGGGAACATTTAATGTGTCAATGAAGATTTAGGATGTGGCAAGGGTGAACAACATTGTTCTTGTTCGTTTCTGCATTTGCAATAATTGCTGACTGCAAATTTTCGTCCTCATATTACATACAGGTTCTGATAATTCCTAAAAAAGAAATATACAGTGCATCCCACAAACTCTGTCCATCCGAAATACCTTCGTTATTTTAAATGATACCCGAATATGTTTCACATAAAAGTTATAGAAACTAAATCAATTAACAATATAGTAATAGCAGTTTTTCCATTCATCACAGTATTAACAAAATCAAGTATCTCAGAAACGGTAAGTTTTAGAACAATTGCACATTCGTACTTTTTTATGCCATTACCATTCTATCAAAATCCTGCATAAAAAATAAGTCAGTCAATGTTAAAAAACGAGAACGTCACTTGTCAAAAAACTGCTGATACCGTATTATTAATTGCTTGAAATCGTGTAACTTTTATTTGACACATTTTCGCGTATTGTTTAAAATAACGAAGGTATTACAGATGGACAGAGTTCGTGGAACACAATGTATTTGTTTGGGCAAGTAGCATTCTTTTTTCACCATTAAGCTTTTTCCAATGCGTGCTGACCTGACTGCACGATTAGCTCTGTATAATAAATTGGTACGTGGAGCCATCGAGACAATGTAGAGAGCAATAAATTATTGCAGCTTATGAAAATAGATCGTCGCGTTCATTTCCACAATTTCGCCCGGTCGAACGGTGTAAAGATCTGTGCACTATCAGCAAATAAATTCAACAAAAAACCACTGCAAATCGGAATCATGCCGGTAGTACGGAGTTAATAATTAACCAAACGATTTTTGCTGGCCTGTATTTTCCGAAAATCCAACTCGTTAGCAGCGAAAATTTCGCAGCCCGAGCACGCAGTTTTAATCGCGTACTTTACGCAAATCCGGCCCGATTGGGATAATGCAATCGGTGGGCTATAATTAAAACTTTCACGGCATCATCAATTTGGGAAATTTAAAATACCACCTGTCCTGTACAGTAAAACCCTGTCGCCGGTGTTCGATTCCGATACCGGGAGCCCAGCTAAATGAAATTTATCCATTGCCCTCCTCGCTTCGAACGGATACGCGGTCTATTCTGCCCTTAATGAAATTGTTCTAGAAATTGTTAATTACAATTGTAAGTTGCAATGATGATAGGGGATCGTTTGTTTCTCCGTTCTTTTTCTGGCCATTTTCGTTCTGTAGTACGTCTGTTTCTTTCGGCTGAAGAAATAGGTTACACAGCGAGTTTGCTCGTGACAGTTTGCGATACTTATATTTATGCTCTTAACTGCTGCTGGGGATATAGCTTAATGGAGTCTATTAATTGCAGCTCGCAGCAATATTCGGATAAAAGTAGAATTTATTCAATAATCAAAACGTTAGTACAGATATAATTAATAGCATACATTTGCGTACGATGTTAGTTTTATTAAACCCCGTAAAATAGTATCAGTCGCTGATAATTTTAATATTATTATATCTATAAATTGCTATTATTATTATATGTAACTGATGGTTAAACAAAGCTTTCAAATCCAAGGTAAAATGGGGAACGTTGAAAACTGTGTATTTAATATAATTTGTTGGGATTATTTTAATACTTTACGAGAAATTGCACACGTGGTTATGGGATATATGTGCCAAATTGTTTACAAAAATAATTTCTCTACATGACGTGAACACGACTAATTACATCATATCAAAATATTCTATATTTATAGAAGGCATTATCCATTCTATTGTTTCATTCTCACACCCACGTCACCACAGCAAATGAGCGCATCACATTTTTCCATTACGTGCACACAAACTCGTTTCACCCTACGTGCTGAAATATTTCAAGCATCTCAAACTCAAACAATTTGAATAACGCAAAAACTAAGCATCCCCCCCCCCCTCCACTGATATCGTTACAAGATTGTATAAATTTCAATTCTAAAAAATATATAGATCGTACTTGACGTCCTCCACTATCAAAGACTTGTAAGCGTAAGCAAAATTCATCAGCCCACAACAGCCCATTACTATCCCCCCCCCCACTCTCGTATCACGTGTCGTCTGATTTCGGGCTCAAGGAACACCGTGGTCGCATGCATCGCAACCCTTTCGCACGGCAACTTTCAATAGCACGACAAGGTTCCCGAAGCACGCCCGGGACTGTACACCCAATTCGCAATCACGAATCGCCTATTAACGGGCTGACACTCCCAGAAGAGACGCGTCACCGCAGATGGATTCCTTGTCTCTCGCCATTATCATTATACACGCGCAATTTACCACGGGGGTTCACTTCCCACCGCGCTTCCAGCGCCGCCTCGTAACACTTCCAAGGTGTGTTCACGAGTTCACAGCTCGTTAACCCGGCCTGTTGTGGAAATTCTGCATGAACCGGTAACTCGACAACGTCCTTCGGGGAACTTCGAGCCACGAACGGCCTCTAATCTTCCATTATTGCCGAATCGATCCTTGCAAATGCTCCTCAGATGGCTAAGCTAAACGTTTCTTTCATTTCGCCTCGGCAATTAACCCTAGCACGGCACTCGTGAATGTGCTAGGATTAAATTGCTTTGGATCGAAGTAATTCAATGTATAAGTATCGGGTCATTTCAGAAGTCTTGAAGCGTTTGCCCATTTACAAATATGCATGCAAAAGAAGCTGCAGGACATATAGGTTTGAATTCAAAACATATTGAATGTTTCGGGCTGGGCAGAGACTAATTGATAAAGTAATTGAAAAAAGTGATTAGTAACGGGCAAAATTTTCAAAATAGTTCTCCTATTTCCTTATAATCATCAGTATAAAATAATATAACTGTCGCTTACACTTCCATTGAGTTTATATTAATTCCGAGACGTATGAACAGATAAATATGTGGTACAAGCATAAAGAGAAGATGCAGAGGTTATTTCATTTGTTTTACTATTCGACAGAAGCACATTCCAAATATATTATTGTACCTTTTTAGTCAACGATGTTTAATAAAATACGTAACTGAATACATTTCACCGATTAAGAGACAAATACGTTAAAAACTCGAAGAAACGACACGCTGGTACTTAGAAAGATTAATGAAACGAACACAACAATTGACATAAATGAAATTTATAGTGTAATAAAAACTCGATCCCTGGACAACTGGGGAAGTTCGCGTAACGATTAATAAAAAAGTGTTTGCAAAACAAGTGCAATTCTAAGTGTGTCGAATAAAACCAGGCGGTAGACATTTGTAAAAGAGCAATTCTAACTTGCAAAACTAAAAATGGTGAAGAATTAAAGGTGGAGTGAACGAAGTTAAGAAAAGTTCGCGGAAACTGGAACCAGAACGGAAGTTGGAGCAAATTGAAAGTGCATTTACAATAAACTACATCAATGTAATAAATGATTTCAATTCGTCCTTTTTTATTTTTTATTCTTCTGTGTCTCCCCTGGGTATCGTGACATTCTGTATCCCAGATTCCTCGTAAGAGAACACAGATGCCTGATATTCGGAGTGCATCCGTCAATGTCAAAGATCTCGTCGAAAACGACGAGAAGAATAAGAAACGGCGCTGAGTAAATATCCCCAGTTGCGTCTCTAACGACATGAAAATCGAGACCCTTTCCTTTCATTTCAAGAGAAATGTCCTTTCTCTATAAATTACTTGTTTACGATCAATATTTGAAACGTCTGCAATTGAATGCTCGCAATTCGCTATATTCGATCTCTGTTTCAAATCTTACTGTTAGGTCCTCCGTCCATCCTTTTATTAGCAAACATCCATTGAAACTGTTCTCCATCCTGTGTAATTTTCAACATAAATTTACATTAAACATTGAAACTGAATTGAATTGTTTGCAATTAGTAATGTCCAACGAATAATTCATTGTGACAGAAAATAATCTCTAATAAAGAATTGTAGAAAATATTTGAGGAAGTTTCGTTCTTTCAGGAGGTATCTACAATTTCGGTTAATTTTTCGTTGAAAAATTAAGTAATGAACACTAGTAATATAAGTGAGTGGTATTCTATCCAAAAAGTATGAAACATTATGCACACCTCGGAATTGCCACTCATTCGAAGTTTAAGCAAGAATGGAATTGCAAATATGAATGGAACATTTATAATGACAGCTTCTTTATTACAAAACGATATTGTTACAAAATATAGTTAAGAGAGAGAGAGAGAGGGGGAGAGGAGAGAGGGGGGGGGTATACTTCACTATTGCAATATCAAAACACTTTACATTTAATATCAAATTTATTAATATAACCACGAAATTCAAATTCGAATTTACATGAAAACTTTCCTCGCAACATCTAAACAACCCTGCGGAAAAGCGTGCAGCTTGTTTGCCACGGAATTCCTTGGGAAACGGAAGTTTCGCAGTCGTAGCTGGCCCACATAGATAACTGCAATTGCATCTTGCATACCAGAGTATTTCCCATTCTATACTCGTTTTACTACTTCGTTATTAATGTTTAATTACCTTTTCTGAGTTCCAGTGGCGGTGTTTCAAGACCAGCGGGTACACGACTTACGTGATTATGAATAAATTTTATGCAAGTAGAGCCTTAATTTAAGCTGGTAATCTTGGGCAGATATTGATGCAAAGTAGCATATTTACCGTACCATAATATGTAAAGTTTGTCTCTTGGAGTGCAGTTAACGCGTGTACATTAACGTTCCCAAAATGTTACTAATTAACGTTTGACAGATTGATCAAGCACTGATTACTAGAGACTAAAACGATACTATCGCAGTCTTCACTGCCACTTTCATTGCATTCAAGAATTAAAGAGGAGAAAAGAATTACAACAAATGTTACATGAACTTGAATTATTACGCGCAACTTAATTCATAGCTTACCCCATAGTTCTCGCGTAAACGGAATGTAATAAATCTTAGAATTTGACTAATTTTAGAATTTTGTTAACATTAATTGCGGTAATATACTTCTGTACTATTTTTATTTCACGTACGCCAGAGAGTAAAGTTTCATTTAAATAATGTCTTTACAGACTCCCGTTATAGAATTAAAGCTGTACGGTACAAAGCACGATGCCCGAACTTAATTGAATTCCAGAAAATGTCTTCCACAGATTCTTTAATTAATGAATTTTAAACCACGGATACGCGTAATAATACCCCAGCGTCATTTTTCTACATTTACGTGTTCCCCTTTGCCTAGCTCAGTATTTAAATAAGGCACTCCCACCATTATGCGTATCCCGTACGCATTATTCATTGCTCATTCTAAAAATCTAGTATTTATCACGGTAGGAAAACAACTGAAAGGCAGCTCAACGGTAACATTAAATAATTCCGAACAATTTCTCTCAGCCGCACGCCCCCATTATGAAAATGCCAGGGCGAATGATTAATTCGTCGCATTGCCCGGAAATAATTTCATTAAGCACACCATCGAATCGATATCGCCGAGTTCGTTTCCCGTTCAATGGTTCGCGGAGAACTTCGCCGTTTTCTAACTATGTCTACAGTTTCATAGAAATGATTATAACTTCCTGTTGGCCTATAAACGAAAGCCCGGCACAAGAAGGGACAACGAAGGGAACGGTCGAAAACAACTCAAATATTTAATCGTGAATTCAAGCTCGTTACCAATTTTCTATTCATCGGTTTTGGTGCTTTCGATCGTCCTTGGCTACAGCCAACATTTCGACATCGGTTCCGCGCTACTTCGCGTGCACTTTCAGCGCTGGCTCTCGCCTTCAAAAGGATACGCGAACTTCGCGAATTTACAGTTCGTTAACTCGCCCCGTTGCCAGAATTGCAGCATCTCCCGCGAGCTGAATTTCAGAATTCGTAATTTGCCCCTCGGTTTCCCTGTTTCTGTTCGTTCCTCGCCCACCGGCCGTTTCTGTCTGGTATCGCGACACCAATTCGTTTCAGACGGGCCAAAAACGTTTCCGTGATATACACAACCGCCTTAAAATGATCGTCATATGTAGTGCCGTAACCCTTGCACGATATCGATGAGTTTGTATTCATGCAAATTCGCGGGATTATTAATTTTAAGTAACTATAATTTTATCATAATAGTGTTATTTTACGGTTTGGAATAAAATGAATATTCCAATGGTGAGTACTGAATTTTAAGGCTTCTGTAATTTTCTGTGTAATGGCAATTTCTCAAATATTTTTCTTTATTTCAATGCAAATGTTAAATTATTATCCGATGTACCAAGTTTAAATAGAATCCAAGTGTAATGAACATTAGATTCAACGTTTCATTTATCATTATTTATAGGAGCGGAACAAGTTAAAGGTAAAAGTATAAAAGTTTATTTTAGTTTTGCTTCTCAATTTTGTTACGTCAATCCACAGGTATAATTAACTTTTTCAAAATGAGTTCTCAATTAACAATTTCATTATACACATACTTAACTTTCAACATTGTTCTGCCGAGAATATTTCATTGTCGTGGCATTTGTTAAAAGCGCAAAGTAAAAACGTGAAAATAATGTGAAATAATATAATGGAATAATTAATTAATTAATATTTATCAAAATAAAAACGGAGTAAATTAAATAAAGCTACTACGTACTTTTTCTATTAAAGTGCATACAAATATACACGCTGAATATGATCATGAATGTAGGTACATATTAAGGAATAGCTATTTCCTTAAACGGATTGGCGCATCACTTATTATATTTTGGAATGAATTCCACGGATTCTAACTACTTTTATCCAAGGCATTACTTTTATTTTCTACAATAAAGGGGAAACAACAAAAAATAGTTTAGACACGCCATTCAGAATTATCCGACAAACCAGTCCTTTTCGACTCACTTCAAACAATATGTACTCCATACCTCAATAAAATTATATTCAACCCTCCTATAGCACAGTTAATTCGCCTGTATTTTAAATGCTTCTTTTTAAAAGGAGCTCAGTTTTATTAGAATTATTTGATTCGAATTTATTAGAAATCTTTATTAAAAATAATTATTACAAAACATTACCAACCCGGGCAACAATTAATTAACCAAAAAAAGCAAACGTCTGAACTCGTGAACAAGACACCGGTTATGGAATTTATCTTTCTAAATAAGTAAGGGAATGGATATTTTGTTATCTATATACAAGAAACCATCTACAAACTTAAGTAAAAAGAACAAAATAATAGAAAAACACTGAAATTCCTGTAAAAAAATAGCACAAAACGTATTTCCCGGAAAAGCCTTGACCACATTTATTAAGCCATATCCAGATAATATTTCATAGAATGTTCGTCACTGTGTAATATTAAAACTGTGCTCCCAGTTCGAGATGGCTGTTTCCTCCACGGATGCATCATGTGATGCTGAAAAAATGTTTCCCTATAAGGTTACCTTATAGTAACGTTTGGACTTGCAAATAATTACAAAAACCCAATAATTCTAATATAACAAAAATAAGCATAAGCTTCCGTTAACCTTTAGCCCCCTTTCGAAAAGAAACATCTAATTGCAGATCTACCTTTAATAGGATAAAAATGTGTCCAACACCCCGAAGCCTTTCCGTCTGAAAACACCACGCTACAGAAACATGTGCTCCAATTTTTCCACCACGCTCCAAGAATGTCGCCCATAGACGATTCCGCATTTCCTTGGCGCAAATGGTAGGTACACGTATTCGCGATTTCGCAGCCGCTTAACTGTCGCTGGCCGCTGGGGGGGTAGAAATGGGGTTGGTCGGTGGACGGTTCGTGCACGCCACAATGGATAAGTTCGGGGGCAAAATTCCTGCCTGTCGCGGCAAGCCAAGACATTTTAATTATCTTTCGAGCACGTCTCCCAGTCGAGCGACGATGCTCGAGCTCCTTGCCGACCGCTCCGGGCTGCTTTTTCACGAGCACCGGTTTTCCAACGGCAGTTACGCGACCAGTCAGGATTTACGGAAGCTCGAGCTCCACTTTAGCGAAATGAAACGATATTCTTCGCCAACTCACGGCCGGCCTCGCGGCTAATATCCGCCGTCCCGATTTTCCAGCCCGGACCGCGACGATGAACTTGTTATTCCGTTCCCGGCCGGCGAAACTTTATTGCCCGACGCACGGTTCGTTAAATTCAGCGCGTGTTGCGCCGCGACGCCGGCTGCGACCAAACCCTTCTTCGGGGCTAATTACGCCGGCCGATGCGCCGCTGTTAATTGTGCTTTACTCGCGTACTGGGCGATGGCTGCTGCGAGAGCAGCCACTTGCTCTGTACCGCCGTTTTCCTTTATTCGGATGAGAAAATCGGCTTGAACAGTTGCGAATTGGTGTCATTGCGCGAACTGGAGTCGAGATCGCGGATGGACGGAAAACCGGTGATTTTTTTTAGGTAAAAACAAGTAGAATGTGTTAGGTAAATTTTTATTTTGCTCGTCGTTACGCTTTTGGGGAATGAATACATATTCAGTTTGAAAATAGTACTGGGTACTGGATAATTGAAAGTATGATCGTTTAGGTGGAGAGATTTTTAATATGTTACACGTCCACGTTGCAATTATCTCATTTTTTGCTTTCTTTTACTATCGATTTTGTAATTTGTCAGATACGTGTTGTTAAAAACAGTTTGTTAAAAAAACACGGGGGTACACTGGTGTATTTCTTGCACCAGTTTCATTTTACGATTGTTTAATATAAAATATCCATGGAAAAAAGTAGTAGTTATGTTCTTTTTTCGTTAAAAATGTAAAATGCAAGACCAGAACCGGATTTAATTATTTGTTTTGTGCCAATCGTGTCAAAACCTTCAGTTAATCCGAGTACAGTGTACAATTAATTAAAACACTGTTAGTACGTATTATTTTATGAACAAACTTTTACAACGTTTTTCCAGTTTACATTATACTTCACCTTACAAAGCTAATCCTTCTGTGATATGCATTGAACCCAATCGCATGCTGGAATTTGTCATTAACACATATTGAAATATGGATGTACAAATAAAACGTACATTTCTCTAATTAAAAACAAAATATCTGTATTAGTACAAATTATTAGGAATTACTTCCCCTATAACCTTTGGTAATTATATTCATCATTGCAACCTCTGGATCGTGATGACCATTTCAACGAATCCCGACTTTCTGGCCCTACGAAATATCTATCGTACTAGCTAAAACAGCAATGCGTACAAATTATCATAAAAAGAACAATAAGAAGCCCGGTACATAAAATCTTCCCTACCTGCAAAAGGATTCGAACCATCGAACGAGCAAATACAATTACACCGATCATTTGAATGAAGCTGAACTTTCTGTATTTAAATATGTAGTATACGAACAAAGCATCTATGCACGCAGCTGTTATCACGAAAAAAAGTCATAAGAAGCCCAATCGACAACTACGAGAATTACAATAATCATAGCAATCTTTGGAATCGACGATAATTCCAACGCAGCTTAATTCTCTGGACTTAAACCAATCTATTGCATATACATACCTGCGAAGACAGCTGCGAACTACGAACGCACAAATTACTACCAGCAAAAGAAATAACCATAAGAAGACCAGTCTACACAACGTCCCCTAGATCCAAAAGGATTCAAACTGTCCGCCAAACAATGACCAACACGAGCAGGCTGCGGTTAAACGCGGCGCCCATTGAATTTCATTTAATTCGAGCGAAAACAACGCTCATCGAGGAGAAGTCGCTCGTCCGCGTCATTGCAGCTCGCAATGTTGGACATAAACGCTGCGCGATTCCGCGGCTGGCTGTTCGCGCTCGCGTGTAAACCGGTCAACTGTGCTGATTTATTATTCGTCGGAAATTTATTATTTACACGTTCTGGCCGTTGCCGGAGCGTCCGCCGCGATTCCATGGAGGCCCCGGACAAAAGGGAAAATCTGCCGCGCGATAAATTCCGGGAATCAATTCGATTCGCGGGGCGTTAACGGCCGCGCCGGCTAATATAATAGTCGGCCGATAAATAATAATTATTGCCAGCGGGCTAATGCGGCACGCGAAGCGTCGAACCTGCCCGCGAAAATATCGTCGACGCCGGCTGATAACTGCGTTACGAAACGCGCCGTGTCCCCAGCAAAGGCCGCTGCACACTGCGCTTCGTCCGGAATTTTCCTATCGAAATCGATCAACTTGCAATTGGACCCGGAGCAATCGTACAAGGAGGATTAACGGGAAGGCCGGATTACTGTATTACTCTCTACTATTATTCGAACACATTGCTGAAACATTGTTTGTACTGTTCTGTGGCCACCCTGTTTGGATGATTTGATGAAGCCCTTCCAGCAGCAGGCCACGTAGCAATTTGTGTACATGATACGCCTACTCACATGTCGCGGTCAGGGCATTGATAGTACAAGTCCAATCTACCCTACTGTAAAAACTCGAGCATCTTATTGTAACGCGACCGGTATTCAAATGGCGATTCCGGTTGAAAGATCTACCCTCGCGCCTGACTTTTGCTTGAGCTCGCCACTCGGAATCTCTGAGCTGGATTCCGGGTCATTCTGCTGAAGAAATGAAGGTCATTTCTCGCGAGAAACCCCGGCTTGTTTCTTCGTCCAACCTCGCTGTTCAGCCACAGCATAAGAGGGCATATAAAAATCATGAAAATAAAACAACACCAAAAACATTGTCAACAGACATGGCTCGTTATTTGCTGCATGGTTTTAGCTTAACCCATAGTGAGTCCATTCGTATTTAACCACCTGAGCTCCAGAGCTTAGTAAATTCACACCACTAGACAATAATTTTTTAAATTTACCGTCGCACGAACTATTCGGTCAATAGCGACAAGTTAATGCTATCCTTCTTTTATTGTCGTTTTTGCATGATTGATTATATCTTCGTGATTATTATTTCTTTAGAAATGCTTGCGACACACAGTCCAGGTTCCGCATGCATTGTTAGGATTCAGTACTTTTCGTATCACCAAACAAATTTGTCCAAAAGCAGCTGAATACTGTGAAATGCAAATTCGCAAACCGGCTCGCACTCATGCGACAAAACAACCAAGAACGAAATTGAGGTGCACCATTTTCAGAAGTAAGTTTTCTTCGGGATGTAAAAACAAAGTCTTCTATTTCTAACAAAGCCCGACACAGGTGTTAAGAAAATGGCTAGTTTAAAAGCTGCTTTGCTTATCAATGTTTTTCGTCGTACAGTATGGCGCAATATTAATGTTTATTTAGATCTATACTGTTTCAGTTTTAATAACGAGTAATCAAATGTTAAGAACCTCCGAGTTAAGAACTATTCCAGACCTAGAAAGTCGGGTTTTGCCACTGAATTCCTGTAAACGCTTACTATTTGCTTTTTATCGCGACCACTTAATTTGACATACTGTACAACAATTGAAAATAACTGTTGGTTACGTCAATTTTTTTTATAAAATGGCGCATCACGAATGTTTGAGGAAAGAAGACTTTTAAGATTAATCCGTTTCAGACAATTAGTCAGATTTCTGTGTTGAAAGATTTCTAATACTATTTTCCAGGGTGCACTCTGCGTTCATAAAATACATTGATCTGACAAGACTTATGCAATGCTGTATAACGTTGTATTACGGGGGCAGACATCATTGTTCTTCCGGCGGAATTGAGCCAAAGCACTCTGAAAACACGCCGAGGGAATCGGCGCGGAACAACCGCGATTACGCGCTCCTGTTCTTACGTGTTACACGGACGAGCGACCAGCTAATAAAGCAATCGGATGTTCCACGCGTACTGTATGGGGAAAACGACGATTTATGGTATTAGGGGGTTGTTTTGTTTCCGAGCTTCGGTTAATTGAGGTTGCTGAAAGGCTACCGTGGACCTTGGTACAAATTGTTCCCGAGCTTTCGTTAAGAGCAAGTGGTTAATTTTGTTGGTCTGTGAAATTAAGCAGTACAAACTTAGTCTAATGTGAAATACTTCCTTTTAAATATCGCCTTGCAAGTACAACGATGGACAACGGTGTTCGTGCACTTGAAACGAGAACGTAAAGAAAGCGATATTTTTCTTTACTATTACAACGTCCCTTTTATGAAAATACCATGGATATGCGATTGAATAAATTATGGAAATTTAGAATTTTGTATTAAGTTTAATTCGATGGTATTGCAAATTTAAGGGACATCCAAATTTCTGAAATGTTAACGACTTATTTAGTACCAACCTACCATTTTCTGGAAAAAGGTAAATTGTTCGCTATTATTAATATTCCTTTGATAATGTCACAAACTAACTGGAATATAATTTATCGCGGAGTAAAGCAATATGACGAGCAACAGTTTTAAAGAAAAGTTCAGGATAAGAACGTTGATATCTCAACTGATGTCACTTGCACAATAAGGCATACACTTAAACGAGTTGCAAAACGAGTTACAGTCAACCACTGCATTCATATCGATTATAAACTATCCCTTTACACAACCACGTACGCAAAACCTACCACCACACGCGCGCAAACCGCAAAAAAAAAGAAATCCATTGATCATTTAATAACAGCTCTAACGAACTTTCCAACAGCATGCCATTTTTCATCCCAAATTAGCTGCAGAGCGCACCGTCAAGGTATCCGTACAGGCCCCCGTCTGACCTCATAAATCGCGAACAAAGTTCCGCGTTACCATTACGCCAGAGATCGAACAGGAGCACGAGCCAATTCCAAATCCTGTCCGGCATAAAAACGAAACGCCCCACACCGGTGTCAGGCAATAATCGCTGTTCCTGCTTCAGCCGGCACGCAGAGCGCCAGTTCGCGGCTCGTTCCATCCAACGGAACGTCAGGACGTGCCAATAAAAGTTATCCCCCTGGCGATACGAGGAATTACGTGCGTACATCCACGGGTGTGGGGGCTAGGGGGGAACGGAACCACGGAATGAAAGAAGAAAGACAAAACGAGAGGTGAATCGCTAGCCATGAATGAGCAGGGATTTGGAAGATGTCCGGACGTCTGGCGTTGGTCGTAGCGTAAGCACGCCACGTGCAATTACTCTCGTCATGCTATCTGCATGTAAATGGGAAAAACGGCTACACCGCGCGCGAATATAAATCAAAAAGGTAATTCGAAAAAAAAACGAGCCCGGCCATGTTCATGCGGTGACGTCGCGTCGTCACGACTGAACCGTCGAAGAAGAAAAAAGAACCATCCTGTCGAAAAGCTAATCCGCAGGAGTGCAGTTACTTCGATGTATAATTTCATCGGGACGGAGCTGTCTCCCCTTCTCTGTCCGCCGCTCTCGTGGTCGTTCCGTCGCCGTTCAGGTCGGGGACGGGTCCGACGTGTGTTTCACGGCGGCGACGACGGCGGAAACGGGGCTGAGCGTCGTTCCGGTAACGGGAACGTGATCGTGAAAGAAGATTCCGGCCGGGCTTCTGATGCGTTCGCGCGCCGAGCAAACGCGAATGCAATTCCGCGGGTAAAATCGCGGTCGAGATAACGAGGCCGAAACGGGTTTCATATGAACGACGGTGGGGTGGCTTTAGAGTGCGCGAAATAGAATTAAGTGCGGCGATAGCGGTCGCGCGGAGGTGGCGGCGGTAGAGGAGAAAGAACGTAGACGCGTGGAAAATAGAAAAGCGGAGGAGGCAGTTGTGAGAAATGGAAATTGCGCGGAACCGCGGAGAACGGTGTCGCGTATCAATTTATCTGGGGATAAGTTTCAGACGACCTGTACGGCGAGCGAGTGGTGCTTTGGAGAAATGTGGTAAAATTGTAGATCAGGTGTTAGCGTTCGTGAACACAGTATTGAGGTGAGAAATTTTTGGTCGAGGAACCGCGATATTATTATTATGCGAGACGGCGAGAGGAAAGTGGAAATTGGATTGTTATTGCGAGGTGTTTATAATGTGGCATGCAATATATTTAGATAAATTGAAATAAACACGAGTTCTTAAAATTATAAAGAATTATGATAAAAATAGGATATAGAAAATTTGCTGCATATGGTGATTTAAAATTTCGAGGAGAACAATATTTATTATTCATTACACATTCGTTACCTTCGTTGTATTTAGTATTGTGGAGTGTGAATGGAGACTGTGTTACGTCGTACAGGCCTCCGTAAGAAATGGGATGTCTAGCGCGCGGTCCTCAGCCCCCGGTCAAGGGATTATCGAGGACCAGGCAATTACACTACTGCTTCGCGAACGAAGCAGCTAGCATTGTTCGTCTGCTTACTCGATAGATTCATAAACACCGTAATTTCCAAAAAGGCGGCTAGCAATCGGCACAAGGAAAACCTTCCACGTGCAGATGGCTAGCACGTTTATGACGCGCAAGTAATAAGACTGTTTTTGAGGAAATCGTTTTATATCTTTAATCCAGAAGCTACAAGCCTTCAGGTTACCCACGACCTCAACAGTCAATTGCATGCGTCATAAACGTGGACTTCCAAAGGGGCCTCGGAGCTGGTCCCAACATACATCTGGCAGCTCATGTTTGGACACCCTGGCGGAAATTCCGCTGCATTGCCAAACTGATGGCAATGTGAGAAGACACACCCTTACCTCCTAGAAACGCGCTTCGGGCGCTAAGGAAGGGTGCGGCTACACCTACAAAACACGCTTATTGGTATTTAGTAATTTTTCCTAATATCCAATCAGCGTGTAGAAGAAACCTTCCGAGTCGACGTTTTGACAACGTCCGACGAGGAAACCAGTTCCATTCCGACTACCCTCAAGACAACAACCGCTTGCTCTTGAGTTACTATCGCTTTACCTCAGAAGTCCAAGATTGAGCCTTACAACCTCGATCTTGTCACTTCTCTCAGGATCGAGTCTTACAACCTCGATTCTGAACGGGCGCAAGCCGAGTCTTGCACCTTAAACACAGCGACGGAAGAAGGGCTCCGGAGTTTGATTTACGACCATTCTTCGTTATTCTCGTCGTGATCCAAGTTACGAATTTCGTGACCGATACGACACCACATTTTTTGTGGTTCTTCGAGCCGGATCCAAGTTACGAATTTCGTGACCGATACGACACCACAGACTGTTTAAATAATTAAGGTCAGAATAGAGAAAGCAAAATTGAGAGAGTTAGTACAGAGTTCAGAGCCAGGTATTAGGGTTGCCCGAATCGTTTGAGTTTTGTGTTGCTGAGTATTTTCAGTCGACTTGTTGTGGTATACTTGTACAATAGTTTTGAAGACGAAAGTGAAGGACTTATCTGTAACCTGTTTTCCTTCAATTAATCAAATCCTATAGTGTGTTCAGGTAAATTGGTGCTACTTATATGTCTATGTGTTTGATGCGCACATGATATTTTTGGAAAACGGAGCCAGCACAACCATCAACATTTAAAATCGATCACATTTTGTACTTTTAACATGTAAAACATGTTCGGTGAAATTGTTCCTTTAAATAATTATACATTTTATGTGCTAATGAAAATTTTATTTGCACATTTAAACATAATTAAGATGTTACACATATTCGTAAAAGCAATTATAGAAATGTCATTTAAAATTAAAAATTGCCATCAGGAAATTTTGTAATAGCCTTCTAATAATCATCGTAAGTACAAAGTGTTGAATAAAAATAATTATTTTATATCATATTGATAATACCAAGTCTTAGTTGTGTGTGCATGGTACAGCAATTAAGATATTCTCGATTAAGTGAAATCATATTACAGTTTCAGTCATGACTGGTATTGGAAATTTTGTAATCCATAATTCTAAACGAGTATACAGAGTGGAGCAAAAACATGGATCACCTGAAATATTTTCGTTATTTGTGATAATATAGAAAAATGTATACAATAATTGCATTGTTATGCGGCAAACCCGCGAAACCCATACAAAAATAAATGGCTACCCCCCATAAAAATACGGCTAGCAATCGGTACAAAGAACAACCTTCGATGTGCAGATTGTTAGGGCGTTTGGGACGCGCAAATAATAGAACTACTTTAGAGGAAGTCGTCTTATTCTGTAATCCGTCGAAGTATACGAAATTACGCATATACGACCCCAACAGTTCATTGCATGCGTCATAAACGTGAGCTTCCACAAGGGCCTTGCAGCTGGTACCCAGCAGGCACGACCAGGTCAAGCTCTAGGACCCCGGTGGAAATTCCGTGGCGTTGCCAAATAATCTGCAACGTTGATGGACGCACCCCCTCCCTTCAGGAAACGCGCTTCAGGCGCTAAGGAAGGGTGCGACCACACCTTGAAAACACGCTGATTGGAAATTAGTCATTTTTCCTAATGTCCAATCAGCGTGCCTAAAACACACTTCCGAGTTGATGTGCTGGAGTACATTCGACGAGGAAGTCAGTCTAAGACAGTCTAGGATAGAGTCCAAGACAGGGTACTACCCAGCACACTGAAAAGGAGAAGCAGTATTCTCTCCTTCTTCAGGTGCTGGCTTCTTCTCAAAAGTGCAAGTCAAAGTATATCATCTTCCCGTTCATTGATCTGTCTTCACTCAGAAGCAGGGGAAACCATGATACTCTCCTACTTCGAACCCAACGGGAAACATTATCTTCCCACAAATTGTTCACTGTACAGCATACTAAACACGACTGTACGATCCGTTTTATATCTTCATTTGTTATCATTCATTTGTTAATAGAAATTAAAATAGTTATCATTCGTTACGTTAAACGAGCAGTTATTCAATATACCACCCCTATCTCCATAAACGGTCGTAGGGTCATACGTGCGCGACGGTGTCGAAGGAATTCGAAACGGAGACTTACGACCTCCGTATAATGAGGATCGCGTTGCATCCGATGGTAGCAACGAAGCCGCGTATTACGTAAAAACATGCATAGTACACAGAAGGGTATATTGTGACACAAGCATAAACATTCGTTGAGATGAGTTCAACGACGTGCCGCAATATACCATTACGTTTTATGGAAATGACGAATGAAGAGGCAATCCCATATAAATGACTTGAGGATAGAGATGCATATATTTCCTCGATACTTTTAACAGAATTAAAATGCAACGAAATTCCCTGCAATGTTCAATATGTCACAGTTTTAAGCCACCGATTCTCTTGGGTACTGTGCACGATTACAATTGTTCCTTTCGGAACGAAAAATATACGCTGCAGCTAATTAACTCTACCAAACCGTATTTTACAAAAGTAGCGTGCAGTTTCATCGAAATCACGCTGACAGACGTTATGTATATTCCTGTGCGTTCAAATTTCTGCATACATATTTGATTTATTGTTGTTTACCTATACATGAGTTCTTGAGGGAAATTTCAATTTTAGATTAAGCATTATTCATTCTAGTACAGTATATTCTTGCTTTCTAAAATACGGTTTACTTGTCAATGGCGTATTACGATTAACGAACCTTTGTATCTTGAGTCTTCAATAAAATTTATTTTACACGTATCTCCGATGCATAACGATATCGACGTTTGATTAATTATCAGAATTCCTCGAACAAAAAGTAATGTAATCATTGGTTGCGATTTCATTAATCACCCCTGAATAATTAACAATCGAATAAATCCCAATGCGTGCACCGAAATGGTTACATGTGCGTGTATTTTTACATCGAACGGGTGTCTCGCGCGTTTGTTGTTCCGTTATTGATCAAATCTCGTTATCTCTGCTGTCCCCCAGTTTGATTGCTTACATCAAACCGCGATAAAATACACAAATCACTTACTCACGAAGCATTGATTAATGACACGAGATCATACGTTTAACAGAAATGCAATGTTGCCTTTATAAATTCGACGAATGTAATATTATGGGTTCGTCTTAACACGTAATTACGATTTTATCATTTGAAAATTTCGAATGAATTACAAGAAGATAAAAACTGATCCATGTATTGTTTCACGTGAAACCATGTATTATACTGCTGGCGTAAAGGTTTGAGGCAACTATCCTTAGTTATACGAATTATTGAATAGCGTGTTAATGATTCACTGATTGGAAATTAATGTTACAGTAATTTATACCAATTAGCTTCGTTTCGATATATTCTATTTTGGATATGTTGTTGAACTTCCAACTGAAAATTATTGATGAAAAATAACATTTCTGCACGTCTTGAAAGGCCTGGCGATCCAAATACTTTTTTCTTGCTCCATTGTAAATACTAAAGTAGCATAGCGAAAAGGAATTATCCGTAGGACTTAATGTGACCGTCACTACGTAACGAACAAAATCTGTTTGTTCCCAAATGTGTTACAGAAGTTAATTAACTTATATAAAAATCCGGCACAACGTTAATTTAAATAAAGGGCAAAAACAGAAACAGTATATTTACTGCTTTATTGAGCAGGGATTTTAATATTTCCTAGCAATATTGCACGTAAAAAACACTGCACATTCCAACGGCCTTGATGCAAAAGAAGAAAAAGAATGGAATATAGTAAAAAAAGGACACTGGCCAACAAAGGAAACGCGCGTTCGACAGGCACATCTGATGAATACCGTGGTAGTTTCATAATGCACGCCTCCATTTATGACAAAGCAGTACATTTCAACGCGACGATTTTGCAACATGTTTTCCTGCCGGTGTTTGATCGCCGATGTTGAAAAATGATTTGACCGTTCGCTGGCACCATGGAAAACACGCGCGACGAAGTCTGTGAAAGGAAAATGAGTTTTATTACATCGAGCTGCCTAACACAACCCACGTTTTTTTCAAGCCGTTGCATTCAATTTCGTTGCCTTCGTAATTTAAAATTGCATAATTAATTAAATTTTAGTTCTGGCCGGCGAACGCACGGTGAAATGTATTAGTATTGTAAAAAACCGAAATTAATAAGAAAATTGCTGATACAGTTTTTTCTTTTAAATATTAGGTGTGCCGCAAATATTCCACTATCTTTTTCAGCAATTTTATCAGTTAATAGCAAGAGTTATCAAAATAATTCACTAATTATAATAATCGCCGTCCTTTATTTGGTCCTTCTTTCAGTTCTTTGTCAAGATAAATATTTTAAATACATAGAAAAATAGATTTTCATTTGCGAATAAAATGTTTTTGTAATAGTACAAACACAGTTTCTTTCAATTTGCCTTGGGCGTTTTAAATTACCTGACACGTTTCCCGGACATAACGGCATCCCGTTCTTACTTATTTTTACCAATGCCACGATTCACTGAAATAGAATTTATAACCTTTCGGAAGAAAATATAGAGGAAGGTTTAAAAAATCGAAGGACTATTACTATTACTGATAATACGTTATTAAATTGATCAAGAAATATTGAATTTGTGAACATACTGTACATATTTCCTTATATTTATTATGTGATTATAATTCTATTTAAAACGGATATAGAGAATTAATAGTAACTTTGTCGGATTCTCCAGCTATAGCTTAACTTAAGCAGAGCCTAAGTTACACACCGTCTGCTTTCGAACTTAATCTCGAATTCAATAAAGGAGTACATGCTAGCCAGATTACCAGGAATTCTAACAAAGTTTATGGTGGGATCGCTGTTAAAATAAGGAACGCTCAATATTGCTTCCAGGGATTCCGAAATGCGAATCTGAGGATCAAGAACCGCCTGGATGTCCCGTAGAATTCGATAACGAAGCTTCAGAACCACTAATTGAAACACATTCATCTGCGACGTGTAAAGAAATGGCAGGGGAGTCGGACTTATATGTTATAATTAATGGTTTCTTTAGATTTAATAAACTCGGCAAATGAATTCCCCAGCCAACGAAGCTAGACAATTTCTAGGCTTTTGTAATGGGGTTGAAAAAATGTATTCGTTTAAAAAATGCGTTTAAAAATAAGAATACCGGTTGTTCCACGAAAGTTTGATAAGTTTGATAAGAAACATTTTTTATTAGTCGTAGAAAAAATGTTATGCTATTAAATAAATTATTATGCTTTATTGATTGTACACATCTATGCTATAAAACATTGAGAAGCCTCATTTTGTAGGATTAAGAAAACAATAATATATCCAGCAGCTGAAAAGAAAATGTCCAATAATTCTTCAAAAGTATAACTGCAGTACGTGCAAAAAAAGGTTTAAATTCTTCTTCAAACTGTGCAGATAATAAACGCTTCAAATAGCAACGCGTACAAAATTTGCACAACTTTGCTTATCAAATGTTCTGGAATAAATTGGCGCAGGAAGTGTTTGCACTGCAGCCACGCACAACAAGTACATTTCGCATAGGACGAAAAAATAACGAAAGGCGAAGCCATGCCCGGCACCCGTTTAAAAGTTTTAATTGAAAACGTTTTTGGATATTCATTGGCATCAAATCGTTTCACCACTTAGTGGTTAACTTAAAGGCCCTTCAATGAATGCACACAACTACTCTGTTATGCGTTCGAAGTTTCCAGCGTGCACCTTCTCTCGCATTCGAAGGCGAAGCACAATCAAACGAGTTTCAAGCACTTGTCGTTTCGAATAAACTTTTGGAATAATCTAGTTAATTGACTGTCACTTTACGGTTACGAGATAAAGGGACTTTTCTGATTTGAAATGCGTGGCGGTAGGTGGCTCAATAGATTTTTATTTTCGCTCTTTATTAACAGTAATTTGGCGGGGAATATTAATTGCACAGTTTTATAAGAAAAGTCCTTTTGCATTTGCAAAATAGCCAATCTTGAAGGGAGCGCATTATTTATTACAATAAAATGATTCGATTTTTGTACACATGACTTTATTGTGTTAATGAATAAATAAGTTTCCTGGAATCTGTGGAATTCATTTTTAAAGGAAAATAAGTACTACGGTGTTTAGTACATTATTTAAAAGCGTTTACAGCATGGTGGGTGCACTCACTTTCATTTTTAAACAAAGTGACGTTCTGCGTAGTATTATATTGGCAGAAAATGAATGATACGATATAAAATTTGTTGTTATTCATAAATTTTTGTATCTTCCATTCACTTTTAAATAAATACAATTGAAACTGAACCCGCGCATTTCTTTCCAACAACATTTTTAAAACAGAATTGAAACAATCGAAATTGAATTGAAACAACAAAATTGAATTAAAACGAAAAGAAATTCATGGATCAACTCAATTATATCCAACCAATAACGTTACCGTTAACACTGACAAAACCGCGGACAAGTTCGCCCAAACAAAGTCCAATCTGCTTAAATGCATAAACCCCACTGCCAAAAATCATCGACAATTGTCGCAGCAACCAGCCGAATTCTACCGTTCTGTTGGACAACGTACAATTTACTCCTAAAAAAAACTATAAATCCATCACAATGCCACCATAGATACACTTTCCAAGACAACACAGCACGCAGTGATACCAATAACCAGAACTGGAACCAAAATCGAAACACAATCGGCAACAAAGCTTGCCCTCTACTCAATATTTCGTCGGACAAACGAACAAGAAATGACTCGGTAGTAAAACAACGGACTCTGTCCTCGCAGAAATATGTTGCATGGCCGAGATCGATAGTTGAAACGCGGAAAGGGAATCAGGCGTTCCGTGAGAGCGAAACGTTGCTGGCCCGGGATGATCCCGCGGAGTCGAAACGAAAACGGGGATGGTTCGCAGAACGTGCTCGACCAGTTCGTTGAACCCAGCTTGGCCGGATGCCTAACCAGCGTGATGGGCGTCGATTTCAGCGACGAGACTGCGAATGGCCCGGTCATTTCGACTCGCAATTACCATGATTCCCGGGACAAAAGAGCAAGGAGACCGCAAACTCTGCCGCTGACATCGATTTGTGAACGGGGAAAAGGAGAGCCGCGGTTACGGGGGACGTCAAGACGTCGAACGGCATCCACCGGTGTCTCGATTTTTGTTTCCTACTTTCGGTGCAAGCAACTGGACACGTGTCAGCGACACGCCAGTTCTCGGTAACTCGATGTCGCAAAAACTGTGCCATCGTCGGTAAGTATCGATCTTGTGACCCTTTTTTTTTTCTTCCTTTGCGCCTCGTGCCGTAGCATCAAGAGCAGCGAACACATTAAGGAGTGACATTGCTGTAGTTTGGCTCTGCGCTTTGACTATTAGTTGATCATTTTTCTTTCTGTCGTGTACTAATTTATGGTAACGCTACGTCGAGGAAACGTTTCATATTAAGGCAAGTTTAGAAACCTTTATTTTTGTTATTATTTGAAATTGTCTTCCATTCAAAGTATTTGAAGATTATTATCCTTTTATTAGAAAATTCAGTCAGTCTTTACCTCGTCGAGGTCAGGCAGCGACACTATTACAATTGCGATACGTTCCAAAAAATGAAAGTTGTTGCAGTTTTGTCTGAGCACGTCTATGTATACATATAGTGTTAGAAAGAAAAACATAACGTTTAAGTGCATCCATATTCTTAATTAATTAATGCATCAAATGCTAAAGAAATTAGTCTTAAAAGTAATTACGTTATACAAAGTAGCAAATAACAATTACATGAAATTATTTTGATCACCATTCCCATATGAAAAATACCTTTCGCAGTAAATTGTTCAGAATCTCTGGTACACCTGGCTCAGATAGTATCAATAAATAAGAATTATTTTTGGGGTAAACTCTTAGGGACTATTTCACAAAATAAAATATAAATCTGGTAGATATCTTCAATTGCAACCAATTCTATTTCAATTCAACCAATTCAATCACTATCAGCACATGAACGCCATTATAAATACTCTTCGATAATCCCAAGCAAACCCGAATCGAATCTCAGCAGTATTGCTACAGTACGATCGAAATAATCGAAGCAAATCAGTCGCGCATATATTTACCGCTGAATTAACCACCGATTCGGCGAAACTATTCTCGCATAAACAGATTTCCGTTAGAATCGTTGGACAAACTGCTTTCTCCGAGCCAACGGGGCGCCTTGATTACTCATTCTGCTTCAACGTCGGGCGAGAAAGGGAGCCGACACAGGCTCGTCTTCTGTGTATGTACTGTCAGTCGTTTTCCATACGAATTTAAATGAAAACGTCCTCGGCATGCCCCGGCTCGATACATATCGTCGATAACTCCGTGGTGGGACGCCGCACGATAGGGGTAGGGAAAGAGAGGGCGGAAAAAAGGGATACTCGAAGGAAACGATAAGCGCGCAAATATTGGCGTTCCTGAAATGGCAAGCTAACAGCCTACTCGTTCGAACGACTCCTCGAGAGTGCTTTTAATTCTGTGTACAGCCGGCTAGAAAATCGCTGTTTACATCGACAGTTTCGAAGGGGAAGCGTTTGTTCCATAATTGAGACCCGAGGGCAACGAAATTTCGCGATTCTAAATTCCCCGTGGCCTGTGCAGCCTCCGTGTATCTAATACGGCAAACGACTGCTGATGAGGATATGGTTTTAGCCTTTTTCCTTTCCTACCCGTGGATGGTTCTGTCCAATGGGCTTCGCGCATTAGACGTAGAGGGGAGAAACGCGACAAATTGGACGATACCGTGAATATTATGAATAATTGGGCGAGATTTGCATGCAAGCCGGAGATAAAATATTATACAGAAGAATATTTGATGTATCGCTCGAATATTCAGATGCGCAAGAAATCCAGATATTATGAGTGAAAAATTCATTGCGGTGGATGGTAATTTATAGTAAATTGTACATAATTTACGTAAAATTAATGCGGCACTCGTTTCATTTCTATACTGAAACTATATGAACATTTTTGTACCTCGCTGCGCGTATTTACCAACACGTTATCCAAAATGTCTAAATACTTTTTCGAATTTTATTCGTCTTCCATTGTAATTAAATCAGCTACTCCGTAGTAAGGAATTGCACCCCATATAATAACGAAACCAAGAATCTTTGGCCGTCCAGACTGAACGAATCTGACGAAAAAATGAAACGAATCCAACTAGGAAGCTAGAATTTTGTCCGCAGTTGCTTTCTTCGACTTAAACTTATATACATTTTCACACGAAGCTATTCAAATGAATAGCATTGTATTGCAAAAGTTTTATGCAATTAAAAACGTTTAAAGTGATCGAAATACAAATACAAATACTAATAACAAGTAAAGATATATTATTCGTCATAAAATTTGTTAATTTTAAGTGCGTCGAAAACTGAAACTTCTTCTGGTTAACGTAATTGAACAGGTTGGCGGGGATGAAAGAACCATCAAGTAAGAATAAAATCATAACGAGCAAGCACACTTTCTGTCGACAGCGTAAACTCGATCTATAATCTGTAGGATTCACAAATATTTATTTCCAAGCCCAATCGTCGAATCGATTGTTAAAAGCAAACTTGAATTATAATATTTAATTGTAAGCTGCGTTTGCTAACGGGATAATATTTCGGTCGCACGACAAATCCAATCGTTTGTCATATTATTGTCATGCTGTCCGGTGAATTAATTATTAATTCCTACGCACAATTATTGCATTGCGTTGCGCGCATACGTAATCAACAAATGTTTGTTGACCCTGCGCACGATGCACTGCCATATGCATTTGCATAGAAAATTCGTCGATGATTTCATTTTTGCGATGTTATTAAGCAATGCCTGACAGCATTTGCAAAATCGTTTAAATCAAACGTTCGTCACCAGAATCATATTATTTCGGTAGACAAGTATGTTAAATGCACATCCGTGCACTGAAATACCGATTGTTCAATCCAAAAATAAATTACGAACGATGTTCGCGTTTAGAAGTATTAAAGTTTTGAAATCTAAATGCTGCGGAATATCGTTACTTTAGTCACAACTTTATTCGCTGCATTTCCAAAAGCGAGAGACTGTGAAATGGCATAGGTGTAGTTAAGTAAAAAATAGACAATTTGCATCATTTTACGTCAATGTCGTTCTCGTGTACAGTCGCTGTTAACGGTTTCCCGTAAACCAGTATTTTTAATCTATCTTTTAAATAAAAATGAACAAAATTGATTTTGCAAAAGACTTAACTGATGGTACTTTATAATTTAATTAATGAGTTTTTATTTTTAAAAGTCTTCAACATCAGCGATATTTCAAAAATACAGATACCGTACATAGCTGAATATGCCAGTATACAATAAACAGTAAATGGGCCGTCATATTTAGTTCAATTTCGCTGATAAATTTAATTTAGTATAATAAAATACAGTACTACTAATCGCAGCCACGCTTACCATTGACAAGTGAAGGTGACTGTATTTTAAGCCTCGTTAGAATCAGGACATTACATACCTGAAACAGAACAAACAATCTGTCATTAATTTCATTAATTTGAGCTGCTATCTTATTTTATATCTTTGCGACTTAAATTTCTAGGTAATTTAAATGAATCGTATGAATTTGGCAAATAGTAAATACTTCTGAAGTTTGTTTTACAATATTTTACCACATGCCCCATTTGCAAGTCCCATTTTTTAACTCTTTTTCAATCAATTCACTCCTCCTGTTATACTCCTTTGATTGGTTTATCCTTTAGTAAAATAAACAAATAAACAGTACCAGTAAAAAGTTAGTGGCGAAATAAAAAATACCTACAAAATTTAACGGCATGTTCTTATTAATTTCCCTTGTCATTTTCATCAAGAATCAATCATCAAGAATCATTAAGAAGAAATTTCATTACCCTGTTTAGGTAATTTTTTAATACAATTTACATGTACACCCAGTAAATTAAAATTGTGAGCAAACAATTTTATACCTGTTACAGACAGCAATGAAATTGTCGAAGAATTTGATGATCAACACGTTTGAACAACATTCGAGTCGGCGATATTTGGGACCATATTGATTTCAACGTTTCTATGTCCAAATAAAGCAACCGATCAAAATTTGTCACTGTTCCGATTTGTATGACACCCTCGCTCATGGTATATCCCATAAAATCTATTTTCTTCAAGGAGAAAAAATGGATGTGTCGTCGGTTCAACAATGTCATCCAGTTGCAGTGGTCGTCGAATCACAGCAGTTGATGCGAAATGATACCTATCTGTCTGAAGTGTACGCCACAGCAACAGAAAGTCTTACGATACACCAACTCGCCATGCCATAAAGCGTTCGATTTACCCCCTCCGAGGTGATCAGTCCCTTTGCAGAATAAACCGGTCAGTAAAATATTTTTGTGTCCTGTCATAACGCCGTGACGCGGCTCATATGTAAAATTTGTTGTCTTGTAAATTGCCCATATCAAATTATAATTATATGAACGTGCTAATCGTGATACTAAAGAGCGAAAAATAATGTTAAGGGATTGTACATCTTTTTGTAGAAATTTCAAATTCCTAACGTTTTTATGCGAAGTTATAAATGTTTAAGTTGAAGAAATGATAAATGCAGGTGTATATCGTGTTGTCTCAAACATAACAATATTGTACATGTTTTCCAATTTGTAATATAATTCCTGTGGTAAAGGAGTAAATGACACTTAAAAGTGGTATTAGATAATGTTATCATTAATAAATTTGGATATTTAACAATACCTGCCTGACTTCGATAGCAATATTCAGTTGCAATCTTCAAATTGCAATATGCACATCAACTATGAATAAAAATATTTCTACATGTGCAATTTTCAATATCATTACATAAAAGCATTTATGCATATTTTGATAAAAAAAAACAAGTAGATCAATATACAATACAGCTAACGTTGCAACACACTGATGCTGTCCCATTCTCAAAATGTTACAGCAATGTCTTCAGCTTTTACAGGCCCACTATGCCTAAAGAGCGTCCATACTCTTTGGAAGACATTAGATAATATTAAGTGGTGATTACATGGTGTACTCCATACCGAAAGCGAATACATTATGAGTTTCGGAACACTCTCGGTGACAGTGCAGTTGAAATTTAAATTAATAATAAAGTGCTTTATTCGGTGGGAAAGCTTGTGCGATTCAACCTACAAAAAGTAATTGTCATTTGACTGAAAAGTAATCGCTACGTGAATGTATGTGTCACATTTTTCATCACTTTCCAAAATGTTGGAAACTGTTGTCACGTAAAATTGCAAGCAGAAAATAGTTCCACCGCGATAAGAAAATATTAAGACGATTATCAAACACTGATCAAATCGCACCACTTTTAAACAATCCAATAAACTTGTAGCAAAAATATTTTCAGAATTAAATTAAAGCAAATAAATTCACGAATATATCGATCGATAATTTTATTAATTTATTTAATTTTAATTTCGATAATTAATTTATCGTTCGTGCTTCTGGTTATTATTGGACTAGACAATTCTAATACAACATTGAAATTGAAAATTGTGCATGTAGCACGCACACTATAAAATTCGAAAAAAATGAAACATTCAGCAAGCGTTGAATGTATTCATTTAAATCACGAAAGATGTGCAAACTCGTTGCAATTACCTTTACAATCAATACCATTCAAACAGATCCACAATCCACAATATACCCGTGCATAATTCAAAAGCACAAACATTGAACAGCCAAGCTGATAAACAGAGTGAATATTCCAACAACATTCGCACCACTTTTAAACATCACAAAAACCAGCCAAGGAACAACGATCCCTCGACTGCAATCACCTTATCCCTTCTATGGCATGCCACAGACATAATTCTATTTCATTTAAGGAGAAAGGATACACAGAAACGACGAAGAATCGTGGTGATCATTCCGCAAGAATTTCTGAAGACGTTCACCCGCTATTTTTGCATTATGATCCTCGAGGAATATCCGTGCTGTTTCCGCCACTTCAGATCGTCGAGTGGCTCAAAAATGAGACACTCGAGCGGCAACGAGCTGCACCTTCCAGAGGCCGTTTCATGCACGATTCTACTCGAGGAACTCACCGAAATCTTGTTGATGTTCGTCGGTCGAACGAGGGAGAAGAAAAAGGAAGGGAATACCGGCGCAGCGATGGATCGCCACGGGAAAAGGTTCGTTCTTGATTTGTGTTTCCTGGTCAATGGACCGGCGGTCTTCAATTGAGAGAACCCGCAATTAGAGCGTAGAGAGAACGTTAAATCGAAAGGAGGACCGCCGTCTGCCTCCAGGGACAAAGGCAGCCGGCAAGGAAAGGAAAGGAACTTGAGCTTATGCTGCTTATTGTTGCATCAATTGTGCTGCGCCGCGTGTACTCGAACGAAATAGTTGTGTAATGTCTGGTAGAATGGAGAAAGCGTTAAGTTAATGGCTGCTCCAATTACGGGATAATTGGGACTCTGTGATGCTTCAGAGTGGATGAAATTCTAGTAGTCCAACTAGTTCTGTGTTTGGGATATAACGATGCATTCATGTTCGGAATGAAAAGATACGGCGCCACTTTCCAAACAGTTTGACGTTAGTTTTTGCATTGTGCAGCTTTGCAACCGCCGGAGCGGTTCATGGTTGTTAAGGAACTACTTCGGGGTACCTTTTTAATGCTTGCGCTAGTTGATACATTGATACATTTTCCAGCTGACGTATTTTCAATTCGCGCATGGTGGATTTGTGTGGAAGTAGTGGACGGTATTATACGGTAATTAAATGGGGGATTTTATTGAAAGTAAATACGAACACCGTGCGATTCGACAATTCAATTTAACAAGCCTCTATTTATCACTCGTGCATTATTGATTGTTGGGGAAATCGTGAATGATACAGTTCACGATTTATATTTCTAGAATTACATTTCTTCTCGAAATTATTTTCGCACAATGAATCAAAGACTGCTTCTTAAATCAAAGAGCTTCTTAAATCGAGTCGTTTATTGTATGTTCAACAGATAAGCGGAACAACCAAGATTGTTGGTTTCTTCGTGATACATAAACTGTCCAGTTCCTGGGACCGTCTCTTTTTCCCCCATACGTTTCTCTAATTTTTATAAATAATAATAAAAAAGTGGAATAGAGCACATTTCACCCACCTTAATTATACCGACCCTGCGTGATTAAAAGTAATGCACCCAAACAAATACTTATAATCTCGGTAACTCGAAGAAACTAATCATCGTGTAAAATAGGAAGCTCAAAAGGAGACCATAAGGTAGCTCCCATTCGAAGTACACACTCAACACCATTGAATCACAAAAACCAACCCTACGCCGCTTAAAATTAATACAACACGTTGCGCTCGTTACTAAAATCCTCATTCTCAACCTAGCTTACTGATTTCCAAAGCACAGACACCCCGGCCAAACTCCCCTTAGTAGATAAAAAAAAAAAAAGAAGTACACAGCTTAAATCACAGCGGGGGGGTCGAACGCAATTCGGGATCGGAAAAAGGAGAGCGAAGCCGACTTCTTTGTGCAGGAGTAACGCTAAAGAGAATTAAAATCGCAGATAAATCAAGAAGGATCAACAAGGAGGGAGAAAGGACAGGGACGAAGCAAAGTCGAAGGGGACTTGAGAGAAGGGAGGGGGAAAAAGGCTTAAGCGGAGGTGTTTAACGTTGTATAAATTGTAACCGACGTGTACTGGCCGGACATCCCCAGGAAGTGAGACACTCCCAGCCTCTGGCCGGTGGTAGAAAAATAGCGGGAGATTTTATCTGTTAATTGCCCGCCCTAAATCCCCATGAAATAGTGCGACCCGGAGCCGATACCCGGAGGCGACATAAATAAGGCGGCCATAATTACTTTTAAATCGTGCAGTCGGCCAACCAGCGTTCTATCGCCGTTCGTAATCAGGAATTATCGAGGAGTGGAAACGGGCGAAGGAGCATTGTCGTTTTCGCGAGAGCCTCCGCCGCGATTCATTGTCCCTGGGTAATCTTGCGAATCCACGCTGCGTCATACGGAGAATAATTGAAAAGAAATTGCTACTTAAATTCCGACGATGCTCACCGTGCAGCGAGAAACGAACAACCTGGTGATTATCGCCAGCGCGGAAGAATGTACAACCCTGAGATTATCTAGTTGGACTTCTGCGGTACCGTAGTCGTACAAGAAAAATGAAGATTGAATTGTGAATAATATTGGAAAGTTAGAATTAAAAGAGGGTGAAACGTTTGGTAATTGGTACAAAAAATATGAAGGAGTTATTTTGATATGAAGAAGTCGAATTTTTCTGTATTATTGCTGGTTTATATCTTCCGATTTTTCAATTTTGGTCACTACTTTTTTGCAGACTGTGTAACTTTTTACCTCTTTCATATTTGTTTTCTTTTTGTGCAATATGTATCTGTTTTAGAGATCTCCGAAAATATGTATGGACTAGTTGCCTTACAAGAATAATTAATGAACTCCAATTGTTGGCAATTTTGTTTAAAAGTGATACGTATACGAATACTTTACATAGACACTGTATCTGTGCAATATAAAATAACAACACTGTCGACGTTACTATAATATCACAATCTTGTTTAAAAAAAACAGAATATTTTTGTAATACAGTAATCGTAATGGTGACAGAACAAAGAGTGCTTCTGTGAGAAGTAGTAACATGCAATCAGCAGGCTATAAATAAATCTGGTTCCATAAAAATGCCACCACAATAAATATCACTAAAAGCCTCTTTATCACTTTCCTCGGCATGGCCAACACATATCACGACAGAAGGCTAAGGAACCTATTGAACAGACATGCCAAGCAAAAGACCAACAAATGCCGCGAAACAGATTAATTAATTACAAGACCGCTCGTTCGATTGTTCGAATGGGTTAAACTTTGTTTTTTTTTCCTCGCAAATTCCCTTCTCGGTTACACGGGAAACGCAATATTAGCGGAGGCGATAAGGTTCGACTTTGAGCCCGGCAAAATATTTCATTAAAATCTAGGTTGGAGATAAAATGTAATTACGCTTTTCAGGATGTGCGCGTACGTTTAATTCCGTGCTCGTTCAAAAAGAGGTAAACGAAGCGTGCCGTATGGAACGATAGTACTATCACGCTCCCTTTCCATTCCCCTCTTCATCGACACGCTGTCGTTTCGATCAATTTCATTAACCATATATCGGCTAATCGATCGTCGATCTCTGTGCCCGCGTATCCTATAGCATTCTTGATATTCCATTAGTGTAATAGCGAATATTCCTGTGACGATGTTGTCACAGCGGCCATCAAAGGCGAGTATTTGCATTGCACAGATCTTCTGGCTCCTCCGAGACGATATTAATTATTCCACGAACGTGGACCAGCGTTACAGGGCCGTGCGGCTAGATACGTGGAACTGTTTGCAGTCTTCCATTCGAGGGCAAACATGTTTGTTACGTTTGCGTCGGCTTTCCTTGGCCTCCTGTTTAATATGCCTGGTGTAACATTCCCATTTCCGGGTCAATTTCTCGTGAAGAAATTACAAGGTGGTCCGTTGTTTTTTCAGACAATTTTGCGATGGATACTCGGGCATTCGAAGGCCCATACATAATGGTCAACCTCCTTTGGTAGGATCGTGGATTTCAGTTGACATAGGCATGTTATTATACCAATAAAATAATAATTAATTTCTGATTAACCGTTTTGAATTATTTGTTCTATTCGCTAAAAACAAATACAAAATTGACTACAGGGGAATAATAATTTATTCATAATTTATTAGAAGACACGTGTTATATGGAAGTACGTAGATAAATACTTATCTCCCAAGTGGACATCTAGGCAAGTATCAACGCAGGTATTATTTATATCACCAAGCGGCGTCAGTTCGCCAAGTATATTGCGCCAAGGTGTTGTAAATTGTAATGAAGAGACAAAAAAAAAACGCTTCGTTACTCTCGACCGCCAAGTAGTGAAATTCCAAGCGGGGTGTGAGTAAATATCGAAACCTCCTCCCGAGATTGTTTTCGTGCCCGGCAAACGAAACCACCGCCAACTGAAAACAGTTTCGAAGAAACGACAGTAACGTCGCCCAATACGATCTACCAATTTAAAAGTCGTTAATGCAACAGTGAGCAAGCAATGTGGATACTATGAGGAACGAGGTACGTACTCCCAAACACAACCGGGAGCACCGAGGAAGCCCAACGAACGAAGGTGAACGGTAGAAAAGCTAAAGTAACAAAGGGGGGGAGCAGGTGGAGCAGGGGCGCAGGGTGCGCAGAAAAACAAGGATGAAAAGTGGTTTCTTTGACAACGAGTCGCTCCTCCAGCCGAACCACAACCGAGGTTTGAGTACCCACTTTGCTGCACCACAACGAGTGCCGGCTAAGTAGTCTTTCGTGGCGCTGGCATAATTACCCAATAACAAGTTTTCACCGGCAGCTAATAAAGGCTTAATTAAAACGCGATAATCGACGTTTATCCGCGACCCGAGCGGCCGGATATCGTTGTCGTTTGCTCGTCAGCGACAGTCGATCCTACGGGATCCCATCGGGGATTCGTGCTGGCTCGTGTACCATCGACGAGAACGGGATTTCCCTGGGGGAATCGGCTTCGGGAACAACCGTCAGCTATCGTTCATCGTTTTCTTCGAACGGCAGAGGTCGGGGTGTGTCGATGTCGCCTTCTGAATGTTAAGTTTAAAGCTGTTGACATGGACACGTTTTAAATTAATAAAGGTCTGGATGCCTGGCCACTTTTGATCCGACGTCTTGATTTCGACGCACGGTGGGTAGAACGAGGGAGATTAATAATACAGGGCAACGTTGATCGGTTCCTGGAACAGCGATTGCGGTGTCCGACGATGTGCGCTGAATTTCAAGGCTGAGGCGCGACGATCGGTACGCATTTTAAACTAATAGAACGTTGGACGTATGTTATTGTTCGATATGGAGGAATTGAATTGAATGGAATGAAAGAAAGGCCATAAGGAGGATGGAAAGGTAGGAAGATATGGTGAATTGTATTTTCCGTTTGGTGAAAATAAAATGCATGGGTGTGGAGGAATTGAATATTGTATCACGAGTACTAGTTTCATGGGGTTTCAGTGATGAATTTCGATTGAAGTGTGATTTGTGATATTGCAGATGCAACTATGAGAGTACTAAATTTAGGAAACGAGAGTAAATTTGAATATAATTGTAAATATAATATGTTAAATATTGAGGGAAAGATAGTAATACAATTTTTTAATTACATTAACTGTATTAACAATGAAATTTAATTATTGCAAACAATATCCCATATAATTATTATCCCAAAATTTGATATTCAAAACTGTTCAGCCGTCAGCTTGCACGTAAAATTATTTCTCAACGAATTTTTAATACTTTAGGAATCTTTAATACTTGAACATTTTTTAATTACTACAATAACACAACTAAATACAGTAAGTCATTTACCAAACGTTTATACCTCCAATAACACATCTTCTAAATTCTTAGCCATCGTTAAACTGAATGTTAACAAACCTTAGCCCATTCATAGAATTCATAGAAATTCATAGAAATAAAAGAAAGCACATTTTCTCTGCCATTAAATATATTCCACTCTGACCACATTTTACACAACCCGCGGACACAAACGTAAGTAATACATAGTGCGAATCGAAAAATTCGCGTACTATAGTACACAAGTCAACCATTGTTATTTGTCCATCCCGCGATAACTTTACGATCACTGTCGTCTTTTAAAACACTTGTTTCAATCGAACAGTATACGTATCTAAATATGTATGCTCCCCTTCAACGTGGAACACGCTATTCCCTTGCACTTTTGTATTTCACCCAAGAACGTGAGCAATATTCTAATCCATGTAACAGTGTCACGTCGAAACCGTCTGCCATCCGGTAGCCAAGTTACAGCACACACAAACCTACGTGAGCCCCAGTGGCAACGATGGTTAAACATGACAACGGGAATAGCGGCATCTAAATATCGGTTAGATACGTGGTACATATCTCTTTAAAGTATTCATAAAGAACGGCAAGCAGAGCGGAACTTATAGCATCGAGGTTCTGTCCAATCTTCGCCTAACACGGTCCGCGTGAAATTCCATGAATTTCGAATGGTGCCGCCATGATAGCGGGCCGAAGTACGTGCTCGCGGATACGTTGTCGCATCGTCGGAGGAAGAGGGCTTGCGGATATGCTCCGTGTATCATACGTTGTCAGGCTGCATATAAATAATATGAAATTTCCTTTCCATCTTCGGGCATTAAAATCGAATTCCGCTCGGAAGAGGCGCGCCGTGACACCCAAGGAAATTGTTCGTCGAAGCCTTTGATAAAAAAATCTCACGGCAGAGAAGATTGCACCGCGGCTCCGTTGAAAGCGCCGTGCGCTTTTCTCTGTGGATGGTGTTTAACTGTGAATTTTCAGTGATGGGTCCACGGACGAAAAATTTTACCCGCGATTCGTCACAAGTGTTTACAGTAAGAATGAAGTGTTGTTTTTGAAATTTTTACGTTTCCCGTTTAATACGATGGTGTCGTGTATTATTGGGGAAAAATTCGTGATCACTTTGTTAGCTTTGTTATCCGCTGTAGGAGTTATTTGATTTTTATCGCATCGATATCTGGATACTATGCGGCTGTTACGGTCCTCTTTATTTATGTATTTATATTTTTTGCACCGCATTTCTTTGGAAAAGGTTAAATATAAATGCTGAGTCTTTCTATCTTAATGATCACAGATGTGAAAAATTTTCCCTCCAAAACTTATGGCAGGTTTAAATGATATAAAATGGAGATTACCAGCTGGGTAATATATCTTCGCACAATTTCTCAGATGCAATAACATGCTATAAAATATTACTCAACCTGCACACTCATATTTCTCGAAATAATATGCAGAAAATGAACTTTTCCTTGCTTACGCAATATCTCATACTTGTACTACATAGAATTACTTTTCTGTTTCCACTGAGAGCCATTGTCTGAAACCGCATCATATTCTTAAACATGTTATCTTACGTAATGATACCATACAACATTTGCTACTTGCGCAACATGTTACACTGCTTTCTACTGTCTTTTAAAGAAGCTGAATTACGTTTCTACACTGCGAATAATATATGCACGTCGATTTATCTATATTAACAGCGTCAGTAATTAGTTAAATTAGAAATAGCATAAAACGTGTTAACATAACGGATAAATTTTTCATGCAGAATTGTATATAAAAGTATGTACTACCTTTTATGCAATTTAATATTATTCAACGGCAAAGTTTAATATTGTAATAAAAGATTTACACATAACATGAAACAAATAAATTTTATTGGCTACAGATTGGAAAGTTGTATAATCCGAACGTAAATGCATAAAATCATTCTCTACTTAAAATTCTGTACATATTTGTAATTGGCGTAACCTTGTCAAATCGATATGTTTAATTGTGTTTTTATAATTTAATCAGTATTGTTCTTTTGTGTAAGTGTACCGTTGTTAATCAAGTAGCCCCAACACTTGTAAACCTACGCCATGGGGAAATATAAATTATCTTGAATACCTTGTTCCCCTGAAAAAATTTCTATCTATCTATCTTTACCTTAAGGATACCTCCTTACGCGGCGTTTACTAATTCACAACACAAAATGGAGAAAGTTTGGCCTGCGGAAACTGGAAATGGCTTTTTTCCTAGCAGCTACATAATTTATTGACGCATCCGAAAATCCCCTACAAACATGAAATATGCACTTTCTGCTGGAAATACCACGGCATCTTCCTTTTAACATAAAACGCAACGATCTGATCAAATTGTACGAAAATATTTGTATGTTAATATCAACCGTTATTACGAATATGTAAAGTAGTAAAATGAATATAAAATTGGAATTATACGATACATAGGGCACTTGTTCATTTAAAACGATTACAATATTGTGAATTCAATCTCGTGTAATTATTATGCAATATTAAGAAACTAGGAAAAACGTTCAGCTTTGATTAAAATACAAAATTTGATATAACAATAAAACGAGGGAAAGGATATAACTAAAGTACATAAGTCAATAACGACACAATAATTTACTTGATGTACACTGCCGTCCACAAGTATGAGGACACTTGCTATGTGAACACAAAATCTGATTGTTAGTTCATCAATGAAAAATGGATTTAAAACGTATGAAACGAAATAAAACTTCTTTGATACCTTCAATCTATTCTGAATACTTTTTTCAAATATACGCTCACTCAGCAGCTGTCCTAACACTTATAAACGGCAGTGTACATATGTGTAGGACCCGGGAACAGTCCTGACTTTTGTGTGTGTGTGTGTCTGTGTGCGTGCGTGCGTGCGTGTGCGTGCGTGCGCGCGCGCGCGGCCTGTGGCTGATCAGGAAGCGAGGGAGAGTAGAAAAGGAACGACGAACGACTACGGAAGTAGGTTTTGTGTGGCGCAAAAGACGAGGCATTCCTTTCTTAATCTTATATATATGTAGGATCGGGCGCCTCCATCAAAGAACAACGTTAAAAGGAACAAACGATTAACGAATATTGGAAAGGAGCTGTGGCGTAAATTGACTGATCAGTGCCTAGTAGTACGACGATCTCGGGTTCGATTCCCGAAGCCTGCCGTTCCTTTTTATTCGGGCCTACATATGTTAATCATTATAATAATCTTATAAATATTAATCCTTATAATAATCCTACATATGCAACAAATCCAATGTTCCAAGAAGTGACTCGAATACATCATGAAGCATGGAAAAAGTAATACTTTGCAAATTCCGTACACAAAATTTGAAAATTCTTCAATTATACGTTGCAATTTTGTAGTCAAGAGAGACGAAAATCTAAACCCCTTAGACATTTGCAATTAAACTCTCTGAGCTTTGTGTTAATTTTAAATTGCTTAAGTGTATAATGTTAATACAGAAACTACTTTTCAATTACTTACCACTGTACTCATTTTATACTTGAAAATTTCGAATCGCTTTCTTCAGCTCACGTATTTCAAAGAACTGCAAGCCGCAGCAGCTTTAGTTCAAAGTTTAGTCTACAATTCCCTGTTCACTTTATACCTCAGTTTCACTCCTAACCTCAAGCTCGGGTCTCAACAATAGTTTCAACCCATACGTGGGTTCTAACTGTACCAAAAGTACACCTTTATCTCACTTTATTTTATACTGTCATATTCGAATCTCTTTCTCATAATCGAATTTCCCCAACACATAACGTACGTCAGGATATTTAATTTCTTAATATCTCTTTTTCTTTATTTCTTTGGGTAAGTAATATCGCTTTTTCATTTTAGATATTCTCGCGTAAGTTTCCATGCTACACGATTTAAAAAGTTATACCTTCCATTTTGGAATTTTCCTTGGATCATTTAATATTTCATCAAATTATTATTACGATATATTGTTGTTATTATATGATATATAATATTAAGTTTTTAACTGTCATGGACATAGCCATAATACTATTATAATATGATTATTATATATGGGATCGGGGGCCCATCCATCAAAGAACTTGTTGGTTTTATGTTCTATATAAAACCCAGTTAAACAAAAATTATCTCTTATAGTTCTGAGAATATATTGGGGTATAGAATTCAAATGCTTATACAAAAGTGTTTATATTAAGAAGGACCGATAGGGTCCGAATGCTCCATGCTTCTCTTCTATATTCATTCGTTAGAGTTTCTCCTTTGAATAAGGACGTGCCTTCTTTTACTATATAAAATAAAGTACTTTAGTTAAACTGAATTGTGTATTATATATTATCACACTTCCTCATAATCTAGTTTTTCCAATAGAACTAAGAGGGGCATAAGAACAGCGAATATGACGAAGGGGCCGCACGGCGGGGAAAACGGCAATTTAGGAGTGCAAAAGTTTTTCTTTACGAAATACTTTTAATATCCGCCCATATCCGCGCTAATTTTTATATACACATTAAGAATGGGATGTATACTGTATGCTCTATAAAATTTGGCTGCAGCTGCAATAGTTATTGCATTTTTTTATAGAATAGGTGGATGCCGAGAACGTCCGCACTGATGCCACCTACGGTAGACGGTAGATGATTGGCGGATACGGGCGGATATCAAAAGTATTTAATAAAAGAACGCGTAGAAAATTGGTTCATTGAAACTTCCTTGAAAAAAATTATTTATCAATTAACAAACAATTTTCCGCTTGATTTTTACACATTCCTAATCCTGGTTGATGCAGTTCCTGCAAATAGATTTACCATTAAGGTCCTGAGCATTAGGTAACAGGTAAAAATAATATTCTTCATTTTTGAGCTACCATTAATTTTTAATGCTTTCATCCCCTGCCACGCTTAACAACAATGTATTTAAGAAATGAAAATGTCGTTTTCAGCTGCTACGGACATCTATCTTGATATTGGATATAAAATGATAGGCCTACTCCGTGCTTTGCTTTCCGTCTTTTGCACTCCCAAAGTGACGTTTTTCCCCACTGTGCCATGGCGTAGTTGGACTGATCGGGTTCAATTCCCGATGCCCGCCCTTCCGTCTGATTCGGTTCCTACATTATATATTATTTTCCACGGTTCAAATCTGTTTTTATATCATAAAACAGAACCCTTTCTTATTTTAATTTGCCAACGGCATCTGCGTGCAATCTCGTAACCCAAATACCCACTTCCCCATCGCCTAATCTATAAATTAACCATCTCAGAATATCTTCAACCTCCGTCATGCAGCACTGTTAAAAAAGTACACAATTTCCCATTTAGACAGTCTACACTTTCTATAAAAAAAAAAGAAAAAGAAAAGTGAACCTTTTTAAAGTAGTCTCGAATGGGTCATTAAAGATGCAGCACCTTCCTACAACCGATCGAGTAGCGTGAGATCGTCGAAAGGGAATACGCATTGCTAGTTCTCGAGTCAAGTAACATGTCTTCGGTCAAACAAAGTTTTCGCGTGTCGTCTTTCAGCATCGAGCTTCGTACATTCATCTTCCCATGGGGTTATGTCGTCGTTCCACGAGCCTCTGATGTCTCGGCCATCCCCCCCCCCCCCCGCCTATCTACAACTAGGACATATTTCCCCCGTCTTTTCCGTTTCGTCCTCGTTTTCGTCCTCGTCTTCGTCTTCGTCTTCGTCTTCCAGCCGGGAATCGGAATGCGAGCGACGATGCGCTCTACACCCCCGGGAAATCACTTACGATTCCCAATGCACGTGTTTGTTCTCGTTGGTATTAGCATTGTACAATCGTTCTTTGTTTCTGTACCCGGCCGAAATAACCGATAGCGGGTGAAGCTGGAAGGGCGCTGCCTTGTTAGCAGACAGCAGGCTTCGACTTCCTTAATTGCATCAAGTAGCTGCCCGATGTTATTGATTGCACTTCGCGTCGATAGTGACGGACAGCGGCTCGCTGTATGTTTCTTACGTATTCATTCTCTTTGTTTGAAATGTTACTTGTTATCTGTAAGATAATATGACAGAGGAGTTTATATAAATTTGTAGAATTTTTCCTCTTCGTGTATGCAGCTTGCTGGTTCTTGTTTAATTTACAGGCAATCACGTAAGATTTGTTTTGTACAATATATTCAGTTTATTATAGTTTGCGTAGAAAGGAATTGAAATGATAAATCTTGAGAAGTCGCTGTCATTTTAATGCAACATACTACTATTGTATAATGTCGTAAGAACGTCGAATTAAATATAAAGTTAAATTAAAGACAATTAAGGAATTTAAAACGTACCGGCATATTGTATGAAACATAATTAGAGTAAACTATCAGATGACGAAGACGATGTGTGATATAGTCAGCAGGACAGTATGCAGGATATTAATGATCAAAGAGGGTATCTCGTCAACCACAGCCTGAGTTTCGTTTGAAGCTTATCGGTTACACTCTTGATCAAATCACTGAACTTAATTATTATGTCTCGCAAATATCGCATTAATACAGATGTCTATCGCAAATAAATTAAAGATTATTTCCCATTATGTCCAGTTAATATCTAACCAGTTTACAAGACTGAACACGGGTGAATAATGCTTTTCTTAGTCAAATAATGAAAGGCAAATACTCAGTTTTCTGGAAAAGTTTTCGAGTACACGGTAGACACAAAAATCCTGACGCATTACAGAAACCCGAAATGTCTTTTCTATTTAAGAACGACATATGTTTTTCAATCACTGTTTCCTCTAGTTAATTATCGCACTCCAACATACTTAGTCATATATATAAAAAACTAATCAGTATGAAAAGGAAAGTTAACTGAACATGATATTTATTCGCTTAGTTCCAATAAAATACCCTATAACATAGACATAGATGATAGATTTTCTAAAAGAAACAGCGTAAAGAAACGAATTTTATGCTTTCCCTGATCCTTGAGAGCAGCAAATAATAATGATGGAGAACCTAGAGAAAAATTAGTTTGATCATAAAAAGGTTATGAAAATATAATTTTCATTTATATACAAGTCGCATGTAAAATCATTTTGCGTCCTGCATATTTACTACACATTTTATGCATACATCTTTTTTATTTAACTTAACCAATAAATCACAGATCCAAAATTAATATTATAGAAATTGGTGGTGAATGGTTTTGTTTCAACATGTTCGAACTCTGTGATAGTCACAAATTTGGAACTGAAAATTATTAATCAGCCACGAAATTTCTGTAGGATTGGAAATACTGCGTGACTGTTTAGAACGATTGCGATGTATGAAAGGTACGTTCGGAGCTGAGTACTTGAGAAGGTCGTGCGTATGGGGGGTACAGCGGCCCAAGGGTTCGGGTGGTCGGGACCGACCACCACCGAGGAATGACTGCGGGGGTGTGTCCTAAATGAGTGAGAGCAAATGAGGAATAGAATGAAAGAGAAACTAAGAGTGAAAGAATATAAAGAATGAATGAGGGAGAGCTAAGGCAGAGCTAGGAGAGAGCGAAGTAAGAGTTGAACCAGAGCGGAGTGAAAAGTATCGTGTGTTTGAGTAACGTCGTGTGTCGGCGTATTTATAATAAAGCTAGTGTTTTAATGAGAGTAACTGAAGTCTTATTACATCACCTGTCCTCTATTCCCAAACTACGTGGGGTTTACGAAAAATAACTTCTACATTTCTCTACAGCTCGAAATGCTGGATTGCCCCAAACATTGACCAATACCATGCAAATGCTTTAAATATATTTGATATCTACATGTAATTCCAAATATTGTATCTACATACTGTGTCAATTCAAATAGGCATACCTGGTCAATAAGCGGTTCTGAGAAAAATGACTTTCAATATTTCGCCCGACGCTCATCCAAATTTTATATAAATCGGATTAGGTTAAACGTTAAATCGGTTTATAGAGGTATTCAATTATGACTGAAAAAAACCCGTCAAATATTTCATGAACTCGAAACATAATTAATAACATTCCATTTAACTAGCCATCGATTTCGCATACGTCCAAAATATAAACTGTTACATCTTCAGTTTCAATGCAGATACATCTTTCCTATTTAATGCACTTGCAGAGTACGTCTTTAGACTCAACACAACCGTATAAACATTCGCACCTCGGCCGTTACAGAAAGAACTAAGAAAAAATATCCTCTCTCATCCGTTTGCTCGGCGAACGATAACACCGGTATAGGAAAACGCCGAAGATTACACCGATTTGGCGGCTTAGGCTAATGGGTCAGCAACTCTGACATCCTCTCGGGTCAATATTAACACGAGTAATGGAGCTGGCGCGGCTATGTTGCCGGCGGCAACATTAACGAGGTAAGGTATAATTTAAAAGTTCCGAAACGAAAGCAGCGACAATGAACGGGTCGAGGAGCTCGAGCGCCTCGGATGAATATCCGTCATAAATGAAAACTTTCGGCATTGAAACGGTGAATGCCGGTAATTTGCCAGCAGAAAAGACTCTCCTGAAGGGTTGCCGCTGAACCACCGAGAACTTCTCTGTCGCGCCACCGACCAAACCCGAGTTTCTCTCACAGATGCCTCGCGAATTTCCACCGACTGCTTTGTTATCGTCGCTCGTTCCCTGCACGCACGTGCATTTTTACCCTTTCTCCTGCACAGCCATATGGGAACAGACAGAGAGAGAGAGAGAGGGGGGAGGGAGAGAGTACATATACCCTCGCAACACGCGTTCCTGGTGGATTTTCGAGGTAATTTGCCCAAAACATTTCGGTTCAGAAATACTTCGGGATGGAAGAACGCGCGAGAATGCGGCACGGGGAAGGATAAATAATTATAATGCAACTAGAGAGTGAGATGGAGAGAGAGAGGGGAAATCACTTCCTGGGTTATTATGTAGCGGTGTGTTCCGGTTTCTGCTGGTGGTCCAAAAAAACATTTGTTTTTAGGATTTACGCCATGTATGCATTGTGAGGTAGCGTGCCAGTTTTTTTTATAGAAGCTTTCCCCGTTTTCTTTTTCTTGTTTTCTTTGGTTTTTTATTGTAATGTCTGTATGCAGTGGCCCTTTGCATTTTATTTCTAGGCGAAAAGTCGAGCCAGATCGAGTTATATGTTCCAACACTGGCGACTACCGCGTTTATTTGGTATTGCTACTTGATTAGCTTTAATGTATTCGAATTAGACTGGAATCCGTCTTTTCAGATAGAATTCAGAATACCCCGTTATACGTAAGTTTCAACCGCGTAAAACGTAAACGGGTCTTGCAAGTACCAGCGGAGAAAAAAACGTTAAATACGTTTAAATTTGCCTACGCCCACATACGTTTGCATTGCAATTCTCACTTTGTAATAATGTGTTACATTACGTATGCACTGTGCATACAGTTTCACGCTTTTCCGTTTGCGAAACTTTTAGTATCAATTCCTTTCAGCTCGTTTTTGAGACAAAGGTAAAAGTTTCGGAGCACCCTTTCAGTCTTGCCGACAGAAAAAAGGATTTCCCCTTTTTTTTTATACCGTTAATAACTTTTTCTCAGTTCCCTGTAAATTGTCCGATAATTTGCAACCACTAACGTTACGTTCGAGAGAACAGTTTCATCTTAATAAACTAACAAATTTCGCGAAAAGAGTCATTGCTCTCGCCAAAGATTTCGCCTCCTCTGCGAGCAACAGTTCAGCTTTCAATTCGGCGTACTACGCAGTGGTTTTTTTATTTATATTCCTAAGAATGCTCGATTCGAAAGGCTAATCTGAAAACGGTTCCTTTGGTTCATCCCTCTGTAACGCATCCTTTCAACATCCCTTCGAGAATGCACTTTTCGGGTTCAGGAGTTTCTCCATGGCGAAGAAAATGCCCCGTAGTAACATCTGCATGCATGGATTCAACGATTCCTGCATCTGTATCGATTCCTATGTCAGTGAAACGACGTGAATGTTTGGAGATTAAGAAATTCGAGATTAGTAGTGAGCATTGTTGTATATCGAATATATTCAGCGGAGTTTATATAGTGCGTTCACCTTTGATGCGAAGAGATAGGTGTTGGATACCGCTCTGCGAGAGCAAATATTTTTAACTGCAATAGTACAAGATAATTACGATGAGCATTAGCAAACCGTCCTACCTCCTATTTTCCATCTGCCTACACTTTGGCGCACGGCGACGAAGCCCTTTCCATTTCCACTACCTCGTACCCCCATTCCCAAAACTCCTTAAAAAGGACATGCGAAGGTTTGACCCAGGCTTTTTGACTTCCAACGTCTTCGAAAGAGCCACGATATTGTAGAATTTCGAACTAACACTAAGAACTATCATCGTCCAAGTCTTTTAAAGTAAATTGTAAGATTTCGTTAGTTAAAGTTTAGTTTTAAAAGTAAGAAACAGTTATTTTCTGAAAACACTAAACCCCGGAATCCAACATAGGTATTGATAAAATAAAAGATAAGAACTTGAAATAAATTTTGATGTACGAAGCTTCCTTTTTGAGCGAAACTAGCTTGAACATTTATTGGGAAAGCATATTCTTGATGAACGTCATGGACAAAATAGCATCGCAGTATTGAAAATTGTTATTTTTGTTCGAGCTTATAAATGTTAGATATTTTATGCTTAATTATTATTGTTAAGAACAGAATTTCATCCTGGAATCTCAGCTTTTTTTCTTGCATAAAGAATCACCACTTTATATCAATTATATGTACACTCACAAGGAAGGTTAGGCAACCCGAAGATTCCGAAAATTATGAAACTTTGCACACAAGTACAGTATGTCATCCGTAATACAACCCTATTTTCCAATTGTGCCATAACTCGGTTTTAAGGGGTGAAATCAGCCCTTGAAAAAAATCGAGAATTTTCATTTTCGTGAGATATCTCAGGAACGCTGAGAGATATCTGAGAAAAGTTTTATTGTGTTTACTTTACTGAGTAAAAAATTTGTTGGAAAAATACGTGGTTTTCGAGTTGCCCCTCCCCCCACCCCTCCGCCCTAAGAAAATATTGTTTACTATTCGTGCTGAAATACCTCTGGGTACCCTCTTTTCATATCTCTACATGATATATGTGCTTAAATTTTTTGTTAAATAAAAAAAAACATTATTAACGAGTTTGGACTCCTTTTACGCACTTTTCTTTAATAAACTGCTCTCACAACACAATACTTATATAATTTACATTTATTTTAAGTTCACTTACATCAAAGTTATTCATATTAAATTTAATTGTAGCAGTATAACAGTTTTTAATAATAAAATGGTTATTTAAATATTTAAATATTCTTTTTTAAGCCACTGATGAATACAACGAAAATTACGGTTTATAATTAGTAGAATAATAATAATCCTCATAGAAATGTTTGAGACAAAGGTACTCGCCACACCACGCATATCGGCGAATAGCAGCCGCTCCACGAACATTTCACTCCACCTCGGTATCAGAATGTAACGATAAGCACATTGGTTTGGCCAAGTGTATCTGCCCAATACTGGCCGCAAAAGTATGCTACTACTCGTTTCGAGGTCTGGACACTGCCCACATCAGTTACATCAAAGGAATTTGATTCCAGAAAATCAAGAAGTGGCATTTTCAAGCATTCCAAAGAAAAGGACGGGTATGATTCAACCTTTGGATGTATTTGGTTTCCGCATTTGGAAAAATTTTATACGGACATTTTCAGATAATGTAATTCTCCTGGACGAAAATATCAATCTGCATTCACGCAATGAAATAATTAAATTGCAGTCGTTAACCCATAACCAACTTTCTTCGCCCAGATTCAGATATCTTTTTCAATATGCTTGGTTTAAAAGGGGATATCTAGAAACGCATCCCAGCGAGTTCCAAAATCCCGTAGATTTCTGTTAGTATAGGAGTGAAAAAACTATACCAAAGTGTAGTATTTGTGGCGGGGCAGCCTTTATGCGATGTGCTTGGTGTAGCGAGTGCCTTTGTTTCGAACATTTCTACGAGCAATATCATTATTATACCAATTACAAACCGTGAGTTTTACTATTTTTGTCGTTTGTTACTTATACAATCCTTCAATGTGGAAAAATGTACAAAAAGAGAATGGAAACGTTCAAATACTTATTTTATTATTAAAAACTATTATACTGCTACAATTAAATTTAATATGAATAACTTTGATGTAAGTGAACTTAAAATAAATGTAAATTATATAAGTATTGTGTTGTGAGAGCAGTTTATTAAAGAAAACTGCGTAAATAGAGTCCAAACTCGTTAATTATGTTTTTTTTTATTTAACAAAAAATTTCAACACATATATCATTTGGAGATATGAAAAGAGGGTACCCAGAGGTATTTCAGCACGAATAGTAAACAATATTTTCTTATGACGGAGGGGGGGGGGGGTAACTCGAAAACCACGTATATTTCCAACAAATTTTTTACGCAGTTAAGTAAACACAATAAAACGAGGCAAGTTTGAATTAAACTTTTTTCAGATATCTCTCAGCGTTCCTGAGATATCTCACGAAAAAGAAAATTCTCGATTTTTTTCAAGGGCTGATTTCACCCCTTAAAACCGAGTTATGGCACAATTGGAAAATAGGGTTGTATTACGGATGACATACTGTACTTGTATGCAAAGTTTCGTAATTTTCGGAATCTTCGGGTTGCCTAACCTTCCTTGTCGGACACATTAACACTATTATCTTATCGGATGTTGCATGCACTGTATAATTTAGAAATTGAAAGTTGTGAATTACTTCTGCTTTATACAATTGGAATTGAAAAACATTCGTGATACGCAATCCGTCACTCTATTAAATAACAGCTTTGTACATTTAGGCAATAATTATACATTTCACCTCTCCACATACTTTTCTCATAATGCACCTGGCGTTCTGAACAAAATTCCTACAATACGTTAACGCTTTAATTAATAAAGATTTCATATTTCAATTGATTACATATATGTATACCGTAATTGGAACTGCTTCGTGCGCCTGTGTAAATGAAATTCAAATACTATTAAAATAAACAACACCACGGAATTCAGCATCAACGCCGGGATTAAATGGCTATTTCATAAATTTACAAGTACACATCGCCAAATCCAAAACAGCGAGCCAATAATAGCTTTAGTACAACACTTTGTATATCCTACTTTCCTAATTTCCTACTAATATATCTGAAATATCAATATATTTCACGTCACCATTTCTCTCTGGTCATCTAAAATGTCTTAAAAATAAAACAATTGATGAAAATTCCTCTGCATTCAGGTAACACCTGCTCACCGTTGATGTGTAGGGCAATTGTGCAGATGCATCTGCAACTCCACGTGCTCACACACGCATACTATCCCTACGCTTTCCACGCGTAATCGAAGTTTATGGTTAGCTTTCCAGCCAGGTCAGCCATCGTGGGATTTTCTGAACCCGCGCGTACCTACTAATTTGCAATTGTGCGCGGGTTCTCGTTGCGAATATAATTTTCACGGTACATCGATACCGCTGCCATTTCACGCCAAAGTGTTCGCCACGTACGCCCGGGAAATTAATAAATTGAGTTTCCCGGCTTGTAATCAGACCCCTCGATAAGTTTCCCTGGCAGCCAGCTTGATTTCAACCCCACGAACGTCTTCGTGAATCACTTTCCTATTTTATTTATTTCAGAATAAATTCGATACGCGATCGATGAATTCATACGAATTCTCCAAGGGAATAACAAATGTAATTTGAATCTCGTACATTCAAACGGAACACTGTGCCGGGCAAAATTGATTTTGCGAAGACGAAGGCTAGGTGGATTGTAACAACTGCAATCTGGGTTAATTCGAAAGGCTGTGAAATACAGTTCATTTCTTTATATTCGAAGCCGCCGTTGAAGGGCGGAATAAATTCCTTTGCTTCTCTATTATTATTCTATCGGCGAGGAGTTACGACGCAGCGTAATACAATACAGCAATAAATTACGCGTACAGCAAGAAAATAAACTTAAAAACTCAAAGCAGACAGAACGAAAAATACCATAATAGCTTTTCGCCATTAGTGTTCGTTTCCAATTTGTCAATTTTGTAATAAATTTCGTTTTTGTTCTGTTTATACAAATAGCTTTTATTACTTAAATTTCGATTTCTCCTATGTACCTATAACTTTTATTTCGTGGTCGAAACTGTTACAAACAATGGAGTAAAATTAAGTAAAACATACCTTTTATGTGTTATTTGTTATATTCGCGAGTGGATCTCAGTATGGAAATGGCAAAATAAAGTTTCACCCTCTTTTATGTGCTTCATTGTTCGCATTTGTGCTTCTTTAGGTTACAAATACGAAGTGCATGTAGCGTCTACAAAATTGCCCGTTTCAAGTTATTCGAGCAATCGCGTCGGAAAAGTAACTTCATAAGAGCCAGCAGGTGTTGTCACTAACTTTAAATTCGCTCGCAAGGAGCATATTGAAACGTTACATTCTTATGGAACTCTTATGGTGTCTGCGTTTTCAATTTAGCACAAACTCGCAGAATTGCTCCATGAAGTCAATGTTATATAATTTGGGAAAAAATTTAAGCGAATCAAGAAATTAAATACTCAATTATTTCAATCTAATAGACAAAATTAAAAAGGAAGATGACTTCTATATACTTCATATTGCTGAAATATATTCCTAACGCTTATTCAAACATGGAAACTCATGTGACACAAAATGGTTGATTAATAACATGTTGAAATGTACTCTGGCTATTCATTTAAATACGGATACTGCTTATTTTATTGAAACAGCGCACCCTTCTTGTACTAATTCTGTTCTTACTAGAGACTCTGAAGTTAGAAGGAGGCAGGAAGTTTATTTCAAGTATAATACATTATTTTCCAACGCGTTGCAATTGTAATACACACCTGCGGAAACGATAAAATATGAAACAGTAATATTTCATATGAATATGGACATCAAAATGAATATCGTTGACCATTACGTTCAACATCGCATGAACTGCATACACTAAATTAAATTACAATAGAAAATGCTAGTTGCAACATAAAAGCTGCATCTGTAATAATACATTCATAGCATATGTATTTAATGAAAAATATTCTAAAAGAATATATATATATATATATTTTTCATTAAATACATATGCTATGAATGTATATATATATATATATATATATATACAGGGTGCGCCATCTTTTATGTCGGTATGTAAAGATTGAATAACTTTAACATTTGTCAACCGATTGACTTAATTAACTTTTTTTTTGAAACGTCAATTCAGTACAATTCTAACCATGAATCGCTTCACACCGAAACAGCGCGCCGAAATAGTGACGCTGTACATTGAAAATAGTCGTTCAGTTGTGTTAACTCAACGTGCATATCGTCGAAAATATCGTGGCCAAGAACCACCGTCTGACAACACTATTCGTCGTTTGGTGTCGAATTTTGTTGAGCATGGGACAGTGGGAGATCGTCCACATGCCGTTCATCAACGCCCAAGACGTTCCAATGAACTGGTTGATGCGGTAAGAGAGAGTGTTGCCGAGAACCCACATGTGTCGTATCGTCACCGCGCTCAGCATTTTGGCGTCAGTGGAACCACCTTGAGACGCATTTTGAAGGATGATTTGCATTTATTTCCGTATAAAGTGCAATTGACTCAAAGAATATTGCCGACAGACCGTCCACGTCGCTTGGAATACGGCCAAACAGTCGCTCGAATGGTTGACGCTGAACCTGATTTTTGGAAGCAACTTTTGATGACCGACGAGGCCCATTTCACACTCTCTGGCGCCGTTAACAAGCAAAATTGCCGCATTTGGGGAACGGAGAATCCACACGAGATCCATGAAACACCATTGCATGACCAAAAAGTGACTGCTTGGGCCGGCGTTTGCGCCAAAACCATCATTGGGCCATTTTTCTTCAGAGAAGGCGAAACAGTCGATGGGAATCGATATCGGTGGATGTTGGCTCATTATTTGTGCCCACAAATGTGTGAAAAAGGTCTGGACGGTTACTGGTTTCAACAAGACGGTGCGCCATTCCACACTGCAAATCAAACAATGCAGTTTCTGCAACGAAAATTCCCTGGACGTGTGGTGTCAAAAAATGGCGACATTGACTGGCCACCCAGATCTCCAGATTTGAGGCCTCCGGACTTCTTTTTGTGGGATTATTTGAAAAGCAAAGTGTACGCCAGCAAGCCTCAGACCATTGACGAGCTCAAGGCAAACATTCGTGCCGAAATCATCGCTATACCGCCTGGGATGCTCGAAAAAGTGATGGGAAACGCAGCAAAAAGGGCACATTTTGCTTTGGCCAATAAAGGCGGCCACTTGATTGATGTTGTTTTCAAAAACTAGTCCAAATAAATTGTAAAGGACCAAATTAAATAAAAATACTTCATATATGGAAATCGGTTGTTTTTTTTTTAAGTTATTCAATAATCACATACCGACACAAAAGATGGCGCACCCTGTATATATATATATATATCAATTTATCAATTTTCTCTATTCATCGTTCGGTGGGCACGTTATATTGCTGAAATATATCACTTTGGCGAATGAACAGCTCCTACAATAAAGAAACACTACGTTCGTCCCGGTATGAATTCTACGTAGTGTTCATTTATTTGACGTGCGTAATAATTCTACGAGTAAAAGTTGGCGGGGAATTGGGATTAAGATCATTAATCGTCGACGGATATATGCGAGGTAGAAATACTTTAAACCGTTCGAGTCATTGATACACGGTCATTTGACAAACAGTATCAGCGAGGCAGACGTTTAGCGGGAATTTCGAGGAGAAACGAGGCAGATATAGTCGTGCACAGACTGGTTGCTAGCCCCTTACACGAATTACTTTCTTCGGTGGGATTTCGCCTAAGCCAGCGAAATTTATTTGAACTCTTCACGCGGCGGGCTACACGGGCCGTGTGCCCCGGGATGCGGCTATAATTTTGAGAAACGCCTCTCGCCGGTTACGCCGACAATTCTCCGCGTAATGGTCCCCGACAATTCATTCCCAAATGGCCCGTGCGGCAATTCTTAGTCGGCCTTGCACAAATCTCACGTGCGCGTGGCCCACGGAAAATACATTGGCGCTACGGATACATTTTCACCTGCTAATACGCGACTTTATTGGGCCACCTGCGGATTTTAACGCCAGGAACCGGGTAAAAGGGGGTACTCTTTCAAACGAGAATTCGCTGGGTGATCCGATTGTGAAATTGGTGAGAGTGAAATCGATCCGACGTTTCACTTCTGATTTCTTCTTGGAACAACGTTTGTGGCGCAGCGAGTGGTTCTTGATGCATTTGAAACGTGGACATAGTTATGATTATGATACTGCGGGGAACGGTGCGCTGTCGATATCAAATTTGTTCTTTCGTTTTCGATGATCTTCACTATGCATTATTTACTATGGATGCGCATAAAGCATTCAAAAGCCTAGGTATTATTTAAGGCAGGGGCTATCATTTAATAGAAGTAGAGTATTATGAAATAATGCAACTATGCTGTAATGTTTAAATTAATGTACGCGAACAACTTTAAATTTCAAAAGCGCATCCAAAGGATTGCAGAGTTCTGAAACTGAATATTCCATTGTCAGTTTCAAAACAGATTTTACAACGCAGGCTTGATAAAATTGATGAATTTTATTTTCCGAGAACTTTGTTACTTTATTCGCACCCATTAAATTAATACTATTTTCAGTGAATGCTCTGTGGAATGAAATTATTTTATTTCCGTTGAAATCGAAATAATTTACAGCCCGACGTATAAGCTGCTCAGAGGAATCAAGCCGACATCCTCCATAAAATAAAAAGTAAAAAATAGATTTTGTCGGTCAATTCAACACTGCGGATCACCGAGACCATGGATAATCAAGACCTCCGATAATCGACGTCGCGGATAATTGAGGTCCAACCATATATACTCGATGCTACTTAATCCAGTGCTTCACATAGTCGTTGAACAACTTTTTCCGGCGACTCACCCCGAGGCGTTTCGAGGGACCGCCTCCGACTATAAACCACATGGGAAATATATCGCGCGTCCAACGATATAATATGCCATGTTTCCGTGGTGTAACACGGAATTGATACAGATTCAAGAGGTGGCGAACATGACAGAGCCGCGGATTTAATAAAACTTACCAAGGCCGATAGCCGCTTGTTATAGCACAATGAAGAGTCCGCTGCGTTAAGAGGCGAGGGGGAAAAAGGAATGGCGGCCAAGGTAGTGGACAATGGGAAACACTTTACAAAGGGGTCGTTATGAGCGGCGCGCAATGAATTTGGGAGGGTTGAAAGGTCAGCCTCAAACGCATTCGTAGTTTTACACAGGTTGTCTTCGATACGCGCCGAACTGTTTGCTTGGCTGAAACGTAACGCTGTAATTTTCAGTAAGAAAGGATATTTATTTTATTTTAAATGCAGGTAACTTCGTTAACCTTTGCACGGGCCGCCGGATACCTGGAAACACATTTGTATGCTTGCTTTAATAAATTGTCATGTTCTTGACAAAACATTTCCATTCTTTGGACACTTTTACGTGGATTCGTGTATTGTGAGCAAGAAATTTATTGCAAAATATTTCAAACTTGTTGAATATTTCACTTGCCCGCACAGGGGATGAACAATATATCGACCATTTTGATTTGTAACATTCTTTTTACTCACAGGCAGTTGCGAAACTGCTACCTCTCCAGAACTGTGGTCGTCATCTATTGCACAAGTGTGGCATTCCTTTTTGGGGAAATCAATATTCGCAGGATATTGGAATGCCACGTGAAAATGGAAAATGTTTCGGGTTCAAAATTTCGGTCCCTATCCATTTTGCAAGATTGCCTATCGGTATAAAATTAGATATTATTTAAATTAATTTAGCAACGGTTGGTATTAACAATTTTATAATTTTATTAAGATTTAGCATTGAAACAAAAATAATTTAGCAGATCTTGTTGAACACTGTACAGTGTAACTTTCAACAAATCTTAAAAATCCAAAATGTTTGATAGAAACAATATACATACTTACAATTAGTTCTAATGCATAAATGTAGTGAAGACATTTCACAGCAGATATATATTTAAGTGGATTTAGTAATTCTGACCACAGATAAAAATTCCAAATGAACTAATTTTTATGCTGGTAATCTGTCGGGTTTTCTATCGCGTATATGGCTAAGGTTTCATCCTGTCGTTTCTCGTTTGGGAGACGTTATGATTTCGGAATATCCAGAATAACTTCCATCCGTTTTATTATTATATTTCGAAATAATACGAATTTCAGTCTGCACGCACGAGAATGATCAAAAATTTAATGCACGAAATAGTGACTAGCCATCTAAATTAGAACTGATGTTACATATAAAGTGGAAAGTCACATTAATTACTCAATACCGTTCATGATTCGCACACAAAGAAACATATAAAAACGAAAAGAACATTTTTCTTTAAAAAGCACCCAACGTCCAAGTACCTGTGACCCAAAGAAATCCCCGTTTTTCTTTCAGCACACCAAATCTAACGCAAACCGCAATTATATCCCTTTGTATCCACAATTCAGCGGGCTATTCTTCGTTGAATTAAAAAAGAAGAAAAAAAACCTTCAAGACGTTCCAGGTTACATACGTGATCGACTATAAAACCTCCGCGGCGCACACTGGACGCCCTTGATTTTCCTATTGTCCGTCTACCAGTATCGCCTGGGGCAGCCAGTAGTCGCTCGGGGTTATCATCGATCTCATCGCTATCAGTCCTATCCTCTCCCACTATCTGTCTCATCATCCCGTTTCGTTGTGTGACCGTCGATATTATGGGCATTCCGATGGTGGCAAATCGAACGACAGAGGGCAAGGAAACGCACGGTCTACGGCTATGGCTGCACGCAGGCTCATGTTTATGAAGTGTGCATAGTCCTCCACTTATGAATAATGTTACAGCCGAAGCTGTACTGCATCAGAACGCAACGTGACGTAAAATAATGTGATCGGTATAGAGTATAGATCCAGCCAATATGGCCACTTTCGTATCGATACCGGGCACGATTATGGTTACAACAGCGTGCCGCTCTTCGAACAGAAACGGGAAGCCTGTGTGGAAAGGTCTGCAACCGAAGGACCGTCTACGCTATTCTACGGGAAATTCTACTGAACCGCCGCTTTTCCATACGACGGAGATGCTATTAAAATACATACTCGATCCTGTTAGATATACGTTTATGCACATTTGGAGATGGTTTTGCATAAAAGGGGATGGTCGTATTGCAAGGAATTATTACGATGAGAATTCGATACTGAATAAGTGTAACGATTCAAGAAGAAAATACCTTGAAGAGGACAATATGATACTATCAGGTCGACGATTAATCCAGAAGAATTGTCGTTAATATAAATAATGCTGTACCTGATGTAAAATGTATTTGAACGTCTGCTACGGGTATTTTAGAAACATATAAGAAAGGATATTGCTTACCACGGTTCGGATATTCCAATTACACGATCTTAATCTCGTTAAGCTGTTCTGGGATTTAGACGGGGAAATGAGGAAAGGACAATGAATCCTCTAAATCACATGATTCAGAATTATTACGAAGCAGCTGGGGGTATATTATATCCAAAGAAATGACAACAATTTGTAATGCGGCTGCAACAAATATTCGAAATACTAATTTATTTAAAAGGAAGTTATTTCGACGAACGAAGTATAAAATATAAAAAGTGGTAATTTTAAATAAATACAGAATAATAATTGTCGTCTTATCTTTATCGGTATAAATTTCAGTTAAAACTCAAACACCTATTGCCGCCTATTCCAGTAAAAAAATCGAAACAGATAACCACATTTTTTTCAAAAATAATCCTATTAAAAAAATATAGGTCATTCTAATCAAATAACAAATTATTCGCAGCGATCCTTCTATTCTTGGTTAATTGCAATTACCTTTCCACACATACATTCCTCACGAGAAATATTATAAAAATCGCCCGTATGCACCAGAGAAAATGTTCATCCCCAGTGCAACGTTCTTCCTCCGATTCCGCTACCTTTTATTTATTTACCATCGAATGCGAAATCTTATGCCCACCGCACATCGACCCAAAGGGCGCACAAGGGTTAATCGCGGTGATTTGCACGAAGCACTTGCGAAAACATATCGAAAGGGCCGACGGAGGCGAGAAGTTATGATTCGGCAGGAAGTTGCGGAAGCAGGTGCGCGACTCGTTGAATGGACAATCCTGATTGATCAATCGGGAAACGATCGGCGCAATCGCGGGCCATCCTGTGCTTCAACGAAGCCCGCGGAAATACTGCTAGAACGTTTCCCGTAAAGAGTCGAACTTTGAAAGCCAGTCCAGACAAAAACGTCACGTACAGTCGTGGAAAGTGGATCTACAATGGCCGTAAAAAGTTTTTAACCAGACGCGCCGCGCCGTTTTCGTTTCTTTAACGAAGAACATTGGAAAGTTTAGCGCCGGCTCTATCTGTTCGGAGTTTAACGTTCTGCTATTACAAGAACCCCACTCTCGCACACTTTATCCCTCTCGCTCGATCTACCTGTCTATCTGTCTGTCTATCTTTGCGCCCGTGCCCCTTTTGCCCCGTTCACTGAAAATGGGAATGATGGTTTATCGAGGCCGTATTTGGAACAGAACCTGAATGAATTTTAAACAATTGCCACGGTCGATTGGGTGTAGCCGCACTCCGTCTAATTTAATTAACGCTTTACGCTCGAACTTTATTTTGTTACTTTAATCGGAGGCGGAAGTTGCAGACTCTCGCAGAGTTCGGAGAAGTTGCTTCAGTGGCTTCTTCCTGGAACGCTCGATTATTAGTCGAATATATTACGGGAAATTGGCCGTTACTCGTGAAATGGTTCGTGGTGCGATATTGATTGCGGTAGGTAGATGTTACTTCTTCTTTCATTTCTGTGAACTTCTATTAAGATGGTGGTTAAATTTTCTAACAATTTTTATACTCCTTTTCTGCGGAAGCGTTTGTGTGTTATACTGTATCTATTTAGGAATTCTATATTCACTCTGGTGTCCTCGAAAATGAAAGTATCCTCGGTATAGCAAGGACCGGGGAATCTATGTGTTTATTCGGAATTACCTGTTTCCAATAACAATTTGAGAAATAAGTAGAACATTAAATGGTAGTCAGTTATATGTATAATTTATGCTCGGTTCTGCTCATATTTATTTAACATATTCACGTATATTCAACAATATTCCTGAAATATTAATAAAGATGAAGAAATGTGAACTGAATAAAATTTTAAAGAAAGTGTGATGCTCTCATGCTCGTGAAATAAAGGGTGGGGGTTTCGCCAAAAAGAGACGTCATTTAAAAAACATCTAGCAGTCCATTTGTTAATATTTGAAAGATTTATTCGATTGTTATCACCGGATAATTTTACTCGTTCATTTATACGAAGAAAGAATTATACAAAATAATTGAAACAGGAAAGTCCTGCTACCATTTTGACTGAAAAGTGTTCTCCAAAGGGCATTTGACACATTTTATTTATCGGTACACATTCGTACGTAAAACTGAATTTTGACAAGCGGGTGCATTCTGCCCAACATGTTAGGCATTATTCATTTTGAAAATAGATATCAAAATATTAAATTCCTTGAAATTGTCCGTTTCTGAATGACGAATTCGCATACCACGCAAACACTTCGAATAATACAGTAAAACCCGCTAGGCGAATTAATTAACAACGCTCCTGTATGTGCATAATCTGTGCGAAGAGGAAAATACGGGAAACGGCACGTGTTTATTCTCGGTCTAGAGAAACGATATTCCTCCGTGCAATTGAATCACGCGCGTGAACGAGCCAGACGACTTCGAATTGAAGATCATCGCACGGAACAGAAATTACCGATTCACGAACCGTCACGGGAGGAAATTAATTTCCCCCGGTATCGCCGGGCTGGCTATTAATTACCGTACACCAATTAACCGTAACGAATGGCTTCTTTGTTAGCAACACAGCAGGCGAAATAGCGGACCTGCGTATACGTGTTATCTCCGGTTACACGGCAATGGCCTCGGAACAATAACGCGGGCACAACGTTGTACACGTGCTTCCCCAAACGAAAATGGAAAAATTCGTTTCTGGTTTCGATTAGGAAATGTCTGACGTTACTGCGCGGAGAAACATATACCCGGGGGTCCCTTGCATTCGTAGGAAACGTTGAGCGAACTTTTGCATTCATTGACGTTACATCTTTTTATTTTATCAGTGTTCATAAATTAACTGACCCCTCCTCCCCCGTGTCATCTGATTGGCGTTATCACTAGTAAGTTGATCAAAATTACACTTTTGTTGTTTCTTACATTTCTTCTGCTTATTTCTTTTTTCATAAATATTATTTTGCATGGCACTGATTTATTAATACATAATACTGTAATGTATGTATATAGATTTGTAGAAATGTACATACAGTGGGTGAAATAATATTAGTGACATAGAAGCATGTTTTATGTTTGTTTGTTTCCTATTTTAACATATTTACCAGTACCGGTTCTTTTCAATAACATTAACAAGACGTACGATTTAATTGGGAAGTGTAATTTTGATTAATAATAATTGAATTACACATTTGGTTATTGCATTGTAAATTAAGTAAATCCCTAATCGCGATAACCCACGAAACCGTTTTACTCCAAGACCACGAACAAAGTCCAAAGAAAACGAATAGGAAGGTAGCGCACAATGGAATGATATCGCAACAACAGCGTCGCGAGAGCATCGGGAAATGATGGAGCGGGCACGAGAAATGCGGTAATTCCTGGGCTGAATGCGTTATTAACGACGCTCTTAATTTCGTGCAAATTCGATTAATGCGCGGTTCGAGCCACCGGGAACTACGCGTGATAGCTGTTCCTTCGCATGCAGGAAATAAAATGGTCTCCCGGAAGAACGGGGTGGCCGTGGCCGAAGAAGAGGGGAGGAATTCTGACCGGTTAGCCGGGAGAACGTCGAACGTCTGGCGGCGGCGGCGGCGGCGGAGGCGCAGGGGGATGAAAAAAATGGGGAGGAACGGGAAAGCATCGGAAAATGGAGCAGTTGAGCAGAACGAGAAGGAACGACGTGGTTCGTTAACGCTTTCATTGGAGAGCGATTCTTCACAAAGCCAATATAGTCGGTGGCCCCTGTTCTCATTTACTGGCTTGTACATAGCCGCTGCAATGGTTACGTTTATACGCCGGAGACTTCCACGGGCCGTGTGATTCGCTTAAGTCATCAACGACCGATCGGGGATACCTTAATGGCGTTTTCACGAGGCTGGCCCCTCTCTGTCTCTCTAACATCGATTTCTGGGCAACTCGGGCTGAAGTATTTTCTTATCGACGATCGCTGATACTGCCCCGAGCCGGAGGTTCCTTTCTCATGCAGACTGTTTTCCATTGAGCACTATTGTACAATGGGAACCGGTAAATATCGATACTGATAAGCCGAATTTTGATGTCGCGGTTTAGGATATATATTTTTGTAGAATCCTTTGTTTTTATGGCAAATGTGTGTGTGTGTATAAATGATGAGTCTTGGAAATGTAAAGTATGTCTCTCGTGTTGGTAAATTTTATGTTGCCGTAGATTATACGATACATGATATTGTGTCTGCCGTTACTTTTCACAGTGCAATGTTACTCTGACAAGCGATTTTTTTCCCAGTGCGCGTATCACATTTTGGGCAGATCCAATTCTAGTAGTACAGTACAGAAATGAATGTTATTTAGATTGGATCATGTGGATTGTATAAGGAAACATCAGATCAATTTATCAGATATAAGATTACAAGGGAGACATTTAAATCGTTCTTCTTCGAATTTCACCTCTTCACTGTGCAACTTCTGTGATATTGTAATTCTGTGATATCACAGTGATATTCCAGTAAAATTGAAAAGGGTAGGTTAGGTCTTTCTCCTACAAGGTGCATAATAGATACTATAGATCTACGTTCAAGTACACCCTATAAAAAGTGTTTGTTTTTATTATTTGCGATAACCATGTGAACGGATCATACGAGTCAAACGACTTCGACAAGTCAGCAATATTTATTATCCTCTTTCGAAGCTATCAGTATTACTGAACAAGGAAGGAAACATGTAAGCAGATTAACGATAATTGACACATTGATGAAAGCAATTTTCAAATACACGAAGACCCTTGTCTCCCGTGCTTACTTCGTGACAACGTGAAATATAAAACAAATCTTGCGAAATTCCTCATGAACACAGTTTCTATTAAAGGGTTAGATCACAGTGACGGTTTACCAAAGTGCAGGATTTTTAAAGAACGGTGCAAGGAAAAGCAAGCAGTGTATTAATATAAGATTTGGTATCCTATTTTACTATCATACGAACTACAAAAGATGCGGTAAACCTACGTTTGTGCTACGACCTCTCCGATTTCGATGATGTATGAATATGTTGTAGAACTGAGTATCCGGAACAACTTCTTCCTATACATATAACCACCGCTCGGCCTTAGTTTTCGAGATATTTGCCAACAAATATAGCTACTACTACATTGAATTTTGTATATACGTACACGCTCGTGGCAACGTGTTAGGCTGCCGCTTTTCCGGCGGCCGGCGAAGAATCTGTATACCGGGTGACCTCATACAAATTGTACCTCTAGGAGTTGTACCTCAGATTTGGTATTGGTGGCCTTGCCCCTCCCCCTGCACCCTCCCCCATAAATTTCTAACCCAAACCTAACCCGAATCTAATTTTTATTTAATCAAATATGAATTTACCACCCTCTGCGCAGAACACTCTAACCCAAAATCATATTTTATTAAATAAAAATTAGATTCGGGTTAGGTTTGGGTGTGAATTTGTGGGGAGGGGATGCAATACCAAATCTGATATGATATATCTAGTTCTAGAGGTACAATTTTTATGAGGTCACCCGGTAGTAGCCATATTTGTTGGCAAATATCTCGAGAACTAAGGCCGAGCGGCGGTTATATGCATAGGAAAAAGTTGTTCCGGATACTCAGTTCTACAACATATTCAAAAATCATCCAAATCGGAGAGGTCGTAGCACTTACGTAGTTTTACCAAAGATGCTTTTAATATTTAAAAAATAATTTGTTTTTATACCGTACACCGTCTTCGCTAGGATTTTTCGGTGTACAGGATTCTGCAAAATCGGATTAATTATAACGAAATTAATACAAATGTTATGAATTATAATGTATATCCTAAAGGCATTGACGATCCCGGATTTCAATTTTTGTTCATAAATGAAATATTATACCCACGTTTTCGAGTATTCCAGTGCCTTACGTTCTTTATCCTGACTAAATTAATCTCCTACAATCGTGTATCGGTCATTGAAGGCAGTCGTAGTTGAGAAGTATTGAATAAAGAGTATTGTTTTGCATTCATTTTTACATTCATCGCTCATCGTTTAATCGGTTTCCATCGTTTCCATCCAACGGCCTTTTGTCCCCATGATATCAGCAACTGAATCTTCGCCAGCAGTTAATTCACGGACCACTTTATAAAAATCAAAAACCAGCGAACCCATACAGCACAGGAAACCATAATCAGAAATATCGATTTAACATCGTCGGCCGCGGGTCCGTCCACATCGTTCCTCTTCGGTCGTCATTAAACAGCAAACGCATAAAACGCGCATACTTTGAATTCTCCGCGAGGCACGAGTCTCGAAAATCGTCATCGTGCTCGTTGGATAACCGAACGCGGCAAATTTTCGCCCCCCCATACCATCCGGCACGCTGTCGCCAATAAAATTAACATTCCGCCGCGTCGTCGCGGTTCGAAAAATTCGGAATCATCCTTCACAGACGGCCAGCGAATTTCTACTACACACATCAACCGTTCCGCGAGACGAGCTGTTTCGAAACGGTGGTTAACGGATAGGAAAGAGAGAACAGCGGGGGCGGCTAGCCGTGTGTAAAGAATTCGTGCCGTCGATGCCGCAAACTTTCGGTATAAACCACCGATTCCACCCACACGTACTAACCCCGCAGCCGCCGGTGCTCGTACCGAGGGCGCGTATATTCGCGACGGGAACAGGCGAAATTTGCGCGCGTGCAGCCACCCGGTCAGCGTCGTGTGCCCTTTGACACACGAGCTGCAATCGCGCGTGAGCATCGCACAACTATGTACATTTGTCAGGCATCTCCTTTCACGTGATATTCCATGCGTTTCAGAACAATGCGGATCAACGTTTGCCCGTTTGCGCTGGAAGCGAACGGTTGACAAGTCGCGCTGGCTTGGCGGCAAAAATACGACTACTTCGATCCGGCGAAAGTTCCCATTTTGGTGGCCTGCGGAGAGACAATAAGTTTAACGCGCTGTGCCCGGAGAAAGAGACCTTACCAACGCGGCCCCCATCAGCGCACACCCAGGTTCCACAGCTCCCCGAGTGCTACCTGGCAACCTGGGTCGCAAGTCCCAAAGATACCTTGGGTCAGGTTGAGCAATTTCTATATCTCTATCGTACTCTGTAGGGCCCTGCCCGAGCTGGTAATGCAGCATCCCCATTTAGACGAATACCCCATTCGTCTCTAGCCTGCGACATGGGCTACACCTGCGAGTTCAACCCTTTTCGTCGACAACGGTAGGTGTGGGGGATTATCAGGCTCCGCCAGAGAGGTGGGGGAAAACCAACCCTGCGTGTGCATACCATCGACCACCGCGGTATCAGTGACTGACAATGAGCCATACTGTTCACAGTCTTTGCTACCATTCCGCATGAGGCCCTTGCAAACCCCAGCGTGGGCTGGCCAGCTCGAGGTATCAGGAGTCGACACGCTCTTGAGGACCCGACAGGAATCCGCCTAGGGCCGATCCACCTGTGGAGCCCCCTTAAGGGATCCTGCGAAGAGACAAGCGGGGATCTTTGCGTGGGGATGATAAATGGATTCAATGAAGATGTTGCTTTGCACGGTAAAAAGGAGTCACATATTTGGAAACTGATAGCTGTTGAAGTGTTTGTGGATCGTTCTTTGGGTAATTGCTTGTGCATACAGTTTTCTGTCATTTATGAATATCAAACATTACTGTGTACAAACAGTAAATAATTCCTCGAGAATTTCTTACACAAAGAAACACTTCTAATATAAAACTTTTCTACTCGGAGATCCGACGAGAACTTCCACCCCCATCTCTTAAATAGTTCCAATGCTAATTATACTTAACTATGAACAATTTAGAATGAAATTTGCTTTCAACGAGAAAAACGAATAAACATTTGATCCTTGAAAGTCTGAATTAAGTATCCATTATTTTGTCAGTACAATTTTTATCTAACATACTTCAAAAGGGCATCGCATGCAACATATTCCAACTGTAAATATTTTGTATAAACATTTCAATACACGTGAATTCCGTCCTCTAAAGTAAAGCATTCCACTTTCGACGTTCACGCTATTTATTCTTCCCAACTGTTAAATTAATCACCCGCCCAGTTTAGAATCCACTTTCGTTCGATGGAACCGGCGAACACTAGGCGAGAATCGGAGCAACGTGACCGATAAATTCGCAAGGAACTTGCGTCTCCGTTTTCGGAAACAATACGGAAGCAAACAAAAATAAATTCTGCAGGCGTGTCTAGTGTCGCGCAAGCAAATAATTTCTCCTGACAACGGGTTCGTGGGACGAAACGGCAAATACCACCCTATATCATCAAAGGGACGCGTCCGGACGCCGCGACCTCGTCGTCTCCGTCGCCATCCCAAAGCTCCCCGTCCGAAAATTCCTTTTCCTGGATACAGTCGTGTCTCGTCTTAACCCCGGATGCACAAGTTGCGCGTTGACTTCACGGAAATTCGCAAAGTGTCCGTATAAATCCTTGCAACTGGGTCGCGAAAACAGTCTCGTTACTTTGGCGTTCCACCCGAGACGCGGCGCGTAGCGTCGCGACGCCCTTCCTCGTGAAAATCACGATCGACCTTTCAGAAAGTAATCGTTGAATAACGTTCAAAGTTGCATCACGGTGTAAAGCTGCTCGTAGAAAGTGCACTGACGACTATACAATTGAAACGAATTGTTCGTCGAGCTGTGTGCAATTCAGTTTAATTAAGGCGATCTCGTTTGGCTTTGGTAATTAACATTTGTTTGATGCTATAGATAGTGTGAGGCGTGTTAACGTGTAATTACGCGGCTCGAAATTAATCTTCTATAGTAAGGAACAGGTGTGTGGAATTAATGAATTATTGGTTGGAGTGGTCGATCTGTTTCGGTTGTTGTTTGGTTCAGAAAGAAATGTTGACGTTTTAAATGGTTCATTTTGGGTGGATTGGACGAATTTGAGTTAAATGTTTTATAGTTACTTCCCTATTCTGCCGTTTCAACATGTTTCGACATATATCCTTGTATGAATTCGAAATATTTAAATATAAGTTTTAATGTACCCTATGAGGCGAAAGCTTGGACCCACCAGGTATTTCAATTTTAATGACTGATTAATCATTTCCAGTGGAAAACTTACGATAATTTCCAAATTAAATTGTATCGAAATAAATTCAACTGTATAATATTAGTTTCGAATCAATGAATCAATAAACGGCCGACCTTTTAGCCGGCGGTCTATATACATATGTAGGTATGTGTATGCATGAAAGTCGACTAAAGTGGCTTAGATACGGAAAATAAGTTGTAATTCATGTTACGTTTTCTTAATAATAAAGTTTCATATATTTTGTATTTATTGCTGAAGTTAAATATATTATGCAATAATATTTACTTTTATCCTTGGAACACCGAAGTTGGACAGATGAAGTAATCGATCGAATCGATTATTATTGCAAGTAAATATTATTGCAAGTAACGCGACACACTCAAAGCTTGTATTCAAACTTCAATATTGAAATCAATATTTATTAGAGTTTATGTATAAATTATAATATTACGAACATTAATGTCATTGCGATCCAGTTTTCTTACCTTAATAGGAAAATACGGTGCAATGTACTTTGAATTTAGGAAATAAATTTTATTTAGTTGCATACATTTAACCAGTAATTTAATATCACATGGCATCCATACTACCGCGATAAATAATGCGATCAACAATAATCATTGAGAAGCTTTCAGGCAACAGAAATTTCAAATAAGCCTATCCGTTCGCTATAACGAAGCGAATGTATCCGTACAATTATATTTTTGCTTCGTAGAAATATGTACTCCCGAATTATTCGCAAGCTAATTATTTTCAATGAGTTTCTCCGCTCTTATAATTTCTCATGTACTGTGAAGCTATATCTTCCACTTATTCAAGATTTAGAAGAGAAGGTAGGAGAGTTCCTCTTATGAAAAAAGCAATCATTTAATTTGCTCTCTTTAGATATTTCTTCTCTGGCAGACAATAATGAATAGACAATGTACGGACAAATTGAGAAGGGCAGTATAGTATATGTAAAATGTATCGAAGTAGTTAAAAAAATTCAGACAATTATAGTTATTTCAAAAGATGATGGTATTCATTCCTAAACTTTACTTGAGGACAGTAATCATACAGTAATAAATAATTATAATCATAAATCATACTAAATTGTAAATTCGTAGAATTAATGTTTGACTAAAGCCAATTATTTTTAAATTAATATACAGGGTGTCCCGTAACTACCGCAACATCGGGAAATGGGGAGTAGTTGGGGTGACTCTGAACAACTTTTTCTTTGACCATAATGTTGTTTGCAGCTTCGGTTTTGACTCATTAATCAAAAACACTGCCCAATGAAAGCGTCCGTAGAGCGCGCGCCCAGTACCGTACCTCTCTACTGCGCACTGTCGTGTACGGGGGCATCGAGGCGATCCGAGAAAAGCGTACGGCAAATGTTACACCGTCTTAAATTAAGGATAATGTGTAATTATTCATTTTTCATGAATAACGACCGCGACCGTGTGGGACTGATTGAAAGAATAACTGGTTTATTTCTTATTAATGAATAACGATGTAACATTTATATTCGACTAAAGTTATACCTGTGATTAGCACACATTTCTTCAATTAAACAAATACATACATAGTAAACAAATTCTGTACGATAATGAAGACTAAAAATAAACAATACATTTATTACAAATTTAATTTAGCACATTTAGTCAAATATTACATAATAGTATTGTAAATAAGCGCAATCTCTACCTTCCTCTCTGCATTAACTGCGAGGTTCATGCCAAAATAAACGACTGCTCTAATTAACCAATGGCCCAATTGACTGAAATCTGCACGGTAAACGATTTCCCATTTTCCCGTACCAATACATTGCTGCAGGAAACTAGCAGTTTTAAAAGCGAATAAAGTTGTTTCAATTACTTGAACAGCAAATGGCGGGAGAAAAACTTGCTATTGCTTTAACAGAAGAATGACAATTTCTTTTTCAAATGTTTGTTCATTTATATAAATGTATATTATTAAATATACATCGTTCTTTTAACATTTTTAACAAAACGTATAACGAAGAATGTATTATTACAGATGTATCCCCTATATTTATTATGTCTAGCACTTTCTGATTTAATTTAACGTATCCAGTTAATCGCACTGGTTTTCGAAGTCAAATGGTGAATAAACGATCTGCCAATAGGTAGGTTCCATCGAAAATTTGGTCATTAAAGTCGTTTAAAAAAATTGCAGTTAATCGCTCTGACCTTCTCAAATATTTCTGCAACGGCAGATCTTTACGCATCGATCTTTAGAGCCACACTGAAATCATTCTCCGCCGAACGGCATACTCCCCATCCACATTCACTAATATCCTTGCAAACGTCTTAAGCAAAAAACGAGGTCGTTATCACGATGGCATCTCGATATTGACCAAGGCACCGGTTTCCTTCAGAACGCGACGCGAAGATCGAATCGACCAAACCCTGGAAAGGTCGACGGCGACTGCCAGTAACGGCGACACTTTTCGAATTTCTTTCGCGATTTATGACCGGCTCAGCATGTCACTGACTTCCCGTTGCTCCCAGAAAACTGGCATGTGTTACAACTTTCGAAGCCAGGGGCGCAGCCCCGGCCCGTGGCCGCGATAAACTTACGACTCGTAGATTCGTCTCGCGTCAGATTCCACTCGTATTTCTTACGCGGAGACTGGATATTTGTTACACCGGTGAACGATAACGTGGCCCCTCTTGTGTTCGGCCTTCCACATCCGGTGATTCATGCCACCCCCTTGTAAGTGCTGATACAAACGTTTTATTCGTGGTATAAGTGTCTTACACGCTGGCTCGTGGGAATTGCTCCGCGTCTTCCGTGAGAGATATGCGAATACTGGAAGGAACGTACGCCTGTACAATTCAATCCTTTTACCGCGGCTAGTTTCGACAAAAATCCATCGGCATTGTCCTGCAGTTATATTGATCGCGAGAAACGCACAATAATAACGAAGTAAATATAATAACAATAGAGTAACCCACTAATTTGTTCACATGAAACTCACACATTTATTTATTTTATAGTTCGTTATTCGTTTTATAGTTCGCCACTTGTCGGGCAGATTAAACTTTGCCGTGCGATAATCATACTTAATACAGAATACTCAATTAGGTTGGATCGTAGCAGGGTCTACCAGTTGGCAACGAGGATTTTCACACGCAAAGATAGCAAGATCGCATTGTATAGCAAGTTCGCTGGAGAGATCCATTAATAAGTTTTGGGAACTTGAAGAACTTCCAGAAAGGCGTTTTCTCTCGGAAGAAGCAAGTGCGTGTGAAACACATTTCGTAAAAAATATAGCTCGTGACTCGACCGGTAGATATGTTGTGCGTTTGCCGTCCAACCAGCATAAGGATAGTATCCGGGACTCGCGAACTGTAGAATAATTCAGAACTTTTCGAGTGATAATGGGCAATTCTAAAAAGAATATCTCGCGTTGGGACACATGGAAGAGGTCAGGCAGGAACAGGACAGAAAGGGTTTCTACCTTCCATCATCTCGCTTAACGACACCCTGATTACGGGTTCCGACAATTCAGGATACATTACGGGCCATCCTGCTTCGTTTTCAATTTCCCGGTGCTGTGCTAACTGCAGATATAGGAAAAATGTTTGGACAGATGATTGTCCACCCTGAAGATAGACAATACCGGAAAATTTTATGGCGCGATTTAATTGGTGAACCTGTTACGGTTGAATAGACCTCTTCGGCCCCGTTTTTAGCTGTGCGATGTTTGAGTCAACTTGCGGCTGATGTGTCGAACATATGTCCAAGAGCAGCGCGACCTTTTCAGAATCAAAATGTATGTCCGTGGATGCCCGTACCTAGTTGCCGAGCTGAACACGTACTCTCATACGCCGACTTAATTTTGTACGAGGTAATTTAGTACATAATTGATTCAAGACGCTCGTTTGTTATTTGTGGAAATAGATACAGTTTATACACTTTAACTCACGAGCATCTTTATCATATATATATACAGGGGGGCCCGTAAGTCTCGCAGTATTTTTAAATTTCGCGTAGTTGAGGTGATGCTGAACAACTTTTTTCATGACCACAATATTGTAAGTAGCTTCGTTTTTGAGTGATTAATGACAAACACTGGTCAATGAGCGCGCCCGTATAGCGCGCGCCCAGGCACCACCGCGCGCGGTTGTCATCGGGTGCATCGTGGGGCAACGTACAGCAAATATTACATCATCTTAAATTAATAATAATGTGTAATGATTCGTCATTCACGAATAACAATTTAATTCTCAAGCCGTTTAATAACTGTTCCATACTTTTATTCCTTATCCGAAACGTATAAGGTATTTTATTACTTATTAAAACAATGTTTGGATAATTAATGTTAAAAAAAGATAGGTAAATAAACTTATCCTTTCGTTCACGAAGTAACCTGCTTCGACGAAAGGGGGTCCTTGGCCGTTTTGTCATATATATATATATACATATATGTTAGAAATAAGGTAATTATTTCTATAAGATTGTCTGGTTTACTAAAAGTATGCTTATTCGTTGGAGGTTCTGGGGTAAGTACCATGGGGTTCATCACAGTCCTCTTACCAAAAGGCATTGCCTTCCCCACGCCGTGACCAGATCTTCCAGAAACAGAATCCCCATGCTTTAGCAATGTGACGTCAGGTCACTTGCCATACTCAAAGTCTCTATCTCTTGTTTATAATAAACCATCCCTCGGCACTTGATAGCTAGAAGACCCAAGGTGGTCGCCAGCCATCGCCTGCCGACAGGATGTTTGGTTCCATTCATTCACCTCCAATACGTGCAAGGACAATGTAAATCCTCGGAGATTCCTAAAACAATCTTCGACCACGCGTAAAACTGCGTCCCCATCCCAAATGATCCACAGGGGGCATAGCACTTCACCACCCGACTCCATTCCATTCTTTAAAAAAATACGCTGTTGCTAACATATACATATATGTATATCGTTAGTTTGACGAGGATGTTGCGGACCGTTCCGGAGTTTGTTTTGTTCTTACTCTAACGAATGCTTTAAAGTCTTCCTCAGACGAAAACTCTGCCGAGCCGCGGTTAGCTGCTTATAAAAAGTATGAGGCGAAAATCTTAATTACTATTGGTGGAATTGAAACAGTCCAGAAAGAGAGCTGGTAGTGGGAGGATCTCATGAAGGATGAAAATTCTCCGAATTTTCCCCCGTATCGAGCGGCCGTCACTCGCGCCTTCGCATGCCACTTAGCCGCTAAGTACTTCACCGTAACCCGGACTCTCTGTAATTTGATTTACGGGGAGAACACTTTTCTGTTGATCCCAAACTGTTTATAACATAGAAGACATAACTTTAAAACTGTCCTCGAGGAAATACGTTGTATTTACGCCTCGACAATGTATAAACGCTATTCACAGTCAAAGGGTTAAATGTACCGCGGGCTGCGGATAAAAGCAACGAGTACAGTGTAAGAGAAATATAGACTAATACTCGAATCGAAGTCTCGATTAGGTATTAGAATAATTGCGTAGGCGTGTATATATTAACAAGGTATTCCGTTTATTAAAACTGTGCTCTCTCGACCGTAGTCTATACAAGAATGCCTTCCTTTGGCAAAAGCGTCGGTCGTGAGGACGCCTACGTCACCATGGCCCTTTTTAACCATTTTAGGGTTCGCCCCGAAAGAAAGCTACGCTAGACAAAGACAGCGTGCATCGACGAAATGCACATGGTCCGCCTCGGCCGTTCCTGTACCTCGAATATTCTAACAACAGCTTTGACAAATTTTGCAAAATGTTGCCGTTTAGTGTCAGAAGCGAGTGATTTACACAATTGCAAGGGAAGATCTGAGTTGTACTTGGTGCTTGATGCTTCTGTTTAAAATATTCGTATTTGGTGTGGGCACCAGCTATTTCTTTTGCTTCGAAGTATTAGAATGGTTGGAGGAGCTTCGTAGGGTATTTTTTTTAAATATGGCCTGCATATAATTTGGGGGCAGCTGTTAATGAATTCGGTAAATTGGGTAGCTAATAAGAATTTCTCTTGATACGTAGAACTCATTTCGTAATAATCCTATCTTCGTTTTAACTTTTACAGTATATTGTTCTAGATCTTATTAATATTAATGGATTACTGTAATTTTATTTTATAATATCATAAGAGAAGATACATCGTATATCCTATACGTATTTATTGAATTTCATTGCTTCCATGGAATTGGCATCTGTTTATTAAATAATTCTTTGATTTACATTTATCTAAAGTACATTGAGCTAATTAGTTTGTGCCTGACCTCTCTAAATATTTCGCAAGTATTTTCTAAAATTTGTTAAACATAGTTGAACGACGAAATGCAGTATAAATATTATTTTATCAGCTTTTAACATTTAAATTCGACTTAACGAAGAAAAATGGTGGGCAGTATGTTAGACAGGCAAACATATGTTACAGCTTTTAGGGCGGAGAATTTCATCACACTTGCAATAAATTAATAACTCAACGGATGCTCCAACGTCAGATTTTGGTCATATTTCTTAAAGCGCGATAGGATATTTATTGCACGTTCAATAGCAACAGCCTCTTCTTCTGAAAATTCTGTTCCAGTAATTTATTGCCCAGGTGCTCCACTGCTCAGAAATATTTCATAAATATGTGTATCTACTATACGGCACCCTACAATTTGTGAAAACAAAATAGAAATCGAAGATCCGCAAGTCCAATTTCAAATTGTGAATCTTCCGCTATGCCGTTAAAATAAATGATTGCACGTCCCATTTAGTGAACAAGTGAAAGTAAAAAGATAAATAACTCGCTGTGATGCAAAAGAGTTTTGGAATTCAATATATAGCATAATACTTATACTTCGAACAAAAATTGAGGAGGCGCTAAAAAATAATACATGTAATCGTAATTTTCTAGCACCTTAATTCTTACCATATTTATGCAAACGATGCCCCGCTATATCTCGATTGACCACTTAAATTTAAAGCTACTGTGCTACACCTATAAAACAGAACGGCATAACTCTATAGATGGGCACTAAATGCAAAGCAGCGACCCCGTCAAAATTTTCGGAAGGATTAAATACAAAACTAGATGCCATCTCAATGACCGCCTACTTTTATCGGTCAGCTACCTCGATATTCCGTTGAAAGCATACTTAATTCTGCTCCAAAATAACGCCCAAACAGTGGAACTGTCTGTCAAAAGTAACAAGTTTCCTTGTTATAAATTCTGAATATGCAATGAAACAAATGATCAAGAGAAACTTCATATTCACACTGAATCATTGCATTTCGTTCCGCGAAGAAAAGTATACGATTCTACGCGAAGAACCTGTCGAACATTAAACCCAAGAAGAAGTTAAAAAAACACTTAAAAAAAAGCCAGACTTCTTGGCGAGGAATACAATTTGTCGAATGGGTCTATTTCTGCAAATTGTCTAAAACTGTTCTAAAATCGAAAACTGTCGGCAAGATCTGACAAACGTATGCGGAAAAGTTGAGCGGCGATTTTGTAATTGATTTCTGTTTATACCAGTGTGGTGACTTGGCTGCGAAATAATTTCTAATATTGTATGCCGACTGACGGGCAGAAGTTTCAGTCCACTTCCTTACTTCTACATATATTGAATAAACTTATAAACGATTCATTCATTCGAAATTAATATTATAGGGACCGGCAGTATAGAATTTGTTTCGATATGTTTCAATTTGTAAATGTTTTAAAATTTTCGATTTGAAATTAATAATCACTCATCAAATTCCTGTATATTGCTTGAAGTATCTGACGGTTTCAAACTTTTAGTCGGAAGTGTACGCGCTTCGCTGAATTCATGAACTAATCGAGCCTTAACCCTTTCGTTGCCAGAGGCGAGTATAATTGCCTACCGTGGAACGACCACTGGATAGCGCCGACATTTGTTCGAATTAAGTTGCTATTGTATGTTTACAATCTGAATTAAATATTATTCACAATTTAATGTGTACGTTCGCAGAAATTCTACCGATGCAAGGCATAATCGTTGCGTGGCTCGTAAGTCGAAAGACCAACATACGCTACCGTAATAAAAGAAAAAAAATACAGAGACCATTTAAAAAAATTAACTTGACTTTGATACTACACCTATCGAAAAATTGTTTATACCACCCTTCATACCAAACAACTATTGTAAGAACATTTCTTTTGTAACTTTAATCTCTCGTGAGATACTCCATAGTCTCCGTAAATAGCCAGTAAAATGGAACACCCTGAATGTATAATAATGAAATATATTGCTGCAAAACATTGCTGCAAAAAATAATAAAATTGCCCGAAGATTTAATCAACATGGCAGAAATTAAATTATTTTCGCACTACTTTCAAACATAAGCTAATCATTATAAAAATGATATCTGTCCCTTCGGCAAATTGTATCGTTTAAGTTATCCAATTGTTCGAACTATTTATAGGAAACAATTTTGTAATTTCCATCCATGCTTCATTGCATGAAAACAATTTTATTACTCCTTGTTACTGGCTCATTCATCGCAGAATATTTCCAATGAGAATTTCTGGAAGCCACGGAGCGTCTCGAGGTGGTGCAATTTAACCTTCAATGTTTCATCGGCAATTTAATGAAATGATGTTTCAAAGGGGATATTAGATAACTAGAGTACTTTTCACGACATAATTACATCCTGTAATGGATATTTGATGAAATTTAATCGTTCATAAACCCATAGAACTTGCCCCGGAAATGCATTCCGATGGCTACAGAAGCTTCTTCGACGAAGCAATATTCGAAGAAGCTATCCAGGGTGGAAAGAAGTGTCGTTAATATTAAGTGTAACGAACTCGTTAAACGTCTTGTATAAGACGAACTCTAACTATCCTCGAGTGATCTTCTCAGGTAGGTAATTGGAACACTTCTTTAACTGATATTTTAACAAATATTCACGATGTCTATATCTTCTTTCCTTGCAAATACTTAATGAGCACATTAAAGATCTTGCACAATTTGGCAAAGCAATATGCTTGAATAATTTACAGTTCCAGTTTCTTGTGCATGCACTTGTGTATTAAATTAAGTAGCGAGTATACATGTGGATCGACAGATAAATACAATTTTTATGTCTTGTGTACTTTATGCATTCGTATAATTTTATTATGATATTCTCTAATTCAAATGTTATGTGAGTTCGGCAGTGAACATTAATGTATTATTAAATGTTCTTGTTCCAGAAGAATTACGAATTTGTTCTTCGATTTATTTTTTTTATATGTAACACAGCACAAACTGCTTATTTACTCTAAAAATCCAGTTTTACCTGTTAATGTAAAATCTCATTAATTTCATTATGTAACAAATCTATAACCACTTATACTGTATAATGTACATATGTACATTTTAAAAGACGCACATGATATAAGGAAGATTGATATTGCCACTATTTTAAAAAGTGACGACAATCTACAATATTAAAATTGCACTAGTAATACAACAAAAAATGCTTCGATCAAACAACAAGCATGTTGATTAATGATTAAAAATTACTGTATTGTCTACTATTTCTATTATCCCTAAACCCTCGCAGCATTACATTCGACTGTAATATACGTCAACTTCGTCTCACAGATTCGCGGTACTTATAGAGGAGTAATGTATTAAATACTAAATATGCGCTACCAGTTTCATATCACTGTTGAAATTTTTTAAGATATAACACGTGCAAATTACATACTTAACATAATAGGAAAAGTCTTCATTTTCAGATGCGTGGTCTAAATATGGGCTAGCTGTAAAATAATTGAAATGAAAAGAAAAAAGGGTCATATTTTCAAGTGGAAATACTTAAGGATACATATGTCCCAAACGAAGATAAATTTAAAATTAAATTCTGTTTACAATAGCAACAAACGTATATACCTTTCTCAACTCCTGCGCAGTCACTTTGTGCCCGCATACAGCATTAAAAACATGCATCCCTATTGTTTGTGCACTCTCCCCGATAAATGTCAATAAATATTGTCCGGCCCACATTTGGGCCCAGCTATGTAGCCCATATTTAGATCATTTGGTTAGGAACACTTGGAGCGCTCATTAATACGCGATGACATTTATTACAACAATCTTCCTAAAAAGACGCATACGATGCCAGCGGCCTTAGTCAAATAGCTCTTAATTGAATTGATTATTGCTGACAAGATTAAACGAGAAGAAGTCGAAATAAGGACACGTTTTGCAACATAACGCGTAAAGGAAAAGAACGCGGGTACCCACCGCCCCCACAACCCTTCTCTTGTTCATAAATCGTAGTTTCATCTTGTCTTTAATAAAGTGAAGCACCTAATATCACTCAATGCTTCACCTAGCCCACATTTAGACCATCTCCTCTCTACTATTCAACGTCATCGCAAAACAAACTCCGAAATGTAAGAGTTCAGGGAGCGTGTGAGCGAGTAAGGGAGAGAAGGTACATTTAATCGGTCATATTCTAGAGCCAATTTCTGCTTGGTTGTACGGTTCGATAGTTGCGGATGTTTCGCGTAACGCAATATCGGCAGGAGGGAAGTTATGTGGGAAGGAGCGGAGCGGATATTGTGCAAGGGGCGCAATAATACTAAACCGGGCAAGTACATCAACCACTGACTAATTGTTCGGCATTACACGAGCAACAACGTGGAACAGGCTGCTTTGGCCTGTCTCGTTTGTTTCGCGTACACACGCGCACCTCGAATTCTAAGGGTGCGATCGTAACGCCGGTGAAAGTCGTTAGGGATGCGAGCGCATCCGGCTGGCTTCGCAACCGACAATTGCAACAAATAGAAAGTGATGTCGGAATTCCTCGGCCCGCGCCACCAAGCGGTGTAGCGGCTCCTGCTAATGGCGGACAAGCGAATTCGCCACGGAAACGTGAAAGGGTTTCGCTGGAATTCCGCTGAAAGGCATGAGATACAGCGATCGCGGATCTTGTATGGTTGGCCGTTGAGAACGGTGGACAGTGTGACACTTGCACAATTTTTATCTTGTTGCCAGAAGTAGTGATTTTTCAGCCCCTTAATCGCACGTTCCTCTTACGTCCTCAAATAGAGGCAAATCAAACCCCAAATGTATTTCATTGAAATTAATTAGACTTTTCTTACTCCGTAACTTTACTTTTGTATTACAAATTTAGCGTACATTTGGATGTCTAACCTTGCGATGAAATAAATAAAAGTATTAACTCCCAAAATCTCGTTATACGAACTATTCTACTTTTGTATACCAGCTATTTAATTGCACTAATATTAAGCAAACAATATAATATGCTAAAAATTCTGAGCTCGAAACAAATGAACTTTCAATTCCAAAGGCATTACATGAAAAACAATTTGCAATGTCTGAACCTTTCATTACGTCCACGGCCACTTAAATTAGGAACGATAATAACAATTATCGACGAATCGTGCTCGGCGCGTTGCAGCAAACGAGGAGAAAGACATTCAATTGAATCAGAAGAAGTTCGCGCGTACCCAGTGCCCCAAGCAGCAATACCATGTACATACTTCCACGGTCAATTGTTTCGTGTACCCGTTACTATTTAATTAACCCGAAACAAGTAATTAAAAGGTACAACGGCGAGCACGGTTTCCGATTACCGGGCGGAATAAGAAGCTCCATACTCCAAAACCGTTCACCAAAGAGATCTAGAATTCGATTATCGATCAAATTACCATAAAGCAACTGCTTCCCCGGCTGTTGGGTGTCTGGTGCCGGCCTTTGGAAGACGAGATTCCCTGTGCACCAACCTTGACGAGCTACACTCGATAGGCGTTGCCACAGGACGAATTAATAGTATTACCAGACAAGCGTTCTCCTAATGAGCTAATCTATAGCATTTGCTCCTTTGTCTTGTAATTAGGTACCCCGATACCTTAAGCAAACTGCATTCCCCCCCTTACGTCGCCTCAAATTTCCCGACACCTGATCAAACTCGTCCAACGAACTTTGAACAACCATCGCGTAAAACGCAGAGTGTTTCTGTCTGCTCGTTAGAAACTGATTAAATAGTAGTTAACCCGTGTTTATTGCTCTTGCATGGGCTTTGCTTCAAAATTGTGCACCCCATTATTACTATAGCACGTTCGAATCGATCAGCATAAATGAAGTGGAAAGGAAATTCCATGTGGCTCGTTCCAGGTTTCTCCTGGCATTGAGAATGCTTTTATTTCTATTTATTTCTTTGTGAATTGCGGATCTAAATTATTGAACAAATTTTTAAATATCCATGATTTGCATTTCCTATATTTAATTTTTAATATTGTTACCACTTAGAAATTGCAATGGTGAAAACCCTTTAATAACTTGTGTCTATAAATATAATTTATATTGTGGAATGATATTTGCCACGTTCTAGATTGACACATTTTTAATTGTGAAAAAATTCATAGGACGAAACTGATCTGTCCCAAAATTTTAATATTATAAGAACATTCTGTTCTTTTCCTTCATAATAAAATCAACGACATACGATTATTTGGGAATCTAAGAAAACATAATCACCGTCGTACAAACGAGTTCGATATCAATAACGACCGCGAATGCCTTTCTCAACCGTGGAACGGGAAATGAAACTAATTAAAACGCATTAGCATTCAAGGGCCGCTCGAGCGGAAGCTCAGTGCCGGATTTCGAATCCACTTATCATCAACATTAACAGATGATAACCGTCGCAATTGTATTAGAATTCAGAACGGTAAATTGACGGGGCAAGCTTGTTCTAATCAAAGGTCTAAACATGCTGGTACCGGCATTTGCAACGCGACTCCGACAGATTACCAACGTAAATCCTGAACTAAGTACAGAGTTCTCAACCTAAGACGCTCGTCAGAAGTAGCCTCAGCAATCTGTCGCGTTGCGTACGTCCTACGGCAATCGAAATAAAATTTCCCGGTTCCGTAACAAATTAACGAACGCAACGGTGGGCAAATTTGAAGCGGCACGAATAATTTTAAAGACATCCCTGGATCAATAAAGATATTTAACCCCGTCAAGGTGGTAGATAAGCTTTCAAATATAATTCTTCGGCGCGTAGATTTATTCTACAGTACACTTGAAAATCAGTAAACGTAATTCAGAACGAGTCAAAATGAACGGAAAGTAATACATACGTACAAATAAATGAATATATAGGGTATTTGTTCGCCCTCTGGCAGTGTAATCTGTAGCTAAAAAGAAGACTAAAGTGTCAAATAACAAAACGTTGGAAAATATTTCATTACAACATTATAGCAACAATATAAACTTCTTGTTGCAATTAGATCTATACAAAGCAAGTTTCTACATGATTCAATATGTTCGAGGTTTGTCACATTCTACTACAAAGTTAAGTTTAGTTCTGTTCTGGCTTGCGAAGTAGTTCAAAATAAACCCGTGTATTTCACGCTTCCTATGTATGGTATGATTTTTTACTAAAATGTTTATTGACTTTTTGTTTTAACACACTTTACCCTTATTTTTATCCATAGAAAACACTGGGAAAGCCAGAATAAAAATCTGCGAGACACCTGTACGCGAATCAGTAGACATCGCGAGCTAAATAATCTCACGAAAAGAATAATAATTCCAATGAACATTCCAACGATCTAACAAACGCGCAGAAGAACAAGCAAGGGTATTTCCACGATCTACAAAACCCCACATCTTTAGTATGTACACCTGCATATTACACCTTAACCAGCCTCTCATTTCTCAGAAACAGTTTTCAGCGATAGTTGTTCCGAACGCGACTAGAATGAAAATCTCTGAGCGCCGCAGCTGTTTAGGAACGTCCTTTTTCAATTTCCCCGGCCTGCTCCACGGAACTAACAGCAATCCCGTGGAAAACAAAGGGTGACAAGCGTCAGGCACAGCGACAGAGAAACACAAGCAGCAAGATAGACAGGATAACGAAGCCCAAACTCTCGCCCGTTAATCGGGATGTGGAAGGGATGGAGAAAGAGAATTACAGGCGTAAATGTACAGACAGATAGATGAAGATAGGGATGCCTTTGGAATATTCTCCTCGCCCCAACACCCTCCACTATTGTGCTCTATTGTTGGAGCACGCAATATCTGACGCGGGTATTTCAAGAACGAGCGACAATTACTGTCCTACCGGGACAAGGATGTGCCTGGATCGGATCAGCCATTCTGAGACAAGGTCTCTCATCGGCCCGAGTTATACTAGCGTTGGTATAGTCACGTTGGACGAGATTGTCGACTTCGATCTGTCCTGCTTGGCGAGGATTGCTCGGGAGCTGATTATTCGACGAATAATTTGTGGTTTCGTGGTCGTTCCCTGTCAGTTTTGACAATCTCGTACGATCGAATTTGCGTTTGCGTATCGGCTATTCTGGTTACGTTCAATGTTTCCAGAGATAGGCTAGATTACGATTGATACTGCTGTTAGTTCTGGCAAGCAGTTTTTAATTAAATGCAATAATGCGATATTGATTGGAAATCTTGTAGGTTTATGGGTATAATGTATTCGGTTGCTGAATATGAACAAAATGAATACAACATAGGCGGGGGTTTGTGCATCTTTTTGCTTCATAGTGGAAAGATTGTGCGTCGAAGCGAAGTGTGGACAAATATGAAACTGGAGTGGTCTTGTTGTATGAATTGAAATTTGAGTACAAAGCAACCAGAACTACTTATAACATGGATGCAAGTTTTTAGAGCACGTACACATATACATTTTTTTGTTTTGAGGCAGTCTAAGTATACATATACTGAATCCAATGTATCGCACTGTGATTAATATTTATTACTTCAACAAGCCTATGGACGTATTATATGTACATTTAAAACACACGGGAACGTTGATTTACATAAATTAAGGTATGTATGCGTGGAAACATTTTGATGTACTTCTGTTATTAATTCTCGAAACTAACGAATGTTTTACTCTAATCTGATTCTAATTTATTTTCTGTGCAACATAAAGTTTTCGTAATGTGTTTCTCAGTGACAAACAAATCGGGACAAATCATTGTATCCCCTCGCTTTTATTAAACAAATCTTCCAAAAAAGTTCTAATAAACAAAGCTACGACACTTTCTCTGAAAACGGCACACATGCGTTTATAAACCTTTACCTACATTTATTAATAGTGAGTAGAATTAAAACGAGCAAAACAATGGCAAGGAAGTACACCCAATAATAATAAATATGCCGTCTTCTACAAACGACTAAATTACTTCGTTATCAAATTATACTCAGCGTATCGAAAGAAACTAATTATAATATTAACCTTTGGCGCATTTCTCTACCCCTCTGAAATCACCATTTCATCTTGCCTCTTAATCAAATACATACACGCGAAGCAAATAGGCATTCAAACCTACCCGGCGCGGTTCATGCGGCCCAATGTGCCGCGTGTCAAGCGCGAAGTGCAAACTAAAAGCAAAAAGGTGCAAATAGAACGTGGCAAAGGAATGCAACGCTGTCGCGATGTGGAATTCAAAAGCGTTCCGGATTAAGCACGGCGATTTTAACTGCGGTAAAATACGACGTCGCTTTATTTCCCCCCGAAACGACGGGAACACCCAAATCCTTCAACGTCTCGCCGCCTGATGCATTAGCGTCAGGCACAGATCGAAATTAGAGCGAAACTTCCGGAAAATCATAGGAGATTCGGCTGTGTTTCAACCATTCCAATCAGCTCCACCCGATTCTACCAGACTGTTTAACCACCTCGTCCCTCTCGTGATCGCGCCGCGATGCGTTCCCTCATAAACGAGCGCTTCAACGTTTGACTGGATGATTGGAAACTGTAATTACATGTATAGACGTGTGCCTCTGGGCCGCGTACCGATTGATCGCGGGGGGAAAAAGTAAATCGTCGTAAGTCGATTACTAGTCGAGGCCCGTTGGACCTGTTTGTAAACGCGACGGTTACTTGATAGCCGGAATAGCGTGAAACGAGTTTATAGCTGACCGGAGACAGCGCCGAAATACAATTCCAGAGATTTCCATGTCCCTGGGGGATTTTGTTTGGGAAAGAAACGTATATTCGATGACAAATTAGTGTATTGTACACTAATGCAAAAACGAAAAAAATGGTTCTTAGCAGTAAGAAGCTGAAAATTATGGTTGAGTAATCGGATCGTCGTGTCTTGTTATTATAAATATTTAAGATATTAATAAGTACTAGGTCTATGGTCCAAGCAATTGTTAATTAAGTTTGACTGTAAGAAACGTTTTAATCTCCTGGGTGTACAGGGTGATCCACATACTAGGCGGCATAATATTTGACCTGGTTCTACTGATTTAAAAAACGATATTTCGAAAACAAGGTATCGTTATCAATTTATTCAAATGAATGAATTTTGAAAAGTGTCTAAGAAGTAACGGCATCAGTCTTGCGTTCTTTAACTACTGTTATATTTAATTTTATATGTTTATTCTACGTAAAAAGGCGTCACTTTAATCTGCCCTTTTATAATAGCTTAAATTATACTTGACACACTTGACTACGAATTTAACTGTCTCTAAATATTATTTTGCACACTGCAGTAACCTATCAATTCAACCCACGACTGAATCATATCGACCCCAAAGTTTAGAAAAAAAAATCACCGGTACTCACGTTCTTCGTCATGGCAGCTACCACTTCTAGCAAAGAAAAGCTGTGCCAGTTATCGGCTATCTCTTACCTGAAACAATGAAAGGGGAAATTACATTAACCAAACGAAATCGTTGAGGATTTGCTGAACGCGAGCAATGGGTGTGAAGACACCGAGCCCAGTGCTACTAACTAACGAGAAAACACGATGGATCATCGCCCCGTTTCGTCCAAATAATTAATAGGTGCGACGATCTGTCAGCCACCCTCCCGACCGTCGAGAGCCAACCCTCGCAGCGCTCGTCCCTCTTGCCGCGCGGCGTGCATTCATATTTCACGATGCATTGTGCTCGCGGAGTACTTTGCCACGCAAATAACCCAGAGCCAGCTCGGACACGATGGTTCAGGTACGAGGGAAGGGGACCGGAATTGTTTCGACGTTCCTGAAGGCGGGTGGAAAGTAACAGTGACACGCTTTTACGACTGCTGGGTCGTTAAAGATGATGTGTCGGTCCGGCAACCGGTATACAGCCAATACCGACTCCTTCTGTTTATGATCCACGGGATCCTTAGACCATCTACCGCTTTGCCTCTGACGATAGTTCTTTTCGTGCACTCTTAAATTAAGAGTCTAAATGCAAGAACCTGTTTATGGGGAATTGCGGAGACCCGTTGACATTTGGTCGATGCTCGATTTGAAGAATTGCGACGGTGAACGATATCGTGGGATTATTTGTTAGACGTGTGCTTCGTATGGTTCGACTGGGTGGAATAGCTTTTGATAGGGGTAAATGATAATTGGCAGTAGAGTTTTTAATAACAGCGAGACCTTTATTGAAATATTATTCTGTCACGATGATTTCATGTATTTTAGGTTAAAGCGATGTTGATTGGAAAAATGATCTTGTATTAACAGAGTAGAAGACACGCTGTGAGACTTTAAATTGTCAGATCGACTTTGGTCGTGAAATAATTAAAGTGGTTATGTAAGTAAAAATAAATCCGACTCTAAATTGTCTTAATTTGCAAATCGATTTATTCTGATTGCTATATTTCAAATATTCAAACAGCAATTGGAAATGCATGTTCGAAAATTCTGTTCGGGATCTAATTGCACCTAATCCACTTTAATCAATTATCGTCGGAGAGAAATATTCTTCTAACCGCACGAAAGAAAGTGCAGAAGAAAAAGAAGAAAAAATCGAGCACATAAATAAATAAAATTTCAAGAATCTTGGATCGTCAAACCGAGCGATTATATAATAATTGCGCAGAATTCCGAAAGTAACTACTCGAATTTCGGAGCGTCTACTCGAAGGAGTATCCCTTAAGTTTTATACTTCTATCACTATACAAATAAATTACCCGCCGCGCAACTATCTCCATAAACTTTCCAAGAATTTAGCCCCGCCGTAAATCTCAACGAAACCTCAACACTTGTCCAAATAATCCTAAAACATCGCGACCGCGTAAACTTGCAACTTCCGAGTCGAAGAGCGTTTCGGGCCGATGAATTACAGATTAAACCCCCTAACGATCCCAGCAGCTGCGAATGAGTTGCTTCCAACGTGGCCAGTGTACTTCCTAGAAAAATCCAGTGGCCGCTTGAAAACTAATTTCGCGGCCGCGTCTACGATCCTAATTAGTTGCAGCCGTTTGAAGCTCGGCCGTGGAACGAGAAATAACGAAACGAAATGAAATTCTTCTAACATCTTAAATTACTGACAGAAAATTAAACGGAGCCACGAGCGGCCTTCAATTATTCGCGTCGATTCACATCGGCACGGGAAATTAAGCTCGCATTACTGCCAACAAGTACCGGCACCAATAATATATGAAATGGCCGGTGTCGCTTAACGACCATTATCCGACTTATGGCTTACAAACACTTTATGCGCTTTACCTTAAATTTTAATTAAACCGCAAGTCCGGAATAATGCTCCAGACACGCCGGGCGGGAAAATTCTTTGGAGCTCCGCGGGCCGGTTCTCCAACGAAACGTGGAAGTAAAATAGAAGGGCAGAAGTGTAGAGGTGTGCGCAAGGAGGGGGAGGGGCGAAATATTTCTACGACTCAGGTTGCTAGCATATCGCACGCGTGGAACTTGCTCTTCCTTTGCTCAACGCTGAAGCGTACAATGCAATCTTCCCTGGTCCGCGGGCACAATGCCGAAGTTACTGAACTTCTCGAATAAATCAAACGGGGCAAAGATAAAATTGTAATGAGCGAGGAGATAGAGAAATTTATGATGTCTACGTCGCTCCGAACGAGGAGAAGAGGAAGATCTCTGGAAAGAAATTGCCGTGGGACGAATTGCATCGTTGCGTGCCACTCCTCTTCTTTCTCTTGCTTGAATTTCTGATGAGTAAGGATTTAGTTTGATCGTTTGACACGTGACAGGGATTTAAATGGTATTCTGGTTGCGTGTTTTCGACCAGTTTGTCGTTGAAGATTGTGATTAAATTCCACGAAACCGAAAGTAGGGAAGATTGATAAAATCGTGTTCATTGTTTTTTAAAATGTGTTGCCAAATACATGTTCAAACACGATTTGTAGAATGCAATATTACAGACGTATCTTCTCTATTATGACTAGAATTTTCTAATTTAGTTTAACGTATGCCATTTGCCCTTTGTTTAAGTTTTATAGTGAAAGAATAATAATATTCAAAAAGTGGAGTTAGTCGCTATAGCCGGTGGACGGCGCATATAATACTAATAAGTAATTTTCTGCACACAGTATTTATGAGACTTAATGTATCCTTAGAATAAATGGAAAGTGTTCAATAGAAGAGTAGAGATTATAAATGTTTAAATCAAGAAGCTGGTTTTATACATATTAAAATTTAGTGACTATTTAAAAATATAAGTATACTTGAGTGTATTTATAACCTGGAACCTTGTTCTGCGCATTGAAACATGTATATCTGGACCACGGTTTCCCAAAGGTATATTGTAACATTTACATGTATTACGCTGGTACGTCAATTATAACTTTGCTTATTGCTTTTAATTAGTGCCGCACGGTCTATGCAAAATTCGTACCTTCCTTTTTTATCATTTTCGTATTCTTCAATTACCCTGTAATATATCTTTTAGTATGTATTATTTTTCAATTTATCGTTCACTGTGACCTACTTGCTCGTTCCTCTCGAAATTGCAATTAGCTACTAATAAATGTAACGTGCTCCGTGCAAATCTGTACGCAAGATTAAATAGCACGCCGCAAGTTGAACACACCTCTCAGTACGGGTTTCAAGCAGACAATTATTGCGACTAATCAAATGCAGCGCCTAACAGAATATGTAGTATAATTCAATTTGGTTAAATGCGTTCTCCCTGGAAAATGAATTTAGTTTGCAACTCGATTTAATCTGAAGTGTCCATAAATGCAGTTAGTTTGCCGTTTAAGTGGTTTCGAGAAAACCTGTTCAATTTTAGCAGAAGTGTTCATTCAATTAAAAGTCTATAATAGAAACTTAAACAAATTTTTCACGCGCGCGTACTCTGGTTCATTATATTTGCCATTTGTTTCGTAATATTCAAACATTTTATTAATCAGATACATCATTTTCACGCCCCGTGTATTTGACAAATTTCTTAGTCGGTTGATTCTTGTAAAACTTTACTGAAAATGTTCAATTTTTTATATATGATATGGAAAAGACGATGGAAAGAGAAATAACGAGCTGACTGAAAAGCATAGTAAGTAAGTCATCTCAAGGACTTATTACAGTTCGCCGGCCCCGTTGAACGTTTCGAAAGGTTCCTAAATAATAACTTTATGTTCGCATCCAATAATACGGGCGACGACATTCTTCGCTTTTAAACGACTACATGTTCCATCACATAAACAACTTCACTTCCCATTTCTATCCGGAAAAATTGAATTTCCTCTCCATCATTCCCATCGTTGCGCCCGGCTACGTACTTCCATTCAACGTCCAACCGCAAACAGTGGCGTTCATCTAACAGCCGAAGCGCAAAATCAACCGTCTGCCTCCTTTTTAAGAGTATCACAGGATCGTGGAATGAAATTCCGAAAGCTAGCACTTGCGCGAACGTATCCCGTTCACGGTACACCAGAGAAGACTGGCGGAAAAGTAGTTACCGTGGCCTGAATTCGCGTAATCCGCAACGTGCTAATGAAATGCACCGTATCAAGGGATCCCAGGAACGAGAAATTTAGCATTGATCAGGCCCGACGGGGCTACACTCGAGGTGGACTTCGCTAGGAGGCTGTTACGACCCCATAACTGCGAGGCAGAGTAACCCCATTAACGGAATCCTTTAAATCCCGTTACCCATGAGGTTGTACTAGGCTGGCGGTGGATCCGCTCTTGAATTCCGCCGAGATGTTCAGAACGATAGCGACCAAAGGCCTGGCCAGATGAGAAGCAAGAAGGGGATGGTTTTTGGCCGTCCCGACACACTATGGTCCGAGGAGTTAATCTTCGCTTAATCGCCCGTTTTATGGGCCTCCGTTGTGCCAAATCAACTATCCAAAGGATGCATAAATGACGGCATCCGTCTTCCGTGTGCCGCACAACGGTCCCTTAGCTACAAATGAGTATCATCTATTGAACCCTGTTTCGGGATTAAAGATGTCTGACGATGATCTAGTAGCTTTTATTAGCGCCAACAGGTTAAACCGGATTGTCTTTCCTTCCGTAATTTAATCTTTCGGAATTTCTAAGAATTCTGACGAAAGGTTTCGGACTGCTATACGCAACAAAGAAAAGCGGAAGCAGAAGAAAAATTGATAATTTTAAATTGAACACTGAACATGTTCTTCCAACCTTAAATATGTCAAATTAAATTTTTCTCTGTTCCGCTTCACGGAAAACAACGAAGGCGACCTTTTTATCTCATTACGTCCATTCCAGCACAATATAACTATTGCTAACCATAAGCTGATCCTCCTAAAACTATATAACTTATATAGTAAGTTATGGCAGAAAAATTGAGGCGATAGTAGTAGATGAGACACCTTGCATATTAAGAATACCAGTTTTTATTCTATCCGCATCACAAGTTAGATCCCACCGAAATTTAATTTACAAAATTGACGAGAAATAACAACAATAGTAATAAAACAACTGAAAAAGATCTTCAAAAACTATCCATTACTTAAAAAATTCGCCCAAAATAATCGACAAAATAATATCTGTCGCAGAAATGATAACCGAATTTCCGTTAAAGGAAAAACATCGAATCGCATCATAGTCAAAAACGTCTTACTATGTTCTCACATCTGAATTCAAACAAGAAACTCTTCGTTATAGCCGGGCGAATACTTATTTCTTGTTTCATCGTACCACCGGGTAATTAACTCGTCTGCCCCCATAAATTTGACGTGTTTCCAAGCAGACCCTCGATGCTTGCACACCCTACCTCTATCTCTCCTTCCCGGCCACGTGCCATTTAAGGGGCCATTTTTAAGACGAAGACCGTTTAACGAGCGCTTCGTTGTCTCGGGCAATTAGCCGGCGCTGCTTGTGGCTAATTTTCATTAGCGGCACCAACGTCAAAGAAGGATCCTGTGGGGATCTTTTGCCATTTCGCGAGGAGAACACTCCTAGGATCACGCCGCGGAGCTTTCTGCTGGTGAAATCGAAAGGAAAGATCGGCTTTAACTAGAGGAACGATTACGCAGGCCCGTTTCAGACACGTTTGAGGCTTTCCAGTACGGGGAAGCATGCGAGTAAGAGGAATTACAAACAAGGCTAGCGTGCGCTTGGTTTTCTGAAGATTTAATGAAATTCGCGGAGACAAATTTTAAGGTCGAATGTTGCTGTGACCCAAATAATTTTCTTCCAATGTGTATTTACTTTTTATTTAATACAATTTTTCGTGCACTCTTAGGAATTCAGGAAGATAGTGAATGAATTACTGTTTAAATTACTATGCATGTGACAAAATTAGATCTGTATGTCCCAGTGATGGCCAATGTATTCTTAATTCTGTTCTGTAAACTGTGCAGGTATAAAGTAGGGATAATAAAGTTGGAGTGTACTTACACAATATAATCCCCGATGAAATAAGAAGGATGATATCTCGTGTGAATGTAAACGAAATTGAAACGCAAGAATTAATTAAACTATATTAAAGTAGAATGTTACTGGTATTCTACAAACCCGACTACAACACGGACGAAATGTGTGGTCAAATAAAACTTCGCTGCATATTCACATTCATATCTGAAATTATATTGTAAGTGGTGCTCAAATAGTAGGAAGAATTTCCCACTATATTTGCTACGTCTAGAGTCTCATTTTACCATATTAAATGAGATACTAGTACTCAACCAACGTGTCGGAAATATTGTACAAGCTGTGAAAGGATTCCACATAAAATGTCAACAGCAATTTAATCGTTACGTACAATATATATTCAAGGCACGCTTTCTCCGCGTTGATTTTCGTATTCGCAATTACTATAATATTAAACTTGCACCCGTGTACTTTCGACACCGCAGTACCTAGAAGAATTTATATATTCTACACAGAATCTGCATTTGCCGAATAGATGTGAATAGCATTGATTTTCGATAATATCGAAAAGTTGCTTAATTCGCGAAATGCCACAAAATCATTACACCGTTGCAAATAAAAAGGAGTTAAAAGTGATTACAAACTAAAAGCAAGGGACACAGACGTTGGTAGAAAAGGGTTAAGAAGAACTGTTCGCGCATACCACAAGGAAATGTACATCTATACATTCGCGACTGTACGAACCGAAATTTGCATCCTACAGAAATGCAATGTCTCGCAGTTGGGAAGCTTCAAACCTAGTTCACGCGTTGCGAACTAGCACGCACAAGCCCGAACAGACCGCTGACGAACGCAGTCGAGCACAATCCAATAGAAACGAACACCGACGAACGTAGACAAGCATCGAACGAACAATTCTCGTCCACTTGTTCGCATACGTTTGGTCGATTTTCCATTCAACGCTGACTCGCGATAATTCTGGCTCGTTCTCAAAGTATGGAACCGACTTGAATCGAGTGGAGCGTGGAAGGAAACGCCGAGTCGTCGTGCACCGGCTAAATTCATCAGCTCCTACACAAGTGGCGTTCCTGATGTACGAACAGCTCTATTTGTTCTTGCGCATACATTGCTGGGTCCCCTTTCATTCGTGCCCCAGTTACCTTCTTTTCTCACCGTTACACAATTCCCATAAAAGTGTCAACTAAATCATCACGCGTCTTCAATCGAAACCGCGGCGTCTTTTCATTTTGGTGACAGTCAGCCGTGTCGCCGGTCAAAGGAAATACGACGACGTGGGTTTCATTTTTTTCTTCAAGGAAGGCCGCGTACCAATCGTCTTGCGAGGCGTGTATATTCCGCTGGCGTGCACGCGAATGCAAAGATTTCTGTGGCTGTGAACGTGCAAAGAGTCGGGCGAATTAAAAGGTAGCGTGTTTGGTTAGAGGCCTCGGTATCTGTATTTCACGAAAGGCTCCAATTAGACAAAGTGATGTGAGCTTGAAAATATTAGTAGCGAATTTCGCGGGACATTTTTCTCTCCTGTTACATTAAATTTCCTAGGTACTAATTGTAAGAATCTGTACGATGAATGCTGAGGACGACACCGTCAAGAAGTATAAGGAGCATCCGCGCCAGAATTGAAGTATTCTTCGCGGGCTGCGGTTTTTTACATTTAAGCTAATTCCACGAAACCATTCCAATTACTTCGCGACGTCGAATAATAAAATGCTAATAATTTCATTACAAATCCTGCGAACACATAATACACGCGCGGTACTTCAGTATAGCTTGCAGAAAATTCGTTTCGGATAAAATTCAAGCCATTACAATTTCTGATTAATTGGCCACAGAATTTTGAATTTCAGGCAGGGATCATTTCACATCTATCTCCTTAACATATCATTAAATAAGAAATCAATCGCCACAATTCGTCGACGAAATGGTGAAAACGCAGAAGACGTCTGTATTAGCTGCGACATCCGTCGAACTCGTAGTTACCAGCTTAATGGCGCGTCCGCTCGTAAATGGTAATCGCGAACGACCTGTCGACACGATCGGTAGCAACCACGTGCATTCCGTCGCTTATCGAGGGGGCCTATCGAAAGGTATTGGCCAGTCGTAAAACTGACGACGGACAGGGTGTTTTCCTTGGACCTCACGTGTCCATTGAGTTTATGTGCGATTTCGCGGCCTCCTTCGCGCCATATCCCTGATAATCAGTTTCCGTTTCGGTGACATTCAAAATCTGGCGTTGGCCAACGCTCCTGGAAACTTGTTCGACCGAGTGTCGCATGGTCAGCGAGATGTTAAATGTACAGGAATCAGGATTTTCCGTGAAACCAGGAGCAACGATTTAGGAATACCATTGGGCATTGGGTACGCAACTGACAAGACATAAATCAGTGTCAGTCCCTTATGAATATTTGTACAGTGTCTTCTTTCATTTCTTATTGTTAGGGACGGTGTACCCTTTCATTTCTGAACATCATTGACCTTATAGAAATTGTTTTAGTGCATAGCGGCAATTGAAATCGACTGATGCAGCAATATTTACTATAGAGTCGAAAATGGTATGGTATTTTGTTTAACGTTATTCTATTTCCCAGTAATTTCTATTGTACTCTATTTTATACCCCATAAAGCTCTATTTACTGCAAATGTTAATTCGTATTATAGTACTATCCTGTCTTATTAATGCAACGCCCACAAAACTTGGAACGGATAAGAATCAGTTTTACGAGAAAGCTTCTGTTCCGCGGCAAATCCTCGGATCCAGCACGCGGAATGAATTGGCCACCCAAAAAATAGTCGGCTAACAATCTGCAGAAAGAACAACTTTCGACATGCAGATGGTTAAGGCGTTTACGACGCGTTTGCAATAAAACTGTTTTTGAGGAAGCCATTTTTGTCCATAATCCGTCAGGATACAAGAAATTAAGCATATACGGCCTCAACAGTCAATTGCATGCGTCATAAACGTGGATTTCCAAAATGGCCCACAGCTGTGTCCCAGCAGGCGAGACCAGGTCAAGCTCTGAGATCCTGGCGGAAATTCCCGTGCATCGGCAGGTCAGACAAGACGGTCAGGGTGCACCCCCTCCTTTGGAAGGCGCGCTTCGAGCGTAAAGAAGGATGGGTGTGTCCCCGTCCTAAAAACACGCTCATTGGTATTTGCTCATTTTTTCTAATATCCAATGAGCGTGCCAAAAGGTTACTTCCGATTCGACGTGATACGATACACTCGACGAGGAAGCCAGTCGTTAATCAGGACTCCGAGAGTCGTGCACCAGAACTCTTAGAGTAGTTACCAAGGACTCGTATAGTCGTCACAGAATTCCGTCGGTCGTTATACAGAACTACGTCGGTTATCTTTCAGAACTTAGAGTCGTGAGTTAAAGTTCAAACGGTCCATACTTGTCCAACGCTCTCCGTTTAGAAACTGTCACTTGTATTAAAAGTCTAACACTCTCCATATAGAGTTCTGACTTATTACAATTGGAGTCCATTACTCAATTCATTATTCAGATTTAATACTTTACATTCAGAGTCTATACAGTCCACATCCTACGTCTAAAGGAGTCTCTGACAGGGTCTTTCGCAAGAAAAGGAGACACCTCTCCTTCTTCTTGTCTGAGTCCGTGACTCAGCGGTACGAGAAACAGCATACTCTCCTACCTCAAGGCCCCAGTACAGTAGAAAAGGAGAAACAGTATCCTCTCCTTCATCTTCGGTCAGTCTTTGACTCTGAAGTGCGAGAAACAGTATCCTCTCCAACTGCAAGACACCAGGTGACGACTTTGACTCAGAAGTTAGAGAAACAGTATAATCTCTTACCTGAAGACATACGGGAAACATTATCTTCCCCCAACATTATTTCACTAGATATTACACACTCAAAAGATCCGTTTTATTATTACGTTTTCCTTTATTATCAGTCCATTCGTATTCAGTCAAAAATAAGATTCATTAGTCAAATCAATTCATCACCCCTATCTCTGTAAATGGTCGTAGGGTCAGACGCGTGCAATGGTGTCGATAGAAATCGAAACGGAGATTTACAGCCTCCGTATACTGGGCTCTCAACGCATCCTGTAGTATCGTCGAAGCCGCGTATTGCGTAAAAACTGCTTCATTGAATACATTCGTATATACTTCATACATTGCCTTGGCTGAGAATTGAAATCCTTCATTATGTTCGTATGTTTCTGCCAACGTGCAATGTTCTGAAGCGCAAACTATGTGTACTTTAAGAACCGCCAATTTAACAAACCTTCCTGAATCTTAAAAATACCTGTGCAATTTTTGTGCTGCCTAACTTATTGAAATAGAAATTCTACCTGTAGAAAATGTTGCATGGAAACGGGTGAAGCTTAAACGGTGAAACAGATATATTTATTAAACAGAGAAATTTTAGCTTCGTTTAATCTGATTAAATTTTGTTTACCTAAAAAGGTGCCTTAGTGTCTTAAAATTAAGATACAATTAACCTCATTCCCATAAGAGAATTATTCCTCCCTTTTTTGGTGAAGGCTCTTGGTGCTCTTGGCTAAAGGTGAAGGCTACGAATACTTTAGGTTCGCACCACACATAAGCCTGTAATTGCAGAAACAATCTGTAATGCAATAAAGCAAATATACGAAGACCTAAGCAGCGATGACCTCCTTAATCGTTGCTTAGGAGGGTATACACAAAACAGCAATGAGAGCTTCAACTCCACCGCTTCTCCCTTTCACGTGTCAACTAAAAATCTAATTGCGTCCAGGCAGCACCTTCCAGTAACTCGTCTGACACAATAGACCACCGCCTACTGAACACAGAGTACAGTCAAACAGAAGATACTGAACTGGTCTAACAACAGTTGACTCGATCTACCATCTCGCGCAATTACTTTTCATTTTCCGTCTCCCAGCAGGCCTATGGATCTCCATGCAGGCATACCCAGCGTCAACAATCTCTGTCCAGAAGAGAATGGGCTAAGAACAACCGCGTGTCCAACAGAGAAACCGACTGTTCATCCGGATAAGTAAAACAGACCGGAGTTTCTCTTTGCTCGGCAAGTTTGCCCGGGCAAAAGCAGATTTCGCCACCGTGCTCTTGCAATCCGAACGCGTCGTATAAAATTAGGGCCCATCATCATCCTCCTCTCTCCGTCGCCTTCTCGTCCCGTTCATCGTCGTTTGCGCAATCACTGCTTCGCCACCGTCTGCCTCGAACGCGTCCATGTTTCATTCCTTCACCACCCTTTCACTATTCCGTTCTATTGTCTCCTTCCCCGTCTACCTAGATTCCTCTCGTTCTCCACCAGGCCTTCCATCGTTTCGTCCCATCCCGAACACGCCACTTTTTCCCCATCATCGACTACGTTCTTTGATCCTTCGCTGGCGGTGCACGTCTTATCGGCCCAATCGATCTTCGCGGCCCGGGTCGGAGGAGACACGGAGGAATAGCGGCGACAAGCAACGGGGGGAACAAGCGGAAGCACGGGAAACGATATTCCCCAGAACCGGGCTGACAAATTCATTCCATCTCGCGGGAGACGCGACATCGCCATACATTTATATCGTCGCGTGTTGGAAGGATACGCTGCCGGATATCGAGGCTCCGCGTGAAAAACTGCCGATGGATGTGTCTCCTCTCCTTCTTCACCCTCCCACGCTACCGCGTCTTACGACGATATCTTTCATTCTACCTATTTCTCCGTGTCCTCCTCTCAGGACGAGCTGGCTTTCTCTCTTTCCCCCTCTGACTCGTGCTCCGCAGTTTCTTCTATTTCTACAGACACCGACGCCGCTTCCGCAGACAGCCTCTGGAGCCGGGCATATTAATGCCTTATGGTAATGCTGTCGCTGGGTCGTGCGGATTTCGTATCGGTGTTTCGGGGAGCTGCGAGAAGGCGAGCCGCGTTGCATTTATCACTTTTTTTGTTGTTGTCGTGAATTTCGTGCCAGGTTTCCCGCGAAGGCGTTTAATTATTTCTCATTTGCGCGGTTTGTATTCCTTGGTTTTTCTTCGTTTGGACGAATTCCGCCGGGTGACAATGAATTGATGCCAGTTTGGAAGTTGCATGGGTCCCGCAGAGGCTTGTGCAGTTAAAGGTTAAAGGGGGACATTTATTAACGTGTCTGACATGCTTAGCAATGACCGTACAAAAATGGCATCTAAGTGGATTTCCTGGGTGACGTTAAGATAAAATTGTAATTAAGGGGAGTGAAAAATATATAATGCAGTTGAATTAAACCACGCTATATTTAAAATAACGGTGAATTAATAACATATTTTATCGCATTCACGGAAAGTCCTTTATATCTGAAGCATTTTTAAACCACCCAATATTTTTCGTGAAACGCAAGTCACCGTATCAATAGCCTTTAAGAAACGGCTATTACGATGCGTTACTAAAATTCCGAGTATTTGCATCGATAATCTATAAATATTCCACAAATATTTCGCTTAAGTTTCTTCAATGGAAGAAAATAAAAAAGTTATATCCGTTTTTATATGATAACATATAGCGTAATGTCAAAATAGTGGTTTGGAAAAGGAATAGTTAAATCGAAAACAATTCTATCTATTACGATATTATGAAAACAAAAGGTCACAGGAACTTGCAAATAACGTAATAATCAAACAAAGAACAGGAATAAAATTTAGGACAACGTAATAAAAGATATATCTTTATAAGGACTGACACTGAGACAAACTTCCAACGGCGTGCTTAATCTGCGATTAATCGTACAGTTTGTCCTGTTTCAACAATAATTCTTGCAGGTTCGTGATCTGTTCGAAGGGACGTGCATAAAACGGTTTTCTATCGTCTGTTATCGTCGCGCCATCAATCACCGCGAGTTCGATTCGACTTTTTCAAGCCATCGAATTCTTTTCAGCAACTACCCTCCCTGGTCTCTGTACAAAAAAAAAGTTCATTCGGGTCAGTGACAAGTCCCTGCGTCGACCCTTCAAATTCGGTATCGGTAGTGAAAAACTCATTTCTGATGACGTACAGTGGCGGCCATGTACTTACGTACACTTCACATTTTAAGTTTAAAAGCTGACTTATTTCTACGGAACTCGGATAGTGGTATCAACAATTTATTTCTAAGAGTGTTGGGCCCAGATGTACATATCTGCAGTAGAAGAAGAAAAGGAGAAGAATTTCATAAAAATTGTATTAACACGTTCCGTGGCACACCGATTTTCGGTCACTTTCTTTGACTTAAATTGTACAGCAATTATGACAATAACTTGTTCAAATCAAAATGGGCACCCTTTCTGTACTGCATATTAAACGTCATACCTTTTTCTTGATAATATAGATTTTTGCAATCTAAGGAATATTGCACCGCATATATGTCATGAACAAAAATGTTGGTTCTGACAGCGTGGGGCGCATACGATCCACGTGGCACGGAACGTGTTAAACCGATTGTAAAAGGTGGTGATAAGTCGGTACTCGTTTGGGGGGCTATGACAGTGAAAGGTACAGGTCCTATTCACCGGATAACTGGAATCATGGACGGATACGTGCATGTGGATACTGTAAAAAATGTGTTGCTACCATTCGCCGAAGAATACATGCCAAAAGAATGGATCTGTCAGGCGGATAATGATCCGAAATACTCCGCAAATGTAATGAAGTGGCCGAAACAATCTCCGGATCTGAATCCAATCGAGATGCTGTGGATTGATGTGGACAAACATAGAAAAAAACAAAAGCCGAAAAATATTGATGAGTTGTACACTATTGTGCAGGAAGCATGGAATTCGATACCTGCTAGCAGATGTGCTCGACTTATCGAATCCATGACGCGAAGGTGTGCTGCAGTTATAAAAAATAAGGGTCTACATACGAAATATTAATGTATTATAATTATGAGATAAAAACACATGAGGAAATATAGGCGTTTCAATATGTACTTGCGGATGTGTCCGCAGAAAATTTGACACTTCAGTGTAAAAATATAAAAAGCTTGTCAATTACAGCAAATTAAGGAAAGCTGTTCTGATATCTTATTATGTATATTATAAACTTGTAAAAACTATAATTGATTTTCGTATTTCGTATACGTATTTTCGTATACAGGAAATAATATTTAATTTTGTCAACTTTACGTAAGTATATGGCGGCCACTGTATGAGCAATACATTGATTAACATGTGTAGCGTGTCAGCGATTAATAGAAAGGTTAATGTTACTAATCGGCTTTAAACAATATTTAACACTATTCATACAAGAAAACCTGAAACGCGGCTGTGACTGTGCGTTATAGAAAGTTGAATGAAATTATGATATGTAAGCTGAACTTTTCAAATAAACTGTGCTCTACTTTTGTGTTTGTTCTCTTTAAATACACGATGTTAAGTTACTTTCGCTCAAAATTAATCGTAATACTCATCGCGGTACATTTAAATATTCCATACAAGGGACGAGCATAAAAAAAACCACCCACATATCGTAAAATAGAAATAAAACCACCTGCTACTACCGACGAGAATAATGATCCTCAATTAATACGAATTCCTACGAAGCATTACTGCATTGAAAGTATGATGCACATAAATACATAATTCCATTTGCGATATGATCGATACGATTTATTGCTGCCTTGATACCAATACCATTTAGTACTTACATATTTTGGCAAGCAAATTATCATTTACAGTTAAACGAATTAAATCCAGTTAAGGAAATAATTTAGTTACGCGTGCCATTACTGTACGTACATATTGAACCATATTTATATTCGGCAATAATTGTAATACTCGATATGCATTGCAGCAGTTTCAATTATATCTTCACATTTTCTTGTAATAATAAATCCTTCTATCAAAAATATACGGTAATGCTACGTAAAAAGAAGTGGCCGATTACCGAATTGCTCGAAAATCAGCAGAAAGGATCGAAACGACCCCAATCGCTACCATCCACCCCCCCCCGCACATTCGGATTCCCATAAAAGCAGAAATACAAATTTCGAACCAGCCCCCGAAAACCCGAAGGGACCGTTCCACCAGTCCCCCATTAGCCAAGGGCCACGCAAAGCTGGGCAAGGAAAGATGAAAACTCGCAGGTGCCTCCGCGAGCACACAACCTTCTCAAGCGTATTATCGCGCGTGAACAACGCGAGACTCGGGGAAATTAGCCGGTGCGTTATTATCGTGCCAGCCAGTGGCAGCTTCGTCGCTCGTAACAGGGGTGCCATTGCGGTCTGCACCCGAAGAAGAGGGCCCACCACCCCGTGTTAGCGGTGTTTTAATCCCTGCTGAGCCAGTCGGTAAGTCAGGGGCGAGAGGGTGCTCGGCATAACTCTTCATTCGCGAGGTTAGCCGGTATAACTGTAACTTACTTCCTCCAACTTTATCAACGTGTGCACCACTGTTTGCCTATATACAACTCAGACGTTCCAACGTCCGTGCACTCTGCAATCCCCTCCTCACGGCCGCCCTGGACCATCGTTTCGTTCCACCGAATTCACCCTTCGTCCAGGACTAACGGCACAGGGACGAGGCGGAGAGATATCAGGGACGGGGGTGGTTCGCAACTCTGCTTGTTTGAATAATTACTCACTCGGTGCTGGCGGGGTCGTTTGGTGCCGGACGGTGGTCCGCAAAAAATAAGATAAATAGAAGGAGACCTCGCTGTCGTGCATGCTACGACCTCGCGATTATCGTGGAAACTGTTTAAAGGGGAACGAGCTGTTTCGTCAGAAAACATTCGCCACTTTAAGATTCCATTCCGTTTCCATCCTGGACTGGGAAGCCGCGAGGATTTGCGGGCCATTGGAAAATGTTTGAATTTGTTACCCGATGAGGGAGTGGGAACGCGGGGGTTTGTTTAATTATGGTTAACTGGTCGCGAATAATGAGCGTCCATAAAAGACATTCTATGGAATGTGGCTATTTCGGACCGTTTTTGAAATTTCGTTTAGAATTTCTCGTATACAACGTTACTGTATCACCATGTAGCTTATTGTCTTTTCCTATAATATACATAGAACCCATTTTTCAATATTCACAACTTTCTTTATTGTTTACTTTGCGAAAAAAATTTATAGCTTGTCTAGTCTACCACGAACGGTCATTTGACTATTTGAAAAATTCATGTTATTTACGACAATATTCTTTGGAAAGTGCACTCCTGAAACTATTTTACGAGCCTACAATGTAATTATGGATCTACAGTTTAGACAAACGCGCGATAGCGTTCTTTGTACGACAGTACGGTCTTGCGATCCGAACAGACAGCATCAAAATTTCACAGTGTATAATACAAATTATTAGGTGGTATAAGTGATAGTTTCGACAAAGCCAACAGAGCCAACAATACTTTGTGATATGATTTACAATTTTCTTTTTTATTTCTGATTTATATTTTTTTATTTTAGTTTTTTCTTTTTACTTTATCATTTGTATATTCATCTCCAAAAATGTCAAGACATTCGACATATCAATTTATTACACAAAATAAATAATATCGACGAGAATTGTTCGGAAGGTGACCAAGAAGTTTCCGATATGGATAATGATACAGCAGAAAATATATGTGACTTATTTGACAGCGATACGGACGAAGAGAATATTTGGAATATACGAAGAGGACAAAAAAGAAAGAGTTAGTTCCAAAAGTGAAAATGAGGAAGAGATTGAAACTGCTATGGACGGAACTGTTTGGCAAAAAATAAAAGAAGAGTCTAATCGCGGAAGAGCACCGATTTATAATATTTTCAAGGAAATATCAGGACCGACAGGATACGCTAAACGAAATATTATAAAGGGCAGAGTTGAGCCAGCATTTTCCTGGCTCCTGATTATTGATCATAAAATAATTGAACATGTAAGAAAATATACGAAATTAGACGCATTTCGAGTGTTGAAAACGAAATGGAATTTATCTATTGCAAAATTATATGCATTTATTGGACTTCTGTATGCACGCGGCGCATATGAGGCTAAAGATATGAATATATCATATTTATGGAACACGAAATGGGGTCCGTCATTTTTCTCGAAAAACTATGAGCCGAAATGACTTCGCAGAAATCATGAGATTTATTCGGTTTGACAACAAAAATCAACGAAGTCAACGCTTACAAAACGATAAGTTCGCTTTGATTTCTGAAGTTTGGTACAAATTTATCGAAAACAGTCATAACTGTTATAAACCAGAAGCATATCTTGCTATAGATGAACAATTGTTTCCTACAAAAGCCCATTGTAGATTTACTCAATACATGCCCAACAAACCGGACAAATTTGGCATAAAATTCTGGTTAGCTTCCGATGTAAGTAGTAAGTATATAGTAAACGGCTTTCCATATTTCCAATTGGCTAAAATCTCTTTCTATATTAAGATACATATGTTTTTTTGAAGCGGTCATTTGACCGCTCATGGTAGGATTAGGTATACATGAAATGTCGGTAGGTTTAGTGTTAAAAAATGTTGCTCTATTTCAAATCGTTTCTGAGATGGCACTTTACGGGTTCAACTTTCGAGGGTAGCTTTACCTCTTAAGCTTGAGTTACCGCAGTTTGACAACAAAAATATGTATCTAATATTTTTGACAGCTCTTCAAGCCTGCAGAGTGTTATTAACAACGAAGTCTGACCATTCGCGACCTATCATTGTTAGAAGGTGTTGAAATAATAATAGTTTATTAGAATCCATTGAAAGAGATAAGAAAGTTTCAATGAGACACGAGACGTCTGAAATTAATCATTCTGCAGAGAACCAGAAACTTTGTAAGTATTATATTTCTACAGTCCAAGATGAAGAGATAAGGATATACCATGCCATTCAGATCTAGTGTTTCTATGCATTTATGAAAATTGAAAACGATTCAAACTAATATATCGCAGAGAATGGATAATCATTTGGATAACTCTCATATATTTCACTGGAAAAGGAAATGTAATTTTAAAGACACGTAACTATTTACATTTCCATGTATATATAGTAATCACCTATTCACTTTCCATGTTTTTGAAGCATCCACCACAAAAGTCAGCAATATCATTTCCTGGGGACAAGACCGCGGTAAAAGAAACGATCGAAACCACATATCTGTGAAAGAATCGTGTGGCACAAATAAACTGGTACAAATGATCAGTCGACGAGTGGCAACATTCGATTTTCATCGGGCAGTTAAATGACATCGCAATTTACAGTTTTATGCATCTCAACTGCATCATTGATTCTTATACCATCGTGTACACTGTTTCGGGACTCGGCCTGTATCGATGCACAGTTGTTCCCGTTGCATTAATTTGCTTCCGTTTGCTGCATCGCCAAAACGATAACATCGATTAATAGTCACTGTTTTATCAATTTGTTTTCTTTTGCACGCCTCTGCCAAGCAAGCTGAATAATGTTTTCAGATTATGCGACGCGTAAATAACGTTACGCGACTTGCACCATTATTTGAAATTTTGTTTTTGTTTTCCTTTCGGATCTGTCATCGCTTTCATTGTTAAAGTGTGGGCGTATCGGAAAATACGTTTTTAGTGAAAGCGTGAGTAATTTCTCGATTGACGTGTCAAGTAATTTGATTGATTTTGGCACTTCGATGTGGAGTAACGTGGATTCAATTACGTTCTGGTTTTCTCAGTTGTAAAATATATTTTACATTACCGTAATTAATAATATACATATTAATTTCTAATATACATGCAAGGTTTTATTTACACTTTTAATGAAACTCATGGCCTGAAAGGCTATCTGTTTTTGTTGCCCAAGCTTTTCTAAGCCTAAATAAATATAATCAACAATTTGTGCGTAACACTGAGTATAACCGTCCTCTATGTCTTCAGCTGAAAGAAGCTTGCTGTTAAAAAATGCAAAGTAATTCATCTTTTTAATGGTTAAAATATCGCATTCGTACAGCCATTTCTTACATATTTTCATTATGCTTATGCACGGTGCTAGAGTACTAGCTAGAATTGCGTTATACATACAAAAGAACCGTGCAAGGATGGAACACATCATATACTCATATCAGAATAAGAAAAATATTTGACTGCTCCCTTTTCGTTTCTGCAAAAATACCTAAATTAACAGATTTCTCCTGTTATCACAGTACCAACATTACACAGTTCAACCACAGAAATAGCTCCTCACGAGAAATATTTAGCTCCATCCACAAAATAAACTCCTAAAATAATTCCCATAACGAACACGGCGCATCCCACGCTTACAGGCGGAACTCAATTTATGCGATCCACCGATTTCCATAGATAAATAATACGAGTTGCTGTCCCGTGTCGAGTGAAACGCAACTATCGTTTGGCCAATAATTCCGTTTCGCATAAGTAGGGTGTAACAATTTCATAAAAGCGAGAGCCTGGTCACGATATGAAAGGGCGATGATGCGCAGAATTCGCGTTGCGACGATATATCATTACGCCGTTCGTGAATGCCGGCGTCAATACAACGGGCTTGTTCATATAAAAACAGCATCAATCTTCAATATGCTGCTGCATCGATATCGAATTCTAACGATATGATTGTGCCGCGACAAAACAGATGATGCGTCCCTTCTATTGTGCAACAATTCTGAATCGATGCATCACGCATCCTTGGAAGATCGTGTAAGGAAAATAGAAAAGGGGCCGACGGGGGAAAATGGAGCGCGCGCCGTATGAATAAAATTGGCACTCTGCGTGGAAAGATGCTACGTGCCGCGACGTTGTTGCAACATCCTTCGGAAAGCATGTGGATTTTCGTTGGGACAGACATGTGACTTTCTTTTTTCTTCCCCTTTTTGCAGAGCTGTTTTAGTTACGCGGAAGTACGTCGTTCTTGTACAATATGGGGGAAAGGAAGAATTAAATTGAATTTCATTCAGTTTTTAAATAAACAGTTCGTCATGGGAAATTCCTGTTTATGTTCGGTATATTGACCTTTTCAAGAGATTTATTATTTATTTCACAGATGCTTTGTGACAGATTGATGTCAATTAATAATGTTTCAAAACGCTGTTGTGGTGGTCGATTTTTTATTAATGTTATATTAGAATTATAATTGATGTTCGTAATTAATATAACCGTAATAATAATTGGCACTCTCATAATTTGTACTTCTTCCATAATTCTAGAGATGAGGATAACTATCGAATGGCCGATTTTTTTCAAGATATTTATCATTTTGAACCTACAATTTAAAAATAATTTACTATAAAACGAAGAATTTTTTTTACTGCAAGTGTTACCCAAATAAAATCTTACTTGTGCACTTTCATACACAATTCAAATTTGAACTGCACATTCCGTTTTGTTACTCCTTTTTCTCCTCTATTCGCTGTATTTTCTTCCTTTTAATGTGAAACTTTCGTGACCCGTGCGCAATATTTCAGTCGCTAAAACGAAATCACTTGAAGCAAGTAAGTTTTACAGTTCCGCTGCTACCACTAACAAAAACTGTCTCAACATACGATAATTACACAATATCCTAACGCGCACGCTACATATAACGGAATCCAAATTTGAACGCTCGTTAATCACCGGGCTTTCTCCAAAAATTGAAGACGCTACAAATTGCCCGATTTAATTCGCAAATTGTTTCAAGGGACTGGCATCTATGACAGACGGTTGACAAGTATTCCGTCGAGACGCGTGAAGCTTCGACGCACACCAGCCAAGCTGAATATGGATCCGTGTCGCAGCTATTGCGTGCTGATACATCATCTCTTTGTCACTGTGTACCATAAATTTGTATTACATCGGTGAATTTCAAATTCAGCCGGTAGACATTTCGTAACAGCGTGACGATATCCATGCATCTGTGCGCTGCGTTTACGTACAAAGGATACGTACGAAATAGTTCAGGACAATTTGACACTGTGCACAGAAGAAATGAAACAGAGTTTCCGATGCAATAATAACACCTGGTTTTGATTCGAAACAAAACTTCTCTTCGATTTGGTGCTTGGCAGAAATATTTCATACAAAAGGTTAATTGCAAGTAAAACTTCACAAATTCATCATTCGAACTGCAACAATAATTAATTACACAAACGTTAATTATCACTGGTTTTCTTTATCTCATTTTATTAACAATTTATAAATATACGCGCAGAGGGTGTTCAATAATATCTTATTTCCCACACGCTGTTGTATCTTCATTCTTCCCTCTAATCTCTAACTAGCAAATTAATTGAAAGACGTTTACTCGTCGTGACGCGACTGGCTGAACAGTAATCACAGAACCACAATAGACTAAGCAACATTAAACTATCGTGCATCACGAGATTTGGGATGAGTATTGTTTCTGGTTTGTGACCATTCTAGGTCCCGAAGATTAACCATGTTGCATGGTAATCAGGATTCCAGCACCGAGGGAGTTGCCCTGTTGTCACTGTACCTCGACTACTTCAACTAGATTGTCTTAGTTCTATTTACGATTCTGATGGAATGACAAATGCTTTGGGAGATTGCGATTTGAGTGTGGGAACTTATTATACCGCAGAATAATTTGAATGACTATACGTAGCTTCTGTACCACGTTATGAGTACAGTATCTTTTACGTTATCGCTTCATGTGAAAGAAAGTAACGGTGAATGTTCCAAATAAAAGAATTTTTATGCCAAGTGGTCTGCACTAAATTTTTATTTTAATATCGAAAAGAAAATAATATTGCACTATGTTCATTATTTGCGTAAATTATTAGTATTAAATATTCACTTCGTTATAAACATTCGTGGTTTTTGATCCTGATAATAAAATAATATGATGGGGGGCGAGCAATTAAAAGTTCCCCTTCGAACACATTTTGTAATCCGGTAAACCGATTGTACATAAAACAACGTAAGTGTGTAGAGTGCACGTGGTGCAATTAATTTCGTGTTACGTGAACTTGTAATCCTTGAAAGGAACTACTTAGCAAGTAAGACCTAGTAAGTACTGTTAGTACTTTGGAAATAATATGAAGGATGAAGCTGCATATATCTTAAAATAGGAATGAAAATTTGTAATATATTAATAATTGATAATTAACTTATACACATATGTGCACTTCACGTTACACATTCAAACATACTAAAAGGTTATTTGAAAATATTAATAGCCAAGTGTGAAACACAAATAAATATTAACACTGTAACACCCTGGCTGTTATTTTAAAATCCTGTTTTACCTTTAACCTTACTTTCCACAGAATATAATCATCTTTTTCTTCTTTCGACGTACCTACCATAATATTTGCTCCATTCGAGCTATTTCATTTGCGGTGCGCCACAGTAAATCAAACCGTTTACAAAATTCGGTCTGCGTCAAAAATTTCTCCAGGCTTTAAGTAACATATGTTCCAAGAATAAATTGTAAGACTTGGCAATTTTGCACACAATTTTACTCGTCTTCTTAATTCTTATAATGGAAACATTGTTAAGAAAGATATTTCGCCCCATAATTTCCTACTACTATACAAACCGCAACAATTTTCATTATTAAAAATCCCCCCAAATAATCTCGAGCTCATAAAAAGAGTAATGACAATCAGATCAATCCCAAGGGTAACAGCCACTTCGCCGCAGGCACTTATACTCAAAGAACAGCAACGGTAAGTATTAAGCGTGCAAGTATTCAAAGGCGGATGGCGTTCGACGCGAGGCAACTATAATACCCCCGGCATTATCACGATGCCAGGGGGATGCATTGTAGCAGCATCTTACAGCAGTCTGCGGCGGTTCCCCAAGATTAACAGTGTAACATGCTAATTAGGACTCTCGCGTCGAGAAGTCCAGTTTAGTCTCACTAAGCGATCCGCTCTGTCTTCGGACATTGCCACGTAACAGGCACGGCTGTATATCAGCAGAGACGCTAGAGCACGTACCTAGCTTCACACAATAAGCCATTGTTGTCCCTTCGGCGTTACCGTTTCCCCAGTTACCGTTCATCGAAGACAAAGCTGCCATCAGCCGGCTCTCTCGGCTCTTCGTCGTTCGCGTTTCACCGTTCCGCGTTTATTCGTGCTATCGTTTCTTTCCACCCTCTAACGTTCCTTCCATGGACCACTCTCCTTTTCCCTCCTCGCCCCACTGCCGTGTGCCGCGCCGTTATTAATTTTACCCCTCCGTGCTTTCTTTTTTTCCTCTGCTCCTTTTCTACCTCTCCACTCGCTTACTTCTCCCCCGTACTACCCCCGCCCCACCCCTTTGTATTCGTGCCGGTCGCTTTCTTCGTCTCCACTCCTTCATTTTCTTTCAATTTTCTTGCTCTTTCGACTATGGGCGCGAGACCAAAACACACCTCCTCACTCTGTCCACCTTTCCCCGTTTTAGTTTAATATTTGCTTTTTGATTGTTCTCAGTTGCTTGTACGAACTTTGATTTCCAAGGTGTTGGCTCTACGGAGTTCTTTGTTTTTATCGCTACCTATTTCCATGTATATCGTTTCGGGTCGTTCTTATTTTATATGATTTCTCTTAAAGCAGGTATTGATTTTTACGCTCTGCATCGCGGATTATTGCACACGGTTTTAACATTTTTACGTATAGGCACATTTTTCATGTTACAAAAAAGGCACGTAATTCTTTCGCACTTTAATAGTTGTAAAAGTTGTTCCTTTTCAATTATTGGTAGATACGTGGGAAGATATTTCTTCGCCAAAAACGAAATCTGGGTCTCGTGGACGGAATGTGGCAACTGGAAGTCAATAAGTCGTAAAATTGCTGTATAGGTTGATTGTTCTAGTAATTATGATTGATTAATACGAATATGTATACCAAATCTAGCAGCAGCCTTGCAGCGAATATAATTCTTGTTGTTTGAAAAGCAAAGCCGATATAGCACTAATTAACTTCGCATTGAAATGGTAATAATGGTTATTACATTGTGTAAAACAATATGTGATTATGAAGACATTGCATAATGTAATGACCATTATACTGTGGCATAATACGGAGGATTAATACATTAATAAATACATACGATGTCTCATGAGTATTAACTAGGCAACGGAGCCATGAAACTAATGCATATTTATAGTGTTAGTATATAACAAGTAAAATTAACTTAAGTAATGACTATTGCATACTACTGTAGCGGTAATCGTTTTTAAGTATGCTTAATTACTTATTAAACAATTGTATTTTGTAAACACATTTTCCAATCCAGTCCACTATACATGTAAAAATCATCCAAGAACATTTTATTTTTTCCGTCCGCTGAAGTTTCCCTTCTTATTTCAAATATTTGTATTAAAAATCTGCGTCGTAACTTTCATTTTAAATGCTATTACAAATGTGTTGTCCTTAAATGTTAACCCAGACTGCAGACCATTGCTCCTTCAGCAAATTTTGTCCCAGCAGCATCTAATCCAACAATGTCTAAATCACCTTACCAAAATGAAATTATAAAACGGAAGTATCTTTTACACCTTGCAACAATGTTTCAATGAAATCTGACAAAAAAATGAGTACCAAGTAGTAAGATTTAAACGTAACCGAGAATTCTAATTCAATGGGAAAAGTGGCCGACATTTAAAGTTCACTAAAAGATTTACACGCGTTTCGGCGTGTAGGTGGGGTTCTCTAAAAAAAATTTCTCGATTCATATTTCACGCGGAAACGCGCACTAAAACATTTTAGTGGCGTTCGAACAGCGTATGCAGCTGGGGGCAGCACGGCACACATAGATCTTCCGGAACTGAAGTTCTCGTGCAAGAACAAAAGCATCGGTCGATCAAGACTTCGGTTGTTAAATCAGGCAACTTGCGGTAACGCTGCGTTTCCGGGGACGGGTGTAAATTCAGGTTTTACGAGTGAACAGGTTTAAATTTTGATCGGGTATCGAGCGCAAATGGATTGAACCCGTTGTGCTACACCAGGTGAACAAAGCTTGACTGGGAATTAAAACGCGTGGGAACTTCAAAATAAAAATGCAAGCAAGAGATGTGACAACTTTTTCCAAAACGTTATTTTTATCATTTCTTTGGCCATTATCTTGGACGACACAAGTGTAGCTATAAATGAACGGCGAGTGGTTTGAAATGGTTTATACAGGAAAAAATTGGTCGACCGTAATATTTCATGCATCATAGATATCGTAGATATTTTGTTGAAAAATCATCCGGCGTCTTAAGTTTAATTGCTTAATTAATTCTGTTTCGGCACTCTTTGAATGTTAATGATTAATACTCAATACAGTGCACGACGCGCACAATGTAATTCAAGGCATTGTATTTATTGCTTACATAGACTGATATGATAATATCGCTCGATTTTTTTTTTGCAATATTACAATCTCCATTTCTATATTATGAAATTGTTCCTCTGCTAAAAATGTTATGAAAGTTTCATACGTACCCTGTATCATGCTGCTTAACACATAAGGATATCCAAACATTGCAAAGGTCTTATATATTTGTAGCAATATCAGTCAATGTAATTTAGTTTGTGACACTGAACACTGGCCAGCCAGGTTAATTAATTTATTCTTACAGAACTACAAAAAATAGTAGCAGCACAATAATATCTATCTCGCTTCTCCTTATTTAATCCTTCGTTTATTTCAAACAATTTTAATCTCTCTTGAGATTATTTTAGGTAGGTTTCAAGTGCACCTCCGCAACTATCTGTCTAATACACTGTACCTCCTAGATCATTTTTGTACATTCGATGTAATGCAAAATAATCTCAACAGAGATTAACATTGCTTGAAATAAAGGAAGGATTAAATAAGGAGGTGCGAGATAGATATTATTGTGCTGCTACTGCATATAACGTTGTATGGCAATGGAAGAGGGTAGTTCATTTTACGTAATTTTCCGATTAGGGTGGTTTCTGACTATCAAATAGCAGTCATGACCACACTACACGGTCTATGTCGTGCCTTTCGTACTCGCATGGACATTTGGGGTCGGTTGTGATGCCTATTCCTACATCTGTTGATCATTGTTACAATTTCTCGTTTCAGATAATTTAATATTTAATTTCCGCGCCATGCAAGATCCTCACATTCGCAATTCGCTGGATGCACGAGTTTCGTTCCAACGCTCCAAGAAAATTGTTCCCTTAATAATAATCATGATGCCATTCCACCAGAACGTGAAAAATGATTTACGAATAGAATATCAAATTAATGTCGGTCAGGCCTGCAAGTAGAAACGAGTGTTTCAACCCTCACATGTGAAAGGCTAGTGTCTTCCGTGTAAAAAAGAAAGAACAAAAAAAGAAACAGAAAATAGCACGCAAGAAAGACAGGAACTTCCAGCAAAGAATCGAAGCATTAAATCGCCCGGCGGTTCGGTTCACAGTCATGTCTCAGGGAAACGAATGTATTCGGGCGTAACAACAATGTTCCTCTTTCAGCGGGAAAACGTAACTAAAGGGGAGTTTATGCGTGGCGCCGAATCCCTCGCGGAGAATGGGCATTCTTTGCCCGAAATAAGAAGGAATCGAAAAACTTGGCTGTCTGCCATCGATTGCTTCTAACTCTTGGGAAGTCCTCTGGCCGCAGAAATCGTTACGCTCTTCCTTGTTGCTTCGGAGACTTTTTCAGAAACCAATCTGCCAGAAAAGCGCGACGTTATCGTCCGCATCGATTTATTAATTTATCGCGCCACCTTGTTCTTGAATTGTTCAAGACGATACCGCACATTGAATTGAACAGGGGATGCTGAGCTGACGTTCTCTTCTTGTTTATCGTCTCGTCACTCTGTTTCACGGCATTACAGCATTTTCGAAGAAAATGTACAATTTAAGAATGATGTATTCGGTAAAATAAATGTTGTGAGGGTATTAATTTTTTGTTCATAGGAACACATTATGTAACAGGTAATACTTTGGGGAAATCGTTTCAATGAAAGCGTAAATAGTTGCAGAGCTGTTCTTCGTGGTACGGTGGCCATTTTTTGGATTGATCATTTTTTAACAAAAGTTGTGCCTCTACTTTTACAGTGCAGTCATCTGTACGGGATAAAATGTATAGGAGAAAATTCTATGCTTGTATTATTACCGATTAATGTAGATAAAATTTAATATTCCATATTAGAACTTGTTCTATAAAATTAGGTGCAAAGTATTAGGTGAATTGGACCAACACAATATTAGTTAAAAATTGGTATTATAAGGCTATTCTCTGGAAATTGAGATTCTCTGGAAACTGTGTTTGTATCGTAAATAGAAAAGCGTCTTGTTCAATCGTTTATTCATTGCTTGTCTTATTAAGTGTGACTTACAGTTTCTGTTTCCACAGCTTCTCTGCTTTCTCTGTTTGCGACGAAAGCGCTGCAAAATTTAATTAAGAGCCCTTCTTTTCCTTTTCTTTGAAATTGTACATGGTATTAGCTTGCTTCTGTTCGCGCGTTCAATATTACATACTACATACTTTTAATACTTGTGCAACATTCTTATGCAAACTTGGTTGTCAATGTACCAACAAAAACAAATTAACTTTCTGTGTTAGTAACATCGGTTCGGAAAAATAAGACCTCTTTTCCCCGTAACGATCGAACTGTATCGAGATAACATTCCAAATATTTATTTTATTTTATTTTCAGGTTTAGAACGACCAATATGAGCAAATTGAAATTAATTTTCTATGTAGCAGGAGCATAATTTTGATAACTAGTGAAATGGTGATAAAATTCTTCTTTTTCATCCACGTTTTCTACTTTGTATACGGTTTTTGAAGTTAGGTAATATACTCTCTGCTCTCGATTGAAATTAGTTAAATCTTTTGCTGCAAATAAACATCGCTGTAAAGATGTAAATCAAATTTATGTTTTGCAAACAATGTAATTTTTAAACAAGGAACGTTTAAAGTATTTACATTCATGCTAAACATTAGCATTGAATTACCCATTTATTTTATTCAACACAAAAAGATATTTGATTCGAATACCTACAAAGGACCGTCAACAACCATTCGTTTCCCATTAAATATAATACGCTTGTAATGTCCGTACCATGGTGTTCCGTCCTTTTTAACGTTAAATTTCTGAATGTTACTGGCACCGGACACAATGTGCCACTTAACAGCTGCACTTTTAGCATTTCCTGGTTTTTCATTCCATGAAATACACATGTCCATCTGACCCCTTTTATACATTTTATACATTTTTTATACATTTAATCTACCTTGCAGACAGTTTTCTATTTCGAGGCGAATAATCGATACAACTTTATTCTATTTTTTTATTACGCCACTTAAACACGAAAACTACCACTGTGCATCGTACTAATTGATAATATTAAAAAGAATTTTAATTGCAAAATATGTAGTTTATATATGTATACAGTACAGTGCAAAACTGTAGCAGCTGGATTGTAATAATCCTTTGGAGGTGAATTTCATTAACATTTTTTGCATTAACTAATCAAGAACCAAGTTTTGCTTCAGCGCCATTCTCTCCCTTGTTACGCTCTATCGATGCTCCAAGTATTATCGATATTACAAAGTATTAATTTTCTTCTTGTACATATATCTATTTTCTGTTGTGTTAACACGTGGGTGCGGTACGATAAGTTCCATAGAATAAAAGTTGTTATAGTTATGCTTGATGGAATTTTCGTCTGGCTTAACCTTTGTTATAATAACTTCCCTATTTTTAATAGTTTTCAAATCATTTTTACCAATCCCTACATAAAATGCTATACTCTCAAATTCCACACTATACATTCTACAGCCGGATCCCACGACAAGTACATGTATTAACTTATTAATGTCAAAAATCAATTGTCCACGCAGAAAAGAGAAGGGACCCGAGAAATTATTTAAAATCCTTCACCACGCCAATACTTTTGTCCACTACTCTCCACACTAATTCCACTGCATTTATTAATAACGCATCAGGAAATACTTCGCCTTTCTTCCCCATTCTTATCGCAGGAACTGATTTACCTCGCACTCTGCCTACTGGCCGCCGTCGAATGTACTGTCGAAGTAATATAATATTTCTGGTCTATGTATGCAGTTAATCACAACTGATGTGCCCCCCCCCCCTAGGTCGATACCAGCCCTAGTCCCTTCACATTTCTAATGCCTTCCCGTCCGAAATATTCCCAAACCAACCACGTGCAACGCGTCCATTTCACGCTCCATTTATGCAAACGTAGCCGAGACACGGTGGCGACGGTGACCCAGAACGATCGCGCGGAATTACGTGATACTGCATAATTCAATATGATTTAATACGTCGATGTAAATTTCAAAAGATCCCGACCGGAGCGGCGATGACATAGTCGGCTTACGTGCCTACACATGCAACGCCGGACGCGCATTTTCAACCATCAAATCGGATTCCAGCGAAGCGATGCGACGCGACGCTCCGAGTTTTCTGCGCGCACCCCGCTTACGCTCATTTATATCCTCTGCACCTCCGCGTTCATCCTTTTCCCCCCGTCGTTTCGGCAACCGAGTTTTTCTTTCTCCCCTTTTTTTCGTTTACTGCTTAGCCTTCCGCCTATTTTCTATCGTTTTTAGCGTAATATTAAACCCTTTCCGGCTTAAATCGAGTTCATGAAGTGTGGTATTGACGCCGTCCTACATCTGCGTAGAGTTATGGAACGATGAATTTTGATTACGCGAGGTTGTGCAGTAGGATCGTTTACGTTTGTTTAATTGTAGGGCAAGATTTCGTGGCAGTAATCGATTTTTGATAGTAGTATAGGATGTGTAAAAGGAAGTGCGGCGTGGTGAAATTTAAATAAACAAGCTGCAGTTATCAAAGAAAGATGGAAAAAGGTAGCAGCAGTCTATTGTATGGAATAGTTCCGACAACAATCGGGTATATGACGACAAAACTTTATAAAGGAACTGCATTGCAACTAGGTAATAATGGTTAGAAAGGAATGGTTAAACACAATGATTTGAAAGCAGAAGCAATTTGAAGCCTATAGTCTGTCTTACAAGCAATCAGACTTTGAGCAATCTGCACTCCATTTAGTCCACACCATAAGCACTTAGGCGTTCCACTCTAGCAAGCGATTATACTGTAGGGCTACAAGGCGACAATAATTCTAGTGCAGTCGTTATTATATCTGTTTGTTATCAAAATTAAATGAAAGCAAAACAATATGTATTTAGTAATTCTGTTAAGAATATATACTATTTCTATTATACATATATTTTCATAAGATATAATTCAACTTTAATCACGATCCATAATAAATAAATAATTGGGAGATATAATGTATATGCAGTGATTAAATTGAATGATCGTGGCAAATAAATATGGAGAAAGTAAGTATTCGAAAACCGGATTTGTTGGACAAAAGTTATTGAAACAGAAAAAAGAGATTTACAGAAGTAGTAATATATTAAAACTTGGCTATCTGCTTGGATTACTTTGAACACGTTTAAAGGTGTTTGTTTTATCAGTATCATTATTTCTCGCGCAGGCAAAAGGCCGCGAAATTTCGTTAGTCGCCGCGAGATAACGTCCATGAGAAGAGCAACGAGAAGGAAACAACATATCAAAAAGAACAATCACAGGAAGAGATAAAAGTTTTACAAGGTACACATGCATTAGCGGTGGAAATTTACTGTATCATGTTGAAACACTCCTCACTCCTGTTGCAAAAATATATGTTACACGTATAGAGTATTATTAAAATTTAATGCTTTTACTAAACAAAAAATATTGTTTTGTTAACTAAATATGTACACAGAATTGAAATGTATTTAATATTTGTTTTATAATAAAAAAAGAAATGGAATAATTACGATAAGGAGGGAAGGAAAAGAAAATTGTTTTTACAAAGTTATTATCAACTTTTACAAAGTACCAACCGGTTGCAAATAAATACATACCAACGCCAACGCAACGAACTCTTGCCTAGTGCATTTCGTCCAATATTTCGGCGGAGCTCGTTACAATAATGAGTAAATAATTTTGTAACGAGACAGTGTTTCGACCCTTTGACTTCGGCGTATTTTCCAAGAACGTTGTATCACAGGACGCTCAACAGACCTGATCTATTCAGAACTGCACTGCCAGAAGGTAATATATGCCAACAATCGTGCAGAAGCGCGTTAATGGCCCACGAGAAATGTATTAGGTGACAGATATAAGTGCCTGGGAAATGAGGTTCGCGGAATTTATGACGTCCCGATTATCGTTTCCATTCCCCTAGCTGTAATATACGACCATTCGATGCCTGTAAATTGCAACGAAAATCTTTCTGGGATTCCTTCAAGGACAGAAATCTCCTGAGATATCATTAATTCTATCAATATTGGAAATAGGGGTTTCGCTTTCAGTCATTTAAAGGCACCGATGAATAATAAATATATAGTAAATATAAACAAAGCGTGGTAAACTATGTCAGTAATAAGTAAAGGGTAGATTGCTCAATTTCATTCTTACAGCCATTGACTTCGTTGTAGATTTTCGTTCATTTTCGTCGATGACAACGAATTGCCATGAGATAGTAAAATATTATACATAAATGTGCATGTATATTCATTTTTTTAAATCATATTCATTAGTGTCAGAATACTAGATATTTCGTAAAATTTTCCGAAAGTTATATCGATTGGAAAATGCTTAAATTTTCTTTAATACTACGATCCATGTTCTTAATCTGTTGCTGCCTGTAATAATGAACATCATAACAACAGTATATGAAGTAAAGAATCTTTAACATCACAATAAGTTTGTATTATTTATTTATCTTGTTTCACTAAAATTCAATTTTATTTCAATATAATAAATAGTAATTTACTGAAATAAATGTTCGAATTGTGAAAGCCTCGATCATAACAAATCTGACTGTTTTGTAATGCAAAAGTGCAAGAACGTGCACGTACCCACGCGTCGCTGAAAACAGATTTCGAACAACGACCACATTTTCTGAAGAGTCCGGGAGCTGTGAAATACATAATCTCCAGCTATCTCTTATCTCATCCCCGAGGCGATAAAACGCCAGTACAAACGGTTCTGCGATTTTCCCGCGAAGGCGCCGGCATTCTCACGAATTTATGAGCGTGTCTCAGTGCTCACGAAATAGCCGTAGGAAAATCCATAATTGGATCGTGACAAATAATTAATATGGGCAAAATAACGAAGCAGGATTTTAGACGACTGCTTAGCAGTTTCGCTAATCGCAACTACGAGCCAATTAATTGATAAAAATTAATAAATAAACTATCACTGTGCAATACGGGTGGCAACGGGGCGCCCGCATTTACTTGACCTTTATACTCTCAGGGGGGGAAGGGTCCATTGTGCATATAAACCGAAATGTTTTCAATTAGTAGTTACTCCTCTTTTGTGTGAAAACTTCGCACAAGTATGTTTGCTATTCTAATTACAGTTGTTAAATCACGAAGGAACAATGTACATGGGGAATGGAAAACGAATCACAAGAAAATAATTAGCACAGAATTACGCAAATCAGAGGAGTGAAAATATCCTGTCGATATATTTTGTTTAGCCTAAGCACTTCCTCCCACGAACCAAAATAGTCTTGTCGTTTAAGATGATCTCGACTTAACCGAGACTTCGCTCCAAATATCAGCGGGCCAAAACTCGTAACAGTATCGTTAAGAAAAGTCCATTTAACAAGGGTAACTGCTCTCTGTAACCGTGAAAATAATTGATGCAGCAAAATGGGGTGAAATGGCCAGGATTAAACAGAAATTGCGAATTCAAAAAGTCTTTTTCTAGCGATTAGGCGACACATTCGCGCACGTTAAATAATCACCTTTATACTTTACGTGGACACATGCAATGCTCTCAGTAATGCGATAATAATTTCAATTTTAACAAAACAGATTCAAATGGAAAATTAATGTTATATATATCTATGTATATTGTACTATTCCTAGAACTAGTCATTGGAAGATTATCTGCCACTTTAATTAAGGGTAGAATTACACAGGGTGATTCACAAAACTCGATCAGCGCAGACGATCCTGTCATTAATTAGCCGATAAAATTTCATTTGCTATAACATCTTTTAATTCGTGCTTCAAGATGATTATAATACATTTTTTAAATAACAAACTGAATCCGACAGAAAGCTTCGTAATAAAAAGTTGGCAATTACCATAATCATTTTGAATCACTCATTATACCATGCCACACCAGATAAACAAATTTTCGATCAACCCAGTAACCAACCAAATAATCTAAGCTGATCACGTCTATGATGGTCTACCCTGTACACCTTGAAAATATTTCAACGACTGTCGTGTATTTTTTCGCGCGCTCTACAAACATTTCCATTGACCGCATTTTATGCTGGCCGTATTTCCAAACAAATTTCCATTGACATTCCTCGGTCGATTATACAGTTCGAGGGTTACACACGAGACTGTCTCAAGATATCAACAGCTAATGATCCTCCGTGGCGCGTGTATGTAATTAATGCGGGGTCGTGTGAAGCGGATTTGTAAGGACCGGCCGACTGGAGCGTGTATAAGCCTGGCTAAGGAACTCGTTGAATGAAAGTCTCGCCAAACTTCACGAGCGGAAATCTAGCCGTGGAGGACCTCGAGGATTAATTACTTCCGCCGAACTTGTTCTTTCTTCGTGATAATCGCAACTTCCTGCGATTGTGTTTCGCCCCGTGACAAGCGTCACGCCTGCTCGCGAACGGGACAAGAGAGAATTGTGGATTCGCAGGACTATAAGTTCAACGGCAATAGTCGCGGTGCAAGTGGAATTTTCGCTCGACGACAGGCGTGTATGGAAATAAATTTCTTGCGCGTTAAACGGTTTCGCTGTTAAGCTTCGATAACCGCAGCAAGGGCGAACAGATTTGAACGACGAACGCAATAACGAAATTAATTTTTGTGCTATGTTATAATCTGAATGAATGGACAAATCGGAGAATAATAATTCCCGCATTCGCGTGGAAAGCTGTATTAACTTTTAGACACGCATTTCCAATTAATTTGCGGGAAATCGAATCGCGCGGAATTCTATAGCAGGATTGTTACAATAGACTGGAATAACGAGCAAGTCAAATCGGATAGATTTGTAATGAATTACTTTTCCACTTGTTTATCGCAGGACGCGAGAATCAGTTTGCTCTGGGGAAGGAGGCAAAATTTATTGATGCGCCAAAAAACAGAAAATTCGTCGATCGCGAGAAAATCGATAGCTCGCTTTTTCCAACAACTGGAACACAGATTTTCCTTCTCCGATAAAGGGGTAAAAAGCTTTCGGACAATATGTAATACGTGTCGTTTAACTTTCTGGATTGCTGTTCTGGAGCGTTCTGTCCACCTAAATTTGCAGAATGAAATATCGTATCCAATTTATCCTTCCGTTCTTGCCAACCGTGATCGCAATTATGGTTTTTGCTGCAATATATTAGGCGTTCCTCATGAAGGAGTTTCTTGCCGCAAAGTTCCGCGAGAGTTTGCGGAGTAACACGACGATCGGTCACACTGACGATTAATTAAACCCGCATAGTTGTTTAATGACGAAGCTGGCGTACCTGTAAGATTCCTCGTCTAATAGGATCACGAAATTTAATGAAACGGGTCCGCAAGTTTATTGTTGTTTAATACAACAGACATATAAGGATATTCACCAAAGCATACATGAAATAAAAAGACTGTACAATTAATTGAATTAATTGAATTAATTTCATTGCACTATTATTATTAGAAATCGTCGTAAGAATATACTAGTTGAAATATGTATCAACAAATTTTTGTTACAATTCCCCTTGACATTGATTTGGATTGACAAGAGTATAAAGTGACCAATTTTATGAATTAATTATTCGTAAATCACAATGATCGGAGGTATACATGTGATTATTATTAATCTTAATGGATTGATAATGATTAATTGCAGACTCTTTATCATTGCAATATAAAATGCAACTGTGAGAAACTTTTTAGCGTAGAATATTATAAAAACTTTGCACCTGCCCCGCAAAAAGGAACCCTTATTTTTCTACCTGTTTTTAAGCAATCACTTCCACAGTAATATTAATTGTGGAGAAAAAGCTCGGTTCAGCTTTTAAAAAAAACTTATGACTACAATTAAACGGCATTCAGATTCCTCCTCTTCCGTCGAGTTTTCGTACAAGGCAGCAGGGAAATGCGAAACTAAAAATTGCTAATTTATCCGGTGTTTCTTAGCATCGGATACCACTCCGTGCAAATCAAGATTCTCGAGGAAAAAATTTCGCGAAAGAAACAAGTAAATAAGTTTCTTTTTCTTCTTCTACTTCTACTTCGGCTGCCAGTACTTTCAATTAACCTTCGTTAAACTTAAAAGTAGTACTACCCAGAGGGTGCAGACAGCAGTCAGGATTATCGATAAAAGTTTAACCAGCGTGGAGGAACGAAAAGGAGGAAGAAAGTAGCCAAATGGAAAAACACCGAGTTAATTCTGACTGAATACACCTTCTAATTACACCCTAATTACAAACGTGCGAAGCAATGTGTTCCCTCCGTCTTAACAAGATCTAATGCCGCAAAAATCGACTGAGTGTGTTATCGTCGAAGTTTCTGTTCCCTCTGCAGAAATATTGAACAGGCAGCCGATGCCAAACAGTTCGGAAAAGATTTCCTTCTATCACGGTCCCATTCCTAATTTTGGTACTAACCCTATTTATTCGCTACTGCCCAATGAAACATAGTTGTTTCCTACGTTGAAAATAATGAGGCTTGTTTCATTAATAATAATGACTGCTATATTTTTGCAGTGTAAAAAATGTAAATAAATAATGGATTTGTGAACCATTACCTTTCAGATTTCTCATCCAATTTCCATAATTTTGTATTATCAAATTTAATGTTAGAAATTTCTATGATGCGTAAGTACACTACGCGAATGAAAACAATAATAATATGAGCATCCATATGTGGAATTGGAAATACTGCGTGACTGTTTAGAATGATTTCGAGGTGCGAAAGGTATTTGGAGCTGAGCACTTGAGAAGATCGTGTGAACGGGGGGTACAGCGATTCAAGGATTCGGACGGACGCGATCGACTGTCGCCAAGGAATGTCTGCTGTGTGATTCCTACATGAGTGAGAGCAAATGAGGCGCACGTAGCATGAGAGAGTAACTAAGAGTGAAATAGAGTGGATGATGCGTGCGCGAGGCAGCATATTTTGAAGAGTTTAAGAGTATCATCGAGAGTATTGATTCGTGAATATTGTGAGTATCGTGTGAGTGACGTTGTTCGTTAAGAATTGTCGTGTGTCGACGTTTCATATTAATAAAGTTAGTGTTTAATTTAAGGAGACTGACGTCTTATTGCCCTACCTGCCATTTATTCCAATCTACGCGAGGTTTACCGAAAATAACTTCTACAGATATTAGTGTAAACACTTGTTACAATTTATTTGTATTAAATTTATAACTGTCATAAATTCTCACAAGGGATGAAATGAATGGAATTGGAGTGAAGACCGAAAGTGTTTAATATTAAAATACTGTCCACGACAATTTAAATATTCCATCACGTTCAAAACTAGAAACTTCGATAACATGATTATTTAACTTAGCAACCCCGACAGCATTTGCATTCCTTGTTATTGCGATATTTCTGAAATGTTGTATTTAATCTAGTTATGCACTCCTACCTGAAGTTTACACCAAGTTAAAATTGAGTAACCTCTTTCTGTCCACTTTGACTTCTGATAAAATCTAGTTACTCCTCCGCTTCGGAACTACAATTCTGAACAAGCGCATAATCCAGAAAAAGATCCAAGCCGCGTGATAAAAGATCGGACACTGTATTTCAGTGAAAGGTGTGAAAAACTTTTACTCACCTTTTATATTATTTCTGATTAAATAATTTTTACAAAGATTCAAATGTACTGTCGAATTCCGCTATTCAAGTTCATAATCCATGCGTGTAAAATGGTAGTTTACCTCCGTCTGAATTGCATGCATATAAAGAAACAAGTCGACTTATCTTAAAAAATGAGTAAAGCCGATTAATTTTATTATACGCTCGTTATTATAACTCAAGGATACAAGAAACAAGACCACTGTTTATATAATAGTTATTTGAAATATGATTGAAATTTGAAATAAAAAAACTTTTGTAGTAATTTGTAGAATTACTCTTCGATTCCTCAAAGAGCTCCCAGGCCCTACACATACATTTCGAGTACGCGGGCTGAAAAGTTCCAAAACGAGTACCAACCCGACAACGTTAATGCCAAATCCGACCACGCGAAACGTTTCAAGCAAATCCAACTACGTCGATCCATCTAGCTGTTAGAGAACCTCGCGACTAGTTCAATCGACATCTTCAATCAGCGTTGGTTCAAGTCAAAAGAAGAACGTAGCTGGAGTCGCGGAGGAGGTTGGGTGGAGTTACGACGAAGGGATAAAAGATCGAGCGAGAAGGATCTACCCCAGATTCAAGGTGACAGACAAGAATAACGAATAAAGCTCGAGGGAGAGAGAGGGGGAGAGAGAGATGAAGAGGACGAAGAAGAAGAAGAAGAAGGAGAAAGGTGGAAAGGTGGAAAGTGAGCCAACGTGGCTCAGCTTTTCCTAGCATCCCCACCTAGTCGGGTTATGCATCCAATTCCATTTCCCATTTCAACTTTTCTCATCTCTAACGGCTCGCTCCGGTGGCGGCCGTTGCACGGGAGAAGTTAAATACCGTTACCGTAATGTTCAATCATTATTTCTACCATTAAAATAGCTCCGCCGGTGGGGCAGGGCCTGGTGGCGAGGGCGGAGGGACATAAGGATATTCTCGAAAGAAGTACGGGGTGGTGAGGAGGGTAGAGAAAAAAAAGAGATATAACTCTCGTGGCGAGGAGAAAAGGTTCGGCTGCTCGAAATGGCTCCACTTCCCGGAATCTTCGCAGCCGCGCAACGCGTGGAAAACTTTGGCAAATGAATAGCATGAAAATCGGTGAACGACCATTACACTTTTTACTTAGCAGGCCCGCGGGGATGTTTCCAGGTGTACTTCGGAGTTCGAAGGGCGGCGAAGAGAGAAACTGAAGGAGTTGGAGATTTTAACCAGGCGCTTTGGACGAAATGGATTCGAGATATTATGTGCCGAGGGTACTGTGGTTCTGGCAATTATTTATGTTTCTGTGAGTGTGATTGGACGTAATATGCGACGAAATATAATGCTGGTCTAATAATGTTTAATGTGCGTTTTACTATATCGTCATATTAAACAGCTTCACGAAAATGCAAATATGTTATACTAGTATAATAGATTCGATTATATTATATTACTTATACTGTGCATGTAATAAGGCTCCTTTAACGCGCGAGGTTTATCGTCGATATTTTTAATTAGTGTCATTCTGTGTAAAGGTTTGATGTTTTAATAAGATATTTGCATAAGCAAAATATTCTTGAATAGCGAAGGATATTGAACGTCAATGGTAATTTAATATTGCGGTTGCTTGTATTATTAATATCAAAATGGCTAGTTAAGAATACAGGATATTCTCAGATAAATTTAACGAGACAAGAGATTAGAATAGTATATCTATTTAAAGCTAGATCATTTGGTTTTAGGGAAGAATTATGTAAATATGTCTGTACAATTGGCCTCAATTCCAGCAAGAACCAGGAAAGGCAGTATTATCGACGTAAAAATAAGTAAATCGTGTTAAATTACATCTTCTTATTCAAATAAATGTCGCTTCAAATATCTCATTCACTTCATCAGTCATTATCAACATAATCAGTCAATAGTTATATGACAGAGTTCCGCGTATTATTTTCATCCTTGAATTACAAGTGTTCTGAACATTATCCTCTAATACGATCTTAATCATCATTTTTGAATGCTTGCATTCTGTTATGTGAGCATCTATCAAAATTGCAATATAAATTCGTTTAACAGGAAAATCGATAAAAATTGCATTATTTTGTAATTTATTATTGCAAACTGAATCATTCCCTTTTCATTTCGCAACAAAGTCCTTACCTTAATCCTCTATTCTTAACTGCAATACTCAAAGGAATTCGTACAAAAATGGGCGAAAGAATAAGGAAGCATTTCCAAATCACTGTAGAGTAGATAATTAAGAACAAAAAACAAACCACCCTTTTTTATATTCTGCAAATACTGTGAAGAGATTTAAAACTACATAAAACACGCGTAATACCCATATTATTCATATAATACATTACGTCAAAGTCGTAGTCTACCTACCTCTATTGCGTGCCTGACCATGCACCGACCTAGACTACTTACGCGCAAGTTACCACATGTCACATCAATTCCTATTTACCATAATGCACAGTACCATTAAATTACTAGCAATTGGCAAGAATTAACAATAACAGTAATATCGACCGAGAGAAAGCGTAACATTTACCAAAAATCAACGAAACAGTATTCAAACAGTTATTTAACGCCGTGTCGCACTCGACACTGTTTCACACTACATAAACCAGCCTAACAAATGGAAATTCATGCGACTCAGAAAATTCCTTCCCGAAAACACCGAGAAGACCGACGCCTGATTAACACGTCCGATCGAGTCCGATGAGAAAAAGAAGAAGAAATACTCGAAGGCAGAATCAAACGAAAATGCGGGTCGGCGGATTGATCACGAACGTTCAAAATTACCTCGCTTCATACAGAGCCGGGGCCAGGCGGAAGAAACGAGCTAATGATAAAAGACAAACACGAGGGGCGGGGTGTAGGATAGAGGGGAAAAAAGAAACGGGCGCGGAGGATAAAGAAAAAGAAACGAGCAAAGGAGCACAGAACGAAGAACGAAGGAGAGGGGGGGGGGGAGAAAGCTTCATCAAGCCGATCGAAAGGGGCTTCCTGGCCGCTGTTTGCCTTCCGTCCCCTCGCGCTTCCAACCCCCGCCCCGTTCAACCTAGACGGTGAACGAAAATTTCGCGAATTTATACTCGGTAGTCGCAGTAATTAGCCGAAATGAGAATTGGCCCCGGCTACGAAAGCCTGGCCCAGCCGTCGCTTAATTGAAAGCGACGCCCCGCTGAAAAGTCGGATTCCCGGTCAATGCGCATCCATTCTGCAATTACACGCGATGCGATTTGCCGGCGAACGGCCGCCGAGCAATGGAAATGCGTGTCGTTTATGCAGTCCTTCGCTGAATTTTAATAAAACGAAGAATCGTGCGGGGGATGATCGTAGGGATTTACTTTGGAGAGTAAATTTCTGTCGGTTTCTTGTATATTTATATGTATATTTATATGTAAGGCGAGGCACCGAACTCGAACACATTGAACAACTTCTAAATTATGCGTCAAATACAAAATTGTCAAGTATAAAAGTTGCAGAGCATCGAGGGAGACATCGTGTGGAGTACAAGACTTTTTTTTATAAGTGGAGGCGTTTAGGAAATTTAAAGGGGAACTTTGTTTTCTTAAGTGAACAGTCGCAAACAATTTTTGCGGCAGTCCGAAAGAGCATTAATTTGCAAGGAAGAAATGATAAAAAATTGTTGTTCTCCAAGCTAATAATTAACGAGATATTAACGAACTATCGGAAAAAGATAGAGCATTCCAGGTGATAGAAGGTGGGAATAAAAATTGTGCTCAAGGCATGAATCAGAATCCTGTGAAATTTTAATTATCGTGAATTTGTGTTGCCACATAAATAGTTTTTGCATGTAAATGCAAGTGTCTCGATAATGATATACACTTAGCTTGTGATTTTACTATAAATGAAAGTAGGGTAAAATGAATTTGTCGTTACCCTGTTACAAGCTTCTCTTTAATTAATTTTGTTAAGTTTTTAGATTCATATGTGCAATTTCAGTTGAATTCCTTTTAAAAAAAAATTAGAAACTGCTGCAATGTTAGTTTGGTTAGGTAAAATGTGGATTCTTTTTACCTGCCTAGATAATGAGTAAGAAATTATGATTCCAATAGAAATTATAATCCCAGTCTATGGTAAAATTTGCGAGAATACGAGAGATGTATGCAAAGAGCCAATGAATATGTTTCCGATACCGATACCGATACCGATACCGATACCGATACCGATACAGAATAAATTAAATTCACGATAGCTATTAAATTTTAGGTAAATTTCACTGCGCGTGGTAATACTACGAATGCAGACGGTTCGATTGAATTTAGTCCTTGTTTTTAACCTACCGGCGATTGAATGGGAGAAAATACAGTGGATTTATAGTGGGCGGCATTAATTGACTGGGGCACTGATTGAAAGTGTTTGGCAGCGTTATTTATTGCGTAATTGGAAACGGAGAGTGTCTGGATTTTCAATGATAATAACTCTGCCAAAATATACACCAACACAGTATTTAACTCTAACCTGAATAGTGAAAAAAAATTGTCATTTTCTTTACCTTTCTTTCCATAAATAACTTGGATCAAATTAGAACCGACACTTCTCCCAATAATAAACTTTACTTACTTTCGGACAACTGTCTCAAATACCAAATTTTAAATGAAAATTAAACGTCAATTTGTTCCATCCACGTATACGTGAGAAAATAATAGTTTTTGTGATCCCTCTGCTTCAAAAAGAAAAATCGTGCCGAAATTGTCTTAAAAATATATTACTAAATTCAAGAATGTCTCGCAAAAAAGAAAATGGGTAATAAAACAAAAATTATTACAGCATAAACGTTAATTATCAAGGATAACGCAGGAATTCTAAACGTTCCCCGCTATCGAGACATTCAATCTGTCTTTAACGACACAGTGTCTTGAAACTCTTCATGAAAACGAAGAAATCCAATTAAAAAGCAATAGAGAGAAGCAAATCGTCACTGCGACTGGGACACCGGGTCAGTGTTAATATTCATAAGAAGAAGTAGCCAGCGTCCAATTTGAATCGGACCTCCAGCTGTTGTACAATAATGGGAATAAAATCACCCATACAAATTTTGCAGAATTATTATGAAACATCGCCGTGCCACGCTGCTGAAAAACGGCAGGCACTGACTCTAGTTATGATGAGCGCCAGGGTGGAAACGTTGCGTGGTAAAAACCAAAGTTCTTCCCATGGGTGGGAAAGGTTCATCACCATCTCCGCATTACTTTTTCAAAAACGCACACGAACGGACAACCCACGCGCGAATGTAGCATCGAATATTTCGCGAGAATTGCCTCGTAAAGCAAACATCGACGTGTTCAAAACTCGTTGCGACTATCAATTTTCAATTAGCCGATTCTGAGCGGTCCGCTTGTGTCCGGAGAATTTAATAATAATTCGGGGTAAAATTTACGGCTCGCGTCAGTCGGACATTCAACTTCGCAAGCGAAATTCGTCGTACGCGTTTTAATAACGACGACACGCGACGGGGATACGATATACCGCGTCGTCATCACGCCGCCAAAGTTTATTAATTATTCATTCTGATTAAAACGGGGCTGAATAGTTCGTGGCGGATTTCCGTCGATGAAGCGTCGTCGCTGTGCATCCGCGCGACCGCCAATTTATTACAATGTATAGGAATTTTTAGCGAAACAATTTAGAACGTGAAAACGTTAACCGGATCTGACGGGATATCGACACGTGTGCACGTGGTGCGCTGATAGTGACTAAATGTAAGGTGAAGGTGGATAGATCTGTCGTAACTGGAAATCACCTGAATATCGTGTGTTTCCAATGATATGCAGTGATGGTCAAACATTTTGAATCATTGTCCCGGCCTTACAGTGTATTGAGTCTTAAATGAACCTTTGATAATCGTTCACTGATTTGAAATTAATGTTGCTGGGAATGGCAGCGATTTAGAATAATTTATGGAGGTATATTTCAAGTTGGACAAATTTTTCTAGGTTTAATTTGATTCAGCTTAACATCTTCGGAACATTTCGATGATCTTTAGAATGTTTAGTGATTTCGAACAATTGGTTGGTATTTTATATATATTAGCAGAGAGCTAAACGTGTGAAATAATTTTGCAGTGATTTTGTTTTCAATGTTGGGATATTATTCGGATTATGTGAATGTAGTTTACACGCCGCCAAAATAGCATCCACACCCATAAATTTTGTATTCATCAACATATTCTCAGACAGATGCATGCATCTACGCAACAAAAAACCAAAGATACCTGCTCCGCTCGACACCGGAGTCTTCCATTACCCGTCCTTATGAAAATTGCAACAACTCCAGTTATGGAACGAATGTACGGAAAAACAGCTGCCTGGAGTATACAAATCCCAGAGCAAAAATACGGATCTAGCAAACTTGCCAAAAAACCGAAAAAGTATACCTTCCATAAATACAGAAAGAAGAAAAGTTTGTCCTTCAGTGCATATTTAATTTTCTATTCTGACACTGAATGACAATACTCACCTATCTCTCCTCGCCAAATTAATGTATTATTGTTCCAATGTTCGTAAAACGTGTCTTACCTGTAACAAACGAAAACGAAATCCAATCAGACATGCGCGTTTCGAAATGATAAGCGAGATCTCAATATGTTACCAACTTCTATTTAACATATCGTAACTTGAAAACGTTAATTTGAAGCATTGTATTCGTTAAAATAAAGTAAGTACCGGGAAAAAATGTTTAATATGCACATTATTTCAATTTCAGCCTCAGCGATTTCATTTCGTATTATGATTACTGCACAGCATGCATATTTACACGATTATAAATAAATTAAACCGTTCCTTCCATGATATTTAAATTTCATCTTTGTAAGCTTCGTCGAAAAAGGTGAAATTCTGCAGTATTCCAACAGTAGTAACAATCGTAACTGATTAAATTCAACGCTCCGTTTCAAATCATGAAATTCCGATCCCATCCATTTTTATTGGATTTCAATTCGCGCGTTTTCTTGCTGATAGAGCTACTACTTCGTTAAAATGAATATTATACGAGTGACGATAATAAATCGTGATTGAAAATAGAACCAATCGAACGCCACCACTCATTCATATGTACAAAATCAAAAACTTTCGGATCCTACTGGCTGTCATTTGTATCAAATTTGCAGTGGGATCTAGTTTTGGACAGAGTTCATTTTAAGTATAAAACCAGATTCCGTCCTAACAGATTCTGCCGACCCACACGTGAACAAAACAAATACCTGTTATACCGCTTGTCGCGTCGCAATAATGCACCCCGCAGAGGAGGCCAGAACCCATGGGCAAAGGTTTACGGCACGATCGCAAGTTAAAGCTATTTTTGAGAATAAGGAATTTTTATATTGATTGCCTTTACAACTCTAGAGTAGGCCCTGCCTCAATAGCTTAAAGACGTGCCGTAAACCGAAGAGTTTCCGAAGGCACATCTGGATGTAACGGTTCGACAGCCGAAACATCAGCCGACGGAAATACCCATGACGATCAATCTCATCACCAAGGCAAGCAGGTAACCTCCCTCCCTTCCAAAAGGCAGCACGCTAAGGGCGTATTTGGAAGGGCGGTGATTATTCTTACTAATCACGCTGATTGGCATTTGCAATAATCGAATGTCAACCAATCAGAGTGATAATTGCCAAAACCGAGGTTTCCTGGAAGCTACACCGTCAACCAAAAAGAGAGGTCAAAGAGAAGTCAAAATAACATCAAGGCAGGAACTACCAAGAACCTGACCAGTACTTCAATTCTTGTGTCGAACGGAACTTATCCGGCCAATATATATACGCATACAATGTTTTACTCTACGACCACGTTGAATCCTTTTGTACAGTTTGTTAAGTTTACAAATACATACATTTATTTGCATCTACGAACTGTACCTGTCGTTGTGTTTTTATTCGGGAATCAGTGCAGCCATTGACCTCCCATCTCGCGTTAAACTAAACGCGAGGAAAATACACCGCTTATCTTAATGCACTATTTTCGTTCGACCCCGGCGCCTGATCAATTTCGCCTTGAACTACTTACACTGACGTCCGACGTCCAACTTCCGGGTGAACTATTTTCACCAAATAACTTTATTTTTCAAGATTCGACACATCGATAAACGTTCACGGTATTCACTTTTACTACTCACTTCCCTTCTTCACAGAAAATACTTCTACAAAGGACAAGCATCCGTTAGGTTACGTTCGCATTCTTCTATAATTTTGCAGCAAATGGTATAGATTAGAACTTCATTCAAATTCCACTAGTTCGTGTTCCTGGCGGGGACTTCTGAAGAATGATGGAAGAGTACTTGGCTCGAAGACTAATTTAAATACTTGAAAACTTTAAACGGAGATGGGAAAAAAAATTCTCTCTCCCTTTCATTATTCCCCTCGCTCTTTCCCATTTCCTCTGCTTAATCTTTAAACGAATTCTATTACGAGTTCGTTAGGAGAAGATTGTCATTTTACGCCTTATATTTATTGTCGAGCTGTAAGCATCGAATTACTAAAATGTGCAATAACAAATACTTTTCGTTATTTCTTCGTGATTTTACGATTTTTTTTTATAACAATAACGCGGTCGGGCTCAACCATCTTAATTATCGAAATTCCAGTTTCTTGTACGTCTCTGATGGTCCGTTACTTAAACATCATTTCAAATGTTACCAACGCCCGGCGCCCGGGTCAAGGATCCAGCAGCAGGCCAATATCGGCTCCACCTGTATTTCCAACGAATTTCAGCGGTGCAGAGTATCGAGAAACATTTTCCATATTCACCTCCTCGAACCGCTCAATTTATATTCTGCAAGTTCCAGCCGGCGTTAGTTCAATTCAAATCAGCTCACAGTTGCCGGAAACTGACGTCGATATTTCTACTCGGCTCGAAGTTACCCGCATTAATATTCATTGTGATCACGTTCCGACCTTAACCCGTAAACATTCCCCCGAAGAAAATTTGTCCTGATGAGTTCTCGGACTAGCAAGTGAATATTGATTTAAGATAATATTAACTGGAATTCTTTCTTTAAGTAAACTTATAGCGAAATTTCTGCGAAACTTTTTATTTCTTGGAAGTCCCTGTGCGATTTAATTCAATGAAAGACAGCAGTTCTATATTTTGTTTGTTCTAAATATTACTTCACCTGAGGGCAACTGGATTTATTTGTTGAAATACACTTGATTTTTTTACAGTCGTAGAGTACAACGGAAATGAAATTAAGATTTGCAATATGTGGATACAGCTGCATGTGTCTTCTTAATTAAATAACGTTATTGTTTGTTAGTAATTAGGCTTTAATAGAAGAATTAGGTATTAATTATCTACATGAAAAATTTTCTGCCATCAAGCCTATTTCAATTCAGTGCTTTTATATCGCATTACATTACACACATGTCGATTCACAATTAGAAGGATAGTTGTTAGAAAATCTGTTCCACACGTTCTCAGATCGATCAAGAATAGAAGATAATAAATTAATTGGTGCAGGTTAACCATTCGACTGTACTTCAAAATTGCTCCAGTTTGTCGTGTATATCGTACAGAAAGGAATATTTCACTTGTGTTTCGTCTGTCATTACAGTTCGCAGTTCTAATTTACTACGACTGAAATGAGGAAACAAATAAAGCCTACCTTTGTGAATATTATTTAACCTTGTTTAAATTCTACACTAGCTTCGGTTATTCGCGGAACCAAATAAAAAGGGATCACCCTAAAACTTTTGTTAAGTCGTAAAGGGAAAGAATACCGACTGCAAGCGGATGGATCAGCCTTTCCTTAAGGGCGAATAAATTCGTGAACGGCCTAGCCGGTTAACATGTGTGCAAGACACCAATTCGTCAGCATAAGCGTACCATTTTTTCGGGCATGACAAATTACCAAGAAATGTGCATGCCAGTACACCCCGATAGGGAACACATCCTCAGCTCTTAAAAAGCCAATAGGCGTACACCTTTTGCATCACTCACATAGAGATAGAAACCAATCCAAAGACACATACAGTCCTCTTAAATACCGCAGCAATCTTGCCCAGAAACGGTATCAAAAAGCCGGTCCAAGTATCAACAGGTCGGTCTTAGTACCACGAAACCGCTCTTACAGTACTCCTTCCTCTTTCATCAAGCTACTAGTATATCATTACTAGTATTTTTCCGAAATACACTCCACCCCAACCGACACAATCCACTAATTATTCACATAGGCTTCCTAACGAGATGTCCGCGTTATTTAATCGCCGCCGATATACTGTCGACGCTCTGACGCGCAACAACTATATCGTGACAAGCGTCCATCATTCTCGCACATTCAATGCAATACCCATGAAATAATTCACAACCAAACACTAATAATACCGACGACAAACATCACCCTCAATAATCAGTTAGGTACGCCAGCTTTCAACTGCACAGTTCGCACGGAAGGTTTATTTATTTTCAAAGCAGTCACGCTACATCCAAGCTAGTTAGTCCCGTGCAGGATTGCACAGCGTCCAACGATCCATCTTTACCATCCAGAACTTAGTTTGGCATCTCGAGAGCCACGGTTCGCCGGCCCTCCCTCTTACCGCGTTACGTTTGACCTGGTTCCCCTTACTTTCGAGTTAATTGCGTTTACGTGTAACCGGGTACTTCGCACGGCCCAGACGCAAGCGTCGTTTTTACGTGTCGACGGATACGTCTTAATGTCCTGTAAAATCCGACGGAATTCAATGACTGGGGAATTAAGCGCGGCTGCAGCCAGAAAACGGACGACACGAGCCCCCGAACAACCACCGGGGTATCTTTCACCAGCCACCGCTTCAGAGACACGGAATTGCTTTCCCGCGTGTACTCGTTTGGCCGTGGCCCGGGCAATTTATCTTTCGTCGAGCAACGAGCGTCCCACGCTAATGCAACGAACGCCGGATAACGGCGTGGCTCGTTATTTGCATTCTTGCTGGAGCGTTTTGCGGATCGCTTCTTGCTCGACGAGCGACGCGAAATTATCCCGGCACGAAAGAAACCGCACGGCCCGGTGCTTTATCTTCAATCTCTGCCTTCGCCGCGGCGTTTCGTTTGATTTAAGGTGGAAAGAAAGGAGAAACGTGATGCTGACCGAAGAAGTCGGGGAAATATCTCGGATTTTTTAATGCACGTCAAATTATGTACAGTGACTCGCGGGTTCGTTCACGTGCCCCGGGGGTTTCGGAAATAATGGTTCTACCCTAATTCTCGTGTCAGATTAGTGTGTATCTAATTTTTGATTCCGTAGTGAGCGAGATTATATGTCTGTGTGTGTGTGTGTGTGTGCGAGTGTATTGGTACTGCGAATGGGGGAGCTTTTAAGGGTGTTCGTGACTATACAGACTTGTACAGAATGTTGAAATAAGTACATCGTTCCGATGTTTCGTTGAATACTGAACTATTACAGTAGTGGAAACACTTATTGTTTGCCCAAGTTTTACATAGTACACGCAACTCAAAAAACACCTATATAACGAAGTGTAATGATATGTGCAGAATAGTGTTATAGGTAGGTTTGATGAATGAAGTTTAATACCTTTGAAATATTTTATTATAGATTAATGGATTCAAACAAGTCACAGTAATTATTCGAACGCAAAAGGGATACAATGACATACTATTACAATCGATAAATAAAAATATCAGTATTTTGTATTTAATTCAAATTAACATTCGATTATTAATTTAACCAAAATGAAATGCAACAACTATTTCATTAGGTCATTGAACAATGGGCACTACTTCCTATTAAAAAACAATATTTGCTTTGGTATTAATAATAGGAGAGATATAAAAGTGATAATACGTTTAACTACTAATTTAAATTATGCAATAAAGATTTTCGGCACTGTGTATACTAAATATTATTTTTTTAAGGTATCTTGATCGTCATATGAGATAATTTAATATGGTATAAAAAAATACAGCAATTCTTCCCTTTAGAAATAGCATTGATGTGGAAGAAAAGATAAAGACGAGAATTTAAGATCTAGAAGAGGAGCCATAGTTTACACTATCTCCCACAAGATAAAGATGAGCAGAAGTCACAAGGGACTAGCTTTTTCTCGTCATTTTCCAGGGTATCCCCTGAGCTTATATACGTCATCGTATTTTCTAATACTTGCCCGCTATTCAATTCTGTTCAATCCTATTTTCTCCATTTTCTCGAAACAGTACCACCCTTCGTGAAGTAAGAGCAGCGCCACATTAGTTTCTTTTCCAATTCCGCTAAATGCGACCCACAATGTAAAGAAAATTGGAGAAATAACATGTATCGTTCACAACTCGACCAGGTGATTCTAGCAGGATAATTACAAAAAATTGTGCGCCACTGCAGCATCAGAAAGTTCTCCATTTAATTCCAATATGACAGCCAAGCGTAACAGCACTCCCTTGAAAAAGTATTAACGAAACCTCGAAGTCAATGCGAACTTCATCCAACCGGCATAATAAGAACCGTGCACACGTGTGAGACATTATTACACAAAAATCAATTCGGTTGACATGTTGCAATGGTTAATTATTTCCTTGACGAAATATATAGTCACGACCGCAGTGTACGAAATTGTGTATCTCCATACCTTGCATCGTCCAGAACAGAACGCATTTGAAAATGTCACGGCGAAACATTTCGCTTTACCCGAATAAAAAGCGAAAAAATAGCTTTACACAATGCCCTGTCCATACTCATAAAAAGTACCATTCGTAATGAAAATTTTCCAAAATCGAAAGGCTATGCCAGAGAGATTACGTCACCTTAATTTCTCCAAACACGAAAATAATACTTAACACTACAGATCTCTGACGCGAGTAAATAAACTACGTTAACTGCCCACGTTAAATGAAATATGTACCCAAGGCATAAATTATTATCTTACATGTCAGGCACCTAGCAGATGATTCAATCCAAGGGGCCCGAACTTTATTATCGCGGGAAAAAAAGTGCGAATCTCCGCTAAACGATTCCAAATCAACACACGCCCAACCTTAGCAAGCCAATAGGGCAAGCTGCGCGGCCAGTTATGGGGCAGTCGTCGCGCAGGCACGAGCTAAATCCCGATTCTCATGCAATGACGTTTTCACGGTTGATACGGAACCGGAAGAGCATACCAGACGCCCATTGTTGGAGCCCCATCGACATTGGCCTGATATTCTACAACGGAGCGTGGCGTACGAACCTATCGGAGCAATTAAACTACCGGCAGACAGGGGTAGTTGTGATGTCACGGCATAACGGCGGCCATTAAGATAACATGCCCGAGGGTGATTAGCTTGCCTAATTACTGCGAGACGTCGTAGCCCTACTACACTCGCCCCTGCTATCTTGCCTTCTCTGACGAATCTTCAGCAACCGCCTGGAACACCTGTCGCTCTGATCCTTTTCTTCGCGGTCCCCTTGTCACGACGTTGCGTCAGGTAGCGGAAATAATGCCACGGTACACCATACAACGAACTATAATGTCCAAGGTTTCGAGCGGGACCAATTACACGTGTGCTTGTAAAGTACTGGGCGTGGACTATCAAAGGTGTATTTGGTTTGATTTGACCACGTACAGTGACTCGCGAATGCGTTGGCATGCATTGAAGTTTTGAGATTAATGATTCGGTCCTTGTCCTTTGTTAACTTGATATACCAATATTTTTTTTCGCGATATCTTTTTGAATAATGAAAAGCTGTCGTACTTACATATGTGTATAGTGAAGGAAATTATATTTTGCGAACAAATAAATGTGTTAGCTTTATGGCACTGGTGTATCAGAGGTGTAGAAACTTTGTAACAGTATTGTAGCACATAGTACTTTCGCTCATCAATGGTTGCTTATCGTTTAACAACCTTCATTTAAGAAACATATGAAATCAGTATTCTTAAGGGAGATTATACAAATAATCATCGTCTACAACAAATTTTCAAGCACCCAATCGTTTCTTTCATTCTTATTTTTAATCAAGATCGTAGTTTAATTCCAATACAATGAACTCTTCTTTGAAGCTATGTTTATATCCCTCAATTTATTTTCGAGAAACAATCTTCTATTCTAGCAGTTTTGTTAAAGTTTATCGCAAATGTAAATATGTACGAAAGCATGAATTACGTATGTAGTTATATTACACATCCGTACGGAACACCAACAGGTGTATTGTTCTCCTGATGGCAATAATTCAGCGCTGGTTGTAGAAGGAAATTGGTTTTTCGTACACTGTAAATATATGAAATTGCACGAGAACAAATGGTCCATTGAAACAGATCTGAATTTAAAGTGCTGCTGCATTATAGTCGCTCATTATTTTTAGTAGATTTTCGAAATTAATATTCTTTTATAACAACTATCTTCTCCTTGTTTAGCACCTGATGCACTGTACTTGATAATAGACACGCGTTCATATTTCTGGATATTCGTTCTAAAATATGCCATAAAATCAAAAGTGAAATGTGAAAAAGAAGCGACTGTAGACATAGTGATAGAAAGCTTGAACAGTGTGATGGAATTTACTACTTGAAGACTATAAAACTATTTTATTATATATTATGCAAGTTTTGTTTATACTTTTTTAAATATCACCCAGCGTTCTTGAGATATTACACGAAAAAGAACTTTCTGAATTTCTTCAAGGGCTGAATTCACGAACGGAAAACAGGGTTGTATTACGGATGACATACTCTACTTGTATACAAAGTTTCATACATATCTGAATCTTTGGGTTGCCTAACCGTTTTTGTTAGAGTTATTTACTAAAACTACGAACGATCGCCTGAACAATGCTCTCATTAAAGAGCTGATAAGCGATTTCATTGTATTTCAATGTGTTCGAAAGAAAGTATGTAAGAGATTTCGGCTGCGAGCGCCCTAGCTGGGCATCTGGTGTACGTCAGCGCGGGGCCCGATAGCGCTCGTACCCACAAGACACCGTGGGCCGAAGGGAAAGATGTGACCGAGGCCCTTGAAGCCATGGCGCCGGGAAAAACATAGACAACGCGCCCTTTTTGGCGATCACGATGCAGCAGGGCATTCTTGCATCGATCGCCGTTCGGAACAGTCCTGACAATAGTTTAGCGGAACGGTTAATAAAGAATAGCTGGTTTAAGCGTCTTAGATAGAGTAGCCCTATCTGTTTACGCGCAGCTACCTTCTAGAACGTATTATATTGTATAGTTGTGGAATAAAGAGAAATAGTACTCTTACAAGTATGTGATTAAAAAATAGTATCTAATGAAACAGCAGAGTGATGACGATGACTATGCCATTATGATTTTTATTGTAAACTTAGCTCTACGTGAGTTGGAACATTTATGATTATTTCGTACATTAAATCTGTCAAGCGTAGACTATGATCTATATCGATATGGCCGTTATGGCACGTAGCGCCGATCCTAGTTGTAGACAAGGACTCGTGGTGGCGTGCATGTAGTTCGCCGTATATATAGGGCGTGTGCGACGATCGCACCCCCGGCCCTGTAGTAGCGTCTAGCGTACCAAGCGTAGTACATATATGTATCTGTTTTAGCGTGTGTAGTTTTGTGTGTGTGTTTATTGTATAAATATATTCTTCTATATTGAAAATAACTTTGTGCAATATTCATTTTATTAAATACTTATCCACGGTAAAGTTCTGACAAAATCAAGGAAAAGTTTAGACTTGAAACATAGTGGATGGAACTATACCTATTATTTATTAGACAATTAGACATATTAATTAATAATAATAGGCAAAGTAGATATTCAGTAACTCTTATCTGATGAGCGTAGGTTAAAAAATGAGTTAATTGAATTATGAGCCACATGGATCTTACTAAATTAACAAAAAATACAACAAGAATTGGACCATTTATGTATTATGAATGTATAAACTATAATTATGCGAATTTAATAATCGAGGAAGAGACAAGAAGGTACATCTGTAATATTCCCAAAAATTTAAAAAGTATAGGAATAATCCACACAAATTTTCTGACATTTGACAATTTTTATTTTCACGCTTTCCACGTCTCAATCATGTGTGGAACTTTTTTCACTATACCCTCTTATATTAAGTAAAAATAAAAATGAGATTAGTAATCTATAAACTGCAGCTTTGTATCGCAATAATTATAAAAGACCTCTATTTATATTCCACTATTATTTCCTTACTAATATTCGGATTACAAATATTAGCCAACGTTCCACATTACAAATCATGGCCAACACGTAAAACCACCTATAATACATAGCAATGCAAAAATATCTATTAACACAAGAACTACCAAGGTTTCAGATGCCTTGCTTTAAAATGATTAACATATAGGTATAGGTACACCAATTTACGATGACTTTTAATAAGACAGAATGACAATTATATATCTCTATCTAATGTCCATTCAGCACCACTTTTGGTTTCACAATCTGTCTAACGTATATTTACGTTACTGTCTAAATAGTGAACTTATCGGCAGTTCTAGTGTTAAAATCAATCACCTATAAATATGATTAAATTCGTAGGAAAGACGGGCAAATAAAAGTGTTTGGACTCGCCAGAAAAAACCACACGAATAACGCCAAGCTCAAAAGGAATGTACATAGCTTAAGAAAAGAAGATAAAAACCGACAAAGAAGCGTCGCGATTTGCATCAATTGGTCACTATTGATTTTCTTCAAATGGGCGGCCCATGGATTCTGTGGGTTAACGTTTGAGTATGATAATACGATGATGAAGTATTCAAATCCTGAAACATTTTCATCGGGCCTCGGAGTCTGCGGGGAATTTGTAGCATTTCCAACTTCTTAGAATGCGAGACAAGACGCATCCTCGCCATCTCGTAAATTATATCCAGCCGCATCTTAATGCGCGAATGATATTCCATTTTAAAAACTTTTGCATTATCCTGAAATAACAGCGACCAAGCCGTCTCGCGATTACTCCGTGCTTCTGGCTCCTGAAGCATGAACTTATTCGCATAAACTAATGAGCTAGTGATCGCTCAAAGAATTATACTCCTTCCGAACTTATTTTTCTGTTTTCACATTTCTATAGTATGTGCAGTGGCTGAAATTGATTGAATTCGTAATAATCACTTCTATCGTTAATAATAAGAAAAATATTCTTTTGCGCTCTGAAAACTAGAGTACAATAAATGAAATAGTTTCAAAAGTAAACTGTGATTAACATACAGGAAATATTAATTTCGCTGATAATTAATACGCAAAGTTCTATCTATTTTTTATACTGTTGTATCAATTGGCGTATGCTACGAAAGGTTGCAAACCAGCTGCTCAATTGAAGAGATCATTTTCATGTCAATTGACTTCGTGTTCGATATAATCTGACGCACGTCTATCGTTTCCTTATTTTCATATTACTGGTTGTTTATCAGTTTCAGGCATCAATTACATTTTAGAAACAAAAGAGATAATAAGTCGATTAAACTGAATTAAAGTGATAAAACGATACACAATCAGTACGTAAATATAATCATAAACAGAAGTGCGGGCAGGTGTATATAACATTGCTTGTTTGTAACACAATTTCACCGCACGATAGTTTACCAGAAACAGAAAATCGAAGCATCACTTTAGAACTTTTCGACAGGAGCTTTCAATTTTCTAGCGGCTTCATAAACTAGAACAGGAGTCAACTCAGCCATGCTTTCTCCACATTTTCGACAGCTAGTAAAGACCTGTCATATTCTATTTTCTATACGTGAACGCGAATAACTCATACTATCGAAAAATCAAGGAGCAATGAGGCAATCCATGTGAGTTGATGAACAACGGCGACTTCTATCAGCGATCAAAAGGTTTACAAAAATAATTAATTCATGTAATTCGTAACTTCATAGAACCATGACGCCTATCTTTCAATTATCGTTCAGCAATTCTGCAACGTACAGCTGATTGGCAGCTTCATCCATGCACTTATACCACAATATTTATTCAAACACCCTGGTAAATAAGGAAAGCTACAGATAATAGAAATTCAAAAAATGTGTAGATGGTGTGGGGCAATGAAAACTGTATATAAATGAAATATCGTACAAGGGAAGGAAGAAAACTGAATATAAAGAAAGCAGGAGAATTATATTTGTAACGAACGCAAATATTGGAAACTCTATAAAACTGTGAAACGTGGAACTGTAATTGGATGTACTTCGTCAAGAACGATCAATTACACTTCACATCCGCGAGAATTATCAATCAGCAAACTGTCAGATAATTATTCAGAGCAAAGGGACAATTAACCTCGGAGGTAAGTCATCGTTCACGTTACATCAACACTGTCAGTCGAAGCATCCACGAATATTCATTAGCCAGAAGGATCAGTCGAATTTCATATCAGTGCATATTTATTATTCATTATCAAATAGGTATCTTTTCTTATGCAGACATATCTTTGCATTGTACTCTTTAATCTACAAAGCTAAATACGTCCCACTTGTTTATAATAACTAATTTATTCTACTAATTGTGAAACTTACGAAGAGGCGATGAGAAATTAACTACTATACATCCATAAAAGCCAACCTCACATGAAGCTTCAGATCGGGCATAAAATTTTAATGTTACAAATTTTTCTTACACTTTTCGGCATACCGATTTGATCTAAATCTAACAAAAATATGTCCTCATCATTAACTCAATAGCAAATTGAATGTAAGATATCATTTTAATTGATTCCTGCGAATATTAAACTGTAAAATAGTCAAGGCTCTCCGATTCTATTGACGACCAACGTAATTTTCACTGCAATCAGGGCAAAATTATTCAAACAAAATTAGACCCAAAGAGACTTGCTTTGTAATGTCCTGTACCAGGGCATAAGCTAACCAAGTTTCCTAATGCTCCTAAGGCTATATCTAATGCGCGCTATATTATCACCCTGCCGGAGATAAGTCAGCATTAATTATTGACGATAACGCGGTAAACTAACCCCCAGCGGCATTAATTATGCTAATCATTATGCTAATGATTATACGACCAGCTCTTAGCCACTTCATGCATGTATGCATGAGTCGCTGACAAGTAATCATACTTAATTGTTCGATCGCATAATCACCTCGACAACGAGACGGTAAAAACGAACGTCGTTGAACAAAAGGGGTGAGCGCTGCAGCAGGGCCGAGTCTGCATGGTCAATGTAAATTAGTAATTCGTACCACCCTATAATGCCTTAACTCTAGCCAGTATTTTAGCGCGTCATCAAAGGGTAATGCACCGTGATGCTTTGACATTAATTAACCAAATATGCTGACCACTTTCTTGGGAATTTACATTCCTACAGGGATGGTTTATATTTAGGGTATAAGATGTACAAGTGGAAATAAAATAAACATAATCATCACGGAGATTCGTGTGTTAGAAAATGACTAGTTCTATGAAAGAAGCTTCTCGGTATAATTGCAGTTTTGTTTTGGTTATTGATACTACACAGTTTTTTCATTTTTGTTACTGTACGGTATTCGTGAAATTGTATTCTTAATACAGCAAGGTTCTTTCTTGCCATATTATAAAGATGACAACTTGTCCAGTTATTTAATGCGTTTGGTGTTGAAGTAAATATTGCGCAAATGTATTTGCGCCCCTATATTTTAAATTGCGATCAATAAAATTTGGTCACCGATTTTGCAGAAGTCCTTATTCATCGACCAACACTTTCGCCAATTAACAAACGATTTACTCAACACAAAGCTTTTCTCAAAATTAAAGCTAGCAACGCACAACCGTGCGCCTCATTGAAACAATCCCTGCAACAAATCTGTAAAAATTGTCACAAAAATCCACCTGTATCTCCCACTCATATTTCCTGATATTAATGAACCTTATTTCTCTCAAACGTGTGTTACTCGTACAAAATATATTCCAAATCCAACATAAATATTCCAATTTTCTCCATTTGAAAAAAAAATAAACCAAAAGAACCACTCCATTTCAACTTCTGATCAGCCCAAACCCAACATTTCGCAAAACCATTCGTCCTGTTACGAACTAACTTGAAACTATCGCATCGGCTCGGTTGTCCAGAGAATAGCGGGGCGAGTCCGCGTGTCTGAAAAAGACGTCGGGCGCTGTGAAGGGCGCGTCAGCATTTTCACGGGGAATATTTGGTAATTTTAGTGGCGGTACGCGTGGAATGGGACGACAAAAGGGGAGACAGTAGTCCAGCGAGCGGGAATGATGTAATTACGTAGTTAGCGGGATCTCACGTAACGGCTTGACATCTGTCTTCTGGCTCGAGAGTCGTTCTAACCGGCATCTGCCGGTGTCGCCCACTTCGTGTTTCAAGGAGCATTTTTCATCCGACCGGATACCGGCTCCCTCGTTATTTCCTACAAAGATTAGAAACAGCCTTGGAGCTGGAAAAGGAAGAACGAGGATCGTTCGGCTCGCTAATTACGTCGCGATCGTCGAGCAGTTTGCGAGGCACACCACTCAAAAAACTGCATCTTACGAGTTTTTGCTCTCGGCTTCGAGGCTCTCGACCAAACGACATTTCGAAGCGTTCGTCCCGTGAAGGAGAGAGATACTTCGTCTACACCGATTTTTAATTCCTCCCTGTGTTGGTCGATTGTTTGGATAATAGTATACGTACACCGCCGACTAAAAGGCTTCGGACCGTCGGGTATTTCAAGTTGTACCAAAATTTTATTAGAAATGCTGAGAACATTTCGAGGCTGGATGTATATCGCAGCAATATACATTATTACGAGTCGTTAACAATCCAGTCGATATTTCTACAACTAAGAAAGCGACACTAAATTTATTAGGCAAAGTGTAAGTTGGAAGAACTGTCGTGGTTTGATTGTATGGTAAGTGAGAAAAATTGTACGGATTATATATGAGACATTTTGCAACAGTTATATTCTCTTGCAGAAAGGTCAAAAGGTCAAAAGGTCAAAAGGTCAAAAGGCTAAAGGTTATAAGGTTAAAAGGTCATATTAATAGAACAATAGAATTAATATAACAGTAGTGGAATTAAGTTATGTCATCCTTAATGTCTGGTACCTAACTAATAATGCTGAATTCGGTTTTATATTTTACGTGTTGCATGATTAACGCATAGAGAACTCTGTTCTAAAAAATGTGTTCCGCCTGTCCGTGATCCAGGAATTCAGTCTTTCACACGTTTTATTATATGAAACGGGCGAAAAGTTTGTCATATATATCTCAGGAAACTAGGTTGGTCGAGAAATTAAATAATCATGCCTGCATTTTTCATTGATTAACATTTCCACCGTTTTATTCTTGCACTGTCAGAACACCTGCACGTATGAAGGAGAGGAACATGACATTTTCGCGACGCACACCTAATAACGCAGTTTCTAAAAATCGGAAAAATAAAAGGTCGGTGATAGAACTGACAGTTCTGGCAAGTTCCGAGTTCTGACGCTTTTATCGCAAATTGCAAGAAATCGAATAATTGAAACACGAGTTTCCACGAGCACAGTGATCGACACGGTGCACGTTATAAAATCAAACCGACACATCAAACCGGTTGAAGAACGCGTCCGACGATTTTCGGTATTTAAATATGTAGCGGGGAGATGTCGATCGGCTTCTGCTTCCTAGAAATGGAGTGACGTCGACTAACATTTATCTTCGCAGTCGGGCTGGTTAGCACAAAAATTAGCTTCTTCCCGAACGACGCAAGAAAACGGCACCGAGGATGTTGGATCTGCATAATTTCGAATGGAGTTTCTCGGCGAATGAACGGACGACGGAGGAAAACAGAATAGAGGGGAAGAACAAGAAAAGGAAGAGGAAGGTAGGGAAGTAGACCAAGACAGACAGAAGAGTAACAAGCTGTGGAAACGAAGAAGATAAGGAAGAAATGAGGACGAAAGACAGGGAAGAAAAGCACAGGGAGGAACGGGAGACGCCTGAGAAGTCTAATTCACGTTCATCAGGCTTATAAAACACCAAGAGGAGCTTGACGATACCTGGCTTCGTCTCCCATCGCGTCCTCTGCACCGGTGAGACTAAACCGAGAGTCGGGACTCGAGTAACATCGTTGCTGGCAAGACTAAGCCACGATGAAGAAAGACAACCCGCCACATTTTCATTGGCATTCATGTTATAGAGTGATGCTGCACGACATCGAATTATATGTAGAACAGTATCACGAAGTATCGAAGTGCTACTAGTGTATGTCTATTGAAATGTGGCCATGCATTGTACTAAATGTACATTTTTAGTATTTTCTCATGCTCCACGCGAAATAGAGCTCGTCTTTTAATGGAGCAATAATTGCACTACATCTGACAGACTATCCTAATTGCATGTTAATTATAGAATTTATAGATTATAATAAGGATTATTCTCAAACATTGAATGAGGCGATGAAAAGCGTGCAAATATTGCAATTGAATATATTGTGACAGCTTGGGTGTTATCTTGCAACGTTCCTGTACTCCTTAAATAAATGTGTAACTACACTTCGCTCTTGTAATGTCGCTTCAGTGACTTTGACCAGCGATTTTATTTGCTATAGCTTCAGATGATTAATCTGAACGAGACAAACAAAATTTGTGTACATAGGAAAACACTTCACTCATCTTCATCGCAATACGCCCGAAAAGGGTGCATCTGCTTTCCCCCGCTTACAAAAGAAACTGTTTTCTCCAAGTCACCAGCGAAATTCCATTTCATCTAGGATAAGGAACAACTGTTGACGTACGACTCGACGAATGAACGAATTCGCCCGTTTTGCCCCACGACACTAACAAAAATACCTAAATTAATATACGACCAGAAGTCCGGCAAACATGCAAGTTCATCGAGGGCAAGGCTAATCGCCCCCAAGCCCCTAACGTAGTCCAAAGTACCATTGAAACCACTCAGCTTCGTCGAAGCACACAGCTGCGGACAATTATTCCCGGACAATCGAAACGCAGGAGGCACGGGCTTAAACGAGTCTTTTGACTTCGCAAAGCCGTACACAAAAGGCGGAGTTCCTTACGGGCGAAGACCCGCGGATGGCCACGAGTTCCATGCTCCGCGTGTCTAAAAGGTAAAACGCGCATCCTTTCTGCGCGCCTGAAAGCCCTCGTTACGCTTTGGGCAGCGTCCAACGGGTCTCCCGTTGATGTCAGCTTCCAGGAAGACTCCGAAGAGCTGGCGTTCACTCCCTGCAGATCTTTCCCAAGTCGTCTTCGCTCGTTTCTCCTGCTGTTGTCGGGTGTTCGGGCCACGGTGTCACGTAGCAAGATACTTTGCAGACGGACAGAGGGGCGGTCGGCGGGGCGGAAGGGTGGGCAGAGTGGAATTAGCCGACTAGCGGTGGTGCTTTCGTCGTGATCTCAATGGGGTGGAAACGACTCCTGAAGGAGGGACAACGATAGCGCTCTGGATATGTCCTGGCAGTAGGAAGTCAGGTGCCGCGTACGTGACGTTCCTTTTTCGCAGTTACCGCCACTCCGCCACTCTACTCGCCGATGTAAGTTTTCTTTTCTCCCGTTCCATTCTCTATTTCTGATACCCTGCCGTCTTCCCTATCCTACCAAAGCGCGTTTGTACTCTCCTCCTTTTTGTTTTTTCTTCGACGATCAAGCTGATACGTATGCGTTGCGATACGATCTATTCGGATCGCTTCTGAGCGAGACACGTGTCCAAGTGGAGGATAAGGATGAGATTGATTTGATGTCAGTTACAGTGAGAGCTGTGACTATTATGTACAGGCTGTGCCTTGGGTGTAAATCTTGCAGCAGATGACTTAACCCTTGGCATGCGAAGGGGGACCCCTCAGGAACCCCGATATATATTTTCTTTACAAATATATTCAATAACTATGGGAAGTACGTTACCAACACTTTGTCATATGTTTTGAAAATCTGTATGATCTTCGTGTAACATATTCCCGTGTATCAGACGTTTTGCTTTTGCTACTGTTAGTAACTGGTGGATGGATAGTTTGTCGAAATGGACTGATACCACTGTGTGTCCGATGAGTATCTGTACCTGAATAGGGGAAAGTGATTAATTTGATGCTGTGGCCACGTGTGTTTTGCATTGCTGTAATGAAAATATAGAACAAGTACAAAGCCTGACACCTAATGATATACCTGTCACGCTTAATCTAATCAATGTTAAAACAAAAATATCATAATGATGACTGATCTAAGAGTAAAATAGCATATATGGTGTTTGGGGTATAATAGCGTGTATGATTAATTTCGGAATATTTCACTAGTTTTTCCATGTTCCTAAGAGTGCTAGATAGTTGTCGCGTGCTTTATGTGGAATTGTAATATTTCAGTAAATAGATCGATGAATGCAAATGCACCAGAGAAAATTTGGAAAATGGTCCATGCAATGGGTGCCAAAAATATGTATTGAAATAAGTAACTATACAATTGAAATGTTGAAATGCAATTGGACCCAGTCTATTCATGTTCAAGGAGATTACATTGAAATATAAAAATAAAAGCTGGTTTCCCACACCATTACCGAAACTTTTCAGACAACCCATGAATACATATGAATGAACCGTCATGCTTACTTACCGTGACAAAAAGTAGCATTAAATTAGCATAGATACATAATTCGTAAAAATTCATTGGCGCATCATTTTCAACCATTTCCCTATAATACTTGTTTGAAAAATTCGTCCACAACAGAGTCCTATCTTAACCTGGTCCAGTTCTCGCATTGGATTTGCATTTAAACAAATAGATTTGCATTGAATTACATAAGACACGATATACAGCTATAGTACTGGATTCTCAAACGTCAAGACAATTCTCAAGTTTTATTTACGAGTTATAAAATAAACTATTTCAAATCATGAAACTGAAAGCATCGTATAGATTGAAAACAAAACAGGAAAAGAAAATAACCATATTGCTGTGAAATTACTCGACCCCGTACACCGATGAATTTTTATTTCGTTACAGTTTATCTAATGGCTTTCAAAGATTGGTCGAAATGCAGTTGAAAACGGAACACTACGGAAGAGACCCATTGACCCAGTTACACGCGACTAGACCCTGATCGATGGCGCTGTCGTTTGTTTTTCGAAAATTCCAGGATTGCTGCAGGTCGATCGTGACGATGCATTAGAGAAGACAATTTTACGATCATCTCGGTCCATTTATCGGACTGTTCAATCAGCGACGGCTCCAACTTTGTGTTTAGTTTGTTCGCTTCGATTTACTAGGCCATTGTTTTCCATATGGATGAGATGAAATCGTATGGATAGTGAAAAGAGAATATTTTCATGCTATTTTTGTTTCATTTGCAACTATATTCATACAACTATTTCAAGGAAAAATTACAGGGCGTGTAAAATGTATTGTTTATTTAATAAATATTTTACTGTGTTGTCCAAAAATTAATAGAAAAATAAACGGAATGCATATTCAAACCTACTTATAGCTTAATGCAATTATGTAATAGTATATATTAATACGCATATTTCATCGAAATAGATACAATTTCTTGTGCATTAATAGTTTCAATGACACTTAATAAATGTTTACTTTTTCGTGAATACCCATTTAATAGTATTTAATTAATAATATGAAGTATTTCATATCACAAATTAAATCAGGATAAGTAGAATAATAAATATAATACAATATAATTTTCACATTTTCGGTTCTCTGGTTTCGAATATATTAATCGATATATTAATAATCTACATTCAATGACATCAATGTACAATTCTTAAAAGATGTAAAAAACCATACTGCACAATTTCCAATTTATATGTTAAATGAAGATTACAGCTCCTCAACACTCGCACAAACTTAATTTTGTCGATAAACCAATAGTAATTACTAATAGTAATAAAGATTGGCACACCATTACCCGTGCAACCAACATTCGCTAAAAACTGCGGCACTTTTAGAAATGACCAACCCAGGCGAAAATCGTCCGTCCGTGAACTTCAATTTGTTCCCTGAAAACCCCGAAAACCGGTCTACACCATGTCAGGTCCACGAATAACGACAATGAACGTGAACCGAGCGAGCAAATGCATGTAACAAAAACGAAACAAGCCGAAATATCTGTTCCCATGAACAACCGCGAGGGATCTCGTTTCGATTCCAAAGTGGACCAGAAAAGGAACGAAAAAGGAGCAGCGAGGCTAAGGAGCCGTCGCGCTTTTACCGAGTCGTTATTTTTCCCAAGTCGGTGCTCAGGGCCAGCGGCAGCCTTCGTTCCTGCACCGGGAGCGGGGGGTGAAAAAAAGTGTCCGCGAACTTGGCGCCGTAATAATTTCGGCAAAAAGGTCGGAACTTCCGCTATTCCGCTTTCCATTAAGCGGTTACTCCCTCAGAAACTTTGCCCTTCCAACCCGATCCTGGCGGAAACGAGGCGCGAGACTTCCCCGACGGAACGAACAAGGAGGGCCGGCGCTCGTCGTCTTCCAGCAGACCGAGGAGGAGGGAAACAGGTGGATGGTCGAAGCACGTGCTACGTTCCATCGAAATTCACGGCGGTTAAAAATACGTCGGGTCGAAGAGCAACGATATCACCGTTATTAGAACAGTCGCTGAGGGTTGTTGGCTGAGTTACGGGGCAATTATGCCGCGGGGTAGTACTCGTATGTCAGCCGGGAATGGCCCAACATCTCCCTTCCCTCGTAGTAACCACCCTGCGGATTCGATTTTATATGGGCTACGTATCTAGCGTTTGGAAACGGTGCTTCTGAGAAACGGCGGCTATCTCGATTTCAATGGACTCCGGATTGAATCGGCCAGAAATCAATTAATCGATTTATGTGTCCTGTTACTGCCACTCGGGGCATAATCTTCTTTCATCGATGATGGTAGGTACCTACTGGTATTTTTTATGTGAGCGCTGCGACATGTTCGCCGTGGGTCCACTGAGTTTCTTTACTGATACAAAATATGATTGGGAATATGATTTTTAGCCGGTCTGGCAACTTCTTTAACAAATTTGTCGTTGCCTACAGTGGATTTGTAAGCTGTAGTTATTTAGCTGGAAGATTGTATTAACGCTAGAACTGCCGAGAGATCTTAGTCCAATTTGGATAGCATACGTTAGACAAATAAGGAACACGAAAGTCGTTGAATGAACATTTTATAGAGATACACAATGGTCATTATGCCTTATTAACAGTCATCATAAATTGCTACAACGATACCTATATATTAATCAATTTAAAGCAAAAAATCTGAAACAAGTCAGTTTGACTTGCTTGGTGGTTCCAATCGTTCTTCGATTTTAATTGCGTTGATTTGAATATCAATATTAGTATCTGCATAACTAATTGTCAAACAGATTATACAATGAGGTAAGATGTTTTAGTCTTTTTTGCATTCTTGTCTCCTATCGAATTCTATAGAACAACGATATCGATTGCGCCGTATGAAAAAGTATAAAACGCAAGAGCATCGCAATATCTACTAATGAATTACGCCGAAACAAAATGTAAAACAGAAATCTTTAAGAACATGAATGCATTTTGTAAAACAATTACGGATAATTACTGATTCACAAGCACAATAACGTAATAATTTGTGCCACGATTATTAATAAATTGACGATTAAAATGCTCCAACCTTTGCAACGCTATACGCTTTATGCAAAAGGTATCAGAGCTACGCTTTTATCTCGAATGGAACGATCTTGTTATTCTCCAGGAAATTTATGGAACCTGTTTCTGCTAGCAATTAATCAAGCGGCAAAAATTAAAAGCCCTAGAGTTTGAACGTAATAAATCAAAACGTTCTTATTGACATCACGACGAACTACGTATTTTCGATCCGCTGCGCATTCGTTTCTCGATCTTGTGCTATCGTTTCCCCTTTCGTTGTGAAATATTTCAAAGTATTTTTTAGATACGCAGTATTCCTTGTTCGGTTGCCACTTGATAATCGTTTCGAATTGATCAAAGATAAGCAAACGTGAAACAAACATAACTGAGCGTTTAAGCGTGCGACGATGCAGGCTGCTTTCGTTTCCATTCATTTCATTATCGGCCGGGACAGCTTATAAATTACGTATTGCGTGACTTAGGGAACAGATCAAACGAAAAATATCAAGTTAAAATGAAACCCCCTTTTCTGTAACTAATTAACTTCCTTCTTTCCGCGGCTTCTCATTATTTCTATATACCCTCTTTGCTTTGTGCACTTGTTCATTCGTGAAAATAGATACAGGGCCAGCTCAGAGGTAAGCTGAATGAATAAATCATTATGTGGTACAGCTTCAATTTTCAGTCTCTTGGTCAAAGGCAAGATATTTCGTTCATTCCGTCCGAGTTGATCAAATTGACTGACAACAATTCATGAAAGAGAAAAATGCCATGGTAGTGCGTATTATCGATCACAGGAGTTTCAGGCGTGAGTTTTGTATGACAGTTGAAGGATAATACAATTAAATCTAGAGTTATCAAACAGGAAAAGAACTTTCTATCGAAGGAGATTGATTTTTATCTTAAACAGTCCTTGAGCAGTAGAAGAATGGAATATTGGATCCATTGTTCAAGACACAAGTAATTATTGAGATTAAAATTAATATTAAATTAGAATTGGAACAAAAAGTGGAATAGTCATATGTTATGAGAAAAAAAAGTCAGGATTAATCGACTTTACTATACAATTTACGAGTATGAGTGTTTCTTGCAATTTGTGCAACAAGTTTTTATATTTTACGCGAGAATATAAAAACAAAAGGCATGATTATTATATCTCGATATCACAAATTATGAAAATTCACAAGTAAATATAAAATAAATGTGAAATAAATCAGACAACGTTGGAAATTTCTGTCATTCAGATTTTCCTGCAAAATAAATTTATTAAAAAAAAAAACATTCAGTCATCGTAGCGTCGAAGTAAAAAACAATAAAACGATTTATTAGCATTGATGCTAGTTACCTTGTAATATATTTTCTATGTTTATTAAAAAAGAAACGGCGTCTTGTGTATCGTGGGGTATATAATTCTCCGATTATGCAACTTCGAAAATTAAAAAGAAATAAATGAATTTACGGGTAGTCGCGAAACTTAACGCAATTAGAGTAGATTGAGGAAATGAATTTTAATTTCGTCCTCTTTGAAACGTCGGCTGATTCAAGGGACTGTAAATGGACGGCGAAAGCTGCCGCCTCTACGAAAATCTTAAAGTCCATTGTTTTCCACGGGAAAAAAAACTTTCTTTTCCGTCTTCATTTGCGCGCTTATTGTTGGTAGCACGGTCTTATCTCCTTGCACGTTTCAATTAAGACTATCGACTTGCCGCGTGGTAGTACGATCTTTCCCGTACGGAAGGTGCGACCAATTTAAACTTAGCGAATAGCCACGCTAGTTTCACTGCCTACGTCGTTGCAACGAAAACTTTTTCAATTTCAACGGGATCTTCTAATAAGGTAAATATATAACTTTTCTCGTGTGCATACGGGATACTGCTACGCGTATTCGGCTATTAACGCCGAATATTTCTTGCAGAGTACAGATAATACAACTTAACATACCCAAACTTCTTACCGTACCTTCTATTGGCAGATATTTTATTTTATCGCTACGTTTATTGCATCCCAAATACCTTGCAAAATTGTTGCATCCCTCTTTGTATCTTTGTGTACCTTACCAAATGGCGTTGCCCGTATAACAAATGTTTCAATCGTTATTACTTCAGTTCCTGCTTCAGTATTTCATTTCAAAATTATCAAATCACAACAAGATCATCCTATACCAATTGCCTCAAACCTCGCCAATCTCGCATTGACGGGCACCAGATAATAACCCAATGATACGTGCATAAATACTAAATAAAATAGCGTACTTCCACGCCGCGGCAATACGTGCCGTCAAATCGGCACGAAAAAATGTATCGCCCTTTAAGACACCGGAAAGCATCTTTGAAACTGTCCCGTAACACCCTGTGCAAAGTCTACCGGCTAACACGCCGCACTCTTTGTCCGTCGCAACTTTTCCAACGGATCGAAAATAACCATTCCCAGCGCCGCGAGCCCGGCACATAACAATAATTATGTCGTTTACAACCCGCCGGTCCATGAACGCGGCAAATTGGGAACAAACATCGGACGTACATGTCCCTAAAGCAACCTATTATTCCGCCGCGTAACGGCTCCTCGTAAAAGAAACCGTGGTGGCATGGCGGTTGGCGCGAAACTATCCGCAACTAACTTTCACCCTGTGCAGCACCAAAAGAGGTCATATAGCGCCTCAATGGCGCAGCGGGATCCCTCAACCCTCTCCGCACACGCTGGGCGGCGAGTTGTTATCGCTATCACGGCCAGATAGCTCTTCGAAGCGCAATCGAGTGATCGTCGACGGGGATCACAGTCTTTGCTGTGGCTCGCCGTTTGGCTGGGACTGCTAGTGATTCATCACGAGACACTTCGTCGTGTTTAGATAAAATCCCCTCCGCTCCCTTCGTCCGTCGTTTCTCCTTCAGTGGAGACGTTCTTCGTGACGTTTGCCTCTCACCCTCGACCCTCTGCCTTTCCCTCGTTTTACATTATCGCGGGCACACCTACGCGGCGGATCCTTCCGAGGAAGGACAGACGGAATCCTCACGAGTATTCGATGAGCTGACATCGCGTCGGGGAAACGAGCTTCGAAGCTCGTCGACGCTTAACGAGTCGACTTCTTGCGCCGCGGCAAGAAGTGCCTCGCTGAATTTTGAAAAGCCTCCGCCCCTGTTTTTGTAGTTTCTGCGAGGGGCTGCGAAGTTGGGCTCTTTAAAATTCACGTTTGCATAGAGGAGACGGTGATGGGCTTACCTTTTCTTCTTTTCTTTTTCTATGCCAGACATGCGGGATTTAGTTGCCAGACGAGAATTTTGATTGCCCTGTCTATTATCCCGTTTGTAGAATTTGGGACGTGTAATTCAAATCCGTATATAATTTTGAGCAGGAGCTCAACTGCAGTCGAAATATGTAGGGCAGAAAGATATTTTTATAAGGTTTGTGTGTCCATCGATATATTGCTCTTAACCCTTAATTGCTACTGTGCGGTCCAGGACTACGCCCGACGTTAAAAAATTCGTTACAATTTTGCTCCCAATCAACAGATAGCTTCAGGTGCCTTTGTAATCCTTAATTAGGTTATGCCTTATAAATAGCCACATTAGCTTTCTGCAAATAATAGCATATACAGGGTGACACATGTTATTTAATGTGATAACATTGTAGTGCCAACGCTCGCGCTGCGACGGAGTCCACGCAAGGCCGATGTTGCCCTGTGTGATCGGCATCTGCCGCCGATTTCCACTAAATTTGGAGGCGGTGTGTGTGCGTGAGCGTGTGCGTGTGCGTGCGCGTGTGCGTGTGGAAGCGAGTGCGAACGTTTAAGCTGGCAGAGCCATGCTGCTAACCGAATGAGCAACATGAATCGTACAAACGCAGAATATTACAAAATGTTCAAACGTAGGAACAATAAATTGTTTTTAAGTACCCCCACATTTCACAGTGGCAAGTGAAGTTATCGTGAAGTGAAGTGATCGTGCAATGATACTAAGCCGGCCGTAACAGCGTCAGCTGTTGAGCGTTGCCTAGGTCAGGATTCACACAATGTTAAGCAGGTTAAGTCGTGAACGAATGGGTAAGTTTAACTAGCTTTTCCTAACATTAGTTATGCGAATCGTTTTTCTTAAAACATAATTTATCCACCTGAAAACCTACTGATAAAAAAAAGTATTTTTTTCATAAGTAATTAAACACTTCATTCCTTTCGAATAATGAATAAACGTATCGAACACGGTTATTACACGATTTATTAGTGTATTTTTTATTCATGAATAATGAATAATTCCACATTGTTCTTAATTAAGACGATGTAACATTTGCCGCATGCTTTCCTCGATACCCTCGATGCCCCCATCACGACCTACCGCAAGTGATCGGATCGCACCTGAGCGCGCGCAGGCCGATGCCCAGCGGGCGCTCTCATTGGCCAGTGTTTTTCGTTAATAACTCAAAAACGAAACTATATATAACATTATTACCAAGGAGAACGTTGCTTATATACACCCCAGCTATATGTCAATCCTCGATGTTCCCTGAGTCTTCTGTCACCCTGTATATGTGTTTAGGAATTTTAAATAAAGAAGGTCTAAGGAAACCCACCATAGAGTTGCCGTATTTCTATATTACCATATCAGTTAATGTTTAATCTAGCTTGTAGGAAAGTGTTATTACGAATCTACTGAATTTAGCTTCCCATGCATTGCGTTGGTCAAACGGTGTGACGCTTTTCGAGGCAACAGTCACCGGTCACTTATTCACTATCCTCATTGCACATGAATTAAGAAAAAAGAAATTGACTTTCTTCTGGTTCTCCTATTGCAGAATTGAAAATTTCTAACAATTTCTGCCGAAATATCATACAAGATCTAGATTATACCATCATGTCACCATTTTGTTGCTACAAAATATAATTACGATAATTCTAGAAATTGAATTAAAAAAATCAAAGTAAAGAATTATTACAGATAGCAATACCAATACAGTCAACGTAGAAAATTCCCAAGCCTAACTTCCTTACATTTAATAACATTTCCTAGATCATCTTTCGCAGATCGCAAAGTTTTCGCATTACTTCGGAGGCGGCGAAGCATGAGCAAAATAAATTCCCATGCAATCTCAGCCGACACGACCGCGTCGTTGGTGCCCGCAGAACGACATAAATTGTACAACACGCGGGGGCAAGCCAGAGACCGAAAGTAGTTCGGAATACGGTGATTTATCGAGCCACCTAACAGCCGAAACCTCAAATCCCGGCGTACGCAACGGAGCTGATAAATTAGGCAGATTATTAGGAACAAGCTGTTGCGAGGACTGTTTCTTGATAAACGCGCCTGGTTCGCCCGCACTTAGCTTAGCCACGTCTTAAGCTATGATCGTAATGGTAAGCCATAAGCACGTTCCTAACGTAAGTCGCAGCATAGGGTCCTATAGGTACTGCCTGTGTGCGGCACAGTTTTGTTACGTGGTTATGGCTTCTCATTATAACCACAGGTGTACTACCTGCCCCGAAGGACTGTTTCGTCGAAACCAAGAAAATATCGTTGTCGTGGCCAAACAAGAAATACGACGACCTAGTCGTGCCTATGTTTGTTACCAAATGATATGTGAAATTATACGAGTATCACGATTGAATACGATATGGGATTCTGGTTGACAATGCGAACAATATTTGGAATAATTTCTGTTTCTTTTTTTGCAAAAAGTGTCCACTTGTTCTGATTAAATTTGAATGATTAAACCTGATCAAACTTAAAATTAAACTTGTTACAGATGGATTATTGTTCGGTGGATGTGAGACTGGATTTGAATTATTTTTCGAGAGCCACTTTCTTCTGCACACTTTTCTTTTTAAAGAATATATACTTACAATATGTACGGCACTTACAATTAGTGTAAGAAATAATTGTCTCGAATTCTTCTGGAGTTACATTTGTGTATTGGCTGTATTTTCCTATGTTTATTGCTATTCGTGTTGGTATAAAGACGATAAGTTTTCTGTTCAAGTTCTTATGGCAGCTAATAAAATTTAATTACAACGACTACACAGAGGGAGGATGTATATTGACAGTTTTTGGTATTAAAGTTCTAATTGTAATTACGTAACGATCAGAAGTAGACGAAAAATTCAATTTTTATTAACGAGAAGAACCTAATCTTTATATTAGCTGTTTGTAAAACCAAGAAAAAAATTGATGAATTAATGTATACGTGGTGCAGAATAAATTATTTTTAAATTGTATTACGGATAATTTAACGAAATTTCAAAATATTAAAACAAAATTGTTAAATAAACTATACTCTTCATTTTGTACACACTTTCTGCAAATATGTAATAAATTAATACCAGCAATAGATCACTCTCGACCAACATTTCACAATCGCGATACATTATAAGATTTCGTAAAGCAGTTAGTACATGAACTGCTTAACACAACTGCTTATGATATTTTAGATTATATATTTAGATAGTTATTTGATACTTAAGATACGGATAATGAGTATCCTATCTCGAAGAAGCATTATTAATTCAAAATTCAATACTGTACCTTACAAAAACAGCAAACTAACATACGTAGTATCCTCTCTTAATTATCATTATTAACTGTTCAACTCTCCCATCGACTACAAATATTACACATATGTGTAATAAAATACATATCCACGCAAAAACAAAAACTACCTTTCAAACCTACCAATTTAAAAGCCACCGCGTCCAACTGTCGCAACAATAAAATCATCGAACATCAAGGTCCATCCGAATCGGCTCCACCAGAATCCATTATCGACTAGAATGAGCCAGCGAAAACACGGACTCGTGCACCGCGCAACGCTTGCTCGAGAAAAGCAAACCCCTAACCATCGGTCGCTGAAGATTTACCCGATATAGACGTACCAACCGATATAAAGGCTAGAAGAGCTCAGTCTCGAGTCCTCCTCACCTACGTAGAACTTTTATCCCGGCTGAGGGCAGCGAGGAAAGTCCAAAGCCTGATCGAAGCTGGCCTAATCACGCGGACCAGAGGGCGGCCAGCTCAGGGAGTTGTTGGCGGCAATATTAACTTCGATATTGGATGGCGTTAAGAAGAAACACAGCCAATAACTTCTGCCCGGAAATCGGTCGCCCGGTTTCAGCCCCGCCGCCATTCGAACACCGTGGCTCGTCGAGGCAGCAGTCCGCGCTCTTCAATAATCGCCACGACACATTACAATAAGAGCAACTGTGTCTAGCCGCCATGCACGTACGGCGGCGTACGTGCGTGCACGCGAATCCACGTTCCACGTTCCAACCGTGTACCCGTTCTACGTACGAACCGATATTGAACCCGTTCTCTCCTGTGCCATATTGCTGGAGCAACGTCGCCGTTTCCACCGTGCGCCGTTTCTTCCCGATTCTAACGATCCGCCCGAAGTTTACCCATTCGACGGCCGTGTGTTCTTTTAATTTCTGCACCGTGATCCTTCTTATCGATCCGACCAGGCTTGATTTTATGCCGCACGCTCCACCGGGGACGATCTCGCGAAGCCATTTGCATATTTTATTCCGGGGACGATCGTGCCCGCTTTTGTCCCGATCCGATGGAAACGTTTTTATTCGAACTAATTTCTCCGCCCTGGATGGCGGTCGAAGATATAGTTGCTGGATTCTGACGATCCGAGATGGAGAATTGTTTTTCTTTCTAATTGACGATTTTGGCGCAATTCAGGGGGCCGATTTTCGACGAACCTGGCGAGTGTTTCAGAATTTCGTGGTCAAAGGTACCAGAGAACAACGATCTTCAATCTGAAAGGGATGACAGTAGGGGAATGAAATGTGATCGATGGTAGCTATGCCAAGTGTTCTATTCTAGAATGACAGATTGTATATTGAAGAGAAGTGTGAATGCAAATTACATTCGCGAGCTCCTGCCATGTTACTTTACATTTTGGCCATCGCAATGCAAGCTGATTATAGTATCTATGCAAGTTTCTGGCAGGTACAACAAATGAATGTACAAACAGTCAAATAACGAATGGAAGAAAGTTAATAGTGATGGGATAAGTGTGTTTTCAAAGACTTCCTCGTATTTCAAAGCAACGATATATTACAAGTAGATTATTGAATATAATGAATCGTATTTTTATTAATAGATACAGTACAACTCTGCTTATCTAAACCTGTCGAAGGGCAAGCAATTCGTATAAGTCCGCTGCATATGTTCATATAATGCAAGTTCATGTTCGGATAAGATTCGCCCATGCAATTGCTCATTGTTCTTCTTACAAACATTTAAAAACGTATAAATTTGAAAATGATATTGCGGCAACAGTAATTGTATAACAATGAATGAATGATTTCTTCACTTATTTCGTAAAAAACATAAAAACGTATTTCTAATTAGGTACACAAAGAAATTGAGTTACAATAGCTATATACTTATAGATGTTCCTAAAACTGAACTGACATTCGGCAGCAGTACAGATACCAGGAGCTCACAAGGGAATGTCGGACAATCGGACGTAACTAAGATTTTGCTTCGATAAACAGAGATCTACTGTACTATTTTCCAATTTATCTGCAGCTCGTTCAATTTCCTCTGCACCAACCTAACATTATCACGCAAAGCAGCGAGCAACATCATCCTGAGATCTTGCATTATAATAATAAGAGTGACAAATAATATGAATCGCAAACCTAAATAAAAAAGACAGTACACCTCGCGAGCCAATTCCATGCCCCCAATCAACTAAACAGAAGAGATCCGGCCGTCAATCATGAACTTGCCCGCTAATCGCAAAAACGAAGCCCAATCGCCGGCAGACCGTAGCTCGCGCTCTCTCCCGCCTGCCGGTAATTATGTGAAACAATACGAGGGTTGTCAGGTCGCTCGCGGCATAGGTATATTGAAAAATTCCACAGACTCTCTCCCGGTTCCAGGAGCTGGGCGGCGAGCAGCCAGGACAGAGATTGATGCGGGGAATGCAATTTCCTCGAGCTCAGGCGCGCGTTTATCCTCCGATGCACCTTTTCCGTACGTCCCGATCTCTCCCGCGCCAACTTGCGCATTTGTATTAATACGATCAGGCCGGATTCGAGGCGAAATTCTTCGGGGTCGAAGGATGCTAAGCTCACGGAAGTGTGCCGGCAATCCTATTATCCTCAACCCGCGCCGCGCCGGGCTGCGAACGGAATCGCAACCTGGATCTTCGATATTGATTCGGCCGACTGAAAGAGTCCCGCACGAAAACACTGGGAGAATAAACAGAGTCCGATATTGGACCGAACTGCGAAAGCGTTCGAGGGGGCTACGGCATGCCTGGCGAACAACGAAGAAACGGTATTCGATGCACGAGACTGGAGAGATTGAGAGAACGCCGATCTGGGAGTGGAATATTGTGATCGCTATGAGGATAATAGATTTTATATTACACGCGTTCTATGCGTATTAGATAAGTGTGAACAAGACCAACAGAGTTCCTTCACGCTTTACCGATTGGTCGCCTGTTAATCGGCTGTTTGTCCCTGACGCTTATCGACCGGTAGTCTATTAATCGATTGCCACGACAATCAATAATTTGTTATTTATTATTGACGTACAGCTATTAGATTGTACTGCGTGTCAACTTATTTGTGTGTACTGTGTTTTTAAAGAAACGAATAGAGTCGGGTGGCGAAGTCACCGGTGAGAAGTGAGTAGGATGTTCAACTGCTGTCGGTGGTAAAGTATTGACATTGTTAAAATAATTTCCCATGGAAGGAGGGAGAGTTAGTATACAGAGAAAGAAACGTATTTTTAATTAGACGCGAGAGCTTCAATTTCTAATTGCAAGAAACAGATACAGTGGAGCCGCGGTATGAGTCCTTAATCCGTTCCAGATCCTTGGACTTATATCAAACGAATTTTTCCCATAAGAAATAAGGAGAAATGATTAATCCGTTCTCGCGAAAAAAAATCCTATTGTTATTGGCACATATACGTTGACGGGGTTGTATAAAATAATTTAAACACTGTTTAATACGAAAATACATAAATACAAAACCAGTTAGATGAACAAAATGAAAATTTAACAAACCTTATTTTCTTCTTTCCTGTCTCTTTTCCCTGCTTGAACCTGATTGAGGATCATCAGATTTGACGTTTACTTTGACGCACGCGTGTCCTACTCCAAACATAGGTCGTATACCAACCAAAATTGTTCGCGTCCAAGCAGGACGTATATCAAGTTCGATTTATTCCAAAGCGGACTGCACCGAGGTTCCACTGTATTCTTATAAAACCTCTTCATTTAAGAACGGGTATATTCTACAGAATCAAAATTTACAATAAAAACAATAGTAATAGATGTGAAATCCAAATAATATTTACATCTTGAAAGCTTAATTGTTACTAAAAATATTAACAAAATATAATATAAATTTAATCTTCCGCGAAAAGGAAAAAAATTATATGACAAGGCATTTGTACAAAATTAGATCCTATTGATCCTCTACTTCGATTTCTTCGTCTGAAATAGGGTCTTCAGAATTTGACTGCGTCGCGGCGAAGGAATTATGCTGCACGGAAGATGAACAAGCATTAATTTTAAATCTGCTGATTTTCCCGTGGAACAGCATTACGTTGGATGATGACTGGGATTGTGCCTGCTGTTTGGGCGATAGTTACATTTTGATTATCGTGACACGTGGCTGGAGGGTAATTCTACACCCGCTACATCATTGCTTTTCTACGTCGACGATATACATTTTAGTGATGTCAATTATGAAATAGCAATTTTCAATTGACTAATAATATAGAACACTCATGTGTTAAGAAGGAGACGATGAGATGTGGATATAATATTTCTCTCTTGTTTTTAAACATTGGCAATTAAAATAAAATTTGAAACTAACAAAAATGAGACGAACAATTTTATAACGATCATGGAACTGTAGAAATGATGAGTCTAGTGGCCCTAAATTTCACGTAGACTATAACATAGTTCAACATTATTAAATTTTTAACATCGAAGTGAAATCATCCTTGCAATTTGACTTATTAAGTCAGGTGATATAATAGTGATAACTACTTTAATACTAATAACGTTTGTAGTTATTACACGTTCTAAAAATGATTTCGCGATAAAAATTTCTAAAATCGATTTCCCTATTGTACTTGTTGGTACTTTATATTATTTCAGGGAAATTTAATTGCGTAATAAAAATATGGCTATTAAACAGTTTATGGTCTGCATAAAAGGAGGAAAATAAGTGCTTGTACCACCTCCTATAAATAAGTCTGAAATCATTTTCTCTCTAGCAACATTACAAGGCACGAATAAGTTTAAACTTTGTTGACGGATCTTTGCAGTCGTATAGCAGGACGTGTGTAGGCACGTTAATGCAAAGTTAGAGGAAATGAGTATTTATGAGACGGAAGAGTTCGTGCAAATTGGGAGAGCAGGAAATTTCGTTCAACATTTTTAAAATAACATTATCGCATGCAACACTTTATATTGCAATATTTTCATCCCAAAAAAGTTACGATCACCAATTTTTGTTATTCCACTATGATACTTTCTGTAAATGTAGAAATATCGCGTTTATAAAGTAATACAGCAATACTAAAAGTATTGTTTTGTATCAACTAATTATAACACATAATCTTGCTCTTCTTGGTCATAAAAAAATTGGTTGAAATCGAATGATGCGCTTGAGGTTTTCCAATACATTTTTTGCCTTAAATGAACAGACGCATAATGTTTATTTATACCAAATTTCAACGAAGTTAAGTAATTAATAATAAAAATATATGAATTGTGGCCTACCTTTAATCACTCAATCTCAACAAATTCCTTGTACAAACAATAACGGTACGAATACTTATGGGATCGACTGTACGATGGCACAATATCCCTATATCGTGTCAAACAAACTGCGGCAAGATATTAATTTTCAATTTCCACGAAAACATTCCTGTTGCTAATCAAAGTGCAATCCGTTCTCATGGCTACAATACGAAGACAATTTCCCCTGCAACTCCGACGAAAGATCTGTCTTTAATTAGTTCATTCCAACGAGCATTGTTTGGTGTTTGCACGACGAACAGAGGGGGCTGGTATGCTAATAAACAAACAAGACGTTCTTTAGTCGCTGCTCGATTTTTCTCCCTTCTGTCATTTTACTGCCGTCGCTCGTAAACCTGAGAACTCGCGCCGTTTATGCCCGGACGGGGGGACATTTTGCGCGCGATTAAGTTCTCCTGTCCGCAAACAACTCGCCGCGACATGAACAATTAAACGCGATCATCGGGTCGACAACGGAGCGGGCGTTTCTTTCGTGTTTCTTTTTAAATTTCTTTCATCGCGTTAGCAAACAGCACCGAAATTCGCACGCTGGATTTATCTGTTATGACGATGTATTGACTACTGTTTATCCCTCGCGTAAACTGATGCGTTCAGCTAATGGTTCGAATGTTTGCGCTTTCTATCAAGCACTCAAGCTCGTGGATTTAAGTCGTGCCCGCAAATAACGAGTTCGGGGCGTCCATTAAATTTGCCAAGCGCTCGTACCATTTGTCACGGTGCAACGGCCCTGGTCTGAATGCGGGAACTTGCTAATTAGTGTTTGGAGATTACGTGCGTGAGGCATGTAACGAGCTAAATGTTAAATCATACGTATCACGCGTTATGAATTACGTATTCTCATCGTGTCAAAGGTTGCAATTGATATCGGAAAAATTTTCACTTTCTCCGTTTGTGCGCAGGGAAATTTCTTTCTGTTGGAAATGAATTCAGTAGTAATTTATCAAAAATTGATGTTGTTTCATTTACACGTGCATGAACCGTTAACGGGTTATTCAAGTCTTAATATGGCCTCAATTTCAAAGTAACTTTAACACGTACAGAAATTCTAATTCCCGTATGACTGTCGATAATCCATTATAGCGAACAACGAGATGCTCTGATAGTTATTCTAGTATTGAATGTACTCTCTTAAATCCAATATTGTTAGGACCAAATCTTCTTGTTTTTTTCTAAATATATATTTAGAAATAGAATCAGTTATTCCTTCCGCTTATCTGATATAGGATGGGATTATACGGAACGAGAAAATAGAAATTACATGTAACGTATTCATGCAATTAATTACAAGTGAATTGATGGAAAGTCATCACATACTTAATTTATAAAATACCTTCCTCAGCAAGAGGGGTATAATTTTTTTATGCATGGTTACATTGTACGGCCAATATAATAAAGTATACTGTTTATCGAAAATCTTACCAAGCACATTTACATATTGCAAGTGCAAATAAGGTGCTAAAAAAGTATGCGAATTCATGCTTTAAGGGAAACGAGTTCAAGCAACGATTCATAAAAGGAAGCAATAAATATTAAGTACACGCAAACAGCTTACACAACCGAATGGGATGTAACAGCGACCTATCGGTGACAATATTGGCAGGCTATTTATTCACAATGAAACCTAAAACACTGGAACAATGAGAATAAGGAAAAAAATCAACCCTTGCACTCGACAATTATAAAATCAAGAATATCTTTTTTTTCTCTGGAAAAGAAACCGAGCGAAACCGTCACTGAAATTGAGAACATTTTTGACAAATCCTTCAACTATCATAAAATCGGGTACGTACATTATCAGATATCAACGTGCAACGGCTGAAACATAATAATACTCTGTCTACTCTATCGTGAGCTCCTTTCGCGAAAGAATTATCATACTGAGTGCCAGCTTCGGTTAACCGACAAGAGTATAAATGACACGAGCGCTCAAAAATAGCGAAGGCTAATATGCAGCACTTGGCGGCGTTTCAGGGGGCAAAAAAGTGTACGCGCCAACAGCTCGAAGAAATATTTAAACAAGATTTGAATCCCAACTTCATGTACAAAACGCGCAGATCCAACGACGAGCCCCAATGAGAAACCAGAAATCGTCGCGAAACTCCGGGACCGAGCAACGACGATCATCGACAAACTCTCCACCAGAGAGTGCGGCGTGAAAGGTGAGGCACGTTCGATTATTCGGTTAACGCGAGTATACGTACCTGTCGCGTACATCTCGCGCCGCGTACCGAAGAAATGTGTACCGGCGCGGGAATATCCCGAATGAACGACAAACAAACCGAAAAATAAAGTAACAGGCGCAAATTCGATTCCTTGGATCGTGAAGCTCGAAACACGCCAACTTAGCAGCAAACTCCAGCTCAATCAGACCCTTGTTAACTCCAGCTGCTGTTACTGCGGATATTGAAGTATTGATTTCGTTCCTCTCCCTGGAAAGTTTATACCGGCATTACGGATTTCATGCCTCCTCCTCTCCTTCTCTTTCTCCCTCTCCCCTTCTCTATCACTATTTCTCTTTCCATTCACCCTCTATCCATCGGGGCACCCTCTCACCGCCCCCTCCCCTCCCCGCCCCTTTGGAACCCCTCTCGCCGTTCGCGCTTTCCCTTCCTTGCAAGCGCTGCAGACCGACCCTCTGCAGTAGATATTTGCATTTCAATCGGTTGATTAAAAATCTATAATTATGCCGCCCCCGTCGGTAAGAATGGAGCGAAAAAAAGCTTCTCTACGCGCCCCTCCGTACCCCGTGCCTGGCCACGACCACCTTTTTTTCGGGCTACTTTGCCGCGACGTCCTTTGTTCGAGATCGGCGCATCTATTCGTAATCGACAAACCCTCGCCCTGAAAGCGTTCTATGCTCGTTGGACCAGCATTGGATACGACGCTCGAGATGCTGGTTGTAAAGGAACGCCGAACTCTTTGTCGTTGCGGGTTTCGATGATTTTAGATCTGAATGGTGTCTCGTGAAAGATGATATTGATTCGTATAGTGATGAAATGCATTTGGAAGTAAGAAAGTAAGGTGTGAGGGGACACTGGTGGCTGATTGGAAATTAATAAATATTTATGCACACTGTCGGAATAAAGTTTGGGACCGACAAGCATTTTAGGGTTTTTTTGCGGTTGATTGACAATATTAAGTTGGAAATTTTAAAACGGTTTATTCGGTCTTCTCGGAGTCGCGTAGGGAAAAATGTAAACTATTGCTATCGAAGGAGTGGGAATAGGAGATCGTAGTGGTGGTGGATAGGGTGGAAGTGGAACTGGAAGGGGTTTTCGGATTTTTGGGGAAGGAGGTACCTTATGGTTTTAGGGGCCTTGAAGAGGTGCGTGAGTTTTCGGAGAAAGTTTGGTATCGTAAAATAAAAGGACTGGGATTAGGGCGGGGGGTAATTCTAGCCAGATTATTGCGGGTTTCACATTTTTGGCACATGTTCCGTGCACGTGTAGGTTCGGGGGTCCAGGTATCTAACAAGTTGTGTAAAATTAAGCAAACGTTAGATTCAGTTTTAGAAGATTCATTTGTTATATCGATTGGATTGTAAGCTACGAAGATTTAATATTAATCGCACAAGATGCTGCATCAATGAAACAATGATGATTTCTAAAAATTAAAAATATTAAATAGAAGAAATGTTTTGTAGAACTGTGTGTGCACAGGCTAAATCATTTCTATGGAGTTGCATTTCGTGCAAATGTACGAAGTTTCAACACTGAAGCACCTACATTTTTAAGAACAGCAGCTTTATCTAGAATTGAAGTTAAGGACGAAGTAAAACATGAATTTTGGTGCGCACAGAGTAATATTTGATGCAAATAGAATGGACCTAAATATTTAACTTCCAATATTCTCACCTGGTTCAAATGTCTTGCAGCAACTATAAATGAATTCATACTCTAATGTTAATATTCTCTATAACATGCTGTACCTGCAATAACTGTGCTGCTAAATTTGCGAACACCTTGTACGTACATTTTATGCAATATCGGGTGCGATGTTTTATCGCACGCTCGAAAAGGTAAAAGTATGGGGCGAATTTCAAGTTCCAGAGGTCGTAAAATGTAGGTCGTTGAATCCATCTATCCTCCATCGGTGGTCAAACTAGTTTTCTATTCACCAATACCGACGATTTCAGAAGTTTTGATAAAACTCGAAGCTAGTCGAATGCCAGCGAATTGGTTATATATGGCAAGTATACCCAAACACGGAAATCTAAGCTACTAACAAATCATAGAAACATCCAGAAGCTGTTACTTATTTTGCAGATGTCAGAAAATAAGAAATTTTATTCTAAAAAATATAAGAGGGGCACAAAAAGATCTTTAGAATAATTTTCACTTAAAATGCGTCTGCATTAAATGAATTTGATACGTTTGATTGTAATTTTCTAATGATAAGTAAAAACGCTAAATCTCGGGAACAAATTTGGCTATAAATAATTTTTGGCTATTCCAAAATGAGAATAATTTTAGACGTGAAAGACGTGAAGAATAGAAAGGAATCGTACGAATGTTCGTATTGATTTACTTTTAATTAATAGTGCGTTCTGCCGTTTTACAATCGAATGTATAATATAATACAATGCGCGGCGTTAAATTCTTTCGTGCGACGATTCGGTTCGAATCACAGCGAAACAAACGAAGCTTCTCCCTTATTAGAACAGACGACGCCCCATCCCTCGCCTCGGTTCAATAATCATTTTTGCGACCGTGCTGGTCCCGAATAATTCCACAGTAATTTAAGGTGGTTGCCCGCGTGTACCGGAAGCCCGTCGTCTTTCCGCAAACGGAATTTCCGTCGTCGTGAGATGCCACGACTTTCGCGGGACGACGGGACCGCGGAAAGGGGAAAAAAAACTGGCAAATCGAAGCGAAACTGAAAACAGAGGGGAAACGACGAAGGAACGAGGGAACGGGCCACAAAGGGGACGGATTCCAGAGACGATCAATGAAGCGGTGGGAGAAAAAGGTCCTGTAAATAGTGACTGATAACGATGGAGCAGCAAGGGAACGGCGGGGACTCGTAATTCCATATCGAGCATTCAGGGGCCCAGAAACAAATCGACACGGATAGTGGTTGAATGGAACGAAATATGGGACAGCCGTAACGAGCTGCAAAGACGAAGTGGAAGGTGGAAACGGTCAGAATTTCATCCCCGGTAAACGGTGGATTATCCGAAACGTATTTTACTCCGTCCGACGAATGGAAGTGTTGTTAAACACACAAAAAACAAGGATAGTTTCTCTAAAGATTATGTAGAGACGATGCAGATTTTTATACAGTAGACCGCTCTTTTATTTGGACAGATCAAATTTTATTTGTGGCTGAGGCATACGTAGTAATATAGGTAGTAATTGTTCGTGGTTTAGTTACAGTTAAATAGCTGATATATAGAATATCATGAACAGAGCAGTGCAGAAAATTTGCTAAGTTTGGGCATTTAATAACAAATATTTTTGTCCTCATATCTGTTAGTTTTGAGCTTTATTATAATTGTTATAGTGCAGTGAATCAGGTTATTCAAGGTATGAGTCTTCAACACGTTTACATCTATTTTCAAGTGTAGGTATAATTACATGAGAGTATGCAAAAGGTTCACTAGAGAAGGTGGAGACGCAACGCAACACGCAAGTTTCCAGAAAGTAAAACAAGTGAAGATCAATGACGCGGTGTATTTGAATCGCTCAATCCCAACAATATCCCTTTAAATCAAAAAATTGAAGCATCTGTTTCAAATTAGATTCTATAGGAAAACCAAAAATATTGGCAACTGTAAGTAACTTTATAACAGATAAGAAATAGTTTCCTAAATCATTGGAACATAGTCTGCAATTTATAATTGCAATTTGTAATTCCGTTCAACAAACTAACAAATATTAAAATTCGTTTCTAAATATTTCTATGACAATACAGTAGATCAGCGTTTCTTAAACCGTGGTACATAACGTTATTTCTGGCGCACAAAGCGATAAAATTTGTAATTCCCTTCAATACATCACATCTTTGCGAAACTGGGTTTTCAGCCATGCTATTAATTAAAACTAAATATAGGACACGGTTGAAACTTGAACCTGACTTACGAATAAAATTAATGAAGATAAAGGTTGTCATATCGTAAATTGATTACAATGAAACAGGCTCATCATTTGCATTAATCCTCACCAATAATAAATGTCCTTAATATTTACTCATGTATTATTACCCACCATTTACTATATTTTATTACAACGTAAAAGTCTCATTTATTCATTGATTATAATCCCTCCATTTGGGATGCACCGATTTTTAATCGGGAAATGCTTTTATGGCGCCACATGCATTTTTTGATTCTTATTTATATGGTACGAAATTTAAAAAGTGTGAGAAGACCTGCAGTTGATCAATTGTAAGCTTACAAACGGTTCACATTAATTTGTTCCTCACATATATCACGAGTTTGCAAAGACAGTTGTCGACATTCATTAAAATTTCGAATAATATTCACCATAGTTTCCATGTCTCTTTCAGTTTATCTATAAGACGAACAATGTCAAAGTGTTGCATAAGGCTGACCGTAGTGATGTTTCAGAAACGAGTCTTTCAAATGCGATCGATAAGGATACGAGAGATTGTCGTGGTACGGTGATACATTGTGATAAAATTCCGATTTCATTCGAGCAAGATTCATTATACAGCGACCCACATTCGCTCGCGTTTCACTGCTCCTGCATTCAATAACATGTCTGCCAAACGGCTTTGAATTCGAAAGTTTAAGGAACTTCAAGGCTTTCCATCTTAAAAATCGAATTTAGGTGGGTTCGTTTCAACGCAGCTGTTGACCAATTTTTTTCTTTTTTCCTCCCTTCCCCCTTTTGCCCGACCTCTCTATCTGTCGTGCTTGCGGACGACATTGGATTTGATTTACTCGGAAAGTATCCTTCATTCGCGGAAATGGATCACCTTGCTCTTAGATGTCTACGCTTGGAATTTCGATATCGAGACCAATTTGTACGGAGTTGTCGAAACCTCGCAGTAAAATACCATCTGCGTGAACCTATTCGAAGCAATTTTGTTTGACTATTCGAAGATAGCTGCGGGCCTTCATGTGCGTGTCAAAGAGTCACGAGGCAATCGATAAATGTGTAAAATGGGGGGCAAATTATGTTTATATAGGTGTAAAATAAAAAATGTAGAGGACAATATAACAACAAGTAAAGAGTCATATAAATAAAATTATTATTTGGCCAGAAATATAAAGCTGCCATCTCGTAATCAAATTTAAAGTTACAATTCAGTATTCTGAATTTAAAAATCGTTATGAAAGTGTTTTTGAAAATGAAGGTAGACGAACGTTCAGTATACAAGTATGTGCATTATTGAATTATTATGAATACGACTTACACGGTCAATAAAACAGAGTATCTAAGTGTTTGTGTTAGTATAGCAACGTCTAATGAAAGTACCGCTGATTTATAACTAGGATTTATAACAATGTTCTGACAGTTAGTTTTATAATTGCTGTGTCGGGCGAGTTAAAAATTCTCACATATTTTTAATTGTATAATATTTAGACTTTTATTAGTCTATATAACAGATGTCAAAAGCACGCGGCTAAAGCACTGGTTCAACTGTGCATTACTATTAGCCAAAGGTTTGAGCTCAACACCGATTATACAAAGCAGTCTAAAAATGTAACCAACAGCAATTACCTACATGAAAGAACTAAAATTTCTATATTTCGTATCATAAATCCTTTAACTCGCACAGAATTGTTTCCAAAAAGCCGACCGCTACTTCAACATTTACTCAAATGAAATCGAAGCATATCCAATGTCAGAATTAATGTCCATCGTTTTCTGCCCACACTTCTATCCACAATCCTGCCAACGATCCACACTAAAACAAAATATCTAAAAAATAATCGACCAAAGCCACAAAATCATTAATGTCTCTATCGTGTGTTCGTAAGGACTATGGACCGACACGTGGTCCCTATCAACGATCAAACATATTGTCTCGCCAATACGAGCGATTTTCACCTAGCGAGTTAAATGGCACGAGGAACCAACATAATTAATTCTAACCCCCCCAGGGGCAAAGCCATATATCGTTCCTGGAACAAGTGGCATATATCTCAAAAGTTTAATCCATCTTGGATGCATGGCTCCGCCGGTTTAGGAGACGTCACACCGGTGCAGGCGAAACCAGAAACCGGCAGCCGCACAATTGGGGTGCGATGCTCAGTTGATTAAACGCAGCCTGAACTGTTGGTGCATAACACGGAAAGTCAGGAAACAGCCAAGCCAAGACAGCGTTTCCTACCCGTCGGGCCTCGTTTCGTCCTGAACACCAACCCTTCCCTATCCCTTATAGTCATCTGCCGGCTGTTCCGACCTCGCCTTTTACTCGCTATAATTTCGCGGTTCCGCTCGGGCCAGTAATTAAGAAGCAAGTGACTAACGCCTGGTAAGCGTTGATGCCACCACGACGGATTTCTCTCGATAAAAGAACGCGGTTGAACGTTTTATTCGACTACGCATTGGTTGTGTGTCGATAAGGGATAACGGTTTTGAGGGGTAAAGTATTTTCTTCCTTTTCGTGTGCACGCGTTGGGTTGATCGAGTGATACAAGTCTTCAGTGAAAAGTGATTGTTTTTTGTTTAATGAGTCGGCATTCTCGGCTTGCTAAAGAGAATAGATCGGTACATAGCGAGGACTGTTTGTTCCACTTTGAAAAAAATTTATGCAAATTATTGTTATTGCACGAATTTAATATTATACTTGCCTTCATATATTTGTACACATTCAGACACAATATTTTCATTTCCGTTCCATGCCGTTCCATGTTTGTCCGATTAATACCTTCGAACACAGTTATTCATTCGTACCAGGAAGATCAGATAAAGGTAGCAGATTTTAGTGAATATCAATACTATATTTTACTGGAATCCGGAGATTTCAAAATAGACAAAAAATGTCTGGTATAAGTGTTACACTTAAGATTAAAACATCTGTTCCCATTATTGTTCTTGTAAAATAGATTTAATGATATTAGGACTGATAGGTGTAGGCTCATTGTCAATGAATTCATGCTTACGTAGGCCAGGTGTCGTCAAAGGGTTTTTGATTAGACTTGTAGAGAAAGATATTGTACACACAGTAGCCTGCGAGGGTGCACTTTTTAAAAAATAATGTCCCATGGATAGTGTTTGTTGGACGAACCTCGAAAACAAGCACAGAATGTAGTCGAAAGCAAGCACTTCGTGATAAAGTGTTCGCAATAAAGGAAGTTTTATTTGGAAAGTTTATTTGCTGTATAACCTAGTGCATACTTGTAATAAATTCTGTGAAACGTTTGTTAAAATGTTTACGCTGATCAAATCCTCAACTTGCACGAGCAAATAAATAACGCATCGCGACATAAAAAGTTATTTTCTTTAAGCGAATAAGGCCGGTTTCTAACGCTATTTTGGTGAAAGTGAAACTGTCCTACACAAATAATTGTATGTATGTATCGCAAAGTAAACTTATACGCCCATGCAGTTACTTAGGCACATATTAAACTAGTGGAAATGAGTTGCAAAAGTAGAAACTTGCAACAATCTAATTTATTTGTAAGCCATTGACGATACTGAAATGATCAAGACTTATATATTTTGATACACGCAGCATTGATGTAACATTTTCATCTTATATTACTGATAAAAATAATCGGTATCTAAAGATGAAATACTGCCAAAGAAAATTAGTAATCAAAGAAGATGGAACGGACCAATCAATGGGTAATAAAACACAAGATGCAATACTCTTTGATCGTGTACACAAGAATAAAATAATAATAACTATATCCAAGATGTCCATAAGTTCATATAAGAACATTTCAAAAAGTTTAAGCGAGCGATACAAACGGGTACTAATACTCTTTATAAAAACTCTTCTTAAGTACCCATACAAATTGCCAAAAATATAGCATATAGATAGTAGCAAACAGGACAACATTTTTGAAAGCAAGCAAAACTCAATACGATCCAATCAGTCTATTAAAAAGAAACACCCTGTATCAAACATTACCTTTCACAATTTTTCGAGCCCTGATACTTCCCGGCGTCACGTTGTTCCATGTTCTTTTTTTTTTGTCTTGTCCCGCCTTTGTTCGTCACCGCATATAAAGGGCTTTGATATTAGTGACTCCGGGGTGGTCACGTTCTGTCGAGCTGGCGCGTGAAATAAACTGGGCTTTACGGTGCCCCATACAAAAGTGGTCGGCAAGGAATACGCCCCGTTGCGACTGGAATAATAGGGAATAAAAACACGCTCGAGCGGTAATAATGGACACGAGTTACGCCGTTCATGTCCGCGGACAAATTGCGTCTCGACGAGTCTCCAATTTTTCTGTCGTGCGGCAAAAACGATTGCATATCGTGTGTATGCTGATTTGAAACGTCGAATGATTACAGTGGTATCAGTGAATAATCATGGGGCCCTTATATGCGTGATCAAACAAATGTCAAGAAAGTGGTAGGTATTAACCCTTTTAGTTTGTACATGTACCGGTATTAATTAATGTTGGGTCAATATGCAATATACGTATAATTACAGACAAATGTGTATTACGTGAAATTCTTTATGACATAATGCTGCAATAATTTACTTTTGCCCCTGCATACTGTAATTCAGATGATGTTTTAATACGTGTAAAAAGATTATAGATATTCCCGTCGCGATTTTGGGGCAGATTTGAACTGACTGTATGTGGAAGTGCCCCCACATCTTAAACTTTTCGCAACGTATAATAGTCTTCGTTCAAGTATAATAGATAGAAATGCGAGGAAAACTTTTGCTTTTGCAGTGTTCATTCAGTTTAGAATCGCCGTAGCTGTAACTCTGTATTGACTTTGTTCATAAATTCTTACTTACGGTGTGGTAGCTTTGAAATAAGCGATATACATACCGCGTAGTGGATATTATCGATCGATTTCTAATTACAAAATTGCCATGAGAAGTTGTACGAAACCTTTGATGTTTTAATATTCAGAAGACTTTTGTTAAATAATATTATTTTTTCCCGCTGCGTAGTAATAAACTTGCTCGAACATGTTGGATACGTTTTTTCGGATTCTAATTTCTGCGAAAGCTATTCATAAATGCAAAGAGTTCGGCACACGTAATTCTGGTAGAATATACAAGGAACGCATCGTTTATTCGTACATAATTTTGCAACACCTAATGCTGACCGTAATTGTGTGATATTTCACAACAAATATCGTAAACGATACACGTTTTATCGATCTGTATCTAAATTCACTATCAAACGGAATTGGCAATTTGGCTAAACTAATACGATACCCTAAACACGAGCCACAACTTTATTAAATCTTTCTCCTTTATAAACCGTAAAGGGTTTAATGCTTCCGATTCACCGTGCACAATGTAATGCATCCAACAATACCGTTAATCCCGTTTAAAGCCAACGACTGATACTAAGTTACACAGGAACACGTGTAACACCTCAGTCGAATGACGGGGCTGACTTGTCTGCCCTCTTCGCGGTGGCGAAGTGGCCGGATTTACCGGAAGTGAGATGCCTCCCCTTGAGGCTGATGCTCCTAAAAACAGTTAATCGCCCTCGAAAGGCCGCTCTTGCAGCCATAAAAATATCCAATATGCATTTTACGAGGAAAAGAAGCTGCCAGTGAATGCAGCTCCCGCCAGTGGATAGTCCTCCGTTGCTCTTGCTGCGCTCTGCTTTCAAGGCTGCAGTCGTGCCGACATAAAAGTCTTGATTAAAATTTTAACCGACTACGCACAACTGGCCCCTCTAACCTCCTGGCCCCCACACGTTAAATTCGTACATTCTTGCTTAACTAGCTGGTATCAAAATAATGAGTACATATAAACATTCTAGCGAACGATGTGCACATTCATCCAACTAAGGATTAACTAATTCAAACAATTTATATCCACTGCTGTTGCTCGAACAACATGCCGGGCGAGTTATTATTCGAGGCGGTGTTATTTATAGTTAAGATGTAATTTCATTTTAAATTGATACTGCCTCCGGAATGGGATGGCCAGTTATACTATGTTAATAAACTTTGAATATGGATAAAGAGCTCTAACTCCGAAGGAAAGGGAAGCTAACAGAATATTTTAGTTAAATTAAAGAATGTTAAACACGGCGTTACCAATGAAAATAAATAATGTTCCGTTCAAAGGTTGCATAAAGACCTAAGAGTAAAACAAACAATTACGAAAGTAAAAGTTATTAGCTGAACTTTTTCAAATCGTTACTATACTCGTTTAATCAAATTCTATATAAATTTCAAGTCGTTATCGCGTGCTTACAGCTAAAGCACGAAGCTTGGAAATCCCAAAATCATTAAACCATCGCTAATTCCCCCACTGCCAATAATACTGCCCACCGCACCCCAAACATGAGATAAATTATAAACTCTGTAAACTAATATTCCACTAGGAAATATCTGGGAAAAGAGGAGCGATTTTAACAAATCTAACAAAAAATGATACAATTTTCCAGCGAGCACGAATTCGCGGCACAACAACAAGGGGACAGGCAACGGTAACAAATGGCAAACGAGTAAACGTAGAAGGATGAAAGGGGGCACACGGTTCAGTACATTTCGACGCAGTCAAACTCTCCTCATCGGTCGCGAAGAAAATTGGGGTGGTGTGACGAGGCTGGTATCGCGTGAAACGAAAGGGAATAAGGGATAGGTGGGGACGTGTGCAGGTCGGGAAGGGACACTTTAATGAATCCAAAGTAGCTGCTGTTTCGTTTCGCTTTGGCGGCCACGTCGCTCGCGAAATGTCCTAATCTGCAAAATGTCCTAAAGTGCTGATGCGGAAGGCCGTATAAATTCTATGAGGCGTGAGCCCCCCCAAAAAGCCTGGGCTGTCGGAGAATAACGATCCGGTGTGCGTATGTATGCACGCATGTGTGTGCATGCGAAAAGACGAGAAGGACAGGGGACGGGGAGAAATTAAAGGAGGGGGAAAAAATTACAGAACCGGATGAAGGTGAAGAAATTTCTGTGAGATGAACATTTGAAGGAAAACTGATATTTAAGCGGAGCAGAGGGAAAAATAAGGGAGTGGCGAGAGAAGATGATATCGGAGACAAATGAAATTGAAGAGAAGAAGGGCCGGGAAGGATTTGTAATTGAAAAAGCGCGATAAACGCGTGAAAGTAAGGAGCGAGGGTGGCGAAGTGCTGTGTTAGGTGTTTAACCGTGCTAAATTTAAATCTACCGAAATTCGTCTCGCATTTAAGGCTTCTGCGCGGAGATCGTAGACCGTCCCTAGACGCTTTTCGTAGAGACTCTGAATTAACTAGAACGTGGGGAAAGGGCTTCTCACACCGGCGGTAATTAAATAGCGACGAGTTTGAACTCACCTTCGGTTGAGCGAGGAAACTCGTTACACTCGAATTTGATCGTGATACGCATCGTTGCAGGTGGTTTATAGCTTTCTTTGTGATTCTTTTCAATTGTACTCGGTTCGGAACGAATTCCTTGAATTTTCTATTGGAGACAATTCGTCGGGAACTAATTAATTCCCGCGATCTTTGAGTTTGCTAATTTAAAGTATAGGATATGCAATTCCATTGGAGATTATTACTGTTGCTCCAAGTGTCAGGGCAATAATTATTTACTGCAGATATTGGTAATTTGAGAGTCTGGTACACTGGAATGCTTACCATACTTTCCGACACCTATACTAAATCTTCCGTTAAGATCTTACCTGCAACAGAAAAGGAATAAATAATGAATAATAATGTTTAGTTTACGAATTTTTAATAGCTAGTATACAATACGTGCACAGAACCGCATTAAATTTGAAGGACAGAAAATTAATATATATCAAAGAGCTTCATTTTCCGTGAACATAACACAATTCGATTCAAAAGAAACGAATTTCGTTCAAAAAATTCTATTAAAAATTTCCCTAACCTAAGCGATATAATTAATTCGACTAAAATTCCTTCCCGGACAAAGAACTAAAACAGAGAACTTACCATACGTAAACCAATAACCGTAACTAAAACCTATCTGCCCCTAAAAGCGTCCAATTTAAAAATGAAACACGCAGACAACATGCGTTCAGTGGTCCATTTTATTTGCATATACTGCATCTCGTCATTGCATAAACCTAATTTCGCCGGCCGTTCGGCCATTCGTTCCCGATACGCATCCCTGAAATAAAGCCGAAAAATAATGAAACCCGCCGGCGGGTTCACGTTCGCGAGAGTAAGACGGTCGCGTCGGGCGCCGCACGTTTTATTGCGTCTGCACGTCAGAAAATATCATTCGACGGCTCTGTGAAAACAGCAATGACATTCGACGATCCTTAAGCCCGTTCGCCGTTTTACAACGCTCGATCTTATGTCGACTCAAACAATCGCACAACTCATTTCGTCGCGCTAATGCCGGCAACTTTTCTTCTGGCCTCGTAAACCTTGACGCGGCATTATTCCACGTGGCACTAAAGCGGCCGGAACTTGCGGAAGCGGCGGGTACCACGGAACTCGAACGAAAGAAACAGGAAACAAACGGCCTTCGCCGCGCTCTAGAACGATCCTTCACTATTTTGAATACTACTCCCGTGTGCTGCAACTTACCGTAACTTTGTACGTACAATAGTACATTATTGAATATGGAACAGCATTTGCACATGTAGTTTTGTGCAGGAAGTGTTATTGGGGGGGCCAGCAACTGCGAAACGAATCAGTCGGATCGTAAAATGGAATATTCGATGGGGTAACGTTAAGTGATACATTGGGCTACACGAGTTGGTGAACTGTACGTGTTCGGTATAAGTAACCAGGGTATTGTTTATGGAAATAGTGGAATTGCGGAGCAACGGGTTACGCGGTTATGCGTAGCATGTTTCTAGTGGAAATTTAAGCCCAAAGTGTTTAAGCTATTTGATTTAATTTCTATTTTTTCTTTTTTTTTTGTTATAATAATGAAATTTCAGGGAAATAAACAGAGCTTACTAATTTCAATAAAATGTTGTCATATGTTTATGTATTTAACAACGCTTTATCGAAAATGTTGATAAAAAAATGCTACATTTGTATGAACATCGAATTGCAATAATTATGAATTCCGAGTAATAGAGATAAATTAATTCTCATTTTATCTGATATTCACACTAATTTGAAACTGTAATTTCCAAAACTGTAATCAAATAGTAACTTGTAACACTATTTAAATACCCATACGGTGTTAGGTAAAGTCCACTTTAAAGTGCAGCACTTCGGCGGGTAATATAAAACTGTTTATCAAGTTGGCTTTCTTTTTCAAACATATGTGTGGTAATTGTAATACTATTATACTTGAATGAATTTAGCAAAGGCTGAATTGAGTCAATTTATTCATTTATAAAGTACAATGGAAACAAATATATTAATCAAACGAACAAACGCGAGAAAAATATTTTTTACTTAACCCTCTCTTTTTTTAACAGACACAAGCTAATACATCCGAACAGGTGTCGCACAGTGCATATTTCAAAACAACCGGAAAATGTAAAAATACGCGCGATATGCAAATTGAAGCGAATCAGTGATTCGTATGTCGAACACTGTATCGATAACAAAACTTGCGATTCGTTTAATCAAACTTAACAGTCACCAGCCACAATAACAAAAATTCAATAATTTCAGCCGCGGCAAGTGCAATTTTTAATCTCCTCCACGAAGGAACGATTGTCTAATAAATAACAGAAACACGTGAAACGCGGTTCTAATATTCCATTTGCCCCGATAAATCTTGCCTCGAGTTAATGTACGTGTCTAATTATTATGCGATATTCCGTTGCGTTTTTCCACATTAATCTCCCCGTAATTGCCAATTAAAACTGAAGAAAGCTGCAACGACGCCGGTAATTTCGAAGCGCATAGAAGCAGCTGTGGCGAATACTATTTGCGGCGTGCCGCAACAAGGTTCAACAAGTATCATCGGCAGCACGAGCACAGAAAAGTTGATTGCAATTCTGCAAAGCCACAGCTCTATCAGCGGCGGTATCGTTGAAGAATCGTGCAAATTTGTTCGTGCACGTACGAACGGACGCGTTTTGACAAGTCGCTGTGGTCTCGGCGTGTTTGCAGAAGTCGCGCACAAACCCGATTTCCATGCGTAAAGTTAACGCCGCAGAATAGAATGCAACCGCGAAGTCATGATACACCGCGGTACATTGAAACGCGATCGTTTCACGTACGATAATTTCGCATTTGCAACGCAGGCGTTCCGTTCTTTCCTACGATGCTCAATAATTCTCTACTGCACGCCGTGTGTGCATTTCTTGTTAACGCTAGATTTGCCACTCGGTAAAAAGTAAGTGGATCTGGTGTATCTAGGTGTTTTTATCTGGAAGAACGGGAAGATGGGAAAGAAGAATTTATAAAATTGATAACACGGGTGCCGTACAAAACGACGCAGTGGTTTGAGAAAATATGGGATGAGAAAGTAGTAATTTTTATAAAAATGCTTAATATAATTCGGTTTTAGTGTTTGGCACAAGTAGCGTTAATTCTTTATCAACTTTTACATTGATTATAGCTGTTACGTGCCTATTCGAGTTTGTATAAAGTAATAAATATCATATCAATTTTCCCTTAGTGTGCATGGTTCACAGAACTTTAATTCGCAAAATATATGTACAAAAATAAAACGAAAGAGCAACAGCCATTAATCAAGCATTAACTAATCAATTAGTGCAGAGCATATGTATATTTATAGCATGGGAGTTATATTAAGAGCAAACGTAATCAAAATTTCATTTGTACTGCTATTTCAGTCTGAGTACGAAATATCGGGTATCTGTACTACTGCGGCTGCGTTAATTATTCGTTGACTTTGACCACTAGCACAAGTTCCAGAAACGCAATCTCCGCAAGTACCAAGCCCCTCTTGCTGCCATGAATCTTAATTGTGCATCAACGAATCTGATTACACAGTTTTCCTTCACTCTGTAATTATGCGCAAATACAAACTGCTTACACGTGTGAACCAATTGTACATTTTAGTATCATTACAAATATTACTAAATGCAATACGATATCATTGCTTTTTATCTAAACCACGATTTATTTTATACTTTTATTCCTTGATATTGTTTACAAACAGGCAGTATCTGATGTTTGAAAAGGTACAGTCGGCAGTTATTTTGAAAACAATGTGTAATTTACAATTACGGTTCTCCCCAATTATTGAAATTTACCAAATTTCTCGAATAGTATGCTTTCTAATATGATTAAATATTGTCAAATATGACAAACGTAAACACATTAATGAGCAATTACAATTTGTAATGCCAAGAAATTGTCATTAACATTGGCAAAGAATCAATATAAGTTTACTGCCCCGGATAGAAGTCCAAGTTCAAATTAATTCAATAAATTTAATACGTTATCTACAATTCGCCTCTCATCAAATTATAAAACACGCCTGCTCAGTGTATTATTCGAACTTCGCGGACCAAGTACTTGCTACTCCACGTTTCCAACTTATCTGTACACGAAAAGACCAATTATGCCCGCGCACATGTCCATCCGGGAACGTACGATTTATATGAACCAGGAAGCATCGTCGAACGAAGGAGAAAAAAAAGGATGTCGCCTGATAGTCCCAGCCGGATCATAACAGCGGCAACGCATAAACTTTAAAGCAATCAATGTCCTTCACAGGAATATTACTGTTTTTTATTTTCCGCATTTTTCCCTCGATGGCCCCATAAAACTGCAATCTCACGAGATTCAGTGGCTCCGTTCGTCACGGTGTCGAGTGTAGGAGGCCTGCGACGAATTCCCAGCCGTCGACGATACTACGAAGCACCGTCTCCGACAATTTACGGATTCTGCGTCGGGACGTGGTGTCCCTTGACCGAGTCCTATTCGCGGCCCGTCGGATCGTCGCGGGCAAGGTAAATAAAACGCGGACTAGAGAAAGGAGAATCGTTCTCGCGCGAGCCGGAGACACTTCTTTAACGGTTACGAGGGGCGATAAAAGGAGCTGCCACAATTTAAAGTTGGCTTCGCCGGTGCAAGTGCTGGAGAAAGAAGTCGTGACGGGGAGAGAGATAGATGGGAGGAGGGGGTTGTCCTCCCCGTGGCGATTTTCTGCTTCCTCGAGTGACTAAACTTCTTTCTGTTCTCTAATACACGGACCGGGATGCGATGGGGTTGGTGTACGATAACGGGAACCCTGACAATTTTCACGTCTCACCGTTTTCGCGCCCTCTCTGACCCTCGGTAATTGTATGCGTTTTCTGTTCTTTCTGGGCGCTGGTCTTCTTCGTTCGCCTGCTTATCTCGATGAGATAACTCGTTCGAATAAACTTTTCCACGCCGTCCGCCTGCGCGAGGGTTGCATCCCTGGCGATACGGAGGGTGGCCGGGAGAAAATAGCGAAACGGGTCGTTTGCAATTCGTTTTTTCCTTCTTCTCTTTCGCCTTCTTCCTGTGTTCGCGTGGGCTGCCATTTTCTCTGGTCTGTTTCGGTTAGTTTCCCTCCGCAGAGGACCCGACGTGACGTCGTGACCGGTTAAAGGGTGTAACGAGCGAGAAGGGGCTACGAGAGGAAAGGAACCGGGTAATTTTTCTTTAGCGTGGTTTGAGGGCGTAGGTTCATTAATTTAAAGATTTTTCCTCCTTTGCCTTTTCTGCCTGTCTGTGGTACTCCGTTCTTGTCTCGTTTTCAGTCCTGTTCTTTTGGCACCGTCTTTCTGAGCTACGTACTGACAACGAACGATCGGAGGGCGTTTAAAAGTTAATAACGTCCGCGCGCTGAACGGACGTAAATTTTCTTCCAATTAGCCCTTTGGCGTCAGGACGTTTTCGTTACGAAACTTTGTACCGTTGCCACGGCTGCGATGGAATTAGTAATACATTTAGAAAGACTTCTTTTTTAAAAAAAAGAACTGCTGGTTATGCAAACTATACATACCCGGATAATTTCTGGAAAGCGTTTGAAAATATTGGTAAAGTAATTTCTATCGATAAAAGTGATATCGTTATATCATTTGATTAACAGTATATGAAAGATTTGTTGCACTGGAAAAGATCGCCTACCATTGAAAAAGTAAATTTGAACAACGTTCACATTGAAATATTAAGTAGAGTGAGTTGTGGTTGAGTTGTGAATGGAACACTACACGTTCGATTAGTGAAAAATGATTGAATTAATCAAACTATTTTAGTTTGGAAAGGCCATTTAAATATTTTCCATTTTCAGAGGCAGAATGTTTTCGTAAATGGAAATCGGAAAGATAATTAAAGGTAATACAGAATATTGTCTTGAAATTACAGCATGTCCTAATATAAGTGAAAGAACAATTTAAAATATTACAGCACCGGAATAGGAAAGATTATTCATTATCGCGAAAACGATAATTTACGACAAGAAAACTTTATTAATAAACAGAACTACGTAATTATACGTAATAATATTCAATCGCTCCAGCATTATATACATTTTATTTTTCATTTATTAGACTGTGGCACCGTAAAAAAAAATTGTCATACTTCTCAAATGCGTAAAGATAAGTAATCTCTGTGCGGAAGCACACGGACGTAATTCCGTTTTTCAATTTCGGCATTCCATTAATCGTTTAATTATACAATTGCTGGAATCACAGCTCGCATCAACGATTTCTTATCGATCGAATTGTTTTGTCCATGTTTGCATTGAATTCTGCTGCGATCGTGCATGAAGCTTTCGTGATAGTTTTCGCGAATTAAATTTGTTACGATCCAAATAGCAGCTTGCATGCAGGAAACGCAAAAATAAATACACAGGTTGGAGAAGCACGGATTTAAATGCCATCGGTATTTAGCTTTGAGCTATCTTTGTGTCCAATCTACGCAATGCAAATTAAAAGCGCGCCATGCAACGTCTATTGCCGGTGAAAAAATCACGTAGCCATATCTTGCATCCGGTTATATAGTATTAGCATTAAAAACGAACCATACAATATTTTAGCGATATTCCCTCGCTAATACTGTATTAAATACGACCTCTTAAATGTAATCCAGTATGTATACTTTCAGAAATTTTATGGGCCGCAGTTTGGTTAATAGAGTACCAGTTTAACGTGCCAAGTGGTACAGGACTGATTAAATTTGAAAAGGATATAAGCGTAAATAGACCTTTTTTAATAGATGTTTATTACCTACATGTATGCTAATGCTACAAATATTCAATTCACTAGCAAGCATAATTTATGTAAATGGTAATAACAATGATATGCGCACTGCCGAGAAAGAAGTTAATATGCAATTTTGAGAAACGATTGTTGAATTTCGAAGAGAATACATATAGGTATGCATATTATCCTCAGTGAAAGGGTTAAATAAAAACAACATACATCTGCTACTGATGAAACTATTATAATAATCACTGCCTGAGATTAAGGAATTAACAGCAACTAGTGCCACTAATAAAGTTATTCCTTGCAAAAATAAATGCCACAAAATCCGTATATCACAAAAATAAAAGCTGCGCGATAACCAACACACGAGTATATCATTTATATTTCAATAAATCAAGCATTATGGAGTTCACTTACACCTAATTACAAGCTGTGACGCATCACGCGTCGCCACGTGAAAAACCAGAAAAAGTGGCAGATCAGACGATCAAATTCCGGAACGAATACAGGAAACGGCAAACAAAAAGCTTCCTTAAATGACGTTTTTCGTTTTCACGAGCCGTACACGTGTCGCCGTTACATATAGCTCGCAGGATGCTCGTCCATTATGCAAATACATATACATGAACGATGCGCATACAATTCACTGTCGCTCGCACGTGTTACAAACGCCTAGAGATTTGCAGGTTCCATTTGCCAGTTGGCCGGGGGTGGAAAAAGCGGCCGAAATAAAACGAAAGAGAAACGGGGAGGGACCATCATCAGCCGAAGTGGAACGAAGAGATCAACAAGGGAGGCGACAAATTTAAGCGGAAGTATATTTCTGCTGGGTCGCCTCGTTAAAATTCCTGTATATCTTGTCGCGAATAAAAGGCCGTGCGTTCTTATCGCGATTAAATTTATTCCGACTGGACAGGTTGCCCCGCTTCGGGCTACTTTATGCTGTTCTGCGTAACTTGGGAAACACGAGATCGTGCAACCCAGCTCGTACCCTGGTCCCTTTAATTGCACGCTGTTTTTCTTGCCGCCTGTTTGCGTTACGTCCGTCGAAGCAACGGCAACGGACAATGTGCCCTCTCGCGAAACATATTTATGCGCGGCCTGTTTACGCGCGATAATGTACCGCTAACATCGTTTTACGCGCGCCCCTGCGGTTACACCCCCCGGGAGGAACGATTCGACTTGATTAAACTTTTCATTCTGCGTTTTGGCCGGGGAGCAGCCGCTTCTTTTATGGAAACACAAGAGTTCTTCGATTCTCTGAATTCTTCTTTATATTTGTGTCGTTAAATACTCGTGATATGTAGGTACTCGCAAATACGCACCTGTAGATTTTCCTTACGAATGAGTGAGACAAATATGGACAGAAAATGCTTACATTTTAAGTTGAGAAAGAATGAGGGTGGAATCTGTGCAGTGAGTTTATTTTTCAATTACTATTAAAACAGTAGACGGTTAAATTAATCTATTAACGAAAAGAGTTACAGGAATTTCGAGGTTACACATTTTTAGAACGGCTGAGCTAGCGAAGCTTGCATTGCATAGTATTATAAATGTATATTTCCTGTGAAGGATTTTGTAGGCAGAATGTGAGAAAGTCTAACGACATAGTGGAATTAGTTCCTGCGTAATTATTTTTATCAGACACGAGTGTTCCTTATGCACATTGGTATTTGTAACAATTCGTGAAAATAATTACTTTATTATTCAGATATTATATTTCAATCGACCCGCTAGTTTTCGAATGATTTGATATATATATTTGTGCTCGATACTTTTTTCCAACTATTTCTGAACACATACTTTGTAATTCTAAGTGCAAACTGCTGCAACGGCTATTCTTCTGTCTATCTGATCATACTTCTGGCATCAATACATGGATCTTTCTTTTTAGCTGAATGATATACTTGATATTTCTTCAATATTAAAGATGTTAGATAAATGGAGAACCTTGGCCTCTTTTTTATTCGCATCCAAGGTTCGCCATGATTTTTCGAGATATTCTTCGAAGCGTCACGAAGTTTACACTTTTAATCCAGGAACCTTTACTTTCCAGATCGCAGAGTACGGGATACCGAAGATTACACATTGCCTCGACAGTTCGCAAAAGTTACTTTCGAAACTCCACAACAGTTCGAACGATATAATGCCTCTAGCGGTAATAAAAGTGCAGCGATGTTCGCTGAATGAAAATTCGAATTTCGAACTTTGGCGATTGTAATGGTTATAGGTTGCCTTCAGGGAATTTCAATGATAGGAAAGATCGATAAACAATTAAATCATTCATAACTAATATTATAATACATCTTCGGTGACAATATACGACTGTACAGCGGTTCGCCATTTTTAATATTCTGTAGGAAATCATTTACGTAACCAATAATGAAATTTCTCAACAGAATGTTTGCCTTGCAGAAATTTGCATTTCCACTGAAAAATAATTTACGTTACCTGCATCTGTTATTGTAAAGTAACAAAAACTGCACTATTCTGTAAATGATCAGTTTGCTGCAATGCACTAGTGCAATTCTTGTAGATCATTCTTTGTGAACAAATTGTAGTAAGTTTTATTGCAAAATTGGTCGGACTATGTGCGGAAAACAATAATTTTCTAATTAGAAACATGCTAATGCTCGGGCAGGTGTCTGGGGTGAAATAAACCCACCACGAAATGAGCTTTTCGGGTTTGTAACCGCCAAATAGTACATCGCATAAATTCTAACAACTAATTGTCATGTTTACCACTTTGAATGTAATGTCCCGCAGGAATTTATGTCCGCTTGTATGTGAGTAAAACTTGCAACATATCTAACCGCAGCATAATGTGTAAAAGCAATACAGGTATAGCAGCATTAGGAATAATTGCAGGCTTTCGTTTATATTACTCTAAATATAATCCGTTTTGGAACAATTTTCTTATAATGAAAAAAGGGAAAAATTTTAATCGTTAACTACATTGTTGGAAGAGTAACTAATATTCGTCGAAACAAATGTTCTTACGAGTTTTCGAACTGTAAGTTTATAGTAATATTACGGGCAGGTTAATTATAACTTTAGAATGAAAGCTATACTTGGATGATTAATGTAATATTGTAATTAATAATAATAAAATAGACAATTGGCTACAATAAAATAGCTACCAGAATAGGCTATCTTTTGAAGTAGAATTAAGTTCATACAATTTCAAGAGCAACTATTCCGTCAAATTGATTAAAAAGTAAATCAATAGTTCAATCTCCAATTTGCCAATAATTAAGAGCACACAACTTGCGTCATCGTGCCTTTAAAACTTAGTAGTATCAGCCGTAACCGCCTCCATTTCAAATTCTACTAAAGATAACTATCTGAACCTTGGCACGCTACTATCCAACACGTGCAGGAACACGTGCACAAAAATTACACAGCCTCTCAGTTATCCGACTTCTCATCGACCACCGAGAAATCACCACGAAAATACCTAAACGCATAGGCGTATCTCCTTAAGATCACAGATATCGTAGTCGACAATGAGAATACGATGGCGGACAGGGGATGAAGTTTACCGAAGTCGTCCGCGGCAAAGTTTCCGCGGATACTAACCTAAATACAAATGCCAGGCGTCGTTGGCTAAGCCCGAAACTTCTCGGTGTGTATTAAATTATGTCACAGGAAGCGGCGCGGGCAGTCTCGGAAGTTCAGTTGTTTATATTTATCCCCGGGTTCGCCGGACCCCGATGAAATAAGCAGACGGGTATTTCGTCCTCTTTCTCCCTGTCGCGGCGTTGGACACCGTCGAGACGAGTGCCAAGGCACGTCGACCCGGACGCTTTCAAACTTTCCACTTAGAGCTTTTTACCGAGTTGCAATTTTTAGTATCCGCCGCGTTTCCCTATATTACCGATCCGTCATTCGTGTTCTGCAACTTTTATGATCTGCTTCATCTCTGCCGCGCCTTTTATCCCGCGTTGAGCTGTGTCAGAAGGGTTGATAGCGTTCCCGGCATGTGGAGCGGGAAATTGTGCGCAGCGCGAAGGAAAGGTAATTACTAATTATTGTAATTCATTATTAGCGTGTTTGATGGGAAGAAGTAATTTTGGAGCGTTGGCAGTTTCAAACAGGAATTCATTATGTGCAACTGAAGTGGTTCTGTGCATGTAATGAGTTGGGCAATGAGTTCTTTGCCTTTTTGCTTTCTGAGAGGTCGTTGAATAAAATGATTATTTATTTATCTGATTATGTTAATGATTGCTTTAATAATATATGTTATTCGGTAATTAATTGGCAAATAATGTATACAGTTCGATTCTATAGGAGTTATTGGATATTAGAATATAGTTTGGTGTCTTTTAAGAATTTTAGTGTGGATTTTAATATGGTCCTGAAAAATCGGAGCTCTGTCGGTATGTAGATTATATTTTCGTCTCTATAATTCTAAACTTCTGTACTCGTACAGTAGTGAGTAAGAGTTACTTTCTAATTGCGGTATATCAAACCATAATTCGCATTATATTTAAAAGCTATCATCGAAAAATCACACAATCCCATCGCATATGAAATTTCATCCCATTACTTATTATTTTTATTTTTTTAATTTTACATTATACATTTATGTATCCCCGTCTTCTTAAATATTATTCACAGAACCGCAGTAGCAGAAACATCAATTAATATAAATTAATATCCCAATACATATTAATTTGTAATAAAATAAATCCGATATTTATTCAAGTTCAAAACTAAATAAACATGAATTATCGTACATATTTAACGAACAAAGTTTCCCAATTAAAATTCCCTCAGTGATCTGCACCTGTATATAATCTACATAAAACAAACATAATCAACTCCTCGCCGAGGCTTGATTACATTTCACCCCTATCTGACTCCACATTTTCCAGTATATTAAAATTTGAAAGATAAGCATCGAAATTTATTTTTACCCCAAATTGTATCTTAATACCATAAACGGCTTTAATTTGTTTGCCTACATTATTAACTTTTAAAATATTCCTTCGTAAAGCCAGCAAAAGTTATGGCTAGCGATTTCGTCTTATTAAAATAATGAACCAAAGTCGTCCACGTTATGAGGGACGAAAATAAGAAACAGTCCTGGGGTGCGATCATCGGCAAATAAATATAATCAAATGCTCATTCTAACTAACTGTATGGTAAAAAGAAAACTTCATCTACATTTTACCACAATTTCAATTCGTCTGCTCGAATCGTCTGCAACCACACTTGTCTCTAATAATTTACTTTGTAACATGAATTCAGACCAAGCAGATGAATTGTGTTTTATACTATTACGCATTAAGCTTACAATAAAATTAACATTATAAATAGACAATCGAAATATAGATATCAAGAACCATCCGCGTGACCTCATCGCTGAGCCATATGAAAATAATAAAATTATGTCAGACAAACACCTTTTTCGAAAACCTGCTTGCCCTAAGTAAGAACCGTCACTTTCTATTCTTTTCTTACTCCTAGGTTTCTTATCTCTTACCTCCTGGAATCCTTCCGCAGTAAACAATTGCATACAATCTAACGTTAATAACAGTCGGTTTAAAAAAGTGGCGGTTTTCACAGCCGAGCGGAACAAAAATCGCGAAGCATTTCAGAAAGCGTGGTGCACGCATTTATGGATTTGTGTCACGGACCATGCAAAATGCCGTCACTTTCTGAGGACCATTCGATCCGAAACGATCCCAGACGAACATGCACGTGCTGAAATGGCAGTTGTTTCGCGACTGGCTGAGACCTCACGATTCCCCAACCCCCGGAGTCGTTCTTATTCTCGCAGATATCGTAGGAACGCGTGGCTGCATCGGGGGACGATAAGCGCAGTTTGTCAGCCGGTAAATTCAGCATGTCCTAAAGGGAATCACGTGTCCCGGCCGATACGGCCTGACTGGGAATCGAGGATTTATTAATCGAAATCGCGCGTGGGGAACGCGGCTGAATTTCTGCCACGCCGATCGACTGCTGATTGAGTCGGCTGCAGAGGCCGTAACAATTTGCGCCGACGCGTTCAATCCTAATTGAGAATATTGCTGGAAATTGGCAGTAAATTCATGCGTATCGTAGACTCCAGCAATTCCCGCCAGTTAATTAACCGGATAAAGCTCCGGCGCGCCCTTGCATTTACGCTGATCCTTGTTACTTGCTGGCTCGCTTGCTTCCCCCGTCCGCCCACTAGGCCCGATTTCACCTCTGTCTGTCGGGATGCCTTTGCCGGCTTGGTCAATTCTGGCTAGCAGGCGAAACGACTGCCAAACCGGAAGAACCCGGCTGTACATCGTGATGCACTGCGCTCTGTTTAGGCCGGGGGTAGACCTGTTCGTCGAGATTCGACGCGCGGCTGGGCGGTTGGATGTCGTGGGGACTACTGGAAAACGGGGACTGCAAGATTGAACGGGTTGGTGGAAGTAATTTGATGTACGGTGAGAATTGTATCGGGGTGGTCAATAAGTGATGTTGAAACTTTCGGTAAGGAACGATATATTTCGTTCAACGTGAAAGACTGGATTCAACCATGAATTGGTTGTTAAAGAGATATACGTATAATTTCGTCCTCCCAGAACTGTGGTTAGTTTGAGAAATGTGAGAGCGTCATTTGTTGTCGAAATCTGTTACTTTCTGGTTGCCATAATAGTGCATGGTTAAAGGGTTGTTTATTTAATCAGATCAAGGGATTTGCAAATGTAGTGCGAGTGACCGGATGTTAAGAATTCACGGGAACGACCTGAAATGAAATGAAATATAACACTAAAATTTGTATTTACCCTTTCCTCAGCTTATAATAGTTGCAACCGTGCGCCAAAATTTTGTTACGTTAATATTGATTCGGATTGGCTCGAATTCCATAGAAGGGTGAAATGGTTTTGAAAAGGGACGTAACCATTATAATAGACGTTCCGACGGGGATAATGTGAACCGGTTTTTACCCACGATTTCGTTTTAATACCGAATACAAACAAGATGCGCCGAATAATTAAGGAAACAAAAGAACAAGTTTCAACAAAATCATTTCCCCGCACTATCAAGTAACAGACGCTTAATTCTGAAGCGATGCAGGATAAAACGGTTTATCGAACGGCGTGAAAAACGAATTTAATCAAAAATTGCCGCGAAAGTAAACCATTTCAGAAGTCGAGGTGCTATGCCAGCATGGCATAGCTATGCTGTGCCAGCCTGGTCGAAAATATAATCAAAGGCTAGAAACCGCTGATCACGAATCCCGGTTCTAATAAACGAAACGCAGCTTTTCATCCGGCTATAGCTGCATTCAATTTCACAGTGGTAATTCGAAAATTACCAATCAGCCCCGCTGTGGCTTTTATTACCGAGGCACCGGTTACTCATTATCGAGATTTATGCGTTTAATATCGTTGCACTTGTGTTAAGCAATGAGATTCGGTTGGCCTTCTCTCGCCGCTGAACCCTTGCCCCAGCCGAACATATTTAGAACACCCTGTTGCGAAGGGGGTGGCTATGGTGGTGGTTGGGGGCGGGGGGTTAGCAATCGAACGGAGGGGCGTGACGGGAGATCGTAAAAACACGTGGAATTGTTCGCGAGAAAATAGAAAGAACTGCGTCGTATATAGGGGCGAAGAGAAAAATGCGGAACAGAGAAGAAATGAGATTAGTGGGAACAAAAAGTGTTAATGAAAGAACGGCGCGAAGGTGAGAGGAAAAATTGTGCATTAAGGGTGGGGGGGACAAAGCGCAGGGTAAACTTGTGTACGAACGAAAGAAATTAAACAACGGCCGAAAGAAGTAATTACAGAGAAGAGAAACATAGAAAAGAGGGGACGCGGAATGAAACTAAACATAGATGGAACAAAGAAGGAAACGATGAATGCACAACGAGGTATACGGTCAGAACAACAAAAACGACAAGGCAGAGGCAAGTATTGTACAAAAACACTGCACCTCCGATACGAGTCGCACAGGGTACACAAAAGGGGCACAAAAGAAAACAGTACCAAGAACAGAGATGTTCCAAGAAAAGTGGTCGAAGATAGGTACACTCGATTCAAAAGCTCACCGCTTGAGACCAAGAGGAATAAGGGCCACCCGATCAATCAAAGAAAATCCAATAACGCGCGCCCTCAAATGCAAAGCCAGAAGATGGAAAAGTAAAAAAGACAAAAAATAACTAAGATAGAAGATCAAAGGAGGGGAACGATGATCAAGAGAAGCAGCGAAGCAAAACGATAGATGGCCCCGGAAAGAAGAGGCAAAGGTGCAGCGATATTATAGAGAATGGGTATAGGGTAAAGGGTCAGCAATAAGAGAAACGGGGAAAGGAAAGGGGGGGGGGGAGAATTGAAGCACAGCGCGGGGTAGAACTGGCCCCATGTGTGTTTGTTCGGTCGCGGTGGAAAATGTACACGGCGAGGCGTTAATGAGATTTAAAAATAATGGTGATTACCTGCATTACTCATTCCACATAGGTCCGCCCATAGCTTGGCCGGTGGGTTTCTTGTTTTAGCTACAAGCTGTACCGGCATCCCGCGTATTTCCTCCTTCGTTCGGGTCGTCTCAGCCACGTACGGGAACGCGCACAAACACTGAGACGCGACGAAATTACTCGGGACAAAACAATGGCCAGGAAGAAAACTCATTATACGTAGCTCCATTAAAATCTACGCTCCTTGTCGTGTCTCCTTCGGCTACACTTATAGTTCCGCGCCGTAATTTTGTGCTTTCCCGTGAAAGGTGGCCAGGCATTAGCGGCCGGTGAACGAATTAATACCACGGGATGGAAATGAATTCGCGTTCGAGAGGAAGCGTTGATGAAAGGAAAAAGCGAAACTGTGCTTCAGCGGTTTTCACGGTAACGATGAATGGTGCTCCATCAGTGGGTTGTAATTTTTAGTGAAAAGTCCACTGAGTTTGTACTGTTTGTATTGCTTGTTCGAACGGACGAAGTTGGACGCTTGTGCTATCAATTGGGTTCGAAGTTTGTAATTAGTCGTGGTATATTAAATGACGGTGCAACACGGCGAAGAATGGCGTATGTTTAAATAGAAAATGGTGAACAGTTTAATTTATTTGCAAATTTGAACTACGATATAAAACATTGTTTCGGGTAATATAACAGTGTGTTTTACTTCATGTATTTACGGTGCTTTTTGATATTTTATCTATTTCCATCGTATTTATTAGACGTAAACGTGCAACTGCTCGACCGTAGTTGTATTTCAATTCCAAATTAATTTACTTTACCCCGTTTTCTTGTTTCTTTTGTCATAATATTTTCCTTTCTAATCCTAACTCCTCAGCAAAAAGGTATCTCTAATACCCGTTCCAGATTATCAAAATAAAAATATTTCATTTGTCTAAAGTTTCTATACTGTTAGAAATGTCACATTACTTCTACGCTATAAAGTAGCTGTCATATTTAAACTTGAGAGAAGCACAACAATTGGGGGAATTCGTAACAGCTATGAACCACTGGCTCTGTGCGATTTTTATTTTCGTGGTACCATGTACCAGGTACTCAAAATTGGTATAAAATATCATTTTTCACCATCATTAAAAGGAATATATTTTTCTGAATTTATGTGAGCAGGAATTTTTGGAAGACAGTAAAATGGAACTCATGTAGATAATACCACTAGCGGTGAAAACTGACTTTTAAAAGAGCTAGGATTGAACCATGTAACTCTCATTAAAAAAAAAGAAAAGAAGAAAAAAATCGGTGCTTGAACAAAGCGTAAAAACGTATTCGTGATAAGAACGTTGAATAAACACGGTATATTTACACGTTGAATAATGGAGATCTGGGATAGTAGAAAATCGGATAACAGAATTCCGGCAAATCAAAATCTCACGAACTTTATGAATCTCGCCTATTCATTAAAACATATCACCATCAAATCCGTAAAGCGTGCAATGAAAAGGGAGAAAAAGTACCGTCCAAATACCTTCCAATCGCGAACAAATAAAAATAACAGCCACCGAAAATTACGCGCGGAAATAAAAAAGGACCAGAAAATATTGGAGCATGGGTATGGTATTTAAAGAGAAATTTCGTTTCTCGAAAGCATTCGAGCTCGAAGCATTCGAAGCAAATATCGCTTTTGCGAAATATTTTTACAATAAAGTACGAACTGTCTAATGACAAATATTACCCGATACATCAATACAAAGTTGTAGATAATATAACGTGCATACCGTGAGCCCATAAACTATTCGTACGCTCACTATCAATAAAATATATTGATTGAAATTGAATGATGCATTCGAAGTTAAACATTAAATGTTTTACCATAAATGAACGCATAGGATAGAAAGTTGATTTAGACCAAATTTGAACCAAATTGTGTAATTAGTAACAATAATAGATGAATTAAAACCAACATTTAAACACTTCATTTCAACAAAATTTCTCATGTAGACAGTGCGGGTACGAACACCCGTAAGGCTGATTGTGGGTGGCCTAATTCTAAGACTTGGACAGCATGGTATGCCTGTGACGTTGATAACGAACGTGTTAATTAATCGTCCAATACCACACCGACAATTTTGCAAATGCTCTTGCAAACGCCAAATCATAATTTCCAGATGCTTCGATCACGTAAGGTACGGCAGATTCAAGAAATATCAATTAATCAGTTGAGAAAGAACAATCGGGTGCTTGTGCCCCGCTGGCAATCGGTGTTTTTGTGTCACGAACAGTGGCTGCGAGCTTTTCTACGAGCTGAAGGATCTGAGGCAAGTGCCTCTTGTTAAGCTCCACTTGCTAACGAACACCGGCCATTAGCTGCCTCGCACGCACTCACAATGCGCGTGCACGCGCGGATCCGCGCGGATCGTGTACCAAAGGCTCGCGGGGACAAAAAAATTCGACAGATTCGCGAAATGCTTGAACGAATTCGAAGCAGCGATCGAACGTGACAATGTTTCCGAATATGTTTACTGGCACTCTTAACCCTTTGAGTACAGTTCTAATGAAGCGTCTGCTCGCGAGATATTCGCATGACAGTAGCCGATAATAATGAAGAAACGAATATAATGTGTCCGATACTCTATTGGTTTAGCAAATGTCTTGTATTAACGATAAACAAAATTTACTGAGCGCATTTGACGTCATTCGATTATAGTTGGGCACAGAAGTATCCGGCCATGCTAGGTATTTAGTTAACGTTTTAGTTAATCTAGTTAACAGAAAATGATACATATTACTATGTTTTTTTATGTTTACTACTGTAAAAAAGGAACCAACTATTTTTAATAAATATTTTAAAGTCTACTTTAATATACATAATGTAGGATCGGGCGCCTCCATCAAAGAACAACGTTAAAAGGAACAAACGAGTAACGAATATCGGGAAGTGGCCGTGGCGTAAATGGACTGATCAGTGCCTAGTAATACGAACGTCTCGGGTTCGATTCCCGAAGCCTGCCCTTCCTTTTTATTCGGTTCCTACAATAACATGGCAATAGTGATAGATTTGCTTATTGTTAGGCGCGTCTATATTCGGCCACTGGTCATTTCGCACTGCTTCACCATACGGTGAATCCGCTTGTAGTCAAGACGACATTTGGCTATCGCCGACCGCTCGTTAATGGCGCGCATATTTCGATTCTTCACGCAATACAATGATAAAACGTTGTTATCGAATATTTATTTGCAATGTATCATTAACAACAGCGTTGATAGGAACATTAATGATAGTCAATGTTCCAAATCTAATTCCATTTATGCCTGGACGCGAACTTCCACGACCACTTAAACTGAAAAATTTATTTTCCTACTCTTTTGCTAAAAATTCACCGATAAAAGCGGCTCGTGTGAGCATCGATAGAACCGCTGCAAACGATCCGAATTTCTGCACCATTATGTTTGCACGGTCCAGCAAAGAGCGAAAGTTCGTCCGGCAAAAGTTGCGCGACGAGCGAACTTCAGGAGAAAAAGTTCCCAGCTAATAATCCACGAATTTATAATTAAAACGCTATGAAGCGTGGCTGCATTCAAATTCGACCATTTGTTAGGAATGCACGAAACAAGAGGTGTTTCCGCTTTTATTGTTCTGCACCAAAATGCCAACGAATTGAACACGCACGCCACGAAAATTTGTTTGATATGCTTTGCTGCTACTGTGTGTGCACAACTACCTTCAATCACTTTGATGTACGTTCAAATTTTAACCCATTCAGCCAAAATAACGCGATGGATTCATAATGCTTGAATTTAGTTAAAGTGCGCATCTATTTATAATGCGAGTCAAACTCGTATGTCTATATTGCGCGTGCATAACTCATAATCAATTTAGTTTAGATTCATGAATGTTGTAAGCTGCTATCCCAATTTAATAGTTATTTATCATGTACAATGTATCACTGTTTAGGAATAATTTTATTTCCATAATGAGGTGTAAATACTGTTTGGTTACTTTACATCGGGCACAATGTTCAAAAAAATATCACACGGAAGTGAATTATGAACGATGATTTCAATGTTATAGACGTGTATTAATAGTTCGATAACCAGGTGTCATTACCGTCTAAATATTGAATAATAAAGTTGTATTTATAATCTATAGGTCACGTTGAATCCCATTAGTATAAGTACAAAAATAGTTGAAATGGTCTATTAATTTAAAGCGAGACATGTTAATTAAAATAAAGCAATTTGTAAGACAAATTTGTAATTGCTAATAAAAATGATTTCTGAACACTATCATACTTAAACAAGATTATCTATTTCCAAGAAACATTTCCTCAAATAACTAACGTATTTTCTAAATGTTCACTTGTTTCACTAAAAATAACGGAATGCTTAATAATTTCATTATTAAATACTCAGAAATTCATAAACTAAAAGTATCTATTATGCCGTTAATTAACAATTGAAGACACGGTAATGTTTTTCAAAGGAAATATTAACTTGTTCACTATATCCTATCACGATAACACAGTAATGCCGTCATTTGAAAAATGTTCGTCCCCTCTGGCTAGTAGAATTCTGCTGGGTGAAATACGAATGATCCACGAGAGAATGAAAGGCTACTCTAAAAGTGAAACGAGCCCCAAAAGTTCATAGATAGCTTGAAATGTCGCCTGTAGGATATGTTTGAACAGTTCTATTGAAAAGGCTCTACTGAAACGCGCGCTGATTGCGAAAATGTAGCGGCCGGCACACGTTTAAATCGTTCATTGAACGGTTTCCATCTGGCTGTTCCATTCGAAACGGCGTATTTACAGAATCAGGTGGTTCTGCATTAGAATGTAATTGAAAAACCGCGAATGAAACGGGACGCTGCGTTTCGTTAAACAAGTAATCGGTACATTGCACCTCCAATCGCGGTGCGAGTGTTACGTTACGGAACCATTAAATTCGAGACAATATCAGAAGAAAACAAAAATATACACGGGTGCTTCATTTCAGAAGCATGCAATTCAGTTTTATGCGATACTTAATCATAAAAATTATTGTAACTTTATTATTGTCGCAAACCTAATGAAATATTCTGTATCGAAAAGAACTATATACTTAATTGTTTGCCAATTTCATTTTGGCGCAAGCTGTTTTTAAATATGATAGCGAGGCCTCTATTAAAGCAGCCTAAATGGGGATTTGGGAAATGCTAAGTTATAACAAAAATTCATTTATAATTAATTATATAAACCAGTTGGTTTTGTAGATTTCGTAGGAAATACAAAATAATTGCTTTCTAGTTTCCTTTTAAGTATTCGTATATTGCGTATTAATTTGCTAAATACTATCACATTTGACACTAATGATCTGGCAAAATATAAATCCGTCGTTAATTCGGATTCACGATCACTTTTTATGCGTAGAGTGAAGTAGTCGTTTATTACTCCAAAATGTCGGCGTATAATATAAAATCCCAAACGTTTCGACCCATTTAATAAAATAACAGTTATCCAACCACAGTGCAAATATTTTTCAGTTACCCAAAATGCATTTTTCCCACAATTCTACCGCGCCATTATTATACCGTGATCAGGATTGCTAAAATATCATCGTGGTTGTGCAAAAAAACAATTGCCAAAATTCCATCAACAACACCATCGAAAAACCAACCTGCTCGAGCTAATAACCATATCCCAACACGGAATATCGATTTACAATTTAATCGTATTATCGTTGACGAACACTCGGCCGAATATTCGTTCGCCAGGCGCTTGTCAGCAAATCCCAAACAAATTGCTCGCGTGCGTCCCGGTGTTTTCGCAGTTATTTCGCACGCGTGCGGAAGTATTTGCGACGAAGCGGACTGAGAAGCAAGGAGTTCACGTGAGGATTTCGCGGCAGGATTCGCGAAAAGTCGATGGAACGCGGCGTGAACATTAAAGTGCAACGCAAACACACGTGACAATGCACGCGTGCGGCCACGGCCCACTTAGCCCGGCCTCTCATCAAAATTCGCCGATGTATATTACTTGTGCAAATCTTTGGCAAATGCCATCGATAAATATTTGCGCCCCTCGCAAAATTTACGAGCTTACCGGGTCAAGTGAGAATTTAAACGAGTTTACCGGTGGCTGACTCGTTCGCGCATTTCGGGGGCGGTTAGTTGGGGCGGGGGTAAAATATGTTCGAATAGTTTTATCGAGAAAGTTCCCCAAGAATTCGTTGCAATTCGCAATGCCGGTGTTGAACGAATTTCAACTTATCTCCTGGTGTCCCTGTGAGACAAGCTCGCCCGCTCGAATTGCATTGTTCTGAATAACTCTTTTTTCATTATTTCATTGTGGAAGTATGATCGAATAAAATTATTATGCTCCACGTCTGGAAAATATTCAAGTAATTATGCTCCAACAACCTTACCCATAATAATATTCTAAACTAATCAATCAATTTCTTCGCAAATGTATCACTGTTCTTCCGGGTCAGCGATATTTCTATGTTATCAAATTTCTTCAACTCTCAGAATCTATATGTCCCACAGCACCTTTCTCCCAAAGACAACGAACCCTCTTAGAAACCTTTCATTCGACGTCTCCCCAAAGCTCTCGAGCATTCTCAAACGCGAGCGAAAAAAGAAGCATCCGGAATTATAGCGTAGATTAAACTTCAGGCCGCAGGCGCGAATCAATCAATCTACCCTCGATTTACTTCGCCGGAATGCAATAAAACGTGCTTCTCCCCTTTCGACAAGTTCAAACCCCCGACGCCGCCTCGCGACGCTGGAAAATCCACGTGGACTCTGACGAGAATAAAACCCGGGTCAGTCAGTCACCTTCGTTGGATCGCTTGCTTCTCATCGAATTCCGTGAATCGATAACGTTAATTGGCTCATTCATTGACCAGGGAAACACAAGAATCGCCGTGTGGAACGCCAGGAATCCGCATCGATTATCCGCGAACAATTGGCAAAGAGGATCGTCAACCAATTACAGCTGACAATTAGGGTTCGCCATTATTTCGACTCGATGTGTAACACGTACAGGTGGATATGCGCGGTCAGGGAAGACAAAAAGGGCGGCGGGCGGAGGATGGGGGTTGCGAGTTGCAATTGCGGATACGCCTGGAATTGGGAATCCGGTTTGCTTATTGCACGCCGACTGGTGTAGAGAGCCGTGGCCCAGTGGCCGATTCGTTTCGCTGATTTATGCACGGCTATCAACAGAAGCGACGCGCAGCATATCCCTATGCCGCCGTGCCGTTATTATCGTCATAATTCACGCGGGTTTGACGTGGATCTTATAAAAATATCGATTTTCCAATGGCAGCCGGCCTTATCAGCCGGCAATTTTTCGTCCACCCGGCTTTTTCTTCGCGAATATCCATCGGTCTGCTGCTTTGTCTTCTTATTGAGGATGAAGACAGAGGACTGGAGCTACGTTGACGGAACACGTCGACGACCGAACGTCGAAATGCTCTGCTGGTGCCTTCTTTCCGTGATAAATGGTCATCGTGATCACGTTTGCTGGGTACTCCTTTCATATCATCCCTGTATGTTTGAAAAATATGGGGGGTGGAGTTCGAGGAGATCGTATCTTTTTGGTGGGAATATGTAGGAAGTTTATTGTCTATTTGTTTTTGTGCTGACAACGGATTTTCTTCGAATGGATAATTATCGCGATGAGATTTTGTCGATGGAGATTTACATGTTAGAAGTGGAGAACGAATGATAATTGGAGTTACTGGCATCGACTATGAACTTGCTGTGCACATTTCTGCGAAATTGTTAGATTAATTGACCATTGATTTTCCTTCGACAGGAATTTCACTAATAATGTCTACTTTGCTCTATCATTTTCCATTATCCATTAGTTACGTGTTTGATTCATTAAATAGAGAATCTAAATACTGAATGCATGTGAACATTTTATATTAATAAAAACAGTATTCATTTTTGCATGGGGATTGTGTTAAGTTTTGAAGATGTTACAATGAAAGAGTTAACTCACACCATACGAGCTTTGAGAAATCGCGGAGAATGAACTTCTTAAATCGTATCTTACTCAACTATCAAACACACTGGTAGAAGAATGCTGTATCTGCATATATCTATAAAATTGATAGTACAAGTTACAGATATAGTTACACACAGTTAACGACGTTCATGCTAAAAAGCTGAAAATAAATTATTTCTCCCATTGTACTAACGTTACAAATTTATTTACCGAAATTAAATATTATCCGACTTCTATAATATCTGATTCTTTCTAAATTGAATTAAATTCCTATCGAACGATAATCTTATAAAAGCAAACTGACCGATTCATTTACCAAAAACGAGACTCCTGTCCGATACGTTTCCTGCTTCAAAAAAGTTACACAAAATAATCAAATACTTCCGATTGAACTGCCTCACATGCGTGGCAGTGGTAAAAATATTTACTCTCAATTGTAGAGAAAACAGAGCATCCCTCGCTCCCTTAAGCGTCAACTTACGTGACAAAAAATTTCCCAGATGCAACGTCCTCTCGACGGAAGACGAAATATCGTGGTTACGTTGTACGCCGGTTTGCAAGTGGTACACGATCACGACTTCATACGCGAGTCGGAATATAACAAGCCTGGTCGGCCGAAATGGAAGAAGGGAGCGGAAGAGAGCTGGAGGAGATAGGGTTTGGGACGCATGGGAGTTGCTCTGGACCGTTTTATGCATACCGAATGCATATCAAGCCATTCTGATGCATTGCATGCATGGACAATTGATTTATAGCCGAAATAAACCGTCCTTTTCGATAAATAGAAAAGTCCCCAGTGGCGCGCTCGAAAACGCGGCCATGACAGAGATTTTCCGTTTTCCATATTGCTCCGCTGATAGAAAAGGCTGATGAATGAATATACTTTAACTAAAATCGAGCTTCCTCGGCGGAATTGCACAACTAGTTACGATAGAGGAGTTTTTTTAAATTTTATTTCTAATGTCACTTGATTTAGATGCATTTTCATGTAGGTTTCAATAATAATACTACTATTAAATGAATATTATTCGTTTTATGTATTATAGGATAAAATAGAGTAAGACTGACGCAAATTCGTTTACTACAAAACACTTTCCGCTATCGTATTTTGGTAAAGCAAAAAAAAGAGAATAAAAAGCAGGATCTGTTGGAGGAAGAAAATTGGAGAGATATCTACTCAGCTAAAAAATAATAATTATCAGATATTTTGTACTTAACCGAACTTAATCGAAAACCAAGAAAAAATACAGAAACGCCACATTGCGTACGTACACAGTGCCCGCGCTAAATGCTCACCAGTCAAACACTAATTTCGAAAATGAAAGCCGAAGCAGATTTCCCCGCTGCCCTCTGCGCAAATTAATTAACCACGTGGCATTTCCGCAACAAGAGGCGCATCGTTCGGGCGCAATTGACAATTAAGAGTGAACGCAATCGACAGCAGGACAAATGCTATTCAAATTAAATACCGCGACCTAAGGCAAATGAATCCTCGTTTAGGTGTGCAACCCCCCTTGACCGTTCCCTTTCATTGCCCCCATAATACCTCCCGCCCTTTGCCTGGTGGGCCGAGTTTCGCACAGTCGATTCGTCTTATCTTAATTATTCAAACGTACGGCACGCGTCCAGGTACGAGCAGCCCCCGAAAGACACCGAATATCCCGCGTACAGCCAGCAACAAAGCTGGAACGGGCGATATTTATGGCGCGCCATAGAGCGGCGGGGGCGGATACTTCCCTCGACTCTTTATCGTTCACCGGTCGCGGCTGTTTCGTAAAATCAGCCATAAATCCCGGTGACCCTGGCGAACGTTGCGGAACAGTTGAAAACTGCTTAGCAAAGGACTTATCCACGCCCAGCCGGAGTCGCGTTCGAATGAAAGACTCGCTGAATTAATGGCGTCCCATTGTTGCGGCTCGCGACGCCTGTACGGTAACAGCCACGCGAAACGAGCAATACGGGGAACACAGTACGCGTCTTACTGCCAGAAATGGCTGCCGGAAAGTGTCTTTCGTCTCGTTTCGTCGAGCACCAAATTCACTTTGCGCTAAGTGGCTCGTGTCTGAATGCCGATATATTTTCCCGGCGGGCCGGATTTGGTGATTTCACCGTGCACGGCTTGGCGGAAACTATTCTGTGTCGAGAATCAATTAGCGACTGCTTCGGACGAGTCATATTTCAATCACCTCGGTTGTTGTTAGTGTTTCTTTCTCTTGTTCTCCTATTTTTCGATTGTTTTTTTTAATGCGAGGCTGTCTTAGGGATGGTACTACAGACCAGGTTGGTTCGCATTAAAAGGGAAATCAATATTTATCGTAAGAGAATGAATGTTATATTTCCTGGATCTATAGGAATGGAAAATGTTTTGGAACAGAGCCTCGAACGTTCGGTAGGAATTTCGTTTCGGTCGAATTGAAAGTGATTCAGTTTCGCGGCCCCTTTTTACATTCGTATGGAAAAAGCTTCTGAACATATTTCCTTCTCCAGATTATCGATTTATTTGCAGGCAGAATTTAATCGCAACAGTTGAATAACTCGAATTGCAAGTGGAGGGTTCGTTGGAATGTTAAAAGAACACCGGACTGAGCGGGTTTATTTATTTAATGGTTGTGGTAATATCTGGATGGATGCCGATTGAAATAAATTACGAATAGAAGTACTAAAATGAATGGCTTTTATGGCTGTGAAAAAAATGATTTCCAAACATATTTTCATAATTTTACGAGATTAATATTGTTTACTTTTGTGCTAATCTGTTCGCCAATGTTCCATGTAATTATATATTTCAAGACAACGACATTCGCAAGCTTTGTATTTCTTTGCAGGCACACAGACTTTTATAAATCACGATTGAAGTTTGTTAAACCGAGTAAAGGCGTAATGAAATGACGAAAGAAAGCTTGACAAAAACCTGGAAAAATCCCATATTATATATATAATACCATCAGTACATTACCACAAATAACTAACAATAAATAACTTGAATAACTAACGAAAATTCAAAATTGAATGGAAATTTTTATCACTGATTACTTATAGTCAATAAGTTCACAGCTCACAGATCCACTTACACCCGTCATTTATTTTGCAACAATGTGTTAATCCCGTAGATATATTAGTCAATGGTAATAATACCAATAGATAAACAATTGTCATCGAAAATTGAGGCAATGTATGCCTGTGGCGAATGAGATCGTAGTTTCCGCGAAACCGGGAGGAAGTTCCACGCGATTCAAGCTCGAAGATTATGAACCTAGGTCATGGCAGCGGCGTAGAAAGGAGTTAGAACGGCGGTGGTAGTGATGGTGGAACGGGCCGGTCGATTGTAACGTATATTAAAATTCCAATATCCAGACTTCTGATAACTTCTATCGTATATCATGCAAAGCAATGCTGGAAGCTAGGTTCGAGGTATCCACACTGCAAACTGCCTGCGACTTACTAGCAGAAAATCTGGAACCAACGAGCAGCCAGGAAATCCGGCATGAAATAAAGCGTTTTTTGTCCGCAGAACTGTCGTTAACCCGGTGTCCATTTTCGAGGAAATCCAAAAGGCAGAAATAAAATTCGAGGGGAACGTCGCAGTGCAGGCAGTTCAATTTAAAAGCCTCAAAAGTTTATTTTCGACACGAAAATCCGGCAAGCATTTTGAACGACCGCGAAAATAATTTCCACGGCCAACGGTATTGATGAAAATCATGTAAAAATCATGTACATGTGGCTAGTAAATGAAATTACAGTAACGAGATTGCGTGTACGAAAAATATAACGTAATTATAGTAATTGTAGTATGTTTCTGGCATTTCGCTTGCAGATATAAACCATATATCTTTGTTTGGTTGAAAAACGTAAAGCTACACAATTCAGAATTTAATATTCACGGATAATGTAATTTGCAGAAACAAGAGCTGCAGTTTTATTCAAAACAGTCTGTTCCCCTTAAGAGCACACGTACACAGGTAATATATGTATAGAACGTTAACGCATGCAACTAAATTCGTGCAATTGTCTCTACGTGTAGAGCCTGCAGCGAAAAGATGCAATATATCGATGTAACTCTAAATAGCCATGAATAAACTCTTTATTAAGACAAGATCATCTCAAGCACATAAATTCTTGCATTTTTACAGCTACTTGGAAATACAATATTTAGAAACTTTCTATGACAGCTTCAAAATGTCAGCGCTAGAATAACAGTAACAGCAATATTACCTTTTACTAATGTCCTTGAGCCGAAGACACAATTTAATTAAAATTAACCAGGAAATAGGATTGTGAAGAGACATTCCAAGAAGATAACTAACTTTTACAAACATTTAATCATAAATAAATTGTAGCATTTTCGAAGGCTTCAAAGGTGTAGTACGTACAAGTTTCAACCGTGCTCTAAATTCACGGCAGCGTTTTAATATAAGACCGTAGTACAAGGCACCGTGAGGCAATAAAGGGTTCAAATAAAGGGATAAAAAGATTGCGTAAATAAATAAGTACGCTGAATCGAACCGCACGAAAAGTATCTTCTCTCCTTCGCTTCCGCCACTAAAAATCATTTCCTACCTCAGCCGGCCCCGCAAAACACGAGGGCACAGCGCTACCAAACACACAGAACAGACTACAGCACGCAACCATATCGCTCGTCCCGCTCCAAAAATAATCTCACCAACGGCAATATCATCGTGGGACACGAATTCCGCGATTATCATCGGGAAGACGTTAAAAAGAAGCGAGATCTTGCGATTCCGGCGGAACGGGCGGAAATTTCGCGATCTGATTAAACGAAACGACCCTCGCCGAAAGCAGAAATAGCTTTTAGGGATGTCACGTACTTTATCCACTCTCCCGGCGATCGTACGTTCCCATACCCGCGCGATTCTTTCTCTTCGGCCCCGTGATAAGTTTTCGATGGAATTAAGGATCGTGTTCACAATGGCGATGGCCGCGGCCAGCGGCACCATCCTGATCCTTACAATAGATGCAAGATAGCCAGGATCCTCTCTCTAGTCCTAGGAGCCATAGGAGTGTCCCGTCGATAGATTTATTGTGGTTTCCTTGCCGGGGAGTTCCTCTTCTCCTTTCGTCCCTGGCTATCTGCAATCTATATGGTCCACCCGGCCCCAACCCCCTGGCCCCTCGCCCTTCACCCTTCTGTCCCTGTATACGCCTCTTCGCCGATACCATCGTCATTGCAGCCACGGCTTGCACTCCCTCTTTGCTCCCGGACCAACAAGCGGACCAACTTCGAAAGCTTTCGTCCCGGCAAAGAGATCTGCGGAATTGACAACTCGCGGGAACCTTCCTTGATTCCAGACCCCCTTCACCCTCTGCTCGCGTCTCACTTTCGCTCGCGCACAAGTTGCACCCACCCCCCCGGGCTCTCCTCTCCGAGACCGCGTTTTTCTATCCACCGTCTCGTCCCGTTTTCAACCCGCCGCAGCTTCGACTTACCCCTTTCCACGGGGCCTTTCCTCTTGGCTGCGTTCGCCGAATTTTTCATCCCCCGAACCCGCTACCAGCAATCCGAACCCCTCAGCCGTTCCACGGACACGCCGACCACTTTTCTTTCTCGCGCTCATTTTTGCCTCGCGCTTTTACCTCCCCCCTGCCCTCGCTTCTTCTATCTGCCCCACTCGAAGAGCGGCAGATTTATCTGGAAGTTTTATAGCTTATGCGGCTGATCCGTCGACGAGATGCCGCGGTGGCGATCGCGCGAGAAGCACGACGACCAAAGGAGCCGCGTTAGCAACAGCCAGACGTCCCCGGCTCGCGATTCAGATAAGTGGCGAGCACGGGGCGGATTTCCGTTTCTTAGTCTTCCCCGCTCTTCGTTGTCGCGCTGGTTCGAGTGATAAAAATGTCTGACGCTGTGCAGGGGATCGCAGGGACGCGGCCAAACGGGCGTGAAAGGATGCTCGCGATTCAATTCAGCGTTTCCTTGGCTGATCGATGGCGGGGAACCGTGGATGAAATATTATGCTCTCGGTGATTGGCGGAAGGGGTAAGGGTGTTCGAGATAAGGGGCGCGTTTGGGCGCTCGAAAGGGTTTATTCATTGTGAAATGAATGATTCGATGGATTTTGATGGGCGGCAGCTGACCGAGCAATTACTTGGGAAACTGTTCGCCGTTGCTGGCTTCTGTGTGTCGCAGTAATTGTGGGAGAATTTATTGAATGTACACTGCGGGTTGAACGTTCAGAGCGTCTGTTGGTTCATCGATGTCTTTCGTGGGCGGACAAAAGTGTAACTGTGTAATTAAAAGTAGTTGATGAGTATAATGTAATACAGAATCGTTTTGAAGGAATTAATAATTGTTACTTGTGATCCTTCTGGCAATGGAACTTTCTTGCAAGCCTTAAATGAAAATAATAATAGTAATAATATATGTAAGTATTTCTTTGAAAGAATGCACGTACATAATTGTGAAAGATAATTCGTGATGGAGGCGATTTTTCTATGAAATGTATAATTCTCAAGGATTATCTTAGGACTTGTTTATACGTTCAAAATTACGATGAAATAAATAGTTTTCGAATAGAAGGGATTAAAGAAGTCGCGCGCATTATACGAAAAACATTCTTCCATAATATACATAAATACCTATAAGTATAGACCTAAGGAACGATTTTGATATAAAAAGCAATTTGATATATAAATATCAAATATTCGTCTTTACGCAGTTGCGCGGACACCCGCGGAACCAACATATCTTTAAAATCTGTCCTACCATAAAAAGGCGTCTGGACATCTGCCCCAGGAATAACCTTCAACGTGCAGATTGCTAGGGCGTTTATTAAGCGCAAGTAAAATAACTGTTTTTGAGGAAGTCGTTTTCCTCTCTAATCCGCCAAGGTGTCAAAAATTAGGCATGCGCGACCTCAGCAGTTGATTGCATGCGTCGTAAACGTGAGTTTCCAAAAGGGCCTCGCAGCTGGGCCCCAGATGACGCGGCCAGGTAAAGCACTAGGAGCTCCGCTGCAGCGTTCGAAAACACAACCCTCCTTTAGGAAACGCGCTTCCTAAAAACAACGCAGATTCAGGCTCAACACGGACTTTCCAATAGACTGCTCCTTACACCAGCATTATGAAGCCTAACCATATAATAGTTACGCACAGTGCACACATAAACTATACTACAGCATCCATCACGAGGTAACAGAACAACCCCTCTAATTAATTCAACAAGACACACCGGATTATATCTATTCCCGGGTTATATTCAATCGAGCGGTGCACAATGATTCCTTCGCCAACAGAAAACCTCCCCAAAACGTATTCACAAAAACGAAAACGAGGCTAACTGACCCATCTGAACTTTTTGAAATTCTACCGTCACAGTGCTTGAATCACTCTTAACTTTTTATATGTAAAATAAACTTCCCTAGCTTCGTTCCGCGGAGTTAATCGGCTTAGCCAATGAGCGGCTCGACTAATTGCAAGTCGCAAGATCCCCGTATCGACATGATCATTTCCAATAAATCCCTCCGTCCGCCGGTGATGATCGTATCATGGCATCAATGAAATCATGATTTCGACGCAGAAGAGACGTCGCCCGTTACTTCCCCGGACCGACGGCAGTCAGAGAGCGACAGCGGGCATAGACTTCGTTTGACAGCGGCGGTATGCAACACACGTGTCCGCGGGATTCGCGTAATTATGAAAGTGTGCACGCCGCCCGCCCCCTACAAACCATCCCCCCCTCCCCCGGCCCTCCAAACCTGTGGTTGGAATTGCTTTCCAGTCAAATTGTCCGCGAATCCGCATAAATGCGGCGTGTACGCGTAGCATGTGCCGATGCGGCGCAGCGAAACGCCAGGCACGACAGCAGCCCCGGAAAAACAGTCTGATGCCGTTGCAATATGTTCATTATGCGCTACCATTGTCCATTCATACGTGCAGCAATATGTAATTGCTTTTGTTGCGGTCCGCGGAATTGAGTAATGTAACGCTGTGAGCTCGTATTTATCTGCGGAATAATGGAGCACTGCTTTAATTTCTCGCGTATCTCGTACTCGATTGGCCGGATTGGCGTTTTCGATTTCGCCGCGGTATCTAAATCGGAGTGTCGGGCGCGTTTTTGTTTTTTTGAAGGGGAGCGAGAGTTTTGTTGTAGAAAATGTATAGGTATAATACAATTATTGTGTTTCGCCGGTGCATTACTACGATGTAGGTAATTCGAAATTTTTAAACGTTTAAATATTGAACGTCGAAGAAACATATAATTGTGATCAATTTTTAAGAAAATTTTGCGTTTCTTATTTACGAAGAATTAGGCACTTCAGAGTGTATTATGTTGGTTTCGAGCGCACCGACGTAATTGTATTATGCCTCTGTTATCAAGTGTATCGCTAGGAACTGGATGCGTCGAGTATATAATAAAATTGTTGGGCGTGCAGGTAATATTTTGGAGTTATGCCGGTCCATTAGAGCACTACCACGTCCGAGATTATGGTTCTTCATATTCATTGTTCATTCACTGGTCCGTAGAGCTCAATAATTAGGAGAATGATACGGCAATGCTAATGAACCAAGTGCAAAATGACGAGCAGTATCATATTCATGATGTTTCGTAATGAATGGAAATGTCTGTACCAAGCAAGTGTACAACAACCGTTATAACACTTCGCTTAATGATCCAGTGTAATAAAGCAATTGTTTTAGTGACTGAACATTTAACCGGTTCGTTGTGTCGTTTGCCCTCATTAATTGCTGCTTCCTGTTAGTACTATATAACGCAATGCGCAGACTTTTCTGTTAATAGGCAAAAAAATGTTGTGCAATATCGGTGTTGCTCGTTCACTTCCTCCTGAAGCATGCTCTAAAATAACCTGAGTATGCAGCAGGTTCATTAGAATAACTTTTGCTCGAGCATTCTAATTATAATTAACTCCTTTCGCTGTATAGACGTTTAGGTATTCCTATGTTCCTTGCTGCAAGCTTCTTCAGCCAAATTACTACATTTCTTTTAATACACAAATGAAGTACATTTTATAAAAAATAAGCAAAAGTCGGACAAACCACCGTGCGACTCTTAATTGTTATACCTATGCATATTTCTCTTTATTTTACTGAAGCATGAAGTTAACCATTGAATTAGTAGATTATTTTACATTTTTCATTTATGTTTTCAGATGATTGTATGCGTTTCATTATTACAAATTCTATTACTGTTTGCAGTATGTATAAAAGACAATAATAAAACACCACTTGCTTAAATGTTTCTTTCTTTCACGTCATATTTTGATCAAATGTTACTTTAGTGATCACCTCCTGAAGGAGCTATTAAAAGCAGCTTGTGGTATTATTGTAAAACAATGCCGCTGTAATGACTTACAATATTTAAACGAATATATTATACCTCCATGACTTCGACCATATTTTACCAAATTTTACAATATGCAATATTTAAACTGTTTCTAGCAAAGTGGTCTAAACATACAGAACCCAAGAGTAATGTAACATAAAAGAGAATAATGTAGCCCAAACATTCGATTTTTGGCCTTCCTGCTAAACGAAATGAACAGGAGAAGGCTGAAGTGCTTGCAATGGTGTACTTAATTATTCCTTTACGGCTATTTGCGCGATGCTGTCAACAGGTGACTATACCGTTTCGCTTCTTCGTTTGAGCTCTGGTGTGTGCCCATTTCGTTATTAAAGTAAGTTCTGCTTCTTTAAAGCCGGTACTTCAATTATCCAACTTATGTTGCATGTACTTAAATAAACATTTATTTTTGTTGGTACCCACACGAATTAAATGTTGGCTAGAAGTGGGACATTTTTTGTTTCACTTCAATGCTACATATCAGTCTCAGCCCTGACTCGTTCAATTTTCTTTTATGCATCATATACATTTCTATTTGTATGTGACATTAATATAATCTATTACCGATCATGTCTTTCTAAATCGAGCTAACCGTCTTGTTCTGCATCACCAATTTATTTAATTTCTTCCATACCGCCTTCAAATATATTTTCTGTACTATGCATTCATCATATTTCTATTATTATATCAGTATTCCTTTCTATTTTCCTAGACACCGAAATCCATCTACAATTATGTTTGAAAGTATCACTAATAACATTAAGTTCAATGTCGAAAGTAATTTGCATATGAACTCTATAAAAAAGGAGGTTTCATATTTTAATGGTATGTATAAAAATTGTTGAAAGTAATTGCTCAATATATTTATCGTGAATAAACATAAAAAAATTCCAGGAACTATTTTCCTATGTATTAATGAAACTTTATGCACGTCAATTCACAAAATAACTCTTTAATGAAAAATGTAAATCAAGCGTTTCTACGTGTTCACGTCACTCTCGTGTTAAACAGATTAATCAATAATCTCATTATAAATAAAAACATTCATCGCGAAAATAATGGAAAAGTCGATAAAAGCCATACGAATTTATAAACATCTGAATAAAGCGAGTCTAAAATTTAATTCTGTTCGCAGTAAATTAGATTTCAATGAATTGTTTCGATGAAATATTCATTCATTAATCACAGGGCGGTTGTTTCTCCGTTCAATTCTGTCTTTACTTACTCGCTCTCTTCGTCCCTTTCCTACATTCTCCGCTGTAAGTTTTGCAGATGCAATCGTACACGTCAGAAACAGGCAACCAATGTTAGCCCGCCTTTGCTCGTCGTTAAATTCTTTACGTTCTTGCAGGTCGTTTTTGCGTAAAAAGTTTCGCGAGATGAGGTGAAAATAGAAGTGGAAAAGGACGTGGAAATAAAACGGGCTTTTTGCTTCTTAAATCTCGGCGCGTATTTAAAAACTTTAATTTCTTTCTGTATTCATGAAGTCTTGAGGTATATTTGCATTTTGAATATAGATTAGGAACGTGCATACTGGATTATCTGATTAGTCTTCTCCCCCTTTCAAGAGCGGAAATGAAAATGAAAGAAGATAAAAACGAGACTCACACATTAACAGTCACTGATCGAAAATATTCACCAATTCGAGAAAAGCAAAAGCAGTTGTTTTATTCGCTTTATCATGACGCTGCAGTGCAGTTTCAAAAACAGTTTTCCTTAATATAATTTATTATAAACAACAGGTGAACCTACAATTCGAACCAACCCAGAAACAAAATGTTCCCAAACAGCCAAGAATGAACCAGCACAAACAGTTAATAGAAATAAATTCTCTTGTAATAAATATAAGGTCAGCGAAAAGCCAAACTAATCGCTCAGGTTAATAAAACAAAAAAAGCTAACTCAAAACTGTAAAATAAAATTGAACTACAATAAAAATAACGAATATACATTTTCGATACGTTCGTCACTACTTCGCCCTTTATCCCTAAAAATAAATTCACCCCATCATTCATCCCGCAGCACCCTCTTCCCGTAACAACGCTCTACGCATTACTTTAACGAGTTAAATCGAAAATCTACTAATGCTTTCCGCACTGTCGAACACATGTACACCCAGAACAGCGGGCCTGACAATTTCAAGCCTTCAAAGCGATTCAGGTGCCCATCCCCAGTCGCAAACGTTCGAGTGGAAATCGCAGATCCGCGACCGGTAACGTTGGCTGGGGAACGCGAGTAGGTAACGTCTGTTGGGAAAGTGACTGCTTTTAAAACGTCTCCGCCACGACTGATTGATGGAGTTTCTCAGCACCGAATTGCGTCCAAGGTACACCCCAGGATTCCATGGGACGTGCCACGACCCACCGCGAGGACTATCGACTGTGGTATTACCATTACGCAAACATTCAAGGTTCTTGGTAGGAACGAAACCAACGCTGGCATTACTTCCCCGGCGCAACGTCCGAATTGTCGTCGAAGACGGCGCGCCGAATCGACGGTGTTCTCCTTTTCACGTGTGGCACGACGTCGTTAGTGATCGTTAACGATCTCGCGTTAATGAGATTACCCCTGAACCACCCTGGACGGGGTCGAACAATCGAATTTACCCGTACAGTGGCCGCAATGCCAAAGACACCCACGAAATTTTGCCTCTCCTGCTGTGACCCCGATAATTGATTTCCGCCTATGCGCGCACTAATTAGGGTAACTTTGTTGTCATTGAGTATTCCTGGAATAGACTTAAGGGTATATTTAATTATTGTAGCTGAGGGTTATTCAATTGGTGAAATTAATGGGTTCAGACATTTGAGGTGGGTAATAGATTTGTATGAAATTGTAGGACGCCTGGAGATTTGTCCATTGCAGTTTCTGCAGCGGCTTATGATTTTATTATGATTTAAATTCTGCGTTATATGACTGGAATATTTGGTAGAATGCTAAAAGACGTGATGGGTTTTAGTATTCTGCCAATGAATTGAGTGCTTAAAAATTTATCATTTTTAAGGATAATATAGCAACTGGATTTTGAAGTTGTACAAGTGCTCAGTGAAGAATAATCTTGTCTTGTATAATTTCCATATTCCAGTGGAAAAGTTTTAAGAAGGAATTACACATAATACACACGCGGTTCAAAACATAGCACTGCCCAAGCTGTGGCGAAAAGAATACTTTTAATAAAATCGCTAGAGGAAACGTCTGACAACGAGAGGATATTCTACTTCATTTATCCTAATATTAATTCCTTTTGTATCGAATCATTTATTTTCAACTGCACGGTTTCATATGATATTTATATACCACTTTATTAAAAAATTAATAAAATACCAACTCACGAAACGTCTCCATCGATGTATAATAGACGAAAAATAAATATAATATATAAAAAAGAATTTCTGAGCTATGTGCATTAAATAATGTCATAATAGAAAACTTTTAACACTCTTTTACCACATTCTGTACACTTCAATACAAAATTATTGCCCAATAAATCTAACAAATATCCAAAGCCATCTATCACAAGTGACAAATTACAAACATTCAACTGCACCGTGAAAAACTTGCAATTCAATTGCACAAAATAATCTACCCATCCACAATGAAAATATAAAAACGATCAAACTGTACAACCAATTTGCAGGTGCGCGGCGACTAAAACAATGACCCCAAATAAATTTCCAAAGAACCGTGACCGGTCACAACAACGTCAGTTTTCCAACAAAGAGATATTCGCTCTGATTCGAGCAGAAGCGTAACCACGAGGAGACAATTAAGAGAAGAACAAAATTGGCGGAAGGGACGGACAAATCCCGTAGAACATATTATTCTCTATCATCGTAGGTAAGTCCACCTACGTAGTAGGTGGTAATCCGTGATTAATGATTCCACGGTCGCCTCCCATCGTGCCATTTACTTCATTACGATCGTTTCTTACCTCCATCGGGAGTGGCCACCCATTAATATACCTTCTACCTATATCAATGATGGATTAACCTACTTGCACGTTATTACAGGTTAGACCGCGTCCTCCTCGTTTATTTTCGGACTAACCGGTCAAGTACTCGGCCTCTCCTCATCGCACTGTTCCTCTTCGACGTCGTGCTCTTGCTTGCCAGCTAGCTACTCGCCGCTCAACGAGCTTTTATTAATGAACCAACGTCGTTCTGACGGAGCCACCTCAGCTGCACGGTGTCTTCAAGGATCGCATGGCAATCTTTGCCTACGTACGAACTTGACGACTTATTTTCACGTCACGGGCTCGTTAGTGTGCCGTGCCCGGAGAGATCGATGGCTGGAGATCGAGCTATCACCGGCGAAGATCTTTTTTACATTTTCTTCTTTGTCCTCTTTTTTTCATTTTTGATGAATATGTGATTCAGGTAATTCCGAAGTTTTTGATGGAAGTTCCGGCTCCTGCGGGATAGCGAGAGGTGAAAAGTTCGTGATTCATGCTTTCAGGGTGAAATTGAATTTGCGAGCGTGGACGAGCTTCTAGGATAATCGATACACGGTTTAATGGCTTAACGCTTAAAGCATCGGGCGCTGTGACAGGTTATGAAGTAATGAATCGTGGTTTTACTGCGTATACTGTTTTACGAATCGCGGGCGTCGATTGGGCCGATTTGAAGAATAGCGTCATTATCTTCGTTTAGTTTGGATAGTTCAGACTGAATGAAATTAAGTTGGTGGTGTGCTTGGAAGAAGTGTAGACTGTGCGATCTTTTGTGCGCATCTAACTCCTTTTTTCTTTCATGAAGTGATCAAATATGAAAAGGAGTTATGGAAGGAGGACAAGTAAATATATTTGTTATAGAAAAATAGTGATGCATTAATCATTTAATGTTTATTTAACGCAGCATCCTTCCTCTAGAAAAGTTCAACTTTCATTGTCCATTGCTTGCCAATTTTATTACGTGCACTAGAAGCAAATTTAATTCCACAACAGATTCAATACGAACTAACGAAACATTCTACAACTCTGTAGAACATACAGTTTTCAGCGAAACACTTCTAACACGCTAAGGTACAATAAAAATTGTATGAAAAACATCCGAGTAATATCATAGTTATATATTTTCAGTCCGTAACGATGGATTCACTATTCTGTTGGATGACCAGCCCTTGAGTCGCCGATAATATGTCGGACCCGCGGGTCCTGGCCTAGTCAGAGTCAATATTATTCATTAAGGTAGTAGTCAGCAAGATAACTACTGCCAAGAGGCAGACTCCGCGTTGGCAAAGATGACACAACAAGGGCTAAGGACAGCTGTTTGCAAAATCTTGATCGACTCTTAAACCATCCAAACAATGGACATCTTTCTGGGGGAAAATATCGACGTTTCATCTTCAAACCCTCGTGCACCGCTGTGAAACTTCGTCAAGCACGCGCGAGCGTAAGCAGACGGAATGCAGCCACACGAAAACCTAAATGTTCCCTTTCACGAACGTCAATCCGTGCTCATCGTCGAACGAGCGTGGAACAATGGCCAAACTGACGACGCATTGTTCGTCGAAAACGAAAGCGAAGCGACCCTATCATCGACGTCGTCATCGATACGTCGCGTCGCGACCAAACCTAACCATCGCGATCATGTTCGTTTAATAGTTCGACTTCAAAAGCGAAAGGGCGATTGAACGTACATCGACGTGGAACATTATAGCTTGGCCCAAGTCATTAGTCTTCGTCAGCTATAGCAAAGGCCACGATTATTCGCTGCTCAATGACACTGAGAGATAAGCTTCACTGTGGTATTGGAAAACAAGCGAAGCAGGTTCGAAGACAAGGTACGAACAAAGGGTATTTCTGTTGAGAGCTGAAATTCAAAAAGTAGTGCCTACCCTTGAGGATTAGCATGTCATGTACACGGTTGGAATCCTCTACACTATCATGTTCACGTGAGGAAACCTCTACAGTATCATGGTTAGTTAGACGTGTGAGTAACGTAACTTTCGCAGCTGGTACTCCTGGCTTTTATTATTATTCCAATTATTTCTGTGCGTGAGCGATGAAAGGAATATAGTGTCATTGTGATATACTCAAGCTGCAATTATGTGGGCAGAAGACTTTATACAGAATGTCTAAACTAAATAAACCACTTGTAGGAACATAAGAACTGCATGCATCAGAATACTGACATACCATTTTTCTTATAATATATAAAAATATAATAATTACAATTTGGGAAATGTGTATAGAAGTATAAAATTGTCTTAGAAGTGTTAGGTTATTCATTTTCCATACAAATGCATTAAAATGTAATAAATTTAGTCAATTTAAAGTCGAATATTAAAGCTTTCCCCAAATTTTGATATTTTAAATACGGCCCTATAATGTACATACCACACAATTTAACGTTTAATAGGCTTGATCGTTAAATTGAAACAACACTTGCAATTATAATAAATCCAAGAACGTTATCGGCTCATTGAAGAATCACTTGTACCGGAATTATGTATCATACAACGGAGTAACGCTAATATTATTTGCATAATACTTCAATCAATGGCTAATGGAAAATATAATTATTGCAAAGTTAATCAGTCAAGTGGAAAAGGGATCAGTCACTGAGAAAACTAAAAAAAGAGACGAAAATTTGTGAAGTACAATTATTTGTAAAGGGAAATAAACAAAGAGAACAAGTGAAATAGTTTCGGTGAAAAATAGCCGTCGAAAGTAGAAGAGTAATAGAAACGTAGGCAGAGTTCGACTGCACACACATTTGTATAGGAATCTACATACATTTACACTGCACTGGTTTTATTGCTCTAACCCAGCTTCCTGCCCCCTTTTTTTTATGTGGACCGATTCGAACGAGCCATGGAGTTGGGTTAGGTGTCGGTAGCCGTCAGCCGTTTTATTTCAACGATGCACTACCCCTTTTTCACTTCGGGACAGCCAACGGTTAAACGATCACTTCGGATCTTTCTCTCGTGCTAAACTGACCACTCACTATCGCTGTTTTGTTTTTAAGAAAGAAAACTCTAGAAGGGTAAACGAAAAAGAGGCACGCGACAGGTGTCCTCACTTATTGTGAGACTAAAACATGTCACACAATCGCATTCTTTCTTTCTAAACGAAGATAATTTAGAACAATATCCAATGAATTGTAAAAAGAAAGTTTGCAGTTATTTTTGGTTTTGTTCATAACGGAATTCCAATTAGTGATTGAAGATAGATACGTACATGTTACTGCAAAAAATGTTGATCAGTTTTATACCTCAACGTCGAGGATTCTGATAATATTGAAATATGTCAAAAGAGATACAAATTTTAGGAGATTCTAACTTTAATTTGCTTAGTTTCAATATTATTAGGAAAACCAGGTTGATTCTTTGTTCTTTTTCACGAAAGTGGTTTGCACGAAGTTACTCCGATAAGTATTAGGAATTTTCGATTATATCAATGATTCGGTAATACAACCTTCGTCTCTTCGTTCCAGAAGGTCCTACTCAGGGTAAGTAAAATTAGGATCATTATCATTATCATTTGATTCACTAATTATCCAGATTGTACCGAAGCATATTTAAGAAACAGATATCGCAGCTCTTAAGTCAATTCTATTTTCTATTCTCCGACTACGTATCACTTGTCAGTATACTAAAAATTTGCATCATCTAACTAATCCCTTTTTGTACGTTGATCTTGTATTCGAATTCTTCGACCAACAGAAAGATGAAGCTACGATCAAGTATCCCTCGCAACTATTTAAGATAACTTCTGATATGTTTACGAAAATCTGAAAATGGACCAACTCTCCCTAAGATTCAAATGATACCATAAATTTCCCCACTACCGTGCGCCGCGGGTGCATAAAAATAAGTCTCTAAAGAAGCAGTCTCAATCGTAGAAATATATCCAAGAATATTCTCAAAGAACATCTTTTTAATTAATTTCATTATACGCCCAAGACTTCCCGTCTCCAACGGAGCGTACCGATTCCTAGCAATCTGCCCCACGATTTAAAGCCCAAGCTCTGCTCGAGACAAGAGCGGAGTGCCCTCGAAACGGAGGATCGTAGTCGCAGACACGTCGTTGAACAACGGTATTCAGAGTCTCGAAGTCGACGGGCATTGCGCAGGGGCGCCATTAGCGACCTAATTCGTCCCACGGGTGTCCTTTAAGTGGCGTCCGCCTCCGGGAGACCGGGGGCAAAGACGGCTGAAGCACCCGAAGCGCGGGAGATTTTTGTCAGCAGGCAATCTGCATAGATTTACATCCGCTTAGTCGCTTAGTTAAACGCTTTATCAAAGTCCCGTTCGGGCGAACAGCGCCTCTGGGTAATAGACGGTCATTTCTCGTATGGTCGAACAGTCTATGCTACGCCATGAACGAACCTCAGGATTCCGGCCCCGTTTTGTCACCCGTTCATCCCTACAAGGGACTTCAATTATGCTTCAAGCCCGCATCCTGTCCGCCGTTATGCTCGAACCATTGCGTCGCCGCGATAGACGCAGCCGGGCTTCGTCTAATTATCAGCTGTTTCGGTGCATCCGCATGCGATAATAGCTGGACCTGAACGCGACTAAACTACGGCTTTGGAACGACGCTTGCGGGACAAGGCGGTGGCGAGGCTGAGATTTTGGCGAGGCATTAGATGTTGGTGAAATGGTTGCGGTTTTAAAGGAGTGTCGGCCACAGTTGGAGGTGAACTTACATACGCTATTATCCATGGATTAATCTTGCGGGTGTTTATTTTATGTTCCTGAGTTCTTGAACGATTACTATTCGCCGAAGAATTAGGATAACGATGGAAGCTTGGATGTAGCGTAGAGTAATCACAGATTTGTGATATCAGTTTTATTTATTTGAATTATAATTTCTGTGATCTGTAACTTGACGCAATAGAATGTTAGTCTATTTTACCTATTCTAAGGGTAGGTATGAAGCGTATTAGAGTTAATATTACTTTGCGTACTTTCGACACTTATTTAACATTCATTGCAACTACATTGTATTTCTTATATTTTATAATAATTAACAACTTAATTTGGCAGCTTCCCAGTGATAAATTAAGTGAAGCCCTTCAATTACAGGTGCTTTCTACACCTTTCGGCAACACATATTTAACACCAAAACTACCGATAGGTTTTGTTACTATTTATACAGGGTATGAACACGAAAGTGGTTGAATGGACATTAAATAGGGATATATATGTACAAGTGCAATTCTGTCTTACTGAAAGTCATAATAAATTGCTGCAACAATACCTATATGTTCATAACTTGAAAGCAAGTATGACGCTATTTAAAAAAAAACAAACAAACTTCTTATTTTTATCGTCTAAAATACAGTCCATCGTTAATCTAAAAGGTACTTTTGAGTAAAGGTAAGTAAATGCCCTCAAAATCTTCCGTCGACGACTATCCAACACACCCTGCGCACTGAAATATCTCGAATACACCCTTTGTGACTACATACTTCAAACTATGTATAGTACACGCTCTAATCATAATGCCCTTTAATAAAGCAATATTAAACGACGTCATTAATAACGACTTTCGTGCAATTTCTCGACAGTTTCACACGTGAGAAAAAAAAAGATCAGTATGTCGCTTTATGAATTCTTCAGACAGTGTTCCGTATCCCTAAGGCTGACGCGCGTATACACCGAAACAAAAGCAATTTGCATTGAAATTACGTCGCATCGGCATGATAACGAGACATATATTACGCCTACGATACAGCCCATGGTGAAACGACGTTTACGAAATTTATATCCGGCCTGGCGTGTTATATTAAAGTACAGGATGAAGTAATTTACAGTTTGTTACGTTGCTATCGGTAGGAATAACGGACGATCTCCTATTTCACGTCCGTTCGCATCGCGTTCCAGCAGCCATCGCGAATGCTTTTCGCGACAGTTATACGAGGCACAAGATGAACGACGACCTAATTTTCATCGTTATTATTACAGAATATTAACAGATACCCATGCGAATAGTGAACAGGTGAATGATTTCCCGAAATCGATTCTTCCTGTTTCTATCGTAAATTATTGTTTGCCAGTTATTAAGTAATAATCATTTGCAAAGTAATAAAGTCGAAAGCATTCGGGTACTTCTCTTCGCTTTTTAATTCTAATCGATACACTGTACATGTAATACGAGTTGCAAATTAATAATGAACATTAAAGACGATACGGGGTTATTATTTATTATCGTTATACAGCTTCCGTCGGAAATTAATAATTTAATTTATTATTGCAGTTATTATTATATAATCTCGCAGAATATTGACGTTTCCTTTTTGGCACTAGCGTCAGAAATGGAATGATCGTACCTCCAAAGGGGACAACTGAATTTTCGATGTCCAGTCGAGGACGTATGATTGCCACTTTAAAAATGGCCTCAATAGCGTCAGCAAAGTTTCCTGTGCAAATAAAAATTCGCATGGCAAAGCTGTGGGGAAAGCAAACACTTCGGGATTCTCGCGAGAAATGCCACTTGATCTATAATGAAAGAATATCAGAATTCTATATGGAAAGAGGTGTGCCTGAACACATTTTTCCATTACGGAAGTATACTTAAAATCGCTGATCAATCAAATACAAATTTTTCCCTGCACGATCTTTATTGCGAAAATCAAATTCGAGGTTTTAATTTATTTCTAATTTAAAATTGGACAAAACAAAAGTCCTTTTGGCATCAATTTTTTGATACTCTTCTATATAAATGTTCGAATTTTATCAAGCAATATTAATGCTCTCTAGGATTTCCAGAAATATTAAAACGTTATACAGTTTTAAGAGAACAATTTGAAATTTGAAATAAACAATAAAAGGAGATGTCGAGATAATAATAACAGGTTGCAAAGAAATATTTCAGTAATATTTAAATTATGCAAAAAAATTGTAATATAATTGCACATACGATATTATCAAGCACAAAGTATTTTAAACAATCAGAAACTCCAACTGTAATTAAGATGAAATCAAGCACTGTCTATGCATAAATTAAGAATATATAAATATATGCAGAATGGTATTCACAAAAATGTTTTTATTTTCGGCAAATAAAATAGAAATGATAGAAATCTTGTAAATTTGATGTCCCGTGACGTCAATGAACGCGTCAGCACTTTCCCACGTATGCAGCAGTAGACAAGAAGCAATAACATTGACTATTTTTCGGAAAACATTCGCGTGGCGGACCGGTTAAAACCGAATGAAATTGGTTCTCGCGGCAATAATCGAACCGCAATTTGCAAAGTGTAAATATAAATGGGAAAAAGCTATGATTCGATAAGGACGAAGATAGCACTGAACGTATTGCATCATATTTTCCATTACCACCAGCCGATTGCTGTGGCGGTTACACGTTAAACTGCAATTCCGATAACATAACCGCAAGTTATCGCTCCTCCTGGAGCCCAAGAGAAAATCCGCCATTTCGATCAAATAGTATCCAACGAATCCGCCGAATTTACCGCAATTCTACGCAAACCGACCACGGTTCGCAAATGTGTTCCCAGTTTTTCACAAACATCGGATTAACATTTCATATCTCGCGTGACAGGGGCAATGGTGATGGTATCAATAATTAAATGATTAGTTATTAAAAATATCATTAGATATTAATCGTTAAAAATTATATTAATGATAATTTAGTAACAGTTATCTTCGAGCAAGTCAAATAATTCACAGGAGTGTTGGTTATAATCTATCATTTGTCATGTGTAAATTTTGGAACAAAAAATCTAGAATACAAAAAAATGTATCTAGATAATATTCTTTCGAAAGTTATTGTTGCGAAACTGACACGAAACGTGTGTGCCCTTTTAAAATTGCAATTCTGCCATGCACTCTATTTAAATAATGGCAAAATACATTTAGCAGCGATGGTCATCGTCAGTCATTTATATTGTTATATGGCGTAGGAATAAAGATATTAAAATGTCCGCGGCTACCCGCCTTTCCCCTATATAGAATAAAAGGACTGAATAATTTGACGATTGCATCCTCCGCAATCAGGCACACTTGTTTAATCAGAAAATGGAAAAACGGGCAACTGACGTTTCAACTCTGGAGTATTAAATTTGTAGTGTTCTGTGGAACAATGTACATACCAAAATTATTGTACACTTTTATTTCAAACTTTTTTTTCTTTGGTTTTAAAATACGATCAGTAGCTAGTCCATTTGACAATTTCCCCAAAATTCAAGCAATTCATCTTTCTTATTGTATAATTTAACTAAAGGCATATACGAGAACTAAATTCGTCCATGAACAAACGAAGCTTTAGTATAGAGTACAAACATCTAGTCCGAGTGTGTTATTAACACCGAGTGTACACGGGACAAACTTTGTATATATTTTCGAGTTCAGTCAGTTCTGGTTAAACTCCAAACATGTTCTAAAGTTTACATCAGTTCTATACCAAGACCAAGATAGTTCTAATCAAACTCTAGATTCTAAGCGAAGTTCCGAATAGTTCTATTAGAAGTTCACACGGTCTACTGTTTCTGTCACCGATTCCAAGATCTGAGGATAATATCGCATTTTCAAGAAATTCCTTGCCGATGACACATCAAACAAAGTATTACATTATAAATTCCACTGTATTCTGCCGATTGTATTGATTTCTATTAAAATTTAAGATGGTTAATAATTAGTTCTAAGAGATACATATCGTAAATCCATACAAATTTGTTATACAGGTCATCTATTAAAAACATGTTTCTTTAATATGACCGAATGAAATGTTTATGAAATGTTGTATCAAACTATAAGAATAAAATATGCGTACTTCAACAACAATTTTTTACAACGTAATAATCACAGCTTTGACAGAAAATATTTTATTAGTACCGTAGCTGCTGCCATGTATTTTTCAATGTGATTTCTCCAATAATAATTGTTGAGCAAACTAACTTCCATGACCTCATAATCTTGAATTCGCAATAACAATTACTCAACTGTGCCTTTTTAATAACCTGCAAGATCGTCTATATAAATTTCTTTAGAATGATTGATCGCCACGTCTTTTATTATCAGATGCAATGTCTCTCCATTTGTCCATTAACTTACCTTCAACTATCGATCTCTTTACCAAATTCACAATACCTATAAGAACGTACCTTGCAGGTGCAGTTTACAATACAAAGCCAATTCAACCCCCATTTGCAATTGACTTTCGTATAATCTAAGAATTGTCGCTGAATAATTTTGGCATTCTAAGAACAGCAAGCAGATTTTATTCTTCCTCATGTGGAATAATCTAACACTAACGCAAAAGTTAAAGTTAAAGCAAAAGTCCGGGTGGTCGATACGATTCGTAGAAAAGATATTTCGGCAAAGAACTCTGTTAGGGGGACTCCCTGGATATTTGCACAAAGGTGCCGTCTATATTTTACTCGAAGGACCACCCAAGTTGTACGGCTTGGGACCGTGATAATAATAATTACTTGTGACACGGGTTGATACAATATCTAACTATTTTATTGTATCGTTCTGTTACAGATATGGTGTAGGTGTAGTTGTTCGTTGTCAGTACTTGGACTGATTTCTATCTATTCTATTCTATAGTTTCTGTTACTGTGTTGTTACTGTCTATACTTTCTATACTGTTAATCTCTCTGGCTGTCTCTATTACTAATCTATACTGTGATCTATTTGTTTCTCTGTTAGTCTATACTGTTCTATACTGTCGTTACTGTCTGTTTGTTTCTATGTTACTAATCTATACTGTTCTATACTATACTGTCTCCTCTTACTGTCTGTTTGTTTCTATACTGTCCAAATTCTCCAAGTTCCTCTGGTTTTAAGACATCGTGTTCTCCCCTTCCATTACGCCCTTGACGTGATGTTCTTTAGGAAGGGGCACGGTGATTTTCCACAGGGGAACTTGGGGGTGGGCTACGCACTGGCGGTGCTTGGGGTATTTCCCATGCCTTGCCAGGTGGCGAGTCGCTGCCGCGGACACCCGAAAGTGGCGAGGCCGAGTCATGCCTTGGTGCAGCGATGTTTATGGCAGGGTCTTCTTTAAGGCCTAATTACATGTGCCCTTTGCACATCTGCAGAAAAACTAGACAGTCACGTACTCCGTGACTGTCGTTAATTGCTCTGCCATAAATCTTGCCTTCTCGCACCTTAACAAACTCGTTCTATAAGACAACTAGTGGCTAATTTCGCGTCAAAATATTGATCGGCGATAATCGATCATAAATAGCCCACAGTTTTCCACGGTACATTGCGTGCCTTTAATGCGTTTGGACAAATATTTGTAGTAACCTTACAATTTCTCCGACCAGGGGGAATGGGGGGGGGGGGCAAGAAAAATGATTCTGTTCGGTGCGTTTGTGTTGCGGTTCGTGTAGACAGTAAACGGTGAGCAGCTTAGAAAGGGAGGCCAAGTCCACGGACCAGAAACGGGAGTAAGGACGACAAACGGAAGGAGGGCAGCCGCGAGAAACAGAGGAAGAATGAGAGGAACAAGAAGGTTGGTGGCAGGATCCGATGTGAAATACTGTTTCATTTCGCATTTTCATACAAACTACTGACAGACTCTTTTAGATGCAAATTCAGCGTTTACCGAACTCGACCCACGATGCATCATCTCGCAACACTGTAAACCGTTCTTCACGGAAAACCGCGACATTCTTTCGATTCCTCGCACCCTTCGTAGCTGGTCCTCTGCGTTTCTTCTGGATTTTTTTTTTAGAAGAAAACCCTGCCCGTTTTGGAGGACGAGATAAGAGTACGACATGCGGATTAGGACGAAAAGTGGACGATGATTGATTGCGCGTGTATTACGTTCCGATTTGAACACGACACGGATTCGGTTGATAGAGGGGTGGCATTTGTCAATTGATGTATCACAATGGTTCCGGTATTAATTGTACAAAATATTTGTTAGCAAAAGAATTGGTTTCTAAAAGTGGATTTACACTTTTGCTGATCTAGAGATATTCTTTCAAACAGGTATCGACTAATTCGCTAATACTAAATATAATATTGTGTATTCAAATCAGAAAAAGTTAAATGATTTTTCTTATTATGGGCAGTCAGTATGTTGAACGGAAGAAAAATTCATCATTTTGTTCCACGTCGTGAAACAATTTCCTTATAATTATTTATTACTTACAATTTTCTGCGTCTTGTATTTAACTGAAGCCTGCTTTTCTCTATCGACTTCTTAACTCTGCATACATCTTTTATTAATGAAAACGAATTGGCCAGGATTTTTTTTAGTCATTCTTATCGGCAAGTAAATTAAGGAAATTATCGCAACGCATTTTCCTTGCAATAGGTAACGAAATAAGAATAAGATTGGTCGATAGAGAACGATCAGTCTCCATTAAGCTCCGCGATAATAGATAAACGAAAATGCCCGAGAAAAGTTAATTCGAACTGCTGAAGATAAATACAACGATACCAAAATTATCCCCAAAAGCAATACTCGAGGGGAACCGAATAATTTCATTTCACAATTCAACCATTCCGAAACTAAATTCTCTGCGTAGTGCTCAACCACCCCCGCCGCCCCAATACTTTTTTGTCTGCCGCGGGTCGTATAACAGAACCTGTTACCCGCTCAGAAATTCCAGGTCACGCTCATAAAAGTAAAGATGGGAGCAAAGAATTTCTCGTCTAGCTGCGAGGACAAGCAACGATCCGGTAATTTCCGAATTAACGCGAAAGGTGTTCGCCACTTTTCCCGGCGTTCTACACACGCGCTGCTTTAAGCAGAGGTAATCTCAATGAATGTTACAACGTGTGCACTAGAGGGAACGGCGAAAAGCAGCACTCTACCGGAACGCTGGAACTTACAACCATAGGATGGGCGTCCTCGAAACTCCACGGCCATAAATCTCGAACGAAACTAAGCCCCACCGACCCGGCCGATGCAACTTTAAAGCCCGTTAAGTGATTATTAACGTTCCTTCCACGCCAGCCGCTGTTAATATGCAAGAACCGAAGCCATTCTGAAATACGCATCCGTAATTACTTCATCGTCTTACACCGATGTTCCTGTCGGCGCTCGCTACGCTAAGCAAACTAATAATTCCCACCGCCGCGCCGTACACACTGGCCAACTTCTTGTCAAGTTCTGGCAAATGCGCCATGATGATGTTATAGTGTCTTCGGGGTTCCGGTGTTTCTTCTTGATAGAAAAGAAGGAGGAGATGGGGAGGAATGTGGAATGTGGCGTAATAATCTAATTAACAGGGAAAAGAATATATTCTATTTGACCAAGCAGATTAATATACCAGCTCCGATTAATATACTGTACAAGAATTGTTTTTACGTAATACGCGGCTTCGATGCTACCATCGGATGAAACGATATCCTTAGTATACGGAGGTCGTAAATCTCCGTTCCGAATTTCTTCGACACCGTCGCGCACGTATGACCCTACGACCGTTTAAGGAGATAGGGGTAGTATATTGAATGACTGCTCGTTTAACGTAACGAATGATAACGATTTTAATTGCTATTAACAAATGAATGATAACAAAAGATATTAAACGGATCTTACAGTCGTGTTTAGTATAATGTACAGTGAACAATTTCTGGGATGATAATGTTTCCCGTTTGGTTTGAAGTAGGAGAGTATAATGGTTGCTCCTGCTTCTGAGTGAAGACAAAATGGTCGAGTAAGAAGATGATACTTTGACTTGCACCTTTGAGAAGAAGACAGACACACCTGAAGAAGGAGAGGATACTGCTTCTCCTCTTCAGTGTGCTGGGTAGGACCCTGTCTTGGACTCTGTGCTAGACTGTCTTAGACTGGCTTCCTCGTCGAATGTGCTCCAGCACATCGACTCGGAAGTGTGTTTTAGGCACGCTGATTGGACATTAGGAAAAATGACTAATTTCCAATCAGCGTATTTTCAAGAGGTGGTCGCACCCTTCCTTAGCGCACGAAGCGCGTTTCCTGAAGGGAGGGGGTGCGTCCTTAAATGTTGCAGATTATTTGGCAACGCCACGGAATTTCCACCGGGGTCCTAGAGCTTGACCTGGTCGGGCCTGCTGGGTACCAGCTGCGAGGCCCTTGTGGAAACTCACGTTTATGACGCATGCAATTGACTGTTGAGGTCGTATATGCGTAATTTCGTATACTCCAGCGGATTATAGAATAAAACGACTTCCTCAAAAACAGTTCTATTATTTGCGCGTCATAAACGTCCTAACAATCTGCACATCGAAGGTTGTTCTCTGTACCGATTGCTAGCCGTATTTTTATGGGGGTAGCCATTTATTTTTGCATGGGTTCGCGGGTTTGCCGCGTAACAAGAATAAAAGCAGGTTCCTATCAGTGCTAGGCTGTCCATCGTATCAGTAACTCCGCGTAACGGTAAGCTAATATTTAATATGCAAGATAAATGAATTGGTATAAAACGAAGTAGAAACGCACTGAATAATTACTGAACAAGTAACGTCTTTTAAATGTAATATGGAACGGTAATTGTCTGAACTGTGCAATGACAACTTTATTTAGAATTTGGGCGATCTTCTAAAAGGAAGGTCTAAGTACGAATTGTAGTATCATGTAATTCAATTTGAATTGTCATATCTCGGTACGAAATTTCTATGAATAATTGCTTATAAGTAACGATTACCTTTTAGAACACAAATGTTCTCATCGAATCCGGTAACTTATCGCAAACGCAGCAGAAATCGATACAAAAACGCACAGAAATCCAAACTTCCATCAAACCGATTTCGACCGGTTTCAACAGTATCGGTCACGAAATACGAGACTCAGATCACGACAGGATTCACGGAGAAATGATTGCAGAGTCAACTCCACAGAACATGTTCCATTATTTTCGTAACGGCAAAACTCGGCTTGTGCCTCCAAAATAGACTCGTTTATTCTTAGAGGTATTGGTAGATTGGTGGTCGGAACCGTACTGAATTTTGGAATCGCGTAAGCTTTCAGGAAAGTTCGGATGTATTTGTGGTCTTGGAAAGATAGTATATAATTGGCTATGGGGTGTGTCGGAAACACGATGGAAATGGAGAAAAGTATTTTCATATTTGAGTTATTTCCATATTTAGAAATACGATATATTTCTTAGTTTCACGATTTGGCACGCGTGGTGCCCTGGTGATTCGAGCGTTTATAATTTTCCTATGGTCTACGTTAAACGTGTCCGATAATCAGCCAGCTTGCGGATCGTACTTCTTTAAAGGACGAAATACATTTGTTTCTCGCAATCCCTGCAAGCGTTTAGCACCCTGCGAAATATATATTCCTAATCGATCGTTGGATGCACCTCGTTCATCTACAACCAGTCATTTCAATCCGTGCATCCTGCCGTTCGAACAACGCACCAAACACCGTCCACCCAACTTAATCTCTTACATCCCCGCATCGATTATAAAAATTGCGCACAGATCGTTGGCTGGAGTTCAGGAAACACCGGCATCGAGTTCCAATCACTGGAAAATAAGCCAAACCGTAATAGCATCCCCATCAGCAGTCAGAGGGACGCCAAATTAGGATGAAACGACTGATCGTGTAGCGGCATACGGAGTGCTGCAAACGATAAAAAGAACTTTAACTGCCGCGGGGAGAATCTGAGCCCGTTACCTCGTGGGGTCGTCATACATACGCCGGAAGAAAGCTGGAGAATTTCCCTCTAACCGTTTGGCGTGCGGCCTCGCTATTATGCCGATGGAGGAATTAGTTTTGCGGCCGGCTATTACCATCCTAGCCGGGACCACGGCCAAGCTTCTTTATTATTAACTTTACCATTCGCAACGGGTCTACGAAAGCGAGCCACGCGCGTCCTAACTGCCATCCTGCCAATGCGTGTGTTCCAGCGGAACGAGCGGCTTTGCATTCTCGACTACTTCTTCCACGGTATCGCCTTCCTCCGTGAACCTTCTAATTAACGACGACTGTGAGCCTGATAACAGCTTCTGCCTGGCGACGAGGACGGCAACCTAACCCAACACCCTTCTTCACGTCGATCTCTCATATACTCGAAGGGTCTTATCGTCCGTCAGGGGATAGACCACGCTGCTGACTTGTTTACGGCTAGGTAATTACGTGGCTCGGGGAGAAAGAAATGAATGTTCTCGCTTTTTCTTTTTTATGATTTAATGATTTTGTACGTTATGAGTATTTTTCTGCTATCGATGTGATGCACCCCTGAGCGGTCAAGAGAAAGGAGAAAAGATTTGTGGTTTTCTATATTGATGGCCTCGTAATCAGTGGTAGACGAACACGTTTTTGGTAATAATGCTCACTTGGCAATAAATCTGTTTTTATTTTTGCTATTGTATAAATACAGACACCTTTTAAATTATAATTAATTTTGCACGTGTGACAACGACAAGCGATTTACGTCTGAAGGGTAAAGGAACAAAACTACTTATGTGTCCCTGCTTGTTTTGTATAGTGCGAAATTCGTCCACGAACAATTCGGGACAATTATTCTGTATTAATTAAAGTGTTTCTAATCTAATTAACATCGGAATATTAACCTTCCGCCGACAATATGGTTTTTCAATAACGCGGACGGCGTAACGGAGCATTCATTCCCGGGCCAGATTTTTTATTGTTCTAGGATTTACTAACATTTGAAAAAATTCTGAGATACTTGTTAAACACTCTAATTTAATGTACACGTAGGGTATAAGTTTTTCCATATGCGAGAAGAAGGTCCTCTTCATTTCGGAAAAACTGAAGAATCAAATTTTCGCCTGCAGCTCAACGACTCGTTACGCCAGTGGAGGGTTAATCAGTTTCACAAACTGGGGTAGTTGAGGGGGTTAGAATTATAAAACCATATTACTGAATAAGCAACGCTAATATCTTAAAGTGATCCCTCACCGAAAGAGATAATTACATACATATATTCAAACATAATTACGAAAAACACCAATTTATATCCACGACTTTAAACATTAGGATAAATTTCTATTTAAATACAAGTCAAACAGCAAAAATTGTTTGAGGATACTTCAACAACAAAACAAAACATTTCTATCTAACATTCAATTACACTGGTTCTTGCCAAACAATTTTCCAAATGCCTCGCCGCGTGAAATCATCGCAAGTGGAACAAAATTTATCGACAGTCAGATTTAATCTTTGTAAAACAAAACGAGAAAATCTGGTTCATTAAATTTCGTCCGATTTCACGACGCAGCGCGGCGGAGTTATCGCGTCGCGAGATGAAAAATATTCGTTTGCTATAACGAAATATGCATTTAAAAACAATATTCATTACACTGTAAATATAGCTGGCGGAAGCGCAGTTTCAGAGATTTTGGTCGCGTTATTTATCCCCCTGTTTGCTCTCATCGCTTCAACCGCTAAATATAAATCAACACCGAAGTGCCAGTCCACATAAATAAACAAATCAAACTGTAATTGCTATATCAAAGCCACATGAATCCCCCGCGATTGAATTGAGCATGATCGAAACAAGTATAAAAAGTATTGCAGAGTGGAGGGACATCAAGTTTTGGGAGGGCATGAAATTGAAAACCCATATACAACATACCGCGTAAATTATTAAGCTATGGTATTGTGAAGATTATTTTCAGTAAACCTCACGCATTTATTGTATAGGAACGGGGAAAGTAATAAGACTTCAATTTTACTTAAATATTACTAGTTAATTAACAAACTCTGTAATAAATAAAACGTTTCGCTAACAATACTCTCGTCAACATGAAACTAATCTCAATGCACTCTCTATCAATTCTCAAACAATTCTGACTGGCGCATGCGTCATCCACTCTACATATTCTTTCACCCTTTTAGTTCCTCTCTCATTATATTCCTCATTTGCTCTCACTCATTTAGGATACACACTGCAGACATTTCGCATCCCCTTCGCACCTCTAGAATTCTCGCCCGAATATTTCTCAATCACGCTTCTAAGTTTCCGTTGCATTCGAAGTCATTTTAAACAATCTCACAGCACTTTCATTTGCACGGTATATTCGTAGAAGTAACTATATGTATGTATACTGGGAATCTAATTCATGAAAATACGTATCGTTCTTTTAGCCAGTTTATTAAGAGTTTTCTTAGAAACTTAGAGAACTTAGAGAAAAATTCCGAATATGTGGATAAACTTAATACTATGAGTATAAGCTATTGTTCTGAATTGTAGCTCCGCAGCATGATATTGAATTTCTGATGTCTGCAACAGCTTAGAGTAATTGATAGCTTGCAATTAGTGCTTTCATAGTACGCTGCACAACATCGCGCATAGCGGCCCAGTATTTCAATATGTTAATATCGTAGTCATACAGCTCTGTGATTATTGTGCGTTTAAAATTCTAATGGGCAAAGTGAGATTTCCGTTCACTAATATATAACAATTGTAAAATTGAAATTTTACAAACGTCAATGTATGGACAAGAAAAAATTAACTCTTATCTTTATACAAAAACGGAGCACAGATCTTCACGTGCAAAGTGTTTAAACAAAAATCTGAACTAAAAGGAAAACAAATCTATTAAGATTAAATAAAATATAGACTGCATAATATTACCCAGACAACTCACAAATATAAATTCTTCAATTCCTTCCCTACATACAGGGTGTTCCCGATGTACATGCATATGCAGATATATTCACAGGGATAGTGAAATGCCCACATATGACCAGAAATATGCCATAACAATATATACCCGTACATGCATTCAGTGACAGACAACAAAATATTTAAACGGTGAACAATACACAAAGTGAACAGCAGCACAATTTTGCAACAGGGAGATATAGATTATCTATCTATGTGTATGTTAGAAATAATATAATTATTTCTATAAGATTGTCAGGTTTACTAAAATTATGCTTATTCGTTGGAGGTTCTGGGGTAAGTACCATGGGGTTCGTCACAGTCCTCTTACCAAAAGGCATTGCCTTCCCCACTCCGTGGCCAGATCTTCCAGAAACAGAATCCCTATTCTTTAGCAATGTGACGTCAGGTCACTTGCCATACTCAAAGTCTCTATCTCTTGTATATAATAAACCATCCCTCGGCACTCGATAGCTAGAAGACCCAAGGTTGTCGCCAGCCATCGCCTGCCAACAGGATGTTTGGTTCCATTCATTCACTTCCAAGACGTGCAAGGACAATGTCAATCCTGGGACATTCCTAAAACACTATTCGACCACGTGTAAGACTGCGTCCCCATCATAAATGATCCACAGGGGGCATAGTACTTCGCCATCCGATTCTATTCCATTCTTCAAAAATACGCTGTTGCTAACATGTATGTTACAAGTGTGCAGAAGGAATTGCTCAGAATAAATGATTGCTGGCAACGTGATATAAAATATCTATTTACGGACATTACTAACACTCACCTATACAAATACCAATTCAAAATTTCCTTTTCTTCGTCACTGTACCTACAAAACCACATCATTCACACTCAGCGGAAACTCTCATGCCAGGCCATCGAAAGCAGGCCGGCACCTTCAATGACCAAATGAGACCGCGGTGTTTCGTCGGACATCGCATGTTTCCGACGAAAATAACCACCCAAACTCTCATGCTGGCTTTCCAGCAAAAAAAAAAATCCGCACGCAGCGATGATAGAGAAGAAGAAAGATAAATGCAAACCGGAAACACCATGGAAAGAAGAAAGTGGTTGGAAAGGGTCATGGAAGGTGGTCTGCTCGGCCTCCGTAAAATTACTCCTGGCCACCGTTTGTCCCCTGCCCTCTCCATCTTCTCTTCGTGAACCACGAGAATATGTGCAAGTGTGCGTACGCAAGTGGCGGCAGGATAAAAAGGGGGGAAATAAAAAGAAGGGGGTAGACAAAGACGATCTTTCGTGGCAAAGTGTAGAGTGGCAGGGTGAACCGCCATGGGGTCTAGGCGGTCCTATGTACATCTACGTAATGCCCGCTGCTATCCGGAACAAATTACTCGAGGGACCAGGAAATTAAGTCGACATCTTCACGGGATCCAGCACGCAGGGATTAGTTAGCATACAGAGACACTCTTCCGCCCGATGAACAACCGTCTCCCTTTTGTCCCTCTGCAAACTGCACGTGCTCCACGGTGTCGGTGCCGTCGTTATTGCGCAGGCGGTGCAACATCCTTGTTACTACCTCCTCACACGGTCCACTCGTTCGTCCGGATTCCATTATCTAACGACTCGAGAGCGTGGAAAAACTATCGTTCCCATGGCACTGCGCGCTGTTAAGGTCCTTCTTCTCGCGGTTAAGACATCTTCTTATGGGGGAAGAAAAACTGGGCGGAGTGGAATGAATGGTGCGAAACCAACGGCGATGTACGTGTTGGTGTTCGGTTGCTCTGGCTGGCAGATTCCATTTTCATTTTCGTAGCTTCCAAAAGTGTTTGCATTCGTAAGAAAGTAACACTCGGTACACGTTAGATCGAACAGATGTGTGCGTAGAATTTAATGATATATAAAATAAGAGTTACGATTCAACCGCAAAATTGATTATTCATTAAAGATACCTTTTTGATGCGAGTTTACGTCTAGCTAATTGCATTTAGTCAATCCCTTTTAAGTACACAGGGTGTTCCGTGTAACGCGACGAATTTTTAACCACTTTCAGCCATCTGACAAAAAAAGGCATAGAATAAAAGTTGCAGGCTACAGAGTGTACAATAAATATCAGTAAACAAAACTTCGAAAACAGTTTATTTTCATGGCGAAATCAAGGTTGCCTTGGGTAAAACAAATAAGAATACAATGCAATTACATATTTATTTATTTTACCATGTTGTAGAAGACATCGAGAGGAATTCAAAACACATATTACATGATATTTTTATTAACATATTTCTCGATTTACAGTAACGGAAATGTGAAATACTTAGCTTTTCGACATATTTGACTTCAAGACAGCAAGCGGGTGAGAAATCGTGGGTCGCGTTACACGGTACACCCTGTATATATTCCAGACACGCTCCGAATATTATATACTTTCGTCTGGAGTGACATACACATCGGAGTTGCAACAAGGAAAGGAAACATTTCCACATACAGACAAGAACAATAATCCTGTCCGAACGGGCCTTCTTAATTACCCCCATCGTTTAGAGATAATCACATATCCAAGAGGGCCAAACTGCTGGCTCGAGGCCACAAAAACGTTGTCCAGCAATAACATTTTCCAGGCAACAATCAAAATAACTGAATTTTAGCCAGGCATGCATCCTCTGTGTTGTTCCGCTGTATGAACAGCAAAACACACAAAACTCCGGCCGCTTCGGTTTTAGCGTAATTGCTTCCCGAAAAAAGGGAGAGGGACGAACACAGCGGGAATGGAAGCTCGCCAAGAAAACAACGGATTACAACTTAATATATGTAGATTATCTCGGGGAAGCTGCGCTGTCGCTAAGGATATTTACTGGAGCGCGAGTAGCGAAGTTCGTAGGGCTAATGGCATCCGGGATCGTTTCCAACGACGCGATGAGACGAGCTTCCGATCGCTATTTGCATTGTTCTTCTACTTGTGACTAGACACAGATTGAACCAGGCGAAGTTGGGGGATGCCAGGGGGAGGGGGGATCTCTTAAATGCATCGATCTCGATATCGGCAATATCCAAAAGTGGATTTCCCTTGTTCGGGCACTCCTCTTTTCCTGCGCTAACATCTTGCATCTTCTGTTTCGGGCAAACTACCATCTTGATTCGTCATCGCGTTAAAGGCGATGGAACTTGAATATTTCATGGTTGCGGGAATCTTCCATCTTCGAGGATAGTTGAGGTCCTCAGAAAAGTTGTTCTTTCTTCCGTTTCCGTTCTTCCCGCTTTTCTTTAACTGGGCAGACATCGTGGAGATTCGTGATACTTATTCCGTTGAACATCAAAGATACACTGTGGGAAAGTGCACTTTTCAATGGTGTATATACATACATAATTCATCTTCTGAAAATGTAACGGAGCTTCTTGGTACTGCTTTATTGATTTCTTATTACTTCGTCTAACGAGGTAAATAACGCGCGCATATAGAGATACGATCGTCCTGTCAATTTGCAAATTCTAAAGTGTTTCTGGGAGTGAAGCACAGAGTTCGTCAAAATATGAACATACTACGGCAGAAAATGAGAAATAAGTGTCCACTATATTAGTCAAGCGTAATAAAGTAATAAAGAAGATAACAACTGTTCTCAATATTTTGAATCGTTATTTCTTATTATTAAAGAAGGAAATCCGTGCGTATGAGGGGAAATTTGTGTGCAGCATAATCCGTTTATAACCATAAAGCCATTATTAGGGAAGGCATAAATCGACAGAACTTCTACAATCACCCAACAGTATATAAACAATTCTACAATACTCCCGTTAGAAAATACCCAATACACGTGCCGAAGAACGCACTCGTGCTGCCAAACATGTTATCCTATACCCGTAGCCCGCAAACACCGCAACTTAGAAATCATCGAGGAGCATCGATCCGCGTCCATTTTCCCACCAGGAGCCAGTAGCAAGGATCAAACGGTTTCTCCTCGATCCCGGGCGCAAAGTTAAACCGAGCACAGGAGGCGAGTCGACGAGCGGGGTAGCTCGTTTCACGCTCCTCGCGCGGCCAATTCTCCGCGGCCAAGAGTATCGAGGCAACTCTCGACGAGCGTAAACCACACAATGCGCCACTGTAGCCGGCTATCGATGGAAATTGAATCTGCCGTATCGTGGGAACCCGGGGATTCGTCCAGTCGAAAGTTTTCAGCGGGAAAGAGACCAAAGGTGGAAGCGGAACAGAGGGAAGAAGCGAGAGAGCGGAACGATGGTAGCCGGTGTGAACTGCCTGGCCGATGCAACGGTAGTCAGGAAGCACTTGAGCGAGGCTTTGCAGACGCCCGAAGTCTCCATTTCGAGGACGGGGGGCGAGGCAAATCAAACAAAACCGAACCGGAGCATAGACCCGGCCTGGAATCAACTAAGCCAAGCCCATCGAGAGGGCTGGCTAAACGGCAAACTTATCTAATCCAACTTGGCTGGCGCGAACGCGAAAGAGGCCCACGCTGTCCCAACAGGCCCGGGGGACAAGGGACGCGTCGTCAGACGGAGAGAAAAACACGCGAGCGTCGAGCAGAGGGAAAATGGTGAAAGAGGAAGGAGGATATCTTCGGTGTGGAAGAAGAGATACCTGGCTCCCGGGCTTCGGCAACAGGATACGAAGTTTGCCTGACGCGTCGCGACTCGGCGAACGGGAATCGCCGGGCTCTCTTTAATTACTCCAGAAGGAACGTTAGCGCTGTTTAATCAGCCGTTCGTTCGGATGCGTCGAGTCGAGGGCTCGACTAGCGGCGTCAAAGACTAGAAAAGTACTGGGCGAAAGGACAATATTTGCGCTGGGAGCGTCAACCGCGATATCGGCGCGCAGGGGATTAATCACGTTCCCCCTGAATCAGGTGGGAAGTTGAACGAAACTGTCGAGAGGACGCGCTATTGTAAATTATCTGACGAATCGGGTTCAATGGACTTGTCGTTTGGTGACTTTCTGTTGGGCGAAGATCGAGACGCGGGGTGCAATTGAAGTCCATGTTTCAGTAAAATATAGTTTATTACGGTTACGTATGTTTTTGTGCGTTGTTTGATGCAACAATGAGATTAAGCCTAATGCTTTTAAAGCAACTTTTGGACTTGCGACCTGGGCTCAATACGATCTTTGGGTGGAAAAATCGTCTATGTCCGGAACTTGTCCCGGTTTTGTTCCAAACAGTATTGTTAATCGTGGCGGAGTTGAAATCCATATGTGGGAAGTTTTACAGAAATGAATCCGGTGTAAGTGTAATATAATTGTTAACAGGATTATTATGTATTTATTACAAACTATAATACGTTATTCAGCACTATATGGTCCTATTTTACTCTACACTGAATCCACGCTATTCTCTCTACACTACCCTACGCTGTACTACACTGTTTTACTCTACGCTGCTCCTCGATCTACACTGTTCTGCTCTCGACCCTACTCTGTCTATTCCCATTCATACATCCGTTTGTCCTCAGTCATTCTCGTCTCTCTGTCTCTCTGTCTCTCACTCTCATTCATATCCTTAAAGGTATCCTTGAAACATAGAAACAGGGGACACAGTTCTGCAGGCCATCGTTGCACGCCCGCAGACCGCCTGCGCTCCGCACTCCTACACATATTTAGAAAAAACTTTGTACTAAAAAGTGATCAGTGATATGATACCACAAATTGATATTTGAGGAGCAAAAAATCGTCGAAGAACCAGGTAATGGAGGGGGAATTAATAAAACTTATGGTTCAGATTCCTCAGTTTTGTAGTTGTGCTTTCATTTCCCAATAAATATATAAATACAACATGCGAATTTCTCATTAAATCCCACAATTTTGGAGCAAGAAATGGGCAAACCCAATTTTCAACAGGCATTTTCAAAAGTGTAAAAGGTATTCTTTCTTATAACATTTGTTCCACTAGTGCCTCGTGTGATTGCTCAAACAAGTAGTATTTAATTCAGTTTTACTCGATTTCTGACAACTCGCAAAATCTGGACTTACCCGGTTTTTGCACCAACGTCTTACTGAATATAGATTTGGACGATTGGTGTGAATGAGTACTTTTGGAAAAGTGGATAACAATGTCGACGAGTTTAATTCAATCGTTAATCAAAAATGCAGTGAATTTAATTTAATCTGATCATGTCCAATGTGTCCATAATCTTTGGTGAGATAAGAAAAGTTTGAAGGAAGAAATTTTGGGTTCTATATGAGAAAATATGAATACGAAGGACCTGCTTTTTTTCCGAAGGTATATGTATGTACATATGTACATACATATCCTTTGAGATTTCCAAATCGTTGTTATGCTTTCTTTATAGGCAATAAAGGAACAAATTCGATAGCATAAATATATTAATAAAACACTTTCAGTGCGAAGATTTATACAGCATGAATATATTTATGATGATATTTAAATTAATATCGGTACTGAGATAAATTAAATAAGCAGAACAAATGAAATAATAGATATTTTATTTAAGCAACTGATTCTAAATTATTATTTAATTGACATTCAGTTCCATGTATAATAACCGAAACTTCTTTCTGTTATATAATTAGAATTAATTATCCAATTTTCACCGTGTTCAATTAATGACTTTCATATATTTCGGTCTCCCTTTGTATGGTTCTCCTATTCTACTTGAAAATTACTGCTCCAATTTTGTGTGCACTCCATTCTATTTCGTTCGCTACCTCCACCCATAATGTCTCTACAGTATTACAATGATCATTTTTGTTTTTTCTACCCGTTTGAACAGACAACAGTGGACCGGTGTAAAATACGAAACGTTATAATGAAAATAAAACAGTATATAGAATAAAAGGCAGCTACTTATTTACTGTACATAAATTCTGTAAAAAAAATCTGCATTTGTTGGTTTCGCAAACAAAAGACTCGAATTGTCATGTACGCAAACGAATTACTTGAGCTTGGATACAATTAAAAGGGCAAACTTTGTTTTCAGTGGTGCAATATTTAACAGTTGCATGAGAAAGTTGGAAAACTTTACCGACTGTTGTATCGAATAAACTCCCCATAATTATTTGCAAAAGAACAAAATTATGTTTCGGAAAGTTCTTTTTGCGGAAACGGTGATATTTTTCGAGAGATGGCAGATACACAAATTCCGTTGAGCGTACTTACAGCAGATTCTGTTTGCAAACGAAAGAAAAATCAAGACGTTCCAGAGGGTAGGAAGGATAATTTCGTTTAAATCTAGGAAGCAGATCCCTTCTCATTTCTTTTTGATTGTAATAGAGATACTTTTCACCGAGTTTCGCTCGAAACTGTTTACTGCTCAAGCTAGTGAAAATCTCTCCAAGTTATTCCATTAGTGAAACGTAAGGAATATTCACTCAATGTGAAACTATTGAAAGAATTTTCATATAGTAATAACATAATTACCACGTACTTAATAATGCAAGAATAACTAACTACTAAGTATTATAATAAACTAAGAAGAAAAACTGCTTATGTCTCACTATCACCTTATTTTGCTGCATCAGCTTTATATTTAAAAAGGAAACATTCACATGGCATTAATTATGCTTCGTTCAACTGTTTTATGTAAGCAATTCACAATTTATTTTAGACACCGTTAATATTAACACAAAAAATACAACAACTTTTTTCACGAAGTAGCCGCCAGTCTTTTTTCGTTTTAAAATAAAATTTCATCTTTTGAACATTCGTCAGAGATAAAAAAGAAAAAATAATTAATCCACTAACGGAAAAATAATAGAATCATAATATAGTGCGCCCTCAATAAAGCCCAACGAAAATCGAACAAATAACTCCTTAGAAATCAGTACTACCCACTCAAAAAATAACATTGCGAGAAATCAACGCGTTCCAAATTCCTTATTCGTAAACAACGACTTCGATATCCTATTTACCCTAACCTTCCATCCCGTTGTCAATATCCCTAAATTACCAAAACGATTCAACAACACAAGAACAACAAAACTGGGCAAGAATACTCCTTTTGCATTCAACAACATCCTGAAATAACGCGCCCAGTTCAGCTTCCATCGGCGACAATAGAAATGAGTTCAATTTCAGGGAACCGCGATGAAACGACGCAAGTTCCAGTCGATGGCCGTTCGATCGGTCAATGCCGATCGCCCAATTGGATTCCGGAAGAAAGGGAGCCGCAACCGGATGTAGTTTACCATCCTAATTTTACGAGAGGCGCGGCGCGGCGGTCCGTTTTATAAGCCCTCGTTAATCGCGGTGAACCTGAGCAACTGTTTGCCCTTCGGGATGTCCGAGGTGCAGGCTCGTAGCGATTTCGAGATAAGGTTTCGAGGCTTGTTGGTGCAACCTGACCAACGTTAAACCCCAAATCCCTACGCGACTATCCAAGTTGAGCCTTGTGGTGTTGTGGCAGCGTTCGACCGTCCTCTCCTGCGGATCTATCTCGAGAAATCCGTCCCCCTGTGCTTTCAGGAGCATCGCAATTAACTGCATACTGTTCGGTGCACATTCGCCACAGTGCCCACCTTAGAACCACGCACGGTCTCGGAACTGGGACCACCTGAGAGGGTCCTGGCATTACAGGTGCTGTAAAACTGCTTTACCATTTGGATAAAAGTCTGTTGGAATAGTTACTTAGAGTTTAGATATTTTGCTTGCACGCTGCCATTGCAGTGCAACGTCTAGACGCCAGACAGACAGAGTCTTCCAGATAGAGAACATTGCTTTCGCACTCTTATTAGTAGTGCAGTAAACCCGTTTTCAATTTCCATCAATCTGGGGGACTTTCCAGGTCCAGTCCAGGCGCGAGCGCGGTAATTAGGTCGATGTCTGAGCAGAGGTGTGATTTTTGACGACGTGGCCCAATTTTTTAAAAATGTTAGTTCGAAAGCGGGGTTGAACGAATAGATGTGATGCACTTTAGCAATGTCTTGTGATAGAAATATATGTTCGTGTGAATAACAAAATGGAAAGTTGTCTATACGTTCACGCGACAAATATGATATTTATATTATTTAATTCGGCCAAGGTTAGATATGAGTAGCGAAGTAATATACATGTATGTGAAAGTAAATAACATAATTAAGGTTCGCCCATCGTGTGCACTTGCAATTAAGATAATTGCTACGGCTGTGCAGCTCCTTTACCGTAAAGTATTTTCGCTTCCAATAATAATTTAATTTATGTGTTATATGTATATTTGATAAAACAATATATATATTAAATATATACAGCAGCTGTAAATAATTTTTGAGTTACAAATTGGGGGGATATATAAATCTATTCGTAGATGCGTGAGGTAAAGATTAATAAATCAATTGCATCAAATCACTTTCACTATTATCTATGGGTTCTTTGAACATTGCGATAGCTGCATATCAAGGTTGAATGTTCCTGAAACTATTGAATAGATTTTAAGTTTCATTGAGTAACATTTTTGGTCGCGTATGATCGCCCTCGAATTAAAACTTTTCCTCCTTCTGTTATTATTTGAATTTAACGAGAACGGAATAAATCCAGATTGGCGTCGAGAATTTTCGGCAAGATTCTAAAATAAAACCGCGGAAAGAGTTTATGAATTGCATGAAGAAAGAAAAGCATCTCTTTGTAGACTCGGTATCCTTACCGGAATGTCGTAAGCTGCTTTCTCGTTTGATCGCTGCTAGTCTGAAATTGAATCGATTCCAAGCTGCACTCGCGATGCGGAATGCTTCAAAGTAGATTTATTTAAAATTCGTTTCCATCTTACTACATTTTTATTCTTACTTCTCTTCAGGAATGTTTCAAAGAACACTGCACAAGCTGTGCATAATACATCGGCATTATTTTAGACTTTTATTCCATCACGATCGTGATGCATTTAAACGTGCTGAAATAGAGTTTCATTCACTTTCATCGAAAAGAAAATATATATAACAAAAATTGCAAAAAGCCAATACGCCACTTTAAATTCCTTTCAATTATGATACTTTTTGATGGAAGAAATACCATTGTTCGTAAGAAATTCTTACGATGAAACGGATAATCTTAAGCTGCAAGACAGAATCGCATTACGCTCAATAATAGAAGATTGGAAAGAACAGAAGCAAGAACATTTATAATCGGTTTCTAACTTGCTAATGAGATCAAACGTTACGGTAGACCAGCCATTAATCTCCCAAACAAGAGACATCGATCACGGTACGACCTTCAATTAGCACTCTTGGAAATCGGTCCGCATTAATTATTTCCAGTTGCAGCTCAATCGTCATGGCTATCGTATGATAAAGATAACTTAAGAAACATAAATAATTTCGTAAGATGCATAATATACTATGTCCTATAAACTGATAATGCTTTCGTGTGACCATTAATTTACTTCTATCTATTCACAATAAAATCATTTCTATAAAATTTCACTATATTTGAAATCAAATGACATTTTAAACTGGACTTTATTTTTGTTAGTATTTATCATTATGTACTTATGTTATAACTTATAACACATTTGTGATGTAATTAATATTATATATGTAATTGTTTGCTTGTTTTAATACGATTAATAAATAATATAATTTCATTGGCTCCACTTCAAGTTCAATAGCTTCTACTATGTTCAGCAGATCGCAAAGATAATTGTTCGAAAGGTAATTGAAGTTAATTACTCTCGCCGTCTTCAATTTTCGCTTATTAGTCTGTATATAATTACATTTTAAGTAGAAATACTATCTGCAGAGGGAGTAATACTATATACCATAGACAGTTTATAACCAATTGACAATTATTCGATACTACTAAGGATTTTAGTTTGCACGCACAATTCAATCACAAAAATGACTGTGACCTATAAAACAACAAAAATTAGAATTATTACTACATTCGATGGTGTAAGTATGGGCTACATAGATTAAAATATATGAAAAATCAAATAAAGCATTCCTCAAAAAGGAAATCAATATGAAAATAGAAAGGACAAGTAATATATAATACAGCAAATTGCTTACACGAAAAAAAATCTCGAACAGAATAGCAGACCCCCCCCCCAAAAAAAAATAACAATCAGATCGGCAGACGTGCGAAAGATAAATTTAGGGGAGCTGACCATGAGATATCGAGGGTCTTGAAAACTACCTGGCCGACTTTCCGTATCGGTCCCGAATCGCTCGGGCGTCGTGCCGGTGATTAATTAATCCATTATCATCGGACTGATTACAAGGCGGGTGGGACTACGCTCCGTCAAGCCCGACGGCGAAAGTCAACAATGTGGCTGCTTAAAGGGTCGCGTTCACAAAGGCCCTTGTCAACCTGCCACCAACGTGGTTCGACTATAGTTTTTATTGGAACCGCTAGTAAAGGGATGAAAAATTGCGGCCGTTTCCGCACTCGCCCCCGAAAGCACGCTTGACCAAGATAACCGACGTCGTGGGGAAAGAGAACGGGCCAGCGGAATGTTTGTCAGGCCACGAAGAGGAATGAGGGAACGAAAGGGGGAAGGAGACTGCCGGATACGTTTCTCTCTCAGCGAACCGATAAATATGTACTTTCGCGTGATAAACGAACGACCGGGTGAGTGGACGTGAATGGACGCTGGAAACGGACGTTTCAGAGGGAAGCGGAATTTTTAAGGAGGTTGAAAGTCCACGCGATTACGCTGCAGGAGCGTTCTCGCCAGGCAGCGGACTCGCCTGTTTGCCGACATTTCATGGGAGTGTGTTTATCGGTGTTTCATTTTGTTTAACGTTAACAACGTAACGTTTCTGAGTCGCCATTTTCATAGTTCGCTCGAATAATTTAAATTTCTAAGATAATTAACAACAACATTTGGAGGGTGCAGAAGCCAATCACTGCAAGTCCATTAACCAATTAGTCTGTACACCTATATATAAGATAAATAAGGTTCTTACAAATTGCTTGGGAAATACTGATAATGTTAGTACCTTCATCTATTAAAATAGTGACTCAATTGAGTTATCAACTGAAAGTTTGAACAATAAAGAGGTTTTTGAACTACGTAACTCATGTTCAGGGAAAGTTGGACTTACATTAATTGACTCGTGAGCCCTGCATTTAGTAGTCGCATGTATGATTGTTTCACACAGTTCGTTGAGTGTTTAAAACGTGATTTTTCTAAGCAGATATTTTCATATTTTCAAACACGATACGTACTGTCGAACATTCAAATCTCTAAAATTGTAGGATGATAATATTTTGTAATCAGCGTACGAGTACCAGTATGTAACAGCTGAAAAGATATTCCTGTATCTTGCTGCGCTGATTTGATCAACAGATGAATTAAAAATTTGTGTTTGTTGTCAGTATGTTAATAATTCTGCAGTATGCAATTTACTCGACAATTTACTCGAATAAAGTTCTCAAAAGTTCACTGGGCCTCAATTTCTCCCACGTAAAACAATTGCGTTTACCTGTCCATCATTTATAAACCTTTCAAGCTTGCAGTCACGAACACGAAAAACACCCCAATATGGCGCACGTAAATGAAAATAAACACAACAGAGTTGAATTTCACAAAATCGTTCTAAATTCATTAGGAACAATCGTCGTATCAAGGGACAGTTAACGAGGTATATCGAGTCACGCTAGCCACGCAAAGTAACCGGCACCAAACGATACAAAAAGGTTCAATAAAATCGAGCTTAACTCAGCCAGAAGTATCTTTTATTTCCGAAAATGGTAAACAGTCTTAATATTCAAGGACAGCCACGATAAAAGGTGCAACGAGCCGAAACCGTAACGCGAACAAAACGAACGTTTGTCCCCGGCGGCTTTCTGCCGCCGATTATCGGGATCGCCTCTATGAAACTGACCAGCGATTGCACCATACTGTGTGCCTGTCATATCCGTAAACACCGTTCGATTGACGCCAATTCGCCAATTATTGCACACGGGGGCGTCGATTATCGGTCGAACGAACGCGTTTCAACGTCGACTTCTGGTTACGCAGTACGATCAGATTTTTCGGGGGCATTGAGCCGTTTTGCGAGTACCCTGCTGATATTTCGCGTGAATTGCAGACGGTCGTTCGCGAAACGCGGCTGCAGAAATTGATGAAATCGCGAACGTCGAGGGCGCCGAATATGAAATGGAAGAGTTATGCGTCGTTCGCGTTGAACGCGTACCGACAAAGGCGTTACAATATTTTTTCACAAATGTCAGCTACGGTCTGCTTTTATACTCGTTCTATACTCCTTTTTGTACTGCCTATACAGATACAAAGGAAGCTGATTTCTGTATTTCGTTTATCTCTATTTATATGCTCGCCACGTAGAACGATTTTAATAACAAAATACATTTAATAGCCCCACGATTAAGTATCTAACAATGCAAATTTGGCGGACTTCATTAAAGGGCCTGCGAGGCATTGCGGGAGGCATGATTAACGATCAATACTGCTTGCAAATGACGGTGCTTATGGCTAGAGACGCCATTTAATATACCAAATGACCACTCAGTAAGGTAATTCACTAGAGCTCTCGTCACACTATCAACCCAACGAAAAGACACTTGTCATTATATGAGATATGACGTGCATCTCATTGCCAAGGGAAACATTATATTTTCGGTAAACACGTGTACAAAATATGTTAATTCAGATTTTCATTGCATATAATTAAATGCAAAGTGTATGATACGTACTGTCGAAATAGCCTTTTTCAAGCATTTCGTAAAAGTTCAACGGATATTTAAGCATCTATAAAAATACTACGTTCTATGAACATCTGATGCTCCAAAGTCGACCTAAAATTGTGGTCCCTCTCAAAAAATTGAGAGCAGGGACCACAGGACCACAGCCCACCGTAAGGCATGTAAGGCAGTCCGAAAGGCGACCTAACAAAATACAAATTTTCTCAGAGCAATTTTCTTATTGCAAGTGTGATACTAAGCACACTGATCAACCTTCCTCTCAAACTCATGAACTTTGTTTCTTTAAAATTTAGCAAACAGCAACTATGTACTGCCTTATACTGTCCCCGTGTCCACATGAAACAGGCTTAACACGGAACAACGTGAAATAATACTCCCTCGCCGCGGTTGCACGATAACTCGTCCATGGTATCGCAACGAACGCCCGCGTATCTTCTTTTCATTACACTTTGGAGCTCGTCAAGGAGTTGAAACCCTGTGTCGGTTGCATAGGTGCGGACGTTAATCAATCCGAAGTCACTGGTACACGCGATGAAATCCTATCAGCTGAACAAGTTTATTAAGCAACAGAAACGCGAAAACTATACATCATTCCCGCGGTACGATGATAATTATGAACCTTCATAAATCACGGTAAACGACGTAAAACGAGATTAAAAGAGCGGGGCGGGGTTGGGGGGCGTTCTCGAGTCAGGATTAAAGGGGTCTCCGTCGCGGGTAAAAAGTGCTGCAACATTTTCGTCCCGAAAGGCAGATAGGGGGTAGGAAAACGGAGATCGATATTTCGAGGCGAATCCAGTTTCCTGCGCTCGAATCACGGCATCGTTAAACTGTCGGAAGGGGTTCTTGAAATGCGATAAATCACGGTTCATAGAAATCAGCGGCCTTAGGAAACTCACGTCGGTGCCGCCGTCGCTTTTCCATGATATCTGCCGCCATTCGCGGAAACGTTTTAGGCTGCGGAAATTACCGGAAATCCCTCTCTTTTGATTTGGTCACGGCGCGCGCTCGATCAAGCCACGCCACCAACAACCCTGCACTCTGGATAATGCGCCTGACGGATATGGTGTTAAAAACACCTTTTTCCGGTTCGCATCAGCGTGCAATTGAATTTTTAAAATGCCCGACACGTGGAAACGCTGATTGCAAAACGGGAATCCTGTGACTTTTCAATTCCCTCTGCTTTTTTTTGCGATTCTGGAGTGTTTATGAAACGACTGATCTATGTCGAGGGCGAGATGTTATTTATTTTATAGTGGAACTTTTGTAGCAGACAGGTAGAAATGGAAGAAATTGAAGTGTATAGTAATTTTTGTAACAGCAAGTTGGACTTTAGAAAATAGAGTATACGATGTGATCAATTTATCGAGTATTTTACTTGGAAGCTTATATTAATAACGGTTAGCCTCATATATATGAAATATTTTGGTTTATCAAATGTGTTTAAATTAGTACTGAAAACTGGTTTGCTGTTACAGAAACTTACTATGATATTACACGCTCTGCTTTACCTCAAGAATAAAATTATTCAGGTCTTTCGTATATTGAGATTGAGAGAGTCGTTCGCCAAAAATGAATATAAACGTTCGCTACAGCAACATATCATTATTGCAACGATGATATAAATTATACCCTAGGTAATTAAGCACGGTAGATATCTAAGTGTTTATAACGTATAGCTCTTCGATATTCCTTAAAACTGCTTTATGCCTCGAGGGTATTTTTCTTTCCGAACGCAGCGCCGCGAGAGGCTTATTCTGTTGTACATTCTTATCGCCATCCTGCTCGTGTACTCCTAAGAGGATTGCAACAATATTACCACACAGTCGAAACAATTCCCCCAAACCTTTGAAAACAGTACGGGGAATGCAAAAATTAATACCAATTCTCATTGCGTAATGAATGATCACGGAAATCTGCTATCAACTCGATATCATTCTCCACCATACGCTCGGCGAAAGTTCGCAGTCGAAACGAGGGCTCTTTATCAAAGTCGTGGAACGATAGGATTGTAGGAGAAAAGCGAACGGTTCCCAAAGCGATGGCTGAAAAATACCTAACGATCCATAGAGGGTCCACGAGCGGCCATATCGTTGCGACGACCGCAGGAAATCCCACGCGGTGCCGCACGGTCGCATCCCACCTCGCATTTCCGTTTTGCATTTCAAATTCCCGCCGGGCTACGCTTACGCAATCGTAAGCGTGCAGCCAGGAGACGATAGCGTGCATCGATCTCGGACAGTACCCATTCGATACCAACTGAGACACGTATACGTATGTGTTCCGCGTTCTCTTTCTGCTGCAGCTTCTCCAGAATGAAAGCTGAGATCGAAAATACGGTACAATTATGTCGCGGTGAGAATTTTCGTTTTGTAGGGGCAACAATATTGCCGATCGAAATAAATTCAGTAGTAATACACTGCTGGCTGTTGTGTACGAGATCGTCGATTTAAAATTTCTTTCAATTCATTTTGTGCGAAGGTAAAAGCTCACTTGGTTGAGAACAACATCAACTGTTTCCTTTTTGTTTTTAATTTCTTATATTAAGCTCTGTCTCTGTAAATATGTGATACTACATTGGACTGATCCTCAAACAATTGCGTCAATCTGACCCAATATCTAAATAAGAATACTTTTTTTCTCGATTCATTATTTCGTAAATTATTTCAGAATTGTGTTGCGGGATATGTAATAATAACATTTTAAGATATTGGGCAAAACCGAATTGTTCAAGTGAACAATTATGTGCATTTAAAAGAATAAAGCATTTAAAGGTTGACAATGACTAGTTGTAAGATTGAATTAGTTAAGAGCAATTATTACAATGACGGTTATTTGCCAGATTTGTCGGATTTATCAAATCTATAAACAATCTATAAAATTGATATCTAATTTACATCGTTTTCGTTTGATAAAAACAATGAAAACAATTGCATTAAAAATCCAATGTCACCGAAACGCACCCAAAGAAACATTACCATTCAAATTCTTAGTAATAAACATTTAGTAGCGTTACTACTATGTAATAGCAATATTATGCACTTTATTTGCATTTATAGCCAGATTTCGGGCGATAATTGAGGACGAAACTGGATCCAGGCTTTAGTATGCTATTCTAGCGACGTCGTTTCATCTGCATACAGTTAACAGAATAAAAGATGATTTATTATATAATAATATCATATAATATAATAATATAACAATATTTAATTTTTGTTTCTTCATTGAACCAGTCAATATTCACAAATTATTTAAATTTTGAACTCATGTTGTAAAAGTTGTAAAAGTGTACTCTCACTGTCAGTTGTAGTAGTCTCGACATTTTTGGCCAATACCCTTATCTATTTGTTATGATCCAATTTAAATCTGGCTTTGCAATCAATAAGAGAATTGGACTTTTATCCGATTTTAAACAATTTAACAGGAAACTAGTTCACACCCATTATAATTTTACCGATTTTAACCCTTTCGACGAAATGCCAGTCCACTTCAAACCGCTAACAGAAATTATATCAATCGCTTTCCATTAAAACAGATTAAGTACCTTACTTTCAAACCCATAGCAAATTATCCTCTGTTATACGTTTGGATATTATAATTATTACCTAATTTTCAGCCATTATCAAAGTTATCCACAGCACGATCATAGGCAAGGCAAGCAATTTCCAATAAAACAATCCAGCAATCAAAGGACCGACCACTAAAATCACCCACGATCATATAATAATATAACACATCAATTTACCATACAAAACTTATCCAAGTACCCGCAATATCAATTGTAATGACGCCAACTATTAAAACTTCTCTTTCAATCCACCATAACGCAAACCTAGTCCTCGTCCAAATTCGATATCGAATATCATTCACAATCTTTTCCATCACTCGCGGCATACAAATATGAAAAATACTAGAAAGATGCAACAACTAAATTATTAGAACATCCTGCCTGCATCAGTTGAACAATTAAGTGGCTCCTAATTACAGAAAAGTGAACCACAAAAGTCGTTCGCATTTGAAAGCCTACAGAAACCCATGAGATCCTCGAGCCCGTAGATGTCCAGCGACGTTCCATCAAAGATCGAACGAGGCTCGACCTCCGGCCGATTCCACACGATTAACCAAAGCAACACAGGTTCCATCGGCGATACTACGACACGAGGGTGGACGCAAGATAGTCCCCGACAGATAAGCGAGGCAACGCAAGGAGGAGGGACGATGGTCGAAGAAGAGGACGCGAGAGGGTCGAATGGGGCAAAAGGCGGTTTGCGGTGGGATGCGGTAAGCGGCAATGAATTAATCGCCGTGAACAGTGCAAGCTCGGCCCAACCCCGACCAAAATCCCATGCTGCCCTGCAACCTGCCCCCCCCCCATCGTCCCGTAAAGCCTGCCTAAAACCCCTAATGCCGACGACCGCAGCCACCGCCCTCCGACTCTGTCGTTTCGGCTGCACCATCAACGATCGTACGATACCCACGACGCCGTATCAAACGAAAAGAAACGCGGCCGTCGATTTGCCGTCGTGAAAATTTGAAGTTTCGCGGCTGATTCTTGCGGTCTGGTGAACGCATCGATACCGTTTCAATGTTAAACAACCGAAGGGGGCGATGGTTTCTTGTTGCACGCAATGTATTGCAGCAAGTGCTCAGATTATTGGGGCAGTCGATATAACTGAATCAATAAATTCTTAAATGTGGACTGGAAAAAATAAATTAAAGAATTCTTTACGGCAAAAAAGTCAAAGTTTCCGATTGGCCTGGGAATTCTCCGGACCACGCCCCAATCGAGAATCTATGGGAAATATTTAAAAAGGAACTTTCAAAGGAACTTGAGTATAGACAGTATGCCGAACAAAATTGAAACAGTTGTTGTTATCATTTTTCATAATTTCCTCACAAAATTAACATTTTTCATGTATTCTTAATGAAGAATTATCAAATAGAGATACTCAAAGACAAAATTAAGATTATTCTTTGATCCAATGATTCTATCTTGACGCAAATATACAAAATAGAACCTACTGTATATCCGGATTTGCTTCAATTGGCTATTTATAATAGTTTATAATAGTTCTAATCAACATCATAAAGGCGTTACTATTTTACATGCATTTGTATGTAACTCACGTGAAGATGATGAAACCATCGATCATTAAATCGGCCCTGATCTCGGCCATTACGTGATGATAAAAAAACACAAGGTACCAATTAAAAAATATCGATGGCTATAAAATCGCGCAGAGAAATGATCTTAGGGCAACCGTTTCGCCTACCATAACATTTATTTCTTCAAAACGAAAAATGTTTTCCTTTAACATTCTTCTATATTATCAAAAACTGTAAATATATGCAAACGGACCACCTTCCATTGTTCACCCTGAATACGTGTATGTACATAATCGTAATTAATGATTTTAATCCAAACAAAATCGAAAATAGAGGAGCAGAGAAGTCTTGCAATGAAAATGTAGTAAATACAAGATTTTCAGTGGCAGACATTATTTCATCAAAGTCTAGTGTGTCAAAATTAGGACCAATCCCTCGCTCTAAAAGATCCACTATCATACATCAAACAGAGAAGGGGCTAGAAGTTCTTTGTTTGTATAATAGTAACGAGGGCGCAAGAGGTTTTCATTACCCTGAAGCATCGATCCATCAATCAAGCTTATTGATGGCGAGAGTTGAATAGCAATTCAGGATTTCAACTGACAAGCGATGTAAGTCCATCACTAAGTCCACCTTTAAGTCTATCGGGGGTCGAAGATATGGATGAATGTCATCGAACATTTTACACTCTTTTTTTGCTGCATTTTACCACTTTATAGCACATCAGTGGGCAATATCTGCACTGACAAATCCGAATTTTCTTCAGGGAAATAAAACATAATCACTGATTCAAAAAGTTTAAAATGTATATAATTACCGATTGGCATTGTCTATATTAATTAAATTTGTTTCAATTGTTTAAACGAGAGACACTTCAAATTGAACGGTTTTTCACTCTCTAAATTTCATTTAACTCTAAAACATAATTGCGTAAAAGAGTTTGACCATTTCGCGTACTTTCGCGTTATGGACAGTGGCGCATGAAATGCTTCGAACGCGTACCCACACTCGGGAAAACAGTAAATTTTAGTGAATGGAGTAATTTCTTAATTACCGCGTGAAGGAGTAATGAATGAATCCCCGGCGCTTTTATTCAGGGAAGATAGATGTGCCTTTTAAATCTATTATACAATTTTTTCCGTATTCCAATGTCATTTGCTGGCGGTTCTGTACGTCTAACAGGGTCTAACAGAAGCACACGCAATTTTAGCTAAACTGAATAATATAGATATTCGATGTTTATGAACGACTGAAATCGACAAGCGTTTTAACGAAACTTTGTGAACTTAAACTCGATTTAACGTTCTATTAAATCACACATCCGTATACAAATTTCATATTAATATAATACAATTGTATTATACATATGTTTGAAATAAAACAGTAGGTAGCTCGACCGATTCGTGGAATATCGTAATTTAAATGAAAATCTCCTTGAAACACGAACAATTCAATTGTTTTACGATACCCGCAAATCTTACGATTATAGAGAAAGAAACGGTAAAAAATGTAGTTTGCTGTCGAATATAGAAAAATTCCCAAATCCAATTCAATTGAGAAAAAAGACAGCTTTATGTATCAATGTAGCAACTTCCACGCCACAGATATTTACCACTGAAACGATAAACTCAATCTCATGTACATACCACCGCCAAAGGAGCTTCGCCGAGGGGAAGCGAAAGTTTGTGCACGTACCTGCAACAGAATAAAGAAAGGAGTCTACATTAGAATCGCGTCCTCGGTTCTTCGTCCCATCGATAAGGACAAATCCCTTAGTCTATTTCCGACGGAATCCCCGTGTAACGGCGATTCTGCAAGAAAAGGCTTGTCTTTAATCCAATCTGCAATCGTATTTCAGATGCAGCCGGATGCTTTCGTTCGCCCTATCGCGGAAACAGCAATCGACATCAGGACTCTCTTGGTATTCCCATCGTCCCAAAGCCGGGCAATCTGGTCGAAATAAGCTTGCAGTTCCCGATGCGGCCCCGTTTCACCTCAAAATAATGTAAAGTTCAATTTAAGCCCGGGCCACTGCCAAACTTCCCAGCTTAAGCGACGGAGATCGAATCGATGTTTTTCGGATCACAAGTCCCAACAACTTCAGCCCCCAGCCTTTTCTATTCCTATCTAATTTTCTTTCATTCGCGTCTTCTTGACTACCTTTTCCCTTTCAACTTCCCCGAAGGAACTTTAATTACGTATACGTGTGTACGTCACGGTGGAAAATAATCGAATTTTCTTATGGTTTGTTTTTAATGTAAATATATTGAACGCACGGGGCGTTACGGGGCCACTCCGTAAGTATTGCATGAGCCGTATAATCGCAAAGCGATTAACTCCGTAAAATAAAAGTTTGGGAAAATTGACAAATTTATACAACAGCGTTGCTACAATTTCTTATGAAATGTGTTCAAACATGCACTGTAGAATCTATTATTATTAGAGATACAGCCTTTATTAGATATACAGCTTCCGAAGTAAAATAATTTATTAACCGACTGCCGTAAGAAACTTCGTCATTTAGTGGTGTTGAACGTAATTAATAACAAAATGTATTTTAAATATAGAGTTGAGCACAAACAAAGTGTTTTGTTAGAACAATTTAAGTAAATTACAGAAGGCAAATTGGTAGCTTTGGCCTGTGAACGGATGGTAAATTGCTCCTTAAGACAACTTTTAATATACGGGGTGTCCCATTTTAATCTCTCCATGTAATTAACTACAAAACTATTCGTTATTGAATACAATGTTTAAAGATAAACTTCCTTTGTTTCGAAGCAATTATGGAATAAATAAATAAATGGAACAATATGATCCCATCTAATCAGGCCTATAGCCCACTGTGAGACGAATTCATTGACCTACAATATGTTCGTCTTTCAAGATCATTCAATGAAACGATTTATTTTGTCCTTAATAATTCTTCTTGGAAATAAAATATTATTCTTTTATCATAATTATACCTCTCTTAAATATTATTCCCTGTAACTACGTTTTCTTACAGCTATTTTCCTGTTTTATCGTTTTGACTAATAACAGTACGAAACATATCGGAATCTATAACTTATCCCTGCATAAATATAGAGACACGGTGCTTAAGGCAAAGGGTGGACATCGATGAACACTATTTACACAAATGTGAACAACTTCTAAAATATACATATAAAACTGTATATTTGCCCAGCTTGTAAAAACAATAGTTAAAGCAATCTTCTTGAATAAATATCTAATGTACGAGCTAGAGCATCCTATTCTTCGAATTCGCAAAGCCCTCGAATACACGTGGCACTGTACACGTGTGAGGCCTTAGAAGTTAACAAACGGTGTCATTGTAGTAAGAGTTCCTTCGTATTTTACAATTTTACTGAATTATGAAAAATGGCGTAAAAATTTAACCCGCCCCTATCTCGGTGCACATGGCCTCTATTAACGTATTAAATCTCATTTAATTTACGTGCTCGCTGTTATACGCGCCGTGGTTGAACGTAACGCGCAGCTCGCCAGCCGTTCTAATGCTCGACATCGGAAAAAGATTGCGGATCTTTCTCCTTGAAATGACTCGCGTAGGTGGCATCGACTCGACCCATTTCGTGTCCATTCAGGCTACACCGAGCGTCTGTTTCGTCTCTCCATACCTCGAATGCCCCGTTGCAGGTGAATGCATGCAAGGCTGCACTTCGCTATCTGCTATCTCCTATCAGCTATCTACTCCACTTGCATACTGGATTTAGAATAGTCGGATATAGCAAGGATCGAGGTTAAACACTTATTTCTAGAGCCACTTCCTCGCGCACGTCCTAGATCTATCCACGATGTTATATTTTCGCCGGTTTCCTGAACCGTGCGAGCTCGTGTTCCTTCGTTTCCATCATAGAGGCGGGCGTCGCGCGGATCCCACAGATGTCTTCAAACTTTCATACGAAAAGGGTTAAGGGGTGCAGAATGATCGTGAGATACGATTTATAAAGAGGAGTGTGGTAGCCATGGATGAATTTGTGTATATTATTTGATTGGCGATAATTATTTCGAACACACAATTCGAATAGATAATTTTCTGGTAGAGTGATTGCGCATTTGAAAGTTGAATTTATTTCGAATTTATTATTTAGTAGGGATTCCTTTATTGTTTGTATTTTGCTTTAGTCTGTGACGAATCACAGTGAAACAAACCAGTGATATGCGGAAGAATACCACGGACTATTTTCATAAGCTAAGAAAACTACAATTTCCCGAAAATGTTACACAACCCTTTTATCTTGCGAAGCTTTCAATTGTAGTCACTTGAGTAAACGACTACGAAAGTATAATATAACGACGATGCATATATGCATTGTTTATTTTGCTTTTAAAGTTAAATTAAGTGCTGCAGCTAAAATATATGTAATATTGTTTGTGCAAAATATGCGCATAACGTTAAAATTTAAAAAAATTAATTCAAACGCATGACGTTCTGAAATACATTTCGTAATTGTTATATAATACACCCCTGTTGTAACGATACAACCGTGTAGTATTTTTCTCAATTTGTAGTCGCAAACCGATACCAATCAATTACAATAACATTAACTATCAACATGTAGTAAATATTGACCATAGAAGTGCATACTATAGTAAATATAACTTAACACTTTCTTTCTTGTACAGGGAATACTGTGAAACCAATTGCATTTCACAGTATTTCGCATATTCATTTCTTAAAGTTAATAGTATAACATTTTTTATTTTTTATTTATTCACTGTCAGACTACTTTCATAATTACCGGCACATTTATCGTTTCCATTCTTATTCCTATGCGTGATTTTGAACAGAAAAGATATCCAACTATTTGCAGCAGTTTTTCCGAGATAACTATAGTAGATGAACAAATATAAAACCCGAGATTTTAATTTAATAAACGGAACATCATTGGCTTGAAAAACTGGCCTGCATTTATCTTAATGGACAATGATGGATTAAGCTTTTGCTCCCCCAATTTCCTCCAATTTCTCAACACGTGATGCTTGCAAACGCCACACAAGAAGTGTGGGGAAGAAAGCCATTAGGAAAACAATTATAACATCTCCGCCAATCTATTAAACCAAGTTTATCGTGACATAAGTTCCACTCACCCTTTCAAGCGTTCCATCAACGTCCAAACGATGGAAATTATTATTTTCACATCAACTGGATCAGCAAACAGAATCAAGCATACGCGTAAAACAAAAGGAGATCAAGAATTTCCTCGTAACGAGCAACAAGTACGTAATTATTTTGTACCTATACTTCTGCACTTTTAATATGGCTACGTGCACAATAAGAAGTACAGAAATATATTGTAATTGGAGGCCATTAAGTTTTCTAAGTATGTACATTTTATAAGAAATATGTATGTGTGCGAGATGCAAAAACACTTCTATGGCATAGGTTTGTTGATTGCTATAATAAACACGTCGCATGTCAGTCCACGAGAACATTGGTAAATTTGTTTTATCAAACCACTATATTATATTTCAAATAAGCTTTAGAATGGTTGAACCGTTTAGAGTTTAAATTATTTTGATTTTGGAGCAGGGTAAATACTGTCCTCATACTTATCCAGCCGTCTGTATATCACAGACTTCAATAGGTTTGCAAGTTAATAATTGTATAAATTTTAAATAACATCAGAACACACTTATCAAATAAAAAGAAACAATAAAAAAAGGTGCATCTTATATAATAAAAATCATTAACTTAAGTTTAAGTTTACACTTAATACACTTAAACCGAAGATACTGTTTGAAGATACACAATAAAAATGAATCTCACTTGTAGGCATTACTTAACGGATCTTCCACGTAACATTATTACGAACCTATTTACCAATCTCACCTCAAAGGCAACAAACGTGTTCACGCGATCGAACATTCAAATAAACCGCACGCAAACTGGAAAAGATGTCGCGTATTCTGGATGTTCCACGATTTATATGTAAATTAGCTGGTTAGTTCTGCGCGCCATTTCGAGGTAATTTGGACAATCGCGCGCGATCAAATTGCCCGACGTACAGAACTCGTAATTGCACAAATCCAGACTCGTTAACTGTGTACACATGCCGAAGCGTGGGGCATATTCGTTAAAATGTGGCTGCACATGCACCGCCCATCACGGTCCGCCACCTGATGAAACTTTTTTAAACAATTTATTGGTGTACGCAGGTGCAACGTCACCGACGCAATTTCCCGTTGTCTAATTACAGATTTTGATAATAATCCGACGTTAATCCCGTTTCCCCTGAAAGCACGGGACTATCGGAATTTTATTGCTATTCACGTGCCCGATTTCGTGTTCTACGTCTCATGAAAACACGCGGATTACTGTCATGCGAGGTGAAAATTGACCATACAAATTTGTCATTTAAACGCTCCATAAATTGATCGTTATTCTGCACGCATTTATCGCATCTTTCGAGGAGTGATTTCTCTTAAAAATATCTTTCGAAATTTTTACCGACTCGTCCCATAATATCTCAGATGGGACCTCATGTACTGAAGAGCTGCGATATATTTTTACAAGACGTCCAGTATGATTAGGGACAAATTAATTGTTGTGTTGGATGACCAGCTCTTGAGTCACCGATAATATGTAAGGCCCGCGGATCCTGGCCTAGTCAGAGTCAATATTATTCACTAAGATAGTAGTCAGCGATATGACTACTGCCAAGAGCCAGACTCCGCGTTTGCTAAGGCGACACAACAAGTGCTGAGGGCAGCCATCCCCCCTAAAACTCATAATATATATAGTAGCGGAATACCAATTGTACTTAGAATAGTTTTGAACACGACGCATACCATCGCTCTGTCGCGCAAACTCGTCACGGTATTCGTAAATAAAACCTCGTTGCAAAAGTAATTGTTGCACACGATTTCGTTTACCCCGGAATCCAACAGTTGCCGCGAGATTTACTAACCTTAAATTAGCCAACTCTGAATGACGAATAAAACTTGCGAAATATCGAATCGAACCCATAGTCGGGCAGACACATATATTCAAACCCTCATCGACGGATAAACAATTCATCTTGCTAACGTTACGACGTTTATGCTACAGTGCGTCGCAATTTATTTTTATCCTCGCCTTATATGTTCACAAGAAGCAATGCAATTAGTGAACAGACTGCAATACATCATTCTGACAGAACATTTCACGACAGGAAAATTAAAATCGAAGAGCTGTTGGAATGAACAGTTAAGAATGAACAACCTGTTTCACTGCCACGGTGCAATCAAGAAACGACACTCTGCCCACCGTTTGCAAATCAGGCCACGCGTACACCCGACGAAAGGCGGACTGGTAGCAAGCAGATCGAGAGGCAAGATAGCAGACGGGGAAAAGTAAGTTTCGAAGAAGCAGCATGCGGAACTGCCGACTGCAGTGTCTCCTAAGTTCCCCTGTTGCCCTTTACACCCTCGCGCCCCTGCCGCCCTTTCGCGATTTGTGCCTCTGCGAGTCTTGGCAAGTTTCGGAAAATGGAAGTTCGATAAGCCAGGAACCTTCTCAACGGCACTTACGACAGTTCGTGAGAGGTTCTGACAATCGAGACACGTGAATAAACCTCGTCCGATTCCGCAAGAACTCGCGGACAGGTAACGACGTCCAGGCCAAACGGTTCTTATCGATTATCGAACAGCCCTGTGAGACAAGATCGATGTTGATAAATTGAAAAAGACGTCGCGCGAAGAAGGAATGAATTGCACGCACAATTTTGTGTCAGAGGCCTGGAATGATAAGGACGCTGCGCCATAATGTAATTGATTAAAATTTAATCGCTGAAATGTAACCGAATCTAGTCGGGGTAAGAGATTGTAAAGGGTGTTCGAAAAAGTTTGGTTTAATCTTCAAGTGCATGTAGTACTCGTAAGAAAACAGATAGTCTTGATAAACATCATCAGAGTTACAAAGCGTTCTCAACTATGAGCCTGTAACAGAATGACAAATTCTATTCCGTTTCAATAGTATTCAAATTCTATCAAACTCATCGTTCGTAACAACGAAACCAATAACACCTGGATCCATCATTAACACCTTTCGTTTTCTTTAATGCGTAGGACTACTGCCTATCTATCTATCTATCAAGATTGATTAATTGTTCGAACAATCACAGAAACGTTAGAAAAAAAAATGTGAATTATTTTGTCTACAAATCTTTCCCTCGCGTGAAATGTTGATCTTAATCTTCGCTTCTAAACATCTTCCACGCAGATAAAACTCGAGGAATCTCCAAGAAACGCGTAGTGCCTCTAAAAAGGAGCGTTCACCAGGCGCGGAACAGTCCAAATTCCGTCACATTTCCTCTCCTCTGGGACGGCGTACAATAAACCCATCAAGCGAATCCCAAGCAGTTCCCGGGGCATAGGCGAGCATCTCCTCGCAAAACGAGATTCATGACCGGCGCGAAAACAGGATCTTCCGTGCACGTTCAACTTTACACTAGCCCGCCCAACGCTTTCTGCTCGCGGTTTCGTCGCGGTTTCGTCGCGGTTTCGTCGAGTTTCTCGCGTCAACAGCCACGCGACTCGCATTCGAAATACCATGAAGAAACTAGCAAACAGACAGAGCTCCTACGCCAAAGGGGATGAGGAAGAAGAGGAGGCAGAAGAAAAAGAAGAAACAGAACACGTCGACGAGGAGGAAGAGGCGAGCGGCAAAGCGGTAGGGGGCAAAAGGAGACAGCGACAGGAAGTCGAGGGCAAAAAGCATTCCCGTGCTCCTCCGTGAGACGTTCGTGTCATACTCGCGTCCCGGAATTGAACAACTTTCCCAAAGTCGCTGCCGTTCTCGAAGACAGCGGCGGGCAAGCGAGAAAGAAGTCGAGCCAGAAGAGGGAAGCCGGACGAGGAACGTCGTGGAAAAATGAGACAAGAAGCTCTTCCGGGAAAGTAGTTCCGGCAAAACAGAAAACTCGCGCGCGTCGACGTCGCCGAGCTTAGCGAGACGCCGCGATGTTTTGCCGTGCCTTGGCCAGAAAAGCGTGTGCGCGGCGCGCGGAAAGCAAGCGGCGACAACAAGTTTCCGTGAGGAGGAAGCTGGCCAGAGCATTGTGGGGCCTATGGAACCACCGTGCGCGCGGATCCGCGGTGGAACAGGTTCTATTTGGGGATGGCCTATGGTCGCGGATGATTCTTCTCTGTTGGGCAGCTTACGCGGGGGAAAAACTTGATGGAGATAAATGGACGCGACACGCTTCCGACGGAATCGGCGAATACTACGCTACTCTGCTTCCGGCGACGTCTGCGGTTGCTCTGTGTTTGTATCTGGCCGGCTTTTTCGCGCTCTTTTCTTAGTCGTCGGACGGGACTCAATGAAATGTAATTCCCTCTGGCGTGACTGAGACGTGGGCTGCTGCGGAACTGCGAATTCTCGGGATGAATCGACAGATTGAATTGGATGATATGGGGTGCAGTAGCGCGAGGGTGGCATAAGGCGAACGGCTGGCTGCATTATGAGGCGGCTAGAGGCCTATGGTGATTACGCTGTTCGACAAATTTCAACTTTTTTTTTCGATTTTCTAACCTTCAATAAACAATATAGATTTTAAAGTGCTGAATACGAATCTGCGATCAGTTTGTCACCAGAATGTCCCATTTTTTATCAAATCGAACCTTTTCTACTTTGGAAATGTTTTGTGCTTTTGGGGTTGCGTTTGGTGCCAAATGATTCTGTGGAGTTTCACGAATAAAATGATAGAAGTAGTTATTAGATTATGATCATTTAAATATGTTTAAATAACGATCAAAGGTACTTTTCGCGGGTTTAACAAGTTTCATTTCACTATAAAACGTTGTGGATAGTACGGTATATATACATGAAAAACTATTCAGTTATGCAAAAAAACACCTGTTCCTATTGTTAGTATTTTTGTTTATTAACTATATACAGTTGCTCGTGAAAGGACCGGACACTCTAAAATGATTGAGAAATCATTATTCATTTAATGTTTAGTTATACATATTGTGATAAATAATGCAAAGTGTTTCATAATTGTACTAAAATAAACATTCGTATATAAATATTCGTCAAAAATAGATTACGAATTATTTAATATTTTCTAGTATCCAATTTTGTGAAAAATTTTCTAACTGTAAGTAAGTATCGCGACCGCGTACTTTTGTGATCAACTGCATCTATACAATATCCATTTTTTTGCCAGTTGTAATGGACACAGAGAAAATTTAACTCCCAACTTCGGTTTTTCAAGAGGTTTTATTATCACTTGGACGTAGACTATGACGGTTGAATGTTTCGTATGATGTGTGCTAAAGAGTCAGGGAACCTTGGGTTTTTAAAGGGTGTTGGAAAGGATGTAGTAGGGATGGTGAGGGCGAATTCCAAAGGACTCTGGATGGGTAGGGATTGGAGACAGTATGACTAGGTGTTTTGGAAACGGTGACGCGATAAGGTTCCATGACGAGTATTTGTGATGACGGAAACTTAAAAATATTTGTATATATGAATCCTTAGGTGACTAGTAGATAATAAGAGTAATACAGAAATATATCATAATACTAATATAGATATTTGGGGGCGAATACATTACACAGTTATTAAGGTAGAGAATCTGTAGTTACACAGAATGAAGGGAAATTTGCACGCAACATAATTTGTTTACAAAACTTAAGTTATTATTAGGCAAGGCAAAACCCCGCCGAACTTTTTCGCCCACGCAATACACAAAATAGTAACGGCAATCATTAAAACGCACAGAAATGTGCATTTTATCAAACGATCTTTCAAATCGCAACAATAAGTTACAAACTGCGAGAAGAAACATAAATCCAAGATTAATAAACGACCATCATTCCGATGGGACGCCATAAAATTCGCTGCCCGTCGACAACCCCCTTTCATCATAATATTAAGGCAGACCATTTTTACGATTCAAACACGGCCAATAGATAAACACGAAGAACGGACAACGAAACGCTGAAACATCACCGAGCGAAAACATTTCCAACTCCGAAGAACCGGTACTGCATCAAAACAGAACACCACATTACACGGGTCGGAGTGATTAAAAATTTGTTTAATTTAAAATCGGTGGAGGGAGGGAAAAGGGGAGGGGGGAAGGAACAGCGGAATCTCCTGGGGCTTCCGTGAAATTGAGAGGAATTGAAGGTATATTTTCACAGACGATAAACTCGCGGCGAAATTTATTTGCGATTCTCGACGCAGCTCCACGCTCCATTAAATATTCTTGACTCGGTCCACGGTGGGTGCAACTCCGTGTATCTGAGCGATAAGCCCCAGGAATATTATACTTTTCCAACGGCGAGAAACGCGGATAACCGAATCGGCAGCAACGATTTTATTGGGGCATAATGTCGCTACACGCTTGCAATAACTGTAAACCAACGGATTGGCAACGGTCTACTTATGCTAATCCGATTATTCGCCGCGGGACGGTACGATATCGTACGATATTACGATGGTCGGCCGACGTAAAACTTTTGTAATTATGTCGCCGACAGACATCTTAATTCTTCGTGGCCCGCGAGAGGAGAAAAAGCCGCCGGGGACTCTTCGGGAGAAGCGTTACAGCGATGAAATGCTGTTTACCTCTTGTTTCCTGTCCGTAAAGTGAAACAGTGTCGGCTATTTTTAATACGTTCTCCAGTCCCCGCGGATATAACAGCAGTTGTTTATAAGCGATTTGTCGTTTTTTTGTTGTTCCTTTTTCCTAGTAAAACGTGTGAAATATTTATTCGGTGCTATGAGAGAGCCATAAAGTTTTGTGACGCAAGTGTAAGAAAAATCACTAATACTCGAATCGAAGTCTCGGTTAGGTATTAAGAATGCATTTCTTTGGCAAAAGCGTCGGTCGTGAGGACGCCTACGCCACCATGGCCCTTTTTAACCATTTTAGGGTTCGCCCCGAAAGAAAGCTACGCTAGACAAAGACAGCGTGCATCGGCGAAATGCACATGGCCCGCCTCGGCCGTTCCTGTACCTCTAATATTCTAACACAAGTATTATACATTGCAGTTGCTTTTATCTGGATTCTTCCCTCACTGTCCTTGGTGAAATATGTAATATTTTTTAGTTGCAACCGTAAGGAACTGGGCAGAGTTTGAGTGGCGGTATCGTTGTGTTCCTGGTTCAATTTTCGTATGTACAGCTTTTGTAGGAAGTGTACAAATTACTGCATGTTCAATGGACCGCGTAAGTGCTGTTACTTATTTCTTAATTTATGTTCGGTAAACTTCAGTTCTGGTCACGAAATATCTATTTTGGTACTAATTTGTTGAGTATGAATTGATTTGAATTTTATGGAGAATCGTGGAAATAATTATTTAATTGCAACTCCAATTTATTGAAATGACTTATTTCGCACGAAAGTCTGCTCCCAATGATGACACATTCTAATATAAAACTGACAACGATTGCGTAAAAATACAAAACACACATACTGTTATCGAAACGAACCACATAATTCAACTTGGCATTACTAAATTGCAGAAAGAAAACGCGTTACCATAATAAACTGCACCCGCTTATTTCTCAATACTTAAATGCTCCCACGCTCCGCGTATTTCTATACCTTAGCTTACCCATCCATTAGCTCGTTATAAATGACAAAAAAAGCTCTTATCTCGAAGCAACTAAAACCTATAAAAATCACGGAGCCATCTCTGGCTTTAATGCCATGATAACTGACAACATCAAAGGACAAAGGCTCGCTAAAACACAATAACCCAAGCAAATCGGTCCAAAGAAAGAGGCTGAATCTTCTTGCGCCGATTAATCACCCACAAATGGACAGAAACGGTCCCCGGGGAAGCTTTTAGACGCTGCTTTGATACGACACTGCAGAAATCCCAGCACCCCAACGCATTAATATTTTACAGTTAGCCGACTATCATAGTTTCTCCTAAAGCGAAGTGGGAAAATTATTGTGCCGCATCAGCGCCATTATCGGCCTCCCTCTTCCTGTCGCCAATTGCGAATCTTCCTTCCGCGCCAACAGAAGAAAAATCCCAGCGCACGTGTCACACGTGCCCGCGGTGAAACGAAAAAAAGAGCGACCCTCGAAGTTATTGAAGATCGAACATTTTCTTTGGTCGAGGACAATACGGTGGCGGTCCGCTGTCGTTAGAATGCGTATTTACAGAACCGTGCAAACGCGGGGATACTGAAGTCGCGTAGCAGGGTGCATGGCGCCAGTGGGCGTACATAGGGGGTGCAAGTCGAAGAGAGCGCGAAGAGGAAAGGCTGTTCCTGGGTTGCTGGCTGGCTTGCTAAAGTGAAAACTATTAGAATTATCCACGGGAGCACTGTCATTGCGAACACATTGCTGCATTGTGGCCTGCACAAACTTTGCTTCTGCGAATCGTCCGTGAGAACACTGGCTCCAGATGGCGGCAACCGACGCACCCACTAGTTTTTCCTTGGTTATCGAAAAACGTTCTCGTTGCCACGTTTTTTCTTCCTTCGTAGGTATAATTTCGGGTCCCGTTCGTCAGAACTGGAACGCCGTGGCCAATTTAAGTAATTCATTGCCGAAGACGGTGAATAAAATGTTTATTAAACTAGATTGCTTCAAATAGTATTTATTATTGACTTTTGTACAAGTTTTCCATGTTTATATAGACTCAAGCAAGGGAATTCAGTACATTCCAGAAGAAGACAAATAATTGGAGGGAATAAAATGGCGGGACATAAACAAAGCAATATCGTCCCAGGGTAGGCGCAGCTACGTATAGCCAAAGATAGTAATGCAGTAATCAAGATTTAAACGAGATATAATTGTAATCATAGTATGACATATTATTTGCAGGAACAGTCATCCGAGCAAACAGTAACGGGGCCAACACTTTTGCCTTTAAATGTAGGAGCAAAGTATACAATCTGTATCGTTCGAATAATCAAAAGCTGCACTTGCATATCGTTCAAAATCAAATACAACGCAGAGTTTATTTGCAGTAAGGTGAACACTTGACTGGTCTGTCTAAAAAGGTGGTATATACCAGATAGTGAATAATAGATCACAGGGATCGAGTTATTTTTATTCGTTAGCCATACGTCCCATTATAAATTCACTGAAATATATTACCACCATAAATTCGCTACAATATAATCCGAAGTTGAACATCGGAATCTTAGAAAGAACTGCTTTTGGAACATGATGGAATTGCATTTCAATTAATTACGAGGTGTGATTATATCAATACCTGCGCACAAATCACTTGGTTATGATAATTGAAACGTACGCAGGGCCCTTCAACCGTGTCGAATTCGTACGATGCATCGATATTACTATGATGTACATATGTATAACAGCTCGACAGCAGGTTCTTCGCGGATTTAAAATGATCCCAACGTGATTGCGATATGATGCACCATGCATTACGGGATCGAACATAATGCACGCTGATATCACTCTTCAGTGCGATGATGACTGCGTAACATGAATGTGATATTGCTATGATTAAATCCAATCGTTGACAATGCTTTCGGCATCGAGCATAATGAATTCGCCGTGCATAACATCGCCTCTACGCCATACCTCGACATAACCAAATAATAGGATTCTCCGATCAAGCTAAAGATATTTTTTAGAGTATGCTTTAAATTGTGCACACTTGTTTGCATAATTGTTCGCAATACGAGTAAATTAAACTGGAAGAGATTATTAGAGGAATCTTCGAGCATCATGAAATAATAATGATAAAAATGGGCCTATAAAAGCTTGTATCAAAAATTCACCAGGGTAAGAAATTTTACAAAGCTCTTCTGTTTCACCGGTTTTTAATTGAAACATAATTTATTCAATGACCTAGATAATCTTGCAACGCATAAATGATTTTGGAACAAAGGGCCTAAATGCAGTACATAAATAATTTATGTGATATTCGTAAATCAAGTAAGAAAATGATCGTTTATTGTCAAAATCATCAAGGAACTCAACTTTCGTTAAAAATCATTTAGAATTTAGACTAACTAAAGAATACAATGTCCTAAAGATACTGCATCCATTTGTGGCAGCAGTTCTTACATTTGCCAGCAAATAGGTCGGTATAAAAAGAAATTGTCCACACAAAAAATCCAAACTTGTCAGATAAATATTCTCATTTACAAATAGTATCTTCCGACTTGTATCGTAGTACTAAGTAATGAAAGTACGAAAATAGTGAACCTGAAAGTCAATAAAAATGGTCGAGATTGAACACAATAACGATGGAAATTATATTGTTTGGTAAATATTAATAAATGTATAATTCTCTTTGAATTAAAAAACGGACAGAACTTTCCGGTAGATCTATTACTTAGAAGAATCAAATTCTCACAGAATCGTAAGGAATCAGAATCGCAAGGGAAAGTCTTCCTTCTAGTAATGAATCACGTAGAATTATAATTTTGTACATAAATTGGTCTACCGGAACGTTCTGTCCGTTTTTGAGTTCAGAGAACATAATACGTTCTCAATACATTTATTAATAATTTCCATAGTTACTAATGTAATTTAGGAGAGCACATATTTAAGAATACATTGGTAGAAAGAGGCGGCCATGTAATCGTGAAACTTGAGATGATATTCCGGTAGACTTAATACACATTTGGTATCACATCCTGTGCTACGAGTTGCACTCATCTGTTTCCATTTTCGCATGCATATTGCAACACAAGTGTCACGCGTTACTATTTCATTGTACATCAATGGGACTAACACATCAGTCAACTCCTCGTTCAAATCAATCTATATCTCCCACGAAACGGCACAATGAAATATCTGAAAATCAATACTTTCGCGGACACCTCCCCGTATAAATATTCGAAACGCTCAACCTCCCATCGAAAATCTAGATCCCGACGCGAAATCCATCCCCGTCGCGACTCCCTGAAGGATTCGATCCGAGACGCACCTTCGACCTGGTTTCAAGACGGCGCGCGCCTAGTATCGTGCAGCCTCGTTATCGTCTACCTAATTTCAGAGTTAATTTAAGGCGCGACGATAGGGGGGCTGGCGCGCGACTGCGAGTTACTTGATATTCGCAATAAGGGAATGCCTTGCAACTATTCGTGGACTGTTTCGTATGCGGCCCTGGTTACGAAGGTAACCTAAGTACAGTTGCCTAACTTATATTGAAGATGTTTGGAAGCTTTCGAGTCTGAATTGCCGTGCGGCGCACGATGCGTCGCCGCCACCATCACCAGCGGCCTCGATCTCGAACACGTACACGAGCCACCCCCGACCGCCCCTTTGCGTGGCAACCCCTTCGAGACAGAAATATCCTCCGCGTCTGGTGCTGGTTACGCGCGTGTGTAAAGTGGCTGCCGGAAGAAAGCCGGAATTTGTAGTCGACGAGTCTCGCGGCTCACCTTCTGATTACTCGCGGAGGATGCGCGCACTTGCTTGTGCCCAGCGGCGCGGGCAAAAATTATTCTCGACCCATCGGACGCGGCACCGGGAGGCAGGATTCACTCACGGCGCCGTGGAAGCGAGAGGGTGGTTTTATTCTGATTGGATTCAGCTCATACACGCCGTTGGTTCGGTCGTTTCGGCGGAGGGATTGGCGAGAGAGGCTGCTTCAGGGAATGGGGGAAATTAATTATATACGGGAGGATTAGAGCTTCCCGGAAATTTCTGCCGTTTACGTATTGCAGGGGGGAGCTGGCAAGTGTTTGTTTACTTTGCAGTTTTTTCGTGGCGTAGTTATGTTACCGGAATACGAGGCGTTACAATTTAGATTTGCTGCGGAGGATACAGGTGTCTTTTACTACTTCGAGTAGTGTTGCAAGAGGTACCACTACGTAATACAGCGAGGTAAAAACAGATTCGTGGTAATGTACGAATGCCTATGTACGTGTATCTGTTATAAACCAGCGTTACTGATGAAATATGTGAAGAAGCGACGGGACACGAAGGATTGATAAGTTCCTATTTATTTATCAAGCATGGGAATATTAAGCAAGTTATTACTTATTTACAGTTTCGGGCGCTTCATTTGCGCAGGAGTATAATTAATTGAAAACTTACTTACTGAACCTGTGTATAAAGACCGGGAGGGTAATAGTATAGATAAAAAAGAAATATGGCTGCTTGTTGCATTTATTTGTTAGCAACATCGTATTTTTTTAAAAGAATGGAATGGAGTCGGGTGGCGAAGTGCTATGCCCCCTGTGGATCATTAGGGATGGGGGCGCAGTCTTACGCGTGGTCGAAGAGTGTTTTAGGAATGTCCGAGGATTGACATTGTCCTTGCACGTATTGGAGGTGAATGAATGGAACCAAACATCCTGTCGGCAGGCGATGGCTGGCGACCACCATGGGTCTTCTAGCTATCGAGTGCCGAGGGATGGTTTATTATATACAGGAGATAGAGACTTTGAGTATGGCAAGTGAACTGATATCTGGCCACGGAGTAGGAAAGGCAATGCCTTTTGGTAAGAGGAGTGTGATGAACCCCATGGCACTTACCCCAGAACCTCCAACGAATAAGCATACTTTTAGTAAACCTGACAATCTTATAGAAATAATTATATTATTTCTAACATATTGGCCTTGAGAAAAGCAAATAATTGTATTGTAATGTAATTATTAAATATAATGTACTTATTAAAAATGGCATATGCATGAAACCTATTCTACTATTTGAACTGCTCTTTAGCCAAATCGGTTAAATCCAATTTGCGAAGCTTTTTAAATTTTATCACCAAAACGTTTGATTGACTTGACTTCGTATATGTAAAATAAAATTTCCATATTTTTGTTTTGTCTGCACCCAGATTATTGCTGCAGATAATTCACGATGACGAGTCTGTACCAAAATTAAATCACCGATATAATAAATAATTTCTTCAACTCGCAGCACGCTTTTAAAAATATCACTCGAACCCGATACTTGTACTGTCATAAAATATTTTACGATTCGCACAGTCTCAAATTTAACTTTCACTGGATTGGAAAAAAAACAGTGGAAGAAATTGACTTTTTCCCCGTTAAAACTGAACGAACAAACAAGTGCATCAAATAACGCTTTCGTTCAAGTGTACTTCACGAAGTTACACTCTATTTTACGGAAACTAAGTGGATTTACATTCTCTCTGTTCATTTTCATCGATTGGTCGATTAACGAAGCATAAAAAAAAGATTGCAGTTAAAATAGATAGTTCACGTTTCGATCGATTCCTCGACAAATAAAACTTCGGGATTCGCTTGAACTGATTTCTACCCATTTGCCTCAAATAAGTACTACATGTTTCGATAACAAAATATAATGCCGTTACACCACACAAAGATTTGATCTTAATTTGGCAACTTTAATATTATTTTTAATATTCGATGCAATTAAACTCAGTTTCACTTCCATAATACTTATGTATTTCTCGTTCAAAGACCTTCAATTATTATCAATTGGTGGTACTTATTAAAAGTTGGTAATTTGCATGCGGGAAATCATTTACATAGATAACACATTTATAATTCAATAATACACGTATATTTAGAGCAGGAGAAGTAACTTATAAGTAGACACTATAAATTATGAAAAGCAGCATACTTGGAATAGTGTTGGTGTTTTAAAATATAAAAAAAATATGCAAACGTTATTTGATTTGTAACACAGTGAATAATAGAGGCGAATGCCCAGTTAACCAGTGTCATTTGTGTAAAAACTGCAATTTTAATATTTCCGACCCAATCTGCAGAGCAATAAAATGTCAGTATGCAAACATTTCAGCAAGGAATCAATCGTTAGAATTATAGTCAAAATGCGGACCAAACTTTGAAGTTAATCATTTAATCTATTCATTTGCATATTAATTCTATGCTTTCATGTGAATTTTGCAAATATTTCGAAAGTGCAAGATGTCACACATTGCTAATGCGGAATACTGAAGATGATAGGATTCATATGAAATGAAATAGGACCGATTTTTGAGAACACAGAAAAACCCGCTGAGAAGAATGCTGTGTGCCTTTTCTGCAATGTAAATTACACTAAATGGCACTGAAAGTTATGAGTATGACTACTGTAATTCTAGTTCCTATGTTGTATTTTTTGCGTTTCATATTAATGAATACTTGTGTCTTTTTATAATTTTACGAAGCGGTATAATTTGGAATAGCGGTATTCCAAATTATCTGCACCTTCGCGAAATCCTTACTTTGTCTCATTTTTCAATTGGACCCAAATTCAGATAGCTTAAGAAAAATGTTTTTTATCGTCATTCAGAGTTTGAAATATAATTGTTTATTAGTTACCGCATGGTTTTATTTAGTTTGATTTTAAAGAAACTGGTGTTCCATATATGCTGAGCTTCCCCTACACAGTTCTTTCAAGAGGTCGCGATAAATTATGATTGTCTGTTTGCTTACTCTATACTGTAACGTACAAATATCTTTTGTTTATCAGGTAGAAAATACAAAATTACGTATCAGAAGACACCCACCCCGCCCCTACATATATTATTGCACTATAAACATGTTAAATATAAGTAGGATTGAAGCTGTTCTCTTGATTACTTTACGCTAATTTATTGTAGACTGTACACTTATGCATTACACTATATGGTAATACTAATAATAATAAGAGAAATAATAGAAATAATGATGGCATGAATAAAACGTCAATGTTTCGCCCGCTGTGCCGACTACTGATTCTTCTGCACGCTCTTCCACGCGCTCTGCCTTCGCATAGCTTTCTTTTGTCTCGCATGTACACACACACTCATATATTGCGCTGGAGTTTGATCACTATTGAACATTAACAATGAACACTGACGAATCGTCAGCCACACGGAACAATACTGAACCGGAACTCCCAATAACACTGATTTATAAAATGAACTTCCTCATTAGAGCGTATAAATTTCATCCATCTGACGGCCTATCGATCGAGCATTCTTGATCCCAACTCAAGAGTCATAAAATCCATCTTAAAACCAGCATGAATTCCATCCGCGCGGCATTCCTGCAATACCATAAGACCGGATAGAAAACCGTATCGCCGAAAGGCGAGCCGAAAGGAAATAAAAGAAAAATAAAACAACGACATATCCCAAGGCGTCCTCGTACTTCAAAGTTTTTCTATCCTTCCTTCCGATCTGCCTGAACACCGGGAGACCGTTGTTCCTCGCACCTGTCGTTCGCCATATTTCCCAGACTCGATTTTCCAGCGCGGGACGAAGATACAGACGGAAATGAAGAGAGAAAACACGAGGATCCTTGGCGATACACGAGAGAAGAAGGAGCCACCCTTCGTATTTTATTAGCCGTTGATATATTACCTCGAGCACGTGCTGCCGCTCGATGGCTGCCCGAATATGTCCGTGTTTGCGTTCACGTCAACGCAGAACGGATAGAACGGACGGAAGATCGGTGAACGTTTTGCTTTCGTCACGAGCGGTCCCGCCGCCGCGAGTGTGGTCGATTGATACGGTGGAAGAATCCACGAGGGAAAATAAAGGACAGAGGGGACGGTGGCTGACCGATATATATTTCCCCCTCAGTTGTGTTTTCCCAGCGAAATGTTATGAAAGCCAATTGCTGGAAAAGTGAACATCGATCGAAATGTCCGTATAAATAAGCAGCGCTGCCCGGTTTGGCCCGGGACCGGTCGTGGATGGAGAAGCAAAGTGATGGGCGACACGCCAGCGCGCCGAGTAGCTCTTGGAAATTTGGAATCGAAGGTTTGTTACCGTTTTCGTGACGTGTACGAAATCGCTGTGCTCTTTGCGAAAGTGTGAAAGTAAAGGAAAAAACACTGATGCGGGAAAGACTTTGCTCGGCAAAGAAGATCGCTCGGATCCTTTGCAAGTGGAATTGCAATTCTTCGTTTCTGTTTATTTTTATTGCCAATCAGATGTTACGGTAAGTTAGGCTTAGCATGAAAAATTGGCACTTTTGCTCAGTTTTCCGGGCAAGAAGTTTATAAATCACTTTATGAAATGGTAGTGTGCAAGGATATTCGAGCATTTTCTTGGGTGTTTGTAAGAAACGCCTTTTTTTAAAGTTGTAAAAAGAATTACTTTGTGCATGGTAATGAAATATTGTTCGTTCCAGGACAGAAAATCGACGTCAATTGCGCATTAAATTTTAAATTTCTCTTCAAATTTTCAGGGGAAACGCAGGCACGTGGTACTTTCCAGTCATGCTTTTCTACTAATATACGTATTATTTAGAAGAATCAAATTATCACAATCAGATTCACAGGAGAAAGTCTTGCTTCAACTGATGAATCACGTATAATCAAAATTTGGTATATAAGTAGGTCTACCGGAAAGTTCTGTCCGTTTTTGAATTCAAAGAAAATAATACATTTTAAATACGTTTTTTAATATTTACCGGACAACATAATTTCCATCGTTGCTAATGTAATTTAGGAAAGCACATATGCTGAAATACAATGGTAAAGAGACAACCATATAATGGTGAAACTGGAGATGATATTATCGGTCCCAATATACATATACTTTATTTACTTGGCCCGCTCTAACCAGTACTGCCATTTATAACGAAGCTTCCTGCAAACACATTTTAAACATTAAATCATATAATCCTTCGACGTCATTCTTAAAATTGTAAAAGTTCTATAACGAAAATAGAAAATCCACCACTCTCAAGGCACCATCATATTTTTATTTCCAGCACCATGTTACCAAACCCTCTCACCAATTGTTACACGTTGCATTCCATTGAATTCTTCGTTATACAATAATAACTAAGGCTTGAAATAATGATGATTCAACGGGACGAAACGGGGAAACGGTATTAAAATATGTCGGGGATCGGGTCGTGATAAATCACAACCATTCGTCGTTTCTAATTCCGCAGGATCGTAAAGAAAAGGTCGTGGTGATTCTTCGTTCAGTGACCCAGCGCTATAGAATTCTATCGGACAATTCGGAGCTCGTAAAGTTTCAAACTGTACAGAGAGGAGGGTTGTCCCGAGAAAATTCAACCGGTGGCAAATACTCGCTTTTGAGGGCCCTGCCGAGGGATCGGCCGTGCCGCTCGAACGACATCGCGAAATATCCCCATACGTCGGAGCACTCGGCACAGCTGCACTATTTCCAGCGATCGTCCACCATTGCAAGAAATCCGGAGCGTTTTCGGCTCCCTCGTGACCCGGCGCCGAGGTTACGCAGCGAATAAATCTTGCATAAACTTTCATTGGATGGTATAACATTTTTGGAGAAATTTATGGTTAGAAATGGAGTTCACCTTCTGTTTATTTTAGGCACGGAAATGTGGGTATTTATTAGTGAACTGTTGAAAATAGGAAAGAAAGGAAATAATACATTTCAAGATTTAAACCGGAGTATGTATTAATTATTGATGAATATATTTTAAGTCCATATGGTGCTATCGTTCATTTGTTGCAAACTATCAGAAATTATTGAAGACATTTGCTTAACAATGGTCGATGGGTGCCACGGTATTTGTTGGAGAACCGATGGGAAGGAATCGACACAAAGCAAGCAGCGAAGATAGTCGGGAAGATAGAATAATTTCATTCATGTAACCATTAGTCTTCGTTTAAACATAATATCATCAAAATTCAGAAGAAAAACATCGGTACGTCGAAGACAGTTCGCAAAATTAACACCTTTCCGTACTGCACAGTATTCAAACTGCTCCATCTTGATACAGTTTTGAATAAAGCTGCAAAGGTCATATTTAATAACGCTTCAGCTGTATTATAACATAATCTTGAATGAAAAGAAATCATAACGCTAGGCGTGTTAATCGCTTCTAAGTAAGCAACGTAACTATTTCACGTAACGTAGCAGTTCAATTCAACCCAAATTTTCTCTGCAGAGAAATTTAGTTTGCCCCAGTTTAACATCGTTTATGACAGAAACGAAGAGAAAAGAATTATACCAGGGCGACGATTCCAGAAAATTAGTAATACGAATAAGTGACGAATAAAAACAAAACGCCGCTATAAACGGCAGCTAAAGCAAACACCAATCTCCATCAACGTCGATCGAGTAGCTTAAAAATAAATGAAATCTTGAAAATTAAAGGGAATAATTCGATTTGCCCTGTGCGTGAAGCAAGTTGTTCAAACTTCGTTCCCTATCAAGCCATCCTACGAAACTCTTATAAAAGCTCGCAATCGTATCCACCATACGAAACGCACTTCGTCCCCTCGATACGGCCGATCAAACATACCCGAGGAGACAACAAAGACGAAAAGAAAAAAAGCAGAGGATAAAGAAAAGAGCGAAGAAAGCATCCCGTGGAAAACGTACGAGCGTTCCCCGGGGCTAAATCAGCCTCTAAAAAAACAATTCCGCGCGAACATTTATACAGCGAGGGTTATCAAAGGGGTGCGAGCACACACATATGGGTGGAGAAAGAAAAGGGAGGGTTTGCAGATCCGCCAGGCGGCGCCATCGTTCCAAGTAGTTGGTACGTAACCCAATGCACCCTGTGCGTCTCTTCGGGGTAGGGCAGGAGAATGTCTGTTAATCCTTTACAGGGAATTCAAGTGATAAATTCCGTAAATCCCTGTTCAAGCACACCCTTGCATCAACCCGCCTACCCTTACCATTACCAAGCTCCCCCTCTCCTCGCCGAGCTTCAGCCCGCAGCACCCACACCACAACCGCCACCACCACCACCACCACCACCGCCTCCCGCCGGCTCGGTGTTCTTCGTCGCTCTATCTACCCCATCCACTTGGAATCTAGACTCACCTCACCACCCTGGAGCACAGCCCCGACCACCCGGAGTCTTGGAAAAAGTAGAGAACTGCGATTACAAAGACTTTTCTGCGCTCACCGTCCCCCAACCCTTAGCATCCCTTACTCGCATCCTTCTTCCCTCTTCCGGTCGCCTTTACCCCCTTCGCCGTTTCGTCCACCTCTCCTTCCTGTTCCTCGTCTATCTCTCCCTCTTCTTCGACCGCCCTCCTTTGTCCCTCCCCGCTACAAGGAACGATTCGAGAACCCCCCCCCCTTCACCGCGCAGTTACTTGCCTCTCCCGTGCACGCGGCCCGCTCCTTCACGGATTAAAACTTTAACACTTTGTTACCCTTTTTCAGGAAAGGGACGGAGGTAAGAAGGTGACGGCGGAGCGGGAGGGGGTGGAAACGACGGCAGAGAGACGCTGGCGGTGGAGTGTCAGCCGTGGAAACGGTGAGAAAGCGGGTGACACAGGCACCCCGCGAAGAAGAGCGAGACGGAAGTCCCCGGCGTAATCCGGGGCTTCCGCTACGTTGGACAAATTTCAGTCTCCGGGCGAATTTCGCTTTTGATAAAACGCCCCATTTTGCGTTTCGCGCCTCGGGTCCCGGGTCCCGGTCGGGAACGGCGCGACTAGACTGGCCGCGATAATGAAGGGTAAGCGGGAGCCGTGAGCGTAAAGAGCAAACGCATCCCTTGGAACGAGGGGTTGCATGCATGCACGATCCCGTCCCTCTGTGCGCGTCACAAAGTATCCGGAAAATAAGATTCTTAATCCGTGCACGCGATCATTCCTTCCGTGTCTAAGGGTGAGCCATGCGTTGCGTTTGTTTACCGGCATTGAGGATCGATTTATATTTCGTTTCTTGTCGCCAATCATTTCGGGCTTGATTTCGTTTGTCTTTCTCGCGCGAGCTGTTCGTCCGCCGAAGTCAGTAACCCCTCGCCATTTAGCTCGACGAAATCCGGGGACCAACCTGTAGGATACCTGCCCTCCGTTCCATTCACGCGAGGTTTACAGAAGGTAATCGCCGCAATACGGCTCGAATTTGATACCACGAATCGGACTCGTGATATTCGTGTTTGGCCCAAAACTTATTAATGTTACAAGGGGTTAATTATTAACTGTACGAAGACGGGATATATGATAAATCCATACATTATAGGTATATTGTTTGTTTTCTTCTAGTTTCTAATAAAATATAGACTCGAGTATATGTTATAGAATGTATTATCACAAATGTAGCATTTATATGTTACAATTAGAATTGTGTAATTTTATTTGGCGTATGGAGTTTAACATATTGACTTTCGAAGTACATGGCTTGTTAGACAACCGTCGTACAAAGTTTTGTCATTTTGTGGGATTGAATGTAATTCCAAAGAGAATTTATTTTAAATGTAAAAAGTGTTATAAGACTCAGATTCTTTAAAGATTCGAAAAGCTCGTTCAATGGTTTCAAAAAGAAGATCAATTAATGGTTTAATGTAACGATCCATTATTATTAATAGTTTCGCTGCGATAAGCAGCTTTATTATAAATATATTGATATTAAATTTTCTGTTACATACTGAAATAAATATTACGCGAATCAATCGTTAACTGTTTCGCTTAAATATTTGTCTGTTCGAAAGAGTTTATATATTTTCAAAGCAGAACTGCGATTTGTTCTGAAAATTGTTGTTCTTCTTTCTGTTTTTGGTCAATCCAAGTACCGTAATAAATACTTATTTCTGCCTTAATCAATGATATCCTTAAACGTAAGTCTCCAATCACTGCTGCTGCGATGTTACACACTAATATTTTATGATTGGAATCACGATTTTTACAATTATTCCGTCCTGATTATTACGCGTTCCCCAATATAGTGCAATCTAAATATAAACAACGAAAGTGTTGACGTACAAAGTGTGATTAAATATTAAAGATTTCAATTTTCCTTCACGAATTATCTCATAAGCCCCCACTTATTGTGAAGTAAAATATTAAATATTAAATGGCATTATCGGCGTCTGTCAATCATTACTCTGGATGCAATATTAATTTTGCGTACATATAGTTCTTAATCCTACATATTACAACAATTAACTTACTTAATGGCTTTTAGCAAATAACAAATATTTAATGAAATCTGCCAATTAATCAATATTGTCAATTACAATTCACGATGTCATTTGTAAAAACATCAAGTTGTTCCTTAATATTAAATTCTCTTAAACGCGTGTTCTCGAACGGGCAGCTGCGCCCTTAAAATTGCCTCATGAATATGCATGTTGTGGCGTGACATGTTTTAAAATGTAACGCAGATTGTTCCGAAAATAATACAAGAGGTGGATATAAATAAAAGCACAATTAGTTTGCCTTATCGAAACTGAAGAAAATGTCAGCCAAAAAGATGTGACCCCTCCGTTTATTTAAAATTAATATTTTATGCAAAACGTAAATTACTTGCAATGGTTGTGTGTAACCTTATAGGCGGATTTTTTACTATGCCAAAGAATATCAATAACTTTTTGAACAATGCACATTGTAGAAAAATATTTGAACGATTACAAGGAAAGAATTACACAAGAGATTGTTCTCAGACACTGAAATATGTATTACGATTAACAGTAATTTTTCTATTGCAGCGCCACGAATACAAACGAGGCAAGGAAACATTTCGTTAATCTTTATTGCAGGTACACTGATACAATTAAGGGTACAATTAAAATTGCAGGTACAATTAAATTAAACAATACAAAATTCAAGTTTCGGGCGAACAAATCGTATCAACAAAACCATCCTAACATCGACACATTCAACGCGAACGCGTATTCATTCCACTCGTTCTGCAACAGAACATCGATTCTACCTTTCGCATCATTTTCTATGGCAGTCTGTCGGTCGCTCGAAACATTTCAAGCCAAGGAGCACCATCCCTCGACCATGTCTATCAGAAGGATTCGTTTCATATTCTCCAAATAAAGGCGGTAACAGCGCGAAAACAATCGTCTCAAGAACGACGAACGGGGCGAAGAAAGAGGAGCACAAGATGGCCGAGGGTTACTCGACCGGGCCTGATAAAGAAGATCACGCGATCAACGACGATTCTTTGAGCATTAGCAGGCTGATTGCGAAATTGCAACGACCAGGCGATATTTTCACGAGATTACGCCTTCCTCGCCCCCTCCCCCGTTTCCCTTTTTCCGCGTTTCCGTCAGTTTTCTCCGACGTCGGAGTCGGCTCCGGTCCTCTTCCCGACTCAAACGATAAACGGCGTCCCCGTGAAGCCGTGGGATCCTATAAAGCGCGGCTTAACAACTCCCGGCACAGCACTTAAATTTAAGATCACGAGGATTTAACCGGGTACTTAAAAGGAACGTATCTTAAGAAGAGGGCCGGCACCGGAAACCGATCCGTTTAGAGTCAAGAAGCGCTACAGCAAGCGCGCTCCGAGCACGCAATTACCCTCTTTCTCGCGCGGGACGCGTGAAGCAATATCACGACGACTTAACCGTCGTTGATTCCGTGGATAAATTAAAAACGACACGGTGCCCGGTCGCGACTAATGAAGTTCGGGGGGGGGGGGGAAGAAAGCTGTCTGACGATGGCTTATCGTGATTTAATATCGGGCAAAAATTTCTGCGAAATTGATGCTCCAGGGTATTACTGGAAATTCACGCGGGGATCCCGCCTGATACCGGCGACTTAATAACAAAAGAGTTTTTAGTCGAGTAAGTTAATTACGGTTGAAATGTTGCCCTTGGACAGTTTGCGGGTTTTCTTGCAATTACAATTTCGATCGGCGGGTTGCTCGCAGAAAGCCTTTTTATGTATGAACGTGACGCGAGGTAAAATTATTACATTCCCATAAATTATGGAAATGTTTAAATATGATGCATTTAAATATTTATCAATCGCGGTTCAATTTCAACAAAGCATCAAGAATTTATTAAAAAAATGTGAAAAGTTGTAATACCGATTGGCCTATTATGCGACCCTACCAACAGGACTAGGCGCAGTCTTTAATAACTCAAATGTGGCGCGGATAGAAAGCCGGCGGAGACAATTCTTTTGGGTTATTTCAAAGAGGGCAAGGTCCAACTTCACAAGGAACTTCCTCCTCGATATTGCCTTTTCCACGTGCCCGGTAATAAATCGTCGGTGAACTAATATTCCCGCGGCAATATTGCTGGTAATATTACCATAGTAAATGATCTCGATCACTGTTCTCGTGGGAGACATTCTGCCTTCGTATGGATATTAAAACAGAAATTCACGACGCCCTAGAGCGGAAGATTTAATTTGCTTCCACGTGTGTTCCCCTGTATCACGTTTAGAGAAAAGTTATTGCCATTTGCCTGATACGTACTCAGCCCTTTTACGGATATTTGAGCGACAATACGTCACTGAGAAGGTCGATCTTTGTCTGTAATCGACATTCGACTATTATCGGTTCGCAAACTACTAATACTTTTAAATGAACGAATTATTCAAGCTTTTACATATTTATATTGATATTCGCTAAATCTGGATTTTGACAATGTCCTGTATCAATTGTAAAGTAATAAAAAGGTATACAAAGGAGCAAAAATTAATAGCATATAGAATTTGTACATTCGTTAGAAATATTTAATTAAAATGGAAATTGCATGAAAGTTGCATTACTAGCAGATTAATGAAATACTATCCACACTGTTTATATTTCACTGTCTTCTACATTACAAGAAACATATTTTTTCCATATGCTTATTAAAATATTCATACTGTATTGTAAGAGTAAAATGAATGGAGAAACTGAATAGCAATGTTTAATGTAATTAATCATAGAGCGCGCAACAATTACTTAACATTTCCTTTGCTATCCAATAGCAACAAGAACAATAGCGTTACGCGTCACAATTTTATTTGATTTCCATCCGCTGTTCCAATTATACAAAGAGCGAGAGAACAGTTTCATTAAAAAGTATTGCAACACTCTTGCTCCGGGAATGAAAACAAATGCTTCAAAGAATTTTGCACGTATAAGAAATAACATTTCGTACACGAAACATTAAAAAAGGAAACTATATTACATTTCGAGGAGCTACCGTACCAATTGTTTAACGTTTCGAAACCCAACTCTGCCATATACAGAAACTACCGTATCCGCCTCATCCTTATGCGCGAAACGTTCGTGTTCCATCGCCAAAGCTATCAAGCCCCCGTCTCTAACAGGGATAACTCGTACAATCGGGGTGGGGAAAAACGGCGTCCAAAGAACGAAAAATCTTCCAGTACACGTTCACCCAGTCGACGTGGCGTTGCGACTCGGGCGAAACTTTCGAACTTTAAAAATCTCGGCTCGACAATTCCGGTCGAGCCAACGGCGCTCGAAGAGACTCGCGATAAATCTCCAAGCACGTAGGCCTGGCCCGAAAGCCAGGAATATGTCTCACTCCAGCATCTTCTTTTCTTAATAAATTCCCCGAACGGAGTTAAACTAATTACACGGGCGGCTGTGGAATTTTAAACGGGACCGCTCGTCAGCAGGCCAGCCAGAGGCTTGAGCGTAGAACGCGTGAAATATGATGGCGCATCCGTGGCGTACGTGAACGGTACGCGAATCCAAGTCGCCTCCGTGCCGTTCGAACCACCGCGAGAAAAAGAAACTGCTCGCGAGCCTGACTTGTGTATCGAGCGGGTCGAACTTTTATTGAAAGAAGAATTTATCGCGCCTTTGAAGTTCGCACGTGGCGCGGCCTCGTCGGGGCAAATTAATGGAATCGAGAGAATTTCGCTAGGCCGCGCGACGTGACGTCGAATTTCAGCTACTGTTTTCTGCGCGAGTATCTGGAACTGGCGAGGGGGTGGAAATTTAGCGGACGGATGATAGAAATCATTACTATTTAACCCTAATATTTAACCCACGCCAGGAATGTCCACGTCGGCGCGGCGATACTCTACTCGAAACTGAATTTCATTTGATGTTTAGCGCGTGATTATTTGGAAACTTCGACACACCTGTAGTAGGGAAGACCGGGGTCAAAAGTAACACGGGGCGAAAGTAGCATCGTGAATAATTCAAAATCTGTTATAGCTATTACGGCCAATTTTAGATATATGATGCCAAATGACAATTGAAGTATACACATCCATATCCTAATAATATAGATGCGCAATTAATATATATATATATATATATGTCAGAAATAATATAATTATTTCTATAAAATTGTCAGGATTACTAAAAGTATGCTTATTCGATGGAGGTTCTGGGGTAAGTGCCATGGGGTTCATCACAGTCCTCTTACCAAAAGGCATTGCCTTCCCCACTCCGTGGCCAGATTCTCCAGAAACAGAATCCCTATTCTTTAGCAATGTGACGTCAGGTCACTTGCCATACTCAAAGTCTCTATCTCTTGTTTATAATAAACCATCCCTCGGCACTTGATAGCTAGAAGACCCAAGGTGGTCGCCAGCCATCGCCTGCCGACAGGATGTTTGGTTCCATTCATTCACTTCCAATACGTGCAAGGACAATGTCAATCCTTGGACATTCCTAAGACACTCTTCGACCACGAGTAGGACTGCGTCCCCATCATAAATTATCCACAGGGGGCCTAGTACTTCGCCACCCGCTCCTATTCCATTCTTTAAAAAAATACGCTGTTGCTAACATATATATATATATTAAACAAAATGACTTTCCGACAATCTAAAGTAAGCTTTTCTTAGTGCTCTAAAATTGTGATATAACGTCTCGTTAGTGAAGATTTGTAATCTAAGTTCAAAAGACTGGTCGGGGACGATTGTAACATCAGCAGTCGGGGTCGAAAGTAACGTTGCAATCGACTCCGGCTGATGCGAGTCCTACGCGATCGTGAAATGTTTTCGCTATTTTTACAATGCGATACCTGACAATCCCATTCAAACATCTGGCACATTTAATCCTCGGCCGTTTTACCAATAAAGCAACTCTCTGCAGTTATTAAGTAATCATAATTTAATTAATTAATTAAATAATTAAATAGAGGAAGAAATAAAGGACAGTCGACGATTTATACTAATGTTAGAGATTTCGGCTGGGAGCACCCTAGCTGGGCATCTGGTGTACGTCAGCGCGGGGCCCGATAGCGCACGTACCGACAGGACACCGTGGGCCGAAGGGAAATACGTGACCGACGCCCTTGAAGCCATGACGGGAAAATACATACAGCGCGTCCTTTTTGGCGATCACGATGCAGCAGGGCATTCTTGCATCGATCGCCGTTTGGAACAGTCCTGACAACAGTTTAGCGGAACGATGAATAAGGAATAGCTGGTTTAAGCGTCTTAGATAGAGTAGCCCTATCTATTTACGCGCAGCTACCTTCTAGAACGTATTATATTGTATTGTTTTGGAATAAAGAGAAATAGTACTCTTACACTAAACCTTGTAAGATAGAAAAAATCAACACCTGAAGAAAAACGGAGAAAAAAAGTGATTGGAGAGGCACACAATCCGAATTTGAAAAAAATAATAACAAGAGGAATGAAGAATTTAGTTGCACGAACACAATTACATTAGTACACTTTAGTTTAATAAATAATTTTATTTAAAAAAAGAAATGTTGTGTTACTATCGACACCATGCCGTCCCTTACCCCGAGGCGGTTGTAACACTTTTTCCGGCCTCGGTTTTTTATTAGTAACTTGGATATTGCTTGTCATAATACTATATCTCAGCGAAAATACTATATCTCAAAAATTGCAGATCACTATGGACGATGTCAATACAAAATTTGTTGTTGCTAATGTAATAGTTTTTGCGTAATCGTAGTTCGAAGTCAAATTGTTACTTTCGACCCCGGTCTCCCCTACTTCATTGCATTACTTTCATCGATTTAGGTATAATTTATGGATGCAAGGAGTAATTGAGTTGCAGGGATTATTTTTCAGCACGAAACTTTTTGCGAATTTAATGAAAGATGTTAAGAAGATAAGTATAAAGAACTCTCGAGAATAGTTTGCAGAGGACGTTTGGGATAAATGCTTTAATACATTGTTTTACTTTTCTTACGAAATGTTGCATTTTATTTATTCTCTTAAATACTTCGGCACCTAATAAAGTTGTGTTCTTGGCGCAAAGAGGCAGAGAATCGTGTTCATAGAATTTTTTGGCAGTGAATATAATGAAGACATTGCTTTAGGTGTGCGTAATAATTTTTAGTAACAGACATTTAACAGTAACTCCGCGACAACATTTATATTGAACAGTACTATATGAACAGCATATCCCATAAGGATGAGAATTTATGTGCAATAATAAATTGTAAAATGTAGCAATCTATTACAAATTTGCACTCCTTAACGTACGAAATAGTAATAATAAAAAGTATTCTTGTCTAAAACCACTCTAACCACACAAATTTATTATCCAAACCTCAGAAACACTGAATGCATACGAAAGAAATTAAGGTTTAACAGCCGAATATGTTCTGAACGAATTTCTCAAGAAAATAAAGCAGGAACAAATGACACATTTGCATGTAACAAAAACACGCTAGAAATCCTTATATTGCAAAACAGAATATTAAAAACCGCAAAACAGTGGGTCACAAATATCACTTCCCGCTTCCAGCAAGTTTAATAAAATCGCGAATAATCGTGTCCATTGGTGCCCACCGATCCATCCTCGCGGTGCAATCGGTCGATCAATCAACCCCGATAAAAGTTCGGACACAGTCTAACGAACCCCAGACAAGTGATACCGCCGACTCCGCGTTATGACCGCGTTACGGTCCAACGATTACGTCAGTGGACCAACAAATCGATCAAAAAACGAAAATAAAAAGGGGGAAAGAAGGAGGAGGTAAGTAGACAGTTACGATTCGCAGGAGGGAGGCCCGCAAAACGATGAAAGCAGAACAGAAGGACGGACGGGGGAACTCCGGGCACGAAAAGTTTCGACACGGGCGAGGACAAAGTGGAAGAAACAAAGGAATGCTGGCCTGTTTCCTTTTCGCGGTTCCGTGCAGAATTGGAAGCAACTATCCAATTTCCGGGGAAGCGTTGGGGGGGGGGGGAAGAACGGACGGCCCGCAAGGAAAAACCAAAGAGGATAAAGGAGACATGGAACGAGCGAACGTTGAGAGAGGGTGAATCGGAGAGGCACGATGGCCCAAGAAGAACGGTGGAGGGACAGAGAGTGATAGAGAGAGATGGGAAACGGGGACGAGTAAAGATGAGAAGGCAAGAGGTGGAATTCGGCTTAGCGATCCGGCGACCCGGAAACTCCGACTCCTCGGCCCGAAAACCTTTGAAAGATTTGATAAACGCTGACGTCACTTCTTACGATCATCCGACGAAATTGTAGGCGGCGCGGCTGGCGTCGAATATTCACCAACTACATACTTCCGGCTGGCTGCTGTCGGGGGGCCACGTATCCCCGATATTTCATATCGCGGGCCGAGCTGCGCGGAAAGGCGATCGACTTCGTTGGACGATAATGAAAATTTCAATAATCCCTCACCGACTACTGGGATCCCCCTCTTTTCCTTTATCTTTCTCTCTCTCCTCCCATCTCTCTCTCTTTCTGGCTCTCTATCTCTATCTCTATCTCGCTCTTCTTCTCAGCCCGCAGCCGCGGCGCGACGATAAACCTTTATCGATTCACTAGGAGATACGAAACCGTGCGCGGGGCGCGGCTCTTGGACGATCGAGGCATCGAGAAATCCGCGGAAGTAATCGGTAAACGATTGTGTGGTAACGCGAAGGGGTGAGTGGCGCATTGAACTGTTGGATAACTTTAGTTCGAGGGTGAAAATTGTGCGAACTCCCCGGATAGAATTTGGGAAAGTCGATTATGTTTACTGTTTTCAAACGCCATTAGAATTGACTTGTCGGTTCGACATTCTAATCGTATTATGCGTTGCCATTTTTTGTGGCGCAATTAACCCCATTCGAAGAGGCAATTGGATACGAGAATTCGATTTTCCGGAGAACGGGGCTCGCAACGAATCAATTTCCTTGCTTATTTTCTATCCACTTTTCCTCGAGCAATTACAATCGCCCTCTAAATTATTCCCCCGGCAGATAATTCTCTCCCGACATTATTTCGATCACCCGAATTGCCTTCCCCTTCCATTCTCCGCGAACAAAACTATGGATCCAAATACACTCGTGTTTTAACTACATACATCTTTAATACACCGTTCCCCGCAGTATTCACTAATAACAACGATACCGTGTTGTATACCGATATAATTATCTCATTTTCTTATTGTTAGTCAGCTTTAATCGCAGCTGCGAATTTCTCATAGCCTATATTTGTCATAGATATCCGGTCCTTTTCATATATCCACCCGGATAACACATATTCCAGATCTCCTCGCGATACATAACAACCTTCATCTTCAAAACCTTGAACTTCAAACTCCTTTTCTCATTCCTTACTACATCTTAGATAAATCCTACTCTCCCAATTTTCCCCAATACGAAAATTTATATATTATTTATACATTTATGTTAGAAATAATATAATTATTTCTATAAGATTGTCAGGTTTACTAAAATTATGCTTATTCGTTGGAGGTTCTGGGGTATGTGCCATGGGGTTCATCACAGTCGTCTTACCAAAAGGCATTGCCTTCCCCACTCCGTGGCCAGATCTTCCAGGAACAGATTCCCTATTCTTTAGCAATGTGACGTCAGGTCACTTGCCATACTCAAAGTCTCTATCTCTTGTCCATAATAAACCATCCCTCGGCACTCGATAGCTAGAAGACCCAAGGTGGTCGTCAGCCATCGCCTGCCGACAGGATGTTTGGTTCCATTCATTCACTTCCAATACGTGCAAGGACAATGTCAATCCTCGGACATTCCTAAAACACTCTTCGACCACGCGTAAGACTGCGTCCCCATCCCAAATGATCCACAGGGGGCATAGCACTTCGCCACCGGACTCCATTCCATTCTTTAAAAAAAATACGCTGTTGCTAACATTTATATGTGGAGCCACATGCCAAAACATCAGAGCCCCTTTAGACCAGAGACTTTATAGACCTAGTCTCTCTCAGCGAATCGTTACGATAATATCAACGGTACACCATCGCTGTAAGGTTTCGTCAAGTTTCCGTTAAAGCATTATTGTTATTTGTTAAATACAACAAACAAAAGCTCCGCGGAATACAACAACCGACGCAGACTCTCAGTGAATGAAAAAACGTATTCATCCGACTACTTCTGCAACATTTACAATACACCTGCCGCGTATCTTTTCGCGTCGTCAGACTCTACGCCCGCTATTCCTAGCCAAGTGAATCCGGGGGCCAAGTGTGCCTTATCTCCGGCGGCGCCGCGATCCCGGTAACACCCACTGTGTATGCTCGTAACAGCAATACCGAACTCCACAAACAAGCAAGATTTCGTTAAAAGTTAGGCGATCGCTGGAAGCAATTTCCTCGTCGATCCTGTGTCGTTCTACCTAACAACGCGGATGCTCGGCGCTATCGAGCATAGACTGGCGTAGCCGCGTGCGAGCTGGCGCGGCTTCGCCATAGGTAGCGAGCGTATTCGTGCACCGAAACCATGCCAATCCTCTTGTTGGAATACCTCGAGCTCGCCAGACTGCAGAGCGAGCTTTGTCAGCTTGGTTGGCGTCTGAGGTGAACGCAGCATTAATACCTAGCCCCCTGTGCGCCGTTGCTGCTCCCGAGGAACAGCCACCCCCAACCCTGAACCCACCACCCCGCTCGCAAGCATCCCTGGCCACCGACAGCCACCCGCAATCCTTATTCCCATACCCTATCTGGCCCTATCCCGTTCCGTTCCGTTCCGTTCCGTCCCGAACCCGGGCTCTAGCTACCGTTAATATCGAATTCTTTGGCGCAATTTACGAGGGAGCGCCGCGAATTCAACGGCGGTCGTTTAATCCCGAAGTCGAATCCATGCACGAAAGCGAGCCTCGTTCGTGGCTGGCACGTTTCGCGGAGTGTTTTCTAACCCCGTGAATCCTTTCAAGGATTACGCCGGCGTGCCAGCGCTCCTATCTCTGTCTCTTCCTTCGGTTATACAGGAAGCGGGAGCACGAAATAGGGGTCGAAGGAGTAAGCGAACGGCGTATTATCTTCGAGCAAATCGGAATGCCTCCGAGAACTGCTTCGAATGGAATACCTAGGCGCTTTGACCGCCCCGGCTCGGTCTTTGGATTCCTGGGCCGTGTAGCTGGCGCGGTTCGACGTGTCGTGATCGAGGTTTTGGGACATTTTGCTATGGGGAGAAGGGGGTGTAGTGGTTTGGGTTAGTTTCTCGAGGAGTAGGTTGACCGATTGATTTTTTTACGGAGCTGTTGTGCCACTGGGTAGATTGGTGGCATAGATCTGGACAGAGGTGCATTCATATGTAAGAAGTTGTTTTAGCATTCGTGTACGAAAAGGCTTTCTGCGTACACATTACGATTTCATATATATTTTGGTAAATATACATTTTTAAATGAAGTAGTAGTCTTAGTAATATAAGATGTTACTAATAAGGCAATATGCTAGTATAGTAGGGTATGAAGTAAACTATTTATAAACCTTGTCAAAGTATGTGTCGTGAAATAAAAATTGCAGTGACACATTTTTAATGGTAAAAATGGTGCTGCAAACTGCTGTATTGTGTAAGTTGTTACTGTTATTATCATTGTTACCGTGGTATTTAGAAATTAAAAGCTTTCAACCCTCCATTCCAAATGGAATCAGAATTTGTGTCAAAGTTCATGAAACAATTGAAAATCTTTAGAACCAGCAAGTTTTGCGACGAGTAACGTACGATGTCCATAACTTTTCTGGAAGTCGAGTTTACAGCAATTCTTGCCAATTGATACGAAAGTCTTGGAAGCAATCTAAAATGGAATGCCGAGAATGGGGCAAAGAATGTTTAATCTGTATCAAAATACCTGCACGTAAGAACAAATTGTACTGAAAACCTTCCCAGCTGTCGCTCGATTGAATTAAGGTTACAGAAATCACATAGCCAACAAGAAAAAAACCGTTTATTCCATTCCACTATATATTAATAAATACAACTGCAAAAAATAAATAACAAATGTTACGATGTACACGTATATGCGACGCATCTTATAATCTGAAATATATTTAATAATTATTTACCCAGTTAATATAAAACAAAGTTTGTCCTAAATTCGTTTCACATTTACGAGCATATGATTATTAACATATCTTAATATATCAGTAACGAAGCAAGTGGACTTATAAAAGTGGTGGAGATCACTCTCCTTAAAACATAATAAATTGTACGAATATGTTACCAAATTGTTTCAATATTTAAAAAACGAGATCACTTTACGAGAAGAGTGTAAGAACGATATCCTTTCACCGCTTCAGCAATTCATTCTGAATACTTTTAACTTTCATAGAGCAAACACTGCCCTCGAAGATAGTGTATGTACTAATCAGCATTAAACGCTGTAATAAAAATAAATCGTCGGTTTGCCGGCGGAACGTAACAAATTACGTTAAGTAAAGGGTTACTTTAAAAACGGAAATTAATATGAGCGTTACAAACTACGGTAAAGTGACTTCATGTTCGATACCGCCCATCCCTCATAAATTCTTCTTATCTTTCCTTATCTCCATAACCTGAATCTACAACTACTTATATCTGCGGAAAGTGAAATGTCTTTGAACTACAACTTGGCGAGATTGTAGAAAGCCAATTTAATCGACCAAGGTTTGGCATCACATTTTTCATTGACAATATTAATCATTTCCATGTGCTCTTTCTGATACATAGCTGTGGAGTACTTGAAATTTTTTTTCATTTTAAATAAAGCCTAATAATAGTTGAACAAGTAAGTTGATATAAGGCGTGCATGTTTCAACAAGATGATTAAAATTTTGATGCTTGCAGTCTATCACGATGTAAAAGATACTGGATATAGTATGCAATTTAATTTGATCATAAATACCTAATACCTACTCTGCTTTCGAGACAGTACGTACAAATTATTATATACATTATTTGTACAATAAATAATAAACTCAAATTCATTAACTACAACAAAAATTAATAAAAAAAAGGCGAAGCACATTTTACGATCATTCCCACATTCTAACATACCCATTATCAGGATCTGTAAGTGAGCCACGTTACCGGAAAATGGTACGTCTACCAGCAGAAGATATTTCTGACGTTTGAACGTGGCAGTTTGCCCCAGTACTTTTAAAAGACACTGAAACGGAGCAATATCAGTCCGGCTATAACTGGTCCTCCGTAATGAGTACTTCAGCGAAAATAATTCGAATGATGCCGGGCCCCTCGAAAACTCAGGGACAAACTTCTTCGTGGAATACATCTCATGGAATTCCTTTTCGGCGGAACTCATTCTGTGGTGTCGTATCGGTCACGAAATTCGTAACTTAGATCACGACGAGAATAACGAAGAATGGTCGTAAATCAAACTCCGGAGCCCTTCTTCCGTCGCTGTGTTAAGGTGCAAGACTCAGCTTGCGCACGTTCAGAATCGAGGTTGTAAGGCTCGATCCTGAGAGAAGTGACAAGATCGAGGTTGTAAGGCTCAATCTAGGCTTCTGAGGTAAAGCGATAGTAACTCAAGAGCAAGCGGTTCTTGTCTTGAGGGTAGTCGGAATGGAACTGGTTTCCTCGTCGGACGTTGTCAAAACGTCGACTCGGAAGGTTTCTTCTACACGCTGATTGGATATTAGGAAAATTACTAAATACCAATCAGCGTGTTTTGCAGGTGTAGCCGCACCCTTCCTTAGCGCCCGAAGCGCGCTTCTAGGAGGTAAGGGTGTGTCTTCTCACATTGCCATCAATTTGGCAATGCAGCGGAATTTCCGCCAGGGTGTCCAAACATGAGCTGCCAGATGTATGTTGGGACCAGCTCCGAGGCCCCTTTGGAAGTCCACGTTTATGACGCATGCAATTGACTGTTGAGGTCGTGGGGAACCTGAAGACGTGTAGCTTCTGGATTAAAGATATCAAACGATTTCCTCAAAAACAGTCTTATTACTTGCGCGTCATAAACGTGCTAGCCATCTGCACGTGGAAGGTTTTCCTTGTGCCGATTGCTAGCCGCCTTTTTGGAAATTACGGTGTTTATGAATCTATCGAGTAAGCAGACGAACAATGCTAGCTGCTTCGTTCGCGAAGCAGTAGTGTAATTGCCTGGTCCTCGATAATCCCTTGACCGGGGGCTGAGGACCGCGCGCTCGATATCCCATTTCTTACGGAGGCCTTTACGACGTAACACATTCGCTGACAACGCTGCTTTATATCTAACGCAATCAAGTCTAAGACAACAATACGTATAAAAAATTCCCCCTGTCTCCGGGTTGACTGTAGCTCATTCTAATACCATATGGAAATTTTGAATACAGGAAGACAATTGATCGCTCGACATTTTTATCGGTATTTAATTTATTTAATTTCCTACGAGCATTTAAATATTTAATCACCAACCAGCCATTATAATCAACGGGGACGCACACTCTCAACTACGCCACCCACCCCTCCCCCGGTATGATTACTGGCACGTTAAAACATTCGTCCACACCTGTGTAATCAAAAACTGCCGCAACATAGAACCGAAACAAAAGGGTATAATTTGCAGGTCTATCTCAAGAAAGCCGCCAACCCGGAGACCTTGGAAATTACGAAATAACTCCAAACGAATCCCCTGCAATTTCCGCGCCGTACGTACGCGATCGGATAGAACAATCGAAGCTAAATAAAGGCGATATCTGTTAAACGCGGTGCTCGTAAAAATAATGTCCCAGTCCTTCCGAAAAAAGAAACGAGCGTCGCCCGTGCTCGGTCTCCTACGTCGAATCAGGAAGATCAGACAGTCGGCTCCCGGGCGTTCCCAATTAATGGCACAAAGGGGACAAAAAGAAAGGTTGACGCGGGGAGAGCGGGGCGAAAAAAGTTGGTGACGCCGGTTGAATGCATAATTCCTAACGAAAGTGCGCCCGTTATGTCCTAAGGGTAGCGATGTAGTTGTCGTGAAGCTGATGTCCTTTTGTATGTGTGTTTGTGTGTGCAATTGTATGTATGCAGATGTGCACGAGTGTGTTAGGAGTAGGATAACGAGAGGATAGGGCGATAGAGAGAGAGAGAGAGGAAGCGGGGATATTCAACGTTAGTTCCAAGCGATTTGGCTCTCATGCGATTTAACACGAGGGCTATTATAACTCGATATAGATATAATGGCACGGCATTATTCGGTGTCTCTGTCTCTTGCATGAACGTGCACGCGAGCGCAAGAAGCACTTGGTACAGGATGCTCCAAAATTCTTGATAAAAGGTTACACGTTCAATAGGTTAGATAATTTTAGAAAAGATAACAGTCTTGGTTGCAATTTAATAAATGTACTTTCTTCTTGATTAAAATCTATTCTTGATTTTGGATAAGCTGGATGAGTGTTAAAAAAGGTAATAGACGTGAGTGCAATTTGGTAAATGATTTTTGTTCTGGATTAAAGTCGGGTAAATTTTAATATATTTCAAAATCTATAAAGCGACAACGATGGGAAGGACAGTGATGGATTGAAAAAATAAAAGAATCTGTTGTTTTTAAGGAAATTGTAACAAAGCTCATGGGAAATAAAATAAGTTGAAAAAGATTCATGGATGTGCATATGTACCTACGGAATTATAAGTACTTGAATTAGACTTCAGTTAACTGAAAGTTATTTCATTTATTATTACTTCATTTACTATTCAAGTTTAAATGTTATTGTGAGAAGCCATTGGGATACACGACCAGCTCTGAACTAATAGTGAATTTTACTAATAAATTAGTTCAATAAACTTTGAAATTTGTAGTGAACGATAGTATTCAATTCTTTTTCCTGGCACCACATATCATTTGCATATGTCCATCGTGGAACTTCAGTTAATTCGACACAAAATTCTGCCAGTCTTCCCGTTTTAGTTTCCATCTTTGAAACGTCCTATAGATGTTGTTCAGTTACCATTACACAAGATACGTCGACCGAAAGTACAGGATATCCTACAGAAGCTATTTAGACATCAAATATGAATGAGACCCCCTTCAGACAACATTATTTTCTGGCCATCGAGATATTAATACAAATATTCTGTGTAACCCCTTCGTTCACAAAAGACGCTTAAATAATTATTGGAGCGGATATACCGATTAGTATAATTGCGAACAAGCCGCCTCAGGCGTATAAACGACCACTTTCCTTATTTTCTATTTTCTGGCCTATACTACAAAAACCATACCGCTAACTTATTAACACAATTTTATTATTTCAAAGTACGCAACACAATCTACAACCATTCGTTGTCTCTTTTCCTCTTCCAGCGACCTGAAATTTGTAACCTTACCATGCAAGAAAAAGAATCGAAAAATGTCTGAAAGAAGTGGCGACAAATACTTTCACAAATTACAATAATTGTCTCGAAATCTGGCGAGCATAAACCACGATAGTAATCCACAAGCAGTAAATCACTTTCCCGTGCCCAATACGTAAATCCCCGCGCAAGTCCTTCTGCCCCCCACTCGCACTGTTTTCCCTGTCAGCAGAAAAATATACTCGCAAACAGCGTTTCGAGCATTTCCGCTCGCCATTCCAATCGCATTCCCCACGGTTGTCGAGATCGTCGCCAGCAGCCCGCGAGCTCACCGCCGTCGTTCCGTAATAATTATTTAATGGCAGCTAAGTAGTCCAATGAAATTAACAAACTATTGCAAGTAATTAGATCTTCGCCAGGCCAAATTAAATGGCTCGCTCCCGACGAGCTATTTCAATGCTTATCCCCCAAACCCCCGACGATCCCCACCCCCCATCCCCGCGTAACCCCTTCGCCGACCAGTTTTCCGGCAGTGTGCTCCGACAAACAGCCCATCTCTCGCAGCCCCGACGAAAGAGTCGGGCTAATTATTCCGACAACTATTCCGAAGTTTACGAGCGTCGATCGGAACGTTCTCGCGTCCGGAACGAAATGTTCACGCTTATCTACGAGTTCCTTCGCGTTCCGTTTCTCATCCTCGAACCGTTCTATCCCCGTCGACGCCACTGTTCCACCACCGCCCCACCTACACAGACTGATCCGGATTCTTCGTTTTCTTCGAGCTGTTCTTGAGCTCGCGGGGCCACGCCAGGGAATACCAATCGGTAAAACTCGCAAGTCCGCGTCGTGCAAGGAATTCCAGCGACGCCAGACTGATGCAACGCGGAGGAAGGACTGTCTGACGACAGCGAGTCGTAGGGGGGGTTGAAAGAGAAACGTGTTGGGAGGGTGTGGATGTTACACTTCGAAGGGCAGACGGTGGTTTCCGGTGACGGGTGCTTCTGTTGGAATTTTTGGCGAGGTATCAGGTACACTCGAGTAATGGCTAGCAGGTAGTTTTTAAATAAATTATAACGCGTTCTCTAAACGTTGCGTTTGTTCTGGAATTCGTTGTTGTAATCGGAGACTTCGATGAGAAGAGTATTGGGGAATGCAGTTCTTTACGCTTTGAAATACCGATTTTGTTTATTCTGCGACTTGTCGCCACTGTTGGAATAGTATTTAAGCATTAAGATTTACTTGGCATAGTTTATAAATGTTCTGTATCACATGGTATTACACCGTTATGTAAACACCACTGATAAGGCATACTGAAAGCACCGGTAATTATAAAAGGGACTACAATAATTGTTGGGTATAATTTGCAGTTATAAAAATAAACATAAACTGAATTCTGTTTAAGAATATACATTAATATACCGTGACCATCAACTGCATTTAACAGTTCAACTTCAATTTTTTCGTAAAACTGGTTTCACGTTATTGTAATACACATCGACGTAACATAGAACAAGTAATAAATTCATTCTTGCTGCATGTTTTTACCTAAACCACTTTTATAATCACCGACCCAATTAGAAATGTGAGTGTAGCAACTTTGACAGCTGCTCTTCCTGAATACTAGTATTCTTTCCATTAGCCCTGTGCGTGGATGATAACAAAGATATAATCACATTGCGAAATACTCATGCCACATTACGAGGTCCGAAGATTTTATGCAAGATTGTCCAAGCTGAACTTACAGGCGACACAAGATTTCATGTATGGCGACCCTGATTCGAGTCTCTGACCTGTGAGCAATATTCGTTCTCAGCTCGGCAACCAAACGCCAGGGCTTAAAAGCTGATCTTTCATCGCATACGCCGTCTCGCTGACAATAAGATCATAAGCTCGACACTGCGACGGCCTTTCAGTAAGAAGCATCCCTTTCGCATCCGCGTCCCAGGACGGGGTCCTGTCAAGCGTTCAGAAACGCGAGGCGCACGGAAGCAAAAGAGACGAACCAGTCGCTGACACGCGAACACGACCTAACGAAGTTTTAATCACGCCCCTGGAAACTCACGGGATCGTCTGGTTTCCGCGTGCACACGCGTAACCGTGACCCTAGCGAAACAAAACAAACGGAACCCCCACGTCCAGCAGATCTTCTATCCGCTTCTGTTCAAGCCTGCCACAATCAGCAAGAGTGGCTGGGTAGGCGGCAGATCAAAGCAGTTCCATGCTGTGTCTGCGTTTCGCGTTGCGGCTAACATAATTAAACCGCGTAAGGGACGTTAAAGTGACTTCGAACTCGCGTCAGAAGTTCGAAACTCGACGGCCACGAAAACCTGTAATTATCTGCGAGAAAACGGAACGGCATCGCAGACGTAGACGCGTCCACCTTGTTGTGCGCCCGATGCCTTTTGCCGCGAGATCAAAAGCATTAATTATAATTTGGGCGAACCGATTTGGTCCACTGTTTAAGCGGGGACCGTGGCAAAACTGTGACGCGATTCTCGCTGCAATTGCTTTATAGTTTAAGCTGTGCTTGTTTTCTTGGTAAATGTAGAATAATTGGCAGGCAAAGTAGAGGACGGATTTATTTGTTCGTAGATACTATTTTGTGGTACTTGTGTATTCTGTCTTTGATAATTCGGTGCGAATAATTGGATGCGAAAGAAAAGGTGGAATAGGGCAAAGTAGATTTTAAACAATAGAACGTGTTAGATTAATCGTTAGTGGCTCAATTTAAGTACAAGATTCTCAGCACATGCTAGTGTAATAATTATACATGGAATTATTTATGAACCATTTATGTTTTACAATATTGCTCATTGCTAACATTATACTGTTTATATTGGAGGCTCTATTTTTATTCGTGGATGGGCAAGACTGCCTTACTCTGGCAGTACTTACTCTGCCTTACTCTGACTCTTATGATACAACAATTTTCTTTGCAAAATAAATGTTTTAAAACAGTATACAACATATCTCGAGTCCTAGCCAACCAATAACATTGAAATTTTACAGTTTACTCTGTTTTAATATTTATTAAGCACCGACGATCGATTTTTAAAAATTCCCTTATTCTTTTGCAAAGTATAAACAAAAAGTTAACACATTCCTTGCCCAAATTCAATCATGATATTTCTAATATCTACCATTTTCTTAACTATCACACAAATTGAAATGTGTAATCGTTAATACCTAGAGAATACATTTTGGTTTCTAAGATTTTTGGGACGTTTGTTACAGTCAATCCCATCTTGCAAAATTCTGTACACCATATAGCCATCCGGAAATAAGGTATTCCGAGCAAAGATGGCGTACGGTAGAAAAACTAATTATTTTTAAATACTATAAACATGAACATTTTTTGTAGTTCATACGATTAACCCGTTACTGTGTCCCAACCCATTAAGGGGTGATAGCAACCAAATTCAGACATCAAGCATTAAATTATCATATGTTCACGTTGTATAATTCACTTTGCATTTGCGAAACGAATTTTATGTTGCCCTGCACATACACCGAAAACAGAAAAGAAAGCATATCATTTTTATTAACACTGCAATTATCTGTGTTCGCTAGTATTCCTTATGCTTCATTCAACGTCAACCAGAAGTAAATTTTTTTTTTTATGGCAGACATCGCTCTCTTAAGTGTTTGTACTTAAACGCCGAAGGATTGTGCTACAATTTACTTTTTTCCAACGAGTCTTTCCCTTAATACAACCATTCAATTCCTACAGCAGTGCACTATCTTTGAATGTATAAATCACTATTCATTTTTCTTTCGCATCGTCTAGTGAAATCCCTAGCGAGATATCTCACGAAACATTAATTCTTTCGACACTATGCTCCGATACTTTTTTTTGGTTTATTTAGAATGACACGAGGAATTGATTCATGCAAAAGTATAGCAGAATTTCGTTTAAAGAAATAAGTCCAATTGCGCCTTGCAATCGCATCGATGCACCTCTGCAAAAAAATCGCACTGCACAATGATAGAGCTAGTTAAATAATGCAAAACTTTTATCTATCTTCAATAGGAAAGGTCCAGTTGCTAGACTCGTTCTATATTTTGTTAACGAAATTTGTCAAAAGTGTCCAATCCTCCATCCGTAAAGCCGAAAGGAAGAGCTGCCCGGGACAAAGGAAACCTCCTTTCGCATGGCACCTATGTTGCTCGCAGTGGCAATTTTCAATAATACTCGCCGTCGAATGGTCGTGGCTACGATAGCGTTGGAAACAAGGCATGCGATCGAATTTAAGTAAGCGTACTCCGTCAGCCGCATGATATCAAGTTCGCTGTAACTTCGAATTAGTTTTCGTTAGAGGACTTCTCGCCACTCGTATATTCTGCGAGAAACCGCACACGTCCACCGTCGTCTTCCACGGTGTCGTGGCTTCGTGAGTGCCATAGTGTCTTAAATCACCTCAAAGTGCTCTAAAGCGCGGGTTAATCGAATTTAGCTGCACATAAATCGATGTCCCTTCACGCTGGAAGGAACAATTTCATTCGGTCACGGTAAGTTATATCTGGGGGGCTGGCAAATATGTATGAACATTTGTATGCAATGGTTTCGCAAAAATGCAGGCGGCGAGAAATTCTATGGAAGCCACGAGACGAAGGACGACTGATTCCAAGCCGATTCTACTGCATATTTTGGTGCGTATTTTGTGTGTAATAAAATTAAAGATTTTCTTTGTTCTATAAAGTAGATAACCGTTCTGTCCGATAGCCTAATTATTAAGCTACATGCATCAAATTGACTCGACCACTTATTTGCTTCACAGTTTAATTAAATTATTTTAAGTACCCTGCTTTTAATTAAATGTATTATAATTTGTCGAAATTATTGAAATAGGTGTCTATGATTCTAGATATTAGTAAATGCCTGATGATATTCGGTTTCATGAATTGTTTCAATTTTCACGATTAACTTTTGGAGAAATTGGTTCACGGTTTCGACCACCGTCAGAGATTGAAATTGTTCCAGAATGTTATTATTGCAATGTTATTATTATATTATAACGTGATACCACTTCCAGAATAAATTAGTTTCCAGTTTGTCTAGCGCTATTATTATTATAACGCTGTTATGATTATATTAGGAAAGTATAAAATTAATGCTAGAAAATGATAACCCTGTACGCAGTGTGTAAGTCTCGTCGCGTATCAAAATGAACTTTTCAAAACTGCATTAAGCACCATATCAATTTCTGATACTCTAAACATTGAACACTGTCATCTGTAAATAACTTTCTTACGAATAAATTAATTGTTTCAAATCAAGTAATAAATAATTATATGGAGATTAAATATAATTATCAACAAATTATTGTGCGTAACATATTAAAGTTGTACATGGATTTTATAACGTATTTTTTACAATTTAAATTTACCAAACGTTGCAGAATCTTTCACAATGTATTTGCTGCAACAAACGAAAAATCAACACAAATCTTCTCTTAGTCGTAGAATATTAGTGAACTACACTATAACATAATATAAAAGTCTCAGAAAAGTCTGAGATTTAAGCTCAAAACAAAATGTGTGATAATAAATATAGATAGTCGACAATTTGCAACAATTAAAACCGGAAAGTATTGTAATTGTATAATACTTCTCCGCGTGAACCTTTTTTCAATACTTTGTATTCAAAAAATCAAACTTTTCTATCAAACACAACGAATAAAAACGTGTGTAACTATTCTGTCAAATATTAAAAAAAAATTACATTACCCATTAAATATTGGCAACCTTGTATTCCATTCGCTGATTTCAAATCGAAACATTTATTATATTACAAGAAAAGCAAAAAAATGGTGCCAGGTGTACAGAAGCTATTGCATCCAAGTTCGTAATATGTACCTCGAGTAGAAGAACTGTAACCGATGTAATAGCCTCTTGCTGACCTTATAACGGATGACTAATGTTGCGGGCTACGTCGTTCAGCTATCAATAACCAGATGCGGCTCTAATATTCAATGGTGGACTTAACGAAGCCACGGCAGAAATGGAATTTACAATGGAATTCGTGTTTATATCTCCGTACGTAGGCATAATAATTGCACCATCACGGCTGAGTAACGAGCTATTGGCAGCACCAAGCAACAAAGAGAACACATAACCGGATAATTTTAGTGGCCTTTACGGTTAATTGTGTGTAGGTAGTGCCCCAGTCAGCTAACCGTTTCGCATTCTCCTTGACTATAAAGTGATATTAGCCCGATTTTATTCCCTGCATTTCTCCTTGCGATCTAAAATACAATTCGCTCGTTGATTCGTGCAAACGTCATCGTGACAGATATCGTTTCCGCAAATTTATTTCTGTGCCGTATAAATAAAACAACGTTGAGTACACTCTTTGTAATTGAAATAACAATGTGCCGAATGAGAACTTTACGTAGAATGGAAGTTTTGATGCCTTCAATAATTATTGGCGCTAGTCATTTATGAAGTAATGTTTGAATTAAAGTTTGAGCAAGAAAGCAGTGCAATTATTTATTTTAATGAAAAATGTGTAATTAAATATAATCTATGTGTCGTAATTCAATCAGCAATAAAGAATATATAAGATAACGATTAATAGCCCCTCGTGTTATCCCTCTGAAGTTATCAGTCTAAAAATGAATGCCATATTTGACCAATAAACATTTAATTTTTAATTAAATTATTCAATAGTTGATTAGGTATGCAGAACATATTGGAATTAATATTCATTCCGAATTTGTGCGACGAAACACTTGTTATGTAATTACTACGATGCAATTCGACTATGATTAATAACCACAAGCAAAATAAATCATACATGTTGCACTGTGCTAATCGTTATTGCACCATTGCACTGTAACGTTATTGCTAACGTTATTGCAACAGGGGTAGACGTATTAGACGTATTAGACGTATTAGAAAATAAATGAGAAACACTGTTTTCACGAATTCGTCATTCGAACTACTCTGATAATCCGCAGCACAATATTTTCAAATGTAAGTTTTTTTTCTAATTATCGAGCTTCAGCGCCATCCACCAGCCAACTATGTAGATATTTTTAAAGTGACAATCATGGTCTCGTTCATTATACGCCTGTACTTGTTTAGAATTAATCGAAGTTACGAACTAAACGCAGCCCCCCCACTGTTATCATCTTAACTAACAAGGAAGGTTCGGCAACCCGAATATTCCGAAAATTATGAAACTTTGCATACAAGTACAGTATGTCATCCGTAATACAACCCTATTTTCCAATTGTGCCATAACTCGGTTTTAAGGGGTGAAATCAGCCCTTGAAAAAAATCGAGAATTTTCTTTTTCGTGAGATATCTCAGGAACGCTGAGAGATATCTGAAAAAAGTTTAATTCAAACTTTCATCGTTTTATTGTGTTTACTTAACTGCGTAAAAAATTTGTTGGAAATATACGTGGTTTTCGAGTTACCCCTCACCCCACCCCCTCCGCCCTAAGAAAATATTGTTTACTATTGGTGCTGAAATACCTGTGGGTACCCTCTTTTCATATCTCTAAATGATATATGTGTTGAAATTTTTTGTTAAATAAAAAAAAACATTATTAACGAGTTTGGACTCCTTTTACGCACTTTTCTTTAATAAACTGCTCTCACAACACAATACTTATATAATTTACATTTATTTTAAGTTCACTTACATCAAAGTTATTCATATTAAATTTAATTGTAGCAGTATAATAGTTTTTAATAATAAAATAAGCATTTGAAACGTTTCCATTCTCTTTTTGTACATTTTTCCACATCGAAGGATTGTATAAGTAACAAACGACAAAAATAGTAAAACTCACGGTTTGTAATTGGTACAATAATGATATTGCTCGTAGAAATGTTCGAAACAAAGGTACTCGCCACACCAAGCACATCGCATAAAGGCTGCCCCGCCACAAATACTACACTTTGGTATAGTTTTTTCACTCCTATAGTAACAGAAATCTACGGGATTTTGGAACTCGCTGGGATGCGTTTCTAGATATCCGCTTTTAAACCAAGCATATTAGAAAAGATTTTTGAGTCTGGGCGAAGAAAGTTGGTTATGGGTTAAGGACTGTAATTTAATTATTTCATTGCGTGAATGCAGATTGATATTTTCGTCCCGGAGAATTACATTATCCGAAAATGTCCGTACAAAATTTGTCGAAATGCGGAAACCAAATACATCCAAAGGTTGAATCATACCCGTCGTTTTCTTTGGAATGATTGAAAATGCCACTTCTTGATTTTCTGGAATCAACTGATTTAACTGATTTGGGCAGTGTCCAGACCACGAATCGAGTAGTAGCATACTTTTGCGGCCAGTATTGGGCAGATACACTTGGCTAAACCAAGTTTTGAAATGTTCTGCCCTGAGTTTTCCTGATTTCGAAGCTTCGATGCAAATATTGCTTGGTCGGAATAGTGTTTCTTGTACCTTCGGGCCAAATGTTCCTGTATGCTCTTTCAAAACTATGTGTAAGGGTGAAAGCAGACGCCCGCTTGCTGAAATAATAGGCATAATAGTGTAACTGTGTGTCGTAGCGGACACCGATTGAATCACTGCTTCTACTCTTTTCACTCCTGATTTTGTCAATGTTCGTCCAGAATGTATTTCAAGGTTGAAGCCACTCTCGTCTGCATTATAAATTTCTTCAACTCCGATTGTTGGAATGCTAGATCTTACGTTCGAAACAAAAGTTGCTGCAACATTTTGCAAGTTACCAATATCTTGAAACGTAGATCGCGTTCTGAATGTTGTTATCTTGCGAGATACGATTCCATGCACATTCTTGAAATTCCAAATCCACCATTTACCTGCCTTGAATTCGGGTATGTCCACTAGCAGGTCTTTTGCTTCCAAAGCCCATAATCTCAAATTCATGTCATGGACAATAAGGCTCCTGTCAGAAGCTTCTTCAAACTTTTGCAATACATATTCCGTAATAAATGTAAGTTTATCTGCATTTGTTCCACCCTTCTCAAGACCCGCAGCCCACCTGTATAGCTGATGCACCGATTTAACCTTCCGAAAGTTTTTTTGTACAGTGGTTAGCGGTCGAAGTGTTTGTCTTCCGCTTTTCCAAAACTCCACAGCTTTTTTCTTATAACTTATATCGACTTTTCCACCTACTTCTTCAACAATACACTCTCCAGGGTCAAAATTATCTTCTTCATATTCTGTAGGCGTTATATGCTCTACAATTTGAGCACTATGTGGTTCTGATGGATCATCAAATTCAAGCACATAATCATGTTCAATTGATGGTGAATAATACGTACTTTGGAAACTATTTATAATATCACGAATTTCATTATGTAAGTCAACTTCTACCGGCTTTATTGGTGTCTGCGTTATACTCGCGATTTGAAACGTAGTAGCTAACATGTTTATTACATTAGCGATATTAATCGACTTCATTTTAAAGGAATGGCTTTCAAGTAATTTGCACTGACTTTTTGTAATTAAATGGCACCATGTGCACTTGACTACTGTCGTAGACCCAACTGTAAATGAGCTACATCCGCGCGAACATTTATATACAAGCATCACCGGAAAACTGCACAAAATAAGTAACATTTCGAAGATAAGTATAACGATAATGGAAACCTCAGACGGTCAACATTATTATTAATATTTCAAGGTTTTCAATATTATTCACAATACGTATTGACCGTCTGAGGTCTGAGGTTAAGACATTGTTTTAACATTTATGTTTGTGCAGTGCTTATCGTTACATTCTGATACCGAGTTGGAGTGAAATGTTCGTGGAGCGGCTGCTATTCGCCGATATTCGTGGTGTGGCGAGTACTCTTGTCTCAAAAATTTCCATGAGGATTATTATTATTGTACTAATTATAAACCGTAATTTTCATTGTATTCATCAGTGGCTTAAAAAAGAATATTTAAATATGTAAATAACCATTTTATTAATAAAAACTGTTTTACTGCTACAATTAAATTTAATATGAATAACTTTGATGTAAGTGAACTTAAAATAAATGTAAATTATATAAGTATTGTGTTGTGAGAGCAGTTTATTAAAGAAAAGTGCGTAAAAGGAGTCCAAACTCGTTAATAATGTTTTTTTTTATTTAACAAAAAATTTCAACACATATATCATTTAGAGATATGAAAAGAGGGTACCCACAGCTATTTCAGCACCAATAGTAAACAATATTTTCTTAGGGCGGAGGGGGTGGGGTGAGGGGTAACTCGAAAACCACGTATATTTCCAACAAATTTTTTACGCAGTTAAGTAGACACAATAAAACGATGAAAGTTTGAATTAAACTTCTTTCAGATATCTCTCAGCGTTCCTGAGATATCTCACGAAAAAGAAAATTCTCGATTTTTTTCAAGGGCTGATTTCACCCCGTAAAACCGAGTTATGGCACAATTGGAAAATAGGGTTGCATTACGGATGACATACTGTACTTGTATGCAAAGTTTCATAATTTTCGGAATATTCGGGTTGCCGAACCTTCCTTGTAAGTTGCGAAGACACGGCCAACGTTATTTATGATAATAACCTTGTCACATATAGCGTGCACCATTTCCGTGGCAATGTTATATTCAAATTACACAGCACACTATTCTGCGTAAGTATAACACGCTGAGTCGCATCTATTGTTCTTAAAGCAAAACTTCATTTAGTGGGATTAAAACGCTCGCAGCCTTTCTTCGAGCCACGGTTCACACTGGAAGGTATCGCCACCTCCGGAGACAAAGCTCCCAATGTACACAGAATAAAAGAAGCAACCAGGAGTACGCACAAAGGAGAATAAAGGCTGCAACATTTACCGAAACAATTTTCCTGTCATCGACAAACACGCGATCGTGCTAAACCTTTACACCGTGTACAATGAAATCATTTCGTTCCATCGAAATTGATTTTCTTTCTCCTTTCGTCTACTTCCTGGAAAGAACCCTGAGGAATTACTTACGACGTTGAACTGTTGGTTGATGATAAATAGAATTATTGCACAGCAGAGCAACGAAACCTTGATCGTATTGTTATTCATAATGAGGGGAGGCTCTATCGCAAATAAGAGTACAGTAATTAGTTACAGTGCCTCGGGGATGAAAAAGACTTCAAGATTCACGCAATGCCGATACTCGCAAATAAAAACTAATCCTTCTCCTTTAATATCGTTTGCATTCAAATACAAAAAGCTGCTAAATTTATATTAACGCATAAAGAACATGCAATCCCGCGCAATCTTCTGAGGAGTTCAAGAATCAAACTCAGGACAACGTACTAAAAACAAACAGCTGACCAAAATGTACGCACATATCCACCTGCACCAAAAAATATATAGAGACAAATATGCAAAAATGTATAAAAGTGTCTTCGAGGTAAATCGCTAGGCATCAAGCAATTTAGTCCCTTTTACAAAAGTAGCGTCTAACCAATTCCGAACAATTCCATGCAATTCCATGCAACACGGAGCTGTCTATTGCTTAGACGGAAGAAAACTTTCCACAGTTTCGGCCAGTAAATCCTAATCTTCGTGAAGCGGTGGTGCATCGTGTTTTGACGTAGCACGGTCATCGCTCGACCCTAATTCGGGGGCGCGTACAGAGGGGCCGAAGGCAGAAGCATGGAAAACGAGGGAAGTTTCGTCAGCAACCCCCAGAGAACGTAGCTTACAAAGGGGCAACGGCGGAGCCGGAGAAAGAGAAGCAAGCGGAAGAGAGCTGCAACGGGAAGGCAGGAAATTACGTCCCCGGACGTCCTTTCGTTCAGCTTCAGAGCCCTCTGCAATACAGAGAGAAGCTGCCGGCTCCTTCACAGACCAAGGAAAAGAGACACCGCCACGCTGAGAGGAAGTACCAATGGAAGGAAAAGAGAGAGAGAGAGAGGGGTGAAGGGAACTGCATAGAAGAGAGAGCGGCCTCGTCCCTGACCGGGAACAAGAAGAGGGAGGACTCGAAAGGAAGACGAATGCACGAGGCCATCAGGAATCCTGACCTGGCTGAAGCCTTGAATATCGCCGAAATTCACCTTTATTTAGCGCCAACCAAGCAGGTGTAACGAGCGTGAAGACCACCCCATGCTTTCAGTTCGGGGCTGATTCTATGTTCAAACAGCGTAGTTTGAGGGGATTCTTCGCAAACTTCTTGAGATGTATGCCATGAATTGAAAATAGATCGGGAAAGATTGGAAGGGTTCGCGACGGATTTCCAAGTAATTTCCTGGATTCTTATTAACCCATTCGCTAGAACATCCTTCAAATTGAGAACGGTTTTGGTACAGAGATCAGCACAGTTTTTATTGGAGTATAAATATTTGCAGATTTTGTTTAATTATGGTAAGTCGCGACAAATAATGAACGACGTAAATGGAAAATATGTTTAAATTTTCTTGACGTAGTACATTTTATTTGAATATGACTGTTATTTTTATTACCCAGTTTGTTTATAACTAACGAATTCAGGGCAGGTAAATTCTCTTACTTTTGCTTCGTCGAAATTGCACCAAACGAATTGGCGAATATATTACGGCTTCATATAAACAGCCTCAACCATAGACTAGTATTTCAAAGCTGTAACTGTACATCGAGCAATGATTTTATAGTCATAAGTTTGTAGAGAATAGCCTGAAAATCAACAGGACTGTCTCAATTTATACGACACATGTACAAATCTTGCTGATCAAATGTTTGTGACCACCACACATTTTAATCTATGCCGAAATTTTATGGCCGATCGATAATAATTTTACGAGGAAAATTAACGAGCGTAGCGAAACAAAGTCTCCATAATATTAATTTTGGGTCAACGAATCGTTAATATGTCATTCGATATTTGCGCAACAAAGAAAATAGTCCAAGACAACGTTTTCCCGTCAGAGTAAATCGATCCGCAGCCAGATAACCACGTTTCCTAAAGCTTATTATTCACCAAATTTCCGCTTTTCTTATTTTCAGACGATTCTCTGCTAAAGTCACAGAATCGGCCCGAACGATATGCAAGTTCTCCAGCTGCAAACGGGATACGAACGGAATGTTTACCCGGTTCTCGACTCGCGCACTTCGAGTCAAAGAAAACTTCATTAGCTTTGAGCACTTACTTCCCTCGCGAACTGCCTCCCTGTGAATTAGTTTCAAGGCACACTTCATCCATTTGCCGTGGCGAATCGAGCCGCGGGTAACCCACCCACCGAAATCTTGATCGTTCAGCACGTTGACTCGTATTAATTCATTCTAGCGTTTGGCTATTGAACTATTGGATCATTTGTCGGCTGACTTCGCGCCTTGGTTGACAATGAACGATAGTATGGGGTTGCAACATAAATAAGTTCGGTTACGTTCAATGTACACGGCCATCCATAAGTATAGAGACACTTTCTATGCTCGTAAAAAATCTGACTGTTAGTTTCATCAAGGAAAAATACGTTTCAAAGCTATTTCATTTTTTCGGTGAGTTTTTTTCAATACCCTCAATGCATACTTCTTGTATAAACAAAAGTATGAAACAAAATAAAACTTCTTTGAGACCTTCAATCTATTCCGAATATTTTTTTCAAACATACACGCACTCAGCAGGAGTCCTAATACTTATGGGCGGCAGTGTGTGTACAGTCGGCCGAGTAAGTGCTCGTACACTGTTTAAAACAAAAGAACTTTTTTAAAAATTTGGCTAAAGGGTTTCAACTTATTTGAGAAGTTAGAAGGATTAATTTCCGAGATGATGTGAAGAAGAAATATGAGAGGATTGCAATTAATCGGATTTGCAGAAAAAATAGGGAAGGTGTTTTTTACAACCTTTTTGCCCGCGCCCGTACTGAAAATTTAAATGATATTTATGTGTTAAGTAATTTCGTTAATAAGACAAATTGCAGCGGTGCGACTAAAAATTGTTTTTCATATAACAATATTAATATCTACAGATTCAATGGGCACGGTAGAACGCCATTTATTAACGTAAATAAATGAAATTAATTTTTGGTACTAGAAATAATAATAATTTATTACAATCTTGAAGAGTACAATGGACCTACTCAGTTTCACAGAAAATTAGTTTTGTTCTTCAGACACAAACAAAAATACAGAACCATAATATACGAATGCAATCGCACCTACACAGCTGCTGAAAAATCGACGCCGTTAAATGAATGAATGTAGGGACGGAGTTAAGAATGAACGTCAACAATTCGAAGCCAGGGAATAGAAACAAGAGCTTGCAGTAAGTTGCAATAAGGGTTAATTGTTAATTTATATAAAATATATATGCGGATACCAACAAAAAAAAAGTGTACAAGCCTTGAAATAGCATTTTACAGCCGGCAGGCAAAAATTACAAACAAATACTAACTCATTATAAACATTAACAGCTCACGATAATTCTAATAATTCTGTACACCATTCTGGTTCCATCGAAAACGGAGAAAAACCGTGCGCAGCGCATAAACGAGATTAGCAATTTGTTCGAGCAGGAATGAGAAGCGACGTTACTCGCAAGATGACCGGGACCAGTACCCTAAATCATCCCCTAATCTAATTCCACTTTCGTTTCGCGTCAGGTGACGTATCGCTGCGCAATGTCACGCTCGATTTTCGCACAGATATACCCAATGGCTGCTCTACGAAAGCATCTGCGGGGGTAGAGTGCCAAAGTGAGAGGGACAGTAAGACGAGGAGTGGGTGAGACAAAAGAGCAGGGTGATAGGTTCCCTTTGAAATATATCCTGCGGTCGGTGATGCTGCACATACATCTTCTCGCGGTAATCAGCACCCTTCGGTTTAAAAGCAACGAAGGTAGGTAATATCCGGGGGCCATAGACAGGAATACGAAAACCCGGCACCACAGATACCTTCTACATCGGCCACCGACGAGAAAAGCACCCCCTTGATATCAGCTTTCACCTAACCACCGACCGCCTGTCCGATCTATTGGTATGCATTAGAGTGGCTTTTATTATTGGCTACAGGTGGTAGAAAATTTTTGTGCTTTCATTCATTTCAATTTCGAGATCCTTAACGCTGTTCTGCTTAGAAAACTAGTCGAGAATGGTAATAAAATTGCTATTACAATACAATTATACCTTGTATAATTGGTAATACAATTGTAGGAACCGAACAAAAAGGAAGGGCAGGCTTCGGGAATCGAACCCGAGATCGTCGTATTACTAGGCACTGATCAGTCCATTTACGCCACGGCCCCTTCCCAATATTCGCTATTCGTTTGTTCCTCTTAACTTCGTTCTTTAATGGAGGCGACCGATCCCACACAATCGCGTGACAACTTTATTAATATTTTAAATTGAATTTAACACTGAATATGTATTGCACGAATCGTTTGTAATTTAGTTTTGGATATATTTATTGTTTTATGTTAGTGTGTTGTTTGATATGATTTAATTGGTATAGTCTCCGGTATCAAATACGAGAAAACTAATATTAATTATCATTATTATTGTTAGTATGTTTCGTGTGTTTGGACCCCATAGTTCGTTCCACTTACCTCTCCAAAAAATGCAATTATTTACATAATTAGTTTCTGGCAAATATGCTCATAATACGTTTGCGAAGTGAGTGCGGTTTGGTAAATAGAAATACAAATGGAACGTTATAAAACCACAAAGGAACAGAATTCTGTTTACGCGAGGAATATAAACGATTACGACATAAGGGGTTAAACTGAATCGACACAATGCATTCAATAGACGTAATACAGTGGAATTCACATGCCGTCAGTCAGCCATGAGTCACCATACTCCACCTGTCCACGTTTATTCATCGTTTTCGCTTTTCACGAGCTGGCAACTCGAAATGGAAGCAAATAGTGTACAATCTACAGCATAGTTCACGGTTCACAGTAACGTAAGTTCACAAATTGTTACCCCCCAATGAAACACTTCGAACTGTTTCTGTCCAAATGTTACACAGCGTGTTCCCCAAAGCTCCAAACGAATATATATTATCTGTTACCTGAGTAGGGCAAGTTGGCTCGTCAACTGCACTGCCAATTGTTTAGTTTGCTGTCATTACTTTAATACATTTCCACAATAGAAAGAAATCAATTCACCTTTACTGCTTTTTGAATTGAAGCCTGCAAGGAGTTTCTTAATTCAGAATAATTATGTTCGCCGATCGAAAGATTCTATTTAAAGATATTGGCTATGCATTTTTCTGGTTTTATTAATTAGTAAATAATATACTGCTTCATTTCAATCGCGATGTTTATGTAATCTCTAATTCATTTTTTGTTACTACTACTTATAGGTTCATATGAAAGGCTCTACATTCGTTAGGAGATTCAGTAGTACAATGTTTTATTGCAGCAAAAGAGATGAATTTCTCTCTGGTCTAATGCATAAAACCGTGGAAAAGTGATAGAAATATGGACGGTCCAGAATCGTCCATTTACCTTTCCAACATTTCCCCGCATTTTCAACTTTCGACCCTTTCATCTACTGTATACTTCTGCCAATTAGCACACAAGGGAATAATATTTAACGTCAAATAAAATACGGAACCGGATTACGTGGTGAGCAATTTTTCGTAAATTTTAATACGGCTAAAGGGGGAAACAAAAATGCAAGCACATAAATAATTTCTCAGCGAAATTCTCGTTAATAAGGGCCACTCACTAATTCGGGGGCACAACGAAACATCTGGCGTCGTGATTCACGATAATCGCTTCCTACGAACTGCTGAGTTTTCACGCCATTCAACCAGTGTTTTTTCCATTCAGCGACAGAAATTTGCCCGTTATATATTTCGATGAATAACATCGTGACAACGACCGCGGTAACGAACGAAGAAAGGCTGACACCGAGAGGTCGAAAGTAGATTCCTCGTAATTGTGATTGCAGAACTGCTATGCACATCCTGGGTGGTAGCATTTTCCACGGCCGGAAACTGACGAGAAACGTGAGAAAAGCGACAGCCACGGGGGGGGGGGGGGTAGTAAAAAGGATTGTTATTTGCAAATTATTGAAGTCGCTGGCTTATTAAACATACGAGAAAAATGTTCTACTAATTGGTAGGGCATTACAACTATTATTTTATTAGATGCTTGTCCGTATCGATTAAAATATGTAACGGTGTATTACGATTATCTATGAAAACGTGATTCAAGATCTCTCTAAACATATAGTTTTATATGCCGCATTGTATTTAATGAACGTTGGAACACGTGCTTATTTATTGTAGAAATAAACTGGTTGAAGAGAAATGGCGTGGTGTCAAGTAAAAAAAAGTAGGAAATGAGAGTACTATAATACATTTGAAATGAAGTGAACTACCCTGAATAAAAATGAAAAAACAACCGACATTGAAGTAACAAATTATCAGTCCCAAATAGATGTGAAATTAATAATAGTTTCATAGTGAGACATTGTTTTGCACGCGTTCATTAATAATTTCAAAATGCAATTCAGTCTGAAAAATATGTTTCTACATCACGTTTAACCATTACCTGAATAGAATATTTGTCGAATAATAATATTAATATTGAACTTGAGAAAACAGTTTTAAGTAGAAAAAAGAATCCCAAAATATTGGATTGTATATCTCATTCAGCAAATCCTATGGGAAAGGGATGATTATTTTTTAAAGAGGACTAACATTAGAAGAACACGATCGGAAGTAGGCACGATTCTAGCCACAGTGGCAGAAACTCCATCTGTGTCTCGAAGTAATAACCAGGATCGAGCAAATCTCGAAGATTCTCGAGATTGTAGAAGACGAAATTGAACAGGAGGGTGGTTTGGTGAGAATCGAGGTAAAATTAACTCAGTGCCTCTCGAGAATGTCCGACTAGATTAGACTTCGTCCAAGGACGACTACTTCAGAGACACCTGTGGTTCGACGTACTTTCATGATTTGTCGAATAGGGGAACAAAGCTGGTGAAAGATTGGATAAGTCGTCTTAAAATCTTTTTAGAATCAGCTGGAATCTTTGTAACTCGCGAACATCCACAAGACTACTGATTGGAATAAGGTGCAGTAATAGGCAATGCCATAATCTTGATACTATACTACTTGCAGTAGTAAAACCTGTATACGTAGAGGCAGGAATCGTATGGCTCATCTGTTATTTTATTCATAATATTAAAAATGAAGTTTGATAATTGCCTTCGTTTTGCATATTTCTTTAAAATGGTATGCTAAGGTATAACTAGTGCAGATAATTAAAACATATTTATTTTTAATGGGAAAGTTATTAGCTTTACTAGAGAAATCCGTTCCTTCTAATGAATTGCAAAACATGTAAATGTGAAACTAATTGTTAGCCATTCGTCGGATTAAATTAACCTGCATCCATTTCTATTGGATTAAAGTACGTGTAATGTTATTATTTTATACAAAATGGAATTGCGACACAAAGTCATTCCTAAATATGAATTGTTTTAAACCGAAGGACTATATGGAGGTATCATAAATTTATATTGATCTGTACACAGAACAATGCATATAAAATACTAACTGTTATAAATACAAATTAAACTAGTTAACCCTTATTGAAACAAGTAATATATAGTAGAATATTCAAGGACATGATACAACAAAAATCAAAGATGAAAAAAACTATTCCGAGTTTAAATATATTAAACTGAAGTAGAATAAATCACTGTTAGTCCCTGCGTTATCGACTTCTAATTAAGAGAAATTTGTCACAAAATTCGATACCTGTAAGACTGGCAAGATGATCCAAAAAATTCACCAACCAGTTTATATCTAATATCGATCTGGGTGTGGCATATTTAATAGAACGCCTAACTTCAATGAGGTCAATTTATAACAGTGTTCGCAGAAAGTTCGAGGAACAGCCCTTATGGAGACCCCACAAATTTTCACAACCACCCGTTTAATAATAACCTTATAATCTTCCAATTGCCACTTTATGTAACAACGCCTGTAGCAATCCACTGGTAAATATTACATTTTGAACGCTCCTCGTTCCCACAATCTCCCCGAAAATAATATTAAGTGGTCTGTAAAGGTATCGTGGAAAGAAATAGAAACCGCCTTGATCCATCAGACATAGGAGACGGAGACTATTCTTAATTATCAGCCGGCTTAAGATGAAGCTCTTTATCGTTTTCTTCCCTGGGTGGTTTCTTCTCTGGGTGGGCTCGGACGGTTAAATTCTACCGCCGACAGAGGCATTGAACCTGGCGCATGGTATCGCGGACAAAAGCGACAGCATCGAAAACGCAAGCTACTCACCTTGGGTTTCCACGGAGAGCGGCATGGTGTAGAGCGTTGAAGCCATTGTTGTTCATGAGGGTGATGTCTGCAGCATGGTTCAACAACAGAGCCAACATGTCATCCCGTTTCTTAGAGATTGCATCGTGAAGGGGTGTGTCACCTTCGGTGTCCTGGAAACAAAGGAAGTGCTTTCTCTTACCGTGTGACGTGCACATTTTTTTCATTAAGAATCTATTATTAAGAAAAACGGTTCGGGCGTATTTACTTGGGCACGTCGGAGAATTTTCTCAGACATTCCATCTCTGAGCCATGAAAGATTTTTTAACTCCAATTATTGTATTTTTTGTTTAACTCCCAGGTAATTTCAAATAATAATTCTTAAGAGGGTTGAAGTTTCGAAAAGGCTCTAGCAGTTTTGTTTAAATTTTATATCCTTTTACAGTTAATCCAGTTCATTCGGTTCATTGTACAGTTTTACGCAACATATCTCATTAATCGTGTCTAATAATATAGTAGACGCCAATAGGCCTACAAAGTGAATGCGACTCAAAATAAATAGAATAAAATAAATAGTAAATTATAATCATACAAATTTGAGCTGCTATTATTCTGGATGCAATAATTTATTTACCGAGAAGTATTTCATATATTGCTACTGTGTGGTTATATGGTTAAATAGTACTCATGTAAAATATACATTCAACTAATTTTTATCTTTAGCAGAAGAAAATGAATGGAGTAGCAAAATATATGGTACAGGAATGTTCCAAAGAGAACACTGTTTACAGAATAAATCACTAACCCGCTTTCGACCAGCAATACCGGCGTGCCAAAATTTCCGATAAAACAAACGGAAACAATGACCAATCGTTAATAGCAAACTACACAGTTCGTTACGTACGACTAACAGAACCAACAAATGTCGAAACAAAGAACCAAATCCATGAGACGACGTGACATGCAATGTTACTTCCATGAGACCCAAACACGAAACGAAACAAGAGACCAACAATTCGAAAACAATACACGAAATGTAATAATGTAAACGAATGTTTGTTGTTAGGTCACCTGGAAATTAAATTCATATTAACTATAAACCTATTAACGTTATTATACATTGCAGTAAAAACGTTTGATACAAAATGAAGGGGTTACACGAAAAGTGAATGGCTTCAAAGGGAGCACAATTTCATGCCCAGTAATAATCTTTTTTAAACAGTATCACATAAATCACGAAGCAGCGATTTTTACTGCTCCTAACCCTTTTTAAAAAATATTAACTTTTAAAAAGATATAAATATTATAATCGTATTAAAACACTACACTGTCCTATGTCTCTCGCAGATATAGTAACATTGCAACAACTTCCAAACACACTGCCACAAATAAATTTAAACAAAGCATCCTGTACGCAGGTGCAATATTTTCTGCGATCCAGAAGCAAAATCGAAGAATGTCTGTCCAATGTGAGGAAAGTTTACCAAAGCAACTTGAAAGGAACCTGGTCTCTGAAGGGATCATACGCAGGATATCGTATCACGTGGCACAGGGCCACACGTCCAGTGTGATTAAATCGCTCTCTGCCACTGGAATAAACGTCGAAACCCGCCCAGGACACTGTGAAACGGGTTGTCCGCGCTTTAAAGGTCCACACCGTGCGAGAAAAATTCTGCTCGCCATGGTTACTGGCGGTCCGGTGACATCAGTGCCGCCTGCGTAAATAATAGGGCATCAGGCACAGATACTTTATGGGATCAGTTGGAAAAATCCTTTGTATAACTCCAATAACCGTGGAGGATAAATCTGCCGGCGCTGTCGAGAACCGGCGGCGCTATCTCGCGCTATAAATGCTGGCCATGCGTCACGCTACTAGGTGAGGGTGAAACTAGAAAGAGGCCAGGCAGTGGAGAACGACGAGGAAGAATGAAACAGGAGACAAAGAATGGAAAGTAAAGGGGGAAAGGAAGCGTTCGACACAGAAGACATTAGAAGAAGGGGGTGGACTGGAAATTGAGGTAAAAGTAGATATTCGAAAGGAGGAACGAGAACGAAGGGGGCGGCCGGCCGACGGTCCATCCCCCTGGTAAACCACATTAAAGTGGAAGAACGACGTTCTGACAGCACATATATTGTTATAGCTTTTGGAGTTGCAAATACATGCAACAAATTTGTATGCAGGCATCTTAAGGGGAGCAATTCATTCAACCGGTCCAAAAAATCGAATTTTTTCTTCTTTCATGAATCAATAGTCTTGTATGTATAGCATACTTATCTTCAAAATCCACTTTGGTTCAAGTCAATTGGTCCATTAGTTTTTTCGCTATATTAATCGCTATATTTATATTAATAGAAAAGGAGTAAAGTTAAAATAGGGATTCGCAAAAAGGAATTTTTTAAAGGGTATAAATACGTATATACCCTTCATGTTACATGTACTTGTAGCTGAAAGAACATTGTTTAAAAATATATAAGGTCAGCTCCACTCTGTAAAACAATATAGCACCGCAAAGTACAGCAAATTCAGAAAGAAATGGGATCGTTCTAAAGTGGGCATGCCCCCCCCCCTCTCTCCCCCTTGAAGGTGTCTCAGGCAATTATCGGTGCCCTGCGGCAATCCATCTGCATGCCAAAATTGAGTCTATACATATAAGAAATTATGCCTAAAATTTCATACATTTCCAAGGAAGTCGCAAAATTGAATTTAGTTCGCGTTTTTACGATTTCGCACCACTGTGCGGCCCGACCGTAACGTGGGGTACTACTGTACTGTACTTATTTACCTGGTCGCAATATCTTTCTATCACTTCCTTTTGTAATTGATGATAAAGGGTAATCGTGGCAATCGTAATAATTAATCAGTGGATCGTGTAATTATAAATCAATAATTTGCAATCGTTCAATGAAAAAGTACTTTATTCTTTTAGTAGAATGAATAATACATTTTATTGATTAATTCGACCAGGAGTTGCATCAATTTATATGGATAACTATTCGACTATCAACATCCAATAAACGAGCATGATTTATTTCAGAATATTCAGAAATTATATAAGAATGAAATTCAATTTCATTAAATTCTAGATATGAATACGACTAATATCGTTGAATAAGTTTAGTTGTAAATAGAGGTACCTATCGAAACTTCATCATTATAATGCAAAATCTTTATAGAAGGAAATCAAACAAATATTTTAATACAGTGTAGGTCGTAGATCCATGCTGGATAATAATATGTCTCATCTACATTTTAACAGCTGTTTCTACCGTCGGTGGCTCAGTTATTTAATATAAAAAAAAAATGTTTACTTACAATAATACTCAGCACAATCGACATAATAAAATTTCAAGAACACTCTAAAAAAACGCTCCGCATAAGCCAATATTAACTGCGGACGACCCGATCGGATCAATCGATTTCTCGGCAAGTTTCTGCAACCATGGAGAACGACGACGTAGATCCAGCAGGCGTTCGAGGAAATAGCAGAGCCCGCCTGGACACTTTCAATTTGTGACAGCGTGACGCGTTCGTCCGCCCACCCTATTCTCGTTCCACGTCGTTCCTTTCACTGCGAACATCGCGCAACCCTTTCGCCATCACGAGCCACCTGCTCTCCCGGCCGTTTCGTCCTCGTTTAACAAACGACACACGATTCGTATTCCGCCGCGGCCCGGCTTTTGCACGTGCAACTTTCGAAAGAGCTTAATTCCAGTATTTCCAGCCCTCCGACCCCCCACAAATCGATTTCTCCACGACCCTCGCCCCCGCAATTCTTCTACTCCGCTGGTCACGCTGAGCCCAACGATCGATTTTTACCTTCTTCCTCGTGGATTCTTTCTTATCGGCGACAAATGTCGCAAGATTTGTCAGGTATAACAAGTACAAACGGTCGGCGACGAATTTTATCGGTAATTCTCTATGGCCTATTACGCTCGCGGTGTTTGGCCGCCGGATAACTGATTCCGCCGGGTTTGTTCCAGTTTCGCCAGCGGAGAACGACCCTTCCTCGACTGTTCGATTTAATAAGTTTGGCAGTAAGGATCTGATCGCGTGGCACAGGGATCGTTATTATAATTGGTATTGAACTTGGGTGCTTCGTTCCAAATAACGATTCCGGGGCACATTGCAGTAATGTACGACGGAAGTTTCTGCAGTTTACCAAAAACTAAAGTACTTTCCGCGAGAGACATTGCTTCGAGTTCGCGGATGCGAGTGATAAAGGCACTCGTTTTGAAGCGATATTATAGTTTGGACATGTAGAAATTGTTTGCAGCCTGTTCGAAAGGTTGCGAGGTGAACTTGCGGACGGCGATTGACAAATCGCGAAATCTTTATGCGGAGTACGATATTATATATTGTATAAGTACTCTATCACAATTGGTATCCATATTTGATTAATAAAAGTATTGATATCGCTGTATCTTCTATTATTAATGTGTTATGCGTAAAAATTAAATGCAATAATTTATATGCCATCTTGAAAATGTATAATGAATGTGTCTCTGATTACGAAAGTGGTCTAACAGTTCAAGCGAATCTATTACGTATACTTTGTATTATATTTGATCGATCTACGTTAAACTAGCGTGCACTCATTTTTGCGAAATAATCGAAAACCGTTCAATTAATCTGGCAATTTGCGTCGTTAAACTGCATTCAGTGCATGTTTATTTGTCAAGCTCTAAATATATGTCTTAGGCCACTGTCACAATTACCGGCACAAATATCTTCAATCTTGGCAACAAAAATTTAACAAATCAACTAAACTAATGACTCTGTTCGACAGTGTATATTTACAGTCTCTGTTCCCCAAACGAACGGCCGTCGTGTCAGCAGAAGTAAAGGACACGATATCACGTTTCGCCGCGTAAACGTTTGGCAGATTTAACTAGCTGTTTTAACGCGTTCAGCAAGAAATACGCCGTCACGGAAACGTCTGATTGGACCGCGATCAAACACCAAAACGGATGAAGAGACGTCGCAGGGAGACCGAGCAGCGCTGTGTGCGTATCAGGTGAACGAGTAGAGAAAATGAGAAAAGGCAACAGCAACAACACAGCACAACCCGGTCACGGAAGTGTGGATTACAATCAGAGCCAGTCTCGAGGGCCACCGTGAAGCGAAACGACGAGGACAAGCCGAGTCGTAGCGGCTTGATTGCACCGCAAATATTGACGGGGCTAATTCACCCTCACCCCGTTTACCTATCGAAGGTGACGAACTACACTAATGAGGGCTTTAAGATGTCACCAAGACGGCAGGTAAACTCTCGCTTCCTGATCCAGCCGCCGAAGATCGCAGCGTTGCGTAACATTTCTAGATTTTCGGGTCATTTATAGTTAAAGGGACGCGTATTACGTTGGTGAAAGGTGATTCACCGATTGAAACGTAGTGAAGGTGCTGGCTGGTTTATAATCGATATAACTTTAAATGAACGAAAAGAAGGGTGTAATAGTGGTATACGCGTTTCACAAATACTGTACGAGACTCCATAGTTCACAGTACTAACCCTTTCTATACCCTATCGAAATGTTCACGAGTGCACGAAACGATAGTCTTTATTAATATAGAATGGCGGCACGTGTAAACACTTAGATGCCCCGCTTAATTAACTAAGGTATTCTTTATATAAATAATTGCAATTGTAATGCTTTCTGCATGATTATAAAAATAATAATATCTGAATATCTGCTGATGTATGAAAGGATTAAAGTGGTCTGATATACAAATGCACAGAAAGCAACCGCATGTGATATGCTCTGGTGTTTATTAGTTAGCCTAGCGAAATTATGCTTTTTAAACCAGTTTTTTTCACTCGTTGTTCTCAAAGGCTAGAACAAAACATTTTTATGGTTCATTGCAGATCTGAATAATCATGTTATTTTGGTAAAAGTAATTAACTATCTTCAAAGGATTTTACGTCGCAAGGCAAATCAGTCTTCGTCCATAAATTTTATTAATAAATTACGTAGTTAATATTAAGTTCTTCCGAAAAATGAACGATAAGGTTCGTGCTAGTGTGCCAGGAACCACAACGAAGCAGGAAGTTTAATTAAAGTAGAAAGCTCTTTATATCCCACCTTTTTTTCCTGATTTTTCCCCCGCGAATTATGATACTTTCAAACACCCAGACAATTTTCTCAAGCACGCAGTTTTTGCCGCAAAGACTGTGTCAGCTAGAGCTTTCCAAAATCCGTATTAAGTCGAGAATATTTTAAAAAATGTTAGAATAACAAATAGCGACCTTATATACGATTAATAAAATTACGTTGACTGTTATAGATGCTCATTAAATATAAAATAAATGTCAAACAGCAGGCATAAACTATTGAATATTTCGAATAACGAATGCTGTCATTTATTCGAGAGCAACGGAATTTCCTATATGCTGAAACTCCGCCAAAATAAATTACAATTTCGCCATACAAAAACGAACCACTGCTTCCATGCGAAACAACCCAAAAGACCTGCACTGTCCCAGTCAACTGAAAAGAAGCTCGGTACCTACAGCAAACACAATTATCATTACAGCAATCACGGAAGATCCCCTAAAGCCGAAGCTCGGCTTCAGTTCCAGAACCGTCCAAACAGGCATCGCTAACGGTAAGCTAGAAGAATACTTATCCATCCGGTTTCAACTAAAAACCCCTTTTCTCCCATGATTCTTATCAATCTGGGCGCCGCACACACGCGCACGCGGAAGTCCGGGAATAATCCAGCGCCGTACATCGGCTAAGCTCAACCGCTATTTTACAGTGGCGATCGATAGTGATTTCAGCTAAGATACAGAGCCACGATGAAAGGACGGCTGAAGGCGGGCCGAGGATGAGAGAGAGAGAGGACAGGCAAAAAGCTTCCCAGGAAAGAGCGAAAGCAGCCGCCGCGGCGAACGCGAGAAGAGGGTCAGAAGGAAGGAAAGAACGGGGACGGTCTTCCGCCTCCTTCGTTATACCTTCGTCTGGCCTCGTCCCTGCAGAAACGGAGAGAGGAGTTCGAGAGGCAATACACAGGCCTGAGAAGATAATGCAGGCCGTGAGAAAACGGCGGAGCATCCCCAAAGTCCGCGTCCGCGCTTGATTGCAACGAAACCTGCTCGCCCGTTTCCAGTTCCTACTTTTCAACACGCCGCGGCCGGCACGAGCCGCCTCCCTTTGGACCGATGCACCTAGCCGGAACGGGATCAACCGGGACTATAGGTGGCGCACAAAGACGCCGACTGAAATGCCGGTATGCGGGTCGTGTAGCAAGTTCAACGGCAACGGCGAAGCACAAGTGCAAAGGGTGCAAAATCCACCCCTCCCGTAACCCGGTCCGACCGAGAATTGGGAAGAAGAGTTGCCCGACTCGTTAAGCACGCGGTTCTGGTTGGGTTAGTTATTCGATTCCACCGCGATATTCGTTCGCCTGTGAAATCGTTAGATTTGTGGGAAATCAACAATCTTGTGGGAACTAACGTGGCGCACTATTATCGCGAACTGTCTCATACGTTTTCTTCTTTCGACGGTCAATAACTGGCTACCGTGACTATGTATTTTTATTAACATGGGAGGCGAACTGATTGTTTCGACCGTACGTCACTTTTTTGGAACAGTAACGACGGCGCGCGTCTAACAATTGTAAGTTGCTAGACTGCGCTTCCCGACGGCAAATTAATGGCGGCGAGAACTTTTAAGCGATTAGAGAGCCTTTGAAGAACTGTAACCACAGTAGCTCCTAATCGATGCGATATACTTTATTGAGAACTACAGCTCGGTTATTAGTAGATAGACAACGGTGTTATGGCTAGGTACAACTGTTTCTTACGCTGGTTAGTGGTAAAACTAAACTAAAGGCTCATCATGCTCTACAAGGTGGACTCCGAGTGGGTGGAGTTCTATATGTTTTTTAAAACACAGGTACTTTATTGGTGCAATCCGGCATAGCTCCCACCAAGGGTGCCAAATAAGACCTTCCCCTAATAATTAGGGAAAGGGAAAACTCGCCGTGGGAAACCCTACGACGCGGGCGGCCAACGTCGCCGCTGGACCGCTAATTCTGTCATCGGGCCTCACAGGCCCTTATCGCCTGAGCACCAAGAGGCCCTTGACTTTGACTTGTACGCCAGGAAAACTGGCGTCTCGACTGTGACAAGTCTCGCCATACTCCAGAATCCTGGCGCCTTGAAATAAATACAAATTCCGTCTACGGACGGAACACTGATCGATAATGAAATATTTCTAGTTGAAGTTCTTGAGAAATGATGGTGTGCTCGGGTTAATACGTGAGTCAGATGATTCAATTATCGCGTGTTTTTTTTTAACTGGTCTACTTTACTGATTGTAAGGGTCTGAAAATGGCGGGGAGTGCGGAACGAGGGAGAATTAGATATTTTAATCAAGTTTCATCATTGTCACAGTTTTCTAGCATTTTATTATATTTTGTCCCAAAAACGGGCTGGCCCAAAAAAGCGAATTTCAAAAGGCAGCCAAAACCAATGGTTTCTGTTTCCGTTCTTCGATATCTGTCCCAAATAAGCAATGGTCCCGCTTAACCAGCGTCCCAATTAACCGGAATCCTGTCTAGATATATTGCAAACAACGAGACCCCGCGGGAAGTGCTGAGCACTGCACTACAAAATTAATTGTACAATTACAATTTTTTCATCTTACAATTAATCCCAGAATCATTTGAGAGGCAATAAAATCTGTGCGCAATTCCGAATAGCAAAGGAGATTATCACAAAGATGTTAAACATCTTACTAAAAAAAAAAAGCCCCCCCCCCCCCCCACGCACAAATCCAAGATCAAAATGAACTCCATCGGACAAAAAATCCAGCGCCAAACTTCTTTCCTCTCGCGCCTAGAATATTACTGGACCAATTGTCGAAGCATAAAATTACCGCAAAATTCCAAATGTCCCAATTATCCGGAATTCACACGTAATCACAGGTAGATAAAGGGCGACACGGGACAGCAACGTTGCGCGTGTCGTCAAGTAGTAATCGCGATGGCCGAAAGCGCCGCGCTGATTTCACGCCGAAGCGTACGTATACGGGCGTACACGATTTGAACAACGTTATGTATGGCCGAGACGTGTGTATCGAGCAACACCGGTAACTGTACCTGGCGAACATCGGCCAGTCCGGACGGCACACTTGTACGCCGTGACGCACGAACGCATAATGTTACGTTTATACCTGACATTCATCATTAGCCCCGCTAATTTATGTTGAACACGAATGGTTCGGGCGAACGGGCTAATTAATATAAATTGCCGCCACGAGGATTACAGGGACGCGGCCGGCGGCGCCGTGACGCAATTCATTGTGTACTTTACGAATCGGCCGAAAGCCGATTAAGCCTGCCAAGTTACCACTGACGGACGCGTAAACATTCTGCCCACCGTGCACGATGAAGTTGACCGTGCACAAAAGCTGACGAATTCGGTCCCTGAACCGGCCGACTAGTCGATTCAATGATTAATGGACGACTTTCTGCTGGGAACCTGGACATTTTTGCCGAATCCAGAACTGCTCGCGCGTTTAATATAGAATTTGGAGTGATTGTTGTAAGAATTGGAATCTTTGAAATGGGTAGGAATAATGTAATAAATGGGCTGAATAATAATTAGATGCTTTGATTTTGCAATCCTGGCAATTAGGTTCTTTGATGATTTGGTTATTGATATTTTTCCATTCTTCTTTTAGGATGTTTCACAGTTCAATGTTTAAATTATTTATGCAGCTAAACAGTCTATTTACTTCACCAGACTAACATTGAACGTGTGTCCGTAAATGTAACCTCGTAAATAACCCTCGAGGGGGGATATATTTATATTACTTCTGGGTAGAATCAAATTCTAGTATCCATGTACAGTGTGTCCTGTTTGAAACAAGCTACCTAAATATTTAACTCAGTCCTGTTAACACAATAAAATGTTTTGTACGCAATTTCAATGGGCTCAAAAGGCATATTACATTGCAAGAATATTTCGTATCAGTTTCATTCTAGAAGGTGTAACTGCTAAAATCAGTGATCGTCGATATTTAAAGCAATATCTCACGCCCTGCTCCCAAAAAATTGTCCATTATATTACCTGCACAAAATGAACCGAAACTCGCCGCCCCCTATTTAACAAGGTAAAATCCAAAAGCTATTAAAGCATTTTTCACTTATTTACCCGGCCACGATCTCCCTTAATAACGAGCAAAATCCCGTGTCTGACTCGGTAGCTTTTTCATACCAACTTTCATCATCAGTATCCCCTCATTAATTCAAGAACATAAATTTGTCTACCGCCGTCTATGTAACTATCTTCTACTCTTCCCTTTCCCTTCTCGGATACATACAACGCGCGACAAGGCAACGGCCAGGGAAACCAATCGACGAGTGAAAGAGAAGGACGAAGAGGACAGAAAGAAGAGCGGTTGGGGGGGGGGGGGGGAATGCAAAACGGGGGGATGGTCTAGAAACTGACCACGTGAAGCAGTTTAAAATTACGGCGGGAATCGATAACCCAGTTTGGTCGAGGATTGACGACGGTTTGCGCGGTGCGGCGTCGTCGAATACGATTCGCTGAATCGAAATATCGCGATGATATCGTTTTTTCTGAGCACGTCGTACCGGGGTCCCAGACTGCACTTTATGACAGCCGATACCCCTGCAGGTATAGTGTGCGCAAGGTAGTATAAAACCAAAAAAAAAGGCGAAAGGAAGGTATGGGATGGAAGGAAAGGTACACAAAAAAAAACGGAAAGAAAGGAAGCAAGGAAAATTGGACTCAAGAGAATCCAATATAGCAAACTGTTAAACCGTGCCAGGGTGAAATGAAAAGAGTGTAGGGGAATAAAGCGAAATGAAGAAACGCTTTCAACGAAAAAACGTCTTTTCGAACGGGGCTCGCGCGGAAAGTCTTTACCGTCCTCGCGCTGATATTACACGGAATATCTTCGTTTTATCTTTACTGGATATGTATGCCCCTCCATTTGCATTTTCAGTGCATTGGTAACAGGCCTCTCCACGACCGACCAGATTAATTGGTTAAATCGCTTTCGTGCTTAGCTTGATCTCGTTACTTCCCGATCCGTTTCATTTATGTTAGAGGAATGCCATCGCCTCGAATGGTCTTTTCCTCGAATGTTTCAATTGAAGATAGGCAATTAAGTATGTATAACAGCAATTTGAAGATGAGCATAACATTTGTTTGTAACTGATAAAAATATTCACTTATACTTGTCTGTATAGTATAATCGGCGTTATCTGCAATTGCATAAAAACGGAATACAATGTGCGGATTACCTGGAAATATAGTATCCCCTGCATATTTAGTAATGGATGTATGTAAATAATAAACCGTGCACATTGCGAAAGTTGTACTCCAAACATAACGATTAAAAGAGATTCGTTTTCCCTTATAAGCCTTGCGGGAGGAAGGCTTACTGGAACCATTTTCAATAATTAATTGAAATGAAAATTGTTGCGACGGGAGCATATGAACATAAATGGTTCATTAGTGTGTCGAAATGTTGCATTCGTCTAGCTCTAAACTAACTAATTAAATTAACGCAGGTATCACATATTCCATTCTCTTGCAGGTTCAACCACTAAACTTTCTAAACACATCGTCCAAATCAATTAAAGAATAGAATTTCACCACACGCCACAAATGTACCTGACAAAAGAAGAAGGCAAACGCGTATTTCATATCAACGCGAAAAATACCTCAACGCTGGCGTGCAATATCTCATAACGGAAAATAGTTAAGCCGATGCATTTTCGATAAAAGTTCGCAATACCTGCAAACAGGCCGCAGCGACGACAAAGAGAAAGGAATTATTTTGTCGAGGGAGATTATTCGTCTGGAGATTCTTGGTACCGCTTTCAGGGAATCCGCTCAAGATCCTGGCGAAATCCGTGCCAGAATTGGCGACATTTTTCGATCCACCTAGACTCCCAGCTTTCACGATACGTGACGATACTGTCAACTTTCGACAGAAACCGATGGAACCGCCTTCCTCTAACCAACACCACCCCCAGCACCCGCTTGGGGGGAAAGCTCCACGAGGACACCAACAAAGGAGGCTGGGAAAATGTTTTTGCATAATTCTGGCGAAACGTACGGTCCGAATTCGTCGGTATTCCGTGCGCAGGACAGAATTTAATTTAGCAGGGCGAGTTAAAAGAGGAGAGAGTAGCTACGAGGAGGGTACACAATAGCGACGGTCACTACAATAACTTTGGAAAACCTTACCCTACCCGCCGCAACCGCAAGCACTCCTTGCTTATTGCTTTCAGTATTAACTCACCCCTCGCGGCACAGGACTCTCCTTGTCGGATCACTCTTTGCCACGAGAGAAAGGCACGAGTTTATTTTAACACGCGATAAGTCGTTACCCTTCATCCTGACTCTGTACCATACTTTCTTTCCGCTGGTATTTCGTTTTAACGCGTTCGCGATCTGGCTCGGTTTTGTCTGAATGGTTTCACTGAGTGGCGATTGTTTAACAGTACTGTACGTATGCGATGGTTTCTATTTGTCTTTACTTATTTCTGGTAGAAGAAGGGATCACAAAAGTGTAGCAACGATGCTTATAATCGACACGAGAATGTGTTGCAAAGGAAGTTAAAGTTTGAAGTGATGACGCTTGATAATGAAAGTTCAATATCTAATTATTTAGTGAAGCAAGTCGAAATAAATAGCGGAACTATTGTGTATTATTAACAGCGATGACAATAAATATTGATACTGGAAAATGTTGCTTACGGTGATAATGGAAGAGTTCTAACTTAATTTTCCGTATCCTTCTCCTTTCCCTCGCGTACAGTAATTCCAAATACGATTCAACCCTCTCCATCCAGACGTTACCTGCCATGACCCAGTAATCGAGATACTACTGACTCATTCGTGAAACTCTGTCGCGCTTGAAGTTGTACACTCTCAATCCGATAAAAATTCACCGCAGTGATTTAAATGTCTACTAAGGATCACGGGCAGAGGGTGTTATCAAGCGAGAAAAATAGTGCATCCCTGTCCCCAGTTTCAAATCAGATCAGATAGCGGTATCGCAAGGTTGCTGGGTAACCACGCGAGCCAGAAAATCATTCGCACTGTCGCCGGTGCATCTTCTTCCAAGTGTTTGCGCTGCCAGCAGTGAACAACGGTATCATCCATCAAGGTAGTGGATTAGCATGCTCTTGTCAGTCCTTTCTGTATTGCACAGGTCCGCGGCTCAGTCGCGAACACCAGGCAAACTCGTCATCGTGTCAACGTCGATCAAACCATCAAAATATCATCGAGTAGCAGCGGAACGCCCAAAGCAGCTAGCACTATCATCCATCAGAGAAACTTTGTCACATGTAAACGCCATTTCTCTCCAGTCTGTATGCGATGCAACACCGGTCGATAGCAACGCTTGTGCTTTCTCTCCTTCTGCCTCCTTCATTCACCCTCTCACCCTCTCGCCCCATCTCTCCCTCTCTTTCTAGCTCCCCCATCTCTCTATCCCTATTCGACATTCTACTCAACTGCATATGTCGCCGAACATGTCCGCTAATTCGGCACATTAATCACGAATTGCTTATGGATACGGTTTAAGGATGGCTCGCATGGAATTGTAAATTTTGTTCGTGTACCATGCGTCGCGTCGCCGCATCGGCAAGTTGGAAACAGAAATCGACTGTGACTGCGGCGAACGTTTCCTTCTACTTGCAATGCCGGCTGATTCGCGAGGGGCCCGATACAACATCGCCTGGTCGTTTATCAAATGACTGAACGGGAAGGAAAATGGGATTGTATTGGTGTTCGACTACCTAGTAACCACTGCAACCGAAATGTGCTATTCTGAATTGTTATTTGTTTCGGGGTTTTATTCTGATATGAAACTTGGAAGATTGATGCATAATCCAACAGTGACTACTGCCTGGAAGAAAAGACAATCTAGTCGACAACGGGTGTACAGTCTGAGGGTATTCACAATTTTTGTAGACATTCTTCAATGATCTCACAAGCAATAGTTTGAAATAAAAGTTAGTCAGCCTGGGCGTGGCTATAAACTGCAATATAGAATATTTCCAAGAATTTGCTTTTTCAATAAAAAGTCAAGGAGACATTGTTTTTTCACAGGGAGCTATGTATTTTTGACTCGACACTGCTGTAGCACTCGCTATGACGAATTCAGCGACCCACTACACTGTGACTATCACATGACCTTGAATTAATAATGGAAATTTATTATATTTCAACCGAATCGCATATTCAAGACAACGCTTTATACAGGTATATCCTAAACAATAACATTTTTCTTGTGCATTATATTATCACCTTTATATAAGACAGGGCGTATTGTTCTTCGAAAGTGAGAAAGCAGGTCAGTGAAAATCGGTAAATGACTTGAAATTGAATTTCTGGTAAATTATAATTCACGCAACTACAGTTTCGCCGTACTGCTCATTGAAGTTACAGTAATTAATGCTGCGAATTTGCTAAAATTGACCAGCGCATTTGACACTGTTTTATTATCGAAATATAAATTACTTAACAAACGAATTATCAAGTGAATCAAGTGAATGCGGCTTAGGCCACACATATCCTTCATTAATTTCGAAGACGTCCGAGCGCTCTTGGATTCCCCGAAAATTGAATTCGGTGGGAAGCAATTACCTCCCCTCCCTCTTTGTTATTGCTCCGTCATACTCGCGCATCGATATTCGAACGTCTGTTCACTGCACATTTGGAGGTAAGTGTACTCGAAGGGAGCGCAAAATTTCGTCGAGAAATCCGTCGCACTTCTCGGTGGCGTGCAAGATATATGCTTTATAGGCCGCTACTAGATCCTTCCGAAACAATGGCGCGCCATAAATCGAGTGGGGAGAGTGAAAAGCAATGAGATTGTTTGGAACGGATCTGTAAGCCATTCGAGGTGGCACCATGTGAAATATAAGTCAGAAACCGATCGAGAACCATTTCACTCGAGCACCGAGTGGGTGGACGTCTTTACAAACGGCGAGAACTGGCGCCGTCGAGAATACGAAAGGAACTATCGAACCTCGAAAACTTTTCCCCTAATGTAACGCAGATATATTGGCGAGCGGCATCATCGATAAAGAGGATAGTATATCGTCGACGAGTATAACTTGAAGCAACACATTAGTTTCAACCTCGACTACGTGCAATTATTGATAACATCGTTTCTTTCTGTTTAGATTCAGAATGTTGAAAACATCGAACTTAACATGTCCTACTGATCTCTGCGTGGAGACCGTTATTATTTTAAGCTGGAACGGGGACAGTCATTGTGCGAAGAATATGAATTAATAATAAGCTCCCAGTTTGATTTTTCTGCAAAATATGTTTGGACTTGTGAAGTCACCGTGTCAACAGCGAATGCTACCATAAATTGAAGTGAAACAGTGAAATATGCATTGGCATAGATATTCGAGTAATGCGACTATACAGGGATTAAGAATATTTTCGTTATCTTTCACCTCCTGTGACTTGAAATGGCTGCAAGAGGAATTCGTTCCATTCTGTGAAGAATCGAGAAGAATTGAGTACAAGCGGATCCACCGTACGGCGAAGCAGTGCGAAATACGGACGAATACCGCCGTGTCTAACAATAAAGCAAATGTGTCACTATTATCCTAATAAGAATATTAATCTAACACATTCCTCGCGTGCCTCGCATAATCTTTTTCAACGAATTCCACGAATTATTGCATTCGTGTTTGTAATACTTCCAACGAACTATTAAATATAGGAAAATACTTTCCAAACACTTTGCACTTTATTTAGACCAACCCACAGATTCAAATCAAATGCAATAAATAATATTAATATATAACAAATCCCTACTGCAAAAGACTACCAACTCCAAACCATGCGAATTGGCAATTGGCATATGTATAAACCGTTTTGATTTTCGTCCAACCAAAGAGACATCTCCTCGATCGCTATCTGAACAATAAACCCGTAACCTTCTTAAAAAGAAGCAACGTATACTATTAAAATGGAAACCTAAAGAAAAAAAGAAAAACAGAAATACCCTCGCAAGAATCAGTGGAGGATTCTTTAAAACTCGAAAAGTTCACGACCAAAATGAACACGGTACGATGCCTTTGCCGTTCAGAGACGAAGAAGGACGAAGAAATTTCCCGGTAGGTGGGAGGACCGGAAGTCTGTCGAAGACTCTTGCAAGGGTGTCCTCTCCGCGAACGTCACCGACAGTCGAGCACCGGTTGATTCGCGGCGATGCTGCCGGCAGTTTACGGGCCCCTGAACCGACCATAACTTCGTCCCAGACAATTCATAAAGCGTCCGCGCCGCGACCAGAGGAAGAAGGTGGAAAAGCGAGCGGAAAGATATCTTGGTTCTGTGTGGCTCGCTGGTCGGATGCTTCGGATGGGTGGATGCTTCTCGCTGGGTGGAGTTGCCGCCACCAAAGTGCTCTCTAAATTATTCTCTCGAGCGGCACGAGTGGAGGGGTCTTGGAAAATGGAGCTCGACGAGTCGCGAGCCAACGCGTGGAAGAGGTAGGGAAAAGAAGAATGAACGTCGGATACAGAAGCTTCATTGCTTCCGGTTCCTTGCAACGCCGATCGTACCTGTACGAATTAATTTTCGGTTTGCTGGCGTGTACTCGAGGCGAATAAAGCGAGAGCTAGTACGTACAGTACTGTGCAAAAGTCTTGGGCCACTTACATCAGATCCATTTTCATTAAACTTTTCTATAACGTTCTGAATTGCCGCCCTTGACGGCAATTCATTTACATTTTCTGGCAATCTCTCTCTGGCCAAGCCTTTTCCGGGAATAAAGAATGATTCGGTGTCTATCTGCAACTGATATGTTTGCCATTACACTTGTTACATTTCAATATCTTTCAAATCGATCAATAATTTTACGCCACAAGAGTACACTACGCGTGAGCCACTGTACGTTATGAATTTGGTATATTGGAGTCCTTAGAACGATGGTTGCAAATCGAAAGTCGAAACAGAAATGAAGCATCGGCACTAGAAATGTCAGCAGTCAACACTTTTACCTGAAATGCTCGCAGAAGCGACTCAGCCTGCATGCCATGAGAAGCAATAAGTCCCTTCTTTCGCTAGGTAAATTTCCGGTAAAACACGTGCAGAACAATTTATTATAGCGCAGCGAAATATTAGAATGTACGGCATGGTAACAAGTAAGCATCATAAACATTCATTTGTTGATCAAACAAATGTCTTTATTGTTGAATACGCAAGCATACGATACTAACGTTGTCAGAAGCCAATCAGTGTGAATCCATTAGCATTCAAACCGAGAAAAATAAGGTTTTTACAAGTTACTTGGAAAAAAATGACAATGTTATTGCTTGCGTATGAAAATAGTGACTTAATTGATTTATCAACTGAAAGTTTGAACAATAAAGAGGTTTTCGAGCTACGTAACTCGTGTTCCGGGAACGTTGTACTTACACTGATTGGCTTCTGAGCACTCCATATGTACAGTGTGTCCCACGACCCCCTGTCCACCTGAAACACCTTCGTTATTCCATGCAATACGTGAAAATGTTTCGAATAAAAGTTATAAGATTTTTTCGTTGATCCAATTATTCCTATTACGAAGCATATTCGAAGCTACGTAAAATGAATCCTCAACTCTTTCGTACGTGAAAGTAGTCACAGAAACGGTAACTTTCAGGAAAAATGTGCCGCAGTACATTTTTATTCAGAATTTACTATTCTATCCAAATCTTGTACATATAAGAAATGAATCGGTCAATTTAAAAGAACGAATCTGACCTTCATATTTCCTTTACACGCCCACTAGTCAGAAAACTGCTATTGCTACATTATTAACTGCTTCAAATCCTATAACTTTTATATGAAATATTTTCGCGCACTGCTTAAAATAACGAAGATGTTTCAGTTGGACAGAGTACATTGGGCGCATTGTATAATAGTTTAATCCCAGGGAGTCCCACATCCTGCACGAGCACTGAAAACCGTCATATTTCAGAAATGCAGCATTTAATTGCGCAATGCTAATCTATATATTGTAATCAATCGCTGAATGCAACGAGTTATTACAACATTCCTATTGTAAGAATATTTCAAAGTATGTCATATTTTGTTTCGTCGTCCATTAATTGATCAAATTGGCCAGCGATAGACGTGTGCTGTTGTCTATTCCTTGAAGCGCGACAAAAGTCAGAGCTATGTATTTGGTTCATGTTACCGACTCGTAAAGAAAAGAATTCTCAATTGCACCAGATAATTATATCCCTTTCCCCCAAACAAAATTCTATCTGAAAAAAACTTTTCATCTACATTAACACGAGCATGATACAACTCATTGTCAGTCTAAGCTAAATTTCATGGGACATAGCCAATGTATGGTCATAGATGAATCCATACAATCAAGATTACAATTTACGTGATGGTTTAGCGCAGGGCACATATCCAAGATGTATCTCGCCACTACGAACGTTTCGATCCCTCTAGCTTATTGATACGATTTACACGTCCATCCGTTTCTTGGTACCAGGCCAAACCAACGTAATCCACTTCTCACCGAAACACAATGCGCCCCCAACGCAGCGGCACCAACGACCACACATCCGAATTAAATTTTATTCGGGTTATTAACATAAGGTAAAATATGCGCGAGCTATCCGTTGGTCAATGGCATAGAGTATAGAATAATAGTTAGTACGGGATCAAGGAACACCTGCAGAATGAAAATACATGTATGGAATAGGAAATAATTGATGAAACACAGTTTGAACGTTTCCAAAGAGGTCGAAAGGCTATCATATGTCGGGGTTTAAATAAACTCAGGTTTGTTAATTGAAGTGGTATTAGTATTAGATGATATGAAATATAAAGTATTCTGTTAGGACGTCCAGCCACCTTTCGGGAAAAGCAGAAATTACTGTACAGTGGAAAGATTAATATGTGCTTGCAATCAAATAATCACATGTTTACTCGTTTGTAGACTTCTCAACTTTATAATACACCAGGTGTTCGTGTCAAGTGGTCCATTACTGCTGCAACATTTATGTTCATTTACTGGCAATGTACTCTCAAACGTCGACCAGTTTTAACGAACATGGTTATATACTAGTTACAAATATCAAATTTGTAAATAAACTAAATCGCTACTTCATTTCAGTATGCGAAGACTCGATATTAATATTTCATACGTTGTAATAGTGGCAGCTACAAAATTGAATACCGCACTGAACCCATACATATTCAATGATTTGAAAATCAAGACAAAATTTGTAAAACTATTGGCCCCGTTCATTTCCTGTTCATAATCTAAAAATATGTCCCGTAATGAAAAAACGTCTACGTACTATGAACGAATCCATGAATTAAAACACCATTTTATGAGCCGTTCTTTGACAAAATATGATAATTAAACTCCAGAAAACAAATTTCGTGAAACTTCATACACTTCATCTGCATTATATTGTTAAATTTCTGATAAAATATATATTCCAATATACATTGCAGAATGTATTATTACAGAAGTGGCTGTTACATTACGACTAGTACTTTCTAATTTAACTTACCGTATGGGGTTACTTAATTTACTCACATTGACTTCTGAAGGCAATTGTTTATACATCAACTGTCGTACAAAGTTTTGTCATTTAATGGTGTCGACCGCAATTATCAAAGAAATATATTTGAAATATAGTTAAGTTAAACAAAGCGAAGCACCAATCAAGTGCGTTGCTAATCAAATTAAATAAAACTCCAAAAGTGCTATTACTGGCTTTGACACTCTCTCGCTCTCGCGACCTAACAACAAATCTTCTTCAAAACTATTCTAATCAACCAACTTCGCCGATCACAACTCCACTTTATCGGGCTCACAAATTTTTCTACGAAGCAGAACGTGCAAGTCGATCACTAAATTCTTGCGAATTCGTGTAAATTTCTAGCTCCCGCTCGATGCACGGACAAGGATCAAATTGTGCACGTGAGAGGATTTTCACTTCTGGCTACATCGCTATTCCTCGCCTAGTTAAGAAGCGGGGCGAGCTTACTAGCTTACTTCTATTGAGTCTGAGACGGTATCACCAGGACTATACCATTCTTACCCCGTGGCGAAGGCGAAAGCGAGGAACAGAAGTGGTCTCTAGCGGGTGAGCCAACCAGCAAGCAGCAGAATGAGAACGAGATTAAAGTATTTGCAACTGCAAGAACGACGCGGCGAGACTGTTAACTAGCGAACACGCTCCTACGCGTGATACTATCGCAAATTTATTCGTCGTTCGCAGAGAATGTCAAAAGTATTGTTCCTCGGATATAGCTGCGAGCAACGCGTCGTTGAAATTGTTCCTAGTGCTTCTTATTGGTTGTTTATTTTAATTCGCATTGCTCGGAGTTGGCGGCATTCGTGCTCACTTTTCCAATGCCTATGGAGAATTTTTAACAGTAGCATTCTGTACAAATTACGGTTAAGAAGTTTCGGGTAAAAACGATCCAACACATTCAGAGGGAAATACATATAAATTATATAATACAGTTCTTTTCGCAAATTTCGTTTTACTATCCTAACACGTCTTTCAATTTCATATGAAAATAGTTCTATAATAACTTTTTTCTTTCTCGAATGCGATCATTTGAATGATGCGTGAAAACTGAAGACAGAGATTGGCCCAAAGAGTCTAGCAGAGTAAACAAGTGCAAGTGGCTCACGTGCTAATTTTTGTTGTTACTGGATAGCAATCGACGTTTTTTTGCCTGAAACACCTGTGCAACCTCACATCTCTACCAGCTCGTTTAAGGGTAATATGGAGGTAAAACCACTAAACTTTGCAACTTTTCTTCTCACTGACTTCTTGAGACATTAAATGAAACTTGAAGAAAAAATAGCTCTACTTCATGTTTTCTTCAGAATTGTTAAATAATTATTATAAAAACTACATATTCCTTAAATATTTTTTGACGCGCCGCAGAATTTTGATCATCAGTTTCTGCCGTGAGAAAGAGAAGGTGTGAAAAACGTCAGCCTATCGCGCTCTGTCCCTTTCATTACTCGTTGTATCTACACCAATTAGATTTTAATCACTCCAATCAAAATCATGCAAATATTATATCGGAAAAAGAGAGTCGCAGGATACTATATAAATTTCTGTTTTCCCTTCGACTCGAGCGTTTAACGTAAGCCCAATAATTCCCTGAAAGCGAAGAACCTGCACGACGAAAAATGAGGAAAAGGAAAATAACCTTCATCCCGTTTCCACTTGTACATTTTCCGCAACGCAATGAAACTTGCGATTCCGCCATCCCTAGCCGACGATGCACGCTAATCCCGTTACTTCCGTAGTCTTAGCTTCGTAATCCTCGAGTCTTGATTTATGCAGCAGATACCCGAGAGATAACTCGAAAGCATGGTGGGTCACACACTCTTAAGACGGTCTCAAGGAAAGCTTCACCGTGTAGGAAACTCTGCAGCCGAAACGTTTGTAATATATGCAGAAGAAAGTAGAGATCGTGTGCAGCAAGTTTTGAAAGCGTTATGCCGATCGAGTATAATGGAAATGTACACTCGCCGGTATTTGCATCGAGTGGAAACAAAAGAAAATATAAAACTGTTGTTTCAAACCCTCCGATGATTAGGAATAAATTCTAATTTTTCTTATTGGACTGTATAGAAGGTGCAAATTTGCGTTATGTAAAATATTTGAAGAAGAACTCGATTTGTCACCCTTTTTTTCTTATTATTCTACAGTTAACTTTGCTTCGATTTAATTTTAGTTGTTTAACGCGTATTTGTATTAAGTTAGTGTAAATTCCATTTTGTTTTCTATTTTTTTAAGGTATAGATGCAATATTTCTTTCTTCTTTAATGGAGGTTATAGAATATTTCAAATCGAAAGTCTCACTACATATTATGTTTCATACACTGTAACAGATACACTTTGATTTATTACATTTCGAATTTGAATGTTTGTTAGCAGCACGAACGTGTCAGAATATTTATGGGTTCTGCGCGCAATGATGGCAGTACAGAACAGTTATAACAAGGGAGGTGTAAATCATCCATTCCAGCGTGATTTGTTCAAAGCTATGCATAAAGAAACATTTTCTCGCGACATGACAGCGATAGAGCTGCCAGTACATTTATTGCGAAAAGATTCTTGTAAAATGCAAATATTAGTAAGACAATAATCACATTTTACTAACAGATAACTTTATGTCCTTCTTTCTTTCTTTCATGAGATATTATTTTTTAGGCGATTCGCTGAAAGGACGACACAGAAACAAAACATTTTCTTCAACAGTTTCATTTCATTTTTAACAAAACTGGAGTTTCCTTGCAGTCTGTACCAACATTAATGGTGGTTATTGTCAAATAATATTGTTTCAAATAAGCATGGTGCTCAGTATGTTCATAACAAACCTGTCCCACTTACTTTCTTGCAAATTAGTATAATTCACAGTTGTAGCTGCAATAAAAAAAAAGTCCAATTCAGAATCTGCCATTCACCATGCACAAGCACGAACCTTATCATGGGTCAGTGAAGTAGCAGGAGTCAGATAGCTGATAGTACGAGTAAAAGAGCAAAGTAACTTTGAACGACGATATCTCGGAAACGATGGGTCGTATGGCCATTAAACGAAAAGCCCATTTTGTAGGGGCAGATATCCTGCTTTTTTGCTATGTTGGCAGGATAAAGTATAAGGGCGTGTAAACACGTCATATAGCAAGTTCTGCTTTGGCACAAATCGTACATTACCTGTTTATTTTTTTTTTTGCCACTAATTTTTTAATATTGAAAATGCCCACAATTCACAAGTGTACAGTTCTTTTGTCAGGATAGAATAGACAGTTGTAGCAGTACTTAGTTACGGCATATAATTAAATAAAATGTAATAAATATAAATAATAACGAAAGGGATAAATATCCTTTGCATAATTAGATTAAATGAGTGAATGATTGAATTAGGTCTTGCTGTTATTTATTTACCCTAGTTTTTAGTAAATCAATTGAGAAAAAGGTTTGTACATTATCAGTTACCTTGACAAGAAATGGGCTTCATGTACTTACAATATTATTTGGTAAATGAATCACGTACTGTAGGGAAAAGTAACAAAGACTTAAGAGAAAATAGTCCAAAACTTTTGCACGATGGCGCAAAGCTCGCTATAAATATTTTATACTTCAGTCGACAAAAATAATAGTGTACCAACTGTGCAATTGTTGTGATGTTTAAAAACAAAACTTCACGACATAACATTATCCCGACAACGAACGATATATTATGTCACAATGCATCGGAATTTGCGCAGAAAATTTTCAATAAACTTAATGCAAGCCCCCCCCCCCCTCCATTTATAATCGTGACCCGCAATGTGAAATTTCTAAGCTGCTCGCTAAAGAGTGAGGCGGACAAATAAGAAACAGAGAAGAAACTGCAATAGTCCATAAAACTGTCCGCACCTAACATTTTTATCCATCCTAAAAGAAATTCACATACTGAGCGGCAGTAAACAAAGTATTATGAAACAATCTTTAATAAAATACAAACGACTCCTGCAATCGTTTTTAACTTGCTCGTCTTCGCCACGATTAAATCTCCGCTTTATCTAAAGGACCAGTAAAACATAATCCTCCATAATGGAGACAGTCAAAGCAATAAAGCTTACACTGTAACCACAATAGCACTCATGATCCTGCTGATACTAGAAAAATTGTATGGACAAGAGTCGATCGTACCTGGTTAATATTGCATCAATCTCTCGATATTAAAATCGACAAACTGTGTCACTCAATTTAATATGATATAATCGCAAAAATACAGAACAAAGGCAAAATGATTGTGCAATCATAATGCTGTACCTACCCCCCGTTCTACATTCCACGATCCCCATAAATTCAACAGGAAAATATACTATATCATTTGAAACGATATACCTCCGCACTCCGACAGGCGCATACATTTCCGTCTCAAATAGCACAATTTTTGAAACGAACCGATGTAAATGAACCAAACTATCCAATGTAATACATCAGCAACGGTCATGCATAGAGCATGCACGATGAAACGAGCAATGACGAAATAGTTTCTCTCTCTCCGCGATCCAAATCGATTTAGCTCGGTACAACCCTTTCAACTATTCCCGCAGGCTGTCATTTCGAGTTAACAGAATTACAAGGGTTAATTAATTAGAAACTGGCGAAATTGGACACATCGCGAACAAAAAGCCCACGGGGCAGCGTACAGCTGGCCGGGCAAAATAAAAGCGATACAGGAAATAGCGGCCAATTATTTCGGCGTGCAGCGGAGAAAGAGCTAATTATGCGCATTGAAACCGTGTCACATTGCTCGCAAATGGGCCAAAAACTGTTTCAATTACAACGACACGCGCCGCACGGAATCTGTGGCCACGATTAGCGAACTCAATTTGCCGCCAAACGCTATTTGGTACCGCGAGAGAATTACATGTCCTTGAACGGTCGAAGAGAAAAAAATTATACTGCAAAGGCGGTTTAATTTTGTAATTCAATTGGACGCGATAATTTGCATATTGTCGAAAGATGCGACACGAAAATTATACATCGCATGAAGGCAATGCATATTCATTACACCGATACCGACTGATTATTAATAATGTTTAATCACCGTTGTAAATTCGATTTCAGTTCTGCTTAACATTGAATTATTCTTGGCAAATTTTCTAGTGGCTTCGGTTTATTCATTATATACCGTGAAGAAGGATGAGCATTTAAATAGACGATTAATTATAATTGGATAAAGAATGATTGGCGTGCAGTTATATTGCTTCTTTCATACACCCACGATAAATTAGTCGTTAGTTTATCAGCAATTTTAATTTCGGTTACTAATTAAGTATTGGATTAATTATAATATCTAAAGCTGAGATATATCGGGCTTAGTTTCTTTTTGTCTCCTGCTTACTGCTGTTAAATGTGACTTCCAATCGCAAAATGTTGTAAAGTAATATTTTTATTTATTGAATTCTCAGTATTTATACAGTAATATAACATTTTGTCAATACAAAACTAACAAAATATATCGCAAATGTGTTAGTAATTATGAAAGCGATATAAGATAGAGTCATTCGAAATACCGAAGCACAAATCCTTCCATAAAATTGTCAATAAAATTTTACAAGAGTGAATATATGTTCTTTTGCACTTCTGGATCGTAGGGGAATATTTGAGAACTTATCCAGACACACAAGTATAAATACATAAAAACAATTTTTCAGCGCTCCATAAAAGGAGTTTTATAAAATGGTTTCAATAAGCGAAGCTACAGAATGCAAACGAAAACTAAGAAAGCCATGGGCGCGTTCAATTTGCAAACAAAAAAGGGTGCCCACCTTCGTTCATCACAGATTTCCAGTGAAATTTCGAAAAGGAAGTTCAATAATTCAGAGCCGCGCCGAATCAGTACAGACACGAGCCACTGACGTATCGGTCCTCGGCTAGTCCATTTGGGAAATCGTCTCTGGACCGAGTATCCCTCTACGGGTGTCAATAACCAAAATAATACGCAATACATCAAAGCCTGAACCAGAGATGTTCCACAGTGACATATTTATGGCTGTCAACGTGATGTTCTAACCCGCAAATCACGACGCGAGGGTCACGTCGGCGCTGGTTGATTTATACCATCGATCGACAGTGCCAGGAGCATCTCAAAAAATGAACATCTGACTTCGATCTACGTGATTTCCAGTAGGCAGATTACACGAACGGTTTACATAACGAAACTGTCGACCGTGCTCGGATTCGACATTTCTACAATCGCGATGTAACGTTACGAATATACATAGATACATGTATTTATGGGGAAAATATTTCATCCTGAAAAGCACTGACGTTCGTATATTGTTTAGATTTATACCATGCGATACAAGTTCTTGGTTGAGTTATAGAAACGTCCCTGCAACTTAACTTATTTCAAGTCTGCAGTTTTATCATTCGGCGTATTTTTTAATTCTGTGGATATGAATAATCGTCGCATATTTGGTAAACTACCTTTTGCCATATAATACAATCATGAGATAGGTCTGAGGAAAGTGAATAAAAATTGTGAAACTATATGGAAATCTATAATATACTGCAATATATTTTAATTCAAGATAATCATAACGTTTGTACTTTTCAATTATACGATATGCATGAATATTTCACTACTGTTTTAATTTTAAGAGCCCGTTTCAGTGATATCGACTGAATGTTTTGTTAAAGCAAGGCTGTCGTTGGTAACCGAAATTCGTCACTTTATTCGAAAGAGCATTCATAAAATACGAAAACAAATGTGAACACGGCACACACAAATAAATTCACATACTGCTCTTATAAGCTGTGCACGTGTTTGAATGTCTGACTAAGATGTTACTGAATCTTGCTCTCAAAAATGCCATCTTCTCTGATTGGGCGCCTGTGTTTTAGAAATAAGCAAACAATAACATTTGCGCACCCAGAATAAATAGACCATAGCAAAGGTATGTTTCCTGCAATATTTTTGAGCAAAGGTGATGTTAGTATTATTTTCCATTGAGGGCCACGTCATATTTGTTATTTAAACATAAAGATGAGGTCACTTAGAATTGTTTGCGAGCAATGTGAATCTTCCCAGGGATCCTTTGACCACGTCTCGAGAGTATACCGTCGTCTTTCGACTTGTCAAACACGTGTACATAGGGTGCTGCCCGAAATGGAGCAGTTGGTGCAGAGTTACTGGCATGGCTATATTAACTCCGTACGTGAGTTGTGTATGTTGCAGGATCCCCGAGTCACCCTGCCGTTGCAATAGGAATGAACTAAAGTCAAGATAGAGCAAGGGGCAGGGGGGAATAGGCCAACGAGGGGATGATAGAGGAATAAACAAAGAAAAAAATGACGTGGTAAAAAAAATGGTACAAGGGAAAAATACATATGCCAAACGTAAAATGGATTGAATCATAAAGTGTATCGAAACGGTACTTTTCGACAACGAGTTTCTTGAATTAATTGTCATAGTATATTATACTGAAGCTTCGTCAATGAAATTTTCAGTTAATTAACTCTTCACACTTCACGTGTGAATTCCTAATGAACAAAGATGCGCAGACAACAAATTTTCAGGATTAATATCGCAGCTACAATGAAAATAAATTAACAGGAAACAAATAATGAATAAAATTGGAAGATCGATTCATTACTAAGGAAAGCAGTAATTAATGTTACAGCGTATAATAAGCACAGTTACGAAATTTCTCCTTCTATGCATCAGGATCCCAAAGGATGCATGGGCTCTCCGCGAGCGGTGTTCAAGGAGAAACAGACGCAAAGTGGCGAAACGAGGATTAGAAGGGGTGATCGTGAATGTACGGAATTACAAGACAAGCGAGACCTAGGCTGTCCCTGGACTCATTTCGTTTACGTACTCGCCTACCATAGAACAGACAACGTAAAAGCACATGTGGGATTTATCATCCTTGCAGTTTCTGACTTGTACGTACCGTGAGAGTATTCCTTTCTTGCCGATATGGCCTTCGGAAAGACTAGCAGTCGTTAGAACGACCGGGCTATTACTAGTACAGGTACAGGTACGTATGTAATATATGTACGTAGCAAAGAGATGGAGAAAATCAGACTGAAAGAAGAATGGGGCCTGTCAGTGTACATGAAAAATAGGGTAGAATAATTTGATCCTTTTGTACTTCACATTTGTTGTTCTTTCTTTTATGGAACGAGGTTGCAAATACAGTATGCTTAAAAAGTGTAGTGTTTTTAATGTGGAACAAGCACATTTTTTACGACAATGATACGGATCCATTAAAGCTATTCATCAATGGTCAGATGCACGCTAGTATGCACTAGATTAACCCTTTCGCTACGGTCGATATATGTACATACATATACGTTCTCAGATATCCACCACGGGTTTGCTAGAATTTTACAGAAACATTCTCGAGAATGTGTCACTATTATTTATATACATTATACCTTAGGCCTTAGGTAATCAAACAAAATATCCAAGCAGCACTTCAATATTAATAAAATCTATTTTATACACCGAAGACACTTTTATGATCAGAGGGAAAGAGTCAAAGATAATTGCTATTAAGAATGCTATGCAATTTATGCCATAGGAATTACTATAACCGAGAAAATAGGTCACTCAAACGAAGCATCCCATTTGAATTAGAAAAAGAAATCAATCTTTCTATCAATATTGTCGCGCAATTCTAGCATAATCTTCGCCGTTTTAACTGCATTGTACGACCTGGGTGCAAAATATCTTTAATATTAATACTAGACACTATCTATCTAGTTTGTAGTCATTAAGAAGCCCATAAAGACAATCGGTGCTCCAGCTTCGGTTCTCCAAAAGATAAGCCGGCACGTTAAATTGCAGGTAAGTCGTTTCAACGAACGCCAAGCTGCATACGTAATTTTAGTTCAACCCTCCAACGCTATCGTAACTGCTTTCGACATGGACGACAATGGCTGCACGTGCGCCAGAACTTCGTAACTCGTTTATATATTATATAGATCACTGAATTCCAAAGAATACTATTTCAGCCTATTCTAAAATCGGGTCTTTGCCACGAACATGTGCTGAAGTTTGCCACAACAATCGTTCAGTAGGTGAGGAAATTATGCTGCGATTTGATGAGGCCAGAGCTACTAATTATAAGATTAATGCTACAAAAAACTATATTATTAAATGAGCAATTACTGTGGATGATCAAGGTTGATATGTGTGCCACTAATTATAGCGAAAAGTTTGAAGAATTCAGAACTTTTATTTAAAAGTCTACCATTGATGAGAATGAAACGAATTAAAATTATTAAGTGAAACCTACATTATTCTATCCTTACTATATATGTATTGTAAGGTACAGTTGTCACCTTATTCAACCGTCTTATACAATGGCTGTAATGGCAATGCTCGTTGAAGCACTGTCGTAGAGCGACGGTGCTCTCCCCAAAAACAAAAGCACCTCGCTAAGCAGCACGTCGCAAAGGTTTAGGCTTGACTCGCGCATACATACACATATACTACAGTACATACTTTAATGAATATTTCTGAAGATTGTATTCGCCCAGTTGGGATTAATGTGGAGATGTTCCAACAAAATTTATTATTTTAATGTATTTATAAAATGTGCACATATAAATATTTACAGGCACTTCTCATTTAAATTCCATATTAACTAAAATGCTGCATGACATCACTTTTAATTTAAATCATAGATCGGGTTAAATTACTGGTGCAATTTAAGTCTGAGTGCTCATTACAAGGAAGTATAAATTTCCTTAAAGGAGACTTTGATACATGAAACCTTTAAGCAAGAGGAGGAAAAGAACCTTCAAAAGTAAAATTTTTAAAGAAACTTACTAATCTTCTTCCTCGCTTCTTATCAGCATTTTTTTATTCGCACGCGAAATGTAAATTATTTCAGCATTTTGTATAACAATTTTCTGAAAGTATTCGTTCCGTAAAACCATCACTATATTACAGAAAGAAAAACATAATCAATGCCACGCGCAATACTAAAAATTATTTTGCTACTAAAATATACATTACTACTAAAAATATAAAAAATGCATCGGCATAAATCTGAAGTCAATATTATAAAAGAAGAATGAGAAAGTAGTAGGACATGATGTTTTAGATTCAAGAACAATTGGCCAAAAATAGAATGAATATAATTTGCTTGCTTGAAATCAATATTTCAATCAATTAACTCTGCGGGACAACCCTATATCTTGAAGAATGTGGAAGAAGAAAGCCTCAGTTTAAATCGAAACAGCAAAGATGGTCCAAGCAAAGCACTATACCTTAACTTCTTAAATTGCAGCATTATACCTTACTATAAACTCTCGCCAAGTTACGTAACAATTAATCCTAATATACATTAACTATAGTACCGTAACACAACAAACAACTTTCTTATAACAGCCCCAACCATCAGATATCATTATAGCCCCGAATTCTGAGGAAGCTTATTACTCACCCTAATATTACACTAACTGGTCTACGCTCTACGCCCATGACAAATCGTGCAACGCACGTAACTCCGTAATAAAAAGCAAGCTTCATTCCAAAGCAAGCATTCCAGCCTCGCCCATCATAATCCCCGAACCATAAACTTTTCGCCCAAAACCCAGTGGTATCAAAAGCTTGGTCACAACGACGGTCAATAGATAGGCTGTTCCAGTTTTGCCTTGCGTCGGTCAAATAGCCTCGAACACTTTCCTAGCGCGCAGTCGTTACCATTTACATAGAACTCCAAAGCACCCTGTGGCATTCCTGCGGATCCGGTAAGTAACGGAGACTGTCATAGAGGAGATCCTCGACGAAAGGCTCGCCGCGATTGGAAGGCAAATAGAGTGAGAGGATAAAGGAGACGCGGGACGAGAAAATCTATCCTGGAAGGTGGATCCAGTTATTCGACGGTTCCGCGGGAAAAATGATTCGCCACATTATCGTCCCATTTGCGTAATCTAGCGTGAACGTTTAAATCCGTTTGCCATCCATGGTACCCCGCGCACCACCTGTCCCCGTGTGGCAACGCCGAGACGACAGCCTGTAACGAGCCACCCTTCCGGGGGAGACCGAGCTGAACATCGTGCTTTATAACACGGAAGATTTTTGCGGATATTCAAACGCCAGGAACGGTTCGATTCAAACGTCACGGCGGATAAGCTGGATCTTGTTACGGCATGGTGAAATGATTTTTCAGTGGAACGCAGTGATATATGGTAAATTAATACCTATATGTATTTCGGGGACGCGTGAAATTTTATTTGGTACGCAGGTGTGAACGAAGTAAAGTTAGCAATGGAATTCCGTTTCGTATCGGGGAACCAATGAAGCGACAAACCGAGGACAATTACAGATAGTAAACACTTCCTTCCAATACACTAAAGTGTATCCAATGCTGATTTACAACGGTGTAACTTCCGCATTAAGTGTTAAACAATATTCTTTGAAGCATCAGGTGTACGAGGAAAAAATTGAAGATCTTAGACACTTAGACATCAATTTTTTCAAAATACTGTAGAGTATTTAGTAACTTTCAACACTGCCGCCTGTATAATAAAGTAATAATATTAAACGATATTCTTCGAAGGATTAGGGTAGGAAGAGGAGTATTGGAAACATATAGGAACGAGGACACGAAGGATATTAAGGAGGAGAATAGCCAGGAAACACTTCCACCTCGTTTTATCACTATCGTGTTCATTGGCGCGAGAACAATCGTATCTCATTACTAATTTGCGATCATGTTCGCACGCCAATTTGCAAACTCTCGAGAGATCTTAATCTTACAACATTAACGATGCATTTTCTTACCTAATAGCTTTCACACCGAACCAAATGTCGAATGTAAAAATAGCAATAAGGTATAACAATGTTAAATGTAACATATGGTTAAAATCTATACATGTATTTCCAACTAAGTGAATAATTCGTATGAATTTAATGATGAAAGTAGTGATCTATTTTAGAAAACACTTCTATACGTTTACAGTACAGAATGTCGTAATGTTTTAGGACAATTGTTAAGATGCACTCTTCGTAACGGAAGAGTTAAATTTTCAAGTGGCACGTCTTATCGCTATCTGGCAGAGCCCATAAGTTGGAACATTTCCAGATGATAATAAACTAGTATATTCTCCAAGCAATTCTGAACTATTCATAACTAATCCAAACATAACAATTTTTCTGAATTACACTAGAGACTAGAGTAGAGACTCTGGTCATTTAAATTAGGATTACGCAAAATAAAATTGAAAGATCTAAGCGAATTTCAATAACAGTGTTTATTAACTTTTAATGTTTTACGCGCATGTATGTTCATATTTTATCTTGTATCCTTTCCTACCATGTTCTGCGTACACTGTGTTATAATATACTTTATGTTCTTATTATTTCCTCAATTATCTGCAATTTTTGTTTTTAAATCGAGCATTGCGATGACTGATGATAAAGAGCTAAGTGATTCGGCAAGGCTCCGGACATTTCCAATGGCATTCAAGACAGCGGAATTGTCTGGCCATGAGAGTATACTTTCACTGTATTTAATAAACCGATGGCTTCGTATACATAGTCGCCTGCGTGTTTAACAATAATTTTAGCAGCAAAGGACAATTTTCCACTCCTGCGACACATTTTAGCAGAGGGTCCTAACAAATATTACAATTGGCAAAACAGATTAGCTCCAACAATTATACCTTCCATTACAGATTAATAAAATACACCGGCATCGTGCCACTATAAGCTGCTAACGTTCCTATCAAGCGGCCTAAATCTAATCTCCATTATAATCAGCGAAACGAGCGCTATTTCTCCCTGCTCTAGAATGACTGACCCCTCATCGGAACTACCCTGACCAACATATAATATATTACAGGCGAACTTCGTGCGAAGGCAGCCCAGGCGGCTCGCAACCTTTATTCCTCGCATGCAGCTCTTATATAGATCTCTCAATGGGCCTCTCCACCCCCGCATTTCCATCCCCTTTCCCTCCATCTGCAACAAGCCTCGATAGCAAGTCTGCGGTTATAACGAGCGAGACGCGCCACCGCTACCAACTAGCGCACAAGAGACCAAGTCTATAGGTAACTCCTACTGCCAGTAGATTTCTAGCTAGCGCTATCGTTTAGTAGTGTGAGCACGCTCCATGCACCGGTGCTCAACCTATATCAATCTACCCCTACACCGTAGAGGGAATAATAGAAAGTGAGTCACATGCAGCGGGTCGAATAGCTGTACACCGTGGACGTGAACTGACCTGTTTGCCTTTTCTGACAGAAATTGCGAGCAAACGATTACTGCTGCCCTATTGCCGACTGCGAACAAAGTATCGCGATTTTTGTATGCTGTTTCGGTGCGGTGGGAAATGTCGCAGTGCCGGGAAAGATGGTCGGAGGCTGTTACGGGAATTTATAACCGGTTTATTGGACGACCGATGGGGAGAGGGGGGCGGTAATTAAATGAACAGGGTGGTTCGAGCTTCCAGGAATGCTAAATGCGACGGCGATGCTGTGTGAAATTGCATGAATTCGAACGACAGCTTTGTGTAGCGCATTTTTTTTAATGTTTAAGCAGAATGGGATTAGTGAAGTGAAAATAAATATTAATATTTCAATCTCTCGCGTTCCATATCGTCAATTTTGTAATCTCGTTCTCGTGGTATGCTACGATGGACAGTGAATTGAAAAATGAGAAATGTAGAAAGAGTTTGATAGAATATTTAAATACATGAGCCGCGCAGTTGCCAAATCGATTAACACCACCTTTTGAATTTGATTGACTCTTCATTTTCTATATTTTAAATAAATTTACTTATTTCCATTTCGTGGAGTTAACCGATTTAGCCAACGAGCGGCTCAGACGTCCTAACAGTAACATCTTACAAAGAACCATACCGAGGTGTCCGTCTCGGATTTGAATGAAATTTGGTGGATATATTAATCAGCCGCAAATAAGGTACACGGCTTTTTGTTATAGTGGCCCAATCGCAAGTTTAGGGGTGAAATCACCCCCTGAAGTTTCGGCAGAAAAATGGTATTTCGAAAACTAACACAGATATAAGAAAACTTCTTGAGCAAAAGTTTCATGGTTTCCTGAGGTAAAACAAAAAGTGGTCGCAAATTTTGTAAAAAGTAATTTGTATATAACAAACAAATTTCAAATTTTTTGTTACATTATCTTAAGAGATACAACAATTTATATAAGGACAAAGAAGGACCAATATTTTTTTATAAATGCATTGGTATATGATATGATTGATTTGTCTCCTACAGTTTTGTAAACTTTCGTATAATACGCAGACCGCGCATATTGTATAGGCATACGGGTGACTAGTATTTTGAGATGCGCATTTATTAATCATAACAAGATGATCTAAAATTTGCAATAGTAGTATTAATTACATTAGTATCCATTGCAGTATGATATTTTGTAGGAACTAGTTTGTTGCTTGGCAATTAATATTTGTTAATAACAAAATTGGTATAAAAATTAGAGAAGTAGTAGACATGAAATTCCAGACGACTCCGACTTTCTTTACTTTACGTATATGATCGCTACCGGACGAGGATGATTTCGGCAAATTAAATCATTGATATCGATTCATTTCGAATGAAGATTGAGTATATGTGGCTTGTGAACTGTTCGTTAATGAATTATTTATCTCAATTATGATACAAGAAATGCAATATTAATATTATGGAGACTGGGAATTTACGGAACATAAGTTTCACAGAAATGGTATTTCGTAAAAGAATGTCGAAGGCCACGCATAAGTAATGATAGCAGCATTTCCACCAATGTCACATGTTGGTGCTGAATTTGCACCGAGACAAGGATCTATTGGATTGTCAAAATGGGTGGTCCTGCCTTTTATATAGGTACTCTTAAACCACGCATATTTGAAAAGATCAGTACCTTATGATATTGTCTCTTAAATGAAGATTAAGATCGAAATCGAAAAGCATAATTGTATCCGAGAAGCGTGTAACAAAGCTTTTTCAAACTCGAAATCCGTAGCGGTTCAATACTTCCCGTTGTGCCTTTCGGTATGATAAGGTGCTTGATTTCATTATCATGTGGCGGAGCCTCCGAGACCACTTTAGAGCACTGACCTGTCCAGTGTTATAATATGTGATCATATACATAAAAGTAAGGAAACTCGGAGTCGTTCATGTCTACTACTTCTCTAATTTTTATACCAATTTTGTTATTAACACATATTAATTGCCAAGCAACAAACTAGTTCCTAACAATATCATACTGCAATGGATACTAATGTAATTCATATTACTATTGCAAATTTTAGATCATCTTGTTATGATTAATAAATGCGCATCTCAAAATTATAGTCGCCCGTATGCCTATACAGTGTATACTTGTGCGGTCGCAGACCGGCGGCCCAGCGCAATCTGCGTATTATATGAAAATTTACAAAACTGTAGAAGGTAAATCCATCCTATTATATATCAATGGATTCAGAAAACAACTTCAGTTCTTTTTCGTCATTGTATAAATTTTTGTATCTCTTAAGATAATGTAACAATAAATTTGTTTGTTATAAACAAATTACTTTTTGCAACATCTACGGCCACTTTTTGTTTTACCTCAAGAAACCATGAAACTTTGGCTCAAGAAGTTTTCTTATATCTGTGATAGTTTTCGAGATACATACCATTTTTCTGCTGAAACTTCAGGGGGTGATTTCACCCCTAAACTTGCGATCGAACCGCTACAAAAAATACGTGTCCCTTATTTTTGCCTGCTTAATATATCCACCAAGTTTCATCAAAGTCGGTGATGGGCACATCGGTATGGTTCGTTGTTAATCAAATTCCATCGAACCCCCTTCTACTTAAACAATTAATCTAAACATTATTTACCTGCTCGACAACTAATTTCGTCCCACTCTTCAAAAATATTTCTCTGAATCATTAACTTTATCATTGCAACGTAAAGAAAATCGCACCAGCGATTTGCACGCGTGACAAGGACGATATTTGACGTAAACTCATTTACCTACTCCACTTAATTTCCCGCTTTACCAAAAATCCAATACCTATTACAAAGGCTCGATCGTTACTCTCATCGTGGCTCTTGACCATCGACCTCAAAGGAGACCAAATCTCCGCCTCTATCCCTCTGCCCAACCGATCGCCGCTCCGATAAGCATCAGTATAATATTTTCAGGATCGAAAATTGCACGCCACGTTGACCCAGTGAACCGTGCCGCACAGAGCAAAAAGCGTCAGAGCGTAGCTGTCGCATGGATCCGTGGTTTGTATGGTTTATGCGGCACGGTTTGCCCATTCAATTGTCATCGACGGGGCTCGTTTGAAAACGAACCTTTTGATTCCCAACGATCCATCCGCGAAATCGCGACAGATTTTATGCGGTCCCGATCGATGTAACGTAAACAGCCCCAACACGCAACAATGGAGCACACACGCGAGACGTCGTTTCATCCAGGGATCCCAGTCGATTTCGCTGAATCAGATAGTCCGAAATGGAAACACGGACCAAGTTCGAGCGTTCTAAGCTATTCGTTCTGAGAGAAGTTTCAAACAGGAGTTCCCGATAAGATGGAGACATACAGCCGTCCCATGCCATCCGGCGGGATCAAACGGCACTCTTTGGCTGATGAAAAATTTCCGAGAAACTGGGCACGACGACGAAGATCGAACTTCGTTTAACCCTTTGAACTGTGGCGTGTCTTTGATCTAGAGCAGACTGCTAACTTCGTGAAATCCTTTATGCAGATCTTGCTTGGTTTCTGATTTAAAGGACGATGTACTTAGTGGTATTTTGTTTTGTTTCGTAATGTTTGTGTCTTAAATAGGTATACTTTATTTATATATTGCCGTCTTTTCAAGTATTGTAGGTATGGGATTAATAATAATTTACCTGTGATTTCTAATGACTTTTTTGAATATGAAATAATTGTTTCATGTGCAGAAGCCGTTATTAAGAATAACAATCGTGAATCGTGATTAATGTTATAAATTTTTAAAACTTGCAAATATTAAATATTTTGTAAGAGAAAACACACTAATACTCGAATCGAAGTCTCGATTAGGTATTAGAATAATTGCGTAGGCGTGTATATAGTAACAAGGTATTCCGTTTATTAATACTGTGCTCTCTCGACCGTAGTCTATACAAGAATGCCTTCCTTTGGCAAAAGCGTCGGTCGTGAGGACGCCTACGTCACCATGGCCCTTTTTAACCATTTTAGGGTTCGCCCCGCAAGAAAGCTACGCTAGACAAAGACAGCGTGCATCGGCGAAATGCATATGGCCGCATCGGCCGTTCCTGTACCTCGAATATTCTAACAATTTTTATACGGTATTCTTTACGCTATGTACATAATATATGTTCCCATTACTTTATTTATAACTATTCTGGGATGCAAGAATTCGTGGAAATGGTATGAGAGGGCTTTGTATGAATCGTGTGAAGAAAGTATCGAGTGTTGCGCGAAGTGTGAATGAAGAGTGTTAGTCGAAACGTCGAATGCGGAACGAGTGAATGTTTATCTCGAGGATAGAGTGGATGGTTTCTGGGAATGCACGTGGAATCTAGGATGCATGGTGACCCGTGGTCGAACTGTGACACGTGGTAAGAGTGTGTGTGTGTCGGTGTGGGTCTTAATGAGTGAGAACGAATGATGAATAGAATGAGAGGGAAAATGCGTGAAAGAATATATGCAGTGGATGATGCGTGCGAAAGTCAGATTTGAGGTGGAGTCGAGACGGTTGAAGCGGAGTCGAGCGAGAGTTGTAGTGAGAGTATTGTGAAGAAGAGATATATTGCATTGTGAGAGAGAATAATTGAGAGATATCGAATAATAAAGTAATTTTACGAGAAAGTAAAGGCAATCATAATTTCCCCTGAAAAATAATCCTACACTATTACCAACCAGCTTATAAAAGTACACTAATCGAAAGCGAAAAATAAAAAAAGAATCGAATAACAATAACTTTAACAGTCATTCAAAAAAATGTCACTCAAACAATCGAAATACCAAATGAAATTTATTCTTTCAGCAGACAAACATTGAAACGCAAACAGTATCAAACGAAACTGGAGTGGGATAAAAGCTTTAACAAGGAGGTCCAATGGCATTCGAATCGAAAAGTGGCCTCCAACGGGTCAAGTCATTCGATTTTGTCTTACGTCAAAACTCGGGACGATAACGACGGGGTTGAACGCAAACTAATGAACTCAGTCTGTCGCGTCTTTGTTCGTTACGAAGAAGTTTCAACTCTTCAGTTCCAATCTCAGTAATTGAACTAGCCGAGGGGCGAGGTTCATAAGAAAACATCTTTTGCCATTACTTCTTCGAGGAAGCCAAAACTTTCTGGTGCTTCAGAGACAAACGTAATCAGCGAATCCTTGTTCGTCCGCGAGAGAGAAAGAGTGAACACCATCGTAGTATCAATATTGAATGAACACATTTCACTGAAGAACATTGATCGTAAAAACAAATTTCCTAATGAATTCGTATTTTTCTGTCCTTTTAATATATTTATTTTATCCCTTGTTATACTTTATACACAGAGAAGAATGATTACCTTTGTCTATGTATACTGCATGTTTCACTATTTATAGTTTTTGGTTAATTTTTTAATGGAAATGTGAAGTAATATACACGTACTTGTTCTCCGGTTTAACTTGTCGAGAAAATGCAAATCGGATGAACGTTATACAGGAAAGATTATCCAAAAAGTCTATTTTTCAATGTACTTTTTGAACAAGTTGTTTTTTAACCAGAATAAATTCGTTAAATCGCCTGCAACTTTATCGATGATTGTCACCGCCAAAATATAACTCATGGTGCATGGAAAAAAATACGTGTCCAATATTTTGTTGCGTATTATTTTTCTTTACACCGACATTTCATCCACACTGGTGATTGACATTTCGACATCGGTATTCTCAAACGGAAACGAAGCAATTTTACTGCACGCCGCTACGTTAAAATTACTGTCAACTACAAAATAATATCCTCGTGAAAAAATATTTGGCGTTTATATATGTATTAGACACTGAAATGAATTCGAATAACAACAATTATACTACAAACACTATTTAAAGCAAACTGATTTAAGAAATATTTTATTTACCCACTCGAACAACCTGTTTATTGAATTCGTAGAAGCGTTCGAATACTTATGAGCGGTACTGTACATTCCATTATTAATAACATGCTGTATTTCCAGGTACCCAAAACGTATTCGAGAGTGTGTGACACGAGAGCGACCAACAAGTTACGCGGTTTCCCCAGCGACAGAGAAGAAGCGGAGTGCGGGTCGTGCTCCTTAAGCAAATAATGAGGCCCTTCGCATAGAAACAAGGCAGCGAAACAAGACTGGCTGTTGTCTTTCCAGACGGCGAACAATTTTATGGGGCGGCGAGCATTACGATGCATAAAGCGCAGCAAATCAGAAATGCAAGGTACGCAGCCACCTCTCCCTTCCTAACGCCACTCTAAGACCCCGAAGCCACTTAACAATTTTGTTGTAGATTTTTCTACTTTTATTACATTCTTATGCCTTCTTCAGGAACTCCCGTTCCTTAATAATCTGGTCTCTCGCGTGTACAGTAAGCCTCGCTGTTCACGCATCCAGGAATGCGCTCCCGACCTATTCCGTGTGGTTGCAGCGAGCACCAAGCGCATATGATATTCAGCGTGAAATAGCTGCGGGATTGGAAATACTGCGTGGCTGTTTAGAATGACTCCGAGGGGTTTGTATTTTGACGGGAAAGGTGAAGATGGCGTGAACGCAGGGTGCAGCGGCCCAAGGATTTGGGTGGACGCGACTGACTGTCGCCAAGGAATGTCTGCAGTGCGTATCCTAAGTGAGCGAGACTGAAATCTAAGACTGAACGAATGTATAGAGTGGATGATGCGAGCGCGAGTCAGAGTTAGAGGAGAGCTGATTGAGAACAGAGCAGAGAGCATTGAATTAAGAGTATCGTGAGAATCGTGTGAGAGTCGTGGTTCGTTGAGAATTGTCGTGTGTCGATGTTTTATAATAATAAAGTTAATTGATAATTGAAGGAGGCTGAAGTCTTATTACCCTACCTGCCCTCTATTCCAATCTACGTGAGATTTACTGAAAATAACTTCTACAAAACGTTTATTATTTTAGAGATGACCGTTGTTATATTTTTTTCTTTTTATTCTTTTGAAACGTAGCTAATATCTTCACGTACGCGAAGCTTATGAAGTTCGAAGCGATATTGAATCGCAGCAATAGCGAGCACGAAATTGAAATAAAACTTTCAGCGAATTCAAATACTAATCCCGTTCTCTATGGTAGAAATATAGTCACAGTAATTGATTTTAATTATTCAGAATGGAATGCAATTGCTGGATGACCAACCCTTGAGTCCCCGTTAAAATGTAAGGGCCGCGGATTCTGGCCTAGTCAGTATTCTAATAGTATTCACTAAGGTACTAGTCAGCCATATGACTACTGCCAAGGGTCAGACTCCGCGTTGGCTAAGACGACAGAACAAGGGCTAAGGTCAGCCTTTCCCCCTAAACGTCATAATACTTGAAATAGTTTTGGACACGAAGCATACCATCACTCTGTCGCGCAAACTCGGCACGGTATTCATATATAAAACCTCTTTGCTAAAGTAATTGTTGCGCACGATTTCGTTTACCCCGGAATCCAACACGATTAAAAGCCAAATGGCTAACAACCCTCAATCGAAATATTTAGCGCAATTTAATAAAGCAATATAAAATTCAGTGTCTGAAATCAATTCTAACTGCAATTTACGTAGTATATGTACGTTACTTCGCATTTATAACTTCAGCTCGGTTCGCGTTTTTACAGGTATCCAACATTATCGCCAGTATACCTGCATTATCATTTATACCAGTCTGAATAAACAGTAGCGTGAATAAATACAAAAAAGAATAGAACATCCAGTTTCTTGAAATTCATATTCTGCCCAAGGCAGGGAAGAAGTAACATTCTAGGGGCGAAATATGAAGGCACTCAGGAAAGTCGCCTAAAAAATATCGCGCTACCGTGTGGTCACGCCTTAAGAGATACTTGTGTACTTCGTCCGCGCAATTTGTCACAAGAACCGTTTCCCCGCGAAACGCGTAAACTCGATCGAATATCGGAAATCGATGTAGCAGTGCGCGGGGGGGTGGAACCGAAGAAGCGAGAATGTCATGGACGTTCTTTTCATCCCTTACGTGTGGCGCGTGCCCGGCGTGGCAAACATTCAATGCATAAGAAGCACGATCGGGCATAAATCATGCCTTTGTATTTTTGCCGGCAATCCCGCAAAGACAGTTGAATAATTCCTGGAACGCCTCTCTCTCTACGTGGGCACGGAGGGGGTGTAATTTATGGCGCGTGAGACAACATTCAGATCGCCAGTGCATACGAGAATCATGCACACCGAGAAATTCCCTGTCCCGACGACTGTCTTACATTTGCGTTTTATTATTTCGTACGCCCGTTGAACACAACTACCTCCATATTCGTCTTTTGTATACAACACGGTGAAATATACTCACGATGCCGCGGCCGGTGAAACATCGTGCAATTTGCTGAATTTTATCTCGCAGTGCTGGATGTATTGCTCAAAGGTAAGGATTCCTCGTGCTTCTGAATTTTTGTGAAGGGGAAATGTTAAGTATGTTTAATCCCTTCTGTTATCAGATCGTCGTTACGGCATTGCGCAGTGGCCTGGAAAGCCTCTTCTCAATTAACATTTATTTTTTAGGACGCAATTCGATTAAATACGTGTGTGGTGACGTAATTCCGCGATTATTCTATGTAATGAGAAACAGAAGTTGGTTCAATATATTACTGTTATTGACAAATGATATGAATAATAAAATAGACATTGAAAAATATACATTTGTAATTATTTAAAGAATCGTTAGACGCCCAGCGTCTATTTATCTACACAAAATTGAAACTTGCAGAAACCAGCACTTGTAATTTATAAATTTTTTTTACAATTGTTGTAACTTTTCATGTAAGAAAAGTCGGAAGTCTTTTAAAGACTTTTCTGAAACCTCCATCAAAGCTTAAATTATTATTAGCTTTGCATATGTGTATAAATTCTAAAAAGAAGCTTGTACCACAATTCAATTACCAAAATATAGGTACCAAAATGTATCACATATTTGCATTTTAATCAAACATAATAAATAATTAATGAAACTAGTTTTACTTGCAACTTCAAGTGCAACATTGCTATTTATAAATATTACTTTCATGATAAAAAAAGAGATTATCTGTTTGAGCATCAAATCCTTTTTTTGTTAAGTACCTATCTAAAATTGAAATCGAAATGTTCTGTATTCGGGCATTTGCAAAAATTATGTACAAAATCAGTGGTAAAAATTTGGGGTCACTGTTTATATATCATAGTTCACAATTGTACTTTAATTGCATACTTAAAGAATGTACAAACTACTGTCCAACTATTATATCTTGAAATATAAAATTGTCGTGTTAACAATTCTGCTTTAAATGTTTTTACTTCTTGCTCGCTCCGGTACACAAAGGAGTACGAAGAAAGAATTGAAATAACGCCCAACATTCTGTCTTATAAAATCATAGAAAAGGTCTGTTCTACTGTAGGGTATTGTTCGAAATCCAATGGAATAAATTGCTTTTCATAAGAATACAATCATTAATTTTAACACACAATCCCACGGTATTACATACGAATTGAATAAAAAGACTGTGGCCACAGAAGCAAGGCCTTTAGAATTGGAAAGAAAAGAACGGAAGTAACTTCCGGCACCCAACTTTCGACGCATTATTCCTCTGTCTTTACGACTGACTGACCTCTTGGATAATTCTAATTATCGATCCTTTTACACATATACAATTTCTACAGAAGAAAAGAGTGACAGATACATTCAACACAGACATTATTTAAAATTGCAAGGGATTTAGAATGCGAAAAGGCAAATCTATTATATCTTATGAATTACTAAAAAATGCGCTTGCTTATTAACTTCAGATATTTCCACAGCAATACAATTACACAAAGGGCCACCAAAAAATTGACTAGCCACTGAAACAAAAATAATAAAACATGATTTAAAGAACGAAGATATTAAATATCCCAGGAAATGTAAACCAAAATATCCCGAGCATGATAATCAAATACACGGACACGAGCTTAAATATTCTCGCAGAAAATCGCATAACGAAACTCTGCTTTCATTGGTCCCAGTAAATAGCTAGCTTGGCTAGCTAGTATCAAGATAAATAATTAACAGCAGTCAAAATATTGCAAAACCACAAGTCCAGTCTAGACCAGAATACATTTTACTAAACTGTTCCACTTCACATTAGCTAGTCTCGAACATCACGCAGAGGGACAGGATCGCCAGTGGCCGACCTGTTACACAACCCTATCAAGTAGCCAGATATTACTGCGCCAAGCTAGCGGCCAGGCCATAAAAATTGATAAGCCCGTCCCCCAATGTCCTACGGGAACAGTCCGGGATAACTCGAGACAATCAACGGGCTTATTGGGCTAACGCTTTTGCCCGAGTTAACCAGTGTAATTGCTCGGGGGTTACTCTCGTTTCGTTTAACTTCGCATGCTCCGTGGCGATCGTCCCTTGGTCGTCGATCATTGCAGTTTCTTTCTACCTATGCTGGCCCGGATGTATCCTAGCAGTTAGCCCCCACGTCCAAACAGATACTTTCTCGATGATATCGAGTCTCCGATACCCGACGCGCAAGGTTTTAACCTCGCGTTCTAGAGGCTAAAGTACGGATTAATCTATCATCGATTGCTCCTTAAAGTTCATCAAAGGTGAAGGATTATATATCGCATCAATTTAATAAAACGAGGGGAGGCAATGTTGTCCTGTGTGTCCATCGACATTGAAGCATTAATTAGGTCGTATCGATTAACGATATGGCATTAAATTTCGTTGAAGATTATGTACTTCATTTATTTCATGTACTACAAATACCTGCCCAGAGTGACTCTCACTGATACGTTCTACCCTTGTTCTTTGGTAGCTGTATGGAAGTTTCGCTTTTGCGATATTTCTTGTTGCTCGATGAAAACCTCCTTGTATAGTAAATGAAATAATATTTTCGAAAGAATAAATTTGTTTATTATTGGTTAGCTTCGCGTAAACAAATTTATGACTCGTATTGCGAATTTGTTTGATGAAATAAATATAATAATATTGCATCTTAAAGGACAATACATTTTTGTTCTGTTTTATACAAAAGAGATTATATCAATTTATAATTCTGGACTGTCCAGATACAACCAAGACAGTTGTACATTATTATTACACATAGCTCGTATTTTCTCCTACTAATTTTTCTGGCTCCCACTCAAAAGGCACAAAAGTTGCCATGCTCCCCAAAACAATTACCTCGATAATTATAATTGCAACCCTATTATCCCCGAATTCGTTCGAAAATTTCCACGTTCACAGTATAAATGCCTGGCCTAATTGCTGCCTCTTGAAAAAACGCAGGCAGCCAGGCTTTTGCCATTTATTTATTTTCCGTCGACGAAGCAGACATTTGTGATGTCACGGGTAACAAGCAGCAGCAACAATCCCGGGGTACGCCAGGTACGTCCATTCCTTACCATTCAAGGCTCACTGTTAATTTTAAATGTCGTAAATCAGCCGGAATAAGCCAGAGCGCGTCAGCTTCACTCAGCACCTTCTGTCTCGAGGTGCTTCATGGATTCATCTCGAGGAAAGCTAACAGGTTGGCAGAAAAATAAACGAGCGAACAACAGTAACTTCCTTTAATACAAGCGCATTTCTTGCCTGTCAAAAAGTAAGACCTGCCGTTTCTCCACTTTTATATCCATTTCAAATGAAACATTCTGACGTCTATTACGGCACACAAATGAGACGGGCCATTTGTGAAAACATACTCGATGTGAGTCACTAAATTGTTGCTATTTTCCGTTTGTAAAATATCTGAGATTGATTCCAGTATGTTTGTCACAACTGTTTCATACATTTCGAACAAACGCACTACATTAACGTCTCCCCGGCACACTTGTACGCGGCACAAGTATATCATATTTATGCACGAAAGGTTTGGAACGAACGCGAGCCGACACGTAAAGGAACAGAGTCGAAGACTAAATTTCATTCTCCTACGTTTTAAAGTCATTTCTAGTTACTCGCATTAGGTCGCCCACGCACACATTCCGAGGAACGTGTAGTGCTTAAATACATGTGAATGCACATAAACGGTGCGACAGTAGTGTGAAGCGTTCGGTCTTTCCATTGCATATGTATATTTATAGAGCTATATGTGCATAAGAAATCTGGCGAGATAGCAAAGAAGCAAGAAGGATTACGTTTATGCTCGGTCCACTTGTCCGCAGCTTTGCACCACATTACGATCGCCATGTTCACCTGGTTTAGATCTCGATACGTCTCAATCGCTCTCTTTGTCAGACGATCCGAGCAAGCACGTGACTGCTTCAGCGAATAACATGCCACAGACGGAAATGCGTGTGACAAGTGATGTGTCCCTTGAACTCTGACGAATTAAACTTATTTCCGGTTCTATACGATACGTGAGACTTACGTAATCTAATTTGGACAAAAGCAATTTAGCAATTCGCGTCGAGCAAACGGCACACGATTCCATTCAGACTTTTGCTCTACTCGTCCAGAAGAATACGCAGGATGAAAGAATGTGTGCTAACGTTCATTTTTGCTATTTCAAACAATTTTGCACCACGTTTCTTAGATCAACTTCTACCAATCCAAAGATGTATGGTATAGATGTGACAAGTCATTTTTGATGAGCTTAAACTTAAGCGTCTCTGGTCAAAATCAGTTCAGCAGAACGCGAGGTAACTGAATTGGTTTCAGGATAATGTCAACAAATACGATTATCCCGACTTCCCGGCAAACTAAAACAATTATGGTGGACTTATATTAAAGATAGAAGTCCAAGCAACAATCCCTAATTTAAATAACAGAACCTTACGGTATTCAGCTATGAAGTTTTGCAAATTATATGCGGTATCCGAATGTGTTAAAGGCTAAATAAAATTAATCGATAAGAGAAAAACCTTTGCAACACCCCAATATTAAATACGTATAAATATCGAGCACAAAATGTATGTTTTAAAGAAATCTTGGAAAAAATAAAATAGGACCGAGTCAAAAAGTAAATAAGAAGCCTTCAAAAGAATTACGACCATTAACCAAAAAAGTAAACGAATTAAAAGGATTAGTAACATCGTTGTACTATTATTTCTTTTAAACAAGAAGCAAACCTTCTCAGCGTCCTTTATTCGTTTCTCTTCGTCATACAAAAAGAAACCAGTTGGGTTTCACGATAACACCACAAAGAACCGCGCCCGGTCTCGTCCGGGCGTTCATGGACAATTTAACAAGCCGCAACTAAACAAATTTCGTCCAGAGCTGATACACGTGTCACGGTCAGGTTTATTAAATTTCTCGAAAATCAGAATCGGAAGCATAACGACACGGTCCGCAACTGCGCCAATACAAAGAGGAAGTTGTACGATTCAAGAGCGACCATGATAGTCAGACTCTGATTAGACGAGGATTGCCTGCGTTAATGTCCGGTGAAATTCAACGAAGCTGACCAAACGCCCGGTGTGGTCTACAGGAACGAGGCAAGGGAGGGTAAACGAGCAAAAGGGTAAAAGGGAGCTGTGATGCAATGGATCGGCAAACTGATGCGGCTCCATCGTCTGCAGCAAATTGATTTACTTGACAAAGATTGAGTTACCGAATTAGAACCGTACACCAACCCGTTCAATCGCTATTCAAACCGAACGCCTTAATCAGGAGGCAGCCCCCCTTCGATTTGTCAACGCGAAATTAAGCGTTCCTTTGAATCCTTTTTCGTTTCTCTGAAACGTGTATAAATCTGCGGGCATCGGCACACTTTATCGGCAAACTTATTTATGTATTAAAATTCTAACAGCAGAAATTCTCTAGCGAAGAAGACATTATGTAACGATTAGAGACTAGTTGTATATTATGAAAATAATATATGAAAAATAATATTTCAGCATGAAAATGAATTACAAATAATTTAAATGAACGTTTTATAAGATAGTCTGATACTACTGATGTACTAGTCGGACCTGTTTTCGAAATCGGGAATCATGTACCTAAATATTCGAAGTAAAATAATTCCGCATGCCTTTTAGGACTTGGTGTTGTATATAAATGCCTCAGATAAAAATCAATGGCAGCCTATAAAACTTTACGATCGTACGTTTTCATAAATATACGATGTTTTTACACTTTAATTTACGATATAAAAATATACCCTGAATTACCAAAGCAAATCTGAGACACCCACCGTCAATCTATAATACAATTTATAATAATTTGAAATAAACGTCAGTTTGTACAAGATCACCTATTGCACACATTTTGCAAACTATTTACAAATATTCAATTCATGAACCATGATAAACCTTTGAAATTATATGAAATTATGCGTCGCCTTGTTCAAATATTTTCCTCGCGTATCAGTCCAATAGTTTTCATACATTATCCACTCAATTAGCAAGAGTTTCAGATTTCTTTCCGTTATTTTTATCAGATTGACTGACCAAACTGCAAAATATCAGTAAAGAAGAATATTTGACCTCGTATTAAATGCTTAATTAGCAAAGAATATTAAACCACTTGAACTTTATTGCAATTTACAGCTAATGTCATTATTAACTGGACAGTGTCAGCTTGTAGTAAAATGATTCTAACGTCTAAGCCATAAAAAATAGTTGGATTAACTTTAACGCTGCATCGAGCACCGTTCTGGGTCGTCGCTTTATGGGAGGAATTGGAAAAATGTGGGATTCGATCAAATACGAATTTCGAGGTCGATCGCCTTCGGGATATCTGTAAACCTTCGAGAAAATAAAGCGGGACTGGGGATTTACTCCGACGTATTCGATGTCAGGGAAGTTTATGGCAACCGTACACAAAGTGTCGCGCGTATGCACGATGCACTTTTTAAACGTAAACGTGAACACAGTGAAGATACACGTCGACATTTTTTATGCACATTTTCGATGGTCATATTATAAAACGGATGTAACTTATTTTTCCTAATATATTACTCATTTTTGTTACAAGCTGTACCGCATTTTTTTATGGAAAGTAATTCTTTGTCTTTATTTTTCGTATTAGCATTAAAGAGTTGATTCTTGGAATTTTGATGTATCAAACTTTTCTATAAATTAAATCAAGGGACCCTTCGTTTGTTACCCCGGCTTACTAATAGGGTACTTTGTTTAGATATGTTAGTTTCGAAATAACTATGCCTTACATTAGAAAGAATTTTCTGCAACATTAAATTATGAATAAAATAAACAACTTTTAATCTAGAAAATTCTGTACTCACCAATCGCTCACTTTCCTTAATAACATTTTTTTACACCTACGTGCCTGTCTTACCTGAAAAATAAAAGGAGAAAATTCAAGAAACTTGTATTGCGGTCTGGTGGTGCTAATACAATAAGGTGATCCAATTATTTTCACAAGTGCTATTCGACAAGTAACACATTGTTTCTTAATCTCTTCGTTTTCCTTTGTATTTTTGTTTCCTATTGCAAAGCACTTTGAAACATAGCCATCAGTGGACGTGTATTTACCACAGCAATCAGAATACGTTTCCCATCAACAAAACCAAAAACAAAATGAATGTCCAGTAATCTCCTTCTTCCATAACCAGCAAAATTGATCCAAGTAACCCAATTCTTCGATAAAACTTCAAGCTCGTTAAAATTCGTCCCTAAGCTTCCCTGCTCGATAGGACCACAATTCCACTTATTAATTAAACATTTAAAATAAGAAGAGTTCCTCATATTTCTCGAAATTCTATCGTCAAAGCGTAGAAACCGTATTCAGAGCAGGCGATATCGTGAAAGATATGAAATATTCTAACGGGGCTCTCCCAATTCTGCGTCATGTGACTGAAGCATAAAGTCCAGAACGGTGAAGAACCGAAAGCACCCCGCCTACCTAACGATATTCAACCTCGTTACACGTGACCACCTCGAATACCTGCCACCAACACGCCACCCGGTATATTGGTCCTTAAGCTCAACGTTACGGATCCCCGTCGACGACGAAATGAGATGGGACAGCGGGACCCAGAGACAGCGAAATGAAATGAAGTGAAAAGAAATGAAATAAAGGTTTCATTATTTTCGCGGGATACATTTCGTGGCGTCTTAGGAAACGTCGGGTTTTGTGATAAACGGCTGGGCACTTTTATGAGAATTAAACGCCGACCCAGGTTCAACCCACTCACGGGCTACCTTTTCAAATAGGCGTTCTTAATGACGCCGATATGAGAAAGGCAGAACGTCGAGGAAAGCCGTGAAAAACGGTGCCACTTTATTAATGTATAATGATCCTGATGGCGATATTACGCCGCTGTAATCTCGCCGAGAACCAAGTCGGCATAGGGATCTCAGAACGCTATCAGTGGACTGACACTTTGCAAATTAGAAATCAGATACGGAGGATAGAAGAATTCAAATTCCTCCCAAGAGTAACGCGAGAAAGTTTCAGATATTCACACGGAACTGAAGAAGCTGAATTTTTTGAACAAGAAGATACTTAGAAAACTATAACATTTTTTCGAAGCCATTAAATCATTGTTAGCTATTTTTATAGTTTCTGCGCCTTCGTATCTACATCGCGGCGAGAAAACAAAACAAAAAGCAAAATGTTAAAATTGCAACAGCAGTAAAATCTAAAGGATATCTTTTAAGCGATCGTGTACGTATTTGGTATTACGATATCAGATGATACAATGAAATGTCAAATATTGCCACATTTACAGATACAATAAGGTGTTGGATTCCGGGGTAAACGAAATTGTGTGCAACAATTACTTTCGTAAAGAGGTTTTATATAATAATACCGTAACGAGTTTGCGCGACAGAGTGATGGTATGCGTCGTGTCCAAAACTATTCTAACTACAATTGGTAGGTATTCCGCTACTATATATATTATGAGTTTTAGGGGGGGAAGGATGATCTTAGCCCTTGTTATGTCGCCTTAGCCAACGCGGAGTCTGGCCCTTGGCAGTAGTCATATTGCTGAGTGTTACGCGGCAAACCCGCGTAACCCACAAGAAAAATAAATGGCTACCCCCTATTAAAATACGGCTAGCAATCGGCACAAAGAACAACCTTCGACGTGCAGATTGTTAGGGCGTTTGTGATGCGCAAGTAATAGAACTGTTTTTGAGGAAGTCGTTTTATTCTATAATCCGTCGAGGTATACGAAATTACGCATATACGACCTCAACAGTTAATTGCATGCGTCATAAACGTGAGCTTCCACAAGGGCCTCGCAGTTGGGACCCAGCAGGCTCGACCAGGTCAAGCTCTAGGACCCCGGTGGAAATTCCGTGGCGTTGCCAAATAATCTGCAATGTTGATGGACGCACCCCCTCCCTTCAGGAAACGCGCTTCGGGCGCTAAGGAAGTGTGCGACCACACCTTGAAAACACGCTGATTGGAAATTGGTCATTTTTCCTAATGTCAATCAGCGTGCCTAAAACACACTTCCGAGTCAATGTGCTGGAGTACATTCGACGAGGAAGTCAGTCTTAGACAGTCTAGGACAGAGTCCAAAACATGGTCCTACCCAGCACATTGAAAAGAAGAAGCAATATCCTCTCCTTCTTCAGGTGCCTGTCTTCTTCTCAAAGGTGCAAGTCAAAGTATCATCTTCTTACTCGTTAATTTGTCTTCGCTCAGAAGCAGGAGAAACCATTATACTCTCCTACTTCAAACCAAACGGGAAACATTATCTTCCCACAAATTGTTCACTGTACAGTATATTAAACACGACTGTACGATCCGTTTTATATCTTCATTTGTTATCATTCATTTGTTAATAGAAAATAGCTATCATTCGTTACGTTAAACGAGCAGTTATTCAATATACCACCTCTATCTCCTTAAACGGTCGTAGGGTCATACGTGCGCGACGGTGTCGAAGGAATTCGAAACGGAGACTTACGACCTCCGTATACTAAGGATCTCGTTGCATCCGATGGTAACATCGAAGCCGCGTATTACGTAAAACCACTGAGTACTCCCTTAGTGAATAATATTGACTCTGACTAGGGCAGAATCCGCGGCCCTTACATATTATCGGTGACTCAATATCGGTCGCTGAGTCACTGGTCAGCCAACACAGGAAATCAGATAGCAATTATCCAATAATCAGTAAGATATATAAGTTAGATACGTCTCAAATAATACGTGCAGCCTCTTGGTTATCATGGGACATGCAGAAGCATGAGAAACTCTCTATTGGGTCGATAACTGAATATTCTGGAAAAGTAGATTTCCGTCAAAGTGCTACCAAATCAGAATTGGATAAAACTTTTTCGATACTGCTGCACCTTTACGTTCAATAACGGTTACAGTAACAAGAAACGAGCGAGAAACGTAGCAGAACATTTTCAGAAAGAAAGCGCTGTACATGAATATCAATATATCGAATAGCCAAGGAAAAAGAAATACCGTGGAAATAGAAACAACATGAAACGATTCTAGCAAAGCTGGAAAACTTCTCAGAGGGGGTCTGACAAAATAATACAGAGGTCCAACAAATTTTTAACAACAAAAGCTCCAACAAAAATATTGGTTCCGTGTGAAGCATCTGAAATGAACACCTCTGTGTGCATTGAGAGGCTCGAGATAGAAATTCGATAAAAGGGAACTTCGCAATACTCAATTTAAAAATAAAATATAAAACCCAAATTATAGCCACACAGTTTTGCATACTTGATATAGCAACAAACACAATAAGCTAATATAGCAGAAACACAATAAACTCAACAACTACATGCACAAAAAACATATTTAGCAAATTCATTGAAACAAAGGTATGCCAATTAATTATCGATCACTGCACCCAGAAGTATTTAACTTTTAATACACAAATAGCAAATGAACTTGCGATTAACCGACTAGCGTCGTACGGCGACCAGTAGGTACGCGCACGAATTTAAATGGCATGTCCACATAAATATGACCCGAATGGGTTAAGTTATACGTATATAGATACTCGAATTAAACAATTCCTCCTTTAAAACAATCATAAGGAATGCTTGACTTTGTTACCTTATTGCTGAGCAGCTTATTCAAAGCGATAAGCAGCATAGCGATAAATACAGGCGAGAGAAGATAACAGAGGCTTTAGTTGATAGAACGAAAGATATAACAGGAAGTGACGCAAGTATGGCCGAGGCTAGTCTACGAAGCGACGGGCCAGTTTATTGCACAGGATTAAACCTTCTCGTGACTGGGGCCTTCGAGACCAGTCTCGCATGATCCTTTCCACCCTTCATTTCCCAGGACATTCTTCTCGCGTATCATTCACTCTGAACCAGCGACTTTCTGAAGACCGTTTCTGAATTAAATTGATTTTATAACTTTCCAATGGCTTGCTATCATCGCCAATCGATCCGCGAGTTACGGGAATAATCTTTCATGTTACTGGTAGATTTATATGAACTTCAATTACGGAACTGTTGATGTGTACACTCTTTGCCTCAATCACCATATCTCGTATTTTTGTGGGCTCGGATCGCAGAAATCAACATGCCCTCTCATTGCTGAGGAATAGAATATAACGGTGTGCGATGCCACAATTTAGTCGAAAAGGATTAATTAAAAAAATACAATAGAATAAATGCGAGTTCCTATGCATAGTTTTTATCCTTCGTCCATTCTCCATCACACTATCCGTGCCCACAAGGCCAAAAGCAAAAATACCGAACCGAATTATGCAGCTACACTCGGTGTTAACGCGTGCATAGAAATTTTCTTTCGACACAAGGGAACAGAGAAGCAATCCTTCGGTATGTAGACTGACAGAAATCTTACGACTGGTTATTAATTTTATTTATTAAGTTGAAACTTTACGACTACATCCAAAACAGAATATGTCGAAGCAAAGCCAATTGCTCCCGGTTTCCGTGATATTAATTTGACATTGTTGGCCAACGCGTGCCCCACTCTTTTAAATCATATACCATTGACGGACACTATAAAAAAAAAAGCGCACACCACTATCAGGAATATGTATAATACAGGAATCGGTGTATCCCGAACTCTTTGACCAGAAATTTCAAACCGAAGACTCTGCGGCACACGGACGGGGCGGCGCGATGCCAGCCCAGCGGGTCGTTAAGCTACCAAAGCAATTTCGAGTAGCGACAGCAATTTCAGAAACACCACGCTGACAAAGTTCAGGAGATCATGCCAGGCCGCGTCAAAGAGTCGCCTACGTCGGTCGCCTCTAATTTCTTGGATGATCGGTCGCGATGTGAGAGGTCAAAAGTGAGAATCGAACACCACGCTGCCCGTCGAGAAGGAGATCTACATATTGGTAGGTGGCAGAACCGTACGGTTACAGAGGGTGGCAAATGTTAGGGGGTCGCGGACAACACGTCGAACGTGCAAATACACGTCGGTCCCAATTTCACGGGACCGTTCCCCTATCCTCTGGCAATTATCGTTCGATTTAAACGACACACGCGTCTCGTGCGAGAAGCCTGCAAGCAATTCCCGTTCGTATCGGGGAGAACCTTTGGACCGTTCGAGCGAACTGGGCTAAGTTGAATGGATCGCGTGGCATCAGGAAGCTATTTGTTCGATCGCAACAATGGACGATCCTGCGCTACCGATCCTAAAGAGTCTGGCCCGTTACAACGCCCCGCGACTCGTATTAAGATAAAGGGCACCCACTCTATCGAGTCTGTAAAGTCCGTGGCGTACACTACTAAATCAGTGTCGGGGCTGGCGTAAACGGAATAGGAATGGCTGGCCGTGAAAGCGAATGCTCCAGGATGGAATTGCCGATTTGTTCCCGACCGTTCTTGCGTGGGAATGTCGACGGGCGATCGTTGAATGGGAGGATCAATGCTCGCTGAAATGATTTCTTCGATACCTGGACGATTTCTTTGCGCCACTTAATGCTACCACTGATGGATCATCAGTGATAATGAATATACAGGGGACGGAGTGTAGATTTCTAGAAGTGTAGATCACTTTGGTACTGGAAAAGTTTGTTGCCTCACTTGTACGTTAAGTGAAATATTGTCGAATTTTAATGTTCCACTGCTTTGTTGAAATTTATTAATTAAAGCTTGAATCTTTTACTTTTCTACCATTCCCATCGATTGTATGTAAGTCGGTGGCCAAGGAGCTGGTTATTGTTTTGTTATACAAAACTGTTCTGCGCGCGAAATACAAGAAACGTCCTTTTGTAATCAGTTTCGCTTCTTCTAAATACAAAGAGACACTTCCCGATACTGTACGGCAATATTGCTAAGCTTGTTGTTTGTTGATTACAACACTTGTCAAATATCAAGAAATTTTTACAATTTGGCAACCCCCATTCTGAGGGAGACTTTTGTCAAACGGAAACCGATTAGAATAAAATTGAACAAGAGTATGACGAAGTAGACGAGTCAAACTTCATGTTGCTCTACGTTCAAATAAGTTTGGATGAATTTTAACATCGTTATGAAACATTGAATTCGGCCATTTTTCACTAGTGCAATAAACATTTCGAGTAGCGTAAATCAGTGGGGTCTGTACTTATTTATCATGCTGCTGTGATGATGGATGTTGATTGACTTCCAGTGGTCTTTACAGCAACATGACGGGTTGATTATACTTTGCAGAATAAACAGATGTTATTTTTATAAACTTTTTCATGAATTTCTAGGTTTATATTTCTCCAACGTGTTATGCAACCGCTCATATGTCAGCTCTTTCGTCTACAGATTCGTGCTGAATGGTATTATTACGTTTTTCACTGTTTGAAGAATCAATAACCATTTAATATACAGGTACTGTAAATATTTAAAGATATCAATGAAACCATCCGTTTGTTTTCCATACATCCAATACAGTCGCCCGCTCTGATTACTAAAAACACTAAGCACGCAATGAAATGATATTGTACCGTTCGAAAAAATTATTTCGCCTCTGTGCATCAATTTACCAAGCACTAAATCGATACTTTACAAGTTTTACTGTATCCGTAAATCCTTCTTCTTATTTCGATCATTTCAAAGATGCAGAACGTGCCCCACATTATTGAGTAGATATAGGAAAGACGCTATTAGTAATAAAAGGACATAATCCTTCGGACGAATGATCGAACTCCGCAGATACGCCCATACAAATTTTAATTTACTAGGAAAATTACCATATCATACTTCGCATTTAAAGTGAATCTGAGAAACGTCATAAATCAAGCAGTGACTCGGGTATTCCCCTGTTTATTACTATCAGGGCGTTGACGGCGAAATTTGTTCGACGCATAACACTAGGAGTCTTTTACATGCGAAAAGATACAATAGGGAATAGCTTTCACTGATGCGTCGCAATCGATGCTCATGAAAGTCCCATTAGCATCAGGAAATACACCGTAAGAGCCTGGTAAGTGGTTAGAAAGCTTCGAGAGATAGAGATTGATCTCCTCGGAGCTTCACTATCCGCTTAGCGGAATAATAGAAGAGAATTATACCCAACATTTCAGAGTTCTGCATCTCGAAATTCTACATCCATCAACTTCAAGGGAATCGCGCCATTGTCTACAGTTTTTGCACATCTTCGCAAAGGCAAGCTTTCCGTGCATGCAACCCTCGCGCCAAGCATCTAATATTTGTAATGCAATAAAATAATTTCGGGGAATCGTCGTCGATTCGCGCTTCAAGCGGTTCAAAAATGTTTGGTTATCATTGGTGAACGTATGAAACATATGTTTAAGAATTCCTTCAGCCTTTTACTATGAAGTATCGGTGCTCAATGTGCCTGGTGTTATGTAACTGGTGGTACAAACGAGAAAGAAGTAATTTCACGTCGAAAAATTGGACAAAAATAAAGAATACAATTTTTACACACGTATCTTTACAAGCGTGCCCTTGACTACGTATAATGTTACTGAGAATCTTAATAATATATGCAAATGTAAATATTTATATAATATAAAGAGTCTGTACAAAAGTTCCATAACGCTACGCGTCAGCGGTAAATAAAATTGTAATTAACATTCAACAGACAAAGAACGCAAAAGTAGATTTACTGTTAAGAAATCGCGAAACTTCGTTTCACGCGTTTATCGGAGAACCATTATAATCTAATGGATACGAAGGACAAAAGTGAGATAGGGAATTGGTATTCCTGACGGCTGCCCAAAGCCGTTACCATTATTCCTGCGAACATGTTAGGAAACAGAAATACCCTCGGGGCAGTAACTGCAGAGGGAGATAACGACGATGCTTAGGGCGCAATCAAACTCTTTCTACGATCTCGAATCAACGAAAATGCCCTGTGCTGGACGTAGAACGTGACTGACCGTACGGAATGCTAACTACATTTCGGTCATCAATGTTCTCGTTGCATCAAATGGAGAACAGGACGATGCTGACGGTGCACTAAACTCACTCGTGAAGCGTACCGATCATTATGGAATTTCACGGAGAATCAGGACCCGTTTTTATCTTCCAGCAATTTCGATATATAGAACAAACGATTCGTCAATTCATGGTCTCGATACGTTTTATCGAGCAATTTAGTTCGGTGTTTTAGGTCACAAAGAATGCAGCAAGTAGAATAGGGATGGGTTTCTCGAAACGTCGCGGCGCGTCGAGACCTCGAAACCCCTCGAGAACTCGAGGGGGCTTCGAGTTCCGAGAATTCGAAACTTTGCACTTTTTTCGTGATTCGAAACGTTCGGAACTCAACTAGGAAGAGGTATAAAATTAACGAATGAAGAATTGTTCGTGGGTGCACCAAGGATATTCGATTCGTGTTTATCCCAAGTGTTCGTGCGTGATTTCGAGATCTCGAATTCTCGACGATCGGTTTTTGTTTTTAGAATATAAATAGATTGGCGAGCGATCGTGAAACATTTATTGTTGACTTCGAAAGTGTTGATTCAGTTCTTAAGACAAAATATTCCTCTTACAAAATAAAATCAGCACTCGGCTTCGAGTGTCGAATCAAACCTAACTCTAACGTATGACCTAACAACCTATAATTATTTCAAATTTATTCAAAATTCGATGAATTTAAATAGATCATCTATACAAATCGACGAATTAAAGATTCCTGCATCCTGTCATCACCAATATTACGTGCAACACATGCACCAGCAAATGTACCAACAGCTCAAGGACTCACTATCTAATATTGCGTTTTGTGAAATTCGCTCATTTTTCGAGGAAACCTCTCACATTACGAATCCAATTTCTCTAAAATGAACGCGTCAAAGCAGCATTAAGACCGATAATAAATTGACTCCCCTCAGAACGCTAAGAAAAGCGCGATACCGTGCTCCCCGTAGCTTCCTTTATCTCGGAATCTCGATCCGCATCACGAAGCACGAATAAACAAGAATTTTTTCCCGCAAAGGAATCGAAGTTTAGACTTCCTTATGATATCGCGTGTGGAATATAGAAGGGACGTAAAAATCGGATCGTTTAAAGTGTCTGGCTAGCGGAAACAAAGTGGATAAATCTGTCAAAAATAAACGGTTTCGTTGTTGCCTTCGTCAGATAGAGGAAATACGAAGCAAAAGGCAGTAGGGGGACACGAGCCAGGAGTGAAAGTGAAAGAAGTGGGTTTTCCGGCGAGCACGTGGAAACTTATATCACGATAATTCGAAAAGGGGAACGAGACGAACTCTGTGAACACGAGAACACTATTTCGTGCTCGAGAGGGAAACAAGAGACGTCGAAAAGTCTTTAAGCCTTTACAACTCAAGTCGGCAACACGAGATGCGACACGGTTGCACTATACATGTATCTCCGCCTGCGCTACTTGACTGTGTGTCGTATTTTACCCTATCAAACGATTCATTGTAGGAGAACATTCTACGAGAATACTGTACTGTCAGTATTAGACGATGCAAACATTTTTCACGATCGTTTTACTCGTTCAAGGGAAGGGGTAAATTTGGATAATACAGTCGAACCTCGATAACTCGAATCTCAAGGGAATGAAGAAAATTTTCGTCTTATATAAATACTATTGTGTAATAATGTGATAAATTTTGTCGGCCCTGGATTGAACTTGTTATCATTGTTTAAATATTTACTATTATTAAACCCCTACTATATTTGTATTAATATAAATTGTATTATTGGTCGGAGTTAAAAGGACACATACCTTTTTTGATACATATTTTACGCTCTAGACTTTAGCATATTATTTCTTGAAACAGTCGCATACCTAATTAAGAAATTTTCAATTCCAGTGTTCTTCTACTCAATATTCGGTTGCATTTGCAAAATCATAATGTATCCAGTGAAATGCCATGTGATGGCATATAATAATATAAAAAGTCGCGCCGATAACACAAACTTGACTCAACACTTAATTTTATAAAGTTACTTTCCATAAGAAAATTAAGAGAAGTTAGCAGCAAATTACTATTCCCGATCCTCTGCGATTTATATTGCCTCATTAGTGTCAGCATACCAAATGTAAATTTCTTACCAACACCGTATAGAATTAAATATGTTATAATATTTCCTGTGGAAAATATTTTTCATGCATAACATGCCGACGTATATTGGCATTTATTAAGCCACGTATATACTTAGTTTCACTCATTTATTGGACATGGAGAATGCAGGTTTCGTATTAATTAATCCTTCCCGGAAATGAAAATTGTAATCACATAACGAACAATATCGTATACTGATCGAAACCTGATTTACGCAAACAATAACTTATTCCTCTTAATTGAATTACTTTCTATAATCAAGTGAAATACAGTAATTTTTCAATTGTTCCATACGCGTATGTAGAATAATACAGTCATTATTCTCGAGTGGCATATAAAATGTTGCTACTAAAATACAGCAAGTAATAGCCAACGCGTACAAATAATAATTAATAATCAATTTGTAACTGATCGACACATATTTATCGAAGTAACAGGTTATTTAAAATAAATAAACGTGCCAAGCAAGAGATCGTGCAACTAAACACAATTTACTTATTCCGTTTGTACAGCTTGTTCAACAGAATTCTCTATACAGAGTTGGTCTAACAAACTGGATCACATTGTAACTTTGTTATAATTAAAGGTGACAAAAAAATCGTGTCGAATAATTCTGTGTGATTTGACGATAAATTCTGTAACATCCCGTGGCGTAATACTTTTATAATCAAATTCTGAATATATTGTACACATTTTTCTTATAACTACAGATCCTTGTACTTACGGATGAAAAGCAAAGTTGAGGATTAGGAAGAAATTAATTAAACCAAATCGAAAATAAATGTGATGGGTAACAAGTTCTAACTTGACACTCTATGTTTAATGTAATCAACTAATCAAACGTGTTATATTGCCACGTGTTTATATAAGTCTAATAATTATTTTTTAGATTGAATTATTTCCTAGACATGTTACAAATATGCGTGAATAATTCTAACGGGGCCCGCATGCACGATAATATTATTTCCAAGGGTAGGAACGGTTCACATTAAAATATACAACGCACTGTCAACCAGTGCCGGGAAATAATCTGCTCAGGAAAATTATTTTGCTCGCAAGCCTCCATACGTATTTCACTCTTTGGACGCGAGCAAGGGATCGTGGAATACTTCCTTTCGCCAAGCACAACCCCTACCAAAGTCGGTTTATTTCCGTTTCAGTAAGTTCCTCGTGCATCTCGCGATACAGGTCTGGAAAAAAACGCCCTACCTCGAGAATAATTCTCTGGTACGTAAAAAAAAGTTTTACGTTTTACTGCGTTCCAACTTTGTGGTGAAATACGTGTATTAAGTGCAATACGAGGGGTAAAAATAAACGGCGGGACGATGGTTGAGAAAAAGGGGCGAATTTTATTTTAACCATAAGTCGAATGAAATGTGTCGTTTTATATTGTTCAATTATGTTAAGTAAATGGATGAAATAACAGAAAGGAGGATAGATTGAAAATTAAAAAATTATTAGCGTTAGCCAGTAAACTGAATGTTTAACCACAATTTACATACTATGTAAGAAAAACTAATGAAGAGAAACACGTAGAAATATTTTGTCAATCTGTATTATTGTTCCAAGATAATTTCGGTACAGTCAGAATAATATCAAAGCTAGATTAAACTAATTCTTTTTTCCTTTTTGTATTCTTATTAGGTGATAACCAATGAAGTATATTGTATTCTCTTAATTGTTATGTTTGAAAAACTAGCTTGAAGATTATATTTCTAATTACAAATTTGATTAGTTATGCTTCACGCGATTAAACAAAGAGAAAAATGAAATCCAAGTTACAAATATCCCAACAAAATGTAAATAAGTATACTCTGTTTCGCCGTGCACCCGCGACGTACTGTGGACAGGACCGATCAGGTAAAACGAAGATCGTAAATCTTCGGTCCGACTAGGGTCGCGTCGCTTGGTGCGTTAGGCTTTCCTATTTTGCGTTCTAATAGGATTAATTATTGATGTAGTGGATGAATCTCAGTGATGTTAACGATGTTCTGTTAACGGTTGGTATTTATTTAAGAAAACAACACTTAAAGTATAACAATGATTGAATAGACTAGGCGAGTGAATGTTCGACGAGTATTTGGTGACGAAGTATCGGGTGGAATCGCGATGTTCACACCTCTCGTGAGGACGGATACCGTGAGGACGCACCCTTCCTTAGCGCCCGAAGCGCGTTTGCTAAACGGAGGGTGTGTCTTCGTACGCTGCAGCGGAATTTTCCTCAGGGCCTTTCCTCTAGAGCTTGACCTGGCCGCGTCATCTGGGGCCCAGCTACGAGGCCCTTTTGGAAACTCACGTTTACGACGCATGCAATGAACTGCTGAGGTCGTGTATGCCTAATTTTGGCACCTTGGCGGATTAGAGAGTAGAACGACTTCCTCAAAAACAGTTATATTACTTGCGCGTCATAAACGCACTAGCCATCTGCACGTCGAAGGTTATTCCTTGTGCAGATGTCCAGACGCCTTTTGATGGGGGGGGGACCGATTTTAAAGATATGTTGGTTCCGCGGGTGTGCCGCGGGACATACCCGAATGAAAAAAAATATATATTAATGTACAATACTAAAAACATTCTCTCTACGACATATTCGTATTTCTTTTTCCTACAAATGAAAAAACAACACCAATAATTTCACACTCACCGCGAAACATACAGCACAAATTGGAAAAACGAAAGTCTGATTTACATCCCCGCACCCGACGCTAATACCGCGTGTACCTTCTGAAAGCATTAAACTTTTTTCCATGCCATGTACACCGTAAAATAAAAGAAACAATATCACACACCAGCCCATTTACTGCTGCATCGCGTGTTACAGAGAACTTTTCATCGCGGATCGTCCTCGACGGACAATTCCCCTCAACCGACAAAACTCTGCGGGAACTTTTCATAGTTCGATTATCAAAGCAATAGCCGTGGAAAGTAATAGACGGCGATCGCAACCGAACGCATCCAAAAGTTCCCCTCAAGTTCCACTCAATCGACACAGATCCCCTTTCTCTGACGTCGAGTTTCGTTAGCTATAGCAGGATTTCTAACGGTCCCGAGAACCCGATAAAACAACCGAGATACGTGGAACAATTTTGCCTGGATTCGTGCGATTTTCCCACTCATTTCATTGTTGAAATGAGGAATGCAGCACGCCCCGGGTACACCTTCCTTCTTCGGAAGCACCCCGTCGAACGTTGATTCCCGAAGGGGGGGAACTCGAGGAATTGAGGCGGGTACAGAGGAAGAAGCAAACCCAGTCTATCTCTCTTCTGTCAATTCGGACCGGTAAAGTTCTGCGAAGGTACCAACCTAAATTGTAAACGCAGTATGCACCACGTTAGAGTTCCATCGAGCGACTCAAGAGGGTTCGAGGGGGACAGAGATTGATCCGTCGATAATACGCGTCGGTGTATGTACAAATACGGGTGGCTCGCTTCCATCCGCGTATATATGCAAACACGGTAAGTGAGATTGTCTCTAACGAGCCAAGATTACGCCGACGGAATCGTTGAGATCCAATGTCGATTAAGCTCGATCACGATGAGAAAAGACTTGGGAGTTGCAGATTAAAAGGCACGAAAACATTGTCTTTCGGTAAGGGATGCTGGGAGACGCGATGTTTAACCCTTTTGGCGACATGATATATACAGGGGGAAAATTGTAATGCGTTACAGACGAATATCTCCAAACAAATTGATTATACGTAAAAATGTTTCAGATGAAAGTTGTTCAGTACCGAGGGGGACATCATGTGCTGGGACTTTTATTCTTCCCGGTGCACACTCCAAGGTGAGGTGAAGGTGAACAACTTTTTAGTGTAACCTAATTGTGGAAAGACAGTCATTAAATTTTGTTTAGACAGTTTAATAAGAGTTTAACCTCTCCGATAGAATGCATATGGTAGACGCTTTACATTGCTGATTCTACATACTCCTATCGCATGGGGGAGATCGTTCTGATTAATTTGCTTTTTTTCGAACTGGATCCGGTAATTCTGAGCCGCGTTACGATCGTTTAAAGTTCCGCGAAAAATATGAATGGAGATTGACCCAGTGAACCGTTTAAATTCCTAGAAATGCGTACGGTATTACTACTGCTCAGTAAGCGATATGCGTGGGAACGTCCTTGCAAGGCTGCTCAAATGCATTGTCGTAATACCCAATTAATCCCGACTACCTTATACATTCTCCAGTTTTCCATTGGCGTAACAATCAATTTTTCTTTTATTTTATTTCATTTTTTTCTCCTTTAAATTTGTGTCTGATTTCTGTTTTATCTGTTTACTTTTGTGTACAATACCATTTTGTTGCACTTTCGCGTTGCAATAATAATAATTACGAGGAACTGGATAAAGTTACAGGACCGGGATAATCATATGTGGGCAGCTTATTAATTTGACACCTCACAGATTAAAATGTACCCACAAGAGAGCCGAGGTAGAAAATTGTTAATTTTATTCAAACAAACAAACATGTGGCGCCATCTTGCGTTTGCCGCTACTCGAGCAGCCTCAAAACTAACTTTTTGCATTACGTCGTTAAATTAAATGTAAGATTACTATCTCTCTTTGTTCCAAAACAATACAATATAATACGTTCTAGAAAGTAGCTGCGCGTAAATAGATAGGGCTACTCTATCTAAGACGCTTAAACCAGCTATTCTTTATTAACCGTTCCGCTAAACTGTTGTCAGGACTGTTCCGGACGGCGATCGATGCAAGAATGCCCTGCTGCATCGTGATCGCCAAAAAGGACGCGCTGTACGTATTTTTCCCGGCGCCATGGCTTCAAGGGCCTCGGTCACGTATTTCCCTTCGGCCCACGGTGTCCTGTGGGTACGTGCGCTATCGGGTCCCGCGCTGACGTACACCAGATGCCCAGCGATAGGGCGCTCGCAGCCGAAATCTCTTACATAAGCAATTGCGTTTTTCTCGGCTTCCAGTTTTGGTATATTGTGGCCGGGCTTCTCCCATGTTAAAGCTAAGGCTCTGCGCTTTAGTTTCCAATAGGTTTGAAAAATACTGTGGGATGCAAGAATTCGGGGAAATGGTATGAGAGGGCTTTGTATGAATCGTGTGAAGGAAGTATCGAGTGTTGCGCGAAGTGTGAATGAAGAGTGTTAGTCGAAACGTCGAATGCGGACAGAGTGAATGTTTATCTCGAGGATAGGGTGGATGGTTTCTGGGAATGCACGTGGAGTCTAGTATGCATGGTGACCCGTGGTCGAACTGTGACACGTGGTAAGAGTGTGTGTGTCGGTGTGGGTCTTACTGAGTGAGAACGAATGGTGAATAGAATGAGAGGGAACATGCGTGAAAGAATATATGCAGTGGATGATGCGTGCGGGTGCAGAGTTGAAGCGGAGTCGAGCGAGAGTTGTAGCGAGAGCATTGCTGAGATAGGATATATTGTGTTGTGAGAGAGAGCAATTAAGAGTTATTGAGTAATAAAGTAATTTTACGAGAAAGTAAAGGCAGTCACAATTTCCCCCGAAAAATAATCCTACAAATTGGCATTTGTGGTTTGAAAGTTATTAACAATTAACGTAACGGCAAAAATGTACTCCGAGTCATTGCAGTTATCTCAGTTTCTGGTTCTGGCTAAAATAATGATTTGGTGCTTACAATCAAGGTGAAGGATGCTGCTACATGACTATAAAAGATTTATAAATGCTACTTGCGGTGTTCATTTTTTATAAACAATTCAAATATTCGTTTGAGAATTTCACAGTAACTATGAACGCGGGCTGCTCTAAAATAGAAAATGGTTGCTCCTTGAATCAAGAACTTTAATTTAAGCAGTCGATTGTTAAAATCGGCCCAGTAGAAGTCGAAATAATTACATTTGTTTATAATATCCTTAAACAAATTGAATTTACTGGTGATCCACTGCACCGATGTTAATCAACGACGTCTTAAATTAAAACTTACATTTCAAGGAACAAGCCGTTACTATTTTAGAACTTTCTTAAAAGAATGTTTAAATTGTTTATCAAACAAAAAGAGCGCAAGTAGCATTCACAAATCGTATATAGTCGGCGAACACATTCGTCTTAAGTACCCGATCATTAATGTAGCGGCTTCAGGAGTCAAGATAACTGCAATGACTTGGAGTGCATTTTTGCCGATACTTTTATTGTTAATAACTTTTAAACCAGAACTGCCATATATTTGAAACCTACTGGAAACTAAGGTTTAGGATCTCTGTTTGAATTTGACACAAGCACGGTCGAAAAATACCCACTGGAAGCCGAGAAAAACGCAATTGTTTAAATTAACGACGTAATCCAGAAACTTAGTTTCGAAGCTGCTCGAAGTGCGGCAAACGCGAGATAGCGCCACGTGTTTTGTTGTTTTCTTCATAATAAATTTCATATCTCGGCTCCTGGTGGTTATTTCTTAATCTACGAGGTGTCACGTGAAAGGAAAAGACTAAGCTACCCGTCTTTAATTTTTCATTATATTTTTAACTTTTTTTTTAAATTGAAACAACACGCGATTGCAAGGATGATATCAAGGTGCAACATTTTTTATATTCACATTTAAAAAAACATTTAAACACACATTTAAATGTCATTTACATATTATTAATACATTTTTACTATTGCAATATATACAAATGTTCTTGTCAAATCCATTTAATTCAATACTAACAATTAACGGGACCAAGACCTGTTGTTAGATGCAATATCATGTATTACAGATTTATTTATGAATTCGACCATTAACTGTACATTTGAATAGTGTTATATCTTTATATGTATAAATAAATACATACATGTTATCACCCTCATTTATATATTGTATACCTCTTCCTAATAACGTTTATATCTTCATATAAAATTCGTCAAAAACTGACTCTTTCAATCATTCAGCATTCAAATGAGATGGCAAGTGAAAATCCAGCTAAGGAGATCCATGAGAATCAAAATAGCTAGCAAGATTTTCATATCTTAAAGTCTGGAATCTAGATACCGCTGTGCGCAACGTGGTGAACGCGAAATCTTCTATTTTCCGGCAACTCAACGGCCACTTCTCTCCCACTTTTCTCGCGTTCCACTCAACGTTTCAGTCTCAAATGTATCCCGAACGAAGATATTCGAGGCGAGAGTGCTACGAGCATCTCGAATGTAGTCGGTGGACCTGCGAATGAAACTCGCATCAGTTTCGTCTGGACGAAGCACAGAGGAAATCCCAGGGAAACTTTCACGGTAACATCCCCGCTGGATGTACGTCGGAACTTGGGAAAACTTATTTCGTCACCCACCTACACCGAACTTGCGCCTACAAGAATCTTTAACACCTTGATCGAACGACATCGAACAAGAGTGCAGAAAGAATGTTGTAATACGGAAACATCGAAAAGTTTCAATGGCATGTCACGTCGACAACGCTTCTGTCACTTCGTGTTAGGGAATGAATTATAGGACGCCTTAACTCTCGCTGGCAATACTAACAGTTGCAGCACAAGACTGTAGACTGTAGAGCCATTCTATGTTAATGAACCAACTCGTACAATAATTACGACGTTTACATATAATAACTATTTTACACTATTTTGTTAAGGTAGAAAGTAGTCTATTAAGGTAGGTAGTGATTCGTTTATAATTTTTCTTCCAAAAAACAAAGTGTGAAGGTTTTATAATTATTGCACGTATGAACTTATTTTCCAAAAAGAACTACCGTATCCAATTTTAGATAGATATGGACATTTCAGTAGTAGGAATGCGCTTATAGTCAGACAATGTCACTGAAAAGTAACTCTGAAAGTCGACTCTGTTATAATCATACTTTTCTTTCCTGAAACGCCACGCATCGCCGTTTATCTGGCTAATAAACTCATTACAAAAACTCAACATATAAAACATTAGCCCTAAAAAAATTTCAATATCTCGAGGCTTTATACGATTGTCAAACTTGGATAGAAGGAGAGAATTGAGGGAAAAAATATTGGGAAAATCCTTGTAATTCTCTTTCATAACCGCAATATTAGAAAACGTAATCAAATACCGTAAAATGCGTGAAAAAAAATTGCAAACAAAATGTCGCGTCAACACAACGTTGGTATTCATGTGTTAATTTAAGTCGATATTTTTTTATTAAACTTTTCTTCTGTCTTGATCTGTATTACGTATAAAATTCAAAAGTAAATAAGAATCGATAACTTACTGATTCGTGTTAAAAACGCAATGAAAAATTTGTATTTGACAAGAGTATTCGTAAAGATACGAATAAGAATGCATATGTACATGTAGTATTTTCTATTTTCGTTCCTTTTAAGTAATCATAAAAGAAGGTCTGTGTATAACTACGAATAACATGTTTATCAGTTACATCCATGTGTAAATAAAAGACATTCATAACTATATCCGCCGCTAGTGAATATTATTTAAAAATTTATATGATCTATTAAAACCGAAATAATAATCTGTAACTCCATGTACATCTATCTTAAAGACACGTTAAAAGCGATATGAAGGAAGGGTTGTGCAAAACCTACAAGAAATAAAAAGGTATTTACTGCATCTTTTACGTGGCTTAAAAATTCTACTTAAAGTAACTTTGTTTTAAGGTCCTCATTTCACGAAAGACTTTACAGAACATGCAAAACTGTGTTAAAGCAGCTAGCTTCGAAGAACGCCTAGGAATAATTTTAAATGAAGTTAAAGTAATAAAGAAAAATTTCTATATATATTTATATTTGCCAAGCTAATACGCAGAGCACTGAATTTATCGACCCCCTCCTATAATCTTCTTACATGGTTTTTGATCATTCTAAGCGATCGAATTTTTCACATGGTGGATGTCGAGGAAAACAAATGGCTGAAAATAGCGGAAAGGAACACAGGTCCCAGAGGATCCGGTAAATCTTAAACGGGGCAAACTTTCGAAAATTTACGTCGTCGCGTGCACGACTTTTCGCGGAAGAATCGTCTAAAAGGTCTTGCGGGACTAGAAGAACATACGTTTACCTCCGTAAGGGAGACATTAATCTACATTGAATCCCGGCCAAATAAGCGTTGTCCGTCGTGAAGTATGAGATTAATGGACGGCCGAGGTAAAGTGGTGTCGACAATTCTGCGTTAGAATTGCCATTAGTATTTTATTCCGTTAATATAGAGGAGATGGTCTAAATACGAACTACCGCTTTTATTTCAATGTTTTATTGTCTAAACTGCTGAAGTTTTTTCAAATGAAATACTTGAATATACATATATCAATCACAAGCTGAACAAAAGCAACGTGTGTTGTAAATTACCTGTTCAATATAACAGGGAAAATCTTCATTTTCAGAAGTGTAGTCAGAAATATGGGCTGCTCGAAAGATAATTGAAATTAAAAGTAAAAAGTGCATATTTTCAATTTGAAATATTTAAAAACACGTCCAAAATCTGATTGGACTTAAACTTAAATGCTATTTATATTATTCACAATCTATTTACAATAATCACAATTCGCAACATTATTGCTGAGAAAATGAAACGAACTTACACGAAAAATATTTCAAGAATGCGAAATAAGGGAAAAGACACTTTTTGTAACATAAGACGTAAAAGAAACTAGCGTGGACCTCCATATCCACCACAACGTATTCTTCGTTCATAAATCGTAGTTCCACTTGATTTTAAATAGAGCACCTAATATCACAATCACTTAATACTTCAACTAGACCATATTTAGTCTCTCTCTACTTATCTAGAATTAAATGGAACTTACAAAAGTGATCATATACAAATTAGCAGAAAAAGCCTTGAAGAAGCATGGGATGAAATTTAAAGTAATTTGTATAAAAACTCTTGAGACCAATCAGTTTATTTGAATATTTACGTGGAACACTTTCTCGCACTTTGCATAATTAAACTGTTATACAGACAATATTTAGTATGAAGGAGGCGTAAAAACAATGGATTCTGACACAAAATAATAATGCTCATGAGATGATAAATGTTTAAAATATTTCTTGACAGAACGTGCATTGCGTATATACATATTTTTAATAATATTTCATGTTTTCTACGCATACAGTTATGTATAGCGTTTCGACTTATCTTGAAACTTGCTCCAAATGGCTAGGAATCTAATAAAATAAAAATTAATATATAAGTTGACGACACTTGTAAAACTCACATTGCCCTAATAAAATGCATAATATTTGTCCAACCTTTAAATTAATGTATTCAACGTAATGGAAAGCTTAGAAACAAAGTCAATAGTGTCTTGATACGTATCTAATAGATATATTGCTACCTGCGAACGAATGTTTGTACAATACTAAAAAGGAATTCCGTAGTTCAGATAATGCTAGAGGCATTGCTGTAAGTATGTACTCTGTACTTGACAGTTTGGATCACGATTAGTGTTAGAATGGAGAGGTATACAGAGTGCTCTACCAGCGTCTCGCATTAACGAATGAAATATTAATGGATACTCCCGGCACCCAGATAAACCCTAGTTAAATGGTCTATTGTACCATGTTGTATGCCATCTGACGTTATGTGCGAAAATGTGTCCAGAAATCAATGATCTGTTGCACTGTACATACATCGGCGAAATGTTGCAATTGTTGTGAAACAATGGACATTAGTTTAAGCGTGACGTGTTTGCGTTTGGCGCGCACGAACTTTAAATTTCATACAAGTTGATTTACAAAATGAGAATCATAATAGTAACACATTAAATAACGTGCGATAATGAGCATGAATCATGTGAAAATGTAGTGAAATGTAGAGCATCATAAAAAACTGGAAAACGCGATCGTAAATACCTGCACCACAGTCTTGTGTATATAATTTTTAAAAATATATATTCGCTGCTGCGTTATGGTAATTTCTCCTAAAATTTACAACTGATAACCAAAGAGCAATGGCAAATAAAATTTGAAATATCATTTCTTTTGAAATCCCTATTTTTAGCTAGAATTATTGAATGGACAAAGACTTCTCACGTCTACATATAATGAATTTCAATACAATATTCTCTATAATAAATATAATTGTAGTCATTTTTCACAAATTTTTATTATTCACAAGTAATGGAAAGTAGGAGAAGAGTTATCGATTTTATGTGGTCGCCATATTTTATTATATAATACACACACGGGTCCAAGCAGTTGTAGCATAACGTTTAACAAAAATAGCATTACACAAATCTATATAAATTATCTTATCTATTTAAAATAAACAAACTTACGATGAACATCATTCATTACCAAGAAATTGTCATGAAAATGTTCGGGTACACATCCATCCATTACAGTAATATTTGAAGATCAATTTCCTTAGCAATTTATGTAATTAACTAATGAAGAATATGAATATCCTTAACTGGCACCTCCATCTTTGCAATACTACATAAAAATTATTCAAAAAGCATGAAAAATAAGGAAATTATTAGGAAAACGGTTAAACCATCCAAAAATTCTATCAGATAAAACTAAAAAACCTTTTATTCTATGAAATTTATTAGAATACCATTTACATGTATTTTGTAATAGAACCACACGCGTCGATTAACTTGACGTCGACAAGTCATTAATTAAATTTTCTAATCAAGATTTTGGTAATGATAATAATTATCAAATAATGATACAAAATAATGATAATAATCATCAAAAGGAAAGCCGGGGGATTGTTAAATTAAGGGAGGCAACTGTAACTGCTCCAAAAAATCTAATTTCTTTCCTAAGTCAATAGTTTTTTATGTATAGCATATTATCCACAAACTATTATAGTGAAATCAAACTTCTTAAACGTGTAACAAGTACCTAATACCGTACCTTGCGCTTGCAGCTATGCGCGCAAGCAGTTGAAACACGCAGTCCGTTGGCGGTGCTATATTTTTTTACTTTTCGCGAATCCTTATTTAAACTTTACCCTTTTCCTATCGAAAACTTTAAACGCCATTTTCTCAAATCGACGTTCTTCAATCTGTCGTGCAATATAGCGAAAAAACTAAGGGACCAATTGACTTGAATCAAAGTGGATTTTGAAGATAAATAACTTCTCTTCTATTTATACCTAATTATACATTAAGAAATATGATTTAACATACTTTTCTTCCATCTTTTCATGAAATTTTTCTTAAGAAGAATCAATTTCTTGTTAAATGCCCTGTATTTTTTATCAGCTATGCGAAATTTTGTTTTCAAATTTAATTATAACTATAGCGTAAATTCATGAACAATATGGAAATACATCATTTTTTGTTCTAAGTCAATTCTACGAAGCTGTACACTGCACGAAATGGAACAACTTTTCCGCTAAATCGTTCAAGCTGACTGAAGATATTTTTAAAACAAATTGTTTTCTTTACTACCAAAATTTTTTTGTATAATCTTAAATGATGAGTGAGGTACTAAACAAAATTTGTAATCGATTCGTCAATTTTTGCACTTTAAAAAAAATGCTAAAGAAACACAAATCAAATACATACATAAAACATTGTACTCCAACCAATTATTACACATAAATTGTTACAGTTTTGTCCAGTACTTTATTTAAAAATCAACCCATCTCGGAGAATTAAAACTACAATATTATTACATACTTTGAAATAAGATATAATGAAGCAAGAGTGTAATACATGCGTCTATATATCTTAACGACGAAAAGCGAGTATACATTTGCGGTAGATAGAAAACTCTCTATATTCTATATCATCGAATACTCATCTACGATAAGAGAATATGATAATAATTTGTTCCATTGCATGGCAGCCAATGCATTTTAGTACGTTCCGCAGACCTTGTTCCGTTGACAAGCCGGGGCCAAAAAATGCGCCAGTGTTTCCCTAAGGAAACGCTGGGAAATTTCCCGGTGGATTACCGCGAATTTTAAATTTTCTGAAAGACGAAGAACGTCGCCGCCTTACACAGCATTCGAGGAACCAAGCAACTTCACCTTTTACGCGGAGCCGGCTTACCCGATTTTTCCATTATGTCAAACTTTGATCGAATCGTTAACAGTGACGCCACACGAAGAGTGATCGGGCGTTTCTATGTTAAAAAAGAAATATCAGGAAGAAAAAGTAGAAAACGGTATCGACAGCCATCAGCCATGGCTCAATTACGAAGCTCTTTAAACAAAAAAAACTCCTCCACCTTTGGTTGGCAATCATATATTATTTACAAGTTTTTTATAACCTAATTGTTATAAACATGCAAGTTATTTATTTAATTATTAATGTCTTCTATAATTTTTTATAAATATTTTACGCAAATTTTCATCCCAAAACTGGAAAGTACATACTTGTTACTCATTATTCTTCCATATTCCGAAGGGCTATTTTATTATTTGAAAAAAATGAATATTAATGAACGTAATGGAAAATAAATGTTGGCAACTTTGAAATCAATGTAATCCACAAATGCACAGATTTACATAATTGTAAAGTGTAAAAGTTTTGTCTGATTGTAATTCTGTACTTTATATTTCCTATTTCATAAACCCATCAGATTTATTAAATAATAAATATATAACAACAGCCAAACAATAATAATAATCGATTGTTTTGCCGCGCACCCGCGACGTACTGTGGACAGGGCCGATCAGGTAAAACGAAGGTCGTAAATCTTCGCTCCGACTAGTCTATTCAATCATTGTTATACTTTAAGTGTTGTTTTCTTAAATAAATACCAACCGTTAACAGAACATCGTTAACATCACTGAGATTCATCCACTACATCAATAATTAATCCTATTAAAACCCAAAATAGGAAAGCCTAACGCACCAAGCGACGCGACCCTAGTCGGAACGAAGATTTACGACATTCGTTTTACCTGATCGGTCCTGTCCACAGTACGTCGCCGGTGCGCGGCGAAACATGGTCCTTCGAGCCGGATCTCAGTGACAGTGGATTACAACGAATTCAGTGCCAACCGATTTGAAAGTGCAGTGAGTGATAGGCAATTATAAACCCTCACGCAAATCTAGCGTCAGGTATCCTAGCGCCTTGATATCCAGCCAATGTACCGAATTCGCAGTGGCTCCCGCTCGTGTGACCCTGCAATATCCACTTGGCATACCAGGGCCAACATACGTACTCCAGTCCGCATCACGATCTGGAGCAACGACACCAAGCAGCATCCCTGCTTGGATCCAGAATCGTCATCTACGCAACCTACGAACCGACGCAAGAAGACGAAGCGCCATCGCCGAGGACCAAATCCAGAGCAACCATGCAACGACCTTCGGATCTTCCAACGTCATCGCAGCTTCCTTGACAAGGAACATACCAGGACATCGCAGGGAACTTCAGTACAATTCTCGCATACATCCGCAAAAAAACATTGCTCAGTGGCAAACGGATTGCCACGACCGCCAACGATTCTCGCAACAGCAAACGACAGCAGCGATCGACACATCATAATACTCCGTGTGGGTGAGTCAAAACAAGTCATCTTCCTCACACAGATACTTTCCTTTCTCTCGGTCTTCCTTCCTTGCATAGGCTATACGCTTCGATATTCAACCATAACTGCGGAACCATCATATTCAATGTCTATCAAAATCATTGCGCGAAACAGCAAGTCCAGTATCTTTCAACAGAATGACCGGAATACAGTGTGACGTCCAGACTGCTAATGAAAGCACTCTGTCACTTCTCATAAATCTAAGTAACAGATATAACGTAGAACTTTTCGATCTTGAGACGTTCTTAGAATCACCGGTATGTCGTACTGATTTGCTTACACTCAAGCAGCGTATGAAAGATAGCGAAGCATTGATTGACAATTACGAATCAATCAACGCGAGTATTCTAAACCGCGTAACGGGTACCTTCCTCGACGAGTTTCACCTCCACGACCGCGAACAATTTAGACTCCTCTATTTTGAGACCAGAGAAACGGGTGCTAATCTAATAGCATCAGGGAAGAATACACAAACAGATCCACCCCACGGTATAAAAACTATTACATCAATTCCTGTAGAAAACACCGAGCAGATTCAAGAAATCTCCTCATTTAATCCTAGGGAGCCGAATACCCATGCATAACATGGTATTATTTCGCAAGCGTCAACGGACGACGCCGACTCTACAAACACCGCAGATCTATCAGAGCAATCGTTACGCGAAACCGCTAGCACAATGACAGAAACACACAGTAACATCACGAGTGTTACTCCTGTAGACAATTTTATACATCTTGCCGAAACATGACTCTCATTCATGTCCCAACTCTTGAATCTTGAAGACTTCCTAAACTCACCGGCACGTGCTTCCGATTTACTAATATTAGAACAACGTATGAAGGATACTGAACCATGGAACGATAATTTCGAATCACTACATACACAAATTTAAAACCTCGTATCGGGCACCCCAGCTGGGGAATTGGATTTACTTAACCGTGAACTGTTTAGGGATATCTTTTTCGAAACCAGAGTAACGGGTTCAAATCTAATCGCTTCACTAAAAAGGAAACGGCAATCAAAAACAATTCACAGCGTACCATCAAACGCCATCATTCCTACAACCTTTGTAGATCCTCATCGCGACACTGAAACACAACCACCAGAGCCACAAGTAAGCAATCTCGAAATCAGCAACCTAGCACTGGTAGCTGACACATCAGACCTCTTAAGGTCTCGCGACAACGAAACCGATATCCACGAAGAACCTACTTCTCAAGCGATTGTCGCTATACCCTCGAAATCTATCGAAACGGTAATCACTCCTATTAACGGAGTACTCAAATCTAGCCTACCTGCGTCCCAATGCGTACCTTCCGCGCAGGTAGCCAAACAGGCCGCACCCGGTCTTCATACAAAATCCCAAGAGCACACCAGCTCAAACTCACACTCCAACACGGCCCGAACCGCGAAACAGAAGCGGCGACCGTTAACGGTATCGCGCGATCAATCACGCAAATCTCAAGGCTTGAAAAATAGTCAACATTTACTATCGAAGACTGTCATTCCTTCGAATATCACGTCAAGCAGTTCTTACGCACAAGAAATCCATATTATTTGTAGGATTGGAAATACTGCGTGACTGTTTAGAACGATTGCGATGTATGAAAGGTACGTTCGGAGCTGAGTACTTGAGTAGGTCGTGCGTATGGGGGGTACAGCGGCCCAAGGGTTCGGGTGGTCGGGACCGACCACCACCGAGGAATGACTGCGGGGGTGTGTCCTAAATGAGTGAGAGCAAATGAGGAATAGAATGAAAGAGAAACTAAGAGTGAAAGAATATAAAGAATGAACGAGGGAGAGCTAAGGCAGAGCTAACGAGGGAAGACTCTCAACTGGTCGACTCGGATTTTAATGTCCTTTTGCAGGTTGATAATACACAGGCTCCTGATGGTCTACGTAAAATATTAGGTGTAGTTATTCAGAGACTTTAAAGATATTAACAATTAAAGTTACATACCTTCTATGTGAGGACACATCTTCTATAAATAGAGAAGAGTCCTCAAGAAGCCCATAAATCTCATTAATCTTGTGTCGATCAACGCCATTGAATCGGAAAATTCGAGCATATCCGAAAATAGTAAGCAGCATGACGTAAATGGCAATTAAGTTTATTTCCCCCTAAACGAATCACTACTGGATAATCAAGATGCCACTATCGAAACGAGGCAAGCCACCCGCAATTTCTATTTTCGAAGCGTCATGTAGCTGCAGGGCTGCGATATTCCGTTCACGGCGAAAAAGCTTGGAAAGTATCCTGCCCGTAGGAAGACGATCCGTTCTCCCTTCAAACCGGGGCATTTCGCCCCCTACGATCACTTTTCGCTCCACCATGCTTTTATCTCTCATTCCCCGTGGAAAGCGCCGGGGGCGTCACCATGGGGCCGATACCAGGGAACTTTTAAAATTACCCTGGCTTCCCGGGCGGGAGATAATATGGTCTATTAAGGATAGACGACGTTAGATCAGCTCCGGGAGCAAACGGGAGTCGCGAATACTCAAGCCGAACAGGCAATACGGGGGAAGGAATTAATTTAATCCTCGAAATTTTGTTATAATCGACGAAAAAGATCAAAGAGACAGATAATAGAAAATCGTTATTAGTTTGTTCGAGCATCCACGCATTTTCCACAACGTTGATACTGTTTTATTGAGAACTGATACACTAATGTATAATATAGAAATTTATATATCTATAGAATGCAGGTGGTAATAATTACAAGGAGAAATAGTGTTTATCTTACTGGCGATAATATGGAATCTTGAAAATATCAATCTTGTATGTTCAGTAAGTGCGTAGTATGATTATAGAGAAGACTAAAAAAAATTATTGTGGAGATTACAGCTACCTGTCCTCTTCATGCACACCGTATATGTATTTATAATGGATTGTGCACGGTTAACTCTTGTAAGAAAATTTCGTGGCGTACAGAATCGTTCGAAAGATACAGTATATTTGAAAGAAAATCACAAACACGGGAATTAAGCAAAAGTTTCACTTTTTATGCCCATAAAAAATGTAGGCGTTTATGATTAATATGAAAGCATAACTATATTATTTGATCATTTACAAATGAATCTGAAAAGGCAATGCGTATAATGAAAACTATAATTGTAACAGCCCAACATTTTATTTGTTCGTATTATAGGATAAACGTTTCATCGTAACATTTGTTCGGCGATTTATTATAACATATTGTTACCTCAATCTCACAACTATTTCTGTACGTCATACGAAAATCTCCTTAAAATTCAGTCTGCGGGTCACTTTACGTTCTCCTTTTCATTCCGTATAGAACAATTTTTCTAAAGACCACGGATAAAGTATGAGACGATGTCTCCGTGGGAAACTCCTATCTCGATTTAACAAACGAACACTGAATGAAGAAGTCCGAAAGTTGGCCCGTGGTTGCTATGAATCTTTCTCAAGTTCGCATGATCAATGGATCAGAGAAACTTCGAGAACCTCCCGGATGAGAACTGTGAAAAATTTATTTCGAAGGAGAAACGTATACAGGCGACGAACATCTTACGACGCTGCTATATACGCGCAATTTTCTTCCCACGGCTTTATTATCGCGAATTTTCATAGCGATGTCAAAGTTAAAGCGTAAAATTTCGAAGTTACCACTGTGTTCCTGGGAAAAGCGCACTCGTTGCGGGAAACTTTTCGGGAAAAAGTCGAAAGTTAAGGAAAACACGTGCAACAGACTTCCTCGAAGTTAAATATTATAATCGTCATTGTAAATAACCGTCTGTGTACTTCATCCTATACCACTTTTCAGAAATTTTCGTGACCCTTACAAGAATTGGTTCAAGGATTGGTTTTGGAAATTAAGTGATATATTTGATTACGTTCGATTGTTCCAAAATAACTGCGTGCTACTGCAATTTGAACTAAATTATATTGTACCATGTACATGTACTGTATTACATCAAAGGAATACTGTTCGGTATGCATTATTGGTCACAAGGCGAATTTAAATTAGGCACACAAGAAGTGTGAATAACCGAAGCGTTGCATAGGATGTGTAAGTATATAAAATATGTACAAAAAATGTAAATGGCAAAAAAAGCACAACCCTCTAAATAATAGCACTTAGAACATCTCTGAACAATCACCAATTTAATTCCCCCATAATTCAATTTATCCAATTACGTATTATAAATACTATAACTACCTACTGATTTTGGTATAGTGAGGTATACACCACTGGCAAAATTGATTAAATCGCTTGTGCACAAGTGAAAAATTGTCGAATTTCAATGCTTCATAACATTGTTAAAATTCATCCAAAGTTCCAACAAAAAGTAAATTCAAATTTAAACCTTCTACTTTCTGATCCCTTTATTCACTTTGATTTATATCGGGGAACAAAGGGGTAAATCCTCCCTCAGGTATCGGAAAGTGCGATCCTTTGCCTTTGAAACAAGTGGACACTGCAACCAGCGGGGATGTTTCTGAAGATATAGTCATTTAAAGAAATGCGAATTACACAGGGATATATAATTGTTCTGTCATTAAAAGTGCAACCATACCTTATATAATCTTAATAATTTGAAAGGAGAAAAACTTTCTCAGAAACTTCGTAGTTCTAGTGTTAAAGTATACAATTATATATAAAGTTTGTATTGCTTCAGAGCTGATTGCATTGTGAAACGTTTCATTCGTAGATTTTTTTCTTCGTGCATTTTGGGCATTTTAATACCAATTATAAAATAACAATTATAAAATTATAAAATAACAATCGCAAATAAAACGACAGGCCAACAATGTGCCGACGGTGAAAGGGAAAAATTCCAATACAAGCATGCTAACGGTGCGTTTTTACTAAACCGGAACAATATTCTACCATACTCCCAGTACCCTCGGCCACTTTTCATCGTTGCAACCTGGCAAGAATAAAAGTTCCTTTCATCTGAATTTAACTCTCGTTCCGAGCAATTTCAGAAAACCATGAAACAAAGTACGTAACAGAACGCTAGTAGAAACACTTGCCGGTGCCGTGAAGCGTGAAACAGCGAACCTGCGACTATCAAACTGACTATTTCATACTTATCTTGACGAATAAGCTCGTGACATACGCGAAAAGAAGCATTTTCCAACGTTTGTTTCCAGCTCGGCAAAAGAATTTTCAAAGTATCGCAATAACTGTAAGTGACGAGCAGACACCGCTGCCTCGTGTCCCATAAACGAAAATAAAAGCTGTATCGTGCTGAATACACTTTCGAACTTTTTTTTTTGAATTACACGAGATACACGCCGTTTTACTTGAACGCATATACGTTAAATCTATACACCAAAAAAAAACATCGTTGCAATATATTTGCGGCCCCCAAAATGGACGTTTTATAAACTGATTGAAATATTTTATTTGCGCTAGTTTTTCGAGATGTGCAGTAATTGTTCCACAGGAAATAACACTTGTGTTACCGTTGCTAGTTGTTCCAGTCCTGAAAATTTCCTGGCCTTTTCTTTGTATAACGTCTATGATTACACAGAACGGCCCGCATAACTGTTGACACTTTCTAGGAATTTCCTTGAACTGTCCAAAAATTGTGTTTAATCAAAGTTAGACTGTATTTGAGTCTGCATAACTTCTGCCAATCAGAATTTTATTATCTTTCTTTTCTTCGGGGATACGAATGCCACATATGATCGATGCGTTTGTAACAACATTTACTAATCAAGAATATTTAAAAAATATTATTAGTTCTATTTACAAAGCGGCAGTCAACAGTCGTATCTCCGAAAAAAGGAAAGCAAGAAAATTCTGATTAATGAAAATTATGCAGACTCAAATGCAGTTGAGCATTTAAACTTATCAACATTTTTTGCAAAGTTTAAAGGAAGCCCTGAATAGAGGCGACAATTACGTGGGATATTTTACACATTGGAACATGTATGAGATCTATATATTCCACTTATATAAGAACACAGGTTAACATCTGGGAACCTCAACTTAATTTAATGTCATAGACATTTACAATTTCAATATTCGTAAGAACAGAACATTTCTTACATATTAAATAAAGAAATTTATTACTCTTTAACACTACAACTACCGATAGATTTTGGTACCATTTAGATAACATACGTCAGACAGATTAAGAACACGAAAGTCTTTGAATGAAAATTTAATAGAGATGTACAATTGTCATTTTGTTTTATTAAAAGTCATCATAAATTGCTACAACGATACCAATTCGAAGGCAATCCGCAGACTCAGAAACGTATGAAACCTTGCTTACAAGTAGAATACGTCATCCGTAATACAACCCCGTTTTCCGTTTGTGGCATACTTCAGTTCTAAGGGGTGAAATCAGCCCTTGAAGAAAATTCAGAATGATCCCTTTCATGAAATATCTCATGAACGATCATAGATATTTAAACAAATTCTAAACAAAACTTCCATCACTTTATTGTGTTTACAAGACAGCGTAAACAAATTTTTTGAAAAGGGTATGATTTTCTCATTTTTCTTTCTGTGGTACAAGCAAAAAGTTTATCCCCACCACTGCGGGGTATACCCCTTGAGGCGTCAACAAGTTCACTTGGCGATCAGTATAACACGATCCGGGCTCGGGTATATCGATGAGCTAATACTAATTGAACGATGAAATTTTGCTATTTCTCATCCTTTTCTTATGAAACTTTTACAGAACATAGCTGACAATTTTCTGATTAAAATGACACCAAACACGATATAATTTGGACTATATTTACTGCCTTAATTAACGGTAATAAGTTGGTATGTTAAACCGTGTACTGGGCCTTTAATCTTTGCCGATTGCCACGATCGCAGCTTCTCTTTTCTTTTCACTAGCTATCCTTTTCTGCGGTCGAAACTTATTACCGTTAATTAAGCCACTAAATATAGTCCAAATTATATCGTGTTTGGTGGCATTTTAATCAGGTAAATTTCAGCTATGATATGTAAAAGTTTCATAAGAAAAGGATGAGAAATAAAAAAGTTTTACCTTTGCATTAGTGTTATTTCACCGATACGCTGGATATTGTTTTTTGGCTTGGCTGCTCGGTCCTCTTTCTTTACTCGCTGTCCTTTTCTACGTTCGACGCTGTCGGCAAATTTCAAACAATGTAGGAACTACACGATGGAAGCGAACGTTCAGACCCGAGTCTTTCGCTTCGATCAAGACATTACTGTATCTTCAAAATAATGTTCACGTAGTTTTGTAGGAGCAATAAAGCGATGCAAATTTTGTTTATACTTTTCTTAAATATCTCCCAGCGTTCTTGAGATATTTCATGAAAAAGAACTTTCTGAATTCTTTCAAGGGCTGATTTCAGCCCTTAAAACCGAATTATGGCCCGAACGAAAAATAGGGTTGTATTACGGATGACATATTCTACTTGCATGCAATGTTTCATACGTTTCTGTACGTAACTTTCAGAACCTTGCCTAACCTTCCTTGTTAGACGAGCACTTCTGAGAATGACCGTGTGCACCATGATTTGAAAAATCCAATGCATAATCACAATATTTTTAAACAATAAAACACGTGAACATAAGGATACTCTTGAATACCACCGATATATTACAATCGTATGTAGTAGGTACACCATTTCATACGTTCGAGCAACAATTTTCTATACCCTCCATGAATAATTTCTTTCTTTAACAGATAACATCATTGCGCAAACAAGTGCAGGCAAGAATATTGATTAGACCTGTTGACCAACGAGTTACCATGATGCATTACGAAACAAACGTTGACTCTACGCTAGAAACTGTTATCATCGGCCCAACATTGACACAAGAAGCGACTATTGACATTTTCAAACAAAACACGCGCACTGCGCCTATCGACTCGATAGCGATCAATTCCCTAATCTCTGGATCAATAATGTTCAAATATTATTCGACAATCGCCAAGCACGCGTAAAACGCGTGGAAGATATTCGAAGTATTTTTAACGGCGGGGAATTTCCAATCGAGAATTCGCCCCTCGATTTCCGTTCGTATTAGACGAAATTTTATTACGAAACTTGCAAGCCCTTATTTCGCGCCATCGATAACTCATTGCTATACCGTATCCAACATGAGTATCAACTAAAATTTACGAGCTAACTTTCGAGACTTCGTTGAGTTCGCATCAAACCACGTTAATACAGAACACTAGAGGGAGATCATGCGAACACGTGCAAAATACAGATGCGGCCGAGAAGGAAGCTTGCACATCGAAAGTAAACGAGATACGAAATGAAAACGAAAGAGTACGGGTGCGTGGTCATAACAGGATTCTACGACTTTGCTAGTTTTACGATCCCACAATACTAAACATGAATATTGATCTCTGTTTTGTCAGGAACGAGATAGCCAATTGTGAGTACAACAGTACTTAATTAAAACTGCAGGTAGCTACACTTGTATTAATTGCAGCATTATACTTTATAATCTACATCTACAGTACTATGCGTTATATTATGAATTTTCATACCGATACCTTAAATTATTCTAATTATGACAGTGAGGATATATTCGAAATTCTATTTTCGCGTAAATACGACAGCAATGAGAAACCAATACATATTGGCACTGTTACTTGCATTCAGCCCACAGAATCAGTGTACGATATGTAAGACGCAAATACAAATCGCCTAAAAGGGATGCTGAAAAGTACAGTACTTACTGCATTTGCATATATACCACGCTTTAAATACAAACTATAGAGGTTCAATATTTTGCCGTATCTGAATTCTTGTACATTTTCTGTTCGATTTACTTTTACAAATATTACAAATTCCCTTCATCTGTAGATAATAAACTCTCTAATGGAAGAACCAGGTTTACTGTGGTTTATTAGTTTGAAATCTTGCAAAAGATACTCTCAAAATCGCCGAAATCGTGCACGATATAAAAAATGTGAAAAAGTTGTTCCTTTAACCAGCAGGACATTTAACAACATTATATAACATTACTTTATCAAATATTTGAATTTGATTATACTTCTCGTACGTGCATACGTAATTATAGGAAAATAAAGCATTCACGTTATATTAATAATAAAAATGTAAAAATATCTCACATACCAATATATGCATATGTCCAAACGTTCGACCGGTACTGTATATACACCCTCATGACTACACTAAAGAAGAAAGAGTAGAAAAACGGGAAACCATAAAAAAAAACCACAGGAACACCTCCCAAATACTTGAGGGTGAAAAATGGACAGGTCGCCGGAACCGCTTCTAATCTATGAAAGAAATTCATTTTGAGAAGGTGGCTGCTTCTGCACCGTTTGCAGAGGTTGCACGCGGCAGAAACTCCTAGCCAGCATAAACACACTCTAGTTTTGGGGTTGGGTGCAAAAGCCCGTCACTTGCACGGTCGCCATTCCACAAAGGAACCCACCCCCTAAGCACTTGAGTACAGCAGGCACCGTGGACTAAGAGTTTGTTGCTGTTTCTTGTTCCCGTGCCACCACTACTGTTGAAGAGCCCCTAATGCCCGGTGTAAGTTTAACGTTGCTTGTCGACTCGCACGAAGCACCTAGCATTGTTATTACAGCTTTCGATAAACACTTTCGACCCCGTTTTATTACCGAAAATGCAGGAACGGGGACACGCCTTAATGCGCTTCCTCCGCGATTCGGACCGTTCTTCGGATGGTTGCTAGCGAGCCAACGATTCTCCTTATCACAATTTTGATATCGAGGTACGTGTAGCATATCCTCGATTACTCGATCACGTTTGCCTTGTATAGAACTTTACGGCCTTTACGTTGCAATGTAACAGAGAACGTTAAACATAAAATTTGCTTTAAGTTACTGTACACCTGGCTTGGTTACTGGCCTATTATGCTGGAAGAATGTAGCATATCGCCCAAAAGTTTTAGTACACCTGTCGTTTTCGTACTTCGTATTAAAATACAAATTACAAGATCTAATGTTTCCATCTACTCTTGAGCCGGGCATTGAAGTTAGAAGTGCTGTCGTGACTTTTGCAACGAATAATTTATTATCAAAAAAAGTGTAGGAAAGTCAAAATTATCTTACTGTGCAGTAGAAAGTATTTTCAAATGATACCAGAGGACTGGTATTGATGCAGATAATGGAATAATGAAAATTCTCTCGAAGAGAAGTAGAAGAAAGTTTGAGATATTCAAATAGAAGAGACAAGGGTTAATTCTTTAACAAAGGAGAGAAGTTAAATAAAACGTATCATTTTTATATATGCACAGTATAAGAAGTCACAACGATATGTATCGTTTTTAATAACAATTATTATTTATCAAGCAAGCAACGTGCAAGTTTACTCAAAGGATGATCGTTAAACTGAAAATTTAATTTAAACGCTGCGCTCTACTTACTTTTGATTTCAGAAACGTAACAACATATTTCCACAAGCTATTATGGAACATGCTGCAGCATAAATGCAACGAAATTTTTTAAAAGATACTGTTACCGATATAAAACTTCAAATATCCTACAGTAATTTATGTCAGTATTACGTTCATATAAAAATAAATCCCTTTATTACGAGGTGTCCTTAAATTTTTATTTAAATCTAGATACGTTAGGAAATATAACTGAAGAGAATTTAAAAAATGTGCATATCACTCTTATTGCCCATTAGATTGATACTTCAGCGACAGTAATAGAACAAAAGTTTTACGATTATTGCTTCGAGTAATTGAGACAATTTAAATTGTGAATTAAATGATGAAATGTATTGTGGATTTATGAAATGAAAAATGATTAGGTTATTATAGCTCAAGAGTTTTAAAATTTTGTATACATATTTGGTTATATTCCAAGATAGTGCAGTATAATTCTTATACTATTATCTTTATTATTATTTAAATTACTGTATGATTTCCGTGGTATATCAGTTTTTATGGCTGCCACAATTTAAGTTGTTGTATTCATTTGAATAAAAAAAATAATGAATGCTCATATGAAATAGAATGGCGCCAAAAAATTATTTTTAACAGAATGGCACTCGTATATAGCAGAAATTCATTAAAATCGAAAGTCCTTCAAGTTATTAACTATCTTCAACATTGACATAATTGCAGTTCTCAGGATAAAGGGACGTCTTATATAAGGGATCTTATATGTATGTAAAATTTGAAGATTAATCAAATGATCATTATTGAAATATCATGGCAGCCAATTTGGGAAATGTGTTTCGAAGGAAACGTTCTCGAGTACACTGTTCTTTTAAAAACGCTATACATTCGACATTTTAAGAGATTAAAACACATAGTTTTGGGAGAACATTTTCAAGGGGAGCACTTCAAGAAAATGCAATGAAATAAAAATCGATTATTGCCCCTTCGAATGGGAATAGGCCCTTAATGTGTAACGTTCCGAATTTGTCTCTCTACTATAATCCTACAATTTAAATGGGACTTATATTTCATACACAATACACTGCCCGAAATTTCCATAAAGCCACCTTCATGTTCGCTTATATTGTAACAATATTACCAAATTTGTTACTTTTTCTCGTCCCTGTTCATGTTTTTTTGCTATTAAGTCTACATGGAATACTTTGTTGCACCGCTACGTTTACATTTTGCGTCCGCTTTGAACTTTTCCGACATAAAGCAGTATTTAAGTGCGAAGTTTCTATAAAGCCACTTAGTCTGTATACTAATTCCGTAAGGATAGCTACTACATATGGTAACCCAATCAATTCAAATGTAAGTATTAGGGTTCAAATTAAAATCTTGTTTTACAGAAATAGTATATTTATTATATTTAAGTACATTTTTATCAGAATGCCGCGAGGAAAATTATTGTCTAGTGAAGAGAAGGCATCGATTGATGCTTACAAGGAAATGGGTTGTTCCAATCGTGCAATAGCGAACAAACTTAATCGTTCACGAACTCTCATAAATAATTACGTAGATCTAGGTGAAAATTATGGTAAAAACCATCCTAAAGGTGGAAATCAGAAGCTGACGAGGAGGCAACGTACGCTACTTATGAGATGTGCAGCCAAGGAAATGAAAAGTGCATCACAACTTCGAAATGATCTTGAGTTGCCAGTATCCACGAGACGAGTCCAACAAGTATTAAAAAGTTCTAAGCGGTTTCGATGGTCGAAAATGCTGCGGAAACCAAGTCTAAAACCACACCACAAAGAGGCTCGTCTTGAGTTTGCAAGAGTACACATGTCATGGAGTACTGAATGGCAAAATGTTATATTTTCCGATGAAAAGAAATTTAATTTAGATGGACCGGATGGTTTCAAATACTTATTGGCATGATTTATCGAAAGAAAAAAATATTGCAATGAGTCGTAATTTTGGTGGTGGCACGTTAATGGTGTGGGCTGCATTTACATTCAATAAAAAAACACCCATTTGTCGTATTTCTACTAAAATGAACTCCGAACAATACACGGAATTGTTGGAAATAATTTTGGTACCATTTACCGAAGAAATTGACGATGACAACCTCATTTTTCAACATGATAATGCTGCAGTCCACACATCACACCATACCAAGCAATGGTTTAATCAAAAGGATATCCAAGTTTTGAAATGGCCAGCCTGTTCCCCGGACCTCAACCCTATCGAAAATCTGTGGGGAATAGTCGCGAGGAAAGTTTATGGCAATTGTAAACAATACAATACAATCGACGACTTGTCAAAGGCAGTTTGTGAAGCGTGGGCGTCCATCGATGAAGAAACGCTTCAAACTTTAATTTTGTCACTGCCGAATCGAATTTTTCAAGTGATTCAGAGAAATGGTACTTGTACTGACTACTAATTTAGAAATAAGGAAGAAGCTATTGTTAATTTAGAGTTTATTTACATAAAAAAGAAGTGGCATTATAGAAATTTCGCATTTCATTTTGTGTTATATTATGTTTTTTCTCATTTTCGTCAAATAAATATTGTTTCTATTGTTGCAGTTAACGAATATGTTTTCATTAATGAACCCTAAAACGATATTATTCACGAAATAATCATTATTACAGACATATCATAAGATTTCAGCGAAAAACACAGTGGCTTTATGGAAATTTCGGGCAGTGTAGCATAAATATTTTCAAACGATTCTATGAAAACAATATTATGCCACAGCAGTAAGGCTTTTATTTGCACCACCCTAGCCTGTTCAATCCAAGTCTAAATGCTTGAAACAATCAACATTTTCTTCAAATGAAATAACTTTCATTCTTTTTTCCTTATTTCTTACATAAAATAATTATTCAGGTGTTCTCAGAACGGGCTACAAAAGATGACCGGTACACTAACCACTGGTCTAACCGATGGAGCACGAACCATACCTGTAAAAATAATCAACATGCAGCTCGTCTATATAGTTCCCTACTAACGCCATAATACCCTAGTCGTTTTACGATCCTCTTTTGCCGACATTTCAAACCGGCCAACGTGCACCGGATGCACATGGTATCGCGCACGCGACCCCTTGTCATGGTCCTTTATATCGACCGACTTTTACACACAGCCACAACTTAAATTCCAGCTAACAAAAATTCTAGCTAACGTAGAATAACTATCACGCCGCGTGTGTATGTGTGTGCGGCTACACACGTGCACGTGTGTATTCAAGTCGTTTGCGCGGAATAAAGGTTTCCTGCCCGGAGCCAATTTTAAATTCTCCCCGATAACAAGATTACCCGCGTAGCTTTTGAATTTTGTTTTATGGTACTTCTCCCTTGGATCCATCGCACGCCAAAAATTACGTACAAGTTCGTTCCTGTCGTGAATTTCGCGAGATAACTGGCAAAAAATATTTGAAATTTTATATATGAAAAATTTCGGCGCCAAATTCCGCGGTTAAATTTTTGTTTTTGGATTGGTAATACACTGGCTGTGTCCTTTCAACTTTTTTTTTATGCGCAATTTTTATAGATCCGTTCATGCGTGCACGATACGTTCCCGAGTTAAACTTTATCGTGTGCAACCTTTAACTTTAACACAAAGCCACGAGCTATACGTTTCTGAATATCCCCCATATACAAAGGGTCGCATAAAAATGAAAATGTTTGAAACGAGTAATTTTTATAAGGTAAATATTTCCAGTTAAAAATCGCAATTGTATAGCATTGCCGTCAGCTATGAACTAATTGCAAGGGGACTAACTTGACGCAAAAAGTGGCGTACAAACCCCTTTGTTCGGCTTTCTGGTTCATTCAGAAAAACATCGCTATGCTCGGGTTAACTAAATCAAACCCGAAGCACTACGCAATGTCAGCAGGTCTCGCTATTTAAACACCTTGCTTCCTTGATGGTAACCTTTTATAAAGAGTACTTTATAAAGATTCTGCCGGTTACAAGGGGGCTTCAAATCCCTCTCTCCCGCGAAAGTACATAAAGAATGAAGAAGAATACGCTTTTGGGGTGTAATGCAAGCCTTTCTGTAAAAGCAAAGTGTTAAATCCGTTTATGCCGGGAATCTATTCAAGTATTTATATAAAACGTTCTGTCCAAGCCCATGAAGGATTGGCCAGGGACCAGAGTTTCTCTCCTCCACCGTGGAAGCTATTTTCTATTCCGAAAGAAGCTGCGCGGCGATGCATACTGAGAACGTAGCGCGTGGCTGTGCTGAGATCCTATACATATCCCATCCCACTAAAAGGAATCTCTAGCTGGATCCGAGTGTATACATAGTCTGTACTACTTTTCTGGGTGAGCATTGTACTTAATAGCAGAAAATAAAGGGTCCAAGCAGCTGGTGGAGCCAGTTTGCATGCATTGCACGTGATAACTTAAGAAACACCTTTGACGCGCTTACGGAATTCGGGAACAAAGGCTCGCGCGAAATTTGAAATAAAACTACAATGCTATCCTTTTAGCCGCGAACAGTTTTCTCAATACTTTTTTTTTTACCGTTCCTGTTGATTCAAAGGAATAAGAATCTTGTTTTTATGTTTATGCTTTATTTAATTAGGTATGTACGCGGGTTTAAAAAGCTTTATGACTCCAACGTAACGATATTAGTATGCTCTTTTTTTTTATATGTTCGTGGTGTGTGGAAACACGGTTAAACAATTTACCATTTCAGTTATATTATGCCCTCGGTTTTGAATACTTTAGAAACGATAAGAAATATTACGGTGCACAGGTATGCTATTAATCTTAAAGACTATACAGTACGTATGAAAAATTTAGAGTTTAGACTATTTTGTTCAATAAACAGACGCGCTGATGAAAAATTATGATTACCACTGGAAATATTTATAAGTTTTAGACGCACTTGCCATTTTTGTTGCCTACGATATTACATCATAAAGCTCTGAATAATGTTGCTACGAAACGAAAGAACGAAGTGGGAATAAATAAATCAGTTTGACCAACGAAGTGTATGTATTAACGTGTTGCACGTCCCGTTTAAATTAAAAACATAAATAATAGTATACCAATACATTTTTTGGATAAGTTTATTGTTTGTTATTACTGGCTACACTGTTGTTATGGGCAAAGCAAAGAAGCTACCTGGATTTGAAAAAGGCCAGATAATGGCATTTTCATCCGAAGGGAGAAAACAATGCTATTCAAAATTTGTTCGGCGAATAGAGACAAATATAACAAGCCAAAGGTATCATGATGATCATCTAAGCTTCTAAAAAATTAGAAATTTTAAGTTACCAATTATTTTTAAGTAACTCTATTCGAACGGCTAATAAAATAAAAACAAATAACAGTCGCACCTCGTGTTTCATTATTCCTGTCCGCTCATAGATAAAACTCGCTCTTGCATAATAACATGAAAAAAATGCTGACTCGAACGGAATACAAATTTGTATTTAAGCTAAATTGTACCCTTGACAATGCTTTATTTTCCTTGGCGCCGTCGTAAAACGAGCCTTAAGAGCCAACATTTTACACAGCGATCCAGGGACCAATTTTCTTCCCACGTTTACCCACAGATGGTTCCATTGTCAAGTGTTTTCCGAGGGGAATATCATCACTGCTAGAGAATACGTTTTCGAAGCACTGTCAACTCCTAATCGGCCAATCAGCCTTTGTCCGACCAGCTCCAAACGCTCTATCTTGTTTAACGAGAAATAACATTGCTTGCGCCCACCATTATAACAAAGTAACTGTAGCATATGGTCGCCAGTCAAATTTGCAATCCGACAACACAGCATGCAGATAAACACGTTTCACTTACGTTCACAATCCAAACTTGGCCGTGCCTTCTTTTTTGTTACTTTAAGGACCTTTTTACCTTTTTCCCCGAAGATCAGTCAACTTTCCAATATCAAGCAATACAAGCCATCTATTCTCCTTTAGGGAAAAATAAATTGAACCCATAGATGCGCGATTCGGTCAAGCTCGTGCAAAGAATGGTTTTTAGAAAAATATTCAACGTGGTTTACTTTATGGATCATTGCCTATAATAAAAAGAAATCGCTAGGCTCACAATTAGACTAGGAGTCTAATATTTAAAGATTTAGAAATAGAAAAATAGTATAAAGTGGAGAAACATATTTTTGAATCAGTTAAAAAATTCAGAATAAGCTTTACTACTTAGAATATACATTCAATGTATATTAGAATGTATTGGGTTGGCAACTAAGTGATTGCCGATTTCAAATAAGAAGGAATATTCAAAATTTTTGTTTAAAAATATAACTTTATTCAATTAGATACTGTCCGTTTTTGTCGATGACATTTTGCCAACGTTCTGACAGTGTCAAAATTCCACGTTCGTAAAATTTCTGATCTTTAACGGCCAGATCGTTGAGCATTTCTCAGTGAAAAATCACCAGAACGAAATCTGGCAAACCAATTTCGACACTGCCTTTCTTTCAAGGCTTCATTTCCGTATACGGCACATAACTTCTTTTGGGCTTGCGATGCGCTCTTGCCTGTTCGGAAGTAATACAATAAAATATGTCTGAAGTGCACGTCCTGTTCTTCCATTTTAAAATTGGGATAAAAAAAAAACTGAAGCACTAATCGATATAATTTTTTTACTAAATTAAAGGTAGAAGTCCAAACAATAAGAAAAAAATATAGGTTAGATGCTTTGACCACGTTAACAAAACAAAAGAAAGTGTAAAGTCCTTCTATCGACAAAATCGGCAATCACCTATTGTTAGTTGCCAACCCAATAGTTACAGCCCCCTGGTAAAAAAATTAAGACCTCTCGCACAATTTATAGCATTTCTTTGTGTTTCTAATAAAGGACGTGAACAGTATTTAGTTGCAAATATTAGTAATTAATCATATATTTACAGGATCATCGTAATTTTACTGTAACAGATTGGGAAAAGGTAACTTGCATCCATTGTTCCATCGACGAAATAAACTGGCCCCGGTACTTCTTTCGTTATAAAGGACTACATCATCACAGCTTGTGGATGTTTTACAGATCTCATTACACAATCATCATGAAATTGCTCTCCTGGTTTTCTTCTTACAAATGAATCCTTTCCGTTACCGCCTCCAAACGTGTTTCATCGCTGGTGAAAGCTTGAGAAATTCAGAAATAAAACAATGCACATTACTTTTTCCCAATCTGTCAGAGTAAAATTACGATGATCGTGTAAATACATGATTAATTACTAATATTTGCAACTAAATACTGTTCAGGCCCTTTGTTAGAAACACGAAGAAATGCTATAAATTGGGAGTGGTTCTAATTTTTTTACTAGGGGCTGTACCATGTAAACACTGTAGATGCTGGTGTACCTGAAATAAACCTCTTGCGGTTCCAAATGCTTGAGTGAAAAGAAATATGTGCAGAACCAATATAAAACGCGCAGCAACGTCTACCAACCTATCAATTCCTTTATCAACATAAACTACTCCGTACTAGAAATCATTTTTAAATAAATGCCCTATCCTACCGCATACAAAATTCTACATAGTTCACCCTTCACGAACGTTCGCCTTGTAAATCCACCTACAATCTATTAAAGCGCTCGGGAACATTCCGGCGTTAAATCGTACACCTTAACCAGAAAACCACCCCCCACAAATTTGCAAAAAACCGGCGCTCCAAACCGCCCCGCCGTACACGTTACATCACTCATCAGCGAGTGTGCCAATAACCTAGATTTACGACTCAGCCGTTATCGCCGATGCTGAAGAACGGCGTAACGCTTCACTCGTGATTCGAATACCCTGCCCATTGAATTATCTACCACCAGCTTAACCCTTTCAAACGACCAAACACGCAGAAGCACTGCTCTTGGTGCGAGCAGAGCGGGGCGGACATTTTCTTCCAGGCTGTCCAAGAACCAAGAGCATTGCTTCTGTCGACTCTGCACCGAGGGGAATACTGTCGCTGTCAGCGAATATGTTTTATAGCAGCATCGCACCAGGATGCGGCTGTAGCAGGTACGCCGTCCGTGAGATAGATTGAGCGAAAGGAGGCGATGAGAAAGAGAGGTCAGGAAAGAAATTGGCGAGAAGGAGCAAGCGGATGCAGTATACCATCCAGCCAGGTGGGTATTGGATTTGTAATAGGGGCCATACGTACTATAGGCGCACCGCTCTTCCAATCCCTACCCTCTTCCACCTTCGCCTCACCCCCGTGTCGAAATTGCAAACCATTTTCTCGGATAGAAGACGTCGCAACGGCACAAAGTCTCCTGGCTCGACTGAATGCATTATTCGCACGACAGAACAAAGGGCTAACGGGTGTCCCGTTCTTGCTTCACCTACAACGAGCTCCTCCTCTCGACACAGATCACGCGGCTGACCGAATACAAAAAGACGTGGCCCGGGGAATCTATTCTGCGTTTCATACTTGGTTTGATCATATTTCCATGAACGATCGAAAGATGGAATGTGTGTACACGCCGGTGTGCACATTTGCACGTGTGCAGTACTGGACATATATTACAATGTGTAATCGAACGGCAAATGTCGCTGGATTTCTTTACTACTGCGATCCAGTGTCGATTACTTGAACGGTAGTTTTATTTTCATTTACTCGATTAAGAGATTGCCTTGTGATATAAGTTAAAAATACTTCCAGGTAGCTTCATTTAATATATTACATGTAACAAGTTGAATCAATCTGCTAGAATTTTGTGTAGAACTACTTTTAATTTGGAACGCCGAGAATTAGAAATGTGTTAGCGACAGTGCATTTTTAACAAAAAGAAAAGGATCGAGTGGCGAAGTGCTATTCATTCGGGGAAGAATTTATGATAGGGGCTTAGCCTGCGTACGGTTGGAGAGTGTCTTAGAAATGGGCAATCTGGACGACAGACGATGGCTGGTGGCCCGACGCTATTCAACTATCGAATGTCCAAGGATTGACTGTTTACAAGAGGTTTTTAAGAATGAATGAATGAGACTGAACATCCTGTTGGCCGACGATGGCTGGCGACCGCATTGGGTCTTCCAACCATCTGGTGTCGAAGGAGTGTTTATTTGAATGTGGAGTGAAAGACGAAATATAGCAATCGGCCTGTCGCCGTATTACCAAGGTATAGGGACTCTGCTCCTGGAGGATCTGGCCACGGAGTGGGGAAGGTTATGCCTTTTGGTAAATGAACTGTGATTGACCGCTCAGTCTTTACCCCAGAACTGTCCGGGAAAGATCTACCCTGCATACTCTTAAAGTATAATTTCTAACAAATGATAGTCGAGGCTGTGTTTTTGGAAAACGCAAAAAACTTTTTTCAATTAATCCAGTTAATTCAATTCATTATACAGTCTTAATACAGTCGCTAATAATCTTATCAACTGCATGCGATGGATAGCATGCACCTGATAAACGATGATCAGCTGGTACGACAAACAAAATTTAAACAAGGTTGGTGTGCTTTCATTGAGAATATGCCAACATTCACCACTTGCAACGAAACGTGAAATTGTGGCTGGTACTGTGGTCATTGCCCGGTAGAAGAAAAGGTCAAGACAAGTGCTATTAACAATTAGCAAATTTTATGTTAATTTCCGAACGCCTAATTGAAGGAATAGAATCAATTATCAAATTCTTGAATTCTGTTCGCACAAGATACTAGCTGTGTATTACTTATGGCAAAGTGCACGATGATGAATCTGGCTTCTATATGGGTTGAAACACTATTTTGTAAATTTATTATTTGAATATTAAACACCGAACGTGTAATATTTCAATATATGAAATTGTGAAACACAATCTGAAGATATTACGAATAAAAAGGAACATTTTCTACGAAAGCAAAAGCGAGAGACTCGATGAGATTGTCTTTAAACAATCAAATCAAGTAATTAATGCGAGCTCATTGTTCAAATACAAGAGTATTATTATTTTCGTTGATACAAACAAAAGGAAACGGAATATGCTTCCAATACAAATTCTCAGATCCTCCAAAAAATCCCGTTCTTAACAAATATTGAATCGGAGGTTGCGGCAAAGAATCTGAAAATAACTGGATTATTAAATAGAGTCATAGAAAAATAATAAACGTCTTAATCTTTGTTTTGCATGCACGATCATGCAACAATTTAAATTGCTGCACTTTACTAGCGTGACTCATTTAACTATACTGGCGAATGTAGCAAACACGATCGGCCTCGATTATGGCGAACACGGATGTGCTGTTCGCGCTCGTAAAATAAAGTGGTTTCAATTGGAACACGGTGTCCAAGAAATTATATTGCCCAACGCGACCAGGGAACACGCTTTCTGCGAAACGATTAATCTTCGTTGGTTAGCATATGCACACCCTCGCGTAGCTTACGATGTCTCTGTTTTTAGACAGATTCGTTTGTTTCTCTATTAGCCAAGCAACAATTATATCGTTTCACGTGTCCGCAGATTCATAGAGCTGTTATTGTCATACAGGATGATGCAAAAGTCAGTTACTATTTTAATGAAAATGTTTCAATTCTTTTGTAAACTATGAGATAAATACAAAGGGGTGGGCAGTTACTTGGTGACGTTATGAATAAATTTAAATGGAAATTCAAGAAAGTAGACAAAATAGATGAGACGATATGTGAACTAGTCAAGAACAATAGGACGGGTTCTGTATATGACGAATTAAGAAATGGACGAATACGTATATCAGAAAATAATGCGAATGATGTGACACAGATCTACAATAAATATCTAATAAAATTAATGAACGGAACAAATAGAAAACAAGTATGCTTTGCAGAGTAAAGTGATCTAAATAATTTTACAAATTCTAATGTTTTAAAGTCTAAAGCCCATAGAATGATGTTAATGTAAAAAAATAAATGAATAAAAAGATTTGTTTTCAGATCTAAGTTAAGGAAAACTGAACCAGAGTAATAACAGACATAATCACGAATATAAAATTTCAAAGAAAAACATTTGTAAAAATATATGGTACACGAAGAATGATAAACAAATAATAACAAGAATATTGCTGTTGTCTACACCCATGTAACATATTCTGAAATATACTATTGAAACAAATTCAAGCTAACATAAATTTAAATTTTACCCTTCACCCTCTTTTCCTAATCAAAATTTCCCATATTTCTTTTCATTCTTAATTTCTTCTTCGCTGCTGTATGGGGAAAAGCGGTTTATGTATAGCGGTTGATAACTACGTGTGCATCCAGAAGCTTTGACATTCACTACTTAAAAGTACCAATGTAAAATTGAAGGATGGGTATATATTAAATAAACAGTAATCACTGTAATCAAAGGCTGCACAATCGAACGAAGAAAGTATAACAGAGAAATTACTGACGACCACAGGTAGGAAGAAACGAATATACATACATAGTACCTACGGAACTTCAACGATGCTTGGTATTTCGATTAGCTCGATCCCCCGACAAAAAGGTTTCTTCCTTCCTCCCATAGGCTTCTCTAACGCATTCGAAGACGACTTTTTGGAATTTCTTGCACGTGCAGCGCGGAGGCAGACCCTCTCCCCGACCACGTACGTGATCGCAGAAATTTCGTTCTATCATGAAAAAGTGCATTCTTCTCTACTATAGAAAGGAAGAACTTGCAATGAAAAGTTTTCCAAAAACCAATCGGGGTCTGATTGATTGCGTGTTGTGTATAATAACGAGCAAGCAAAGCACGTATTCTGAAACGTCGATATTTGAAATAACAATGAGATTAAAAGTTTGTCTCGCGCCGTCAAATAGTATTGCGAAAAATGTGTTTCAAACTTGAATGAGAGAAATGGCAATGTATCATACATCTTCCATTTCAAGCACAATTAATTTTTTAAATTCTAAATTATCAGAATTCTAATGTACTTCTAGTAAGAAATGATAAACTTCTAATAAGAAAGAACTTGTAGTCTTTTAACATGTTAGTGAAAGAAACGTACTGTTCTCAAATATAAATTTAAACAAATGTATAAAATTTTAATGCAGATTAGTGGCAATAACAATAAATAAATAAGGGATCTTTATCGTAAGAACTGGCTTACGTAAAAGTTTTCTCACACTGAATAATCTTCAGTTCGGGATAGCCTTTTACGAGATCATCCCTTCAAAGCTTTATCCACGTCTTCTGAAACGTTCTGTTCTCTTGTAACTTAATAATTCAATGTGACATCGGAGTGCACTAATTATATAAAGCCATACTTTAACAATCCGTCCGTAATATAGTACACGTGTACACTATATTATAAAAAGCTTACAACTTTCAGTAGAATGACACAATTGACCATAAAGTACGAATGAAATTTAGTTGTTGCAATGGGGGGGGGGGCCGTAACAAACGGATAAAGACAGCTTTCAAATATTTTTATTTGGAAAAAATGTAAGTGAGGTCATAAATAATCGTACACCATATATAAAGTTACAGGACTACTCGGCTAGGTGACCGGACCGCGCACCTTAAAAATATGGTTGATTTACGTTTACTGTTAATTTATACCATTTCGCGAGGCGATTATGAAAATGAGAGGACGCATTACCTAACTTTCTTAATTACTTTTCCTACCTGCGAAAGAACGCTTCACGAATAGAAGGCTTTGCAATAATTTACTGTAATTGCCTGTGCGTTTTAAGGAATTTCTAATATCCTTGTTTAATGAATTCCCTCGCCAAGTTCTCAGACTTAACTTTCGAACTTAGAAGTGCAAAGAAAGTAGACTCAAGGTATGTATATTTTGTTGGACGACTGAAAACACTGAATGGGTTTTTCAGTACTCCCACTTTACAAGCTATTATTATTATTCAGTGGGGTAGCAATTTTGCATAGCATTTTGCAACTTTTGAATTGCCTGTCAATAGTAATAGTAATAGTGCAATGAAGTTAGAGATTAATTGTCCTACCTCAATGTTGAAAACATTGTTAGTTCTTTAACATTAATATTGGTACATACAAATATTTCTCAATATTATATAAATCTATGAGTGGCATCTTAAAACTGTTCCTTGTAACAAATTAATTACTATTACATAGCCACAATACAATAACTAATCCAATTGAAAGGTTAGCACAAAACGACAGTATATTCGTCGAACGAATTTCTACAGGAATTGAAAACCGAACTTGGAAATGCAAATAACTCAGATCACAGATACATGGAAAATAGGTTAAAGTTTTCAGCAAGTTCGGTGTTAGTTCTAAGCAAGCTCCTCTCTCAGTCTCAACAGGGCCCGAACTTCAAAATTATATCCAGGATTAAAACGAGGAAATTCTAACTAGGGAACGTTCCAAAGATACAATCATCACTTTGGATGAAATTCTGGTATAGCAGAGTAGTTTCCATAAAAAAACTATTTATCGTAGTCTTTTCGTCAACCATAGTTCTTTGAGGGTGAAAGTCACTATCAAATTTTGGGTGGAAGCACTTTTTGGTCGAATATTTTAGTAATAATCAAAACGTAGAATGTTAACCCCACTATACACCGATTCATTTTTATGCATGACAAAATTTTATATAATCAGGTGCATAAAAACTTGCTAACCATCTCCCCCCATTTCTTCAGTACGAAAGTATTTTGCATTTCTTTAAACGAAACAATGATTCGAACTAAACCCGCCGGTGCACTTCCCTTCTTCATTCCAAATGCGTGAAAAGTTACGTTATGATAGTGGCACAAGATCGAAGGGGAGCAGTGCACTACCTGAAAAGAAAAGATGCGAGGAACGAAAAGAACAGGACGATAACAGGACGCAGGCGTATGCCAAGCACGTAAGTATTCGTTATCGCATAAAACGCTGCCGATTGTCTTTAGGTTCGAATTGTTTCGAAGGAAAATAGGGATCCACGGTAGTGTACCCCATTGCCCGGTCACCGGGTATACATATACAGGGAGCGCGGCTTGATTATGCACAACGCGTATTCTGAAACACAATTCGGCGACACTCGTAACGCAGGTGGAATTCGAGGCTTCCTCCAGGCAGATAACTGAATTAATTAAGTCTCCTGCAAATGAGGAGATACTCATGTAACAAAGGTGAATTAACACTAATTCACATTCGTACGTGTGGCTCTGTGTCCATGCGCTAACGACGACCATCCCGTGCTCGAGTAAAAAGCGAAAAAAAAGGAATTCCGCGTCGAGGTAATTACGGCGAGGTAGGAGAATTTGAAAATTGACGCGCCACTGCCCGCTAAGGGAGGAAAAAGTAAAGTAACCACGATGAATATACCGTGCGAACGATCTTTTGGATTAAAGAATGACGAGGCACGCGACAGAATTAACTTAATAGACTCTTTCTTCAATACACGGTGCATCGTAATTTTGAAAGAATTAAGTGTGGATTTTTCAGAAGAGTGCGATATACATATAATGATTACTTTGATCGTTACGTATCGTGTTAGTTTTTATTGAAATAATTATTATTATTTGAAAAGCTTGAATTGTTAAGAAATCTAGGTACAATTTTTTGTAAATGCACGCATGAATCTATAATAAAGTATTAATAATTATATGTATGTATAAACCATCTAATTATGATTCCATCATAGTTTTAATGAATCCTAATTATTATTAATGTAACTTTCTTCACGGCTACGAAAATTGTAAATAATCTGCAATATGTACGATAAAATATGTCATATCATTTGAATATCGTCACTAAAGTCTCGTACAAAATTTTTAGATTGAGGGGGACGAATTGTTTTATATAAAAATTTAACTTATGGTAATATGGAAAGGATATCGATAATCTAAAGACTTTATACGATATTTGCACGGGTTCGTTAGAGAAAAATATTATTGAGAAATACCGGTAAAGTCTTCCCCTATGACATTTTCTCTCTCTTCATTTAAGATACAGCCACAATGACATCTAATTTCTAGAATCACTCTATAATAGCATACTATAGAGCAGAGAAATATGTATAAAAGAAATATGAGAGTAAAGAAGTGTATAACTTTTTAGAATTACGACTTGTCTAAAATTTTTAAACGATTCATTAAAATAAGAATTCCTCGACAATAGCACTATTATCCCGTATCCGACTTTAAAAAAATTAATATTCAATGTTATTTACTATCTATCTTCGTAGTGTAACGTACCTTCGACAATTAACGTGCACATACAGCACTAATGATATGTAAATAGTATCGAATTAAAATATCAATACGTTGTATTTTTAATTTTCTTTATTATATCGAAATTGTTGTACAAAAAACAATAGATTTACGAATATATTATAATCCAAAACGTACTTTGAAGAGCTAGAAAAGCCTTATGCTAGTCATTAAATCACTGCAGTAGCATATGTATAAATTCATTTTAATAATAATAACAATATTCAAAACTCTCCACTAATAACAAAATTACTTCGCTTCATTTTCAGCGATGTATTGAACTTTTCAATAAAATCATTCCCGTCGTATTTAATTAAAAGTACCCTTACACCCGTGAAGAATTATAAGGTCATTAACGCTAGGATTTTATATATAAGTTAGAATGGAAACATATATATTACTTACCTGTAAACTTGGGTGGCACCCTAATTCCAGTAATGTTCGCACTACACCAGCGTGTCCTTTATTAACCGCGATATGGAGGGCAGTCTGACGCCTTTTGTTTCTTGCGTTCATATCAGCTCCAGCACCGGCTAACAATGCCATTACAGCTGGTTCATCTCCAAAAGCTGCATGATGAACGGCTCTGTCTCCGTCATTATCCTAAATACAATTTACAAATCGTTTTCGATTACTATTAAACGCAACTGAACGCAAGCACATTTGAAACAAACAGAACAGAGAAATAAAAACCGATACTTACCTCGATTTCAACATCCGCTTTGTAACTGAGGAGAACTTTAATAACCTCTAAATGGCCATTTTGACTTGCAGCTTGTAAAGCGGTGTGACCAGCAAATACACCATTTACATCAGCCTCGGGTCTCTTCAAGCATTCCTCGCATTTAGCAGCATCGCCATTCGCAGCAGTTTTCACTAATTCCTCATTAACATCACCCGAGACGTGTGTCTCAAACAACTTTTTCAACAGTGCCGACAAACGATCTACAAAAAGCATTTATATAAACATTATCTTCCTGTACATTTCACGATTGAACAATAAATTGAGAAAATATTTTTTTTATTAGCGTAAAGCAATTATGATATTTAAACGTACCTCCACTGTTATTTTCTACTAAACTACCATCATTGCTTGCAACTTTGGTAACTGCTTGTGGATTGTACGTCCATGATGTGCTACAAACTTCTACTTTTAAATCGCCATCGTGATATATTTGCAAAACTCTCCCAATCTTTCCCATAGTCTGCAAAAGTATTAACATTTTGAAACGAAAGTTTTTAAAGTATTTAACATCGATTTATGTCCTCTTAAAAATTTGCAGTACATACAGGGGCCATCGCTTCAGCCCACTCTCCATGGCCACGTTGAAGCAATTTAATTTTTTCCAAATCGTTACATATTTGTACCAGGTCACCGACAGCGAAGGTACCGTTATCAGAACTCGAAGTTGTGACTGGTACTGGTATCTGTACTTTCGTTAATACAGCGGGATTGAACGTCCATCGATTGCCACTTGGATACGACACAACAATATCGTGATCTTCATCAATACCAACAACTGTTCCCGTAATTCGAAGGCATTCGAACATACCATCCGTCCAACCGCCATGCCCATGTTGTAATGTTTGAACTAGTTCTAAATCTAAATCAACATTGACCTGAAAAATAAAAACAGCAGTATATGTCGTTTATGCTATGAAAATTATAATTAATTACAGGTAGCGTTTCAAAGGTGTAGTCTTGTAGAATTATTACTATTGAACAGCTGCAGTATTCAATTACCTGATCTCCAATTTGTAATCCACTTGGAACAGAACGACGCAAACTTTGTTCTCCTAATAGTGGTAAATGATCTCTATACACTGTTTGACCTTTAGCATCATTAACAACTTTCAAATCCGCCTAAAATGTGAACAATGAAGAACTGCTTACATTACATTTACAATGCATATTCTTATTCTCGTAATTTGAATTGATTATGTGCTATTGACAATGTTTGGTAGCTATTAAAAATAGAAAATTATTTTATACACACCATGCCTTGAAAACCAACGCGGTACAAATTTTTGGCGCCATTATCCCATATAACGTACGCTGCTGATCTTGGGCTGGCTGCGGACCAATCTTGAATTTCATTAACTTTACCTCTCCGGCCAATTCCACCGTCTTGATCTTCCCACTGCCAATCGACACCCCTTACAACTCTTGCCCCAGGAAATATACCACGTATCGCAATCTACATTTGGACACAGAAGATTAAAATGCATTACACCACTGACAATAACAATACAAACATTTAAAAAGTTTGATTAATACCTTTTTAGTTTTACGTCTTGGTTCCATTAATGCTCTTTCACTTCCGGGTGCTGCTATACGATAAAATTTATGCCTCAAGTGATGCTTGTCTCCATGATAACAAATAGAACAGAGATCGTAATTGCCGCATTCTGCACACTTCCATCGAATCCCAAAAATTGGTTGTTGTCTACATGTGTCGCACATTGTGCCGTCATGCTTAATACCCGTTGGAGCTGAATCCAAAATACGCAGATCAAAAGCGCCGAAACAACGATAATTGGCTGCCGTACCATTATCCCAAACGACAACCACTTCTTCTGGGGTTGCAAAATTTCTAACAGTTCCTACATGGCCTTCTCCTCCATCCTATGGAAATGGAATTGAAAAATTACAAGTAATATTTATATTTGTATAACACCTTGCCTTTTGGCTTCTACTTTACTATTATTTTGCAAGATCACAAGAGCAAAATTTGTAGAACTATTAATGCTAATGCAAGATGAATAATAATGGATGGTTCTTATTTTTGTATAATACAGTAATTTTACTTGTATACAAAATACTAATATATACAAAACAAGCTACATATGTCGAAACATAACAAAATATGCTGTAATATGTACATTTTAGTCATACGAAAAAGTTTAAATAAAGTAAGTATCTCAGATTCGCATTATAAAACATTAAACATAAATAAACATTATACAGTATCGATGGAAATAAATATTGAATTAAATATAATAACCAAGAGCAAACGTGTACAATTTCATCTTAAATATAATTTAATATAAAAAAATATGTGTATTGTATAAAAGTACGGACAAACAAATGTAAGCACACTTTTTAAAAATTCACATCTGACATAATACAACATTTTATTTCAATGTTATGTTAAATTCAGTTAACCTTTTTACTAACCTGTTTACCCCACTTCCATTCGGGTCCACGGATGACCCGAGTTCCGACACCCTCCATCATAAACCGCGTTGTGCGAGTAGAGGTACTCGCACCAGCCTCCATAATTCATTGGCAACAAAATTTCACCTAATAACACGAAAAAAATTAAAGAACGCGGTACTCTTACCATGCACTAACACTGAAAAATGCCGCCATCTTAGGCTAATGTCAAAACATTCTATACCAACATTCGATAATATAATTTGGATGCAAATATTTAAAGCATATATTATTTAGTTCTACGCTATTTATATATCTTCATAATCTTAACAAAACAAATAAACATTTATTTCATTGATTCTTGTCATCTTTCAACCATGCATATCATATGAAAAAGAAGTTATGTATCTAGGACTTTTAATGATTTCATATGACACGATATTCATGTTCAAAATTATGAATCTCGACGCTTCTATTTTTATAATTTTACGACTACATTTTGTTTTATTTATTATATTATATGTATATATTCTATTATTAAACCTTTCATGTAAAGGCTGTATGTATAAGTCCTTAGAAAACTTTACGAAAACATTCTCTACAATAGATTATCAGTATTTCAATTATAGTTATATAAATTATATCTTTTTTATATTAATAAAGATTGTAAGCGAACATATTTTCAGTTGTAAAGTTATCGCGGTGAAGGAATTAAATATACTGTCGTCTCGAAAAGAGAAATCGCGACGACATATAACGCAACAAAATCTATAGATTTTTACATTTATGTATATGTATATATATTTCAATGCCAACAGTTGTTGCTATGGTATTTGAAAAATAATCAAATGTTTAAAAATAAGAATAGAATTTATCCATAAGTGCTTAAAGAATATGAAATTATTTAATTAATTAAATTTAAACTTTTCTATAACGAGAGAAATTATTTACATATGATATATTTTCAAAGATAAAATCTATTTTTCTCCTTATATATCAAGTACAAAGAGTAAGACATTTCTCAATGAGTAAATTTAACAAATCATTATTATTCGTAAAAAACGAATATTATAAACATTATATATAAATGACAATTAATGTAAAACATGACGTCATTAACCTTCACGAACTGATAATATATTTAGTACTATATATAAATGCAAAAATGAAACAAAAAGATTATTTGGCTTAAATACATTTTTATGTTGTTATATTTTAAGGACGAAGTTATTACTGATCAATCATGTTTGGCACAGTAAATGTCTTTATAACAGGGTTCAAAATATTACTTTACATTTATGTTTCCAAAATATAGCATTAACAAAAATTGTTTAACACGCCCCGGAAAAGAATATTAGAAATAAAAAAAACTGCATTCCGGTATTTACGTAAACGATATACGATACTCTCATTTCTCACTGCTTAATTTGCCTAAGCAAGTTGGGGTATTAATCTCAACTTTTCTAAATCATTTACTGGCATCTATGCTGTGTTTTCGACTATTTGACAATCACTTATTCTTTGTTGATGACTTCAAATGACAAAAAAAAACATATTTAGCTTAGAATAACGAGTTGTTATGCATAGTTATGTTACTTTCTTTTTTACTGAAACATTCGTTCGCATGAATGAAATTTAATTTTGGAAGATATTTAAAATAAAAATATTGTTTATCAGCATACAAGTATTAGCTATTTACATTTGGTGTTTCATGTGTTACTGTATTGCATATTTATATGCTTATCATAAATTCTTATATGTATTAAATTATTGATATTACAAAGTCATTACATGCAGAAAGTATACAGTCCGCTGAGAAACATCGATGTACATTCACACGAGTCGCGAGTATCCATAATGTATTTTACAATTTAATAATGAATTCAACAATGTATTTATGGTATTAATCTTCTAATAACGCAAAATTGAAGGTATCAGCGTATAAAGTAGTTGATTTTTGATACACGATAGTTCCAATTTATTACAATGGTTTAGATCATTTTTCAAAATGGATAATTCTTATAGAATACATTTTAAACTTTTTCTACACATTTTAGGCTTTTTCCTCACTTTGGCAAAATAGTTTCATAGTTTATTTCTACTCGCATGAAACATGATTTAAACAATTTTTAAGACAATTGTTTCCTTAAAATTGGTGCAAGATTTATTACATAATATTTACATAGAGTAAGTTACACAAAAAAATCTGATATCACACGAAACCGTGATAATTAAGTAAAAACAAAATTTGGTTTACCAACAGCTATCTTATTATTGCACTTGAATTTATTAACTGAAATAGCATACTAAATAAAACAAACTACTTCCATTCTGATGTCTTCAATTCCTGATCATAAATCTCTCTTTTCTGTTCTTAAAACGATATTTTACACTGCATATTTATCGTTATACCTGTGCCTGTTTATACATACACATGTTTATGGTCACATGTATACATTAGAAGTTTGTTCCTAAATTAGATGCAAAGTTTAGATAAGATGTTTTCCCAAAATATCTCATAGGTTTACACATACGTTTTCTATAGCCATTATGCTCATATATAATGAATGCCGTCAAATGTTCGCCTTACTGTTGAGTTACCCAATAAACATGACTGCAATGAATGAGGATAGGAGTGATAGGACTCGTAAAATACGGACACTTCACTTCGTATAAATATTATGTCAGGATCCTTAATATTTCTTCTGCAATTCCCCACAATAATGTATTACTGTCACCTTTACCTTCGATTATCAAATTGCCCGATGATTTCTGTAACAACAACAACCAAAATTAATCACAATATTTCAATTTATTTCACATTGGTCTTCATTAATATTTTTACTTACGTTATATTTTAATAAAAGGCACACATGATGTCCTTTCAAGGAGTGTCCATATAAGGATGCTGTATCATTAATTTGTTCGACAAGAGTAAGATTACACTTACAACAAATTAAGTTTAGAGTAACATAGAAATCTTGAGAAAGGACAACTTCCTGTTTTACTTTGTATACGAGCTGACCACTTCTCAGCAATTCTGTTAATATATCCTTGTGTGAAATATGCCCAACCATAAATTTGCTGCACGTTAAATGCATAGTAAAGTCAAGTTTCTCTTGCAGTGTACTTTCTTTGCCTTCTAACATATACGTAACCGTGCCCCTCAACCTCTGAGCAAATGTAACATGTGAGATTAAAATTGTGAATTGTGTTTCTTTGCTGGTTTGTGGAGGCAGTTGAAATGGCAGTTTTATACCAAATTCATCTCCAACCTACGAAAAAGATAAACACTAAAATGAATTCTTCATTTTATTGTTATACAAGTTAATAGAAATAAAATAAACATTATTGCGTTATAAAATTACGAAATCCTTTGGTTGGAAATTTCCTGTATATGAACTAACTTACATTTCGTATTAATTTCAGTGTCGAAGTATCTGGAACGTCAAAAACTAACTCCTTTATCACCTTTTGACAATTATTCGTAATGAGTATTGTGGCAACTAGTTTAGTTGATTCGTCTGGAACTTGTTTTAATTCGTACGTTATAGAAATCACTTTATTCTTAGCTAATTCTTCATATGAAGTAACCGGTTGTACCAGTGTAGTACTATCTTCGGAATTTGTAAAATTGTATCTCAAATCTGGTAATATTTCTTTAGACGGTGTAGAAATTCCAGCTGTTTCTTCATAATCTGAAGATTTCTTCGAAGATTTTTTTTTACTCTTCGATTTCTTTAACTTTCGATACTTGGAGTCTTCACCTGTTTTCTTATGTGTTTCTTGAGTTTCTGACTTTTTGCGTTTAACAACTTTCCGTTCCGATTCTTTTTCACTGAAAACCTCGGTATATTCATTGGCCACAGGAGGCTGAATTTTGTCTGAAGTAGTATTGTTTTCTAACCACATATCAGTCATTTCTAACTGATTATCACAATGCTTTTCTTTAGTCGGCTTAATCTTTTTCTTCGATTTTTTGTGCCCCTTTTAAAAATAATTGGTATAATGATAAAATGATATATTTTTATATACACATATATATAAGTAAAATAAATATTATACCTTTTCCTTTTTCTTCCCTTTATTATTTTCAATAACTCTATGTTCTAAGACAGGTAGCCTTTCATCATCCCTTAATGGTACATCTAGATCGATATTTAAAGCCCTGTGTGGGTCATTTATATCCACCTGATCATAATCATCGCTGTCGCTTAGTTCTGCACCTGATGGTAATTCACCTACTCCAGTATTTACTACTTGCATAGGATAAATATCATCGTGCTCGTCTTCTGAAGCAGACTTCTTGCCTGCAGATTTTCGTAGTTACATTTTAAAATGATATATATTTAATATGAAATATAGATAGATTGTAATTTTAAATTTCTACATACCTTTCTTGGTCTTCTTCTTCTTACTATGTATTTTATACCTTTTATGATTGCTAACAACCTTCAAAGACACTGGAATATCTAACTCTGCTACAGGAATGTTATCAAACTCTTCATAAATATTTGACGAATTATGATATGATGTAGAATTCTTGAATGTGCCTTTTAAATAATGCGGATTATTTTGCTGTTCTAATCTCCTAGCTTCACGGCACTTCTGAAGTTCTTCTGCTGATGGTTCGTTAAACTCCCGTTGGGAATAGGAATCACTCGTTTTTTCTCCTTTAATAAAAATATCGTTCATATCTAAATCTTCAGAGTCCGAACTTTCTGATGGTGGATCATTAATCCATGAATCTAAATCCAGATCTTCAGGAATTGGCACCTAAACAAAAACGGCGTAATATTTCAATAATTAGATAAAGTATTTTGCTTACTGATAATGGCCGATAATAGTAATAAATAACAACTGCTTGATCCAAATCAATTAATAAATTATTTATATAAAAATAACGCATATGATATGAAATTGACCGTGTACATGCGTAATTAAATAGAGCTATGTCGAGCTCCCAAATTTGTTGAATGCTTCCAATATCTTCTATGTTACAATTTTGTACAATAAACATATTATAAATAACAAAAGAATTAAGTAAAAAATTATATAAAACGTATATACAAATAATTACCTTTCTTTGTGCTTTTGGAGCAACTGGATTAAGTTCTCCTTCGAACGCTTCCATCAATTCCTGTGCCAAACCAGGATTCTCTTTCAAACACTCGAGTAAAACCAAGGCAGAGCTAGATCTTTCTTGGACTTCTAAGTCACCACTGCATACAAAAGCTGATATTTTATCTTTTAGTGCAAAAATCTACAAAATAGAAAAGATTTTATACATGGTCCTTGATATTAATTTTAAAGAAGATATTCCGCATACGATCCCATAAAAAAAAGCATTTTACTTACTAGCACAAATAAGTAATTTAAACGAAAAGTAACTAATACCTTTAACGTAAAGGTAACGAAAAGTAACTGATACCGTTAACGTAAAACTATAGTGGACGTACAATTTTGAACTATATTATAACAATTGTGCGAATAGAAGTATTCAAGCAAATAGTTGCATAATAAATAACATACCTGATCCATAGTTTCTGCATCCTCATCTTTTTCAGCCTTAAATAATGTTGCTGTGGCAAGTTTTAAAATGTTATGAACATAAACAGCTTGAATATGTCCTGGCAAGCTAGAAGCTTGTGATCGTAACATCGATTGCAACGTTGCTATTGGATCTTCTAGTTCGCTATCAATTAAATATATTTAATTAGTTTAATCGAAAAATTAAGATAAACTGATAAATGCGTTATACAACACCTAGAAAACTCCCCACAAATCCATGCAGCTGCATATAAAACTTCAGACATTGTTGCCCTTGGTTGACCTGTTAAAAGGTATGAGTGTTCGAGCAGTAAGGCACATTGTTGAACTGCATATTTTCGGATAGCTTGTACACGAATCGCTACATCAAGTAATTGTGTCGCTACTAATGGTCCATGCTTAGTACCTTCCATTCGTGTAAGGTCAACCAATACGGATATGTACCTAGAAATTTCAATCAATGCTAGATAATCATAAATAAAGTATCTATTAAGAAGTATACATTTGACGACTACATTACCATTCGAAGTAAGTGACAAACTGATAATTGTTTTGTGAACAAATCTGAATAATTTTCGAGAGTAGTTCGTCTCTATAAGCAGTGCCTTCAGCTTTATCCATATGCACCATTAATTTTTTAACTATTTCCATTAAATTTTTTTTCGAGACCATTCCGTACAATAAATCCAAGGCACGCAATCTTATACTTTCATCTTTATCATCTAAGCATTGCATTATAAGGTCCTTGTGAGCTTGCACACTTTTTGGATGAGTTTTTAAAATTTTCGACATCGCTAACAGTCCCAGATACTTTAAATTTTGATCAGAATCTTCTATCAATATCCTCAATTTCTGAACACACAGCTGTATTGAATCCGAGTGATTTGGCATACCGGACGAAATGGAAATTAATACAGCTATTACTGTATTTATACATTCGTATAGTAGGGACATTGCCGATGTGCTAAAAATCAGTAATATCGTATGATTAATGACAATAATTTAATCTTTCACGCTCGTATTTAATTACAACAACAAGATAGGAATGCTGACAGTTACAGGAAAAATAAATATCTAATGACAATTTTGCACATTCGCGATAATAGAATTATTAGCCATATTAGAAGCAGCAATCAAACCTGCAAAGTGGAGCATATTGTATTGCTTATATATAGAAATACAATTAAATACCTGTGTATCAAATTTGTAAGGGGTTCTATTAACTTTTTGCCAAGCCTAGGTTCTAGAGGTGTCAATGCGCCAAACTGGAAATATAATTGCAATCTAAGAAATTTAATGTTATTTAAGGTACAAACATTTCTAAATGTAATTTACCAAACGCATAATTGCTCATGGATACATATTAGAAGAAAATACAAGCTACTACACCTAATCCTCTAATTTACTAATTCGGGTAATAGAAAACAATCGACTGATATGAAAACCTTGAAATCAGGTCGATTAATGGTTGAGTAAGTCGCCGACCCATTTTCGGCTCAATCAATGTTATAGTGGAGAACTGAGCACGTGAAATAAGACTCGTGTTTTATTTGGCTCGTGTTAAAAATATGCATATACATTGTGTATATGTAAGTAAATATTCATTGAATGTAACAATGAGCGTATATTTCCATTAATCTGTTTCACTTTCCTACTATGAGATCAGAAAGTAATATCACACTTACCAATTTAATAATTTTTATTAACATCCAATTATTGGTAGATGTTGTCATAAGTTTGAAAAAAACAGGCGCCAGACTTAAATAATTTTTTGGATTCTTCCTCGCCAATTCGCAAACTACGTTAACGGCAGCGCTTTGTACACCGCTATCCGGATCTTCCAATTTTTCTTTCAATCTTGGAAATGCAGGCCGCAGGGCCTCTGGGAATCGCAAGAAAACTTTGTACATCATTAGTACAGCTTTCTTGCGCAGATACGGCTTTGTAGATGTTAATAATGTCATTATGTCGTTAACCAAATCACGTGCGAGATCCGAACTTATAAAGCAAGATAGGCCACTTAGTGCTAAACCAGCATCATACTGATTTTGACTGTTTAAGTCTTTGCGAATCATATTGGTAGTTAACATTAGCAACTGCAATAAATTACTTCAATAGTCTACTTTTTTCTAAGTAAAATTTCAGATATCTTATATTTGTTTGCAATCCTTAGGAATCTGATAAATGGAATCTGTTTATATCAAACAAAAGAACTTGAAATATCTATCTTGCCTAGTACAAAATAGATGCTATATACTCATACAGTATCAGTTATATCATTATAATAAAATTATTGTTGCAATATAAAACTTCCAATCGGAAAAGTATAATCATATTAAATTAAATTACCATGTTTAGATTACAATGTTAACTTATACCACTTGCTTGATACACAAAAATCAATAAAATGCAAAGTATGTTACCAAGTAGTTTTATACTAGAAAGGGTTAAATATAATGGACATATCAAAGAAGAATTATTCATACACATTTCATAATTCCTCATAAATAAAATGATTCTATTTTCTAAAATTTATGCCTTCTTTAATGGAATGCTTAAAGTATTTATCAGATTCCCTTGAAAGCTAACTTGTATCTGAATCATAAATAATATCATACTTCCATGTCAGCATGAAAACTCTGACTCGCCGCTAAATACCCAATTCGTTTATACGTGAATTTTGCAGACGACATCACCTCGATTATATTGAAACCAGCCCAGCTAATGTCATATCCCAGCATTTGAAGCTACAACAATTCCAATACATTATGTTAACAAAAAATTAATATTGTAACATCTGATAAAATTGAATAAGATATAGTCGAAACTCACATATGTTAGCTTTGCTACGGCATTTGCTTTAACTGCAACATTATCTTGTCGCAACTCTTGCTTAATTTCTTCTATACACTGTGCAATATATTTTGCCTGCAATTATACAATAACGTTTGTTAAATGAAAAAAATTTGTATATAAGTATTATTAAAAGGACTGGTAATAAGGTTATGTAGTTGAAATTAATAATTTAAAATAAAACACAAAGTATAAATATACGTTTACCTCATTTTCTTTATTATTTCTAATTCCACGTACTAAATCGGTGAGATTTTTGTCGAACATACGTTCAAAATTTCCTTTTACTTTACGGAGTGCCATAATGGCATTTAAAAAATAAATGGTATATCTTCCGATGTCGCTTAAAAGGTTTCTTTCTGCATCCGTCCAATATTCCGACTTAATCGGATATCTTGCATCGATTACATTACCGTATGTTAGAAACCTTAAACTTCAGTCACAGTCTTGCATTTACATTTTTTGACAGATCGGCGGATAAGAAAGGCTCGCGACGATCAAACCTAAGAATTATTGCAAATAGAGAAACTACTCAACAATCCGTCTCGTCGTACAGAAAATTTCGCAAATATAAAATTCCTAAGCTTTGCAGATTTTACATCAACTAGTAACAAGCTGTTTACTTTGATTGGTTATTTACTATGAAGATGTATATGTGCCTTAAATAAAAATGGTACCACACTTATCCCGAACTTATGCGATTATTTGAGTTGCTGTATCAAGTTACAATTTAATGAATACTAAAGGAAAAAGTAAAATTATGTTAGTAAAAATATAATTTTATTGTAAATAAATAAATATATTACACGCTTTCGAACCATATTTTATATATCACGATTATATATTCAATTTATATCGAAGGGTCATGCTTAAGTGTAGTTGATATCTATTATGTTTGAATTACTTCAAATGCCACAAAAAGTATACAGTATAAAATATAATATTTCTTGGAAAACATCTTATTCTATTTATTACATATTACATTTAAGCATTTTACATGCTGTGCAGTGACATGTTACACATGCATAGAATAAGTTACAGAGCGTATGTACGTATAGAGCAGTCTTCCCAACCTTTTTTGGATTATGCCTTGTCTCAACGCCAAACAATGTTATGAATTTTATGCGCCCTTAGCATAGTAGTCAATAAGTAGTATTTCTGAAGAAAAGCTATAATATAAATGGGTAATTCAAATAAATAAAATAAGGAAATATAGGTTAAAACTGCTTTTAATTTAACTGTGTATGTTAACAAAAATAAAACTAAGTTAATAGTTTTCTTTAATTCTCGACTGATTTTTTAGTATATCGGTGATGGAGGTGACAAACGCAACATGATTTTTTAATTGCCCCCAAAATATTAAAAACTGCCCTTCTGTAAGATGTACGATCCACGTTTGCGAAGCACTGGTATGGAACTCTTCTTTGTTTTACCTGTTACGCTCTCGCGTTAGTAGGTGTTAATATCTAGTAACATCGAATCAACTGTCGCCAATGATATTCTTATAACTATCGATAGCAATAATTAACTTAGGAGCGAAATTCGAAACCGGATGCACATACGCGATACATAAAGCTGTATATTGTTTAAGTACCAGTCGTAGGTTGTCGAACAAAAGGAAAGTCAGAGTACTCGCATCTTAGAACACTTCGAATATCTAAAGGTTATTTATTACAGAACATAGAGAATTAGCTAAGTCTAGTAAATCACGTGCGACCTCCGAAGGTTGTCAGATCCCACGGTATCCTGTGCTGCCCGCCACATGTTCTACTGCTGAACAAAGGCCTCTCGATTCATCGACACGCTTTCTCTGACTTTCGCGCGTCTTCCTTAGTTTTCCCGCGTTTTCCCTTAATACGCGCGCACCTCGTCGTCCTTTCCGGAAAGCGTAACGTTCCACTTCCACGCATCCAAGGACGAATAGAAACCCGACGAGACCTAAGACCATTGAACTAGGACAATTCAGAAGGAGGACCAAGAAACTCAGGAAGGGGAACTAGAGCCAAAATGGATAGAAGATTAAGCCTCGCAGGATAGATCAATATATACTGTCATCGCTTCAATGTTAAGCTTTTTAGCAAATCAACTGTATTTCTTGAAGTATCAATACTTTTAACTCGACCAGTGAATAAACAGTAAATCTTTAGAAAAGTATAAGTTGTCTTTGAATCTTCCGCGCTTCTCCGCAAGCAGAGCGGTTCAGCGCTCCACGGGCAACCGGCCTACCCAAAGTCCCCATATCCCACCAATAGTTGCATCACAGACCAATCCACACTGAACTAAAAGTCCTCTAGGTTCCAACACTTCGTGAGTTCATACTCAGGTTGCTCTCAACTTTCGTGCTAGCGGATGTATGTATAGAGAAGCCATTGAACAAAGAAATAGAGAAGTGTTACACTTTTTCGCTAAACAACGTCATTGAAGCTAACAAGCTATAGTTAATAATGAAACGCGTGACACTCTCATTTAGCATACGGTGAAAATTACATGAGTATTGTGAATCGTAGAAAATCTAAGAAATACAAGTTTTTTCAAAGAAGCTCCAATGTATTGGTCTGGGCATCACTGCTAAACATTGTCTCAACATCGTGGCATGTTTTCGCAGTGCACAAAAGATCCGAAGGTTGAGAACCTCCCATTTTTGTACGTTAATCTTTTTTTATTTGTTTTGTAAAATAATCCTTTTTTTAAGGGAAATCGTATACACCTTACGTTTAGATAGCTACTTCTTTACTTCATTCACATTACTGTGTATACTGACGCATCTGAACACATACTGTGTTCTAAACTGTTTCCGAACTTTAATAACTTTAATTATAGTCAATTTCGGTCCATAATCAGTAACATGTTCTATGTAATATTGTTGTCTATACATTGAATGATATATTTAAAATAAATACTATGTACACCTCAGTTCAAATTTGACAAAAAACCAATTTTTATGTCATGAACTATATCTATATATATATATACATTATATATATACATATATATCATTTTCTTTCTATCGAAAGTTACATAAAATAAAGTAATTACTTCATAAAAACATGTGGCTGTTGTTGAAATTTTACAGGAAGACTACCACGGATATATTGCATTTCACTTTCAATAAACAATGACGGAATATTTTGATTTACCTCTTAATATGGATAGAATCTGCAGAATTTGCCTTACAGAGGGTACTAACTTGACTCCTATTTTTTGTCCGACTCAAGAAATGAATGATTTTTCGGCTCTTCCACAAAAAATACAAGTTTGTGGATCAGTAGAGATTCACGAACAAGACGGACTACCCTCGTTAATTTGTGATATTTGTATTTATAAAGCAAGCGTGGCACATGAATTTAGACAACAATGTCAACATTCTGATGCTAAATTACGAATGTATTATAATAAACCAACTAAAACTACTATTGTGGTAACTATAGAACATATATATTAAGATGTTGCACGTTATATAGCAAATATAAATAATATTAAATATTGTAGGACACGTACACACAGACAGAATCGGAGATAAGAACATTATTGCCAAAAGAGCATGTTGATGAAGAGGACTATTTTGTAAAGGAAGAGATGCAAGTTGCATCAAACTCCCAAGAATATATACAAACTAATAATTCGTATTGTAGAGATGAGTCTAGTTTAAGTTCTAGCCAGATTGATATACAAGATGAGAAGCTTTTTATTTGTTCTATTGGATTCGAAGGACCTAAAGAAATTGAAAAGGGACCTTGTGCCTCAGAAAATACTACACATGAGGCATCTCTTGCGCAAGGAGTGACCAATGATATCCGTGAAACTATATCTATGCAAACTAAATCAGGGGAAAGTCAAAATATGAACCATGATATGGAAGTAGATGACAAAAAGCAGCAGCAGCAATTTTTGAATCAGAATATATTAAATGACAATGATAATAAAGGGGAGAATGAAATTTTACCGAAACGTACTTCTGCTAGGAAAGTAAAATTAGTGCCTATTAAAATTTACAGTGAAGATGAAATCGATGATAATTACTATGATTCAAGCAACGACAGCCAAGATTCCAGGGAATCAAAATTTAAATGCAAAGTATGTTCAAAGTGTTATAACACACAAAGAGGCTTAAAGAAGCATTCCCTTGTTCATGAAAAAAAACATAAATGTAATGTTTGTTCAAAAATGTTCTATAAATTAGAGAATATGGAGAATCATCAGAAAATACATGCATCGAAACCACTTGCCTGTCAATTGTGTCATGCATGCTTTTCCAAGCCTCAAAGTCTTGTGCGTCATTTAAATGCTCATACGGAAAAAGTGAACAATTTGATTAAACAAATTAGTACAGAAAAAAAAAAAAATAATAAGGAACCAAGGAAAGAAATAACCATTGATGATGACACAGATGATGAAAATGGTACTGTAAATGAAGTTTATGATTTCGAAAATGCACCTGAATTGTACAAATGTGAAATTTGTAGTCAGTACTGTTCTTCCCTAAAAAATCTAAAACGTCACACTCTTGTACATGGAGATAAAAAGTATTCATGTACTGTGTGCAAAAAATGGTTCTTTAGACCTGATACATTGAAAAAGCATGCGGAGAAACACGGTCATGGATTATTGGATAACTTAGTAGACGATAATAAGTTTTTCGATTCCGACGATGATTCGCTCCCAAATACTGTGCAGAACACTATGCAAGAGAGTGAAAATGGTAAGAAGGAAGACAGCGACGAAGATGGTTCTGGTGAATATAAATGTCAACATTGTGATAAAATCATGGCTACGAAAAAAGGTCTTAGACGTCACGTATCAATGCACAAACCAAAAGCTGAACCAGTTACTTGTGAAATCTGTGGGAAGGTATGCGCTAGTCAAGCCCGTCTTGTTCTTCATCAAAGGACGCATAAGCCAAAAGAGAAGGTTCCACGAGAATACTTGTGTCATATTTGTAGTAAAGTGTATCCGAGTAATTCCTCTCTAACGTATCACATGAGAACTCATACTGGCATTAAACCTCATGTGTGTAAAACATGCAACAGTGGATTTACTACAACAACCAGTTTAGCAAATCACATCAGAATTCATACAGGCGATAAACCGTTTGTTTGTCACGTATGTAGCGCAGCGTTTGCTGTAAGTTCAGCTTTCAGACGTCACTTGACTCGACATACTGGAGAAGCAAATTATTTGTGCAAAACGTGCGGTAAAGCATTTAAAAGACTAAGTACTTTGAAAGAACACACCTACACTCATTCTGGTGAAAAGCCTTATGTGTGTAAAACGTGCGGAGCTGCTTATAGTCATAGTGGTAGTTTGTTTGCGCACCAGAAACGTTGTCGAGCACAGTATGGAGAGATGGTTGTAGAAGAACATCACCATGCGGTTACTCATCATATTCATGTAAATAATGTGCAATCCGCAGTACGCTCACTTGCTGTGATAGGACAAATGTTTTAAACACTAAGATACGTGGTATTAAAACACAGTGATTTTTGCTTGCGCGTCGTATACATATAAAGAAAACTAATGTAAAATGGGCTACGATTCTTTGGATATATACCGCAATATTATTGTAGAAATTGTGCGCTTATGTAACTACATGGGCAGCTCTTTCTTTTTTACAGAGACAAATTATTTAAATACTCATGTATTTAAGCTCTCCAAACTACCACATTACAACAAAGTTAATATTCATTTAACAGTCATTGTGAATATTTTTAATCATTTGTGAATAGCTTTCATAATATAGTTAACTTTCATGACCATAAAGGTAATATGATTGTATGACTAAAATATACATATTTATTTATAGTGTCCCAGAATCATATTGAACACAGAAATTAATTATATTGTATAGAATTAATATGCAATTAGTTTTCTGTTATTGCACAGTAGAAATTTCGTTTTATTCATTTTAATCAAGTTAATCGCCATTAACTAAATTTTTTAAATGTTCTTCAGACAATACAAATGGTTAAATATTCTTGCACAAAAAAATCTATGCAAAAAATATGTATATGACAAGTACATATATCAATAACTTATTAAATATTTAGATTGTTACTTTCAATGCCATTCACAAGCATCTATTCCTAAGAATAAAAGTGTACAGCTTCAATTAAATTGTATAGTATAAAAACGAATAATTTTTCAACATGATTTTGGAACACTTTATGTATACATAATTATATATATATTTTTATATGTAACTGCATTAAAATAGGAACTTGTATTTTATTTTATATTTTGTGTTATTAATGATTTGCCTCTATTTCTCGATTAAGAAACTAAATTGAGAAATTTCTTACACTGACATTGGCAGTATTATAATTTTGTACAAATAAATCGATTCGTTTATTATATATATTAAATCATATGTGTATTATATACTTATATTATATTAAACACTTTATGGTTCGTATTATACATGTTTACTGCGTTTATGATATATGTAAAAATATATTGAAACAATCAAATATTAGAAAATTTAACCACGCATAATTGAATTTAACATAAGTATTCTATTTTCAATTTCATCTAGTTGTATAACTTGCATGGTCTAAAGATACAGAATTTACAAATTTATATATTGGTTCGTGTATTATTCAAGTCTTGTATTACATATGTGCATCTTGTTTATTATTAATCATTAACTAATAAGTGGCTTAAAATAGAATAGATGCTTAACCGAAAATGAAAGGTACAGATAAACAAAATTAAGTCTCTTTAAGACTTGTCTACTCCGTGAATAAATAATCATATTTTGAGTAATAGTTAAAAGCAAGATTCACTTTCAATAAATATTTTAATAAAGTAGGAGATAAAACATTATTTTATTACTGCTTATACATAATATCTTATATGTATATGAAAACATGCTTATGAATACATTTTACATTTGATGTTTTTAAATATTTACAATCAATTTATTTGTGTTATGTAAACATTGAAATACTGTGCCATTAAAATATTCACGTGATGCAAAATTGAAAGATTCACTTTTATACATACTATTTATGATGCGCTAAAAACTATTGTATAAGAACAGTTATCTTATATATTGATGTAAAAAGTGTTATTCATTTTAGAGAATGTCTGAAACTAATATCAATATGCAATAAATCATGAAGTTTTAGCGAAAAAAATGCAGAACTGAGGAACGGATCAAAATGATATGTTATAACCGATGTTTTTTTATAAAAAAGTATGTCTTAATATTTTATGAAAATAATTATGTAATCCTATTATTCATGGCAAACTTTTTTGACAGTTGCTTGACATTGCTTACAAAAATATATTTACATATTACATTTACATTGAAATGAACTTACAGAATTGTATAGATAACATTAAACATTAGCATGTTGTAGCAAGGCATAAACGCAGCTTCTAACAATAAGATAATTTGCTTTGACGCTTTTTCTTGAGTAATTTATAGCGACGCCAAATAGAAGCTCGAGTTCGTTTTAAAACTTTTGCTAATTCGGAATATTTCCGTTTCGCATCCAGATTTTCATTATGTTCCAAATGATCTATTATCATTTTATCCTCTTCTGGAAGAAACCTTAAAATATTAAGAGAAAATGTAACATTTAAAATAAAAGATAAAAACGCAGAACTTAAGGCCTTAAACTCGATATGAAAATGTACATCTTTTCTTAAAATTTGGTAGTTAAACATTACTTAAAGCAGCTACATAATAAAAAATTGGTGGACAACATGAAGTTTCCGATTTTTATTTCGAATTTTTTCTCTTAAATTTTGTATAAATTAAAATTAAATAATTTTTATGCCTAGATAGAGAAAATACAGATATAAATTACCTCCTTTGTACACGAGGTTCATATAAATTTCTAAATCTGTGGTATACACTGTATAAAGTCCTGTTTGGAATCCCATCTGCTAGAAATTGCACAAACTTTCGTCTTTCCTTTTTACTGCGAATATATGTCTGATTTCCCACTCGTAGACGTAAAAATGGTCCAACGTTTCGCCGTTTCCATTCATGCAACTAAAAGAATAGAGTATGAGCATTCTCGTGAAAGAGATAATATAAATATTGTGGTATTGGTTGACTTGTTAGATTATGTTAGCGGATAGGGCCAGGTTTGTTGGCAACTTTTAGTTTATTGTACTGTCTCGAAGTTTTTCGAGGCAGTTGTATGATAAGTATAGTGTGAATGAAGAGTGTTAGTAGAAACGTTGAATGTGGATCGAGTTAATGTTTATCTCGAAGAAAGAGTGTATGACTTTGAGGTGTGAAAGATATGTGTTTGGAACTGAGTACTTGAGAAGATCGTGTGAATGGAGAGTGCAGTGACCCAAAGAATGACTGCGGGGTGTATCCTAAAAGAGTGAGAGCAAATGAGAGATAGAATGAAAGAGTAACTAAGAGTGAAAGAATATATAGAGTGGCTGATGCATATACGTGGCAGAAGAGTTTGGGAAGCAGAATAGTTCGGTAGGAATAGTAGAATAAATGGAGAGAGAGTTGCAGAGAACAGAGAGTAGTACTGAGTGTGAGAGAATCATGAGTGTGTAATAAAGCTTAATAAAGCTGTTAATGGTTGAAAGAAACCGGAGTCTCACTATCAGACCTGTTTTCTGCTTGATTAAGAAGTTTACTAAAACTAACTTCTACAATATTTTTCATTGTTATTCAAATATATTTACATGAAAAAAATGTTATGACCAACATACCTTACAAAATGATTTCCAGTTCTTCGCAATAATTATGTCCTCCGATGGATGATAGTAGCCTTTTGTGAGAGGTACTATCTTTTGAAATTTTTCAATTTCCTTGCGTGTTGGAGGTCTAGATCCAGCACGGGACTCAATTTCATGTTGTGGTAACACAGGGTTTATCAACTTTATACGTAATTTTTTGAAATACTGTACTACAGAAAAACTTCAATTAATGTTTTCTAATATAATATAATATTGTCTCTAATACAAGTTAATATTAAACAAGAAATTAGTAAAGACATTACTTTTATATCATCGCTGGAAAGTGTACTTGCTTCTTCAAGCTCCCTTGCGAGGAAATCAGCATCGCTCGTTTCCATCTTTGAAAGCGTATTCCAACTCTAAAATATTCAACACATTAAACAAAGAAGAATTTGTGTACATAACATAGTTGTACAAAATAATACAAAGTGTTTGTTGGAATTGTAATATCTTACAAGGCTAATATATTTCAGTTGATTTTTTATTAGTTAATAATACAATTGATTATCATCGATATATTTAATATATAATTTATTCCGTTGTCATTATTATTATGAAAAAAATGGAAACTATAATTTGTTACTTAATTTAATCGATATAGCATAAAATTTATTTTTGACACTTAGAATTGTACAAATTTATTATCATAGGTCACACAGAGATATAGCAAGGTCGTAAAATCACTTGAAATACTTTGCGCCTTTAAACTTTCTCATAGGGCGTATGATATACGATGTAGGCAGTTAAATGAGCTTAGTGTATCCATTTAAAATGTTTTAAGATTTTAAGTAAAAATGTTTATGATTGCGTTAAAGCAAAGATGTTTTGTTTGACATCATACTTACTAAAAATAGGTAGAATGTATCTAAGGATGCTGGAAAGTGTCAAAATAAGCACGTGTCCCGAACCACTGATATATAAGAAGTGTGATATTTCATGTATTCCATCTTTCAGAAGAAACCGTTTAGCTGCCTGTATGGGGATTGTATACAACGGTTCTTTACTTCTGTTGCGTATCTATTGGTGGGATATAGGGAGTTTAAGCTGGTTCGGATGCCTGTTGAGCGCTGTATCGCACTGCTTGTTGAGAAACGCCGAAGATTCAAAAATTTTTGAAAAGAATCGAAAGAAATACTTTGTGAAAAACATCGACTGTTTATTGATCAAGTTAGAAATATTGATAGTTGAAGCAGTGGTATTGATCTCCTCAAGGGATAATATTGAACGGTTTCAGAAATAGTATTGATCTGACTACGAAGGTGTTCCGTAGCTATTGGTGGGATATAGGGACTTTCTGTGGTCGATGCTTGTGGAGCGCTCAACCGTTATGCCACAGCACAGCCTATTCTAGAAGTAGCCGTGCTGAAGGTAAAAATGGTAACACCGCGAGAGTCCGGCTGTGATATACAGGGTGGCCCGCAAGTGTCGCAGTATTTGTAATTTTCTTTTAGCTGAGGTGATGCTGAACAACTTTTTCCATGACCAAAATATGCTAAGTAGCTTCGGTTTTGAGTTATTAACGAAAAACACTGACCAATGAGCGCGCCCGTATAGCGCGCGCCCAGGCACCACCGCACGCGTTTGTCATCGGGTGCATCGAGGGGCAACGTACGGCAAATATTACATCATCTTAAATTAATAATAATGTGTAATGATTCGTTATTCACGAATAACAATTTAATTATCAAGCCGTTTAATAACTGTTCCATACTTTTATTCCTTATCCGAAACGTATGAAGTATTTTATTACTTATTAAAACAACGTTTCGATAATTAATGTTAAAAAAAGATAGGTAAATAAACTTATCCTTTCGTTCACGAAGTAACCTGCTTCGACGAAAGTGGGTCCTTGGCCGTTGATCATTGTACCGATCCTGACCTATCTTAACAATTTTATGCTTTATATAATATACTGACGAGATATATGAATAGACAAGTCATCTTATGGACTTTCGTGGCCCAATGTGACTGACATACCGACTCAGAAATCCAACGCTGATTCGAGCGTCCTCTGCACATGAACAGTGATCACTTGAAGAACTATTATTTACTGCAGTAGTGTTGGGGCAGGTTTCATGCGAGGGCGTGAATATATTAAAATGTTTTGGGAGGGAGAGATCAGGAAAGTTATTTCTCGGGCAACGTTTCGGTAGAAAAATTGAGCTACGGTGCCTGGTCGCGAGAGGCACTTCTGTTTGGTTCGAGTTGAGTCGAAATCACATCGGGGCGATGAATTGCGTGTGTCGCATATAGCGCACTTTTTTAAAATATTTATTTTCTAGTCCAAAAATCAATTGTTTTAAACATCTTGAATATGCTACATTTCAAATAAGGTGTTTCAGATACCCCGTTTAACATTAACACACCTTTACATATAATTGCCACAAAATATTTAGTAATATAAGAAAAATAACATAATAATAATTTTCTGGAAAAAATGTAATTAATTGTAGTACATGTTTTGTAATGTATTTTATTTTTATTCTAAATCGTAATATTTTAATACAATGCAATGTACTTTTACAGAATCGAATAGATTTTTTTATAAAAGTGAATTTGTAACACTTTGCTCATAAAATAAAAATTTGAGGATCTTTCTTCAGTTTCTTATTTTCAGTTTTTTCTCAGTTGCAAATAATCACGATAGTTGACTTCCAGCTAGGTGAACACCAAACCTACGAATAAGTAGCTATGATTATTATTAACATAAAAGGAAAGAAATTATAAATGCCTTACTTTCACTTTAGTTTCATTGCCACTACATCTTTATGTGTATATGTACATAAGGACTTGACTTATATACGTATATACATAAATACGTATGTATACATATACATACATTACAGCTGTACTTGGTAATGTTAACAGGATTGGCCACGTGAAGGCATGAAAGAAGGACTTTACAATCCCGGAATACACTCAACGTTCGTATAATTAAAATCCATGCGTTAATGATATAAATATAAACATTGTATAACGAAACATGCGTCACCCTGATCTGGCAAATGTCGCTACGAGGCCGATAGGCGAGCGGGACCTGTAAACATTTCGAGGTCGTAAAACGGACCCTTGAAGAGACTGCGTCGTGGGACCGCGGGCGCGCCTTCTCGGCGGGCAAGACTGCAACGACGAGGCACTCTTTGGGAAACGGTCGAATAGAGCAGACCGATTGTAACCTAACCAGTGTATTAATACATAAATAGCTATACTTGTTATCGTGGACGAATTTTGCTATCGCCTTCAATAATTGCGTCTTACATTAGATTATCTAGAACCTACTACACAAGAAAGAGAAAAGAGGGAAAGGAATTAGTTATTTAATTATATACAAATTAATTAACTAATTCTAAAGAAACTACTTTCGCTAACTTATTAATAAATAAGTGCAATAATTATTTTATTAGAATTAACCTACTTACTTGTACGCCTGAATCTTGCAGTTTATATCACTTTTAAATTATTAACTACACACTTTCTATACTAGTTCACCGAGCGATGAAAAACTGAGCGACCGAATTCAACGACCCAACCGACAATGCGCGACTAAACTCGATGACTACAATGTTGTCAATATCGCGGAGACCTTCCAACATCATGGATGTCGAATGCATTCTTATGTTTATGAAGATACAGTAAAATTTCGAGTAGTGCACTTCGCTCGGAACCGAATGCAAACAATAATCGTTTGTAGATACGTTTATCGCAGGAATTGCCTTATATTAGTAAATGAGTTACTTCGTTTTTTTTTTTTTTAATTAAAGTTTAACGTGGCATCGACACCAGGGTCATTAGCACTTCGTTATTGTTATTAGTTGAATATAAATAAGAAATTGCGTCTTTCGTTAACGATAAAATTACTCCAAGGAAAAAGATAATTAAAGAATTTGTCTAGTAACTATACAATTAACAATTGTAGTATACAATTATCGTCACTATCTTTTTCATTGTGGCAACTTTATTGTTTGAGTGTTAAAAAAATATACATCTCTTAGCCCAATTTTTTTTTTGTCATTTATCAGAAAATAATGTAGAGTATAACTTTAAAAATTATTTCATTTATTGATAGTACAATTGAAATAAGAAAACTTGTTATCATGTGTTTCTTTAATTAAAAGATTTTTAATAAACATTAAATGTTTCATATCCTCTGTTGCCTTTTATTACGGCAAAGAACAAAAGAATTCTGTAAAATTATTTAATTTTCGCATCGTTTTCTATAATCTGTTGGTAACGTTGCGAGTGACACGGAAATGGTAATGGGTCCCCGGGACCCAGAAATCGTGGCCGAAAAAATACATTGGATGAGTTGTCTATTCCTATATCTCGTCTCTCCAGCCGCGTATCTATCGGTATTATCATATCGGCGCAGAAAAAAACTGTTGCAATACCGACCAGCCAAATCGTCGTGGTCACGTGCCGTGTCTGCCCCGAAAAGCAATGAATTGTCAGGTTGACGTTTATAAATAGTAGAAGAATCTCTCATAAACCTTTAAATTCTGATCTAATATTATGAAGGTACTTGATATATGTTGAGTAATATTACTTTTAGCAAGACGCATATGGGGTGAAATATTTAATGGGACACACTCTATATCGAATTAATTGTTCTAACTTAATAAATTAGGTAAAATTTTGCTACATAAAATAAAATTAAAAGTACATTTTTAGTTTACTTAGATTCGGTGATTTTTAATCTTCAGATATATAATTTTATGTAATCTTTTGATCTGTTGCACTTACATTTTTGGTTAATCATTACAGATATAAAACTAATTTGGAAAAATGTTTCTTTGGGATACCTTGAAGAAATAGAGGTATGAGGACAGAAGTTAATTACGCAAGTAGAACTCTTACTCAAAATTGATAAAAGTCTGTACAGCATGGCTTCAGCTTCAAGTACAAGTGCCCGAAGTTTATTTGTTGAATCAAAAATGAGGCTGGCCGATAGAGTGCAAGTTAACGTAAATAATATTGCTTCCCTTGCAAGACAAATACAACGAGGTTCGAAGAGTAGCGAGGTAAAAAATTTTACATGGTTTCTATATAACTCTGTACGCATTTTGTAAGGGATACCCTTTCTCTTTAACTAAAATTTTCTTACAGGTATTAATGCATAGCGCAAAAAATTTTTCTCAGCAAGAGCACAGCCTAGAAACTGCAGAAGGTAACTTAAAAAAAATTGCTTTTATGACTACTCATTTAGAGTACCAAATGGACTCCATAAACCGAAGTTTTATAATTTTAGAAGAAGTTACTGAACAAGTACGTGCTATGCAAAGATAAATTCACATAATTTAATTATAATATTTAATGTATTACATACTTAGTATATTTCTATCGCATTATTATTGTTAGTTAATGCTAAACAGGTTTACAATTAACAGAGGTCTTAAATTTATGGTTGCATATAATTTTAGAAATATTTTTTTCAATTATATAATTCATTATAATTTGAAAAAAGGTTCATTACAATTTTTCGAAATAATTATTACTTTGTTCTACATTGTTACTTAATCTGTGTTGTATATATAATGCATTAAAAATAGTAACCATTATTATATTCTTCTCCTTAAACATTACCAGAGTGCATAATTAATGTTTAAAAATATTTCATGTACGAAGAATGTATTTAAATATGTTGTATCATCCTATGCAATGCAATGATACCGGTTATGTGAGTTTCTAGGAATCTTAAGAAAATTTAATATTAATGAAAAGATCTGTAATAATAATAAATTGATACACGAAGAGGCATGTGCATTATATTTAACTTATCCCTCGAATTTACGAACCATTTGATGCCATTCTAAAAGATAAAATTTGATTTCAATTCATATTTTTCTGAAAAAATATAATATGTATATAAATACACATGCTCTTTTTTTTACTTAAAATTTCACAATTTTATTGAAATATTCTATAACGCTTAAATTGATTACTTACAAGTGTAATATTATAAGATACTTAACCAAACGAGAATTTTATGAATTTAGGCTACATACACAAGATACAATTTGCTAAATAATTCATCTTTGTCATGAGAGAGGTTTTCAAAAAGTTATGCGTAAAATTAATGCATGATTTATCAAGGATATAGAATATCATAATGACCAGGACGATAAAGTAAATGAACAGCTGGGGTGGCACCTTCTGGGAAATCGTGTGCTGTTACTTCAGTTCCTGCACCTCGATCCATATAACGAACCCTCACTCCAGTGCCTAAAGCAGTACTCATAGCTATAATATGAATGTGATCAGATTCTTTGTACATTGGTTCTACTTCCTATAAAGATAAATATTAAATTACAAGAGGCACAATGGTTTTCTTCTAATAAAAATTATACGTTGTGTGAGCACCCATTATTAGCACTTCGTTTTATGAATCTTATTAAATATATATTTTCTGCTTATGTTAAATATAAATGGAAAATAATGTTTGCAATACTTGCCTGACGGCAGAACTCTGAAACTGTACGTTCTCCTTCAATAAAATGCTGATAAAAATCAGCTTCCCTACGTAATTGTCCAGAAGTAATTAATCTAAGGTACACAACAACATAATCTGAGCAACCTTGTTCATTGAAAAGTTTGTGAAGTTCAATGTAACTTGACTCTGCATCTCCACCAACTTTGTCAATTACATCCATAAACTGTAATGCATTTAGGTTTCTAATAATACTAACAACCCTTTTAATATGCAACATTGCAATTCATTACTATCGTTTGCCCAATGAGACGAGAGAATAGACAGTACAGGGCAGGTCTGAATCACAGATTTTGAATCCTTGTGACTTAGAAAACTCCAACTTATTTCGTAACACACATACTACTCATACACTTCACCCCTAAACGCGTCTACTCTTTCGTCTTGTTGGACAAACTATAGACGATTTATGAATACCGATGTTTACCGTATCATGAAAGTCTTCAACTGTAAATTGAGGAAAACCTAACGCTACCAAACTGTCTTTACTTTTTAACGCAAGCTCACGAAATTTGTCATACTCATCCTTATTTCCAATTAACTTTTCAAGATATGCATAACTAAAAGCTCTGAAAAAGCAATTTCCGTCTGGTCTAGTCCTCCTGATATTTGAATATTTTTGAGCCAACGCTTTGGCTTTCGATAGGTATACATCATCCTTGGAATATTCGCGTTCCAAACTTTTTATAGATTCCTTTTCTCCAACTAAAGCGATCGACTCAGAAATCTAGAAATATAATATAATTTCATTCTCTGTTTGCACCAGCTAATGAATAGAAACCAAAGAAATAAAGATCGATTTTACAATAATTATATGTTTGTCTATAATTAAAATTCGTATAATGTAATAAACAAAATTCTTATTAGGAATGAAAAGTAAAAGGGAAACCTGAGTATTATTAACAATTGTTTAGAATAATAAATAGCATTTTGTAATTTCAAGCAAAGCCATATAGGCACATTGACAAGAAAAATTGTTAATAAATATATATAGAGTGTGACAAAAAAGAATATTAACCTCCATTTCGATTCGCCTTTGTTGTTGAAGAATCAACTCATCTTGGTTGACATCTGTAATAAAACGAATATGATAAATTATATATCGACACCTGCGAATTGTAATTTACGTTTAAGAACCTGTATTTTCCATTAAGTGCTCTTTGCAAGATTTCTCTTCCATATTTCAAAAGATTTTCATTAATTTTGAAACGACTGTCAAATTATCAGTCGTAAATAAAAGCCCGATGTCCATGTGGAAATTGAAAAGACATTTACCGTTGTATTATAACGTTTTAGATTGGTAACTATATTCCTTAAAATAGGGTGGATGTATAAATATTTAGTATATAGCACGCTTCTCACTAATTTCTTTTCAAGTTTTGTCTACATTATATATATAATTTTATTGAAAAGAAGTCACGAAAAGGAAATTTTAGTTCCTTTTTCTTTAAAATTAAACAATGGAAACATGATATTTCACTACTAGATTGAAGTGACTTAACCCGGGAAATATTGAATGTTGTATAATTTCGAACATTTATTCTCAATTAAACTTGAAATCCGAAAATGTTAACGTTATATTGAATATAATAATAGAGAAATTATAGAAATGAAGTTAAACAGCTCTTTGACCAATTTTAATGGTACATATAATTTTGGTACATATAATCATTACTAAACTCGGTCAAAATATTATTATTATTTAATAAATATTCCACAAAATGAATATGAAATAATGTCATGTTATATTTTATATTTTTTTTTAATTACATTCAGGGGATGTTGTACGTTATCGATTAGTTGAATTGTATCGAAATTATCTCGATAAAGCTGGGATCACGGTCACTTCAATGCAAGTCGAGGTAAATATGGCAAATTTTGAAAATGAGGGGAGCACAAGTGACAAAGAGTTAAATGAAAGTAATATTAGTACCGGAGGTGAATATTCTCAGGATTCTCAAGATGAAGTAGAAAATAATGCTCGAACCGATGAAGAGCAGAAAGAAAAATTGGTAAAGTTACCATTAGGTAGGATAAAAACAATTGTGAAAATGGATCCCGAAGTAAATATGGTTAACCAAGAAGCGGTGTTTTTAATAGCAAAATCTACGGTAATTATAAAGCATATATTGCATGTTTACGACCTATTAATATAATAATTTCTATCCAGAACAACTAGTAAGAAAATATATAGATCAAATTTGGTCCCGACTTAATATTTTAATTTAATCATTATGGTTTCATTGTAATATTATTTACGGGATTACGCATTCGCCGAATAATTTGCTGGAATTAAAATATTTGCAATATTTATTTTAATAAAATATGAATGGTTTGTACCTTAATTGTTACACCATATGTTTTATTACAGGAACTTTTTATTGATTCTCTGACTAAAGAATCGTATAAATATACAGCACAAATGAAAAAAAAGACAGTTCAAAAAAGGGATGTAGAAAGTGCAATTGATAATGTTGATGCACTTGTATTCTTGGAAGGAATGCTCGAATAAAATTCGGTTGCATTGAATTTTTGTACTTTTATACAATAAAACAGTAATATTATTTTTATATCTTTCGAATAAGAGTACAGCGTGTCATTGATAAAGCGATTTAAAATCAATCTTTATTACACAACGTACAATTCGAATAAATATAACAGGGATTAAACTATATTGAACTAACATGTAAATAATAAGTATGTAATAATAGATTGTTGAATTCTTAAAGTATAAGGATACAACAATAAGAATATTAAAGCTAACTTCTGTATATCTAAATTAAAAATACAATTGTTGATCATTCATTTAATCTAAAATATAATTCAATCAAATATCAGAACTATTTCTGTAAGAAAGATACAAAAATAAATCCGAATTACATGAAGGTGCTTTATTGTGCATTCTCAAGCAGGAAAACATTCTTCCTTGTTTTGTATGTCAGAGAAAGGTATTGGTCAAAAATGTATTTTACTATATTTATACTAAAATTTATATACTGCATACTTAACACGTATCTTTATTGTAAAACTCGTTCAATACACATTCATATATAATTTCATCTGCATATACAAAGCATTGTATAATTTCAAACCTATCATACAAAATTTTTTCAGTAACATATGAGTCAATGCATTGGTATAAGTATGTCAATATTATTTTTGTTAATGTATCGTTAATTAATGGCTCATTAATAGTTATCTGTACTGTTGTATAATGCAGAATGAAATTTTGTACATCACAATTACCTTTAATTTTCAATTTTACCTTACCATTTGTGTACAGTCTAAAGTATAAGCATATTGCATCAAAGAATATTCTTTACATGAAGAGGAGTATTTAAAAATTCTACCTAATATAACTTATGAATAACACAGAGAGAAAAAAATCAGTCTTAGTTCAAATCTGCCAATTATTTAGGTTTATTTTACTACCAATTGCAAATGTTCGGAGATCAAGATTTAAAATAAATAATGGTGTAAAGGTACACAATTGCTGGAAACAAAGATTATTATTCAATGAACAATGGCATTCTTTCGCTATTTTGAGAAATAAAAGTTTATCTGTTTGATAAAATTATGAAAAGAAATGTCATAATTTTATAATAAGTTATTTTTTAGTAGTTTTAGTGTCGTTGGTACTTTCTTTTAGATATAGCTATTGCTCCTTTACCATTTATTCTGTACATTAGATTGATTCAAGAATTTCATCAAATGTGCCAGTTTGATTAATCTAGAGTATTTTAAATGATCCAATTTAAATAAACAATCAGAAATTCATAATAAAAAGATTATATAAAATGGATATTTTTTATATTTTGTTTTTACGAAAAATATTCCCTTTCGTCGATCACAGTTCCAGTAGCATTTTTATAATATTTGTCGTAGATTTACAATATTATCAATAGGGAACATAATAACCAAAGTACTAAAAAAAAAATAGTATGGTAGTTCAATAGCAGATATATGTAGCATTAAATAAAACTGATAGAAAATATTTAATGGCCATCTTGTTCTCCATATATCATATAATTGTACAGATAGATTGTTTAGAAAACAAATTAAAAGGGCCATATTATGTATTTAATTTTATCTGCGACTTAAAAATGTACAGACAACGCTTATTGCTTCATTATTGTAAAATTGGAAACTTCCTGTAATGCTAATGACATATACCAGCCAAATGTACTGTTACATTCAACAATGTTTGCTTAATTTATTCGACTACATTAATTAAAATATTTTCGAATCAGACAATCAGAATGATACGCTAACTTGTAATCTCGTTCTAGAACTAATATTCGAGAAGAACGAATACTTTTTAGAGGATCTGTATAGCTGTCCCATTCTGTACATAAGATACTTCATAACACTCATGAGAAAATTTACCAGTTGCTTCGAGGGGGTGACTCCAAATAGAAAATATATTTTGGATACTTAGTTATTAATGGAAGTTCTTAATTTGAACAGATTGCGATCTGCTTTGGCCACCTAAATGAATTTCTTTTCTGCTATCTATATTAGATATGATCTTTCTGCATTTTCGGTATATTTCTTTGTTAATACAAAAGGCTATTAAAATTATCATTAACAAAATTATATGTAGTGGTTCTTGGCGAAATCTTTGCAACATTATGCAAACTCTATCCTCCTCCAATTAAAGCGCAAAACATTGTCTATGTAATGTTTTCTATTTGAAATCACCATACCCCCGTCATTTAAATGACTGACAAATTCTTGTATAAGCATTATGAAAACTTCACCGTTAATTTTATGCAAGAACTAACATTTTTAACTATAATGGACAAAGTAATCATGTTTAAAACAGAAAAATTCATTAATGATAAAACGATTTTTCATACTTATATTACACGGTTATTACATTTTATAAATAGTTTGTGTACAATAGTTTATTGAAAGTTGACACATTATTCGAAGCGATTTAATGTATAGAGATTCTGAGTTGCTTTCATTGCTTTTCAATTTGCTTAAGTCCAGAAAAAAACGATTAAAACAACTTACTGTAGCTACACTTTGCATACTATGTTAAAACGCTATTGTAATATTTATAATCGAGTATTATGTTTGGAGTAAATTGAATGATGATTTATGCTTTCATAAGTATCGAGATTTTTCGGTTTAGAGACTTGTCTGCAATTTACTTCACAATTTCTGTTAATATGTTCTCTATCTAGAAATCTATTGTAAAACTTATTTGCACGTAGGATTTTATATTCCATATTAAACTCAGTAAATTTCAACATCTCTAATACGATACTCAATTTTTGCATTTTAAAATACATTCGAGTTTTCGTATCTTATTCATCTAGAAAAGTACAAGTTACTTTCATGTACAAATCAATGGTTATTGTAATATTTGTTTTAAATCACGGTTTTAATATTAAAACAAATGTTCGTCACCTATTAAATAAATTTAACGTTGCAATGTTTCTTTTTGCATAGATATATACAATTTTTAAAAATAAACTTGTTTGCATTGCAATAAAAATAAAAACCTATTTTTTGGTGACACAACTAAGCCTTTATGAAATTCATTCTAGTATGATTTCAATATTGTGCTACAGTTACCAAACATTATGCATATTTGTAAGACGGACAAAATTAATAGAATTCATTAGAGATTCATGTATATTACCGTATAATTACACATGATGGATGCTAAAAGATTATGAAGTAACTTGCCACATTTTTTACTTCTTGCGTTTAGTTTTACGACGCTTACTGTCTCCCCCGTAAGAATTTGGATCCGATGGACTTGAATTTCCGTTCTTGCTATGGTTGTATAAATTATTTAAAAAATCTTCAAAATCTGCTTCACTATCCAAGATGAAAAATTATTTATATCATTATATGTTATACAACATTTGAAAGCCACAAATCTTTTGTAAATTTGACGAAAGCTTAATACCTTGTATTTGGATCTATCTGTTGACGTTTTTTACCACTGCTGGCAGTTTGCGACGACGGTCGTTGGCCTAATACAATTCTGTACTGCACGCTATGTGTATTTGCTCTCAGGTGTTTTAAATTGCCAGCTTGACATGCTGCCCAATCAGTAACATCATATACAGCTCCTTCCATACAGGCATAATAATGCCAAAGGAATCCCATTAAACGGGATTCTGCCCATATGTCTCCCTAATTCATTTGAATAGACATATGTGAATGCGACGAACATAATCCAATCATTGATAACAATGAAATACAAAAAACATATAAATGCGACTCTAATATTCACCTCTTTTGCACTATGACGTATTTTACACTGAGCACAAAATCGCGCTGCATAACAAGGACGTTGCGTCGGAATTCTTTTGTGCCTCAGACCGCAATTTGTACATCTTATCGTATTTGCTGCTTGTTCCATTTTCCTATGAAGTTGGGAGAGTAAATCACTTAATACACCCCAAGCTGCTTCAGCTTGCCTAGTCTGATCAAACGCTTGTCTGCGTTCCTAAAATGTTGACAGTACAGTACAATGAAAGGAATGAAAACAATGCCTTTCACAAATAAAAATATGTAGTACCGGTTCACCAATTATGTCAAATGCGTGTACAAGTATTTTGAATGCTTCCTCTGCGCCAGGCTGATTATTTTTGTCAGGATGAACTAAGAATGCTTGTCTTTTGTAGTACTTTTTAATGTCATCATCTGAACATGTGGGCGTCACACCGAGTATACTGTAAGGGTCTTTTCCTTTGCAAGCTAGCAATCTTTTCATTGCTTCTTCACCAGTACTGGGTAATGCAATATTGGCTTCAAGACCACCGCGTATCCAATTACTATTTTCTTCTTTTTCCTCGCTTTTAGTTTTTATTTTACGCCAGAAAGCAAATTTACTATTTCCAAACCAATTATCCAATTGTTTGCCCACAGCATTTAAAATGCGCACTTTTGAAAATGTCATGGCCATGTAAACCCAGGAATATTTTAAATACAATATAGTATGATACCATCCACATTTGCCACTAGGATTCAAACATGATAATATATAATTATTTCAATTGCCTAAACATATCGAAATACACAGTAGCAGAAAATTATATATAGAATGTACACTGAGTTCTACTTACAGAAGTATCATAAGATTGGCACTCATACTAACTACATCGGATATTAAGTGTAGTAACCAATGAAATATTTTTAGTACAATTTTAATCCAATGAGTGGCATACTTGTTTAAACTTTTGTACAAATCTTTCACTGGAGATTCTCTATTCTCTCTTCTTCGGTTTCTCTGAGCCTTTTTAATTTGTTGGGTTTTTTCAGCCGGAAAACGTTTGGAAATCTTTTCCTTGGCAACTTTTTTTTCTTCTTTATTCATCTTGTTAACAATCTGTTGGTTTTTCTCTATTTTTTCAGGCGAAACTGTTTGACTAGAGGTATTTATCACATTTAGATTGTTATTTATTTGTATAGGGCGTTTAGGCATGTTCCCAGTAGATTTTGTGGTGTTGTTTTGTATTTTTGTATTATTAAGTGCTTCCCCCCTTTCTACTTTTTTTGTCATTTTAGAAACTTTCTTCTTTCCAAATTGATTGGAATTATCAAAAGCATTTATGTCATGAGATTCGGTTGGCGAACCAAGATTATCTAATGATACCCATCGCCTCGGGAGATTCGAATTATTTTTCTCTAATACTTTTTGTGGTATTTGTATTTTTGGAGAATTATGATCATCACTTCCGGACGAATTTTGCCTTTTCAATGTTGTAGCCTTAGATTTGTTTTTCGAGTTCTTATTAGAAATCTTTTTGTTAATAGAGTCTGTTTTGGGTTTTATAGATTGAACTGTTAACGGAGACAGAGGCATTGGGGCAGATTTAGTTAAAACGTCAGAATAGGAAGGTCTCATCGGTTTTACTTCTGCTATCACCCGTGGTTTTTTATGTTGAGAATCCATCGAACTTCTAGGTAATTCTTCCGTATCTCTGATATCTGTGTTTGTTTGCGGTACCGGAGTTACATTGGGAGATCCACCAAATGGGCTATAGGTACCGGATTGATTTGGTACCCAATTACCAACTAAATTCTCAATTAATTGCTTTCCATTAAAATTCTGCGCAGGCATCTCGGATGGCACATTCATGTGCCGATTGTTAAAAAGACCATACTCTCTATCAATTAAGTTTTGATTTCTATAAGGTGTCATGTTCGATAGCTGGCATTGTTCAGCCATGATTTGCGAGGCATTTCCATAAATGACATTGATGTAATTGCCGCCTCCAACGTCTATGGTGCCAATCAGATCATTATTCTCATTTATGCCTAAATGATTTACCACTTGTGATGAAAAATAGATCGACTCTGCAGTAGAATCATAATTTGGCATATCTTGCATGTATAGAGGGTTACCCATTGGAGTCATAGGTTGCATCGCAGGTGGATTAGAATGAGGTGCTTGATTTGGAATATAATGTCTAGGTTGACCTGAAGAGTAATCTCCCCAATTATGAGATGTTGCTTGTTGGGGATTTATACCAAACGGGACATAATGACCATTTGAACTTTCTAGGTCTGAAGTCATAGCCTCAATAATTTTATCTATAGACATACATTTGAAGCCGGACTGCGATGGCTGTTGCTCTGCCATATTGTGGTGAATAGTCTTTAAAAAGAAATAAGAAAGATACAATTTAAAATATGTGTATCGATATTTGTAACTAGTTCTATATTAGAGGATAACAGAATAAACAACAAAGCTTACGCTATTCAACAAAAATATTTCTTTACATTAAAAATAATGAATAACTTTGTAATAAATGTCTGGCATGCAATTTTAATAAAAAAAAAATTACATACATGTATGTGTATAAAAGAAATGTAAGAAATTTCCAAAACAAAGGAAATGATATTGATGTGAGAGAGTTTCATTTAAACTATTAATGGTGAACGAAATGTTTGTACATAGTTCAGTAACCTAAAACAAATATTTCTTAGTGTAATAATAGTAAATATAACGATGCAATGCTTACATTTTGTCGGCGAAGTATATCACTCTATTCAAAACAAACAGTTTACATTCTATTCAAAACAAACAGCTCCTCTTAACATATTGCAAAGAGGATATCATATTCAAGCGATATATACAATTTTTAACTATATACCATGCGGTTAATACAAAATCAGTCACTGTATTTCTTCGTGGTCCGCACTACTAGTAGCAGATTCATAAACGGATCACATAAATAGTTTTCTTTCTGTATACATACAACCATGTATATATAATATTATTGCGAAAAGTTCCTAGATAAACGGTACGTCCAATTATTGAACCGTTATGGCTTCGTTATATGGAATCTTAAAATAATTCTTATTAAGAGATCCGTCGATCTTTTCCATTATTTATTTTGATTGACCTCCTTGTTAAAAACGATTAAATATGTATTGCCATTTCCTTACTTGCAAACGAAAATCTGTATCTTCTTTACCAGCGGTCTGTTCCTATTCTTACTAGTTTATCCGTGCTCCGCATATATATTATTCTTAAAATAAATTTATTTATATTTTTACATTCATATACTTTTATATTGCGAAAATATTAATTCTAGTATTGTCGACAATACTGACGTCGGAACCGATTTTATATCATTTCATGTAATCTTTTTCTAAGATAATATAACTACGTTGCTGGAGAGTTCTGAATACTAAATTTGTGTCTTCCTTTTTAGAATTTACATTTATACATTATACAGATACTTATGACTTATATTTATCTACACCTTAACGGTCCTGTTACATTTGTATCCAATGTGAAAAATTGGCGTTTTTGTTAATAAATTTTGTTTATATATTTATTTTTTTATAATATATATTTGAATAAAATTAAATCAAACGTAACAATAACATCATATATAATACGTTGATACCTCGTGCACAATAAATACGAACGAAATATTTAAATGGCGATTAAAAGAATGTATACCATTCAGTAAAGATTAGTACAATGTTGTAATCATTAAACGGAACCAGTAAATGCAAATGAGAGCATTCCAATTATTAAAATAATAGAATACTCTATGTCCGTTGATAAGTTACAAGGTTCTCTTCCCCTTTTAGGTTGGCAAGCGCACATTTCAATCGTGTAACCATCCACCTAAAAACAAATAGCAACAATTCAGATTTATAATAATCACATACTTTTGGAAATAGAAACCAGCAATATTTAGAATCATATGACGATATGACTTTCTGTCGTGTTAAGCAATTCGATTGCGATTCCTTTTTTCGCAAATCAGACATATCAAAAAAATTATACAATAATTCTCCTTGTTTGTTAACTACTACAGAGTTATTTACACTTTGTTCGTAACATCCTGATGTGATAGGGTCTACTTTGTCCTCTATGGCTTTCCCACAAAATAATGATGTATTAACAACTGCAATCATTTTTAATATTATAGAAGCAACTTTATATATTTTTATGGTATTATAATATATACTTACTTTGATTGTTATATGTAAAGGTATACTTTATACAAACATTACCAGATGTGACACTACATAATGTTGAATTATCTCTATTTTTCCATAAGTCTGTTGTATTTGGTGGCTTTCCTAAAAGTTGAGTACTATTGATTACAATACCTTTGCATTTGCATCATGAGACATGTATCATGAAAATATACTAATGGTAAATCGTTGTTGTTCAACAATATTTTTGGAAATAACCATTAAAATATGTACGTACTAATATTAATATTACTTTGTACGAAATTAGACAACTTTACCTGTCCGAAATAAAGGTTCGATACAAGGAACACCTTTGAATAAAGAACAATTATATCTATCAGGTTTACTATCAAACACAGGTGCTACCCAAGTAAATTGAAAGCAGTATGGTGCCTCATCTGATCTAACTATAAGGAAGATATTAAATGTAATTCTAATATTCGTTTTTAAACTTGTAAAAATTAAATAATTTAAGTATAATCACCCAAGAATAAAACACCCCCACAAACAATTAAAAATATATACAAATTGTTCATGTTGAAATATTCATTACTTTAACCACTCGATTCTATCGTTCATTGTGGCCAGTTCACAGGGCTTATCAGATAAAATAGTCTTTATCATAGTTGCTCATCACATATCTGATATTGCATTATAGCGCCATACAAAACTATAATCTAGGGTGTAAATATTAATAAATTCGGCTGTGCATTAAATATGAAAGAGATTCGTATAAATTGGTCTAATATATTTCCGATATAAAATGTTATATTTAATTGTAGAATATGATATTGAAAATATGTGTTATTTATTAAAATACTTGGAACATATTTACATTTTCAGAAGGCATAATAATTCCTAGGTTTCAATATTATGAGGTAAGTAAAAATCAACCGTTCTAAAGAGTTTCTTAGTCTACTGATAAAGATAAATATTTTTAGTAAATGCTTTATATTACATATTGTTTTCGATGCTACGAGAAACGCGGTTGGTCGTAGTAATAAATGTGTTATTTGAGAATTACGTATGAAATTTGATTAGAATTCATCGTGCCTAGCTAATGCCTCGCCGAAATCAGTCGCCTGGGAGCCAACGAAAATGTCGTATTTTTTTAATATTTCATCTTTGGTAAGCTTCTGATCTGCATCTATATCTGCTTCAAATATCAGATGTCGAGATTCTGCCTCTGCATGGTCAAAATCAGCTGGTGTAATCCATGTTTTCACCTGAAGAGAAATGCAGAATTAGTTATCTTGATATAGCTATATTGCAATTCACATAAATGTATGCATCACCTCCTCAAAATCTAGAAAACCATCACCATCTTTGTCCCTGTACATAGAAAATTGTTCTTTTTCGTTTTTCACCCATTCTGGTTCCTCGTCACCTTCTGCGCCATCATACATGTCACCTATAATAGATAATATTGATTATCTTTTCAAAATAATACATATTATTGCAACAAAATTTCTCTCATAAACGAAAATAAAATATATACATACCAATATATTCAGAGAGCGATATCTTTTCATCTCCATCTTTGTCAATATCTTCCATAGTTTCTAAGACTACAACATCTTTCATATGGTCAGCTTCTTCTGCATGAAGGAAAGCAGCAAACTCGTCTTTCGTAAGTGCATCATCGCCGTCTATGTCTGCGGCAGACCAACGTCTGCGATCTTTTTTAAGCATAGCAGCATATGAAAATGTTTTGTCTTTGGATTTCTCTTGATTTTCTGCTTCATGTTTGTCCATATCTCCATAAATCATCACCAGGTACTCGGTCCATGGAAGTTTTTCTTTTTCGTCAGGATTGTGAGATTTCCATTGACGTTCAACATTGTCACGTATGTAACGGCGTTGTGTATACAATATCCAATCTTTAAGTTCTTGTCCGGTAATAAAGCTATCCTTGTCCTTATCTATCTTATCAACTATTATTCCCAGTCTTCTTGTGCTTTCCTCAGGGGTAAGCTGATCAAAAGTTTTTGCTTCTTCGCCAAGGAACGCTTCGTGGTCATAGGCTGGATTATGTTGAGAATTAACATAATGTTCTTCGTTATTTGGGTCCTAAAATAAAATTTAATCAGAGATATTTTCCTTTGAAGCATTTATTACACATGGTTTATTTACATGAGATATTCACTTATAGCACAGATATATATATATATATATATATCATTTACTTTAGTAGAGTGTCAAACGAAAAAGAAAAACATTACAAAAAGAGTACAGTACATTAAAGAAATTTATCCGTTATGCATCGGCAAGGTTATGCGAATATATTAGCTTTTCATTAAGAGTATAATCATTTGAAGCGATCGAAACTGTAACTCAAAGATTTCTAAAGAATGTTATATTATGCAAAAATTAGAGACAAACCTGATTGATGACCCGCGACTTGTGTTCGTTTTCCGGCTTCGGAATCGCCGTCGCCAAAACAGAGAAACCAATCAGGATTTGCAGAAGCATGAATTCATGCATGACTTACGAGAATACAAGACAAAAACGAAATTGTTAACGATCGAAATGATTAAAAGCTTAAACTCGAAGGAAAGCGTGGCAGTGGTAGAATCTTTTTCAACTCCAGGTTAGCTTAGTCGGACTTCCACATCAGCAAAGCTTAATGTCTTGCTTGACGCTGCATCCCCCCTTCCCAGCTACATATTCGTTTCAGAAACCATTTCTGATGCTGATGCTGGAATGTCTTTGCTCCATATCACAAGCATCATGCCCGGGATACAGTCATAGTTTGCTGGGTAGTCAAATGCTATCAAATCAACCCGCCTATGATAACGTACGACTGGTCCACATGAATACCGATAAGGAAATTGGTAAAAAACAAAACCAGTACATATACACTGATCTACTGGGTATAAAACGTTATTTGTCCGATAATTTCACAAATTTCAATTTAAAAATATTTGCAGCTTTCTTTTATTTAAATACTTTGATGAACAAGTCGACATTTTGAAGACAGAATGCTAATAATAACGTTGCATGCAATACAATTTAATGGAAATTCGTACTTTATTGTTGTAAGATGAAAATGCTATAGTGCGAAGAATTAATCAACGAAACAGCAACTATATTTGCAAAAAATTATTCTGATCTGTTACTGATTATTCATTTTAGTAAAACCGAAACGGTACATTTACGTTGCATTTCAATATAATTGATGTTAAGAAACTTATCTTAATTAAGAACATCGGCATATCCATTTGTCGTTGCAATATTATTAAATAATTGTTCGACTTAAATGAGGGCTTAACTATATATAGTACATGTGATACACTAATTGTTACGGTTAATTCTCCCGCAGCGGCTCGTAGAGTTAAAAAAAGGCAACGCATCCGTCGAGTGTAAATGTACAATGAGAATCCTAAATCTAATTTTAGAACCTAACATCTGTAAAGATATTTCAATTTCCTGTGCATGACCACGAAAGTGTAGCGTGAAAGTTTGTTTGTGTAATGCTAAAGAAATATCTATGCTTTTATACGTGCCACTGCTTGAAATCCAGTGTGCAATATTTTATGGTGCTGTAGATGAAGTTTTACAATATTTCATGTACGATAGTAAATATTCTTTCTATAAACTGTATCGCCTATAATAATTTAAGTACATAGGCAGTAATTATAGATATTAAGATTTATCTACAACAGTACGCGAGCGGAGCTTGAGGAATTAAATAATAACAAGAAAACTGTACATATTATCTTATTTTATAGAAATATTCATAATAATGAAACTTAAATATGCTCATCTTTATTTCATAATCCTTTATTCTATTAGAATGCTATTTTATGTAAAATACAAATTGCAGAGGATCCATGGCTATTATATACTATGCGCAAAACTATTTTCTTATTTTTTCGGTATCTCTTGATAATCTCTTACCAAATCGTAATTAATGTCATACGAGTTAAGATTAATCTATTTTCTATCGATGTACATACTACTTTGATTAGAAAAAATTCTTCGATTTCTAAGACAAAACTCTTAATCGGTTCAAAAATATATGGTGATTGTTATATGAAAACTGATTTCAAACTGCACAAATTTGTTAATTTTTAATTAGACGAATATGGGACGAAAACAATAACAGTTGTCCACCCTTTTTCGAAAGAAGCTACATTACAGATAACTTCTGTAATGTTAGTGAGTCACTTGCAATGATTCTTTTATCTAGGACGTGCTTATCCGGTTATCTTATATTTGTCGACGATAAAGCGAATACTAGGTGGAAGAATCAGGTATACACCATCGTATACGTTCAGAACCAGTGGGTCCACGTTTTAATATTGTCACATTAAGTGGTTTTTTGCTTAAGAAAAATCTGCGCGAGACTGTATAAAAGTGTGTTCGTCCGCCTGTGGAATCTGTTTGAAGTTAACGAGTGTTAATATTGTTCAAACGATGGTCGCCAAGACTGGCCCTCAATTGGAACAACGAATTCAATGTATTAAATTTACTATCTTCTGTTTAAATGCCATAATATGGGTAAGTCGAACAGAAATCATTAAAGAAAATGTGATGATATCAAGTCGATGTTAAAGTTTTTCATTCATATTATTAATCAATATAAAAATGAGTATTTACTTGTTAAGGGAGTGTTAAAAAGTTCGTTCTTCTTACAGTCTTAGGCAAGTGAATGTTCTCCACATTCTATTTTCTAAATATCTTTACATATACATACTTCTTTTTGCACTAATTCAGCCGATTTATAGTCAAGACTATGCCTGTAATCTCTCTAAGTTTATCATTAGTTTGTTCCGCGAATGATTCCTGGTACGTTCTCAATGCGGTGCTATGGAAATGTGTTTGTGGAAGCAATTTAGATTGAAGCTCTCCTTATTGCAACATACATCCTCGTTACATTTGAATCAATGTGAGTCAGATCACGGCGTGGCACTCATATCTGTATTTATCAGCGTGACGAACACACGCGAAAAATTAACAGTTGAAGAACTAAATGTTAAAAATGAAAGTTTCCGATAAAATGAATTACATATTTTTTTTTTTATTCTTTTCGTAATTCACTGCAATTCGATCACACGTCTTAAACAATTTTTCTCGGTTACAAAAAAATATAGGTTCTTAATAAAAATTAAAATGCAAAACCGAATCGAGGACGGATTAAAATTTCCTTCAAATGCATATTCTGAGAAAATTACCTGAGAATTAGTTATTAATGGTTTACTTGTATAAAATTGTACATTTTAATTGACTTTTTATATGTTGTACGGATTTCTTAGTTACTCGGAAGCGCAATGTTTGGATTGTGCATGTGGCTAAGATTGGATCCAAGTTTCCAGGAATGGGTCGAGTTTCTTCAGATATATGAATTTTACATCGGCGTTTACATTTTACTTGCGGCCTCGATATTCATCATAATTATTACATTCATCGGCTGTGGAGTCGCCCTTATGGAGCACATTCTTGGTCTCTATGTTGTAAGCCGCAAATATTATTTGAATTACTAGTTTGGAAAGTCCATTTAATATTGTGTATGAATATTGAATATCACATTTGTCTTGAAATAATTTATTTTCAAGTAAAAAAATGTCTCGCATTCTATATTACTTCTTTAATAAACATTTCAAGCAAATGATATAAAAAGAAATGATTGCGTTATATACCGTTTGCAATAAATCTTCATACTCGTCCAAAAATTCTTTGTACAATATTATGTACATATTACTATTCTGTAATTATTCAAAAATTATAGTTACCATTTTATTAAATCTCTCAATAATTAATCATGAATTTTATTAGATACATAAGTAAAATTTACGTCATTCACATTATTAAAATCGTACAAAGTTTCACTCTTGTAAGTTTATAATTTCTTTTTAACTAATTAGAATATAATATTTATTTGTACAGAAATATCGTCAGTTTATGAACAATTGTATTCATTTTTCCAGTATGTAGGGCTACAATTACTTTCTTACGTTCTTGGCCTGGCAGGGACAGCGATTCTTCTTGATTATTCCACCTACGATAGTAAAATTCAACCGCTAATAAGACGATCTATGACTTCTCTCATCAATAACTATCACGATGAAAGAGCAACATATATTCTGCAGTTGATACAAGAAAGCGTAAGATATTGTTTTATTTTATATTAATAATAATTATCTTTACATAAAACGATCCATTTGAAAAGCGTGCTGTGGCGTTTTGTAAATATTATACATATAATTTTTCGTTAAGCAGAAATGAGAAAGGTTTGTATAATTTTGTTTTCATAATATATTCTGTATATGTTGATGTAATTAATATGCAATTAATAGCAGTGTACAAGCAGTGTATGAAAATCAGGTTGATATAGAAGTAGGGTAGACCGCGGGTGGTAGTAACATTTTTACTTTGGAATGCGATTACGGAAAAGCAACAAAATTTTCTGGACGAAACTGTTACATGCTTGCCTGGCAATGTTCAGTCACAATAATTTCGTCGTATGTCAAGTAATATTAAAGTTATTAATAAGAAATGAAAAGCAGGAAATGCGTTACAACCATCCATGGCACCGGGTCGGCTGTAACGCTGCCTAGGGTCGATAGTAACACAAGTTCAACAATATTTATTGATTAAAATTACAATAACAAATGGAAAAGGGTAAACATTGCAAAGGGGGTACATACATTATAATCTTAAATATGTAAAGAACAGTTAATTTAGGCTATCGAAAAGTTATTTTGTTCACTATACATGTCTAGTGCCAGTATCTATACTGCTAGGACATGGATGTATCTATTTCAAATGTCATTTTTCATCATACACATATCCAAAATTTGTGTTCATATCTATTATTATGTTTTGAGATATTTAACGTGCCGCTACTATCTCCCGGTCTACGTAGAAGAGAATAGAACACACGTTGAAGTAAACAATCCAAAATTAAACAAGTGTTTTTAAAATAGATTGGTTGTTGTGGTGCCGATGGCCCTATGGATTACCTCACACTGAGAAAACCATTGCCGACCGAATGTAGGAACACTGTTACCGGAAATGCATTCTACCATGGATGCGTCGAAGAGATTTCATGGTTCTTGGAAGGAAGATCAGGCTGGCTCGCTGGTTTAGCATTGGCTCTATGTATGCTCCACGTAAGGCCGCAGACATGATTTATAATTACAAAAGAATGGATTTCAAAAAGGATCATCTGACAGATCGTCTACTAATTTGCACGATTTTTTATCGTGTCTTACATTATTTGTTACGAAATGACTTCTGTCTAATAATGGCACAAATTTCGCAGGTAATAATAGCTGCCCTTAGTCTAACATTGGTTCGAGCTATCAAGAAAGAAGAACAGTATGTTACATTTAAACGTTAATTTTTATTGACTTGCATGTTTTAGATATACATATTTCTCTCGCATGTACTGTACGTATTGACATATTGTGTACACTTTTATGTGTATTCATTTCGTAAATTAAAGTTTATGATCGAATGGTCTGAAATGAAGTGGAATGAACTTGCAACGATAACATTACATTTGATAAAGATAAGGAGAATATGATTTTTTACGCATAATTACTTGCCGTAATTTCTTACATGAAACGCGTTATAGGATTCTTGTCTTACGAACAAAAGTTTTCATAGTAGTTGAAACTATTATAATGCTTATTCCGGACATTTAGAATTAAGCTTCATTATATATTTCAATACATTTTACATACCCCCATTTGTCATGCCCCTATTATGGGGCACAGCATAAGTTGTAGATTTAACGTCATTTAAAATTTTATGCGTAACATTAGTACTTGTATCGCATATAGTGTGCATAATCTGCAAGATCGAAACTGGAGACATGAATAGAAAACTGTTGAAAATAGTATTTATCTTCTTACTCTTTATGTAAGTATATATAGGTTTTTTAATAATGAAGAATGTCACTCTGTTGATACACAACGATTTATATTGTAATAATATGACACCTCATATATGGTAAAATGAGTAAAGATATTGGACATTGTATCATTTTTTGTTGCATTAGTTTAATACATGTGAACTGTAATCGTTTTCCGGGGAATATGCAATATAATCACATATTCGTAACTGTGTAGGGTCACTTCATTTTTGTAAACATTGTTTGCTAATATAAAAGAGTACACTTTTGGAATCTCTAGCTATATGTAATTTCGTCAAAGTTGGTTTGTATTAACTGAGTGATGCAGTGTGCACGTGTAATTGCACCTTCTTTAGGAAATGTTATTAATATTACTTTAAATAAATTATATGTACATTTCTCTTACCTCTAAATTATAGATACTTATCAGATAAAAGCATTCTGCTTTAAAGAAACAATGCTCTTACAGAGTTATTTGGAAAAGTGCATTTCGTTTATTTATATGAAAATTGTTTAAAGTGTAATTAGATTATATTTCAATGATATCATAAATAAATATGTATTTTGTTAAGAACTGTAAGATATTTTAGGACACTTGACTTTCCTTTTCTTATCCTACATGTTACATAAAGTTATATATTAAAAATTTTACTTACGAAACAAGTATGCTTCCAATAATAATAATGTATTAATCGTTATAAAAAATCTATTACCATTATTTTCAGCTTTAAATTATGCTGAAGATGTAATTTGATTCAAATGATTTCTATAAAAATTAGTATCTATACAATATTTTACACATGTACATATTGTTTATGTGTAACATCAGATAGTGTTCATGTGACAATATCATTCGAATATTTTAAGTTATGTTTTAATACTAACAATAAAGAGTGTGTAAGCATTACTTATACAAATCTGTAACAAATGTTTTGTGCTCTATTCGACATGTTATAAATGATAGATTTAAGTTTAATAATGTGATCGTTTCATTTATATTAATTTAAGAAACATTTTACTAACGAAAATTTGTATATTTCTTTTATAATAAGTTTTAATTTTGTGTTATAAAATAAAAAGGGGAGTATGGTATTTTTTCGTACTTTATTTACAAAATTTATAATATACATACAATACCAATATTGTAGTCACTATAGCCATTCATTTATATACAATGTTGATATTCGTCTTTTGTTGACCAATTATACGTCGTCAGTAAATAATTGGTAATTGAAAAGCTAAATGCCAAAAGATTTTTGATAAACTTATCTTTTTCTGAAGGTGTGCATTAAGGGTACAAGTACAGTTACTAAATAGTTGTACCGATCTCGTAATTATACGTAAACATTATACAATTATAAAGGTATCATTTTCAATAGATTTGCAAGTTACAAATTTATGATATCAGAATTTCATATTTTCATCAAATTTATATTTTACGAATCCAAGTTCAATAGAAAATAGAATAATGGAATAATTAAGTTCAATATATACATGAAACTTGGTTTCTGTGCAGACAATTATAATTTGCATAAGTGTGCTTAAATCTGATGCTAATTGACTGCAATTTTGTCAAATGTTATATTACCTAATATGCACTGTACATGTATACCTATAACAATGAGAAATTGTTCCAATAGATCAAAGAAGAATGATAATACGAATTTGCAAACATTAATTCTTAATAAAATTATCTGCATGTATCTTTACACTTAACGTTACAACTAGAAACTTAAATCTATCGCAAAATGAAAAATGGCAGAAATATTACCCTAAACGTCTTTCAATAAATATTTCAATAATATTCATTTTCACTTATTAAATCGTACTCTTCAACTTACGATGAAAGATCCCGAAACAAGTATTTCAATATCCATAAATGTTCGCACGAAAGGCTCGAAATACTTTTGTATTTGATTAAATTGCTCATGTGCCGTAATGTGGGATGCCACATGCTGAACGTTCCATTAATTTGGTTAAAATAAAAATGCGTAATAATATTTTCGTATATCCTTATAAATGAAGCAACCATGAAAATGATACATATTCTGCACCTATATGTAATAGAAATTAAATGCATAGTTCCCTTTAAAATTAATCAGTCTTTGTAAGTGTGCAACTGTACTAAGAATTACTTTACCATTCCATATTTTGTTACCTGTTCGCCTGATGTACCAGAAGATCGCCAAATTTCATGAACGTTTCATCATGGCACGTCGCATCATAACCCATGAACAAAGCAATCCTTAACACATTGCAGACCAGAAGAACGATCGCGCGTTCTCTGCGTACTGATTATATTACCGGCACGAATAAGAAAGAAACGACGAGAAATACAACGGTCATGTACTTCTCACCTCATATTCCGTGTTACATACCACTCGCTCTCTATTTTTCGAAAGTTAAAGAACACTTAACCGTACCTTACAATCTAATACTATCTTCTATGTTTTAAATACCTTAAATAAAAATACACCAACGTGCCAAATACCTGGACGACAAGAAGCTTGTTCAATTTTGTCAATCGATTTGCACATTTCCAAATAAATTAAATTACAATTCCCCGCTGTTATTCGTGTTTTTGACTTGACATTTACATTTATTGCTTTGCCTTCCCTTCACTTTCGGTGTCTTCCAATTATTCATCCCACGCAAACGTTTCCGATCTACCTTTCACATATACGTGTTTAGATAGAAAACAACATTTTCCAGTCCCTAATACATTAAGGCCAACTAATTTCTTCACGCAGCTAATACAACAGGCGTACCTATCCTACGAAAGGGAACGGCGGATAGCCAACTGGTGGAGGGTAGTAACCGGGGAAGGCTTGAACTGTCGGCTGCACAGGTACAGTGGTCGTAACATAAGTCGTGACCTCCGTTGGCACAACTCTGCTAGAGAACAGTGTAGTGTACGCCGTTTTCGCCCCAAAGGTCAACTTCAATATTTTAGACTCGGACAGGGTGGCAAGCGTGTGCGTGACCAATGGAGCACTCGTGATCGTGAACTGAGGCTGCTGTGGATATAGTGGCAATTGAGGCGGTAATTGAGGCGGCAATTGTGGCGGTAATTGTGGCGGTAATTGAGGCTGCAGAACCGGGGCAATCGTGGACGTTCCGTATTCATAAGATGTGCGTGGCACGGTACCGACTGGCCTGGATAGCGTCGAATAAATAGTGTTTCCGTTGTTCATCACTGGAATAACGTGTGACTCGTACAGTGTGTCGAGGACGACCACCGGCCGCGAAGTGGTGATCACCTGTGGCTGTTGCTGGCCGAAGTATTTCAGTAAAGCCAGCTGATCTGGGGTTAGCTGAGGCTCGATGGACGCGATGCTCGGCGTGTCTGACTTTACTTTAGAGGGCGAGATAGATTTGAAGGGCTCCAGGTCTGAATCCATGTCGCTGCCAGGTGCCACCACCCTTTTGGGAATATCATCGTCGTCTCTGTCTTCGTCACCCACGTCCAACTCCAGATGAAGTTCGCTGCCTGCTTCGTCGAGTTTTGAATTGAATTCGTTCAGCGCTTTGCTGGGTATAAACTGATAGATGTCCATGGGTGGTAATGTCTTCGTGGCAGTGACCACGCGAGCGATATTGTACGTCTGGACCAGGGTCAGTTTGGTCGTGTTGCCGCCATGAATTACTGGAAGCAGGTGGGTCTTCAGAAGAGTTTGGGTAGTAGAGAATGTTTCTGTTATAGTTTCCAAGGGCGGGGTTGCTTGGCCGGATTCCAGAGATATGGCTGGGAGGGTTGCCACGGCCGAATCTAGGGGTAGCGTTGTCTCGTACGCTGCTGCGGTATTCGCCAGGAGATTCTCGGTTAAGGGTTCCGACGAGGATATCACGGTGGATGGATCTACCGTCGCAAATGATTTCTTGATCGTCGAAGTTACGGTAACGTAGCGTGTGTTTCTTAAGGTGCCAACCTGTTATCGAGGGAAACAAAGCTTTCGTTGAAAATTGTTACACGTGACACGTAAATACGAAAACTGCTAATTATAATAAAGCTCTAACAATAAGTTTGAACCGCTGCCAAGAGTACGGGACATACTCAATGGATTTACCTTCCCTTTCCTAATATTTGTATAATCGTTTAGATAATATCGAAGATGCGAAATACATTTGAACGATACTCACACAAAATCGGAGTTTAAAATAATTCTCACCTGGAAAGTGTACGGCGACTTAATGGTGGCGATTTCAAAGTACGAATTACTGGAATCGGCAGCCGTAGAAATTTCAACGTTGATTGTTTCGATGGGCAAGATCGGTTGCTGATCCTGAACACTGACGCTAGCCACATCTTCGCTCTCGCTCGGGTCTAGTTCGTCATCGTTCATTATCTCCTGGATTTTTCTCTGAGCATTAGCCGATTGACCAGTTGTAGTCGTGGTTGTCGTCGTGGATGTAGAAACAGAAGCCGTGGTAGCTTTGCTGTCGTCCACGTTTATAGGCCCGTCAGTGGAGCTGGTTTCCGGTGTCGGACGTTCCTCGTCAACATCCACCTGCTTTCGAATAGCGATTCTCGGTTTCGGGGTAGTTTTGTAAGACCAACGTCCCTGCGTTCTCGGCAGCTTCAGTTTTGGCACTGAGTTAGTGCTAACGGGTTGCACCTCGTTCTTATTTCTATTCGTTTGCTTCGAGGGTAAACTGGGTGGATTGCTTGGACGGAAGCTGCTGCGACGACGAGTAACTGGTGCCTCGGTCGTTGTTGTTGGAGGGAGTCGGTTTCTGGCGAAATTCATTTGGTTAGTTAATGAATGTTAAAAGTAATGCGCGCTTATTGTGTGCAACGTGCACTTTTGACTGAACATTATGACGCGTACTTGTAGCTTGGTCTTGAAGTGGTACTGCTTCGATTCTTCAAAGGTTTCGGCTGTTGCACTTCGCCACTGGTGTCATAATCATCGTTAATTTTGTTGCGGAACTTCGGGCGGGCCGAGTTTGGCCCTAGACTCTTGCGCGTGCTTTTCACAGTAGATCCTGGCAAACAGTATATAAAAAGCGACGCATGCTTTAGATTCCGATACACTTATGTATTTATATGATAATGGTGTAAGATTTGGAAGGGAAACTAATATTTGTGTACTAGGAAGCAGTTACTTCTGGTTTACTAGTAAGATGATTATACCGTTAACAGATAATATCTTCAATTCTCATTTTGATTATCGCGCTGAACAAAGTTTCAACTGTTCTGGAATTATTTTCACGATCCAAAAATCATAATAAAAGCGAGACTCTGGAATATTAAGTTAAATCGATATTATATGACTTACCAGCCGGAGCACTAAATAGAACTTCTAATGGTAACGACGATTCTTCTTGTTGATTCGTTGGTGTGGGTTCTAGTTGCGGTTTTAACTTTCCCTGCTGTGGTCCGATGGTTTTTAGGATACGTTGACTGCTGGATGGGCGAATTTTCCCTTCAGGAATTGGCGGTGTACCGGAAAGGATTCTCGACGAGCTCTGAAGTACCTGAGCGTATTTGCCATTTATGTATGTACCGATCACGCTGGTTTCGTGAACAGTAGTCAGGCCATCCTTTACAATAGTGCCACCGAGCTTCGTAACCAATCCAGTTGGATTTTCTTTCTCTCGCCGTGTAGCTCTGGGCTTCGCATGGGGCTTGGAGGAAGGTCTCAGGTTAATCAACTGCGAAATTCAAACGAAAATATTCTCTGTTCAGAAGGTGACGTGAAGAGGTACGTTGGAAGAAAGGAAAATCGTTAATTAGAATGGTTCACAGTAGTTAAGATTAATTTCATTTGTATTAGTTTGTATTGTAAACAAATGTGTGAAAGAAATAACCCTTTACAGTGAATCTAATATTCTTTTGTCTATTTTACTCGAATGAACTTTAAGTACACGCCTCAAATCGATGAGCTGCAACGACGAAATCGTTTATCACTCGATCTGACGATGGGATTTCACTTTCACACGGTTCAGGCCGATTGGGGCACGATAGTAAGCATTTACAATGAATAGATGTCGGATAAAAAGAGAAATAGAAATCAATTATATTGTAATTAAAGTATGAAAATGTTTAAAGAACTTTGTTTCTGGAAGGCAAAATAAAACCTACTCGCACATCTTGCGACTCCTCACATTTTTAAGCCTGGCTTTGTGAAATTTTTTCATTTTCTGTAGTTGGCGAGTTTCGTAGATAACATATGCGTATGTGCATTACAATTTTGAAGATCACAATATTCTTCAAAGAAATACCCATGTACAGTCATAGTCGTATAATTTTCGCCAGACTTTTGACCTTGTTTAATATTTTCATGGCAAATATTTCAGAATCTATAATTACAGTAGCGACAACTAGATTTTCTGGTTTAGTTGCCTTTCCTCATATTTACATATGACAGTAGAACAATCCGTGTCAATGTTAATGATATGCAATCAGAGAAAACGTGATAAGTGTAACATTGCATTGATCATTCATTCGGAACGAAAGTCTTTTCAATAGATATTACTATTACTATATTTTATATACTTGTATATAATAGAAATCATGAAGTATCTATATTAAACAAGCTAATAATAAATAAAATATTAAGCTAAATTGCAGAAGTGTAATTAGAAAGTTCGATGAAATTTAAAAAATTTTAAACATCCTGTTCATTATTCAATATTAGTAAATCTTACCTTGTAAGTCTCGTCAATTACTTCCGCAGGTTGTTTCGACAAGAAGTCGTACTCAGGTTCGGCAAGATTGTTCTTAACGACAGGTGTTTCGTCCTTCGATTGTACGTGCACTTGCGAGGACACTACAGGATTCTTTGTAACTACCTGCGTTGGCGCGCTCGACTCCTATAATATATCATTAATTAACTAATTTGCTTTCAATATTCACGTATTTCATCGCCACACTATTCACATTTCGTGAAAATAGATACAAGACCACAGAAATTGCCTAAAATAATTAATATTACACCAAGTTGTATCTGGTTCAAGAAAAATCACGAAGTGTTCCGTTTTCAAGAAAATTACTTCTTTTTCAAAATTCATAGTTTTCCTTACCAGTTCTGTTTCTTCCACGATACTGATTGATTAGAAGTTCCATAATAGCAGGCTTATCACTACGTGTAATCTTAGTCAGTTTATTCCTATAGTAACTATGCTTAGTACAGCTTATTGAAAATATAGAATCATACATGCGATATTAGGATCGAAAGTATACGTTTACGTCAAGTTTACGTGATCGTTTGAAAGTAGAAACCTCGTGTGCAACTGCATGTGCTTGCATATACATTCATAGATGTGAACGAATAGGCGATCGGGCCGGAAAAGTTAGCTTCGCGAAAGGGAAAGTATGCATTGAATTTCCGGCTTTTCTGCATAAATACTTCGGTTGCATGATATTTCAGTTTCTTACAGTGTAATATAAAATGGAAAAACTTCTTAAAATTGTAAATCAGATACAATGGTCATCGTTTCGATAAACGTTTTCTATCTCCATATTGTCATATTACATTATTTAATATTTATACTTGACAAATATCGTGAAAAATATTGTTACAATATTGTTCGAGTTAACGTACCTTGCTTTTCGAAGGACGTATACCACCATCATCGGAAGAATTAATAACATTTTGTTCGATCACGGAATTCACGACAACCTTCGTTCCTTTTGCTTGCTTTTTGGTTTCTGCGTCAGGATAAGCTTTGTGCGTTTTGCTTGGGTGAATATTGGGAGCCGCTTTTTCTTGCGTTTCGCTCGGTTTCGTCTGAATAATCGAAACGCTGCTCTTCGTTTCCTTTTCACCGTCTGAAAACGGGGAAGGATGTGTTGTTTATGATCGTTAAAAATTATGAAATTGTTGCTCATAAATTTTATCATAAAATTGTATCTATTGCACTTTAATGTACAACGGGTGAACAAATTATTAGAACTACCTGCTTGAATCAACGATTTCGCATTAAAGCAATTAATTTTCGATAATTATGCAAGACAAGTTTACTTTCTTCGTTTAGTTCTAATGAGCAATTGTTAATTAAAAATTTTGATAATATGATTTTATTTCTGCACAAATACGCAAAATTATTTGCATTGTGGCTCTAGTAACAATTTGATTACCCATTTATATCTTACAATATTTTCTTACACCCTCATTATTTAGTAATTTTTACTATTTCATTTGAAGATTTGAGGAAAGAATTATTGCTTTAAAAAAAGTGCTAGCGGCTCTAACGATTCTATATTTATATGTTAATGGCAAATAAATGTTATTTAGCAGAATCGCGGAAGAAATTGAACTTGAAATCTTTAACAAGATACTAATTCCAGCGACATATTTTCAAGAAGTATCTTCAAGATAACTATAAACAGTTTTTATATAATTTCGCAAAATTTATGTCACAAATCAATTATAGGTAACGCTAATAAAATAGATATTAATCGATGGTAACATCACAGTAGAAAGTACACGTTTCGTTTTTGTTAACACATGTAGTCAAGGCTCGTGTACATTATTGAGTAACCCCAATTTACTGACACGATCTAATCAGAAAACTCAGGTTGTAAGACAGCCTACACCGAACAATAGATATCCTTGCATTCACAGCTGGGCTGGAACAATAAGATAACGAACAGGGGAAGGTATCAGATGTTGTCACGTTGTCGTAGACAAGGTCTAGCCGAAATTATTCTGCGACTTTAACCCGTGAGAAACGTTACCTTTGGCTCGGGGCCTTGCTATAGTTTCAGACATTTTGCAATCGAATTTTCGTGAATATTTATTCATTCAGTCGTCAAACTTCAATCGTTTCAGAAGTCAACACCTCGGTCGTTTTCATTTTCTTAAAAATTCTGTTTCCTTTATCATTGGCTTACAATACATTTCATACGGATCGTTTGCAATGACGATTTATATATCATCGCTGAACGAGTACTGATATGGACACTACTTAAAATTTATATTTCGAGTTTATTACGATCTATTCAATTATACGTATACAGACATACAATTATTTTCCTAGTTACAGGAGAATACAATATTTTTCCTTTGCGATGTCAGCAATACCGAAGGCGGTTAAATTAGAAGAGGTCTCTTGGGAACGAGGGGCTCTCTTTTAAGTAGAAAAATGCGAAATTATACCTGGTGGTGCGCTTTGTGGGCTGAACACCATCACCGTGTTTCCGATCGTAGTGGTGAAATCCAAGAATCCGTAGACGGTTTGTGTAATAAAATCGTCGTTTACAACTGCCGGCTTGATTACTACAGCAGTCTCGATTGAGTGACTCTGGTAAACTTGGGCCACGCATTCTGTAACTAATGGTGAAACCAAATGTTCCTTAACAATTCCTAGTTTGCTCGTAGAATTGTCGTGAAATGTAACTTTTTTTACGCAATGCATTGTTGCGTCAATGGGTGGGTAATGTAATGTTTGGAAATTTCGCAGACAAATTAAATGTTCTTTTTCTGCAGGTACAATGCAAAGGTTTAAAGTGTCTCAGTATTCTTAATTGGATATCCGTATGTTTCAATCGACCTAAATATTTGTATTTGTGCTATTGCAATCGTTCAAATACAATTTATTTAACTGCATCACTTTATTATTTTCAACATTACATAAGATTTGAATTAAAATTTTCCACGATTTATGTTATAATACATATCTAATAGAAATATTAATTTTATACGCTATTATAATTTGATTTTCGTGAGATATTGTATTTGATATTGCGTCTTTATACTGTTTCAAGATTTATAAATTGTACAACGTAGCCGGAAAGGAGTAGATTAACAACTTACCATAAAATGGAGTAACGATTGCCTAAGCACGAGAAATTGTACTTGGAAATTTAAGGAAGTCGTAACGTGTGCAGTTTCACTAATTTGCTTTCGAGAAACAAGAAACAAATTTACATTTTTTCCCTCTCCTGTTATATAATTCTTTTGTCTCGTAACAAGCTGACAACTAACTTACTACGTCTACAGATGTCGATTTTTTTGACAAGCATATTTTGAGATACAATAAGAGAAAGTCTTAATATTATAAATACCAGCGCAATAGTAACAGTAATAATAATTTATCCGCGATTAATATGCAAATTACTATTTAAAAAATGGAACTTTTAAACACAATAATTAATAGCGATGATAATGAGACAACTTTTGTAACTTGTACATTCAAGTGTGCAATGAAAAAGTTGTAATAGGAGCAAGACAAATTTTGTAAACTTCTAGAAACCGTTCCATTCGAAAATTAAGGTATGAATCATCGTTAATTTTGAAGACAAATGGTGTGTTATGAGCAATTGATGCTGTAATGAAATGCGTACGGCGTTGCGTATAACTCCAAGTCTTTTACATTGTAAAAGAGTACATATAATTATACACGTATAACTGCCTAGTACGTGGCAAGTGTGGGAAAGAGTAGCCATTTGGTAATAACGAAACACCTTAAGCACTTGCATTGAAACCTTTCGATCACCACGTAACGTGCCGGCATGAAAATCGAGAAGATGCTGTTATTATCGATTAATAACTGTTTGTTGACCTTTATAGATAATTTCTTGATGCCAAAAGATATTTTTCATTTCATTCGCTTTAATTGTAAATCCTGATTGTAGGTTTAGATTAATTTAGATTTATTTACAAGTCGTTCTTCTACATACTTGATTGCTTAATTCGAAATGAAGTGTACTGCGATATAACGTGCATCGATTATTTCTTTTTCACCTGCGATACAAGTGCAATATTAATTCACAACAACCTGTGAAGTTGTTGCTAAATTAAATTAAATTTCACAACTTTTACTACAATTTCGTTACAGCGACTATTATCTTATGGTTAATGTTTTCTTTCACTTTTACTTTTATTAACGTTCTGATTTATTGTTTATATCCTGTTAAGTTCAAAATGTGGTAATATGCAGTGTAATTCATGCAGTGGTACTCACCATATATTAAAGATATGGCAATAAAAACGTATTTCGACGACATCTTATTTAATGGAATTTCGCACTCCGTAAAAACATGAAGCTGCAATCTGAAACAAGAATGGGTAACAAAACGGTAAATAGAAATGTCTGAAAGCGGCATACAAATTCACTTAACAGTACTATTTGATTTGGAATAGGTATTTTTTCGTTCTTTGCATTATCTTAAGGCGCACGTGTGCAAATTGGAGTGTAAATTATACAATGCTATTTGCGTTTAAAATTAACGACGATTGAAATTCACTTCTAAAGGGGGAGACAAAATTGAGCCTGTTCACGGTTTCGTACAATACGCAAACAATTTTACATAACACGGTGTGGTAATGGATGATTCCGAGAAGATAATCATGGTGAATGCATAAATAAATGGTTTCGCTGGGCGTACTTTTCAAACGCTATACGCTTCAATGCCTTCGTTATTAACATAATAGGGCTTGTGCAATAATTGTTTTGAACAAATGGTCTGTGTGTAATATGCCATACAGGGCTGCAATTAATAGGAAGGTTATTATGCCGCAAATGGAATGCTGAATAATCGGGAGAAGTACCAATTGCGTCAGTCGCAGAAATATTGGCAAAAAATACCAGGCAGAGGATATTTATCGAATATATCTTGAGCATTATACGATATTTCGGGAATTGAATGCCTGCCATCAGTAATTAACATTGACATACATTCGCAGCAAGCAAAATAAATAATTCGTCTTATATTTGCAACTTACACATTTCATACGTTAAACAAGCATTATCTGTAAGCTTGAAATGACAGTGAAATCTTAATTGTTAGTATTAAACTACATTGATTTATTAATGCCGCAAGGTAACTACGGCAAAGTGCAGCCAACTTTTTGAGTACACACGGAGTATGTCAGAAATACACAGTATTAGAGGAATGAACAAATTTTGGAAAACACTTTTGCAAACTACAGTAACTCACGACACTATTTCTGCTTTTAAATAGAATGCCCAATAGAAATTTCTGTGTGCAAGAAACGACGCTTTTTTTCATCCAGTATACTGAAACTATAGATTTACAATGCCATCGATGTTAAATGATCACCCACAACAATTTAATTAGTACAACCGTATACAAATTTCACGAGAACCAATCGAAAAGATACCAAAAAATACGGGTGTGTAATGTCTTCGCCTCCAATATATCTGTACTAGTTTTACGATATGTATATCTGTATTAGTCTTATTACCTACTAGTCATCGAAGGACTCATGCACAGAAATTTTGTAGGTCTCCGTTGTCACAAATACTGTATCATATAATTTTGTCGCATCTCCGCTTCCTAAATATCTCGTCATACTGCCCTACGATCCTCACTCATCCGCTGTCCTTTTTGTATTCGCCCTCACCATCCCTCCTACATCACTTCCAACATCCCTTAAAAACACAAGGTTCCTTCACTCATCAGATCGGATCAGCCAAGAAAAGTCTACTGTCAAGATCATAGTCCGAGTTGAAGTAAAACCTCTTGAAAAACCGACGTTGGAAGTTGTCCATTACAGGTGCATCTAGCATTGAAGCCCTGCAGTTTCAAATATATACCTACTCAATGAAGAACAGTATACAGAGTGTACTTTCTAAGCTAACCGGGATACTTTCTTACAGTTCCTGTGTGTATGTATGCGTGTAATTAAGGCCAGCATATAGAGCCACCACGCTTCATGTGCATCATTGTTACACGCGAACACCCTCACTACACGACGCATGAATGGTGTCTTGAACGATGCGGTACCTCATCACGCACATATATGTATGTACATGCAAAGTCGCGCACGGTTGAGAAGGCAACGAAATTGTTGCATAACACCAGTGTTGGTAATCGGTTAGCGTGAAACAATAGTAAAAGGCAATACCGTTCCAGCTTGGGTGCTTAACGTGCATGACTGGAATTCGTAATTCTAGATCGGATCGCCAATAAGAATAACAATTCTTCTTTGCACATCAAAACTTACTTACATCTTTGGCAACATTTTTATTCTTTGCTCTTCGGTTAAATCGTTGAACAATTTTATCAAGCTTCGTTCCACAATTTTCCAAGTTGTTCAATATTTGTAGGCAATAAGGGTAGTTCGTTTTTTTCGTATAAATTCATAATTTTCTACGGTAGTACGCGGCAGGTTGAAGTTGCATTTCTTTTCGTCTGCTTTTACTGCAATTTGAAATATTGCTGGTTTAATGCAATGAAGATTTTCAGACAGGTTTCGATAAGGAACATTTAGTGTAATTCCATAATATGAAACCAGTGTCGGAAGAAGCATCGCCAGTTCATAAACCGTCCCTTTCACTTGTATTCTCCCAAGATATTGCAGCACGGTGTTGGTATAATCTACACGCTTCTAGTAAAAAGTGCGAGCAATTCTTGTTTCGCGTGTTACTATCGTGAAACACCCCGGCGAGAAGAAAGCCGCGGCAATTATCGACAGTGCTGCGCGTTACCGCGATTTGTCATACTTTTGCGATGAAATAAGCTTTTCAGAAGCATTCAAAAGGTAAACGTAAAGTTAACTAGTAAAGATACACTGTATGCACACGTAGTTGTTTAAAGTCCTTTAATATATCACTACTGTGAAACAATTTATTGTAGGTTGCAACGCGTAAGCAACATTTACACAATTGTAGAAAGGTATTCCTTGCTGCTATGAAAAATTATTCTATTATATAGGTGTAATAATTTCTTGACCTTCCAGTGTTATTCAACAATTTTTAAATTAGTACAAGTGATTGTAAAAAAAGTACTATATGCTGCTATACATAGATTCTTTAAGTTAAAATTTGTATTATTTCATAAGCTTCAAGTGTGACACGTACTAAACTATATTACTGTTTAACTGAAACACTATTGTCCCATTTGTGGAATAAACATCCAGATGAATCACTAATTCTATATTAGAATATTGCTGGAACTGAAATCAGCCATTGCTAATTTTCTTTAACGACTCTGTTTAGAATCTGCTTGCGAAACTATCAGTGGAAAGTGTTTACAAAGGGAACCAAAATTCTTTTTATCATACTTCAAGGACTACCGTGTCGCATTTTGCCATACCGTAACGTCCGCCGTAAGGAGTGGTCTTACCAATGCGAGTTGTACAGCATCGTAATATCGCATAGCCAAGTAGAACACGTTCAAAGAAACGTTAAGGTACGCTCGCACCGTTCTAACAAGCAGAATGAATTCATTCTGGTACACGTACGTATGTGCTTGCATTCATTCTAGTACAGCGCCCTTAAGACGGCAACAGTTGCAACATATTCGGACGAAGTGTGAGATCATTGTGATAAATGATAAAGAGGAAAGATGTTTCTATACGTAACCTGTGACAGTGTATGCAGAAAGTTTCAAATATATTCTGCGTAAGAAATTGCAGACAAACATTTTTGACGAAAACTGTAAAAAGAAATTTAGTGAAATTTTAAGTGAAAATTTAGTGATAAAATTTCCCAGGTTTGTAAAGTAGACAGTAATGAAATATTACAAGTGATACAGAGAAAAGGATGTGTACTACCAACAATTTCGCAACTTAGTACCTGTAAGAATTCGAAGACATAAATTAACATTAATGTTAATTTGTAGCAAGTAAAATGTAAAGCTAGTATCAACGAATTATGAATTTCCAAATCGTGATGAAGTGAATAACGGCCGACTACTATGTACATACGTATAGTACCTATTATGACATAATCGAATATATCAATAGAATACAAATTAGGCGCACGAGTAACAGGGCCATGCTAATTATAAATTCAGTCAATATTTCTTTAAATCGTTCGCTGCCCATTACATTCCCAAATAAGCAGTATGCTTTTTATTTCATCGGCGTGATTTAATGATTTCTTTTTGCAGGATTATCGTAAAGCCTTTCTATCGCGATGTTAAGGTGCTAAACGTTTTAGCAACAGAATCTTCAAGTCCTGCTTAAACATTCAGACATACGCCATACGTCGAGTGCCGATGCTCGTGTCTGGAATTTCGAATAAAAAAATTGTACCATTGAACATACCGCCTTGGAACGGTGCTTACACGTCCTTCGAGATTTCTACCTTTTTCTACCTTTTCTACCTTTCTATAAAACAATATCGTCCAACTTGCTGATACTGAAGTGTTCAATACAAATTGTTCACGCAATAGAAAAGTGTCCATTCAAAAAATATTTTTTCACGATGTGTACCTTATTTACAAAGAAATTCTTTTGCACTAATATTTTCACAATTACGTTCGAATGTATTGCAATTTGTGTAAAAAGAGTTTCGTGTTACTGATTCTAAATGCATTAGAATTTCTATTCAAATGGGCCTTAAATTCCTTGGCGAACTTTCCCTTTCGCCGCGAAGCTGAAAGAAGTGTCCCAGTGGGTTGATTGAAGTTCATGAGATTCTGCGGGATTCGACTAAAGGATTTCGATGAAAAGCAGGTAGCCGGTCTCGATTGCTCACGTGCCCATTGCATTTCCTCGTTTGGCGCAACGCTCGCTGCACCGTGCGTTTCGCAAAGAAAAAGTGAGCGGGCAGCCGACTGTCTCGAGGCGGTCACATATCTCCCTGGAGCGGTTCGAAGCTGGGATTTATGTCGTTCGATCACGTGAAACTTTCCGCATGAGCTGCACGGGAAACACCTAAACGGACGCTATCCGCAAACATCATCCATTATCTGCCATTGCCCTAGTTTTCATACTATATTAACATTTTCTTGGTTTTTTCTTCGAGGACACGTAATACGGAGTTACAGCTGTTACTACGGACACGTGAGTTTTAATCAAGCAGAAACACGCTAGCAACAAGATATGCATTTCGAGTTTTGCAAATTATTAAGGCTTGGAATTCTTTGGGAATTTGAACATATGGGGATACATGTTATTGTCCCACGATATTTTTTGGCCGAAAAAGTACATATCATTTAGAGGGTTTGTTTGAGCAAAGGATGAAGTTGACTAATTTTTATTCGAGGTAAAAATAATAAATAGAGACGACGACTACCTGTCCAAACGAAAATGAAAAACAAACTTAATTCAGGTGAGAGCTTGTTACTAGTAACATAAGTACCTTCCATAATCTTGCTCGATAGATTACTTGGCTCCATAGAGATCTTTCCCTAAAAAGGGAGGGTATTCAAAGGCGAGGCTCCAAGGATAATTTTTTCATCGCACATTGATACTTTTTTTGGGCATAATGCTTCATTTCGTACAACCTACGAATTAGAAATCTTGAATGGTAATTATTGGCGAGGAAGTTTCGGGAATGTAATGGAGCGCAAATCCGTTAAAACCCACGCGATAATTTGCATTCGGGGATAATTAATGGGATGAGTGAGTCTGCATAATAACATCGAATAAAATTCCGGCATTCTTTCCATCCGGTCATTGCCGCTGCTTTCAAGGCTATCCAGCTGAAAACGTACAACTATCCTTGGTCGCATGAAAGATCCCACTCGCGAAATCTTTTCGAAGACTTTTCCATTGAACAAATTGCGGCTCAAACGAAACATTTACATTTGTATGTTCGGCAAAAGCCGTTTGGGATAAGTTTGCTCGAAATGAATATTCAAAATGTATTCCCTAACAAGTTTCTTAGTGTGTGGGTCTCAAATCATGGTACAGAAGAATAGCATTAGGCTAAATGATGATACCTAGATACTCGATAGATACTTCAATACCGTGACTTTATAATGGAGGTATGCACGTCGCTATAAACAATTGTTAAAGCGTTTCCAACCTAAACTTGTCACTGTTGTTACTTTATGAAATACAAAACTTATGGATTTCTTGAAGAACATAATATTGCACTATAAAATTAATTTATTGAGAAACTTAAATACTTATGATTCACCTGAATGAGAATGTTTGATATTGTAACGTAAGATTTAGCTTCAAGTTTCCATCGACACATTCACTTTCTTAGACCTACTTTTATTAAGGTATAACACATTATAAAGTGATTGACCCTTTTAAGTGCAGCTGGAAAAGAAATCAACGTTTTCTAAAAGCAGTTCGGTTGAACGACACTGTATTCTATTAAGGAACTGGACAAGTTAATTAACTTACGATTAGGACTCGCAAGATTTTCTATACTTAAAAATATACGTAATTGATTAACCGCATCGACCAACGATGTTATAAACACTTTCTACTGGACCCTTTCGAGCGAAGCTTCAGCGTGAAAAAGTCTTTTAATGATCCGAGGTGTCCTATTACAACTCCTACTTATAATAAATTTGCTAACAAGGCCATTTTCAATTGATTTCAGTCTTTCGTTAAAACGCAAGCCTTGTTTCCGTCAATCTTTTATTACTCTATTAATTTATCTGCTTGTAAAATAGTTACGATTTGTTTAATACGAAGGACTAGAATTGTAAAGTGTTTTATATTTATATTTATATTCACATTTCATATTTTATATTTTACCGTGGGTGAAATATCTTTTGTAAACATAATTGCGAAGAACGGAAGACAACCTTAACATTGCAATTAGGATTTTGCATTTTATCAATTAATAACAACATGACAGTTTCAATATTTCATATAATAGGCTCCACAATCTGACCCCATAAACAGAATATGTGATACCGCAAGCAATGTATTGCTCAAAACTTGATTTTTGTCATATCTCATTTAACACTTTTAAGATAGCCGCGCATAAGTCACTCTGAATATTTATGTACGTCTCGTCTGCCAGTTCTATTTTGCCAACATGGTGTAAATATTGTATCACTTTGTTAATTATTCGGTTATATCTTTCCCGTTCAAACAAATAAATAGTAGTAAAAATAATGAAAAAAATATAGTAATCACACAATAATGTCTAACAAGTAGATGCCTATAAACTACGGTCGCCTATTAATTTTAACACGAAAAGTCCATTAAATGAGACTCTCCAATGTCTCGTACAATTTGCAACTTTTTAAATCAAACATATGAAGGCAATGCGTGACACATTATTTATTAATTTAGCATTGGAAAAGATATATAAGAAAATGTTTAACATAAACATAACTAATTATATATTTGTAATTACGAATATGTATATGCACTGCAGATGTACGCACGTGCTATCACTTCCTCGAATATATTAAAACCGGTCATCAATGGAGAACGGGATTTCTGGCCAAGATCCAAGATCATGGTCATTTGACTGACCATCGACCGGTTCCAACGCTCTGTTACACCTTCCTCGATGCTATTTTTGTAAGATCGAATTTCGCTGACAATGATCAGGATTTGAAAGTTTCGTTCCGCTATTTACATGCTTTCTACGGCTACACTGACCACATTAATGAAATATCAGGCCAACCCGTTTTTATGTAAATAAAGATCTAACGGGTGAAGAAATATCAATCACGTTTAAGTACTATTGAACCGTGATACTTTATATCAATGTAATTAGCAAATGCTTGATACCGTTTCGTTAGGCACGATGTTATTCAAGCTTCAATTGGATAATTGCGAATTTAACGATTATCGGAGGTTTGAAATCATGAAACATTGCGAAAATGGATTTAGTAAAAGCATTTATTCGTGTCTCGTTGTCATAATTGATGAAATTGGCATCAAGACATTTTATAATTCGTGTTTTAATGAAACAAAGTCACGTTAGAAAATTATTGTGTCGTTCATTATTGTTGCTGGCAATAATATACAATGATGACACGCCATCATGCACTTCTCACATTTGATGTGACACAATTTTCAAGCAATTTACCTGGGACAGTCCCACTTTTGCGCAAGAACAATGACACACGGTTCGCGACAATCGTAAAAAGTCGAGGTAAAAATGATGTTATAAGTAAATGCACGTTCAAGATCATATATTCCAAGAGATAAAATAATACAATGTTAATTGTTTTCACTGTTCGGTGATATTTATATTGAAACAAAAATTCATAATACCTTTATTCATAATAGATGAATATTCTTTCAGTTTATGCAAATTACGGGGATCTGATTTCAATAAATATAATTTAAAGCCAGCATTCTGGACGTCCCGAAAAATATTTTCAAAATAGTTGAAGTTCCAAATACATTTACTAAAACGTAACAATTAGTTCTCAATTAAACTCTTAGTCGCATAAAGTAATGGTCTTTATACAATTGCCTAATAAAATTCCACAGATCTCTTGATACTTGATGAAATGTTAACGAATAAGTTAAATTTGTATAAATTGAAATTGATTTACAAAACGTAGTACGATGCGAATGAAGTAAGTCTACTATTTCTTTAGAAGCAAATTCTGTTACAATTATTTCACGCAGCTATAGCGATGTCAACTGAAACGATAGATTGCATATTTGCATAACTACAAGATTGGGCTTTATCAATTGTAAAATGTGAATCCACGGAACTTTGTAACATTTGTTACAGTCGCAGCCAAACGTCCTGCGATTATGAGAATCCTTAGGAAAGTACTTTCCCATGCATGGTACTTCTTCCATAGTTGAGAGGAAAGGTTAACTAGAGATGGTTGAGGCTGTGCGTTGCTACAATGTAGCTTGCGATTGGCACATCAAACGCACCCTTACGAGAATAGAGACGAAAAGTCTCGAGGAATGAAACGCGTGTAGTAAAATCGAAATCGAAAATGTGAAATCGTGTCATCTCATTAAGGTCGGGTGTTTTGGGTACATAGAAATCTGTGCTACTTCTAGCTAATTTAATATTATCATCGGTGAGTTATAGTCATACTTAAGTTTCATTGAACAATACAGTTTTAGTTAGACAGAGATATCTAAAAGATGGCACTGTAGCATCGAACAGAATTATAACATTGAAACTAAATTCACGTATAACTAGCTAACAGTTTTGATAGAAAGTGAAACGTTCAGAAATTTCAACACTGTAATCCCCGGTCGTCGAATTAATTTGCAATTCTTGTCCGATGCAAGGAAAAAGTAAAAATTAGGAGCCACACTGTAGATTTATTGTTTTTAAGTCCCTCGTATTTGATACGCCTACTAAATCTGAGGTTTTACAAAGTCGTCGGATAATTGTGCCCAACTTGTTAATATGTGTTCATTAGCATAATAGCCTGAATGTTCCCTTTCCCCTTCCACTTTCCGACAGAAATTTGGATATAAATATTTTGTCTCCACGGAAGGACAAGAATCATGGCCGGTCGTGTAGCCGGCTAGGTTTTATTCTGAACATTCTTATTCCCCAACCGAGGACGCATATTTTTACATGAACAACTGGTATCGCGCGAGGACTTCTGGTCCCTATAGCAGGATCGAGCTACGTCAACGGGGATAACAAAATTCCAGACAAATTCTATCGGTCTTGTACTTAACCAGACAACGATCACTTGTCTGCCGAGAACAAACTGGATGGAAATTTAAAACAGAGCCTGGCAGATGAGCTTTAACAAAACCTTTTATACAAACATCACAACTATGCATATCGTTAGTATAGGAAAATGACAAGTTTAATAGGCAACGATAGAGGATGAGCTCAATATAATATGAAATGTCGTGCATTTTCATAATTAATCGTTTCTAGTCAAATTCGTATCAATAGTATACTACAAGCTGCATTCAACGATTTGTTGTAATAATTGAAACTGTAGAATAGAAGCCTGAGAAATATCTATTCACTTATATTTATAGTCCAATTCAAGGTTTGACTTCGTTCGAAGTTGAAATTCAAACATACTTATAAGCAATTAGTTATCCAAGACAATACTCGTAATAGGCATTTAATTCTTTTAACACTAAATTAATATTAGTTACATATTCAAGCTTATAAATTTTGAATTAATCTTAGACTGATATTGTACTAATTAAAAAGTCATAAAGGGTTTTCACAGAAGACAACAATAAGGTAAAACCTTGCCGAAAATGAGGTAAAAATATCACGATTTCAGTTCTTTGAAATTCTTGGCTGTAAAAAGTATTGAACAAAATTTGCATACACCCATGCACACTTGATACTTGAATTTAAAATTACAATCTACCAGCATGCGCAAGCAGTCGCATTTCTTGAAATTTCCATGGTGGATATTGTAACTCACTAATCTGTGAGAGGGAACATCGGTCGTCGTAACAGCGTTTCTCACATTAGGAAGTAGCTGAATTATCTTGCGAACGATCATTCTTCGAAAGCAGTTCCCAGCATGTGTGATTGTTGCGAGAACAATCCCCGAGAATCTTCCAATTGTCAAGAGCCAGTTCACATCTAACGATTAGATAACTCATTCTGAATTCTGTGCGTGGGCACATCTCGGTATTCACGAACTTCATTTCTTCTAACCAGTGCAACGTAACAAGTCGTACATTAAGTACTTTTTATCCAATGCCAAATATCGATGGAAAGAAAATTATTTCGAAGATGAGTAGCAATTTTCCAATGTAATATACAAGGCATTAGATGATACTATGTTTAATATTATTTATTCTTTTTATGAAAAAGATTATATGATGTAGTTCAATATAGAAGAATGGGATTTTTACTTAAGTCGTTAAACCGTCCTGAAATACTGTTACTTATGATTCTGTTTAAGCCTCGGAATTACAATTGTAAAATAAAGACATTTCTTCTAGATACATTTAATAATTAATACGTTTGTACCTCACAATGTATCGCACATAAAGTTTACATTCTTTTTTCGAATACTTTACTTATGTTATCATTGGACCGCGGATGTTTATGCACGAAACATATGCAAATATGCAGGGAAAATATACAACATGAACAATAGATTTTGCGCTAATTGTGACAATAAGTTATTGCATATGTTTTTAAATATAAAACAAAAACATATGCATTACACAAAAAGCGCAAAACACAGATATATTCTCAGAATTCTCTAATCATAAAACATATTTCTGCCCAGGTCCTATTGCTCTATCTGTTTCCTATAGAAAAATATGCATTCTCATAGACATCCGAAATCTAGTTATCATTTTGCAATCTATTCGTAGCGCTATCGTTATAATATTCACCTCCATGCAAGTTTCAATCTCTAGTTTCCCAGCAAAGTTAAAAAATTCGATCTACCGTTGTATGCACACAAAATGCACATACGTATGCGCATGTATATTCACTTCAAGGAAACAAGTTCTTATTCCGTACACCATGACCATTTACTACCTCATGCGAAGTAAAAGCTACAATTCTGAGAACATATAGATAGCACAAAAAGCAAGATATATTTTTTCAAACTTGGCCAACGTGCAATCGTTGCTGGCACACTCGGGATAACAAATACTTCTTGCACTCGGAAAAAAGTTGGTGCAGCGAGATGTCGAAACGAAACCGTAGTTCCCCGCGTTCTTGAACTTTTTAAAAACGACTTGAGGTGATTCACTGTGACACGTCGAAGACGTACGGAGAAAGGTAATCGAAACGTTTCAAAGCTTTTGATGCTGGTCGGTCGCGTTGCCACGTCAGGTGTAATTTTAGTAATTTTATTCCGTTAACTCGAATAACGTAACACTCAAGCACGTAAAATTTCCGCGCCGTTTACGGAACTTAGGCGCGCGTTATTTTAATTACTTCCCGTTCCAACCTGCAGTTTTGGTGCGGCTATCGACCTGAATTCTTTCCCTTCGATTTCTACCAAACACAGGATGAACTTCGATAGCGGAAGTTTTATTTCACCTCGGAACGTCTCTTATGGCAGGCTGATTCTCCTAGGTTAGTCGTTATGTTATAACACACTTCATCGTAGCACGATATCGATTAAAAGATTCGTTTGCTTTGACACAATAGAAACTTGTTTCGGTTTCGGTTTTGCCGTTTGTTTTTCGAAGTTAACAGAATTTTCCGGACCACTCTGAATAACTCCATACAACGACCTGGGATAATTAGTTGTCAAACAGAGAGCTTTAATTATTATCTACCATAAATGACGTCAGAAGTAATTGCGATATTAATACTTAAAATATAATGGTGTATGAGACGCGTCAATCTTTATGTTTACAATTTCATTGTGCTTTTAGGTGTGGCTAATAACGTATGCACCATGCAAAGGTGAATCCTGTAATGTTTTATCTTTACAATGTTTAAAATTGTTTTTCGATAAAGTTAGCCGTTTAAAAACGGATGATTACGTGTTGCAGTATTATATTGCTATTGATATAATAATACAGAAATTTTTGGAAGCTGATGAGCTACCTTTTTGCGTAAAAAAATGTCGTACCTTTTTGCTACATGATATGGGAATTTCGAGTTCAGCGAATGGCAAAAATATTTGTTCCGCGTAAAAATATAAAAATGATTTTGATCTCTTGGTAATTAATAATATACAGAGCGTTTCGAACTGGAAAAACAATTGGTAAACTGTGGCTATCATGTATCAATGGCAGTACATTTAAAGAATAACGTAAAATACAAATCATTGTTTGAGAACTTTGGTATCGGATGGTTAATCTGATCTATTACTTCCGCTTTTCTTCCTCAGATTCAAGTCAGAAAGAGAAAGTAACAATCCTTTCACCTTTAAACTCAGCAATATATTAGATTTTAACACTATTTTCGTACGTCTACGCATTTGTTATCTTTTGTTATCTTTTACTGAAATTATAGTGCTTCGTATTTAAATAAAAGCCCATTGCGGTGTCATAAATAAAATATTTCTTTCTGAATCGAATTAACATTGCAGCCTCGTTTTACACATTGTCCCCTATTATATTTCACTCAGATAGTTCTAGTATTCTAATATTTCAGTATTTACGACAATATTATCTAAGACAAATCATAATGAAGTTCAAATTGAAAACTAACTAAAGATTCATACAAAAAAAGTGGGGCATTAAATATATTCGATTATTTAATATAACGAATTTTAAATAATGGTTTGTATGATAATCGAAATTGTGAAATAGAATGCGAGCACAGCTTCGACTGATCTTTTACAAAATAACTGCCAAAGGATCCTACTTAAAGTCCTACATAAATTCCTATCTATTCTCGTATCACCATAAACGATGACATTTCGGTTGATCAGAGTACGATTCAAAAATTTCATGCAACCAAGATTTACATTTCTTATTATTATCTGGTAGCTCAAGTTGTAAGAAATATGTTACACTGAACGGTCTTAAATTTGTGAAGAACAGAAGACAGTAAGCTTATTTTCATCCCCGTCAACAATTACGCCCATAAAACATTGTACTTCGTACTATTCTTTTCTATACTTCAGGCAAACCTGCAATTTCGTAGTGTCAATAAACGATTTCAATGCAAACTTGGTACCAAGTAAAGCCTACGATTTTAAACCACCCTGCAGTATAATACACCATACGTATTCCGCCAATTATGTATAGAAATTCTGTTCCCTTCTTCTGGGTATTCAATCACGAGATACGTGCGAGTTCAACGTTTGTTACAATCCATATGCCAATTGCCTTGAACGTCTAGTTCCGATGGCAGAAAATTGTAGCACACGAATCGCGTTTTTGCGTGGGCTGCGATCACAAAACAGTAAAGGGAGCAGTGAACGTTCGCACGCAATGTGCCACACGCAGTCCTTGCAAAATGTAAATGGATCGTGGTCACGAGTAAACGTCAAACATTGCACGTGTCTATGCACGAATATCCGCGTGGCAATGCGGCGCACGTGACAAACGGTGTTAGAAAGCAAACGATCTCGAGGAATGTCAATTTACTGATCAATCGACGGTGCCCCCGAATGGAAACTTGCGTGAACTGCTAGTAAGAATGCTCCGGGCTTGGAAAAATGTTCTCATTGTCACGCGTTATTAAATTTCCTGACCCGCTCGAATATTCGAAAGGTCCGGTGACCTTACAATTAGTCGATGCAAGGAAACTTTATTCGTCTGCATAGAAAAGCACATACACCGAAGGTGGAAAGTTCGGGACCTATGGATATTTCATTTTACAACTAATTGCTAATTTTGTAACACCATCGAGCTGGAATATATCGGAACAATGTTCATTGTAACACTATCGGTCTCTGTAATATTAATTTCGGATCCATGAATTGCGAACACGCCATTCAATATTGGTATAAATAAGGAAATAATCTCGAACTTTTAGGCCGACAATGTGCGGGCATGTAAGATTTGCGTGCGTGCATTTAGAAAATGAGTCAATAGTGTTCAGCAGAAATGGTGGAGCATGTTACCGATAGAATTTGATACTACTTCAAACAGATGCATACAACTAAATGCAAGTAGACTTACTATGCTCCTGATAATATTTTATATATCTTTATAAATATTTCAGAAATATCATTTGAATATATTCTATACACAATTCCACTTTGTGCAAACCATTATTACGTATCGTCCATTATTCCAATTGGAACTGTATACTTTGCAGGCAGGTATTTAGAAATGTGAATATTTTTACCAATGGCGATGATCAAAATCGTGAGCGCTTTTTTTATTCACAATATCATAAACCGAATGTAGAAATAGTAATCTTAAGGCATCTAAATAACGGCGGGTGTACACTGCCAATGTATTATATTTGTATGATATTACATCTAAAACTGCAAATGCATAAATCCTTGTAAGTATCCTATCACAAATATCTCACGTTAAATTAGCCAATGGAAACGTTCACAAAAAGCTTCACGTATGATTCTGCAATAATAGATAAATGTGTCGTGGCAGGGACACTTTGCTGTTCACTTTTCGGGTTCTTTCCTCGGCTGGAACGTTTCGCAAACAAAGCCGCAAAAGGGAAAAAGAAATAACGTTTACCCGTTTGCTCGTTGGTGAACGTTGCACAAAAAAAAAGAAATAAATGGTAATTGGCAAAAAAACATTCCACAATACTAATTCCAACTAAATTCGATGCCCAGGGTTTCACTTTATAACGCGTTGCTATAGTATAGTGTAATGTAACGCAATGCAAGCGATGCCCCAATTATAATAAGGAACGTAAGCACGTGCTGGCAGTACCTTACACACGTTCACGTAAATTGTGATGTACTTTCACTTGGATTTCGTTGAGCATGCTTGATAGATACGCAGCAAGATAGGGAAGCCGCAGATACACCTACCGTACCTGTAAACTCTACGCGATGTTTGTTCTCTTCAATTTATAAATTTCATCCATCCACCAGCGAAAGACGAATCAAATTATAATAATAAAGCGAAGCAAGATTGCTAAAAGCTATCGATATATTACTCAGAAAGAGTTCCAATGGTACAGCGATTGAACAGAGATTAGAACTTTGTTCGAAAAAGCAAAGAAAACTTGATTGCTCGAGTAACAAGTACTGTAATGGGCATCAATTGAGTAACGAGCAGTGTTTATTGCGCTGTGGGCTTTCCATATTCAATTTAAAATATAATATATTAAATACCCTAATGGGATTTCATTTTATTGGAACAGCACCAATAGCAAAACAACAGACAATCGTACTAAAGGAAAGTGACGATGACAATTCACGATTGTATCAGGAATATGCTTAACTGTTGCAAGGAAAGTTAAGGTGTTAAGCAAGAGTCTAGAAATGATACATAGAGGAGGTAAAAGCGTTTTTATGGCGCCCTAAATTTCTTTGTAAGACGTCTCCTATCGTCAGTAACGAGTAAGAGCGATGCTAGAACACTTGTGGTGCAATCCCTAGTTAACATTCATAGATGCATCCTTCGATGATTCATAGGTTGTTTAAAAAAAAAAGAAAAAACGGTTACGTGCACTGAGAAGCTGAAGCAGGGAGAGACCTTGATTTTTTAAATTTATTCCTATTATTCTGTTCTTAATTCCACTATTGTCCACCGAAAACTAATGACTGTAATGTACAAACAGTGTATATTACCAGGACAACACAAGTTCGAACGGATAAAAGAATTATTCAAATTCAAAATAATAATATATTTTCTGTAATAGAACAATTGACTTATGAACAACGTTATATCACCACTGTTATATAAAATTAATTAATCGATGACTACCTACTTGTTTTGTAATGTACACTGTAACTATGTGCAATTTTTATTATGGTATTGTTACGAGTAGCATTACGACGAAGCGTTGGGAACAAAAAATATAAATTCGAATTAAAACAGGTATGTAAGGTGTAACATGTTAATAACAAGGCCAATAGTGGAAGAGCACCATTAAAAATATATCATACATTCATGTAGAAATTTAGAAACTCGATGGTCCGTATAAGTAAGAATTTTTAAGGGAATTTTCTCTACAAATATTCTTAAACCAATTTATGAATCTCTCATATTTACAGAAAGCACAGAGAAAACGTAATATTTTAGATAGAAGATAAACGTTTTTTAGAGTGAAGAAGTGGCGGTGTACACATAGAACGGTAGGGAATAAAATATTCGAGGTTGCAGTATCATTAGCCCAGTGGTAATGCATTTTCCTTTGCAGCATAACTTTTATTTATTGTTTGTGTTGTTCGGCTAATAGCAAAGATTAATGTACTAGTAAAAGTTGCGAGGGTCCATATATCATTAGAAAAAAGTTAATGCATATTTGGAACACTAATACTCAGAATATACGAAGAACACACGTATGTAGGTAGATAAAATTTGATTTTCTTATTATGTAGGCTTATTTGCATACTTTCTCGTTTACGTACATTTTATTATTTACAAGTGCCTGGTAAATAGCGTAAAGAGAAGTTTATTATTCGCACGCCAAGAGAAGTAACCTCGAAAAGATAAATATGAGCTATGGATTCATTGGACTGCTTTTTATTGGAAGATAAAGAACGGGTTTAACGAATATTCTCTGGTAACAACAGCATCACTTTCTCTGGTATATAACACATATGAAAGTGACACATTTCACAAAGGAACACAAACACAAATTCATACACACTGTTTTTGAGGTCTAACAGAATGTGTCTTTAAAAAATAAACTTCGCACACGTTAAAAACAAATGGTAGCAAATTATTGAGTTACGATTTAAGACAATGAATGATATTCCACATCCCTTACTCTGAACAGTATGAATTGCTGTGTAATGAGCAAAAACCGCTGCACATTTTAAGCCTTGCAGGCACTTTTATGCAAATCTCCTGCAAAACTAAGTGGACAATTCACTATTTACAAAATTACCAAGTAGCAACCGAATTCGCTCGTGTGCCTCGAGAATAGGAAACGTTGAACGCGATGTTGCAAAATAAATACAATTACCCTTGCCCCTAAAACGAGGGTAAACGTTTGACTATCCCGGACACCGTAACACGTGCGCGCAAAAAAATTATTCATCATTCCCGCGGGAAGCCGCACGTTTTTCCACCCCCGGAAACGATCCTGGAGAAGTAGATTACATAAAGCTACCAAACCTTAGCATGTCCGGTTTTTCTTTTTTTACGAAAAAATTGATCTCGACGTAGCCGTAGGTAAGAATGCCGGCCAATGTGTAGATGAAAGCGCAATAAGGGGGCGTTTCACTCACCGTAGATGCGTCGTTGGCGACGTCGACGTTGATTAGGGATGCTCAGTGTGAGAACTCGCTGGTGTCCCGATGCACACCGTTCAACATTCCTTTCAGCTTGCCTTGGAGTAACTGGACGGCAAAGCGGTTTCCCTCTCTCGATTCGCATCGGCTTCTTTACATTCTACTCCAGCCTCGATCATGGCTTTCACTTCATCCATCGAGGAAATAGTGAACCACGATCGCGGGACGAGGTTCGCGCAAAACGGTGCTGTTCCAGCGTCAACGAGTACCATACAGGCTCGTTGTACCTGTACAGGATGTATGTATAATGAGTGACAATTGTAGCATTCAGGGGGTGAATCTGTACCTTAATCCGTGTGCTGGTACACTGAAATGTTCACGCCTGTCTGGTAACCGAGATGCATCCCGGAACCCTGAGCGTGTCCTTTCCATGCACCAAATATGGAATGATAGTTTCACTTCTATACTTTCCTGAAACCTACGATTTTCCATTTGTATAAGTCAGCAAGTAGGTACAGTTTTAAACAACTGGTGCGAAAATGTAATATAGTCTGATACCGAAATCAATTATTAGTGTCTTTCGTACATGTACATACGTCAATGTGCCCCACGTCACATGCCTGCCCCTTTTTTACCTATTACACATTTTAGATTTTAGATTATTAATTAGGCAGGCCCAATTATAAATCGAACAATAGTTTGGCTCCTCGCGTAATCCATTGGCCCCTTTATTTGAACGCGCAATCTTTTACAGGAATTGAAATGACTAAACTTTTAATGAGGCTGTGTTTATAACATCTGAAACATTTATAGGTAGGCTTGTGAAATGAAAAATTGTAGACAGCTGTTGCAATTTTATTGTGTGAGCTTCAGTCTGTTTTGGGAAACCATGGGTTACGAGAGATAGATTTGGACTCATTGTTGAGGAATCAGGTACATATTATACATACTTATACCTATGTGGGTATGGTAAAGTATCTGTTAGATCCCTACGTATGGGTAGGATTATTATTGATATTATTCTTTTATTTTAATTCTTAGATGTTATATTAGGTAGGTTGATTCTAGTTTTAAGTTGGATCTTTAATCCGGCAGGAAGTATTTTCATTTAATCGAGTGTTTATGAAGTGGGCCTTATTTTTAATTTAAGTCTTGCAATTAGTTTTCAAGACAACGGGTTCACCACTACAGTAATTTTACGATAATCTAGTTTTTATGGAAATAAGATATATTTTTCAGTTACTTTAAGCTGAGAAACTAATTCCTTTTTGTTTATTTGAAGGACATTTTTATCTATAGAAAACTCATTTTAAAGTAGTCAACTATTCATTCTTCCACATTTTTATGCAATTAAAAATATGGAATAATGGTACCGGCTTACTGTAGTGTCCCGTGAAACTATCTCTTAAATTAAATTACGCTTAGAGATTTTAGCCTAGTCTCAAATCAAAATTTATATTTCGGGAAATTTAAACCATTTGAAAATTTTTAGCTTTCGTTCGAAATTTTGTATGTTCTCCTTTTGTTGCTTATTTTTACTACGACCAGTTAGTAGATGTTCTACAAATTTAACTGACAATAAGGGGAGATTTTACTTTCTTTCAAATTATAGTAGAATTAGTTTTCGCCTAAGGGTTTCCATGCGCAGTAACCTGCATGTGGTGTGACGTAGGCAATCAATTGTTTACTATATCATTATTAAACGATTCTTTGCCCAATTTCACAGGACAGTTAAGATACGTTTGATAATTATATGGAAAATAATTCGAGCGAATGGAGTGCGTGTAATTGAACTTGGAACTTAGAGTATAGTTATTTAAGGTGAGAGACATTTCTTATTGTTCTTATTGTAATTACTTTTGGATTCTAGTTTCTATTTTTTCATCTATTTGTAGCTGTAAGTATGAGATATTATCTATTGTCTTTTTATGTTCCTGAACAAAATTCGTACTGCCATCTTTACACAAGTACTTGATCTACTCGTGTCCCTGTTTTACCTATACCGCAGACGAGTCTCGTCAGTAACGTAGCCACCAATTCAAAAATGTGATATTTATCACAGATATGCTGTCTTTTTTTCAACGACAAAAATGTTCATCTAATTTAAAAAAGAACAAGTTAATGGAAATGGGTGATTCAATATAATATTCCTTTTATTATGGCGGCTGGAAAAGAACGTCTTCACTCTATCAATATGAAGAAGGGGCTGACTATACACCCGAAAATAGTACATAGGTTTAGAAAAAGGTACCACACCGAACCTCGTTACCGAAAAATGAAGTAACGAGTGTCAGTAACAAGGCTAACAAGGAAGCTTGTTTGAAACATTTTTGTGAAAAATACATGAAAAAAAAATCATGGATTTTTCAAAAAATTTGTTTGCACAGTTTTGCAATCGTAATAAAGCGATGCAAGTTTTGTTCACACCTTTTTTACATGTTTCTCAGCATTCTTGGGATATTTCACGAAAAAGAAAATCCTGAATTTTTTTCAAAGGCTGATTTCACCCCGCCAACGATGGCCGAAGTATATTTTCCTTTAATGTGTTCCGTACACTCCCATATCTATCATCAGTTCTGAAACAATGTTCTTTTCCTTCCATCTTTCTTAGTGGTTTCATCGCACACGTATTGTAGGAACCGAAGAAAAAAGTACGGCGTATGCATCGGGGGTGGGAATCGAACCCGAGAGATCTTTTGTTCGTAGGCACTGATTAATCCAACTACGCCACGGCCCTTTTCCATTCTTCATTGCTCTTATGTTCGATTTAAAAAGGTGACTAGGTACATTGTGTATGTCGACATACAAATTTTTAATTTTCTCGACGGTTGTTACGTTCTGACTGTATCTGAACTCTGCGGCATTTATTACTATGTTCGCGCGGATTCGCCGAATGCTACATACGTTCAACGATTCTTTTCACCGGGCCAGGTGTTGTCTTCTTTACAAATTCTTTCATTTGTTTGCAAAAAATGATTCGTATATTCAATTTGCTTTACACGACGACGTTGCGTTTTATATGGGGGCCCACCGCATCTATAATTTATTAATTATTCTTGGTATATGTTGCGCACTATTACCATCAGAAATCCGCGTTGAATAATTATAGCGTCACTTTCCATATCCGTTTGATGCTCGATTGTGGCTTGTTTCGATTCTGACGCCGTTACAACATTGCAAGTCCAGTAGTATGGTATTTTCATCCAGCTTCCATCGGCCACAACATGGGATGTGATGAGGGGTATTTTTTCCACCAAATCCAGGAACACTGTTCGCCGCCTCTTTCAATAATGGCCAAGAGAGTGCGTATTTCTTCATTTGCCGCTACACCTGGGCCTGCTACCATCTTCTCTTCTCTTCTGCAGCAACAATTTAGTCCTTAGCAAGGACTTTCCCCATTTAATCGCGATGCTGCTTACTTTAAAATGTCGTCTTCCTCGGTATGGAGGTGATTTCAGCAACGAGCAGCAAGCAGCAAGCAGCACCCTGGGGTTTGGTTCTTCCTCATTTTATTGCTTTCGCGGCAGCAGATACAATGTGGATTTCACACTCTTTATATTGGCACATACATGTCGGAAACCAAAGAAAAAGGAGGGCAGCGGCAACGGGAATCGAACCCGAGATCTTTGTGCTGTTCGTAGGCACTGAACAATCCAATTACGCTACGGCTTCTTCTCGTTCTTCATTGTTCCTATGTTCCCCTTATAGTTCTTCGATGGAGGCGCTCCGATTCAATCTCTTACTTTAATAGAGTAGAACTAAAAAGTTCCAAAGAGTGCCGCTTCAAAACTTTGGTGGTACTCAAGTTTAAACTGTATAAAACAAATTGTAGTAAAATTTAGCTGCGAATATCGGTGATCTTGTGCGTCGTATTATTTTAAAGTTTTTGTAAGGCTTTTGAGACATGCCACCATTAAACGAATGCGCACATTATAGACGGATTAAAGTACTGTAAAGACACGTTTAGGAATAGAAAACAATGCATCGACGGTTCGAATTCAAACTACGCGATTTATACATTCTTTTTATTGCAAAAACAGATTATAATAGTAGTTAAGTTGTAAAGATAAAATACAACCAAGCGCACAGTGGGACAAATACCCAGTATGAAAATAAAAAATATCATAAATCGTACATTTACTTTCGTTATAAATATACATATACATCGATGGAAACATCCAATACGAGTGATGAATCTGATGATTTTTCCGATTTTTAAAAAGTGTACGTTTGTATAGTTATGTACATGAAATAGTGAACAAGGTAAGTATGTTGATGTTCCTTTACTACTGTCTGCAGAATAATTTTTATTTCTGAATGATAATCTTTTTTAATGTTTATATTGATAAAATTATAAAGGTACCATACAAAATGGAAGGTCGAAGGAAGAGACAAGAGAAAGTGGTAAAAAGTCCATTTTACATTGACTTTGTAAAAGTTAAGTATAATGTTTATAATTTATTACAAAATAAAAAAAAGTGTCTACAATCTCTATATTGTTATTACTTAATGTTATCTAGGTTTATACGAAAAACGGGACCATCGGCCTTTCGCAAATATTTGGCTGTGTCTTCTGTAATTCGTAGATTTCTAACACTAATCCGCTGCTTAGAGTCCACCTTTGTTCCAGGCATATTAATCTCGACCATATATTTGTCCTCGTCTTTATATAAATGTTGTTCGTCATTTTCTTCCACGGTCAACTTTCCTGCACGAATTTGTCTCTTTGCTTCTTCAATAATAGCCTTATACTGCGAAGGATTATAACCAGTCCACCTACGATTAAACAATTTTTGTTAAAAACGTTATCAAGGGGATATTTCGAATGCGATAGCGCACTATACGAAAATGTAGCAAATTTGATTACCTATCCCTTTTATCTACATAACCCACAGACAAATCTGGTTCGCATTTGTAAACTTTGCTGCTGCTTTTCGTGGTTGCTCCATACATTTTTTTCCATTTATGCTCCACAATTTTCACAGGCTCCCTTACGATATTTTGCTGCTACCTAGATTGTGTTTACACCACGGCTATACCAACCGACTATGCCACTAAGTGTATGTTTCATATCAGACTGTGGCCTTTGATGTTTCAAAATGGGTCTCTGAAGACATTTTTATGCAATTAATTTATTGTTCTAATGCTGTTATTATCATTACATTATTATAGCTCCATTAAAAGGGTATAAATTGAACAGAGAAGTCAATGCATACCTGTGCTTGAAAATACCATGCTGTAGCACTATTATATTGTGGAATGTGTGGATTAATATCCTTGTCTTCCTAATCCACAATGCTTGGGGCTGTGTTAGCATCTGCAAAAGTACTTTTGTGGTTTTCTTCGAACTTTTTTTCCCTTCCCTTGAAATTCGAGTTATTGAGGTTCGACTGTATCTGTAATTTTCAATACTTTATTTGACTAGGTATACAGGGTGTTGCGTAGCTTCTCGATATGGAGGGCTGACACTGAGTCATTGTGTCGATTCTGACCATTCAAGGCAATTGGCTGATGTTACAGCTGGGTCGGTGAATTCATTTCACAATATGGTCAGTTTCACTCGCCACTTTGAAATGTGGTATAGTTAGAAATATTTGTTGTACCTGTATTTAAAAAATTGTGGCTGTAAAAGGCCGATTGTGGTGGTAGTGGTGTCACTTGATTGTTGCTAGTACAGGCTCAATGTATCCCCCTTGAGCCTCGATACAGGCCAAAGCGCGTTGGCGTACGCTGCGTTATAATGCTCTCAGTGTGTCACAGGATAATGTGGCGACAGCGCTGCGGATACACGCCACCACCTCTTCCCTTGTGTTCAAACGTTGTCGATATACTGAGCACTGAAAAAATCATGAAAAAGCAAATTGCATAAATAGATTTTTACGGTTAGTGCAAATTAATACCGATACTGAACGTACCTTCAGGTGTTCCCAAAAATAAAAATGCAACGGATTCATTTCCGGTGACTATGGGGGCCACTGTACAGTACCGCCGCGGCCAATCCACCTGTCGTGAAAGGCTTTATCTAAGTATGCACGAACATTTGCATCATAGTGTGGCAACACATCACTATGCTGGAAATTCATGTTCTTCCGAATCTCTAACGGAATTTCTTCCAAGAGACCCGGAAGCACATGCTCCAGAAAATTATTGTACGTTGGGCCATCCAATCTATCAGGCAGAATAAATGGCCCAACGACAAAATCGTCGCAAATGCCGGCCCATAGATAGGCCGACCAGCATTCCCGTACTGCACATGGATGAGTCGCCTTCGGAATCTCGTCGTCCAACACGATCGAAGTGTGGGCATCGATGCACCCCTCCGGGATGAAAAGGGCTTCATCCGTCCACAAAACGAACCTGCAGAACGACGGATTCCGCTTGATTTCCCCCAACAGCCACTTGGAAAACTTCCTCCGTAGGACATAATCCTCCGGACGCAGCATTTGTATTCGCACACTAATTTAAAACAGAAAATTACACCACTATAAGAATTAGCCTTTTATTATGAATTGTTTATACGTTTGAAAATTTATACTTACCCAACCTCCCTGCCAAACTCATGCTCATCCCACGAGTCATCCGGGTCGGACTCTTCGAGGGCTACGCCCGACCGTGCTGTGGAAATTCGACACGATCGTCCCGTATTTGTGCGATCGGGCTGTAACGAGCCACTCGAATAAACACGGTTCGCTAACCGGCGAAAGGCGGCGGCGTTTGGTGTGTGTCCGCCGGGATGCAACTCGCGGTAGCGAGCAGCGGCGGTGCGAGCATTTCCGCCGCACTGTGCAAATGTGAAAAACATTTGATAATACTCTCCATTTGAACGATACATCTTGGATGCAGTAATTACGGTATGTATTTGGTAGACGCTTTCTTGTCGAGCGATCTTCTTCTTCCATCCACAATCAGTATGGGATTCGTTGCTGGGGCTAACAATTGACTAGAAACGCCTGGCCAATCAATTGTGAGTGTGCAGCCGCCTCTACTCTTGGATTGGGCGATAGTAGCGCCATTGCGACGGTGCGGAGATATGACGCACTGCCGTGGCAAGAAGAGCGCGAAATGGTGTCACTTTTAAGCGTACTTGTCGTGCGCCGTACTTGACGCGCGATGGTGCTGCCTCTGGTTGCGACATGCGTAACATGTACGCCTGAAGCTACAAGCACGTTTTTACTCATTACTTGTATCGATAGTAAGTATCGATATCTACACAGTATCGAACTAAAAATATCGACACCTACTTTAAATTGAACAACGTATGTAATTCAGAAAGTCAGTTTCAACGGTGGTCGGTCGGCACCAAACTGGAGATTGCGACATACGTTTTTAATTCGTCAAATTACGTTTATCTCGGCTCGTGTTTGGCATAACTCAATTCACGAGATTGCAAGTCAAGGATGAACGAAAGTATGCTACAAAATAAGCACTCGGTTATCATTCCACCTTCACCAGAAGTCGAGAAATTTGCACATGTCCAAACTAGGAATTCCGCGATTTCTTCAATTGTTAATAACTTTTGAACGACAACCTCTGCTCGTCCAGCTTTTAATATGTTAAAGTGGAAAACCAAAGCCCTAATTTGGGACTCGGCTAAATTGAAGGTCGTAATTCGGCAAGTGATTTCTGACGAAGCCCTACGAGCACCAAACACGAGATGGCGTGACTTGTTCTGATTTGGAAAATTCTAGTTATATCAGTTGATGGCGGCTATTGTTTAACACTAGATTTATGGACATTATTTGTGCACTTAGATTTACTGACGCCCCCCAGATGATCTATTGTCAATAAAAATAAAATTTGTCAATAAAAAAATTAATTAATTCAATTTAAAAATAAAATATACCTAATTTAATTACACAATATTGACGGACCGTCATAAATCTTCGTTTTTCGAAATCTGAAATGCTAAGTGACTCGTTTAATTGACTCATTCGGAAAACCTAGTGTTAATGGCAAAAATTGACCGTAAAAAAAGGAAGGTCTCTCCCAGATCTAGTGCCCTTAACAGTTATTGCTAGTTGCGCGTTAAACAGTGAAATTGTGCTTATGAATTAAACGGTGCACGAAATTAAATGAAATTAGTGCATACCGGTTAACACCACATTTTGAATTTTTTAAAAATTTATCATCAAACCGCTTGATTGGCTGTTAACTTTTAATATTTAAAGTAAATCTTTTTACTAGTGGGCTCAATACCACGGAATAACAAAAATTTGTTTGCCCAGAAAGTAATAGACTATTTATTTCAGAAGTCAATGTGATTAAGTCCATACGCTTATATAAATCGTTTAAAGTGGAAAAGGTTTTTCTGCGATAAGAATAATGCATTTTATAATGTTTATTCGGATTTCAATTTGAAAGCAAAAATTTTAATAATCAGTGTAAACTATTGTATCACTTTCCTAAACTTTTTCTTTGTAGAGTTAACCAATTCGGCTAATGTGCCAAAGAACAAATGGCCTCGAGGCAATTATGTTATGCCACAGTAGCGTATAGGCGGGACTCTCCAATTCAATTTGGGCACTGGTTCATTAGTTTCGCTTAGCAGAAAGGCGAAGTAAATGATTTGTTCTGAGCAATGAATTTGTTACATTTTCAATTATTAATACGTCTTTGTCGACATTCCCGACTTGCCTAGCCTTTAGAGGAAATGAATAGACTAAGTGCAGTATACTTTGAATACTAGTTTGTGAATAAAAAATTAGGACCGAGGATGGGAACAAATAAAATTGTACAATACCATAGGGGAATTAATACACTGTTTATATTGAAAACTGTCAGTAAACATGAAAAACCAGTATCTAAAGCTTTGGTCTAATTGAAAAATGACGGAAAGTAACGTTGTTAAGGTGCAAGTAATTTGGAATGCAGGTATTCTTTACAAAATAAAAATAAAATAAGTAGATAATATAACTGTTTTAATAAGACCCAAAAATCACAGCATAGGAACAATCATCTTGTCTTAGGTAGATATCACCTTTAAGTCTTAAAATGATCATGGATACATTTTCGGTATTTCGAATGAACAAAATGGAATAAAAGTCTGAAATATCATGTCGCATTTCGTGTTCTCCAAATGATCGCAGATCCGACACGAAACCACGGAATTAATAAACAAATGTTTAATATTTAATGTTTTGACTTATTTTAGCCACGATTGGAACGATTATATGTTTACCGAAAAAGCTTTGCAAATTAACGTTTTCTTATTCCGTGGATCAAGTTGAATATGCCAAGATGGTAGCTCGTCCACAAATAACGTTAATGGCTTCTTAGATACTTCGATATTCAAAATTACCAACAATATTCCAAATATGCTGCACTTCCTCTACTTTTTCCGTTCACTATACATCGTGTCCTCGATTAGTTTGGCTCCCTATTGGAAATTAATTCCGGATCTCTCATCTTTGGCTTTCTCCACCCCATGGTCGTGCCTTTCAATGTTCCAGAAAACGACATTCTGATCATTATTATCGACTTCCTACCTGTTGTCTCATCCAACCTCCACAATGCTGACGATCAGTGTTTTTCGTACCAGGTGTGTATCGGCCGATTTAACACCGTCTTCATAAGATCGCGATCAACACGTGGCAAGACTGGTGAAACCTGGTCATGATTACAACGGGGTCGTGAGTTCTCGAGTGGTTGAGACCTCGCGTTTACGGAAATCGGAATGGGGAACGATACTTGTGTCCTTACAAGTATCAAAAGATATCCCACCGTATAAGAATCTTACTTCGCCAACGCAGGGATATATAGCGCCGAGATGGGACGACCCAGGAGTCGATAGTGGTTTTTTGTCGGTCACTACGTGCTCCGATAATTAAGACATTTCCATTTAAAGTTGACGTCCGGTGACGTACGGAGCTGTAACAGGCGAACGTATGTTTTCGGCGGGCCACGCTTCAGAAAAACCTAATCCCCATACATCGCGTTTATAATTAATGGTGTATGATCGAGAGTCTCGTTCGTGGAACGACGGAAGATCGACTGTATAAGAAAAGATACGCACGTATGTATTTACCGCGAGAAAGATTTATTAGTTTCGCGTAATAGCGAGAGAACCGACGGCGAATACGTCTTTCGATGCAGCGCGGTTTATGGAAATAATTTGGCGCCTTCGTTTTGTGTATCAAAACAGAAATGTTGGCTTATTGAATCAGTTAATTTTCGCTGTACCGATGTGGATTCTACTTTCGATTCTCCTTCTCGTTTATTTATGGCAGCACGTACGTGTACGTAATACCTAGAGTTTTCTTTTTTTTTCCACGTGGAAATTAATTTATCCTCCCTTCTATATACACTTAATATTGTTAGTGGCAATTGAATAGAGATATGGACGTCTGGTGCGATCTTAATTTAGCTATTCGGCACAAATCGTGTCGTATTCGGGATAAATTATTGAATTTGAGTGTGGCAACAGGTAACAACATACAGTAGCGGACATGAGAAATATTAAACGGCAAGTGATACGAAACAGCACTATACTTACATTACTAAATAAATAAATATTGCCAACGTGATATTAAATGTGCAATTATACCAGTCACTGGAGGTTATAATATGCAATTGCTAATTTCAAACTTTATTTTGTTCACGACTACATATATGGTAGCGATACACGAACAAAACTGTTCCAATAAATAATCGGAGCTTTGTTCATTTAAAATAAAAGATTAAGGCAATATTTCGATATAAAAAATGGTTCGTGCAAAAAGTATACGCTGCTAGTAGTTCTCAAACGTAAAAATTTGTCACTATAGAATCTGTGAATCTGACAAAATCGAACGTCAACCATAATGAGTAATTCATCCGGCAGTTAGCTATTTCTCGCGCGCAATTGTATTAGGTGATGGGTTACGATCCGTGAAACGTAATTTACGAGGGGTTCCCCGTCGGTTAGCCAAGTGTGCTTACAGTGCCAAATTCGAATGCAGAACGAGTCACGACGGAATGTTGGCAGGTTCTTTTCGTCCCGGCTTGACAAAATCATTAGGGGACTAAATCCAATAAAGGGACCCGGTCCCCTGCCCGTCCAGGGATCTCGATGTAAGAAAACATTCTCGGTGAGGCGATCGGTTGCATCGTAATCAGCATCAATGGTATCTCTACGAGAGATGGCACATCGATTGCTCAAACTTAGTTGTACATATATTTGTAACATATAGTTTCGTGTCGATGCTTTGCTTCGTAAGAATTGTTTCAGAGGAAGCAAGAACATATGTTTGTACAATATTTCAGTATTGTTAATATTATTAAGCATACGACTTAATTAAGATGGGGTTCACAAACTCTGATTTTCAGTAAATATTTGCAAATAGTTTACACCGAGTGAAGCTCACATATATTTCTGTGGCTCTTTGGCTATCGCGTCTATAATATTGGAAAATTGATAGAAGATATTGAACATTTGGGGCCCCTTAATATCTTTCAAATTATAAAATTTATAACGGAACTAGGGAACGACGTTTAATGCAATAACGTTGCAAGGCTTATTAAAATACGTGGAACGCCCTCTGTGATTGTATTGTCGTTACATTTACCCTTTGTTCAGCGCAATAATAATTCTGTACCCATTTCCCCAAAAATATGGATCAAATTTCTAATCGTGATTCCAAAAATAGCAGCAAGTTATCGCGGAATAGATAGTGAAACTTCGTATTGTCCACGATTATGGTTTGGGACACTAGCGGGCTGATACATCGCCAACAGGCGTAAATCAAATTTAATGCGTGTGGGGATTGATTCTGCTCGCACCATCCTTCCTTTCGAAATATTCTTTTTGTGGCGCGTCTCGCTATTAAATTAGCAAGACTGAAGGCTTAAATAATTCTCCGGCGCGTTTCATTCGACGCCACGCGTTCAACGGAACCGGTTCTAATGATGCTTACAAAACATGTTCGCAAGTGAAGTAAAGAAAGCATTCCTAAACACAATCGACAACTCGTTTCCTTTTCCTCTTGTAGCAACTTTTCATCAGCTTAGCCGAATATGTTTTTAATTTCGATCGTTGTTGCTACGTTCCTCGAGCTGCAATCTGTAATGTACTTCTTCGATCATTCATCCTGGATCGGTTCCAAATTGTCTTCGTTTCCTTGGTTAATTGCCGTTTGATTTTATAATAAACATTTAATTTAAGATGGAAGTTGTTCCAATGTTTTAAAAGCTTCAACAATAATGTCACTGTTCACGTTCATGGTACACCAGTGATAAAATTCCATCTTATTCACGATGACCATGCAATTATACAAGTCCACCGTGCAAACTAGATGTACATATGTCCATTGCTATCGCAAAATTGAAAATATTCAACAAATGCAAATCTCAAAATAGCAATAAAAACCCTAAAAACACATATACTGGCTCTACAAGACTGGCTAAAAAATAACAAAATTAATGTCAACGTATACAAATGCAATCATATCACATTTACCCTGAGAAAAGAGCGTCCAGATCACGATTAAATAAATCATACACGCATTCCGCAAGTAGAAAGGGTTGAAAAAGGCTTTTTACTGGCTATTCAATAGAAAATCCAAACCCCGAACGCCAAATAAACTTCTCCTATATTAAACCGATCTGGACATGTGGCATCCAGTTATGGGTTATGGCTGCAGAATATCGCAAATATCGAACGGGTTCAAAAGATGTGTTTAAGACAAATCATAAATGCCCATTGGTACGTCAGGAAGGATGACATTCGCGAGGACTTGAAAATTTCTGAAGTTCAAGAAGAAATAACCCGTCTTACTAAGAAACGCAAAGAACGAATCGATGCTCACACCACTCGAACCATATCAACATGTTATGAGCCAATATGGAGAAGACTAAAGGGGAAACATTTCACAGATCTCCTCAAGTGAACAAATACAATGCTATAGTAAATATACCAAATATTGTGCAACAAGTGCTTTTTCCATAACGACGGAACGGGCTGCATGCCAAATTCCATAATAAATACATCTATTTATTTATTGTTATCTAGACAGATTGCAAATAATAACAAAGTCGAGTTAAAAAAAACATACAATTATAAAATACACCAATCAGCTCCACGAAACAATTGTTTACCCATTTTTCTGAAAACATTAGTCCGCTAAACCCCTCGATAAAAAAAGGCCCTCTTAATTTCGCAAGAGGCGCAATGCTTCTGCAAAGGCTGGTCCCCAAAAAGAGCAAAGTTAGACCGTCCGACGATCGCGTCCGTCTGGCGGGAACATTTAAAAAATCTGCACGAAACGACACTCTTTAACGAATCGAACGTGGATCGGTCTAGAAGCAGGAATCGCATAAGCATCGGCTCTCGACGATTGGAATTGGCCTGGAGGCTCTGCTTGATGTATGATCGGCGGAGAAATGGCTGTCGTCGCGAGGCCGCGTCCCGATAAATCTCTTGGCTTTTTCTCCGCGGACGGACTTGTCGTTCGCGTATAAATGTATCGTTTTCATCAATATTTATGTCGGGGAGGGAGGGCAGACCAATTGGACCGAAGTTCTGTTGGGCTGCCATAGCGGAACGTCGTCGTTGGGACGATACTACGACCACTTCGGCTCGACTCCCGTCGGCTTCGCCTCTCCCTTCGATAATAAAGATATCCATTATACCCGCCGGCTTCTTCTTCCACGGCCAAACATTTCGTTTTGTCGGCCTGGATGCGTCCTCTTGTCTTTCGATCTCGTTGCAGATTCTACCACCCTTTCGACGCACTCTGTTCGCCGTACGATGAATATATTCATCGTGCGCCCGTCATGTGAACCTACCTGTACGTATATTGTTAATTGCACGGGTATAGCTGGGATTTTGCATACGGACTACGTGGTCCGAGCTTTCAGAACGGTTGCGTGTGTGAGCGATGTATTCTTCGAAATGTAATGTTCTGAAACGCACATTGTGGCGCTAGGTGCGTTTGAGATATTTCAATTTTAACTTACTTGCATGCATCGTTGATTGCAAGAGTGTGCCTGGATATACATATTGCACACCGGTTAATCAGTGCATTCAATCAGTGGAATGCAAAGTTTGCATAGTAACTGTGCGATGTGTTTTAATGTTGCCTTATTATGAAACCTAATCTGGATATACGGTACACTAGTTGATTAGTGCTTTCGGGATCGGTCCGGTATTGGCGATATACTCTTCGAAATGCAAAGTTTGCTTAGTGCTATGCGAAGTGTCTATGAGGTACTTTAATTGTATCGTAATTGTTAGCAAACTGTAACAAACTAATTGTTAAGTCTGACCGAAATCTCTTTGTATGTGTAATTGTTGAATGCACTAGTGTGCCTGGATATATTACATGCCGGTCAGATCGAGCTTCCAGGATGGTTGCAGTATGATTGTTATTCATACTGGGTTTTTTTAGAAGACAAAAAGTTTGAGGAGTGCTATGTGTGGTGCTTTTGATATATTTTAACTTTACTTTATCATTCAACCCAACTGTGGAGAGTGGCGGAGAATGGGCTTTTGATTGTGCGCGTGTAGTTAATTGCACGAATATTGCACAGTGTTAGGTATGTTGCAAAAAACAGTTTTTGGTTAATGTTGGCAGTATTTACTAAATGAACATATTTTCATGTTCTTTTACATTATAGTTATTTTTTAAATTCGTCTCTGTTTCTGGGCAAGAGACCCGAAATTTCTCTACAATACGTTTAGAAATTGAATTTCTTGAATTAACGATACAGTGTGAATGCAGCAATGTAGTCGCAACTTGAATTACACATTTTCACTACAGCAATAAAAAATCACGCCGATACCAGCCGTGATGGGCTTTGGTCCGTTTTAAAGATATTTCAAACTCATGTATACTTTAAAAGGTATCAATAATATAACAAAGTATTTAATGCCACAGTTGCCCTAAAGCAAATTGTTATCCCAATAGATATTTGAATTCCCAAATAATCTGTGAATAAGTCTTTAAATTGCATTTCGTAAGAAACATAATTACGATCCCTTATCAGAAACATTTTATTTCGTTAACAGGAAATGGGGAAAAATAATCAATATAAAATATTAATATTATGCAAACTCATATAATATAATTGTCTTTAACATCTTTATATTTCCATGTGTCACTGATAACAGAGCATTCTGTAATATATCATTGATTATTTTAGATATTATATATGTTATAAAAGCTAACACCATGGCAATAGCAAAAGACATCGTAGATAGTTTCTCACAAATATCTTTTAATTCGACTCGAATGAATCGTATCCAAGGTGAAGGGTTTTTGCGCTCAATTTTTTGTCCATAGTCGGTCGGAAATAGTTTTCGTTTCTTTCGTGGTTATTGTCATTGTTAGAACAGCAAACACCACGAAATATAACAGGCATACAGCAAGGGAACATTGTATTGCCCGTATTGGAAAGAGTATCGTCTAAATAATTTTGCATGTGTGTAGTTTTTCACCTGTAATACCACAAAATATGTACGCGATGTATATCATGATTGTCTTCTGATAATCACATCTTGAATCTAGTAATATCACGACAAAGGTAGTGATATGATAATAGGTTTCTTATTTATATTATGTAATACAAAACTACTTTGCTTACGGTGAACAAACTTAAGAAAAAGATCCGATACATAAAACTAGATTGAATACAACATTATGACTTACACTATACTAAATTTTGCAGGGTGGTGCAAAAGTTGCGGGAGGATTTTGAACTACGTGTTCACGATTCCTTTAAGTTTGATTACGTGACTGTTTGTAACATACTTCTTCATAGAATAGCAAAGAATAATCTCCATGAATTGTGTTTTATTAATTGCAAAATGAATAAATTTGAAACCCAGTATTTTTAACATATTATTTATATAAACCCTTTCGCGACTTTTGAACTACTCTGTATTACTTGACGCAGTGACAAATGTATTTCATCGCATAATGTCGTTATCTTGTATGCTTCTAAATCCATTTTATATTTAAATAGACAAATAGACACTAATATTGCGACAACCCTTTGACTCGCGGCATGTCATGGTTGCCTGGCTCCAGGGGTCACCAAGGAAATTACTTCTGCGCCTACAGGAAACATCATTTTTTATGCAATGTCATGAGCTATTAGAGAATCTCAAGATACCGAATATGTGTATTCCAAATTAGATTATTTGTCTATGTCGCGAAAGTAAGGCTGAAAGTAATAGAAATTGCGGCAATATTGATTACGGATCACATTTCCAGTGTACGGCGGTACATCTTCGTTGCACATAATATGTACTTAAAAAATACTAGTAATAAGCCACTCGTAAGATGTAGAATAATTTTCCCCAAGTGCGGCGCGTATTGTACTGCTGATTTGAAAACGAGTACGAGCAATCCAGGCGAAATCGTACCTTTCTTCACACTGTCTTTCGGATTGAGATTGATGCTTCGTTATGGATCATTTCAAGATACTTAAACGTAATCGAAATTGAATTACGATAGCAGAGGAAGTCTCATTTCCAGAGACAATTTTGTAACCGAAGTTTCTCTCAGAAATTGTTCTTTTGCCTAGCTGTGAGAAACTTGTAATTCGTCCTGTCTAATCTCAGACAATTCACTATTTAGGAGTGCAAATTTGTATGATGTATTGAACGTTTTGGGTAAAAGATATGTCACAGCAAACGGAGGTTTCACTAATGTTATATTTAATTTAGTGTAATAATTATTAAATTTAATTACTTTTGCTTTTGTATGTTTCTACCGTTATCTACGGTTATCTACAGTTATATTTATTTCAGTTGACTTGTATTTCTGTCATCGCTAATCTTTAAGATACCATAATTAGTCACCTTAGTATTTTAATATACAAGTAAAGCAATTAAACAGGGATCTCCAGTTTTTCTATTATAATATCGCAATGTTTACGTTTGAATTTGTTAGTTCTAGGAGAACGAATCAGTTCAATACAATGAAAAGAAGAAATTATATAGACTACGATAGTAGTGCAACCTATGAAAAATGCCAAATAAACAACCACTAACCCTTGGCAATAGCGAATTTAATATCATAGATCCAATAGTTTAAAAATCATTTTTCAGCGCGCACTAACATCCCTTAAACTTCAACAAACATGTAATTCAAACCTTTCAATGAAATTTCTCACCGTATTTCAAAATAAACGCCGGCCCGCGAATTGTACACAAATAGACACGTAGAAGTAACGCCAATTTGCTGGCCAAATTATTACCAAAAACGAAAACCGAAAAAGGAAGGTAACATTGTCCGCAACAGCACCGTCTTTGATGCCCACTTCACAGTCGTAGAAAACCGTCGGATTTTCACTGTATCCGTGTCACCGAAACGACCGCAGGCGTTGGCTGCGTTTGGTTCATCTGAATTTCTAACGAACACCAGCCGGCACAACTAGCAATTCAATCTTTTGGTGGTGTACAAATTAGAGCGGAGTGGCGTGTTGTACAGAATCGGTGGCCCTCGCAACAGAGGCGGCGCGAAAGGGAGAGAGACGAACAGAGAAACGTAGAACGCAGGCAGATAGATCGAATCGTTGAATAGGGGAGAAGAAAGTTGTATCGTTGAAAAGGACGTCGAAAGATCGTCGTGCGCGTTTTCATTTTTGTTCTTTTTTTTTTCTACGGTGGCTCGACACCAGGTTTTCGTCGTTTTTTCACAGACAAGTCTCCTTTCATCCGCGCCACTGTCTCCCGCTGACACAATGCCGCTGGCATTAGAACATAATAATATAGGAGTTCGCCTGCTCTCTCGACACCCCGGCTTCGCCGCGTGAGGTGATTGCACACGATTTAAGGAAGGGGCGAGACGCAGGCCACTTCTTCGTTCGTGGTTCATTTTCTTCGTCTGTCGTCAGTCTTCGTCGTCGCCTCTCTCGCTGTTTCCATTCCGCGCTTTCCTTTTTTTCCTACCTCTCTCTCCATCTGCGCTTCCTCTTTCTTTCGCCGTTTTCTCAGCTTCTCCAGTCGCGACGCGTCGTCACGCGCCTTGGATGCGGTTTCGTGACTCGTGTGCAGGGGCGACCGTCACGGTGGTTTTTAAGATGATTTCGCTGTACACACGCCGCGGATCAGCCCTGCTTCATAGCGTTTTGTTTGGCGGTTCATCATGATAGAAAACACCGGCGAGACGCGCATTCGATGTTTCCAGTGTACTTTATAAACATTCGGTTCTCGTTGGGTTGATCGGGGAGGGGGAGGGGGGCTCAGGTGTTACGGACGGTCCTTAATTTAATCGAAAGGTGTTCGCGGCATGCGGTACGGATTGGGCTGGGATTCAGATTGAATTGGTGCTATTCTGAATAGTTTTTATTTACTTGCTGCGCAAGGATTGTGTGCTTGACGGTCATTCTTTGCGACACAAGGACCTTGTAACAGGCTTGCTTCATTTAGGTTGGCATATTTGTCGCGGTGCACCATTTAGCACGATTTAGGACTGCCGGGTTATTGCATTGATATTGTTGGATGACTAGCCTCTGAGACATCGATAAGAGCAAGATACGCGGGTCCTCCCTTAGTCGTGACGAACATGAGTCAGAATTGCGGTGTTCAGCGTCCTATAGGTCGGGACTCGTGCATGATTGTCATGTCTCAACAAGAGCTAACGTCGCGACGTTAGGGCGACGCGTCCTCTTCACCCCTCCAAATTCAGGATATAAGTACCACCGCAGAATGATCATGTTCACCCTTAAGAGTCACAATCAAACATGTTGCACCTGACTCCTAGGTTTCATGATACATGTTGCAATGTATGTAGAAGTGCATCGAGGAATCGCCATGACATGCAATTTGCATCGCCGCCAGAATCAGGATCCCGTATTGGGTCAAGTGCAGATCAGCGGTTCACGACAAATCAATTTACCTCTCAAAAGTCGACAATCATTTTTTTAACCCTCTTTTTTTGTTTTATGCAATTTTTTCGGTACAAAATAATCAATAAAATTAGACTCTTAGATTAGTAATGTAAGTAACACTGTTGGTTGGCAGCTTTATCAGTACATTCTTATTCTTATTGTTAAAACTGTTGGGCTTTAAGAATAAACGTTGCGTCGAGAGTTTGGAATTTGGAATTAGGCTTTGCGTACTACTGCGTTGCGCAATAAAAAAATGTATGCTGCTCCAATTTTTTAAAACTGATGCTAACACGAAAAATGTCCTTCTGGCAGAAACTGTGTAGTTTTGTAACGGGTCACTGAAAATTGATGTGATTTTCGTTATTAAACAGTAATAGGTTTCTTCATTGCAAACTTTCATCCAAAAAATACGAAGTTTCAATTTTGCCAATTATTATTACGCAAAGTCAACAAATTGAAGTAGGCTGTATTGATGCAAATTGTAAACATTCGGCCAAGATGGTTGTCCTACAAATAAAACGATCATTTTTATACCCCACCAAAAAACGAAGCTATTTGATGTTTTTCCTATAGGAATGAAATGGGAATACAATTTTTACAGCTGCGTGTGGTCCGAAGCTATTTATTTTTTTCTCTATCTATGTCAATTCGCAGCATAACACTTGGTATTACAGTACAGTAATTTTCGAGATGATGGAGATTCGAGATTTGTTCATTGCCAGTGCTGAATCATGAGAGGAATAGATGTTGAAGGGTTGGTAGATGTCATTTACACTGTTGGATTTGCAAGAGTTGTATTATGAGAATTTTAAATTAATGTTTTCCGTTCATTAATCTTTTTCGGTCACAGCATAATTTTATTAAATTGAAAACACAAAAAGTTGCTCTTTCATGGACGATTTTGCCTTATGAACATTTTTCTTCATTTTTCACGGTACGGCGGCACTTTCAATCAATGTAAATTCAAACGATACGGTAATTTCAATAATAATTAGGTTGGAAGAAAGTGGACCTTTGCAATACATGCGTATATCTGTCTGTGAGTAATAATACTAATATTTATTAAGTTTTTAATCATATCTTACGTGAGTTATATATGTATTTTTATTAATGCTTTAAATTATGTTACCTATAAAATACCTTCGAATTATTTATTAGGTTCGGAGTAATTCGCTTGTATCGTTTTGCACACATTTAGCTTCTCTTTATTTCACGCTTCGCTGTAATACATAAATGCTGCGCTAAGAACTTCTTAAACGACGACGGTTCTTCCCTATTTGGACATGATATTAAGTGTGCCATTTGTAGTCGTAAGGTGTGCTACTACGCACAATTAATATACGACGGTCCTAACTTCCGTCCGTGATTTTTGTCGCACGCGGTAAACACGCAAAGTGCACAGATATTTAATTTTGCATTTGTTACACGAGGGAGCTTAAAATGTAATGTAAGCTGTGTAATTAGATTGGACTTGAATGTAATTTACATAAAACATAAGGGGACTTTCGTCAGGTAAGAAATTTAATGCGTTTAAATGCATTTTGTAAAGCAAGAAATAATTAAATCAGGCTTGTGTATTATTCAACAGTTCTGCATTAGTATACAATAGATTGTTGATTTCATAGAATTTATGAATCGAGTCACGAATTATATGTACAGGGGATGGTGTTGTTTTAAATAATTAGAAAGAATGTAGGAAATATTATTCGAAGGAAATATTGAATTCAAGACTTGTTGAATGGAAGATTTACCCCATATTTATGTCTTTGCGTATGTCACAATAAAGAGAATCGTGTACGATGTTTATACGTGTGTTGAATGCAGGGTAAAGTGACTATAAAATATAAACTATCAGTAAAAACACAAATTTGTGCACATTTAACTACTGTGCGAAATTGTTTATTATTTGAAGCATCTAGTTTAAGCGTAACTTAATATCAAGTTACATAAAGTAAATAAATAAATAATTTAGCATTCAGGCAAACATTTATTCAATTAAACATTTATCATTTAATGTTGAATGAAATGATAATATTTCTGTAGATAGAAATGCTCATATTTCTACACTATCTTTTACCAGGCTTAAATTAGTTTGAACAAATGAGACGTAAATGTTAACAGGGTAACAGGTTTGAAATAAGATTTCCTAAGCATGTAAAAGTGTGTCATAAAACTGTAACTAAATATTAATGAAATGCATGAAATAATTTTACAATTTTGTAAATTGGGTTAAGTGTGTAATATATTTAGAACTATCTAAATTTCGTTATGTAATTTTTGAAGACACAACATCGTATGAAACCTTGCTAAATAATATATTAAAGTAGCCTGATACTAAACTAACTTTCACAACTTTTATTTCCCGATTTTCCATTTATGAACAGATTGTTTCTACATATTGTCCGTATTACTAAATTGAGATTTTATTTAATTACAATACATATTTATGTTGTTTGTTTACTTCATACCTCACTTTTTCATCATTTATTTATATGCTTGCAAATTTCGCGAGCTATTATATACCTACTACGCGTCTGTAGTTTTATTATTTTACTACTTGCTATTAAATTTCGATGGTGAAGTTTCGTATATTAACATTATTAACAGTTGCCCGGCGCAGTGCAGTAAATAGTTTCCTTCAACGAGCAATTAAGTTTGTTGTACTAGTCATTTCGATCAATCTAAAACAGGCATGTAAAAGTAATTGCGCGGGACAGTAACTATGGACGGTATGAATGGCGTAAAGGTTTTGCAAATATTACAATTGTGGTTTTAAAGAACAAGCAAAGCTAGAATATTGCATCAATATTCTAGCTCTATATCGTAAGACTCCATCTTCCTAATGATACAGATATACAAGGTGTCTCATCGTGGTAGGGAAGAGAATTCCTCATGCAAAAATAAATCGAAAGTAGAATGCTAACATGCAATCAGAATCACAATTTCCGCAATTTCCAGGATTTTGCCATAAATAAGTCGTTGAAGTTAATTGCAGATACAGTTTACAGCGGCGAACAAAAACGGCGATGGATAAATAACTGTTTGTTCTTTATTTTCATTACACGATCACAGAAACATCATATCTATGTACAAACTGTGAAACACTCAAAATGCATATTTATGAGAACGCACAACTGGGCACGCGTAACGTTTTTCGAACGAATTCAATTTGAAATCGTGCCATTGGAACGATAAATGGCGAACAATTTGAATTCCATTAGAAAGCGCAGCACTGTAATGCTCATTTAGTTAAACGCGAGTTGACATCCAGTGATTTCGCCGTTGTGTTGCGTGCAATTGCGTGATCGGTTAATAAATCTTTGAAAGATGAGAGTATGAAAAAATTCGTGGCAAATTACAAGATCCCCGCGCCGGTCATTAATGTTCCTTATATTTCATGTAAGTCGTAAGCACGTATATTATTGCGAAGTTTCTCGATGTGTAGCTGCCTACCATAAGTCATCGGAACAATGCTTTCACGGCCACGCAGGTATTATTTGCTCCTCCTCTGTGCTCGAAGTATGATCTATATACGTACTCGGATAGTCCTGGTCTATACTTGTTGAACTTGAACATCCTCTGAAGAAACGAATCGCTTTTCACGTATTACGTGTCTAAATCGTTACTTTTACAACATATTCCTTTATGGGAAATTATTTATTTTTTTATTTCCCACGGGTAGAACCCAATATTTGCCATCCAATAAGAGGAATTTTGTCTGAATTGGGTTACGAATTATGTAGATAATACAAACCTTATGACGCTTTATTACTCGAGGCTGTAAAACACACCAGTTCAGTTCCAAACACGTTGATGCTCCAGTCAAAAATTGTAATCCTATTACTGTAGATAAATGATAAAGTTCAGATTCTAAATTATAATAATTACATTGTATCAATGTATTGGTTCTGTACGTTTCAATATACATTCGAATATGAATGTGTGTCGGCTATTTTTGTGGGTAAGTCAATTTTGAAAATGTATTACTATTTATTGTAGGATTCGTTTGATTTCTATGTGATTTTACATTTATCACATAATTTGCTTAATATTTATTGTCCCGTAAAGTAAATGAGCTGCTTCATATTTTGTTTAAACGTAAATGATCCAGCTTTAGTACTGCTTATTTTCATTCGAAGAAAAATACTAATGAGTCACTCTTTTGGTAATAGAACATATGTGGCTGGGATGATATTTTCTTCCTCTTTCATATTTTTAACATACGAAGGATTGGATGCGGTTTCTAAATTATAGTCAATGACGAATATTGTTAAAACTAAATATTGTTGAACAACAGAATGACGATTGTTATACTTCAATAAATTCAAAAATTGAAGCACCAGAGTCATTCCATCAATTTCTCACGAAAATATCAAGCATAGAAATACCTATTTTGATTTCACCAATGAAAAAAATAACTACAATTATGTCATATTTTCTTTCCCAAGAAACCCCAACTTTGTCAACGAATATTGCACACTGAAATTAAAATCGGTACAGTCTATAATCATATTTCGCAACAAAAACTCTAAACACGATGAGCGCCTTGAAACTGATGATAGGTACTGCATCCCCTAACGATTGTCGTTAACAAGTGCATCGTTTCTTTCTATTTACCGTAACTTTAAATCGTCTGTAAATTATCCAGTAATGTTCCCAGGGTGGAGTCACGACGCTAGAAATATGAATGATTATCCAGCTTGGGCCTTATTATCACACGAATTTTACGGACACCTACATACGTACAATATTAATGTTCATCAATCTCGCGAAATTGTCCCAAGCACGGACCCCTCGCAATTTTCCACCATTCCTGTCGGCGGTCTCACCGCTTTCGTTCCATTCCATATTCCATCGAGCAGCCAATTATAAATTACTCGCTCTTAAACTTCATGTAAACTCGTCTAATGGTCGGCGAAGTTAAGCCGGCAACAACGTTTCGTTTCAACAGTCATCGCGTAATGACTTATTCGAGCTGATTGCATTCCACGCGATGACTGGTATTTACCTGGTTCCATTTGAAGTTTCTAACATCAAACGGGACCATTAAAAATTAGCACAACGCGTCGAGTTGAGCACAACACGGCTGATTACCCGATATAATGTACACAACGTAACAGTTAATCCGTCGTTTCTTATCCGATAAAAAGCATACCGTCCGGCATGGCTCAATGTATAGTTTGGAATGCTGTGAGCCGGAATTGGCGCTTGTAAAAGTTGCAGGAAACATGTCCGGGTTCAAACAGCCATATTTCACGAGGTGAACTCTCGCGAGGAGAGAGGAGAAACACGTTAAAGATAGGTAAACGTGGCCCTTTACAAGGTTGTGTATTTTCATCGGAACTTTAGAAGGGATTCCAGCCACCAACATTGTGAAACGTTTATGGTGTCGTTTATGAACATTTCCATGACAATTTTTCGTTTCAGCGAACAGGTAGAATTGACGGCAACCGTAACACGTGAGGCCTTTCCGGGGAAGAAAATTATTCATTTCGAATTTTTCGGAATTTTTCGGAATTTTTCGAATATTCCATGACGGGAATTTGACGACGTCGCACCTACGGGAGTTTTGTTGAAATGAGCGAACCCGAAATACGGCGTCGACAATGTTGTTTGAATTTTTTAATCAATTAACGAGAATATGTTTTCCGTCCGATTATTTATGCGGCATTTATATGGAAATTGGAAAATATACTTCTTCCTGATAAAATATGGATATGGATGTTAAAAATTCATGAATGCCGATAGTAGCAAATTGATTTTCCAGGTTGTATAACCTGCTGCAGGTATATACATGTATTCGACTTTACTGCAGGAAGACTTGGATATTTAAAGGGCAATGAATCTTTGATTGTTGAATAGTTCTATGAAATTTTCTACTTGTTTATTGTCTGCCCCTTATCACTTTCTCTTATTTTATTAGTTCTTACGCACATTTATCTGCACACCAGTCGAAAATATTTATATTTAAAATAGTATGCTTACCATTTTGATTTCCGAAAAGATATCGTTTTATATCTGTGCCGATTACGACTGGATGATTGATTATCTAAGTGTCACTTTTAAAACTCTACATGATTCGAGCAATGCATAACTCAGACTCCTATCGTTTTACTAATATTTAATAATACCACAACTTAATACCAAGTAATAAGCCACAGTGCTTTACTCTCTTATAAAGATTCCTCCGCGAACTATCCATTAAACAAAGTGAGTGTTTACTCGTTTAGAAGCTTGCATTCATAGTCTCCTCGCCAACTACCTCAACAAATCAGCGCGATCTGTAAAACTTGTGATGGGTTCTCGCAAAAACCCTCCGCATTGAAAACAGAATTTTATGACTTCGCCGGTATTAAATTCGTGAAGGTATCCGAATTAATAGGGCTAATCAAATAGAGGTGAAAAAGTCTCGGCATCTTGACGAGTATTTTACTTTCATTGGAAATCCTTAAAACTATAGCCGAGGGACGTGCATCGGCGTGCCACAGAAACATAATAAGGTAGAAGGTATTAGTTACAGGGTTGCACTTTCGTAGTAAGTTGCCCCGCTTCGAGAAGCGTAGAAAAATGGCGATGGCGTAGAGGCGGGCGAATTTCGGTGAGCTCGACGAGTTCGAGGAACACATATGCCGTGCGGTAATGATCATTACCGTGTAATGACCGGACGAATCGATTGGCTTCGATCAGTCCTGTAACTTAGTGGTTCCCAACTCTGCTACAGCATTGTCCGACGGTTGCATGGAATAACAATCTTCCTCTGGGAAAGAAAAGATAGTAGTTTCATAGCGATCACCGTTTCTTAGAGAGAAAAGAACCCGATGATTCGTCACGTTAAATGCTGTGTACACGTGTTGCTTTGTTGCAGCGATGCGCAAGTTTCATTTAACAGTCGAAGCAGCTTCTAAAGCTCTATTAAGGCAAAAGCTCCATTTTACCTCCCACGGAGTGTACCTAATTTTTTGTTATACAGAGTAAGATAGTAGTGGTAGAATTTCGTTTGAGTTGGGAAGGTAAAGGTATGTAAAGTGCGACGTTAAAATAGGCGATAAAAGTTTATAGCATGTTGGCTTTTATTCAGTTAATTTACAAACAATTGAAAAGTGTTCGTTTCTTTCTATTTGGAAGCAGACATTCTCCTTTATAAGTAAAGTGGTTACTTTTGATCGGCTAAACTGTAAGATCAGCACGTAGGAAAATGTTGTCGATTATCAGTCCAGCATTATCAAATCCTTTACAGTGATTCTTTAAAACAAGCAAACAAATTAAATACAATCTATACTTTGACGTAGTTTCAAAAATAAGCGCCAAGTATGTACTCGCATTGCAAGTCTCTTGTTTCTTGGTTATTACATATCCTCCACTGCATAAATTAATACTACCACTGAAATTGCGCAATGCTTCTCACAATATTTCGCCTAGAACAATTATTTAACCCCATTTCGTACTTTCCTAGGAATCTACACGCGAAACCAATTTTCATCGTCCTTCCAAAATCCACCGACCTTCACAATTGCATCTCCAAGCAATCGTAACTCCCAAAAACATTTATCCCCCCTGAAAATTCTGATACCGAAACGGAATTTCTTCGTAGCCGTCAAACGAAATAACGTTTTCGCGTGAACTTGAGCGGCTTCGCATTAACCCACACGGGGTAAGTAACAACAAGTGTATAATACGACGATTTCTCCGAGCTGAGGTTGAAAAACACTGGCGCAGGGGGTGTACCTAAACGGTACGTGCGAAGTTCGCACCTCCGCAAACAGCGATGCACTCGCCCTACCGCGCAACACCGCTCGTTAAGCGAATTAAGTAGTTACGCTTTGTTTAATCGGGGCCACGGAGGCCAGAATTAAGTTGTTATCGCGAATTAGCTGATTATACCGGGCGCCGCGAGGTGTCGAGTTGATTTGTTGTTGCGAAATATGGCATGAGGTTTGTTTATGCCCGCCACGCCCCACACCCCTAGCCGACCTTTCAGCTCGTTTACGGCTGACCTTAAAATAAGGTGCACAGACCGTTCGATCCTTGGTTCCATCACGTCGCGGTTCTCTCTTTGCCCCGTTTCCACCGCGATCCTTGGCCCACCTCTTTCACTCACGCCCGACGAGGGTACGGATAATCATTCTCTGTAACGCTATGATAAAGCCTCGCGCACATGATATATCACTAATGGTAGGAGACGCTCGTTTAACTCGGGCGTTCTCGTGAAACACGATACACTTTGATTTTTTCATCAATCCCCTTTTTTTCTCTTTCACCGAGCCAAAACTAATATTGACCCTGGCACATCGGGTGTACCCCTTTCGCGAACAACAGTATCGGCTTTCAATGGGAAATTTTAATGGCCGCCACGTTCCCCTGGCGGTCTGTTGTAACGTGATTTATATTATTCCTTGTAATTGCCGATCACTGCCGAGAAATAGTTGCGGCCTCTAAGCCGATGATGCGGTGGAAAAAGCGTTCGATCAGTTGAGAAAATTGGCGCGACAGTTTTTTGGATAACCATAGGAATGAGAGACGAGAGACAACGGCGAGGAATTCGTACCGGAATTCCACGTTAACGAAGCCGGAGGAGAGGAAGCGACGGGGAGGTCATCGACGTGTCGCGTTGAAGAGCGGTAAAAGGGTTGCTGGCCATTTTCCACGAAAATTATAGCCATCCATGCGCGTAATCCCCTTTATGGCCGCGTTGCATCAAATTATAACTGCAATGGCTCGCGCTCCCAGCATCGTCTTTTCTCTGCTTTCCTTTTCTCTGTTCATCGTGTTCACTTCCCTTCCCGGCCACGCTCCTCGTTTTTTGCTTTTTTCGTCCCCACGTAGGTGCGCGTCCTCGAGGCCTCGTAAAACGGCACATTCCGCCAATCATCGCGGTGCATCGGCCAGATATGTAACCCCTTGACCCCGAGCCGCGACCTAGCTTAACTCAACCCCTAATTCTGCCGCACGATCCGCGTGGACACAGCGATAAATCGATAAGTCGTTGATATCGACGCGGCTAGAATGTCCACGTACAGGCTTGTACATCTGCCCACTTATATGTAATAATGTGTCGTGCAACTTTGGCGACTGTAATCACGATTGAATTTCGAGTAATTGAAATTCTTCTTATCTCAATATTTAATTCAGAAATTGGGTTTAAATTTAGTTCCATTTAGTTCGCGTGCAAAATTGGGATATGCCAAGTCCTGCGATCGATTAGTTGTTGGAATTAAATTGATTCATGGCGTTTAAATTGTTGGAAAATAGTTTTAATGCTGCGATTTCCTTGCCAAAATATCTCTTTTGGCAACAGTATATAAATAATGTTAGAGTCACAAAATCTATTGTTTTACAAATATATTGTACATTTCAAATGTCATTACCGTGAACTTATTCTGGCAGGAAGTAATTTTTATTTTATCCAGCTTCTATAAAATGTCTTCCTAATTGTTATTATTGGTGCGTCGATTATTTAAACTTGCAATGCAAAGTCAGATATTCATATTAGCAGCAAGCCAAACTTCAGCACCTTTTTATTACTTTTAACATAACGGTGCTCGATACATCGAATGATATGTCGGCCATAACCAAACGAATAGATCTTCGCCTTTAAATAACCCCGCAATTAAGAGTTTGAAGCCGTCAAATTTGTTGACCTCAGCAGCCAGTCGATATTGCCGTGTCATTAATCGACGTGAAAATGTATTCTACAGGTGTCCAATGATTCCGTTTCGTATGTACCGTATTACTGTTTCATTGGAACCACATAATTGTCAGGCTTCATTGATTCAATCCAGGTGCCAAAAAGTCGCGTGGCATTTGAGTCGAATGGCGGAAACCTGTCATTCGCTCATCATTCTCGAAAAGATAACATCGTTTGAGAATTTCAACCAGTTCCTCTAACGTGCAGTGATATTTCTTGACATTTCCTATTATTTTGTTCGTTTGCCATTCTCCTAATGAAACACCGTTCACGTAACAGTTTAGAAGAAAAATAGTAACTGAGTGAAATCGCTTTGCCATTCGACGAAGCGATTTGAGCGATTTGAAGCGTTTTGAGCGACGCTTCATGCGTTCACTACCTGCGCTATTAAAAAATGCGCTCGCGGGCACAATGAAGCATTTCATAAGCCGTGTGGTATTCTATATTCTTGTTTTTTGTACTCGAGAGTGATTTCGTTAATGGTTTAGCCAGAAAATTTCGCGTACAATCGGGAAAAAGTTCTCGCGTATATATCATTCTATTCACGATGAACGGTTTATCGGTGTGCTTAAGTACGAGGTTTCGATACGACATAAAACCCGCTTTAAGACCTCGCGTAACCGCGCGAATGAATATTTAAACGTTTCGAAGCGGCTACGCGAATTTTATAGTTGTATTGAAGCGCGCGGTTATACTGCGATTATTATTATTGCGGAGATCGAACGATAGGTACAAGTTTGAGAAATATGAGATTTGTACGAACTGGGAGGTATCTCGTATCGAATCACGTCGATCGATTCATCGACGCTTAATATTACACGTGGCCGATGGTCATGCGTGAATAATCATGGTGGTTAATTAATGGTACTTGATCAGAGCAAGGATATATTACAATCAGCCGTGCAAATTCAATTTTTTTGCAGATGTTGAGATATGTCGCCTTATGCTGAGAAGGATGGGGGAAATTGGATGCCCTGAGCGAAAATAAGTATAACAAAAAAAGCATTTTACTATGATAACATTGTAGCAACAAAATTAAATATAGAAAACAATGTTATAGTTATCTTTGGTGTAAGATGGAAAACTATCATACTGTGGTAAGTTAAATATGTCGTTTTAGCAAATACAATCGTGACATTTGAGTAATCCAGCTCCTCCAGGTAGTGGGGGCAGGATTCATGCCACCATTTTTAGCACTTGCAACACTATCCAGTTCTCCAAAGCATGATCTGCTTACTATTCGTCGCAACCTGGACACATACAGACGATTTCTTTGTCTTCTGGTACTCTCTTCTTTTCTACTTTTAACACCTTTTTCTTCCTTTCGTTTTAGAATGTAACTTTTCTTGGCTAATATTTGATTAAAAGAATTATTCTGGGAAGATGGCATGTTCACCATCTTATCCCATATGGGTTATGTTATATAAATGATACAAAAATGGCAATTAAATATTAAAATCATTTTAAATTGCTAAGTGATATTCAATTCTGCACTCCTCTACACGCTAAAATTTACTTCTCGTGCAACACTTACCTTTATTCTTTATTCTACCATTTCCGTGCAACAATAAAAGTCAGCATGTATTAATAAAAGAAATAAAAAATACCATCTTACATCTAATAATATATGTCTGACAACATTTGATGATATGCGGATGATGTCTGAGCTCGATTTCAGCAGAATAAATGAATAAATACTGTATCAAGTTATTTAAGCGCCGTTATTAAATATGCATTTACATTCATTAACATATGTACTTTAATTTCAAAGTTCAAATTTCTGTTAAAAAATCGACAAACTTCTTCCGCAATATGTTGGCTTGGTGTTTAAACGCCGGAGAACTTTGTTTTACGATAGACATTATATGTAGTCACTAATGCTTTAGTGCGATAAGATTTGTAAAAATTTTGCATGCTACCAACGAAGCTTTCTCAATGTACAAAAACGTCTAATATTATACATAGTAATATCATATCTATAGATATGATATATGATATATAGATATGATATGATATGATATAGATATGATATATGATAAACGATATGCATTATAATGCATTATAATGCATATCGTTTCCTTCAGGCGATTCGTGTGTGAATTACTCTTTGAGTAAAGAAGTATCCTGAATGTATTTCTTCAATTAACAATTATTTTACATTTAAGTCCAAATCCGAAGCAGAAGGCATCCGCAAGAAAATTTACAAAATATTGGACCCCTGGAATTCTTATTTATTAGGTAGTGATTAAATTAGCCAAATATTATTAACTAAGTACCATATTTTACTTACAATTGTGAATAAAAGGGGACCGATATATGGAGGGCTCAGAAGCTAATTAGTGTAAATCCAACTTTTCCGAAAAATAAGTTTAGTACTTCAAACACTTGTTTACTGTTAAAACTTGTTGATAAATCAATTAGTCACTATTTTTAAACGTAAGCAATAAATGACGGTACTAACAGTGTCATTTTTTCCCAAGTAATTTGTAACAACCTTATTTATCTCGGTTTGTATGCCAATGGACTTACACTGACTGGCTTCTGAACTCTCCATATAACAGTTCGATCCAACAGCATCTACAAAATGCGAATGTGGAAATAATTTCGATCGTAAACTAATATTAATAAATTCTAAAGTAAATAACTAATCATTCATGTCAATTCCACAGAATTAATGTTCACCCCTCCGCTTTTTATTTCAAACGTCGAAAATAATCCTACAGCAATAACCTATTAAACTATTTGTCCCATTCCGTATAAACAATTTCGAGTAGGCACACGAATTGTCCTGTCGCTGTCGTTCTAATATTTTATCTACGTTGCTCGTTACATCGTTACGGGCTGAAATGTTGAACCGTAATAAAAATGTCTTTGACCCACCCTCTCGCATCTCTCGAAAACGTTCCTGGACGTTCTTCAACTCGGAATCCCGGGGATAGAAAAAGCTGCGATGGCACCGGGAGGACGTGCCAACCTGTAATTGTTCTCCGATGTAATTGCCCCCTCGGCTTCTCCCGTTCGTGCTGAAAGACTTGGAAATCCGTATCCCCGTCTCTTTGCTCTGGCAGGATTCTTAGGAGCCGATTTCGAGACACGACGTTTATTGCGAACCGTTTCACCACTATGGAATCGGGAATTGTTGCTTAACGCCAATCATCCTTTACCTGCGGAAGCGCACGTGAAATCGGAATTCTTCGCCCTTAGTGTTTAACGTGATCGTTTCCGACGCATTTTCGCTATTCTCTAGCAGAATCTCGGTCAACCATTGAGTGAGTGAACTGCACGTACTAACGAAGTGACGTGTACGTACAGTATTGTTAATATTTGTTCCGAAATATTGAAATTTAAATACGCACAATTTTCATATGAATACGGTGGATGAAATGATTCGTATTTAATTGATTTTGACCAAGATAGCGAATGATGTATTTCTGTTTTGATTGATTTTAGAAGAATGTGTAACTATATTTTTGCACAAACAAAATAATCAATAAAGTGTGATGAATTACTCAGGTTGATGTTGTATCATTTTTCAGGTATTGTTTCGTTGGATGAGACATTCAGAATAGTTATAGGATCAATTTAAAAATAAATGGGAAACAATAAAACACTATTACAATTAATATATAATTGACATTCAATGGTTAATTGAGCAATATTTTTTCCCCAGTTGATGGTAATAGGGGACAAGCGATAATACATATATTGGATATTCGACTGTTGCAATAAATATTTTCAGCGCTGATACTGAAATATTTTCCTACTGTATATTAACTGTGAAAATTATTTTTCGTATAAGAATGTCCAAACGTGTGAAAAATAGTAATTTTGTGGAATCTTATATATTCTCCATCGTTGAAGATGTACGTACACATTTTCTATATTAACATTAAACACTTTTTAAGAAATGTATTATTTTATTTGCTCTAGTAGACACGGTTCGGATAATTTTAACTAATTGTACTTATTACTATATGAATTTCTAATATTCCACAGCCTACAGCACTATTTCTAGATTGAATTATATAAAACGATTTATCATCCTTTATTTATGTCAAGTAGGAAACGTTGCATTGCCTCGTTTTCGAAGGTACGATACATTTCCAAAAGATACGGTTCCGTTTCAACATTAATTTTATTCTCCTCGAAAGCTGGAAAATTTGTTGCAGGAGTGGCTCCGTTTAAAAGGAAAGAAATTTCACGTGACGGGAAAAGCGGAAATTTTAGAAAACAATCAATGGATAGGATAGGATTTCCTAAGTGTCCCTTCCTGTTTCAATGCTCGCCTAATTATTAGCGATGGAATTAGTCATAGACGAATTATTTACTAATGTTAATTTCAGACTAAAAAATTGCACGGTTGAATAATTATTTTTGGGCAACGTGACACATCCACATCCAACGAATTTCGCACGTATGATTTCAATATGAATATGAGAATAATGAAGTAGTATATTGATATTTTAGAGACCTTTAGGTTGGACTTATTTTGTATTTTTAAATGTCTTCGCCCATCACTTTCCGGGACACTATAAAATATCATTATATATCTCAATATTATTATTTCACCGCTAACTGTGCGAGATAGCTGGCTGGCGTTAATCTATGCTTTCTAAAGTGTTATGGCTTGCGATTTATCAACATTTTAATATTGCTGAATTCATGCAATCGTGCGAAGTTGCACGATTATATTGCTGTTAAAGTTAGGCCTTTATCGCGATGCCTGTGTCCCGTAAAATTGAAATGTATTAAGCGTAAAACTGCTTGGCATAATAATCTGCAAGTAAATAATTATTTTCCAATTTTCAAATATTTCAAACTAAATTACCAATATTTATCTGTACGTTTCGGGGCATCTAGTAACATTTTAATCGTAGCAGAAGTTCATAAATTATTCCAATTTTAAGGCACAGATAATTTTTTGAATTTCAAGAAAATGAGCACAATAAATTGTTCAGAAATAAGTATAAATTCACCGCAAGTGTATTATAACGCTCACACTATTTTCAAAAAACTGTTTACTTAAGAAAATCAATCTTTTTCATTGGGCTTCATAGTCTATCCAATATTATATCCAGAATACTAAATATATTTGATGAAGTAGCAGACGTTTTGCAAACTGCAAGCTCGAAGGTCATTGAAACATCGGGACATATCTATTCGCTTCGAACAGACTGTCAAGAAAAAGGGTTTACCCATTTTGGGGGAAATGCAGTGGTCGCTAGACGTGGATCGAAAAATCCATCTCATCCGCAGATACTGCCCACAGGGAAATCGATTGCGTTACCAACGCAGAAAAACCGATTAATTATTCGACCTGTGCCCGCTATAGATCTTATCCTCAATCCAGTAAGAGCTACAAGTCCTCGAAGTAATCGATCCTTGCCCTTCGCTCTCCGTGCATTGTCATAGACATCGGGTCAATATAAAGTCAGACATCGAAGAACGACAGGGAAATGCGACGAATGCCACGAAAGTGGCGAATCGGGTACGATGTCGCGAGTGTCCCATTCGGGTAAACGAACCAAGAACAAGCAAAGATTCGGCCGTATCAGAGGGGGGGGGGGATCGTTGATCTTGGGTCAGATTCTGGTGGCCAGGGATCCGGAATCGGACGGAAGACGAAGTGTCACGTCCACGGATGAGCGACAACGACACGCACTGGCTGGCAAAAGGACGAAAGCGAGCAAAACAGAGGAGGCGTGAGACGGCAAAGAACGAGCAAGATCGTGGCCCGTTCGTCGAACAAAGAAATAACGATCAAGATGGAAAGAGCAAAGAAAAGGAGCGAAAAGGGTTAAGAATAAAAGAAAGCAAGATAAGTATGAGGCGATGGGATGGCGCGGTGGATGGTAAAGAAGGGGTGAAAGGGGGAGGGGCTGAATATCGGGAGGAAACTGACGACGAGGGAGTAGAAGAGGCCACGGGAGAGGAAGAAGAGGGTCCGAGACCTGAATCGGGAGAACAGTTCGATACGTTTATGGAGAGGTTCGAAGTCGAGGAATAAGGGCCGGGAACATAATTATCCGCCAAGTCAAGGAACCCAAAGGCCGCGGATAGAGAGGAGCACGACGCGGCCAGAGAGACAGAGGAGCAAAAGAACGTGGGGCGCGTGGGACAGAGAGGATAGAGGGGGAGAAAGAAAGGGATAAGGAGTCGCAAAGAGAATCTTATTCTTTGGTGCGGCTGGAATCCGAAATGTTCGGAGGGCGCATTATCTTCTTGCCGGGGCCAGTCAGCGCCACTCGCGGATTCCATGATACGATGGTGTACACCTATACATAAGTTCGGTTATAGGTGTATGACCCGTGCCATTACAGGTGTGCCACATTTAAGGAATTAAATTGGATTAGTGTGGAGTAGGGTGTTGTAAGATACGGGCGTTACTCGCTAGTACAGGCCGGTGCACGTCTCGTTGGGACGTTGTTCCGAACGGTGTTGTGGTTTATTCTGGGACGACAGAGCACGTCGAAATGATGGGGACACGCGAAATGCAATTGATTCGGAAAAAGCGTGCCCCGGTAGTTTTGTTTTAACGGGGAAGAAAGATGTGCGCGAATATTAACGGCACTTGCGGTTTAAGGTTAGTTTTTGAAGTTAATTATTTTCAGCTTTTTCGAGATTAGAGATGGTAAGGAATAGAACGAACGATTGATTTTCGTCGACGAATTAGAATGAGTAGGTCTATACAGGTATGATGACGACTCTCTCAATTTATCAATTCAATTTATTTCGATATTTGCACTGAAAATCTATGGAGTTTACAGCCGAAAGTTGGGAGCATTTAATACTAGAACCAAATGAGAAAAAGATAAAGGAGATTTTATGTATACGGTGGCAATGTTCGTCGCACACTTTTGTATAACTATTCGTGTATTATATTTATAAATTAAAGATTATCTAAAGGAAATAAGGCAAATAAGCGTGTCGCATCTTCCTTTTACTATAATATTTTAAACAATGCGTATAAAGCGTATACATGGTACATGGTATTTCTTATTCATAGCAACTCTGTAACAGTTTTTTAATTATTTTGTAGCTCGATTTGTTCGTATACGTGTTACCTACAGACTGCTATTCGGGTACTTCTTATTCAACAATCTTGTAAGACAGGCTACATGCAATAATTGATCAGATTAACAGTATTATTGTACTTTCTTTAAGAAGTACATTTTTCCATTGCAGGAATATCTATTCAACAAAATTGTCACCATACGTACGAAACAAATATTTTAAGGAAAAGCGGATGTCTATCTTCGGTAATAGATATTCTACGAGGTCTCCTTTATTATAGCGTAATATTTGTTCTATTCAATAGAAAAGGTGAAACAAACGAAAATTGCGTTTTGTCTGCGGAGGACATAAGAAAAGCAATTTATAAATCTTGTCAGGTTGGCATCGCGACATAGCTACTGACTTTTTATCGTACCCCACGGCAAGGTGAGAAATTGAAAAGTGGCTGTCTGCAGAGTAATTAAGATTTCGACTCTTTGTATCGCACGATCCCTACGACGTTACCCTCCATCGATTTCGTGTGATCTTTGAAAAATATTGGAGATTACCTTCAGATAGATAGTTCCCGCTGTCGGAGATCAGGATTGCTGCGCCTTATAATGATGCGTTATTATCCGAAGTGTATTCGGTTTAACGTGCAAATTGCTCACGTTTCTATCTGGCAGATTCTATCGAAGAAATTGGAAACAAGAAGGGCTGGGAGATAATATGATTTTTTTTCGAAAGGAATTAATTAGTATACGAACCGCAATAGTCGAAGCGTGAAACAATTTATTATACGAAGAATTAATTATATATTTGGGAACCCTATGGTTGTTTAAACGCACATCGTGCCTTTGATACCCGGTTTGTAAATTTGCAGGAATTCTCCACGACTTATGAAATTGCTAAAGTGATATTATAATATTATTTGATGTGTGTTTGCCACATTCTTTGGTATTCAGTAATAATTCTGAGTCACTCCATGGATCTTTAATTTGAACTTTGCAATCAGTGCGTTTGTCGATGGAGGACTACTTTTAAATATGGAATTAATATTTAACGATGAACTTGTTTCTAAGTCTTGCAAATGTCAGTACTAAAATGCATTTTTCATATAAATGTGTAATGATGTATTGAAGAATTGTCGATCTTTAAGTAAATCAAAATATCGGACAAGGTACGTTGATGATAAATCAATTTTCTTTCCCAGGTTAAAAACTTAATTTACTGCAGTCTATTAACATCGCCAAGAAATAGAAACTTCGCAGAGCTCGGCCTACTTTCATTCTCCTGAAACATGAACGGTGTTTAATTTATACTCATTCGAAGTAACGTGGTTTTTGTAGAAAATATGTTAATGAAAAGTTTGATAGAAGTGAAAAATTGATGCACAGTAATAATTTTACAACACGGTTCAAAACATTGCAATTTGCGTGAAAGGTACTCCCATAAGTGTATCCATAAGTATGCTTCGAAAAGGTAAACAGGTAATGAAAAGAAGCACGCATAATTCAATCTACTTACAACTATTTCGTGATCTCAATTAATATTAAGTAAATAACCACAACAACCTGATACAAAATGAAAATATTACAATACGTAACAATTTCGCATTCTAATTCCGCGGATTCCCTTTATCTGCAAAATTGAACAAGAATACGCAGGAATGGCGGGGCAAACGTTTTAAAACCCTTTCACAGTCTGTTCCAAGTCGAATTGCTTCTCGTGTCACAGTTTTCTAAACTAGAATCAAAATTGCGAAAGCTACCCGGGTCCTTCGGGTAATGTGTTAATTTGAATCCGACGACATGGGACGGGGAAAAACTGAGGGCGAGATCGGATGGAGTCGCCAGTTGACCCGGTGAACGAATCCAGAGAAAATATATCGCGGAAAGAGTGGCGATTCCGTAGTGGTAACGAGTCGAGATGGCCGAGAACATCGGCGGTGCCACTTCAAAGCGGGAATCCCGCGCAATCAGATTCTCTTGCCCTCCCTGCTTGCTTGAAAAACCGAGCAAGGGACTACCACCTCCTCAGCTCTTCCTTCTTCTGTCCTCTCTTTGGGCTGCTTGGGGATACACGAAGGTAGCCGCATTGAGTAACGATCATCTAGCGACTATCAGGCAATCCCCGGTATATATTAGGTTGCCCAATAAAATTCGTGCCCTTTTTCGTTTCGCGATTCATTTGTCCCAACAACATTCACTCATCGGACGTTTATTTGCCCGGCATTCGATGGCCATTGATATTTCACGCTCGAATTGCCACTTGCCGCGAATTGTGTTGCACTTTGCTAGTAACGGGGAATGTTTAAAAAAGCTGCGCAGGTTTAGCGCATTCGAGCTTTGAACCGATAAACGTATATTTATATTATTGTTATTATATGTTTGTGAAGTTGTGAACTACTGGAAGAAGTTCGCATAATGTTTGCAGTCGTTATTGTCCACGAAGCGGCTGAAGACTCCATATTGTAGTTGCAATATGTCGTCACACCTTTTCATTAGAAAAAATTACTCCGTCGAGCTGTATAAGATTTTCTATGTTAAAAGCGGTTGATTAAAGTTGATTAAATCAAGCTTCTCGGTGTGTCAGAAATATTTATGTCGTCTATGACAGAGATCGTGCTAGAAGAAAAGTAGCCTGAAAATGATTTTAGCTTTTGATAAATGGCCATATTTGAATGAAAGATACTTGACGCTGTGGACGAGTTTCTTATTTGACGAGGAACGTTTGAGAACTCGGCCAATTAATTTGACGAGATTGATTTCTCGATATACTGAATCAGATAATCGCTGGAGAGACTGTATATCCATTAATTGGTGTAAAGTGTATTTGACAGAAATCATCTTTTGTATTCGCAACTAAAAGTATGAACTTATTGGGCAATTTAATGTAATATTTTTTTTTGGTTTTTCTTTATTTTAAATTGCACCGACTGCTCAGGTTACTATTATTCATAGCGACTACCTTTACGGTGTTTAGCGGCTTTCAGTTTATCTTTAGTTGAAACTGAATTTCAATTAGTTTTCAGAGACTTACAATTAGTACAGCGTCATTTGTCCGTAATTGGGCATGCTGAATTTAATCACAGCAGATAACAACGTAGAATATTATGGAATAATGTGATTGGTAATAATCAGCTAATTGTACTGAACGCATACGCTTCCATGATTTTCATAAATATTAAATGATACGTGCTTTAATTTAGACTGATCTATTCTGAGTTGAGTAATAACTTTGTCAACACTATTCCTGTGGTTTACCAGTAGTAATCAGTAGCTATATCAACTACATCAGTAGCTAGTTCTATAGAGGTTCATGTTCTAGTGTTATTCTAATTTTGTATTTGGGATATTTAGTGATCACAGAAATTGATTTTGCATACCTTCCGATTTATATCAAAAGAATAATAATTTCGCCGTGATTATTTATGACGGAGCGGAAGGTAATATTTATTGAAGAAATGAAATCGAATGCCTGAGTGCGTTCATGTGTGAGACGAGAAGCAAGAATCACAAAAGGACATTTTGTCTAGGTAGAGACGATAGAGCGTGAAAGAGGCCGACATGTGTGGAAGTTATTCAGCATTTTTTGTGTACTCTATTTATGAAATAGAATCTACAAGATTTCCTTTATTAAAGTTATGACTTTCCAACAACAAGGTGTCGCCTTCCGAGTTGTTATTAATTTATTCATTCCCATATTTATATTTTGCGGTAGACACACCGCCAAACTTATTAGGTGATGGCTATTAAGCGAGTTGCATAGCAAAGGAGAAAGTTGCAGAAATATCGTTAAAGATTGTAGAAAAGTCGTTAATTGTATTTTATGCGGAGAGTGCAAATCTTAAACGAGCTTTGAAAATGCATTACGAGAGTATGTTATATCAAAGATTTTATAGGAGAGAGAAAGGATCGATTAAAATATATCGTTAGATGCTAGGAAACTTAGTAATACAGTCCGGCGTTTCAAACCAAAATCGTTATGAAATTCTTTTACATAATAGCAGTGTTTTACGAAAAGGTGAAAGATGTATTTTAAAGAATGTATTTTTCGATACCTCAAATAACGCGGACCGCATTCATAATTATTAGACGGCCGATGTTTATGCACAATAAATATGCAAAAAGCATGTTACTATTATTGTGACATATAATTCGCGTTACAGTAAATGGCAAGTATTTTTTCCAAATTGAATGGTCTCAATTGACGGCTCAAAAATTAATTGATATGCGGAAAATGACCGCTCCACGTCACAAGATGCAAGCGGTGCGTACTTACATTTACTCCAGTAGATTTCTGACACATCTATCCGGTCTTGTACAAATTCATTGTTTAAAATATTTGAAGTTTGTATTAATACTTTTTTTTCATTTTTTCTGCGCAATCACTGGGTATATTTTTGAAATGATTAATATAATTCATATATACATATATTACCATCGAAACATTTAACGGGAAACCCGCTGTTTCCAATTTTTCTGCTATGCCAGGTAAAGTGTCTGAATGGGCTTCGATAAAAATTAAATTTTGTGCAAGTGCATCTCGTTGGATCACGTCTGGTGCTGTTTTAATAGCGGCAGTATCTTTTTTTCAAATATTTGAAAAGCCTATTGAGGTAAAAAGTAAAATAGGTATGGCTTTATATAATTGAACTTTCAATAAACTCATTTAATAAAAAGTGCAAAGTAAAAGTATATTTTCAGAATTCTCTAATCATAAAACATATTTCTGCCCAGGTCCTATTGCTCTATCTGTTTTCTATAAAAATATGCATTTGCATAAACATTATTATAACATTATTAATACTATGACGTATATTAATAAAAGCATTTTATCAGCACGCATTAGCAAGTTTTCGTAACTTTCGCGCACATCGTATTGCAAGCTTTCTTACAATTTCATCGTCACCATCCAATTCCGGTGACACTTAGAAAGGGATGAATATTTATCATTGACAAGACAATCGTGACGCGAGCTCAAGTGTACATTTTTGGTTCCTTACTTCGATTGCTCATCCATGAAAATATTCCGAAAGACAGTTACGAGTAATTATAGCCGTATAAAATATTACACTGATATTAATGCCCAGCGAGAATACATCCATATAATCGAATGCGTTTATGCGTGGACGTCGTAAATTCGCATTTTAATGTCCCTGGCGCTTTTGCAAATCTAATTCCACGTATTCTCAAACTCCCTCCTCGGCCAATAATTTACAGTTTGATGAATGCTCTTAACATTTGTCCCTTCCCGTCAGAACAACTGGCCCGGAAATTTTACAGATGCGTTTCTACGTTTTCAGTCCGAACTTCTCCGCAAACCTTGCGTCTCATTTTATTCCTCCTCTATCAAGCTTCTTCAATCCGAAGTTGTATATTCTGTTTCCGTTAGAAATCAACGATTGTGTAATAGGTCGAGGAACGATTACTGTTCAACGGACAGTCCTATCGTGAAGTCTCGCAAAAGTTTCGAGCTACACGAGGAAAAGTCGCAGTAAATCTGTTCCGGCTATAAACGATGCAACGAGCAGCGCGAGATGCATCCGTGAAGACGCACACGAAACATTTGCTTGTTATATCTATCTATAAATTCATTTAAATCGCGGGATTTATATGCTGTGCACCTTTCCGAGGGCACGCTCGTACCGTGAAAGATTTCGACCGACCGTTTCAGATGACAGCGCAGATTAATCGCGCAATTAAACAACAGACTGTGCTGGCTGAGTGAGAAGTCCCGTTTCGAGCCCACAGTTCTCTTATCTGGAGGACGTGATTGTGATTTTTCAGAGATTTTCAACAAAATTTCTTGGATATAGAAAAGCTTTTAATGGAGGGCACTCTTAGCATTCTTATTTTCCCCTTTAATTTCATTCGATTCAATTTCAGTATTAGGGAAATATGAAAGTTCTTTTTGTGTACGATTAGTGCAATTTTTAATTAATGAGTACGTATACATTGTAATTATTAAGCTGGGATAGTATAGAGTAAAATACCTCGATGGGCTTTTGTCAATTAATGTAAGTAAAGATCAATCAATATGGATATATGTATGAGCTAGTCGCCTAGGAAAGAAAGTTAACGACTGCCACTTTCGTGCAAATGAAAACGATACATGTAAATTTTGTTAACTTATTGTTTTATGTACTTATACTATAATTAATACATAACAACATATAAACATACATTATAATTATTATTATACATTTAAACTGTTGGTGAAAGCGTTAACTGACTTTCCGAGTCGACTGCGTATCTGATTACGTATGGTACGTTAACAGCTAGGAATTATTAAGAATGTAGAAAGTGGATTAAAGTTATCAATATTGTTTAAAGCCAATAGTAATAAGTAATAAATAACGTTTATCGTATATGCAGTGATTTATCCAAGGGCAATGTGGCTTTTCATCCAATATAGCTGCTCCAATTTAAATCATTATCCATCGTAGATATTTATAAAATGAACGATGTAATAAATATATACTTTGATGTTAGAATTTTCCATAACGACTCTGGCGCCCAAGATTTGCAAAACTATGTAGCGCAGTTATATTTGTACGGTAAATGGCATAAATTCTCCTTTAATAATAAGTCCAAAAACAATATTTATGTTAACTTAACATTAATGGAACATGTAATATTCGATTCATTTCATGCATATGCATGACGTCCTTATCTTTTACGATTAATTCCATACAAATATAGCGCACTCATATAACAAACAGTCATTGTTTATGATACCTGGAATCTTATTTTCAAATTATTCAAAAATAAAGTGCTAATTTAGACTATACGTTTCATCACACAATATAACCAAACCAACCCAAAGCTGTCCAGCATATCGGAAATGGATTACGACCACAACACTTAACGCCAGCAAAAATTCTATGCAACTTGATTCGAGTCACTTTCATCTTTGGGCGTTCTGAAATTTCCAAGCTTCGAAGATAATTGCATTGTACATCCTGACGATACTGAGGCAGTTGAAGATACTATACAGCAGATATTGCAGAATCACGCGTATATCCACACGTCAAAACGTGTATAGGATCGAAAGATATACTTCGTTATCTAGCGGCTGGTACGAGACGAAGATCGCTTTTGCCGATATGATAGTTCCTTGCTGTAATTGGCGAAGGCCTTGTTTCCCGATGATTTTCACCGATCTTTCACTGTCTCGTCGTTTCGTTGGTTTCCCCCGTGGTAGATTGCATCGGTCATCTAAAACGATTTATCTTAAACGTCGCTGTAAAAAAAAAATGCAACTTCGATAGAATCGTATTGTATGCTGCACTGATTACTATATATATGCAATGGAGCGTTTCTGATTGCGAAGTTTTTCGCGTAACGGCTGCATTCGAGTTATACGCAACTGAATTTTGTCAGCCAACTTCTGATCCGCATCGATTCTGATTTTGTAGGAACGTGTACGTGAAGTCTTTGCAGTTATGTGATTTATTGGATGTGCCTACCTTGTGACGTTTGCATTTGAGTGGTGGAATTTTGTTTTTGTTATGTACAGCGCACTTTACTTGTAGATGGACATAGGAATGCATAGAGTATTGATAAGCTGCAATATTTTCTAAATTTCACTCAGCAGTGTATTGCAGTTTTGTGGTTTCTACGCGCTGAATTGTGTATGTTGAAGTTTATGAGTACAGGAATTATTAAATGAAAAGGGGTACTGAAAACTTAGAATACTGTAGTCTTGAATAATTTTGTGTTCGTGTTGTGTGCATAGTTCATGTTCACATATTTCAATTCATTCTTTATCTGTTAATACATTGCTTATTTAACTGATAATCCACATGAATTGTATACGCACACTTTTCTTTTTGATGGGGAATTTATGACTCTCAGTTGTATTATTAATTATTACTTTTTTAATTGTGGTGAAAGATAGAAAGCAAAGAAACTAAGGGCACAATAATTTAATTACACAATAAATTGTGGATCATATCATAAATGATAAGAACGATGGTCGTAAGAAAAATTGAGCATGGCATATTAATTGGACAATTTATTTCTGATTTAATAAGGGAGAATTTTATACTAAAAATAGGTTACATATAAGTGAACGTTTAAATAATTTTTTAAGAGGTTTAAACGTATATATATTAAACGAATTAAATGCGTCAATCGTGAATGTAAGGTTCATAATAAGTTTCCAATTCAACCATTAATAATGAATGCTAGAACAAAAGCCATATTTAATTTTTAGAAATTCAACTTTCGCAGTCATAGTCGCTCTTTTACAATAAGTACTAATTGAACCATCGATTTCGAACAACGTTTGTGTAATATATCATTCTGTAACATAACAGCATGTGACAGAAATTCAAATAACATCCTTTCACGATTTCTACAAGCAGTCGTTTTTTAAAACGTCAAAGAGCACTGTTGAAACATTGCTATTAATAAAGCCATTAGATGACTACATTTATCATTGACTAGTGATAAAGCATTCGCAAATTCGAGAATTACAGATGATTAAATATTTCTATCGTAGTTGCCAACGAGTTTTCGAAAAAATAAGCAATAGAAGAAAGAAGAATGATTAGTTGCATCTATTTAGAAAACAAAGAAAGTTAAAATGAATAATTTTGACTGTAACCATTTGCATCGAAGAAATACGAGTGATACTCTGATGGCATTCGATTTCATATCTTTTCATATTTATTCATCTTCAGCGTGACTAAGTTATTCGGGTAAGATTTCGTGATATTTACAAATTACACGAAAATTTTTGCGCTACTCGTTTGTTCGATGCATTCAATGTCCACTTTTAACACGACGATCCCGCATTTTTCTTCACATTGTTAATTATCTGTCAGTGACTACGTGTTTTGCAATTTATATGAATATCACGGAAAGGAGCTTGTTTTGCGTTGGGTATAAATTATCTTCTACGTCGCTGGAGCTGATTGTAGTTGAGCAGTTGGTAGCATATTTGATGGTTTGATGGTATTTCCGTGTTTCCATTGCTCCCTGTAAACTCTATGTGCTAACGTAACATTTTGCATTAAAAATTCCATAATAATACTACTGTTTAAAGAAATATTACAGTAAATTTGCATTAGTTATTATGCATTTCGGAAATAAATGAAAAGTCATTTAAGTATTAATAATAATTAGTTTTTGCAAATATACTTATATACCATTTGCATTGTTATATTATTATTGTATTAACTCTTTGAAGCGTTAAGCAATATTGCAATAACGGCTATATTATTTCCAATATTAATGCTATAACCATAGTGTCTTATTAATCTTCTGTCACTTGGCGGAAAAGGATTTGAAAAAGAAAGTAACTCTATCACATATGTGCTCATTAATTTTTCTGATTAGAATCTATACAATGTTAGTTTTCATAGAAAAGATTTATCTAACACACAGACGTGTAACGAAGGCAAATTCTTCACAACAAAGTTTTGACATTGTTCATTACTTCCAAGCAAACAATCGAAATCTATAAAAATTCACGATCAAATCCTGAAATTAGAAACCGCATTGCATAACATAGCAAAAAAGTTTACGAAATGTTAATTAACGAACGCGTCGTTGAAAATAAATAAGAACAGAATTCACGCAGTGCCGTAAGTACAACTCGCATAACACCACTGCCACACATAAACTGCAAGTAAGTATACACAGAATCAAGCTTCGGTGGATTGTTGCAAAATGCATCGCCAGATGAATTCGAAACCACTAATTTAATCACGCAGCCAGTTCAACACCCTCGTATTATCGCCGCCTACTTACTTAATATTATATCTATCATTAGAAACACGCAACGGCTTTTTGCCGTTGCAGCAACGAAAGTAAAAAGGACGGAAGAAGCGATAATACTGCCTGCGTGATACGTATAAAACACCTAATCCTGCCACGAAATTACCAGACGCGAATCAATATTGCACCGTTAATATCGGCCGTACCGAAGCGACGTACAATACAGTTACTCTAATACGGGGGTAATTATTCGAGGTGCAAGAACCTGCTTGTCAATGTTTGACGGACATAGGAGGTAAATCGCGACGAGGATCGCCGGTTTCTCGTTCCTTTTCATCGCCATGGCGATCTATCGATTAAGGGGGTGGTCTGGTGGCACGGATAATAAAGATCAACGATAAACGAAAATTTAAACGAAAATTCGATTTCAAATTGCTGCCATTTTAAGAAACATTAATATTTCAACCCAAATTTGCTACCTGCGATAGCCAGAGCCATATAATTTCGAAATTTCTTTGGTTCTTTTAGTTCCGATGACCAGAACGAGCTGAATCGTGGTTACCGACCGAGCCATTTTTTTCGAGATGATCTACTACGTCATCTTTAACTCATATTTTGAATTAAAAAAAATGTTCAGTTAGGGTTCAAGATGTATTAAAATCACAGTAAAAAGTTCGGTATAAAAATCTTTGTCTAAGGCCTTAAAAAAATTCCTAAAGGCAGCTGAAAAAATCGCGTGTCACATTGGAATACCCCCTTAAAGCAACGACGTCCGCGTCGAAAACGAGGACCATGATCAGGCTGAACCGCGACGACGACGAAGATTACGCTGGCAAACGGGGACGCTGGCAACGCACGCCGATGATGAAAGATATATGAACGACGATGAATATTACCGTGGCGTATGTAAAAGTTCTCCATACCCCCCTTCGCCCCTTTTGCGCTTTGTCTTCCTTTATCCCCCGGTCCTTTTACCTCGTTACGAGCAAATAAATCGGCGAGGTCGACGCCGAGGTCGGATTCTATGGTCGCCAATAGGAGGTCAGCTAACGCTGATTCACTATTACCGGGGATATGGACGTCGCTTCTGGGTGGTAATTAGCTCCAATCCCAGTAACGGCGTCGTATATCTCGTGGCAATTTTTATGCGACTCGAGGCTCGACGTGGCGGCCCCTCTGTTCATTATTTTTATGCTATCGTTGTGTTCCCGTGGCCATCCGCCGTCAGTGGATTCAAGTTCTGCCTCTGTTTGTCTCGTTGGCCGATGAAAGTAATTTGCGCGATACACTGTGTCGGATGTACGCGGCAATCGACAAATCTCTGCTCGTTTGAATAGATTGCTGTATAGAACGTATGATCTTGTGTTGTTTCTCTTTTGCTCGCCTATGGGTTTGAAGGAAGATTGCGAGTGCTTCGGCGGATGTGGATTTCGGGTAGAGGGGGGTGTTTTTGGTTGGGTATCGTGGATGAAATTCAAACACTGCCTCTTTGAATTTGGCGAAGTTATGGTGTACTAGATTTTGGATGGCAAATTTGATATGGATCGTTTCTCGGATCTACTTTCTAAAGACTGTAGGACGATCATTTTGGCCACACTTAAGATACGCAAGGTTTCATTGATTTAATTGATTAGGTGTTCGTTGATTGTTGTACAAGTCCTTTCAAAATACTATAATCCTTCTGAATAGAATCACTGAGAAGCTTTACGACTGGTACCATTGATATTGTGGGTCTGAATATAGTGTATTAGTAGCGATAATGTCATCACAAAATAAATTAGCATTTGGCTCTCTAATTGGATTTCTATTTAAAAAGTAATATACTAGGGTGTTTCACTTATAATACCGTTGACATCAACAATTACTTTGATAAATTATGTAATGTTTCGAAAATTGTTCAAGTTTGAAGAGAATATTAGTTTTGTGAATATTAAACCTATATTTATAAAAATTTTCCACCAGAAGAAAGTATGTAGGTCTAAACAAAAATGTTACTTCCCTTAAATAATTCTAGGAAAAATACTAATATAGTCTTATTCCAGTAAGAGTCAAGCTTAAAAAACTTCTTAAACTTTCAATTTAAAATAGTTAATTATGCAGAAAATTCTGGTACCTATAGTTTGAAACCCCTAATGATTCGAATTGTTATTTTCTCAGTAGCTTACCTATTCATCATTGCAATAATTCGTTATCGCAAATATTTAACCATTATAATATTTCCGGTAGAATACATACGTATTACAATTCATCTTCCATATAAGTTCCAAAATCCCTGCTTATTAATTGCATCTTACAATAACCAACGAATCCCTTAATTCTCTGCATCTGTTCACAATAAAAAATAACTATGCTTCACCCTGATATACTTTTTTACAAGATTCCGTGTATAGCAGTTTCCTGGAACCATCAGCATCCGGTGCTATCGATTAGGAAAATCCTGTGTGAAGTGTCGAACACGTTTCCTCTCGCCCTTTTGTGAGGTGTTGAAAATTGTAACGACTCAATCGCCGCGATGATCGGCGAAGAGAAAAGGTACCAGAGGGGGAACGATGTGGGAAGAAGAGTTATCCTTCCGAAAGGAAGTACGGGGCAAAAGGGAAACGAAGGAGCAAGCGTGGGAGGGGCTGATTGAATCGACACAGAGGGTTTTCATAGAAAATTTCTCGATCACAAATTTCGGTAGCAAAAAAGGTAAAGGGTGAATCTTGCGGCAGGTGTCTAATTGTTATTTGTCAATTATGAAACTTTAAGCCTTTACGAGACTGTTCCCTACTGACGCCACCTTCGATCGACCTGGGAAATAATCGTTGTACAATTCGACGCGGTGAATAAAGGAAGCACTCATTTTAATTGAGTCTTCGGTCCACTTACTTCTATCCTCAAGCTGCTTTTTGCCATCCCTCTTCATTAAGATAGGAACAGTTTGACAGGTGTCGATTGAGGAAGTTTGTATCGCATTGGATATTGAAATTAAATTCTATTCAGGTTTTGGAGAAGAATGAATGTCCAATTAATACTTTTGTTGGTACAACATGGTGCTGTATTTATTAATTATTCGAAAGATTTTGTATTTTTTCCTAACTGTGATAGTTAGCGATTTGACACGAATCTTGTTTATTTTCACGTAGCAATTAAACTGAAAGTGTTTTAACCCTTATGTTAGCAACCGGGTACACGGATACCCATTTTATGTTTCCTACAAGAATTTTTGATGTTCTGGTAACAATATCGCAAAACCCCTCTGGATCCCCATTGTTTGGATGTTTCTACGTCGATATATCAATTTTAAATAAAATTGGTTCGCAATTTTTTAAGTTATAAAGCTTCAAACATATTTATACGCCTGTCTGGTAACCGGGGTACCCGGGTACCCATATAAGAGACGAGATTGTTAGCTGTTCTATGCACATAAACATGAACCAGGTTTTAACTAAAATGATTTATTTCTTTATGAAATCGCAGTAATAAACAATTCTGCGGACAATGTCTGCATATTGCTATAGTATTTACGTGTTTATCACAAATAGGATGGTCGCACTTGTGGTAAGACTTTCGTGTTTTTCGTCGTTTCTTTTCGGGATCAGCCTGACGCATATAACAGAATCCCACGACCTTTTTTTTAAGTAGAAGGAATTTCATTTATTTCTACTTGACTATTTCTCATGTTTTGTATTGCCAATTTTGTGGAAAGATGTCTCATAGTTTGAGCATTTGCCAATCGGGTTCGAATTGTTCGAAATGAAAGAGCTTCCCCTAATTGACGTAGAAGCACACGACGGTTATTTGATTTTCTAGACAATATATTATTATTGATAATGCTTCCATTTTTACAATATGAACTTCTGAAACTTACAAATTATATTTCACAAAAGCACCGTCCGTTTCACCTAACTGCAAAGAATCGTGTGTCTCGAATCGAAAACTGAATACAAACTGATGCATATTGGAGACGGTCCCTGATCCAGCTTATATTTGTTTATATAAGCAAGATAAGCATCCATTCTCCAATTATCGAACTAGGAACGATTCGAAAACTGGACACTTGGGAAACTGGGAGACTTCATAGGAGAGCATGTACTTAAAATATTACAAAAAAAACTGATACGTCATTTCAGTATAAGAATATAGATATCATAGATTTGCATAAAATGTTTAAAGCTGCAGCTGCTGAGTTATAGAAATGAAAGCTAACAGTCTCGAAAGAATATAATTTCATATTTCAGCCACTCATTGGCTACATCGGTTAAGTCCACAAAACAAAAAGAAGTCAATTTATTATAAATATAAGAAGTTAAGTGTCAATGAAGCGCTTTAACGATAAAATTGTAAAAAATTCAATAGGTGGAATCAACCAATTTGGTTAACGTGCCGATGGAAACAGTGTGGGGTACCCGGTTACGATACAGACGTTGAAATTTCGGTTGCTAACATAAGGGTTAATTGATACAGTGTTGTTTTACGCAATGAAATAATTTCGCACACACCAAGTACATTTCTACGCCAATAGTTGTTACAATTATTCTCTGTATTGTTTTAATATAATACCACAATCATTCTTGAATACAAATTGATACAAATTGCCACAAATATTTTGAGCACAATTATACAGTTACGTGAAAGATTGGAGAAAGGAAAAAACAACATAATGGTCAATTAATTACCAGTAAACAGTAATTGTGAACTGCCTTATTCTTCTTCATGAATTCGTGGCTTCGACTATCTTCATTTCTACTTGCTCCCATTACCGAAACGATTTCTCCCTTTGAATTCTGCGTTCCCTGCAGCAGCCCGTGGTAGGTGGTCTAGCAAGGAGCAATTTCAGGAAAGACACAATGCGCGCACAGTAGCTTCTTCGAGTCTTCGAACAATTGTGGCGGAATCACATTAATTTCGACCTGGGAGGCATTTCTATTCTACAATTCCTGCGAGTAGGAAGCTCGACGTGTCGAATCGCCTTCAATTATGTCGATATAGTTGCCATCGGTGTATCCCAGCATTGCGTGGCTACCGAATGACATCGAGATCCTCCCTTTTCGAGGAAAAAGCCAGGGTGCAGAGAGACGCGCAAACGAGACGCCTGAAAGCTTTCCATCGAGTCATCCCAATCACGATCATCGAGCACCCAGTCAATCTGACTTCGTGACTGTGCGCGAATCGGACACGAAAGGACACCGGAGGAAATCGAGGTGAAGTTCTCCTGATGCCGTTGTTACGAAATCGTGGCGGAAGTTCACAGTTCATTGAAGAATGAAAAGGCTTCTGAAATATTCCGATGTATACTGGGTGGCCTGAGAAGGGTGTTAAATAATTCGGGGTTGCATAGTGGTCGTTGAAGGAAAGAAACACTGTGGTAGCAAATTGAGGAATGAAAATGAATATTTCTATAATGAATATCGGTTGTCAGCAAAGGAAAATGATAAGAACGGATCGAAAATGTGTTTAAAAACGTTTGTGTTTTGTTAATCTGCAGATGCGTGTTTGGAAAGTTATATTTGGGGAAATGGCCATTCTTTGTAGAATATGTTCATTTTTCCTTATCTTATCTAAGGAAATAAGATATGCGGACCTGCGATACTGTGGGACGCTTTAAGGTGTTATTTATATCTCAAAGTATATAATAAATAATAAAGTGGCTTTACATTTAACATACAAAAGTTTGTCACTGTACTTGTCTTCAAACATTCCAAATGTTCCGAGGAAAGTAAAAGAGAAATGGGAAGTTTAAACATTCTACTTTTCGAATATAATGCGTACTATATTTTCACAAACATTTCTTGTTACAAAGGCAAACATGAAACGATGATAATCTCTGGTGCACCACATTCTGCACGTTTCCATTTAAACAAAATCGCTCTCAGTGTCAGGCCAGAATCATATCTTCCAAAATCGATTCCTATTTATATCCGCAGTCCGTGAAAAATTCGCTTTCAATGAGTTTCGAAAACGGAACAGCTTTCATGGATAATGGGGCATTCTCTATAAATACAATAGCCATATCAAAAGAAAGGCTCCGAACGAGAATCCATTGTTCCCAGTAATTAACAACACTACGCGTTTTACAGGTAATTAAAGTGCATTCAAAACGCAACCACTATTTCAGTCATTCGCATGAAAACTAAGGAAGGCCCTCTTCCATATTTTACTCCTAAACAATGCAAATATACACGCGCCTCATCACGATCAACCTCTGTGTCGAAAATGTCTACTCTGCTACATTCTGTTTCCACGCTTTCTCGACAAGTATAAATAATACCAGGGAGGACTGGAGGGTCCAAAGGAAATGTACCGTTATCGAGTTTATCGACAGATTTTTCGCGAACGCCGAGTGCGTCGTGCCGTTGTCAATGCGCGTCCATAAATCACGCCACGAAGATCAAGGACAAGAAGGCTTTGCGTGCGAACGACCGGGTAGTTAGCGACTTAGTCGCGGAAGCAGGGAAACAGGGGAGAGAAAAATTTAATAAGTTATAAATTAAAAGTTCTCTTAACTATCATTTCCTTATAGCCAATCGATGTGTAGTTACCGATGTCTCGTCGGGCATTACGGCACTCCTCACGACGGCAATCACGTTACGGACAGTCACCTGTATTAAAGACTGGTTTTAAAGTTGCGAAATAAAGTGTCTCCTTTTTGTCTGCCAATTTTTTTTCCTTCTTTTCCCCAACAGCCATTAATTCAGAGATTCCGTGGCTCACGCGTATGTTAACGAGCGACCAGAATTTAGTGTTGCCGACTAATTTGTCAACATGAATAGTGGATATCCTAATTGAGTTCCAATGCCTACCTTGTAATAATGGCAAGGTTTTCTTTTACTGGCGAAGATAGCTGTCAGAATGTTATCTGATTTTACCTAATTACGAGCGGATCCGAATGTTTTATCTGCGATCGACAGTTCTTGTTCGGAAGGTAATTATTATTTTTGTAAATTCAGAGTTCAGCATGATATAGGATTTTTGTAATATGCTAAAAATCACGTTATACAGGCATTTACTGTAATAAATTGCTCAGAAGCGAGTGGCTAGGTGACAGAGATATTTTACTCGAGCTATTATTACCTGCCTTGTGAAATTGATGTGATGCTATCGTAGAAATGTATTACAACTTGTAGTAAGTATATTGTAAATTTGTAATGACCATGTAACACTAGTGTCAAGGTAAATTCTTCGAACACTACGATTTGGTAGATCAACTTTTTAATGAATAATGTAGTCATTTATATTGAATAATAGTTTCAACCCTATGGCGTTTTATTAGCCATTAGAAAATGATTCAGAAAAAGTTGAATATTCCATATTCAATAATACACGGGTGCATATACTGCGGTCGAAGAATGATTACTTTCGCTACATACGCCTCCGAAAAAATATTATTGTTCAATAATAACTGCTTAATTGAAATAAATGCCTGGAAAAAGTTATGGAATCATTAATCACTTTGCTTTGTATCGCATTAAATAAATTTGTCCATTCTTTTATTTAATATTGATAATGTGCATTGCATAACGAAGGCTTACTAAAAATAACAAATATCCTGCTACTGTTAAGCGACAGTGTGTATATGCACGCCGAAAAGAAGGGATTTAGGTAAAGATATGCTGCACGTGTGCGGCCAGGTTTTTAGAAGCCTAGCACGGGTCAAAAGTGGTGGGAGAGAAATTTCGTCGATGAAAGGAACTTCTTTACGCCTATAAGTCGATACCTGGCGGCGAAGGTGAATTGTACTAGTGTTCTGACGCGGTCATTATCTGAAGATTTCCAGCTCTCATAAATGCATTGTGACTTAATTCACCTTCCCGCCACGGCCACGATGGGTGGTCGATGTATATATTTCCATCGTGTTTCCCATAACACCGCACCCCGTTGAGGGTGCGCAGCGTACAAAAGAAATCTACCCCATTGGTATGTCGTTTGTTTCAATTTGATGGAGTGTTTTGCACGTAGCAGTGCAGTCGTATTTTTCTTTTATTATACATAGATAGTATACGCATTGTATTTCAGTTCATTTTATATTAGAAATTAGAGAAAGAATGTGTAATTTTACAAGTTTCAATCGTTCAATGGAATAAGAGGGGTTGATCTGTGTTGCGGCATTTATGCTTGTCATAAAAATGCATTATCGAATTTACAAATAGAATATAATCGTCATTTTATTAGTCTTCAACTTTTTCTTCTTCATCTTCAACAAAGGGTTAATTAACCCTTTGCCACCTTACAACATCTTGCTCGAAAATGCTCTTCTTTCGATATTAATTACAATTATATATAACAGTATTTTTATATCTATTTATACACTGTGTAACAGATAGTAAATGTACTAAAAATATAGAGGCGTGTCAGGCTTATATGTCGTTCAAAATATTCAATAAAACCTTCAACTTTCTCGCCAGCGAAACATTTTCTCAATACAGCCTGATACGTTCTGTCACTTTTGTTTAACAGCAAACTGATAAAACGGATTCTTGCCTAAACATTCGGTAGACCTAATGGTTAAATAACAATATTTACAAATTATTCAACTAAATATATGTCTATATCAAGCAACTTATTAACAATGGTCCTCAAAACATTGTGAATGTTGGTTACTACGAGATGTTAATACAAAACATGCTGATTAATCGAACGTTATATCGAATTCGTGGAGCAGTTGAGTGTTCGTGACAGACAGCAGAATGAGTAAAAACTAAACATTTCACTCGCAATCTAATGTATCTTAATTTAAAGTTGTGGTTATTGCGGAGTGAAACCTTGCATTGAAATGAAGTATGAAATATAAATCTACATGTTATAAAAAAAGCTAACCACGAAATGGCAGCATATAATAAATAAGAATTTTACAACCAACTTTGGAAAGCAACACACACGTGTATTTTAGAATTATGGGACAAATATTATACGTCAAATCTATCTTGGATATAACGGTCCGATCGTAATTTACATAAACGTTCACCGATTTCGCGATCTCGTCTAAGGAATCATTTGAAAATGTTAATGTATACACCGGAGTTGTACTAAATTCATATTAAAAACTTTAGAAAACACGTACTCGAATTAGACACAGGGCGTAACATCGTGGTTCCCAAAACAGAAAAACGAATCTCCTCGTCCACGTGTAATGACCCAATATGTCTCCATGGAAATATTATTCGTAAAGACCAACCGCACGATTCTATATCACATTAATGCCTCTTCTTCGTTTTACAAATAAACGCCGCGAATTCTAAATCTAAACCATCCGCCACTCTCCACTGTCGCTTCGTCGGACGACATAAATAATTTCTCACGTTCGTTTCTGAATTCCTCGAAGCTCACTGCCCCGTTACGACTTCTACGTATTCATTTCTCGTTGCTCATACGACGGAATCGCGATTCGCACGAATTAAGTAAAGAAAAAAAGCACTTTCACCGTGCGTTCCCCTCGATCATTTAGCCACACGATTTTCCATCGTTTTCGCAGCCGAACCGTCACAATTGCGGATCTAAAGGAAAAACTTTCTCCCATCTCTCGTCGCACGCATCGTGAGAACGCCGCAGCTCATAAAGGATTGAAAAGCAATAAGGCGATCAGCGCAGCAGAGCGGTTCGTTAGGGGGAAACAGAATGTAACACCGTAGTTCTATTATATAGCGGCCATGGAGGCGGAATCGCGTGAAAACGTGGTGCTTTCTTTCACCCTGGATCGCGTTTTTATTGCTTTCACCGACGCCCTGTTCCCTACGTGGGTGGTTTACCTGGCCACATTACACGCGCCTTTAAGCACGTTTAGAGGCCGTTTACGCTCGCCCTGTTAGACAATGCTAAATCTTTAGAACTGGTGAGATGTTGCCTTTGATGTTGCGAACACCGACCGTGATCCTAGATTCATGTACCTCTGCACAAAGAATCCAGCGATAATTGTGTCATAATTCTGTCTATAGTTTCTCGTGAACCGTCTTCATCGAGCAGATACTCCCCTTTCTTTTGATCGTCCGTGGCAGAGTGTGTCTTCATTCAATTTTCGATTGTAGGCCATGCGATGACTCGTACGTTCTGCAGGATGTGGCGTGCCAGATGTGTCCGATCAACTTCTTCATCGTGTACCGGAACAGGATCTGGTTGTACCTCGGAAGGATGGACTTTGTTGCAGCGAGAAATTCGATTACGACTTCCTCCTTGGTTGTGACGTTTCAATATCGTCCGGCGCGGGGCTTTTCGTGATGCATATTATGAAATCGTGCTTTCCTCGAGACCGGGAGAAAGTGAGACGCGGCGCGCAGGCGATGTTGAGGGATTTAGAAATTCGGATATGATTTAAAGTGCGACGAATTCCGGTGGAAGTTTTTAATTTATGCAATGTATGTGAGATGGTAGAAGTTGATTCGTTAATTGGCATTTCGATGTTGAAACGAGTACGTGTGGGATTTTGATAATACGGTGGATAGTGCATTCGCTTTAGTGGGAGTTTTAAACTCCTGCATTTTCTCTCAATATTTTGTAGATATGAGGTTTGCTTTTTCAGGAAGGTGTTTCGTACTATCCGTTTGTATGCAAATTATTTAACGAATATGCGTTCTATTGAAATTTAAAGGTTATTTATCGTGGCAACAAGTTATGCATATTTATTGTTAGATGAAAGTTAGCTTCATAGGGACATCGTGGAATATATCAAACGGGGCTCAATCATATAAATACTACATCAAAATATTGTAGAAAGTGGGGAAATGCAATTAATTAAGTTCTTGTTAACGATTAAAGTTATTATTAAATTGTGGTCCAGGAACGTATGTACCCATTTACAAAATCACACTGTACAATTAGTTTAAATCAGTGTAACAGTACAAATGATATTCTATTTTTAATCTTGTTTACTTTTCAACCTTTTAACGCACAGATGCAATTAATGCATTGTAATAAAAAGATTGGAAGACGCAATATCCACGTTTCGACGAAATCATGTAGGCAATCTACCAGAATTTCAGAATATTCGCTTTTTAATTAGCAAACGAAGTTAACTACTTCCTTACTAATCTACATATGAAAAGACGTTTATTTCAAACTATACTTCTCCATTTCTAAGTATTAGGTCTACCGAAAAGATCTGTCCGATAGTGTCGTCCCAAGTTTCAATATATATGTGTCCCATCTTTTTACCATTGTATTTCTACATTTGTGCTTTTCTAAATTACATTGCTAACGATGGAAGTTATATTATTCGATAAATAATAATAAACGTATTGAAAATGTATTATTTTCTTTGCATTTAAAAACGGACAGAACATTGCGGTAGACTTATTATTTCGAAGAATCAAATTCTCACAATCAGAATCGCAAGAAAAAGTCTTGCTTCAACCGATGAATCACGTACAATCAAAATTTTGTATATAAATAGGCCTACCCGAAAGTACTGTCCGTTTTTGAATGCAAAGGAAATAATACATTTTCAACACATTCCTTAATATTTACCGAACAATATAATTTCCATCGTTACTAATGTAATTCGGAAACATGAGATGATATTATCGGACAGGACTTTCCGGTAGACCTAATACTAAAGATTCCCCAAAGTTCAGTCACTCTACCATTGATAGCATTCAAAATCTAAAAAGTTCCAGGACTATCCCCATAATGAATATCAACACATCCCATCGAAACTGTACATTAGAAAAACTATTACCATTTCTATTTAACACATACAATATCCATCCCTTCAACGCAGTTCTTTATTCATCTAGAAACTTCAATGTTATCCACCCTCTACTTTCACCCTTCTTCCCAAAATGCCAAGTTTCCCTCCTCCCTCCGATTTCACTAATTTTTAAACAGTGTATCATTAACCCGCACGATCTCTGCGTACAGCGTGCAATCGTGCTTTCTTTTCCCCATGCTTTCGTACCGCGTCTCACCCTATAGTTTTCGGAAACGCGCTACGACACACCGGACCCGTCACACGGAAGATATCGAATCCTCAACCTGTACGAACACGGAATTCTCGATTTTTGCGGAAGCGATGGTAAGAGTCCCTCAAGACTCGTGCATCTTTTTCATCCCGCTTATTTCTTCTCTACTGGTTCCACCTCGAAGGAAGGGAGACCGATTCGATCCAGCGATGCCGGTGGGAAAAGGGAGAAACGGATGGAAGAAAGGAAAAAAGGAAAGACGAGAAGGGGAGAAAGTGCGTCGTGGGGACGAGACGGGCTATTATACGCATATCGGGGGCCTGTTATAATTTGCGTGCGTTTATAACGCGGCCAGAGATTGCGTGCCTTGTGACGTGCACGCTTACCACTTAGGCGGGGGTTCGGCGTGCTTCGATGAGTATACAATTGCATCAAGGGAATACCCATGGGCCAGCGCCTTTGGATGGTGATTCCTTTGATTCGTTGGCCGACGCTTCTGTCGATTCAGGATTACAATGATCGGGACGGGAAAACGGCCACGAACCTCGACTGTCTTTGATTTTTTCGGAGTTTCCTTTCTTCTCCATTTCGATCGGGCAAGGAAGTTGCGAGAACTATAGACAGCGATATTTACTATTTCTTCCATTTTTTGTTATGCGCCAACAGTGACGGTGATGTATTTTACTGCGTTGGGAATTAAAAGGCAGATTTTCTTATAGTTGGTATGTCAGTCGGGGAATGAGAACATGGGAAAGAACTCGTGGCCAAAAATTTGAAGTTGCCGCCCCTAGTTTTAGATACATTGTATCTCGCGTTAACGGTTCATTAATTCGAACTTAATATTACAATTTAATCTTAAATCAGAGATCCCATCAACATGTGTCTTTGTTAACGGTTATGAACTATAGAGCGAAGATGGGTTGTTTTAAAAATAATGATGTAAATCTGAAAAGAATAAACACAGAGATTCAAGAAAGGGGTTTAGGTATAACTTCTATAGGTATAACATTCTTAATAAACAGTGACGTATATTAATCTTATTCTGTTTGAAGGATCAATCGAAAAGGACACATAACATAACGCGAGTCATTGATACAATATGAAATTTTACTTTTCCAATACGTATAAGCAACATTCATTTGACAATAAATCACTTTTGGAAGTTAGACTTCGGGACGCCAATAGTCTGAATAAAGTTATTAAAAAATTAGTGAAATAATTTAGATATCTGTGGTATTATAAATGAATGGTTCCCGTGTACCATTTTTTGTTTTCTTCCACTGCTACCTGCAGACATTGTCCGGGTGTCGTTTATCCGCGGTTAGGATATAATATGGCGCAAGTCCGGATCTTCGAGACTTGTAATTTCTTGTATCCTTTATCCATTCAGTCTACTTCCAGCGGCACCATTGTACTCGCAGCTTGTTGGCAGGTGCATCCCTCAATAAGGCTCGAAGAAACAAAGAGCTGCACACGCACTTCCGTTTACTTACGCAACATCCTTCCGGTACCGTTTTAACCCGTTGCTATAAACATACGTGCATGTGCGTATGCACGTGTTGCCGGGCGCATGACAGTATTATGGAGAATACAAAAATCTACGGATAATATTTAAATACGTGAACTGTAAATAAAATATTTTTTAATCTTCTTATCAAAATCGTTCTTTGCTCCATATATTGATGAGAAAGTACATACTTTCCTGTATACGGACTCGAGTACCGAATGTCCATAGCCCGAATATTTTCGTGACTATCGGGAAAATTGATGTAAGGTGAAACCAATCAAAACCAATCTCTACATACAAATTAACAATGCATTCACAATTTTCAAGCATTTTGTTATAATGAATATATGCACTTTGTAACCACGGAGGTGCATACAATGGCGCCGTTTTATTTTACTTTATGCATCGGCTACAAGAGAACTTTAAAAGGGAACGAAAGGAAATATTACAAATGCGGTTTACCATATTGGGGACAATTAGCTTGCTTTGAAGTAGCATCAATTCTTTTGTAATTTGCAATATTACGAAAATCAATTTTTGGTCGCGGTCAGGTGGTTTCGTTCCGGTGTATGTATATCAGCACTTGCGTATATGAAAGCTTAAGTATGAAATTCCATAAAACAGTTTATCAGACCTGTAGTATTATAGTTTAGGGCCTTGAATCTGTAAAGCTCCAAAAGACACATGTGTCACGGTTTGCACCGAATAATTGTGGTTAGCAACTTGAATCTAACAAATACTTTGTCAATTTCAAAGTATTTCCATGATACCACTGATGAATTAACACGTGCGTTAACCTTTAATTAATCTCACATTTGATTACATAAATTATTTATCATATGTTCGTATATTATCGTTAACCTGACGACTTTGCTGCAAGCGATAACCATTTTCCCTTAAAAAAATCTTGTCACACAAATATTCCAACAATATGTGCTTTCAATTGTTGTATATTCCAGCATATACTTATCAAAACAACATATGATAACTAGACTCCGGATGTTTATGCAAATGCATATTTTTATAGAAAACAGATAGATAATTCTGAAAATATATTTTTTAATTTGCATTCTTTGCACTTTTTGCCCGTTGCATATGTTTTAATGTTTTATATTTAAAAACATATGCAATAATTTATTGCGTTACACGATAATCGAAAAATGCATTGTTAATGTTGTATATTTTCTCTATTTATTATCCATAAACATTCGCAGTCTAATGATAACCAAATTTGAATGGAACACGTAATATGTTGTCAAATGACTTGAACCGTCATTCACAATTGAATAGAAATTAAATTTCTCACCTTTGCATTTCTGTATTACAACAGTCGCTATACGATGGAACAGTGTTTAATACGTACTAAGCCACTAGCCTAATCTTCCTACACGAAACTGATTAACTCCAGATCCAGATATTTGAATATAAAAGAACGGACGAACCTCGGCGCTGTACGCACCGATTATAAAAGTGTACACCTGTGTACAGGGGGTAACTTGAACAGCTTTAATTCACATGCGGCGCTCAGTATGCCGTCATTATTTGCGAAGGCCCGAAGCGAAAATGCTAATAGGCCTCCGCGGCGCGAGTGAGAGCGGCCTATCGTAATTCACGGTTTCCATAACGAGCCAATTCAAAAATATTATTTTGCTTACCGTTCACATTGTCCGGTGGAGAGGACAATGTAAAATTCGCGACACGAAGGTGTCCGGTCTCGTGCAAAATGAGTTGTTGAACCACCTCGGTTCGCTCACTTCAGGACTTCCGCGTTACGCTTGCAAATATGTATATTTAATAAGGCCGCTCTCCTTTGGATCTCCGCATCACGACAGTCTCCCCTTTCCTTGAACACGTCATGTGTGGCAATTTTGATCGAGTTTTTCTACCCCTTGGTCCTCAATCACGGTGCTGCCAATGCCAATTTCTTAATCTTTACTTTAAGCTGTCTCGCCCCGCATGAACATGTGTAAATATCCTTGTCGGAGTAAATGATACGGTGAAATTGTTTCTCTCGGAATGATAAATATTCCTGCGGAGAAATAATTTATTTCAAACCTGCATTCTTCTTCAAGAGCCAAGATTGTTGTTACTGTGAAAACGGGGTCATCTATTTTCGGCAGTATTGTCGTGAAGCTCACGGATAATCGAATTCCTATAACTCTGAGTACAAAGAAATTAGGTACTTATGGAAATGCATCAGTTGCTCCAGATATTACAGACATGCTGTGGCGTTCAAAGGAAGTGAGAAACCCCATGTTCGGGAAGGACGAAACACGATGAAGGAATAGAATAGGCGAATGGGGTACAAAATAAAAAATAAAACTCTGTTATCAACAATGAGTCTGTGTATATTTGAAAGGTGGGTGAACACAGGGCACTAAATTGTTTGTAAGAAGAAAGTTACAACAAAAGTAGAATTACTTGTTAAGTAAGTACAGTATCTGTTCTGAATAATTTCTCAATAGATTTTGCAATAAATTCCCGAATTCGATTCAAATGTAAAAGTCGCACAACTGCCCGTAAAGTAAATTCCACTTTAAAAATCCTGAAATTCCCAGTACAAATGAAGGATCATGGAACAAAATATTGAACTGCATCCAGTTTGGGACAATTACGATTAAATAAGTCACGGGACGATGCAAGAAGGCAAGAATTCAATTCTCTCGGAATTCTAAGAAAACAACGCATTTTTCAACAATCACATTACTTTCCCCGCTAGGGAACGACAGGATATTCCCCGTTTTTTATTAATATCAATTTGCAAGCAATACAAATGAGTTACACGGTACCTTGGCCACTTCGCAAAGCGGGGGCGAAGTCCATGCTAAATCCGACAACTACTAATCTGCCGATCCTAGTGCGAGATATCCCGATAAATCTCGCATTATCCTTCGTCTATTGCCCGCGCGAGTGCCGTTTAACAGAGGGAACGTTTACTTATATCCACCTAAGGGAACATCGGGTGTCTCCAAAAAATTCGTCACTCATCCTCCAATTAATAAAAATTGAACGCATCGTTCCTGCACGATCCGATACAAAATGTCATCAACATGTAAACTCGCAAGAAAGTGTCTCCGTTTCTAAGAAATCTCATTCTTCGCACAAGAGGTTTAATTGATTAATTTCGCACGTTCATTTCAAGTAGTCCACCGCGTATGAGCGTGGATGCACGCGTGCGTCAGGATCTATGCGGAAATGCTTAACTTATGAACTCATCCCGTGGATTGCCAGCAATATACTATGGAACCACGTGCGGCACACTGAATAGAAACGTCTTTGGGCCGAGCAATGCAGATTCCCGCGTTGGGCCCCATCGTTTCCTGGATCATTGCCGAGGTGAAAACATCGGTACGTCACAGTCACCGGGCGCTGGATGATTAATGATCGTTCGACAGTGCTTGGCTCGGTAGATCCGACGGCGTCAGGAAATCTACCCTGTCGTCGCGGCCAAACGACGAGAGTCGACGGCCGAAGTGATCAACCGCTGCTACCGATTGGTACCGCAAAGAGAACTGTACTGGGAATTATAGTTCGGTGACCTGTTCCCTGTGCTTGCGATTGAATGGCGGCGGATTGACGGATATTAATACAAATACAGTAGAGACTCGATTAACGGATTACGAGGATGTCGATGGGTATTGTCAAAACCCTGGAATCAGTTTCCTTTCATTCATTTTTGTCTTCCTTTTTTCAGTTTTCTCGACGCAGAGGTTTCTGGTATTCTTCGCACGCTTCGTGACTGTTCATATTCCCCTGGGGTCTTTTAATCGTGAGCCATCGGGATGAGGGATAAGATTGATTTATTTATATCGGCTTGATGGCCTCGGAATGCTTATGTTCTAGCGATTTCTACGAAATTTTTCGTACGGTTTCATTAGAAAGTGATTGGAGAGAAATGGGTGGATATTCGGTAAATATTGGTAAATGTATTGATAATGTATTATTTTCTTTGAATTCAGAAACGGGCAGAACGTTCCGATAGACGTGTTTTTGTATACAAAATTTTGATTACACGCGGTTCATCAGTAGAGGGAGGACTTTCTCTTGCGATTCTGATTGTGACAACTTGATTCTTCTAAATAATAGGTCGACCGGAAAGTTCTGCCCGTTTTTTAATTCAAAGAAAATCATACAATTATTAATATTTACTGAACAATATCATGTCCATCGTTACTAATGTAATTTAGACGAGCATATATGGAGAAATACAATGGTAAAAAGAGGCAGCCGTATATATATGTTGAAACTTTAAATGACATTATCGGACAGAACTTTCCGGTAGACCTAATATCTTTCTGGTAGGAAGGAAAGCTTTTGCGAGTCGAGTATGAAACCGACATAAATTGGAGAATTAAATTTTGACATTGTGCAACGTCGTCCATATTCACCTGATTTAGAATGATCAGATCGCCATTTGCTGTAAAGATCATTACAAAATTATCTGAACGGAGCAGAACATTTTCTGCATGGAAGGAAAATAGAGCTCATGAAAGATTGGAAGAACGTATTGGACATTATTGGAGATTATATCATTCGGGAAAAATAATATAGTGGTACTCAGTAAAAGAACAAATGTACAAACTTTCGGTTCAGCTAAATAATACAAAACACGAGATGACGGAAAGAAGTGTTTGAAAAATTTGGCCAAGGAATAAGTCACTTACAATATTGAAATATGTATCAGAAGGTATATCTTAATGGTAACAGGAAGAAAAATGGAAAGGAGGAAGTTGACTTCAATTACAACGAATACAATGAAACGTGGTAAGTGTTTCTCGTGACACGAGGAAGACGATAACCGTTCTCAAGAAACCATAAGGTCTACATATTTCATGCGTAAAGTGCATTATATACAATGCAAGAAAGATTTTTTTATAATAATACTGGAAGATAAATATTTGAGGAGTTGGGCCTAACCATTCGCATGTAACTCGTTTCGTAAAGTTGCTTTGTACCATAGAGCAATTAACACCAATACCGCAATTGATTTCGATTTCGCGATCGTAGCCATCACCGTCGTATCAAGAGACTGCTATTTGAGCCGATTTCTGCCTTACAATTGACTTTCAAAGGATTGCACGTTAGTAGTTTCTCTGTGTAGATACCATAAAGTGTCAGAAGTGGACGAGCATAATAATTGAATTACTAATTACTGCATCCGACGAAGGAATCTTTGAGTAATTAATACTCGATTCATACTCTTGCGGCGGACACTTGTTGGCCAATAGCCTTGTTTCATTAATCGTAATGACGCTTGATACGCCAATGTCGGCGTTTGCCGGTGAAACTACAAGAAGCTTAATAATTCGCACGAGGAAATTAAGAATTTCGCCATATATACCCAGCGTGGAACAAACGCGAACAGAAGAATCCTTTAACAATCGCAGCAATTACAGCGTCGAGCTGTCATTCAATGGATGCTTAGTTGTACGTCGAAAATAATTGACGACACCAGTTCCACGATGTTCACTGAATTGTAATCGTGCTCCAAGTGTAAGTTTCTTTAATCAGCTTGCGCCCGAATGACTGTCTAAAATATTGTCGATCGTTCCAATACCTCGTCTTTCATCAAGAAATTAATTATCGTCACGTCTGGATGAATTCATCGACCCGTTACTCGGCCGATTGCGCAACATTCGTGTATTTGAACTGAAAGTAATTAGGATAGGCATATTACACACAAACATCTTCATTTATTCATTATGTCATACAGTGCATTGAGCATTCTCAATGCACTCTCTATAATGCATTCTCTATAAAATCTGGGAAAAATTATTTCATTGGTTTTCACAGGCGCAACAAATATTTATAAATAAGTCAATTTGTTAACACGATTTATTTTATTACGGCATTATCGTATTGAGAATTATATATATATACATATGAAGGGCTCAGAAGCCAATCAGTCTGGGTTAGGTTTTTTAACTTTCAGTTGATGAACCAGTTAAGTCACTATTTTCATACGTAAGCAATAGAAAGCGGTAATACCATTGTCATTTTTTTCCAAATCATTTTTAAAAACATTATTTAAAGGTATTTTTATTTCCTTATTTCTTAATGGTCTTACACTGATTGGCTTCTGAACCCTCCGTACATATAATTATAATTATACAATTACCCAACTCAATTTATATAAAGCAATTTACGGACACGAAAGTGGTTGAATGGACATAGAGATATACAATTGTCATTCTGTCTTATTGAAAGCCGTCACAAATGGCTGCAACAATACCTGTATGTTAATAATTTCAGAGCAAGAAATCCGCAACCAATCATTGTGACTGGCTTGGCAGTTCCAATGTTAAGCCTTGATGTGAAAAATTCTTGCGAACGCATTTGTCCTCTGGTAGCGCTAAGACTGTACGGAAAAGTCGTCTGCCTCGTCAAAATCAGACATTTAGGTGTCTCGTTCCACGAGGGGCACGCCTATTCGAGGTTCACGGTTTGCTGTACACCGTATTACCCTTTGCAAATAAAAGCGCATTAAAGTACAGCGAATTCTGCTCCCAAGTCAACCCGATTCCCCGTTTAACAACGTCCTGTAAAAAAGAGACTTGCACGATCCCGCAACGATCAGGATTCAATACAAATTGCTCGTCAGGGTACAAAGCCTAATTCCAGCTGGATCAGGGGGGCTGATTCGACGGGGTATCTGGATCGCGAGTCGGTGACGGTCGCATGTACCTGCAGGAGCTGTCCTTCGCGGCAGAGGTCAGTCGTTAACGCGTCACGAAAAGATGGACGAGCCACTGCCGGTGTCCGCGGGCGCACAATGCCATATTAATGGCTGTCGGTAGCGGTGATAAATTCCTAGGTCGAACCCGCTCTCCTGCAAAAGCGTTCCTCTTCAGCTTCGTTGCTTGCCTCGCGTCGCATTCTCGCTCTCTCTTCCCCTCGGGACGGGCAGGCCGGAATGGCGACAATGAGCGGGAATAAGTCAACTCGATGGCCATAGAGGGGGAGCAGATAAAAGAGAAGAGACGGCCGCAAGACGAAGAATGTTCATTATCGGGGAATAGAACCTGTTGTTCCTTACGGTCCTGTTTTCGCTGAACGAGCTGATTCATTGAGGAACGTTCCCCTTTCGTGCGATTTGATTCGAGCACATTTTACGATTTTATGTACGGCAATATCTCGCACAGTCCGGCCTCGATTAGACCGGTTGAAAAATTTCAACAAACAATTTCCTTTCCTCCGAAGAAGCAAATAAATGCATACGTATTTATTTAGAAGAGTGAAGTTCTCACAATCAGAATCGCCGGAGAAAGCGGAATCACATCAGAATCGTCTTCCTTCTATTGATGAATCGCGAATAATCGAAATTTTGTATATAAATAGGTCCACCGAGAAGTTCTGGCAGTTTTTCAATTCAAAGAATATAATACATTTATTAATATTTACTGAACAATATCATTTCCATCGTTACTAATGTAATTTAGAAAAGCACATATGTATAAATACAATGGCAAAAAGGGGCAACCATATAATGGTAAAAATTGAGATGATATTATCGCCCAGAACTTTACGGTGGACCTAATGCACGCATTAATATTACCCTCCTTTTATTTATTGAGAAGCAGGAAGAACAAAGTGTTTGAAACCAATTATCGTGTTTTGCATGCAGTTAGTTCCTCGATTAGTCCGGCTAATTGGTAGACCCGATTCATTATATAATTTGTCATGAATTGATCAATGTAACTTTTCACCCCGCTCGTTAATCCACATGAGAAATATGTTGTCGTCCATGTGAAATTAGGGGGTGCCGTTTAAATCATCATTTTAGTGGTTTACAATTTGTTTAGAAGAGTCCTTCGAAGTTTGCAATTTTTGCCTGTTTTGGGAAAAAATATTGGTATATATCAACTTTCGTTTCTTATGTTTTATCGAATAGGGCAATTTAAACAAAAATAAATAGCATAGATGATGCTACTAATTTAGAAAATCGCATATATTTTATATAAATGAGGAGTTCCCGCATTTTATTATATAGCGTTGCAAAAACGTTATACGGGAGTCTACTGTATTGTTATTTTGCTTTGTCCCTATATTCTTTTAATTTCCTGAGTTAAAACACGGTATGCATTTTCCCACTGTCTCCGTACACACATTTGTTCTTATATGCACATATGTATGTTGATCGTTTGGCATGGCTATGTCTACGAGGTGTGTAATTTCGAGCAATGTCTGTTTTCTACGTTTTTTCTATCTGTTTGCCGTTACGTCTTCATTATTCGCAAGAAGAACAAATGTAATACGAGACACAAGTACGTGAGCAAATTATAAGACACAATGTGGCCACAAAGCATCGCCTAACCGTGATCCATATATGTGATAACTTAATAACCATTTATTATAGGGAATTATTATCGAAGGCAAAACACGAACACGATCCTTTCGTCGCCGCTTTGCAAATACACCCGTACGGCTAGTGGCAACATGGAATCTCATAGGATTCTGCTCGTGATGTCATAACCCAGATAATCATCGCGGCATGAGAACGAAGCCGCGGTACCGAGTCGAGGATAAAACTATCGCGGGATAAAGTGCAACTACGGTTAAAAGGGCAGAACAAGCAGAGATACTGGAACTCGAGTTAATTGCAGCTTCTAGTTCTCCATCCTGAGATCGATGCTAGTTAACCCCCTACCACTTGTTCGCACCGCTTTCTTCGCTTTATCTCAAGCACTCTCTCCTTCTCTCAGCGCGATGAAGAAGATTACGCTTAAGCATTCACACGACCTTCATCGCGCGTATCTCGAGTGCCCGGAACCACGACAGCATCTCTGAGAACTTGTGGGTAAGGTCAGTGGCCGTTTCAGAGATTTCAGCCGTGGACCTTGTTTGCCCTGGATGTATATGTATATACGTGTATTGTACCCATCTCGACAATTAGCTTTGCGCTTTGCTCATCTTACTGGGAATTTTGTTTTAAGGCGATTACAGTGTGCATCATTTAGTTTATGTTCTTCCTCCTTTCTTTTTCAGTAGCAGTTTGTCGTGGTACTTTTCCAAATCGATTTAAAGGTGAATATTGTTTCGGCGAGTCTTTTGTGTCGTTCGTATCATTAGGGTTCCAGAAAGGTAAAGAAATTGTGTTTATTCTGTGGTCGTAATTAAATCAGTCTGTGGTAGAACAACAAATTTTAGATTGAAATTAGCAAATGATGCGATACTTAGTTGGCTTTTACTGGTTCACGGTTTCATAACGAAACAATGCAAGTATGGCAACAATTTATATTCAAATACATGTTTCGATGAGCTTGTTACTATTTCTTATTATCTCATTATCTCATTATACTTGAAAACTTCAGGGGAAAATATCCTCCAAACGACACAAACTAGCTTCGTTCCAAACAAGAAAGTTATTCAATAAAAAATGATTCGCTATACGATTTTTAATTACTACGAATTGATTCACTAATTACAAATAAATCGCACGGTATTAATCGAGTATATTCTCCGTATACCTCGTATGGAAGATTTACTACTATCGAGCATCGCATTTTCTGCAAAGGATTCACTACTGAAATCGAAGTGAAAGATCAAGTAATCCAAATCTCGCGCACGTACGAGCAGCAGTCGTTGATTAAAGCTGGCCTGCTGGAATCACGATTGTAATTGATCGGTTTCGCGATGCGAGGAGGCTGGGTCCATCAGAATACGTGAACTTGCACCGAGCAACCGTGGTTACACGCGCCACGACGCGACGCGTCTGCTAATTACACAACTCCTCAGCACGCTCCAGCGGGATCTCAGATTGATCGATTGATTATACGCGACTAATTTCAATTTCGAAAGTCTGACAAACATGAACCGTTAGCCGAGGGTAGAATAGAAAGTGCAAGCGAATTATTTCTCGTTGTAATATCACTGCTAGTGACGGTTACCAGTGTTTCGAGATGTGGACGAGCTGATAATATGAATCAGCGTGCTTCCTACATACAATGTACGTGTGCCGCACAGAGATCACAATTTACCGTCACTAAAGCAAATGTAGCAGCAATGCCCACTGCGTAATTTGCACATAGCCAAGGAAGAACAAATCGCGTTACTTTGCATTAACTCGACGACTTATGACGGGGAATTAGTCAACCCTCTAAGGTGTAATTCTCATTGCGAGCTTGCGAAGAAGCATGTCCCAATGAAATCGAATTGACGGATATTAAGTAAGAGGTTCGCGTGAGCTTCGTAATTTTCTTTCATCTAACGAGGAGAAATCTATTTTCATTCTGCTTGTTTTAGGGATCGAGCCCTCAATTGGACGTGTTTCAATAGATTACGAATTATTTGAGTTTGATGACGGTTAATTTTTTAGGTAAGATGCAGAACCAAAGTAAATAAATAGTTACTGTTTATATGTTTTATTAATCGCTTTAGTGTTGCGATCATGCACATGTACAGGGTGTTCCGTTTAACTGGAAGCGGTGGAATAAGTCAAGGGACATTAAAGTCATAAAAAAATGTTCTAAAAATAATTATTTGGTATGAAGTGAGGCATTAGGTGCTACAAATCATTTTTCGGATGGTGTAGTGATGGAAGAGATCAAAATAAAGTTCTTATGTACAGCGTTATTCAATCATTATAATCATATTTCCTCGTATTCTTCCCATTTCATTCGCAGTTTGCCTATACGAAATTAAATTAATCGTTCGTAAGTTTGTTTCTCTTCGCAAGATAAGATTCAGCTGGCGATATCTGACTCTTTCGGATCTACTTTTTGACTTTCTTTTGCACGGAATCGTATCATATCTAGCTCATTGTATTCGTCTCAGCATACGCTATAATAATATGAATACAAAAATACAGAATCCCATGTAAAAACATTAACTTTACTTTTATATCCCTCCCACCACTACGCCTACCGACAAATTATGTATACCACCTAATGGCCTCTTTTGTACCAAAAAGGTATTAGAACATATTTTTGATAGCATTAATATCTCGTGAGATGTTGCTGTATAGTGCAATAAAAATACAAGTCATTTTAAACTCGAGTGCTTCATGAGAAATAGAAACTCCACGAAACGTATTAATATAATTGGCTCTAACCTACATGCGTGCCATGTAGAAAGTTCGGATTAAATTTAGCAATCCTAACTTAACCCAACCTCGTGTATTCTTTTCGATGGAACAAGCTTCTTGCTTTGCATCTAATAATTCAGGCTTTATTTCAGCCAAAATAAAATCGACACGTACCTATATGACAGATTTCCAAAATTAATTTATTTGCAAATCATTCATTGGATAAATACATTTGATTGCATACTTCTGGTTCATTTTTGGGTAGAGAATCAGCTCTTACCCTATTGTTGTATGCCTTCGACGGTACCCTGTATAATATCCTTGCAGGATGCATCATAGTTCTGTTTCTACATTTATCCTCCGGAATATTCAGAAAACATTAATAATTGAAGGCTCTAGAGTGTCCGGAGGACATCGGTGCTATGCTACAAGTGTTAAATTTCTAGTAAACCGAATTTCAAAGTTAGCCTACCAGAATTGTTCATCGAATAGTGATTTTCTTTATTCCTTATATATACTTTTATTTCTATAAAAGGATGCACATATGTATAATCTTTATCCACTGCATAAATTAAATTTTCCTACAAATATCATACAGCTGCATCCTCTACTTAAACAAAACTTACATTAAAGTACATCAAAGAGTAGCGCCATGTGCAATAAAAATAGATGCAAAAACATACAACACGTACAATCCACTACATCCTAACCGACGTCTCAAGCTCGGCAGCTTAACCATAATTCAAAGCTTGCGCACAATTTGGCCAGTACCCAACTTCCAAAATTAATTCCTCGGTTTCCGTCGTTTCGACAAATAAAGGGTTGAAATCAAAGCCGACCCGCGCCTTCTCGCGAATTTCGGGGCTGCAGGGCAGTAACAATGGTTGCGAGCAAACCCCCATTATGTTGTTACGGTGGTTTATCCTCCGGTGCGCGGACCACCGTCAATTAATCGCCGTCTCATTTCGGTGCAACGACATTTTGCGATCCGACCGGTGTATCCTCTACGAGGGCCTCATCCAGTCAACGTTTCGTCCCGTTTTTCTCTAACAGACTTCAGCCTGGAGCACGTAGACGAAACGAAGAAGCGCCAGTTGAAAAGGGCGTTCGATGACGACGTCGGATACGAGGAAAGGGCTAGGCGTCGCGTCGCTCGGTTCGAAGGTCCTAGCCCGCGGACCCCTTCGGACCGTTTTCGTGATAGCTCAGGGCCCGTTTATTAAGAAAGGTTTACGTCGTTGGTCCGTGCCTGCCTCCTCCACCACCCTGCGGGCGTCAGTGGGACGTTTATGACCGATTTCTGGGTTTTTGACCGCTCTAGGAATTCGCTTGGACACGGATGAACGTTCGTTTGATGGTCCACCGCGGCGATTAACATGACTCCGCAGCGAAGAATTTTGTCCGCCGGTCAAAGGGTTCATTTTGCGGATTCCTTTCCTGTAGAAGTATCTTGTACTCGGCGACGTGTACGGCCTCGACGGTGGCCCCCGAATACAATGCAGAATTCGGTTAGGTCGTTTATTGCAAGTTTTTGGTTGGTGTTCCACTTGCTTGGATACTCCCGTTTGGATGGTCCCGTTTACAGCTGCGTATTTTCTTGGAATGTTTAAGGGATTCCTTGAGAATTTCTCGCAATCCCTCGATGGAAATGATTGATGGAATTTTGGTTGGGTGTTTTTGTTCTTTGCATTTGTTATTCGAGACGAGGCTAGATTTCAATGAATACTATCAAGGGGAGTGTTTGACGAACATGTCATTTTTGTAATATTTTTCATACCAAGAGGGACACGAGTGAAACTGTTATGCAAAGTATAATGTGTTTGGATGTTTGGTAGAGTAGTTGCAAACATTTATTTTTACTCAAATTCGTGGAGGATATTATGTTTTTATAAATCTCGTAGATTTCGAATGCATTTCGGTAAAACTAAAATTGATTGCTTTGTTGCTATTCTACATTTTCGATTTAGCCTTTCACGTAGAAACACCGTGTGTATATAAAAAAAAAGCAATCTGTAGTAGTAACAATTAGAATGATTTTCTTTGTTATCCATAACCTATTGCTATTTTCCTGGTACGTTCCAGCTTCTGACACTTAAACCCACAAGCGATTATTATTTTTGCATAATCTGAAGTCATTACTGCTCGCTACAACGGTAACATCAAAAATAAAAAAGTCTTCGATGCACAAAAACAGGGCAGATTTTATTAACTATCCAACAATTAGATGTACGAACACTTAGATACTCTGTTTATTTACCCAGGTGTAATTTATATAAAGGATTAAAATAATAATAATATACTATTCTAAAGAACGTGTATATAAATTTTCAGGGAACGGTCGATGAATATACAAAGGCGTATGATATGTATGCCTCTTCCGTAGCGAAAGGGTTAAAACGTCATTATTATATAAACGGAACACCAAAATCACCGACCCCGCGTTCCACATTTTATCGCCGTAACGAGTCTTTACATGTGAGAGAGGCTTTAGGCGGAGTCACTTCCGAGGGACATCCGGCAGAAAGCGTTGGTCGTTTTCTCGCAATCCGTTCACCGCTGCGAATCTTCTTCTACGAATCGTGCCCGGCCGATCTAAAAGAGCGGAGAGGGACTCTATGGCTGTTGCTCGTGCGCCTCTTATTTTACGGCGCTCGGTGCAAATTGCCCAAGGATTAGAATCGCGAGCACAGGCTGCGTGCTGCGGGCCCCGAAGCGATGAATTATTATTGTCTCGTGCCTCACGCAGCCACGCTTCACGTTTTATGCAGCCGTACGGGCATCCTCGAAGCGACCAAATACCGACAAATAATATCGCTGGCTGTTGGCCAGCGAAATAACTGGATTCACCTTCGACAACGATACCGGGCGTATCGCAGCGCGATTGTTGCGTTAATACTGGCGTTAAACGTACCTCCTATTATCCCCAGGAGCCTGCCTTCGCACCCTCATTTTGGCCACCTGATTTGGGTATCCATTTTCAGAGCAAAAGGAGTCGAAGGGTATAATAGATTGGGTGAAATGAAATTTTGCGTTCAACATAACAGTTTGTGCGAATTAGACACTATGTTTTATGGTAATTTGACGTTTATTTAATTCGGTAAGATTGAAGTTGCGTTCGTTTGTGATGCGTGCATTCTTCTGTTTTTATATGCTCCACGTTTTATCGTCATCGTTTATGGTTAAGAATAAGCAAATGTTTTACATTTTCGCATATGTAACGATAGTTTTTTATCGATATTTCGTCCGTCGGCTATTCTTCGCTTGTTCTTCATTCTTGACTTAATTAATATTGTAATTGAGTCAGAATTTATTTTTGTGCTCGTAATCGGTTGAAACGTTTTAGTCTGTAGGTATTCGTGGGTTCTTCGAGTGGTCTGGAAAAAGGGTCAAAATAAAACTTGTCATTTTCTTCAAGTACGCGTACTTATCAAATGCCATCAGTCTTTGGTGATGTATAGTTGTGAATTCGAAATATTTTTTAGTGTTTGCGATTTTTCTACGATGGATATCTGTTCAGGTATGCAACATCTTTTTCTACGGAGTTTTTACACATTTCTCAACTGAATTTGTTCAAGCTCCTCTCATGCTTTGTGGTATCCAATATTCTGACTTTATCTAAATGTATAGAAAAATGCAGATGGTTTGCAGATGTTGCTCTTCTTGCATTTTCTAACAGGGATATTTAAAATAACTTTTATTGATATAAAAATAACTTTTTTATGAGAGAACAGCAATACGGGGAGAATGTTGCGTATGCCAATAAATAAAGATGTACTTAATTATTTAATAATATTATCCGATCCAATAATATCGGATAAGGTCGGGAAAAAAATGTTACGATGATTTTTTTGAATATTTGCAATTACTGACTAAAGTTAAAAGATATTTATAAATTTATATTTTTATTATTTTGTTTTCCTAATATCATTTATACGTCTATCATTGAAATACTCTTCATTACTTAATCACTAAGGCTGCTAGGATAAGAGCTATAATTTTTTCGCGTTAGAAATAAGGTTCAGACCACTGTGAGTCGTTTGCCCAAGATGTTCGAGTGATGTAGAGGTTTATTAGAATATTTGGTTGCGTAGTTTGCCATTGCATTTTTATTGGCGTTATTTGCTGCTGCGTTTGTTCTTATGCGAAACATTTTAGATTGAAATTTTTTTACGAGGCTGGCATTCGAGGTGATTCAATGCCATACGTCTATAGTGGTTTTACCTATACGTACATAATTACTTTTCATTTCAGAGTTAGCTTGGACTAGGGAGCTAGTAACAGGTAGAAATAAAATGTGTATGCCATATTCGTAGCTCTGCGTCTACACGAAGTGAAAATTAAGTTTCTTTTTATGATAGTCTGTAGAAAGGTTTCAGTGAAGTATGAGCCTTTATTAGGAGACCGTAATAGTTGTGCAGATTTTATGTATGTAACAAAAATCTAAGAACCGTGTCTTACATTTTTTGTTTTCTATGTAGCTATATATTCCTCAATTGCTTACTCATTATTAAAGTAACAAATTTGTTGTTATTGCATGGAGTAACATTAATTTTCTGTCTATTATCCAATCATTTATTTAGAAAAACAGAGACAGAACAGAAAGGAACCCCTTGCATTTCCGCAATATTATTTTACAGGTGTCTTTCAGAAAACGCTTATCAAGACATCAATGGGTGATACTAAAGTTGATTAACGAATAGCAGAAAAATATTGGCGAGTCAGAAATCGAGACACCTATATACCATACTACTATCCTTGCAGAACCTTGGGATTAACCCTAACATGCCTTACCTCCTAATAACGGCAGACCATAAGATCATCAATGAAATTTCGAACCCATTCAATAATGACCCCCTCCTAAACAACCTACCAAACCCACATAACGGCTTGACCTCAACCCCTGCAAAAGAAACTAGAAAACATTAACACGAAAAACCCAGCTCTTTCTCTGCCCAAGAAAAATCAAGTTCTACTAACAAGACTAAGATAAGAATAGGCCACTCCAAATTGACACATGACCGCTTATTATCAAAAACGGATCCTCCACTATACAGTAGATATAACAAACAACTATCAATAAAACACAAAATGCAGGACTGCCCCTCCACAAGGTCGTTACAAGAAACACTAAAACTTCCTCCAGATATTAAAATCAGCCTAAATGACAATAAATTCGGAAAAAATATAATTTATTTCTTGGGACAAACTGACCTAATAAAAAAAGTGTAAACTGCCTATGTCTGAAGGTGAAATGGTCATCTTTCTGTAATAAGTAAATTTAACTGTTAACAAAGCATGTATGCACATGTATGTACAAGATGCAATGTCAACGAATGTGGTCGCTAATGACTTCTTGAATCCGATGCGACCTTAAATAAATAAAATTTAAAAAAATAAAAATATTGGTGAGTCTTCCCTTCTATTTTTGAACACATTTAGTAAAACTGTTAACACTGCAACGGTAGATTGTACAATTCTTAAATGAAACATAAGGGCACCTTACTAAATTAGCACCTTTTTAATTTGAATGAATTACTTACGACAAGATATATCCCGTTTAAAATCTGCATAATTATAATTAATGTGAGTTTACGAAAGCACATTAGAAAGTATCATAACTGTCATAATTTATTACTATGTTTGTGTTTCTGTAGAGTTTACACTTTTAGAAATTATCGGCATGGAATTCCTTTTCGACTACTTACAACTGTATTGCGAATGGGATTATCCATTCAATCGAGTTTTTAATCTATTCAGGCAGTATATTTTATTTGTTTAATTGACCTGGTAGCGTGTATTAATACGTTACTTATTATAAATTGACGGCACTCCTTATGAACATTTAAGAATAAATTATATTGTATCAGTATATCAGGATTTTATATTATTGTATTGGAAACATATTTAATACTATGGCACTATGTGCACAGTCAGTGATTACTTTCAATTATTTTTACATAAGCTAGCATTTAACATGGTGAAGAACATTAATTTTAGTCGTCAATTAATATGCTTTCAAATGGGTTCCCAATTTTTCAAAACCATCGAACCTAATTATAAACTGTGATAATTAAATCATTCGAAATGTTGACGAAGTTCAAAACACCTACTAACGGCTTCTTCCGATAAGGAACAGAATTCGTTTCGTGCTCATACCTGGTAAAAATGCATGATTTGCCGACATCTACTGACACTGAATAAGCGAAAAATAAATTGAAAAGAAAATATGCATCACACGAACGATGAATTTCTAAAGGTATCAAAATCGAAAGACCATTATTTATTCTCGACCAGCCTGATACCATTGACACATCAATGTTCGAAGAAAATCAGCATTCACTAGTCACCACTGACATTGCCCGCCCCCACAATATCACCGATACACACACACACACATTTCCCTTCAAATCGCAACTCCATCGAACTAGATTATTCAGCTGGCTGTATTCTAAACACACATGGATACAACAATTGAAACATACTGAAAGCGCCACAATAACCATGCACAAAGGAATAGCTGCACCGCGAATACGGCTGGTTTTCCGTTTCTTCGATCAGATCGCAGATTCGATTTTTGTCGCACGACTGTTTTAGGGTCGGTTCAGACGAGCAAACGTTTCCCGCATGAGAAATAGTCGCGCGTTCAAGCAAAACACAAGTACAGTTACTAGAACGAGCAGACAGGACCGCTGAATATCTTCATATAATTCTATATTTTGCCCAAACACGCATAATTATGTAAAACGATATTTTCATGGAGCAAAATGTTTTCATACGATTCTGCGTCCTATCCAAACACGCAGACTTAGGGCAAAATAATTGCTACGCATTTACATTCGCGGATACGTCATTTACATTGAAAATCGTTGAACTCTTCTGTGCTATGAAATATTTCAACAGAACAAATAGGTCTTGCTCCGCATAATATTGTTGTCAAATTTATGCGCTGCTAATTAAAGGTTCTACATTTTTGAAATTTAAGAAATCAATTCTAAGCATTCAACTGGCAGTTCAACCCAGATTTTGTCTGGCCATATTCACGTACGATGCACTGACACGTCGATATTTCACTCGTCTCGTTACGAATGGATTAATCCTTTGACTGCAACAAGTTCTAATAAATATTAGTCTCCGGATGTTTATGTAAATGCATATTTTTTATAGAAAACAGGTCGAGCAATAGGACCCTGGGCAGAAATATGTTTTACGATTAGAGAATCCTGAAAATATATTTTTTACTTTGCACTTTTTGCATAATGCATTTATTTTTATGTTTTATATTTAAAGGCATATGCAATAACTTATTGCATCGGTGCATGTATATCTTTCTTGTGGCATGTCACAATAATCGCAAAATGTATCGTTAATGTTGTATATTTTCCCGGCATATTTCCATATTTTATTGTGCATAAACGTCCGCAGCCTAATCATCGGCATTATGCAGCGCGATATTCATACGACAGTCGCTGTGGCTATCTGTGTTGTGTAGTTGTTGTGCACTGTCAGAAGCGCATAACAATAAAAAAAAATATAACAATATATCCACTGCTATATCTATTTAATATACGTTTAATAACAGTAAACATCTTCCGATGTGTACGAATATATATTCGATCACGATATATCTATATATCGATACCCTCATCCTCATGCCACAAATATGCGACTAAAATGAAACTTTACTGCACAGCAAAAGAACTGAACTGAGCCGGTGTTCTGTAGAGAACACTCACTCAAATATTTCTACACTCGTGAATAGATTTCGCGGTGTCAGCTACAAATCGATCGAGCGTTAAAAATACAAATGAGAACCCTCGAGACCGAAATTTCCAGGGCGGCTGAACAATACGAGATAATCCTCCTATAACACGGTTTCGCTCTAACACGATCAGTTTGCGGAAACCTTCCTACAATACGGTTATTTGCAACGCGGTTTTATATACATATATATGTATATGTACACATTAAAATTTGTTTCCTAATTTTTTAGCTTATCGAAGGAAGGAAGAGCAACCGGTCTTTCGTCTGCATTTCGTGGCGTTCCCGAATGGCGTTCTCTCATATAACACGGTATTTTCTAGGAACCTATCTACCGTGCTAAAGGAGGGTTACCCGTACGTCGTTCACAATCAAACGGTTAATTCTACGCTCTGTCCAACCACGCGGACATTTTCCTCGAGCGGAACGTCCGCTTGTTTGAACCGAGCCTTACGCTGCCCGCGAACACGAGGAATGCCCAGTCGCTCGGGGTTTCGATTCCATGAAGACATATCCACGCGCATACGTGGCTACACATACGCAAACCACTCGCGCCAAACCTCCCGACGATACGTCAGCGAGCACCCACATTCATTGTGCGCCACGGCGATTTCTCATTGTTGGCGGAGGAGGCACGGGACGAGTTATTGACTCGTTTGATCCTGGGTTACGCCCCGACCTACCTTAACACTAACTTACCATCTTGCCACGAGAGCTTTCGGCCCACGAACGGGGGCGTTCGCGGACACCGTAACGATCCTTTCGTTTTCTACGGTCGCACTCGAGGCCACGGAAAACGGTGCCACTTTGTTTTATTTGTGAATTACGAGCCGTTCACGCGGCCCCGCAACTGGAATCGATGGATCGAAGTGACATTTTCGTTTACGCGGATAGCTCCGGGCGGTGAATTTGATCATGCCCGTACTATAGTGCATATTGGATTTGTTTCGCGGGACGGTTTATGATTCTTTTCTGCGGCGGCGTTTCGTTACGGGGGAGCGTAAATGTCTCCATGGGTGGCGTTATAATTCTCGTTTCCGTTTATTGCGCGTGTTTGTTGCGGAGTTTTATTATTGCTGACTGGTGGAATTGTGTGTGTACATGTGTATGTACATGCTACGAGAGCTGACAACTATTCTGTAATGAGAAGTATTAATATTTTTTGTTTACGTCATATGTGTGGATAATGTATATTTTGTAGTAACATTATCGCGTGTCAATTGAAGGTGTGATTATTTTTAATGTGCTTAACATTTTGCTAAAGTTTGAGCCACAGATGGAGGACGTATATATAGGTTCGTCAAATATTAGGCGACTGTTTGCGATGAATTTATGTAAACGTTCTGTATAACAGTGCATCATTATTTCACCTATTTACATAAATTAAACCTTAGGTAATTAAGCAGAGTATCCAAGTGTTTATTACAAGTAGCCCTTCGGTATTGATCAAGTCTGTACCCTTTTTGACATCGAGGACACTTTCATGTTTAATGCGACATTGTATACCTACAGGTGCAGACGGTAGGTTAATTTTTTTATATATGAAATGTTCAGCTAATAAAAATTCGCGGACGAATTCCTGAGAGACAATCACAGTTCGATGCTATTTTTAAAACTTTTCAGAAACCAGGGACCCCGATATTTAACTATGTATATCGCCGGTAACGGGACATCGAAAGTCATAACTTCAGCTTGTCGAATATATTAATGATGAAATTCAAATCTATGATGGCACTGGTATTATTATATTACGTCTGAGCGTCCGAAAATGTTTTAAAGGAACGTATTATTATTGTGTTAGTATTGTTAAACGTGTATCTATTACGTTGAACATGTCACTGCACTTCTTCACGTCGAAAATCAGTTTACAAAGTACAAATTATTTGTACATCACAGTTTATAATAAAGTTACTATTGTACAAGACGATATTATTTATATTATTTATAATTATGTGTCAAGAATATCAAATTTATAGCTGAGTTTATTACATTTATGATCATCGCATCTCATTCTCTCACTTTTTAGTTATTACCGATTCTCTGAATTTTATGGCTCGCTTAAAGATATCTATCAGTTTTATCATTTCAATGAACTCACGATAATGTTAATTGAATTCTGAACAGTACTCTAAGGGCACTATAAATATGTACATAAATTTGTAAGTTTTTTAATAGGGATATGTAATTCCTGTTTGAACACAAGATACCTAAGCCTATTTTTTATTACGATACTGTGATTTATTGCTGGAAATGTAGTCAACTTAGAATACATTTATTCCGTCAACTTCATTTTGAACTACATATATCCCCGACTACGATCATTGGATTAATATCAGTTACTCGCACATTAAGCAGAGGACCGTTCAAAACCAGTTTCATGGATAAGATATCTAATGGTACTCACTTTCTCAGATATTATTTGACGATAAATTATTATTCGCTGAATCGGGAGTAGGTACTGTACAATGTAAGGTAATGTAGTATTTTTTTTTGTTTTGTACCGAAAATTGAATTTCGAGCTAACACTTTTTGTTACTAAATAAATTATTATATAATTTTATTAATTCGTCAACAGTATTTTTTTTGTTTCATTCATTCCCTTCTTATTTTTAATTTAATGTATGAAAGTTCTACTTGTCTTGCGATACATTTTTTTTTACAGATCTCCCTAAATTAATATATATCACATACATGGCATTGCGAGATGTGAAGTAATTTTTTCGAACAAAATTTTGTAATATTTATTTTTTATAAATAAAATTTGTATTTTCTTTGTATAATAAATATAAAAGTAATATCGTATGGTTACAAAGATATCAAATTATTCATAATTTGTGGATGTGATTACACATATCATTATTGTATGTCTAAATGTTCTTATTTATAAAATGGCATATACACAATACTGTATGTACTTACATTTACATTACAATTTATGATTACACTGACGGTACAAAACCTTTCTCTTCTTCTGGTTCATAATTTATTTCCTATAGCATTTGCAAATGAAAACGTACGAACGTTATTGCATAAGTTTATTTGTACTTTCGATATAAAAGTGTGAACAGCAAACCCGGAATTCAGTATATACTATTAAGAATTTCTGAACTATCTAAATATTTTTTCTTTCTCTATTGAAATTTAAATCCGTTTGATCAACCGCGTAACATCATTTACAAATTTAATCGTCGACTGTGGAGGTGACGCAAAACTCGCCAAGCTCGACAAATACAGCTTAATTAGTCGATGGTTCCTTAATTATTCTTATATTAAAACAGCAGAGTGTGTATTAAAGGAATTATATTTCGTTCCTTTATAGTACACAACATAGTAGAATCTGTTCTTACTTTCAATAAAACTTTCGAATAAGGCACAGCAAGGCAACATACAATCCACCACCACACTGATTCGAAAAAGTCGTAAAATAATGCAATAAAAATTGCTTGCAAAGACTTCCTCTCATTTATAGACGCAGACATGTTCAACTAAAACTATAAATAGCCTGGATTCGCCAGAATACGAGTACCTTAAATCCAATGTATCGTACTACCCATACATGTCATTAATAACATTCTTTTCCATAAGAATTTCACCACAAGACTACGAACCTTAAACATTCGATAAGAACTCTGTCACTTCCGAATCGGCAACAGCCCAACAATTAAAACAGAAACACCTGGATGCAAAACCTGTAACAATAGATAGGGAGAAATACAAGAGAAAATACAGTCTTCGAAATTTCCATAGTCCCATTGAAAGTTTAACTGTTTCTTATAATTACTCACTGATTGACAGTGGGCTTCTAATTGCTACCGTCTGGAATGGTTGCGTGCATTTTCGTCCTTCAATTGTCCCACGCATATACCCATATGTATGTATGGTATATGTACAAAAAAATTGGTTTTTGCAATGTGATAAATGAAATAATACTTTAAGTGGAATCACGGAAATTTCACATATCCCTTTAATAAAACTTCATATTTCTCAATAATTTCTCCCATATAAATTCATGCATGTATACACCTTACCAAATATTTGGGTGCCTTTATAATCAACCTGATATTACCTACAATCAAAACATTTGGTGTTACGTATTCGGCATAAGAAATATTACGGGGAACTATGGAAATTTCGTCGACTGTACAAACGCAATTCTGTTCACCTTGATTTACACCGTTCGAACGCGAATTCGCATGAGCTCTTGATACCGCCCATCGGCAATAGGATCGCGAATGCAGACGATAAGGATCCATCGTGGCTGCCGGGTGCTGTTTAACAATGAGCCCTCGGTAAGTTCGAGTTCGCCTACCGCGGACACGGTCCGATCGATGATATAAATCGCCGGGTTCGTTAGTGAAATCAGCGCAACGGGACCGGCGGCGCTTAAAATGTGCGCCACAGTCGAAAGAACGATAACGTTGCGTTAACGAGAAAAAGAGGCGCGAAAGAGAAATGGTTTGGTGTCCGCTGAGGGCATCGCGCTATGTATCTCTGGTAGTTCACCAGCCATTTTCGACTGTCCCAACTGCTCTCGTCGGCTTCCCTTAGCCACGGCTCACGCCACCGGCTACATAAGGTGAGACTAGAGGAAAAAAAATGAGCCGACAACGTGTCGACGTAATGAGAAAAATGGTACGTCAGGGGTTGCAATGAAAAAACTCTTCCGTGGAATTATGGTAGGCGCGGTACCGGTACAATTGATAATCATTCTTCGCCGACAGACAATGTTATTTCTTTTCTGTTCTGGCCGAGAGATATTAGGCGAGGCGAAAGAAATTGCAAGAAGTGTGTTGCCTCGTGCGATGCATCACGTGCATGGACATGAAGTTGTTTGAATAGAGTGGATGATAAATGGAATTTAAAAGGTATTTATTTGTGTTTTTACAAATGGGATAAACGTGTACATTTAGTGTTATTCCAGGTTTTGTAATTCATCGTGTACATAATTTCCAGTTTCGCGTATAATAATTTTAACCTATTTTGAAGTGTTCTGGAAACGAAATCCGATGTAAAGAGATTTACTGTATAATCATGGTGAACGTCCAGTTGAATACATAATTTACAATTAATGTCACAACAAAATATACATATAATCTTCTAATTTGATTTAAAGAGAATTTTCTAACCAGCAAGAGAATAATTGCAGGGTTTTACAACATACCAAAAATAGTACAATCCTACTGCACTCAAACTTCAAAGACTTTTAATATTAAGCAAAGTAATCTACGAATAATGATAAGCTTTGTCACAATCATGTTGATTTTATGTACACAGTAATTACGTTAACGCGATTTTGTATCTACTACAGTGGCAGCTGATATTTTAAGAAAACTTTTTCTTTGATACTTGTAATGGGAGTACTTCAAACACGCCTGCATATTTGTACGCTTTCCATTCCAATGAAAAACCTCTGACCTTCTCAAAGTATTCAAACATCTGTGCATGGAGACTACCAGGTCACGAAATATATTAATGCATTAATATTTAAATATATTTATTATACATTTCCTGTATTCAAATACATTAAATATATTTAATTGCAATTCCGATATAAAAGATTCAATTATTCAAGTACTCCCTCGCATATTGCATTGCGAAATTTTCACGGATAAAACAGGCGCAGGACCATATCCTTCATGCAAACGAAAAACAATTCCCAAATGAATTACGAGGCTCAATCTAATAAATAACAAATGTGTCCGATAATAGTTCCGAACCGCCAACCGATGATACGTATACCAATATTTCTCAAACGGAGAACCTGCACTTCTCGATAGCTAAAGGGTCAAACTTCGCATAGTGATTACTAAACAATATCACATGGAACACCGCGCCCGTCTACCCCGTCCGTAACAGGCGTCCCTCGAGAAACGTGTTATTTCCAAAATGTATGCATCGTGCTTTATATTCCGCTGTATATTATCACCTTTCGAACGCATACGCGCGGCGCCGGGCGCGCACACATAGAGCGTCCGTGGAGGGGGTGGCGTCAAAAAGCGAATCCGATCGCGGGACGAACAGGATGCTACCCCGAAAGGTAACGCGAACGGATCAAGGTATCTGCGCGCCTAATTGGCGCCTCTTTAATATTTTAAAGTGGCAATAATTCATCGGTAGACCGTGTAATTAAGCATGATAAGTCACGGTTGCAGTAGGCGAGAGATATCTCCCCCCTCCTCCTAGAGACGAATAATAATTTGCATTCCCGGGGGCGTTACAGATGGGCAAGATCGAACTGCCGAACGAAAGAGACGCGCGTAACAGCGCGCAAATCTGTTTCAGGATCTGCCACCGATCTTCAACAGCCCCGGCCATGGTCCCGGCCTGTTTTTCGCGCTCTTTTTCGCGCATTCATCACGAGGCTTAACTAGGCGTGTCCGCCGGCTCCGGGCGCATCTTAGGATCTTACGCTTCGTGCGTCGTCTAGAACTCTTTTTCTCGCGGGCCGTTTCTCTTCTGCGTGGACGCAGATACGGCAGGTGTGGCTGGCTGTGCCGACCTGCGGGCAAATCTCGACCGAATCCTTCGATTCCTCGACTATCGTGATCGTCTGCCGATGGTTCGTCCGTGCGGATAGTTGAATAAAACCGAGGCCGCCCGCGACCGGCGAAAGCGCACTCGAATCACAGAATTTCGGACAGGAGTGGAAGTTCAATTGTAGAGGTCGAGATATTGGAGTTTATTTGCAGGAAATAGAATTAGTTATTGCGGGAGTCCCAATTTTGTCGGATTTCCGTGGCATCGGAAATAGGTGATCTTATTTGAGGCATTTTAAGGGATCTACCTAGTGTGCGGGCTTAAAGTTAAAGCGTACTTTCCGAATTTATTTTCAAGATATTACTTTGTTTATAACTTAAAACTTCACTCATTTCTTGTACTACATTTCAGGAATATCACCTATTTTTTCAAAAGGTCACACTATGGAGATCCCTGAAGGGGGCGAACTCGTGTAACGGGCTCAAGATAAGGTTTTTTTTATCATTTTTTTTAAAGAGCAAAAATGAAGGAACCTTCTCAAAACCTTATTTAGTGCTTCATTTAACATTTAAGATTGTAAAAAAAATATTTTGCCGTAAAAAAAGAATTGATTTTAATTATATCTTTAGGTAGCTTGAACACTTTAGTAGAAAAGTTGTTTGAATTCGTGCAGTGTAGAGCTTCGTAGAATTGACTTGGAACAAAAAATAAAGTATTCTTATTTTTTCATGGAATTTCGCTCTAGTTATACCTAAATTTCCAAAATATGTCGCTTAGCCGATCAAAAATACAGAGTCTTGTAAAAAAATGGATTTTTTTTTAGAAATATTTTCCGAAAAGATGAATAAAAGATATGTTAAATGTTTTTTTTAATGTATAATTAGGTATAACTAGAAGATAATTTATTTATCTTTAAAAGCCACCTTGATTTAAGTCAATTTGTCAATCAGTTTTGTCGCTATATTGCACGAAAGATTGAAGAAAATCGTTTTGAGAAAAACGCGGTAAACGGGTAAACATTGTTTACCCGAATTCTGCTCTTTGTCTTATTTGTAGCGCCTACTGTATGAATAGAGAAATCAGAGAACTTATTTGTAGAGTTTTTTGAAATAGGAGGGCGTCGAAGAGTTCTGGATTTATGTCTAAAACGGGGTACATGAAGCAGGCTGTAGCAGAAACATGAATTAAATTTTTATATGGAAGAACGTAGCGAATCGAAAAATATTAAAAACCAAAGATAGTTTCTACAAAATTTTCTAATATTGATTAGAGGTAAAACTAAAATGTAATATCGCTGTAAACAGTTCACTAACAAATTTTGTTTGCTCACATATCTATCACACTTACCTTATAACATATGAGATACATTTATAATACATATATGAGAATTCTGAAATTTTTGATATAGTTCGCAGGTTTGTAGGGAACTCCCAGAGAAATATAAAGCATTGCTTTCTTTTTGTGCTACTTGTTACTTCTTTGGAGTAAATTATTATTTATCCATTTGAGATCGTAGATTGATTGTATATTATGAAAATTCGATGAGTTATTAAACACATTATAACATTTGAACCTCTGTAATAAAAAATATTTTACGAAAGTCGTGCTTTAACACAGATTTAAATTTTTATTGGGATATAAAACGCAATTAGATGCATCATTAATAACACCAATGCTGCGAGACAGACAAAACTATTGTATAATCTATAATATATTCATTAATGTATCTACGTTACCTAGCTATCATTTATTGAGTTTGGCAAGCATTAGAAATGTGTATATTCCTGAATTCTTCCTTTTCAATAATTCATGTATTGAAACTTCATCCTGCTCCCGAGTAATCGTTTCATATTCTTTCCTGTCTCGTAGAAATTTGTTAAACCTCTACATAAATCTGATTGTTATTATGTTGGCAAGTAGCTTATGACAAAAATGTCTCGTTAGTTATGCTTAATCCTTAACTCATTTGCAATTTGTTTGGTCTAGTCAATGTAAATTCGTGCAAAGGCAACCGTTCTTGCGAAATTGTATTATAATTTACTTGCATGAAACATTTGCCTATACATTGATGTAAAACGTAAAATGGCTAAATATGTGGTCTGTACGTGAACTTCTCTGTCCCATAATTAATATAATGTTATTATTTAATCCACTGGGATTAGTTTGATAGAAGTTCATTCACTTCTAATTCAGATTTCACGGCGCATTTATGCCAGTATAGATTTACAATAGAACGGAAGAAGGAATTACTACTTCTGGTGATTTGTTCAATTCAAGTTATGAGTGCAAAATGACTAAAACTGGTCGCAGATAGCCAAGATATTGTTATCAGATCATTTATGGGTTTAACAGAGATTAATCTCACAGATCTTGATGAAAACGAAAGCACTTCTTCATGTACTATTCATTGCCAAATAAATTAGCTTTCCCTTTGGTACCTTTCTATTTTCTTCTTCACAAAACTTTTATTTGCGTGTTAATGGAAAAGTAATATACTGGATACAGCAATCGATAACCAGTTATTCTGTTATTCTAAAATACGCCTTTCAGTTTATGTTTGCGAGTGCATAGTTTCTTACCCACAGGTGAAATTTTCATTTCAGAAATGCTCGGAGCACTATCTTTATACGATCTTTATAAGTCCTATCGAGTCCCTATCGCCAACGATCGAAAATTTATGAAAAACGTGCGTTCGATAAATTATAAAAATTTACCCTCGAATATAAAATAAATATGCAATCAGTCAATTGTGGATATCAACATTGAAGAAATGAAATGAATAATTGCACACTTGTTATATTGGAATAAAGGTGACGTTAAAAACATATTTACTACTGTTCAAGCATTAATTATATCTTTGCGAACCGCACAGAATAGTCGATCAACTAAACTAAAAATCGTTACGCGCCAATAGAAATCCCCATACACCCCGCACGCAAAACATTTACATTTTCCGCGGCGTCCCACAGAACACGACAAAACTTCATTCCCTATTAATTTCATTAATTCATCCACCTACACCACCAAAAACCAATCAATCAATTCTTCCAACATATCAAACCGATCTCTATCTGCAACCAGAAGTAACAGGCCTCGCAGCTCCAATCCAAAATCCTACTGCCGACAATGCCAACGCCGTTTCTATTACTCAACCAACTCCTAACTCGTTCTGATATTCACACGCTCGGCCTTGGGGTCGCAGGAAACGCGTGGAATTTCAAGTTCACTTCGAACGCGCGTTTCGTCGCGCAAAACCGTGAAACAGGGGAACACTTTGCGCGTGATGTCTTCCTTCGTGGCGAATGTCCGCGATGGAAATCGGATGGCGAGGATGCGAGGAGACACGTGGATGCGCGAATAACCGGCTATTTAATTATCGGCGCGATCGAGACCGGCCATACATTCGCGTTCGATGGTCGATACGTATCGACGGCAAACCTGTGGTCCTGATCTGTTATTACGATCCTACACGCTTCTGAAACTATTTATAGGGGCCCGATTCCGTGCCGCGATACGGAAGGACACGTTGGTCCGGTTGACGCTGATTGGCCAGTGATATCGTGATTTCGCCGCGTCAGAGTGTCGCCGCGGAACGTTTTTTTACTATCATTTGTTAATTGTTCGGTGGCTCTAGACGCGATGTGTCCAGGGACGGGTTTCTCATTTATTCGGATCGAGAAATTGATCGGATTATATAGATAGAATGTTAATTTGTTTGGTTCATTTATTATGAGTCATAAGCAGGGAAAAGATTAAATATGTGATTTAGGATTAGACGGGCAAATATGTGAGAGAGCAGGTTTAGGACATAGAGGTCCAAAATCGAGGCAGGGACTTATTCTTCATTTATTGATTTGCTACACCTATTATTACATAAGGGTGTATACCTCCTACACTTACCACCAGTGATGTGGCCATCGAGTATTTGCCAACACAGTGTCGAAAGTGGTTATACAAATTGCCCGACCTGGAGTAATTATCCTTCTGTTTGGACATGGGCCTTCTAGGTAGCCTTACTGATGAGACCCCTAGCAGGCTCAGGTCGAAACGCATAACCGCACTTTTGCCTTATCATCCCTTATCCCTTCACGTTTCACGCCCTGAAATTAGGCCCGAAGGAAAACAACAGTTAGATACGAAACCAGAAATTATTAAGTATGTATGGGAATTAAGTAATCCGAGAATCGAATTGTAGAAAATTGAATGAACTGTACTGCATTTATTTTTACGAGTTATTGCGACAAAAAAGAACTTATTCGAGGTACATTTATAAATACCATACAATGGTTAATGGGGAATGACAGAAAATGACTATTTTTCTTTTTTTAATATACAATGAAGAAAAATTCGTATTGATCGTTATGCTGTAGGTCGCCAGGAATCACTGAGCTACAATAATTGATTATACGGAATGTCTTACAATTAGTAAAGTTGTGAAACATTAGTGCAAATGCAATGGCGATTAAACTCACGAGAATGTTGCGTTCCATTATTATTTTCGTCGCTGAATAATTTGTTTGCACAATCTTTTTCCTGCTAACATTAATCATAGCTAAAACAACAACAAAGTGCATGTATATGGAGAATGTTATGTAATATTATTCATATAAATTTCAGTAAAGTCCTCAGTCATTTCATCATCAACAATTACGTAAATTATTGCAATAGGAGATTAAATGATGTTCGAAATTAACTCGTTTCAAACTAATTGTTACATAAATGATTCACAAAGCATTACAATCATTACAGCTAGACTAATAATTGCTAACAATAAAAAGATGATTGTTGTTTCGTTAGAGTTTCAGCATCTCGAATTAGTAGAACGGACACAGGATGTCTTAAAGGTGGTTTAATATCTTGGGAGTTTATTTTATCCTATGATTTATTTCGGTGAAGAACTTAATCCAAACCTAACGCCATAATAATATAATGGGTCAAGTCTTTGGTACACAGCAAGAAGTGATGCCAAAGTAAGAATTAATATACACCTCCTGCTCAAGTGCTGTGCTTATAGAGTTTAAACGACGATTTCTTAAGATACCGCGGAAATTGTACGCGTTTTGCCCTTCCCGAGTAGCTGGCTATTAGAGACTTGGCCGGGAATAAAAAGATTTTTCATTCATCTGCAATCTACGGGAGGAAGTTACCTTAGTGTTTCCCTTTTCTTTTCTGTTTTTCTGCTATCTTTCTCACTATTAACAAATTGGCGGAATAGAGTTACTTAAGTTAAGTCACTGGAGTTCTCTCTTTTGTTCGTCTATTAAATCTCTTCCCTCTTTTGAATACAGCAGAGTAAATTTGTAGAATTCTGCCTATCGCGGTATCGATAGAGATTTGCTATGAACGCTGCAAATAATTTGTAGAAGCAGTATTTCTTATAGTAGGCTGGTGTTAATCTCGAGTGACAGTAGATTGTTATTTTTTCGACAAACATATTTTAAAATGTTTTCGTGCTACTTATAGAAGGATTAGAAAGGATAGACTTAAAGTATTAAAAAGTCTAACATTTAATTACGCTGTTAAGTTTTGCATTGTAATTTATTATTATTGAACTATTATTCAGCAGGGAGATATGTTTAGGTACTGCCTAGGTAGTGAAGCCTTTAATATTAAAATTCATTAAATGTAATTAATTTCCATCATTTGTTACATTGTTTAAATTGCCCTGCACTATCCTCTGGTTTCGATATAATTGAAAACATTTGGTGATATCAGTCACGACAAGTATATGTATATGAATAATGGTCAATTTTCGAAATAAAAACAAATAAAAAAAGATACCACATTCTTATATAGACACCCCATATAAATCGTTACTAACTCGTATAGTTCCGGTTCTGAATAAAAATGGTGTTCTTTTATGGTTCTTTTATGTTCCACCTACAGTGAAAGAGTATCCGCACGGTAAAAGAGAAAACATTTACAGTAAGCAACGCGATCTCTCAAAACAAACGTACAGACTGTCACGAAATACAATCTGTCGCCCCACAAAAACGGAATATATCAATTTGCAGTTCATTAAGCAATAATATAGGAAACTGTCGCGGAATGCGCATTCCAAGCGAGACGATCGTAGATCGTGGATCAAATCACGATCGGCGATTTCCTCACCGGAAGCACGCTACTCTTCGAGAAACGTTCGCGTCAGTGACATTCGACCGTCTAAAGCCCGATTGCGTCACCAAAGGCACGCTTCTTCTATTCCCGTTCGTTCTATCCGTCATTTCTGCCGTCCTCTTCCCTCGAGCACCCTGCACGAGGAAACCAGCGGCGGAACAAAGATAGTTGCCTCGAGAATAGACAAGGAACCCGGTGGAAGGCAGCTTCCGTGTTCGAAGCTGAGAATATCTGCGAGCAAACTCGAATTAATGATCGTGCGGCCGTGTATTATCATCCCTCTTCCCCGTGCGCTTCTCCGATATTCTTTCCACGGTCCTCGTATCGCGTCGCGTCGTTCGTCTCCGCTTTGTCCAACGACGGCGTGCACCGCGGCAACGGTTACCTGGTGACAGTGCGAAAACGCACGGTCAATGAATCGGACGTGGATGACGCGCGAAAGAGATGCACGGTGAACGCCACTCCATCAAATTATAGCACCGTGGACACTGTTCGGCCCGTCGAACCGTTAAATCGATTAATCCAAGAAGGAATGCACGAATCACGAACGCGTTCGCCACGGGTGCACTGTTCGTTGGATTTTCAACACCGTATTCGAGACACTATGCAAAGATTGCATAGAGTTCTGTCAACTCGGCCAAGCGTTGTCTCCTGGGTAACTGTTGTTGCGGGCTGTCGAGGACTTTTCAGAGATAGGACAGTGCATTAGTTGTGGGAGATTGTGGGGGCAATTGTGGGGGCAATTGTGGGGGGCAAGCAGTGACGCGTTCCGAGGGACGAGGCTGCGCATTGTCCGGGGTTGATTCTCGGTGCGTCGCTTGGAATGTTGTTATTCAGCGGAGGGCTAAATAATTGCATTGGCGTGGGTATAAGGGAGGGAAAGGAGGAGCGCGACAATATTCTGCGTGTTTTTGTAGATATACGGTGGCTGGATTGTGATTATATTTATTTTGTACGATATATTTGTGGTTGCCAGACTGTTGAGGCGACGAATTTAACACTAGACCTACCAAGCATATCAAAGTGACTTGTTTCAGATTTTTTGTTTTAAAATTATTAATATATGTATAGGTATTGTTGTAGCAATTTATGATGACTTTTACTAACACAGAATGAACATTGTATATCTCTATTAACTGTTCATTGAACGGCTTTCGCGTTCTTAATCTGTCTAATGTATGCTATGTAAATGGTACCAAAATCTATCAGTAGTTCCAGTGTTAAATTCTTTCTCGAGTTTTTTTTAGTAACTAAATGCTATTGGGGGGTCGATCATGCAGGATTGGGTGGAACAAATTACTTCTATCGCTTATAAAATTTTTAATGAATTATTAATATGTTGAAAGGAAGTAGGTGTATATTGTAATCCCCCCTATTACTTAATCTCATTAAATTGTTTTATGCTCGTTAACTCCTTTGCAACGGTACCATTAAAAATAAAATCGGTGCACAAAATAGTGCAGATTTGATTAATATCGATGAACTGTACATGCATAAACGCTTAGATACTCTGTTCATAATTGATATAAATATGCTGAATATCTGAAGGCGTACATATATATATGTACGTCCACCGTAGCGAAAGGGTTAACATGCTAAATGATAATTTTAAATAATGTGTCTTGTAGTTATTTAATAAAACAAGTATACTAAGAGGCAGGGAATATTGTACAACGATTTTCTTCAATGGTCTTTTTGGTAGATAAAGTGTAAATTACGTTTCCACTGTACGAAGTACACATTGGCAGTTTATTTATAAAGTACTCTATCGATACCATTCGATGGAATGAAATTTGGGTACACAATTGCCTTCAACTGGGCATTGACGCGCCTTGTACAATGGGCACGAGCACATAATACCGAAGGTGACGTGTAGCAAACGAGATCGAGAAAATAGCCAAGTCACGTAGACATCAAGAAACCCGGACCTGTCCTACTGTTCTGCACAGCGGAGGTCCGGGACATTTAAAGAGATTTACGTGAAAAGCTTCGCGCTCGGGACTATTAAGTAACTTTTTTTTCGGTGATTCCGCTACTCATTGCATAAACATACCAAATTGAGCATTATATGTAACGAAATGAGGAAACAAATTAGATGCGTTTAGTAAGACAAACTATGATTGGTAATTAGTGACATTATTCTACCATCTCACTTTTTGAAATATCGTAACGAATTTTTGTGAAGATCAATTATTATTAGGTACTTAAACAAAATTATGCGTTAATTTTTCGCATTTTACACATTTTAAGATACATGTTGAGCGAAATGAAATTAGGAACAAGTAGGAAATATGATTAATTGATTTTCTAAAATATGTATAAGATAAAATGAAAATCGGCTAAAATTAGAAATGATCTTTAGAAGAGCAGGGGGCATTTAAAATCTAAAACAGTATTATGAATTAGGTACACATTGCAAGTACAATATTGTTCATAATATAATAATACAATCAATCATATATTTCATAGAAATTTAATTATCACAAACTTTATTTGAATTACACAGCGATTAATAAGTACAAATCACTTGCGCAACACTTACAGGAATCGTAGCACTATCCTTGAGCCTGATTATCAATTATTCTAATTCAGTATTTGGACAAATATTTAAGCGTCATTACAGACTAACACATAATTTAGACGTGCGCTCACGCAAGCGATTAATTTTCAGGCATCGGTGCAAACATCCACTGCTTCTCGCATTCGAAAGCGTAATTCATGCTTATTCCCGCTCGACGAGCTTACCCCGAGCAATTCTCCTAATTGCAATAATAACAGTAATCGTGATAATGGCGATTTGCTCCATTGTACGGGGAGCACGCGCATTAACTTTATTATCGCGGCTTGTAATCGTCACCGACAGAAACACTTGTGGTACGCTACGGTGTGTCTAATTCACCAACAAATTGCGATCGCGCGAAATAAAGTGCGTCGCAGCGACTTGTCACAGGTGATGTGCGTTGACAAAAGAAAATCGTTAGGGGATTAAATTTTTCTTCTCGTTTCCACGTGAGTCTATTCCATTGTGGTCAATTCGTGTCTCGCTGAAAATCATTTGTAACTTCAGTCGTAAGGCATCAACTCGCTCGACGTTATGCCCTGCAAGACTTTGTTGTGAATTTATTTATATAAATGCAACACCCGCTTACTTGTTTATTCAGGCATATGGGTTTGTTGTATTCCTGCGAAAACTAATTGCTGAAATGTTTTTTAGAAATTCAAGTCTAAGCTGAGTTTGTACAATGGATGGATAAAGCGAAGTAAAATTACATTAAAATTGGTGGACCCAAATGACCCAATGATAATCGTTTTAACCTCTTTGCTGTGAAATACGTGTACACTTGTTACGAAGAAATGGGAATTTGTTGTGTAATGACGAGTATACTCGTCATTGCGAGGAAAGTAGTTACCATTTTTTAGTTAAATTGAATATTTTTGTGACAACTAAAACATCTTTGTAAATTTTCGGTATTTCAGAACACATTTTGACACAACGTAAATAATATCTACTAGATACACACTTTTTCCAAAGCGATGCCAGTGCTGAAAGATTAATACTAATGGGTGTCACAAAATTCACGCAGGAAGTAATTTTGATAGAAAACGCAGGTTTATAATTGGAAAATGTAAATTTTGTATTGATTCATAAAGTATACGGTAAAGGGTTATGTGTGGATTGGAATATCGGGTAATTAATTGGGTCGATTAACCAAGCCATCAAGATGAAAATGAGGCACATCGGTGAAGTTGATTTGGTTCGAAAAATCAGTATCCACTTATTGTTCTATAACCGAATGTTCAATTCTTGACCACGGTACCGAATTGATGTTCCTCGACTCTCAGCAACACTCTCACGAACTGCTTCGATGTTTTGTGTTGAACGACTTGTTGAAGGACGGCCAGAGTGTTTAACCGGTTGACTACTACACCAAAATTACATGTTTGGTTTAGGACGCCCCAAGTGTATTTTTTTTTTCTATGCATTAACTATCAATTTTCATTCAACTCCAACAATTATAAACAGTTCAAGCACTCCGGTCACCAATGACCACCGAAGCGGCACAGGAGAAACAATCTGCGGTCACATATGACCACAGTGGCAGTCGACGTGTTAAGATCACTAATTGATCCAGTCTCCCTAATTGTTTTAATGAATCTCTTCGCAGCTGATGAAGTTAAATCACTATTCCAACCATATTTTGTACGAAAATTGCGGGCTGTAGCTGCTAAATCTTTGTTATTTTTAAAATATTGCTGAACAATGAAAACGCGTCGTTCTTTCGTGTAGCGTTCCATTTTTAATAACCCTGAACTGTCAGCTGTCACGCTGTCTTTTTTTTCGTTGGCAACACTTTAACGCAAAAATGGCGCAAATTGCGTGAGCTTTGGGACACCCTTTATGTGTTTTATTAAGAGATTGACAAAAAAACTGTGAAAATTGTGAACAGGAATCTGTTTGTTACGAGTTAAGTTTTAATTAGTCTGATCTATTTTATCTATAATTTCTATTATTGCAGGAAACTGCGGCAAATGATGCGATAGCTTATTTGAAGGGCTCAAATAACTACTTGCTACTTACGAAACCTAGAGATATTAAATACAATTTATATCTACTGATTAAAAATACATGTAAAGGCGATATGCTTAATGGAGTTTTTGTAACTCAATGAAACACCTATTACTTAAATGAAAATTGCAATGTAACTTTTTAGGTTTTTATACATACCTATAAGAGAGACTTTGTATGTCATTTTCATAAAACAGTGATAAATAAAAAATTCTGCTAAATATCATCAACATCAAAGAACAGTTTTTTCTACACTACAATTAGAGACCACATTTTTAATTAATCTCTCAGCTCGCAGTTTCGAAGTCAATCTACATTACATTAATATCGATATACATATATACACACTAGTACCACAACGTTTGATCATCGAAATCGAGATCTTCAACTACCCCTTTTCCATCCAAGAAACGGCACCGTCCAAACCCGCACTGTCAATATTCATACCAAAAGTACGATCAAAAATTTCTCAATTCACAATCCATCGAATTAAAATCATTAATTAAGGGTGGGATAAAGGGGGTGTTTTATCCACGCGCAATCAACGCCCAGACCGCATTACCGCCGACACACAATACCAAGCAGGCTTCAACGAAAGCGATGCCCGCTAAGTGTTTCGCGTAGCGACAACACACGAGAGTGTGACTCAAAGATGCCAGATTAGAGGAAAGGAAACACATAAGCGACGCGCACTATATCGAGTTAATACGGGGTTGTAAGCGGTGCATAAGCTGGCCGGCTCCAATCGTTTCCAGCAGCGGCATATCGAGGTCTGCAAGTTATGCGCCCGTACTTACTGCAGGCACGTAAGGTACCCTCGTGTACAGGCGGAAAAGATAGGGAGAGTGAGTGCGTTGCCTGGTATCAATTTGTCTGGCTGGTAGCAGGTTCACTCGACCAGACGAAGGTCGCTTTGTGCGAGCCGCTATCCGGCATTCTATCAAACCCAACAACATTCGCTACGATCGATTTATTCTCCCAACGGCCGCGTAAGATACCAATTACCTGTGTAGTGCGTACGCTACTCACCTTTGAGTGGAAATCGGCAGTTAAACGCGGAGCTTACGCTGCGAGCCCTGTCATGGATATGGGCGAAGCCCAGATTTTCCTCCCTCTTGTGCCAATAGTACTTATTCAGGCTGTTGGCTGTCTTGTTGGGTGGGTGTGATACGATTGTTTGAAGTATCGTACGTTATAAATCTTTTTCTGAGTTGCCATTGGCAACACGGGGGATATTTCAGACGCACTGGGATTCCAAAATTTCGTTCGTCGGAGGGTGATTCTCTCATGTTTCAAAATTGTGGCTGAACAGGGTAATCCACGCAACAAGAATAAGGTTTGTTTTAGATACAAAAAGTTAACTGTAAATCGAGCGTATTGATGATAAGATTGAACGAAATTCAAAAGTTGGAATTAACCCATTTGGCTAATTTGCGGCTCATATATGGAATGTGCAGAGAGTGAGTAATTTGCTATATAATATGTAGGTATGTATATGCGTACTCACTGCGTTGAGTAGAAGTCGTTAAATGAGAATTGTTGAATGGACGCATGCAATGTTTTAGTATGTCACATACATATAGATTGTATGCATTATTACAAGCTTTGGAAAAATTAGAAAGTGTTTGATACTTGCTGTTTGTAACAAACTGTGTTTCACAAAGCTAATCTTATTATGCTTTGTTTAATTATTACATTTCAGTAATACTTTTTTCATTTAAAAGTAGTCAATCGCAAAGCACGATTTTAATCAATGTATTTGCGATTAAAGTATTAGAAACAATTCTGCTAATTGCCCTACTTTCCAATTCCATGCGTGTTACTATTCAAAATTATCCAGAAGTACCATACAATCCTTCTGGCTAGATTCCCAATTAAATCTGTCTAATATGTTTACCAAAATATTCGAAGCGCCAAATGTTTCATTGTATCTAGACATAACGTAAAGTACCATCTGATTATTCCAAAGAAAATAATACAAAGGAACGAAGCTCTGCTATCACTGTCACTTCACCCTGTTAGTGAAAACCACCCGTCGATTATCCTTGTCAAATAAAATTCTGACATTCAATATAGCAAGCCAGATAGCTAAGCTACGAAATTAAATCATTATGCCGATTATCTAATAAAGTGCATTCATTATTATAATGCCTCAGAGCGGTGGAGGAAGTTAAAAATGTTCGAAAGGTCGTTGCTTATTTTTCTTCGCGTCCACGAAATAGTCGGCGCAGTTGTACCCTAGCCTTCCTAGAAAAAGGCGATGGCCTCGAGGAACAGTTTAGGCGGATCTGCTCGGATATGCTCCGAAAGCCGAACCGGAATATGCATCCTTATGCACCACGACGGTCTTTTGTCGATCGACTGTTCGTCTCGCGAGTCGAAATTATGGAAGGCAGGCTCCATCGATTTTGATAATCTTCTAGGTCCCAATAGTATACTTGCGAGGATTTTCGGCCAGCCAGTTCAAACGCACCACGAAATCTGCATAATTCTTTCTTTCGTGCAGAAGAGTGCAGTTAGTCCAGAGAAAAATCAGTGACGAGGTAGGAAAGTTTACCTATGAATTTTTGATACTGAAGATGAGAGGCACGTGTAAAGCCAAACAGTTAAAAAAAAAAAAAAATGAGCATTTTGTGTATTGAGATGCAAAGTATGTTATGCTTTGAATTCCTTTTGGTTAAGCGAAACTTTCCCCGTAAAAAATCGTGCGATCGCAAGATTTTGATTGTGACAAAAAATTGTATTCTAGATGAGAAAAGATACAAGGATACAAGACATATCCCGTTTTCTTTTATTTTATATTCTCAAGTTTTCGATTTATTTCAGAGATATTAGCCGCTGTTTCCTGATAGCGCTCAGCAGTAATCTGCCCTTATACAAAACGCAATAAGAAATAAAAGTAATACAAATTATATAGACGGTTACAATATTAGGATGCGTAAGAAAATAAAAGTGTTAAATGTATCAAAAGGTTTTTATTCAACATTGCACATTATCTTAAATACATTTGGTCTCGATAGAGGAACATTATTGGTGGGAATTCGCTTTGCGCACCTGAAGGAGATCTCCTCTTAAATTACCTTCAACATCTAACATCGTTTCAACGTATAAAACATACAATTTATTTACAAAGGTACTCGAAGGCCGTGCAACCAGCCTGAAATACAAACGCACTACAAAATTCGCCTTACGAGTTAAATAATTTCGCCCCTCGAACCCACTTCGAGTTCCGTTGATAAAAGAATAACGATATTTACTGCAACGATCGTCTAATCATTTCTCGAATCGCCATCCAATACTTTTGAAAACCCCCGTAATTTGAGGGGCGCCGACCAAAGGGGACCCCTCAGTTTCTTTTGCGTTTCACCAGTCGCTTGTCTGCAAATTAGAAGCGAGTTATGATAATATCGTCCAAGACGAGCACGCGAGAAGAAACGTGCTACGCATTTCATCTAGAAAACGAACGGAAACGGCGAGGCTCAATTCGAAAATGGGAGCAGTCTCTTGGCTAATTTCTCGAGTCGCAAATATCGGCTGTCGGAAGCGGAGCGTCCTTCCGAATGAATTAATTCCCAGCGTGTACATTTAAATATTACAAATTCTTTTACTCGTGGCCCCGCTACTTAAACGCATGAGACATTTCGCGCCAGGGACAAACTTATCCGTGAAAATCGCTAAACGAATCGATTACCGAACTCGAAGAGGCGTCTCTGTCCGAAACGAGTTCCGCTCGGCCGACGCGACGCATCGCAATCGTTCGCGATTTCTTCTCGCTTTGCCCCGCGTACGCGTTACACTTACACGACCAAACAAAACCACGCGTGGCGAATGTAATTTCTTTTTCCACGGCGAATAACGAACTGGCTGCGTTGCCGGAATCATCTGAGATAGGTTGGAAATCGTTTTCTTTCGCCGCGCGGTGTAACTCCGCTCTTAGCCGCGCTCGCCACGGCAGCCTTCTCTGTTCCTCGGGGTAACACGTAACTATTACCCGAGAACCTGAAGCGTATCGAGTATCCTCTCATTACTCAGCCGTGCAAAATCCCGGACGGAAGACAAATAGCGTTTGCCGCGATGGCGAAACGGGGCCTGATGTTCGCAGCGCCACAAATGAAGACGTTGCGCCTCGGCTGATTAGCGCCCTCTTGCGTGCATTGTTCACGCGCGATATCCCGGGAGAGACAGAGAGCACGGGAGAGACAGGGGGCAGAAAGAAATGGAGAGAGCGTCCAGTTTTAATGCTACCCCATTCGAGTCCCCGTTTCTTCACCCAATCGTGAACGAGTCGATGAATAATTTGATCGAAGAACGAGTCGCAATCAATTTCTATCGGCTTAATTGAGGAAGCCGACGTGGAAATAGATTTGTGCCGGGCACAAAGATGCCGGTTTTCCTTTGTTCGCGCCTCGATTAATCGCTACCGTCTTCGGCCTACCTGACCGGTGAGAGCTAATTTCTAGCGGGCCTAATTGAGTATCCGCGATAATGCGACGTTTGCGTTTTTTCATGCCGCGCTCTTTTCACTTTGGTCCGCGTTCGGACGATTAACTGCCCATGTGATTACGATTGGGTTCTGCGACGCCCGTGTGCGATTTTAATTAAGCCGCGGGAAGGGCGATGCGCTATTTTTTGTGCGCTATTTTATCCGTGATCAGTTGCACTCGCTGGAAATGTTACGATAAATCGGATGGATATCTTCCATCAATGAAAAGTAATGTTGATCCTAAATCCGAAGCTAAACCGTTAAAGAAAATTTAGAAAGTTTTCAACTCCAAAATTATCCAATTACGTTATATATTCAATTATGAATTTCCATATTTTACCGAGTCAAAACATTCATGATATCCGATTAGCATAAGCGGGCCGATATTGACCTTTCGAGTAATCTTTCCCCCGATTCGACAACAATCCTACGTTTGCCTATCAAAACCAAACTGTTGAACAGAACCTCTAAGCTACTGGAAATCACTTCGGAACCCAATTATTGGCCGAGCTTATCCCGAAACTGGCCGAAACTGGCCTGCTCAGTCTGAGCTGGCGAGTAAAAGAAATACTAATTGGTCCTCGAGGATTCGTCGTAGCGAAGTTGGGTCACCGTTAGCAGAAAAAGGTCGACAGCGTCGCTCGATCAACGTACACTTGGTTCCATGGAAACATCGGGTTGGCATTTTCTCCGGATGAAGAGGATTAGCGATATTAGCTGGAGAAATCGGCACGGTATAGAGGTACCAGCGTCAGTTGCGGCTTGACTTTTGTATTTTCGTTCGTCCTGGCGATTCTCGTCTCGAAACGAAGAGGGGCAGCTTTCTCGCAGCGCTCAGAGAAGAAACATAACTCTCTTCCGTCTTTATTTCCTTTTCTCCCTCCCCCTCCTCTCTCTCTCTCTCTCTTCCTCGCCCGTCCCTTTCTTTCTCAATGTTTTCGCGTCTGACCGGCACCATCTATCATTCTGTCAGCTAGGAGATTTCAATTTGCTCTCTTTTTGCACCATTACCGGGCCCTGAAGCTCGCGCAAAATTGTATTTAATTGTGATTGACTACTAAGTGGAGGTGACCGGCCGTTGCCATTTGTCCTGCGATTTTTGCATATCCCTAATTGCGAGCGGAACATCGCCGCTGAATCGCGGCCGAATGAGATCCCGAATCACCTGCGCCGCGTGTAGGTGTCCTTAAAACTGGCCTCGCTCTTGTCCCCGGTTAAGTCGTCATTATCGAGCACGAGTGTCGAACAGATCGGTTTAGCACGCGAGAACGTAGGGATCGTGTAACGCAATATTTATATCGTAGGCGCATGCACGGCCAGTGAAAAATTCGGAATCGAAATTGGAAGAAAAGAATGGGTAAATATACCTGTAATATACGTCACGTCAAAAACAAGATAGCAGCACCTCGATTAACTCCGAAGTGTCGAATTTGTAATTGTAGCATTCAATACTAAAATTAACGAGAGAGAAGAGTCGTTCTCAGTCAGTCTATTCAATTGTTCGAAACATATTTCTTTTCCATTATTTGTGTCTGCTCTCTAATTAAGCGGGTTAATCGAAGTTTTACTGTTGGGCGAAGTAAAAATTTCGTGGTATTTGAAATGTCGTAAAAGATAAACGTAAAAAATAAACAAATAATGGATAATATTAATAGACAAACGATTCCACACTTTTAACTGGAAATGGCATACCGGCGTTCGTAGGGGGGAAATAATCGGGGCAACGCAGTGCCTTCCTTAACTTCTACATATTCTTTGGTTTACCCGGGAAACTTTCAATCGATTACGAAGTTCGTTGTTCCTTATGATCGACGATGTACTTTATCCTTCCTGACGTCGTTATTTACCACCATTGTTCACTGCCTTTTCCACAGCAAATGCGTTTGCATTCTGCTTCGCGTTAACCGAAACTTCAAATCGTGTATAACGAACAAACTGAAATACTGATACGGAATGCGATAAATAACGATGCATTCCGCAACAAAGTACTGTCGTAGAGGCGATGCTAAGTTTCTGCACTCACGTGGATCGATCACGATCACCCTGTCTATTTCTATATGTACACGCTTGCATGTACAGCGTACGTAATAACTTAGTCGCGCCTAATCAGATATTTACACAAAGCCTACAGCTAAAACACGGTACGCGATATTTTATTTACAATTAAACTCGGGGGCGAGCACGCCTCCGCTTGAGCAAACCGAACGACGAGTCTTTCGCGCCGATTCGTCCCGTATATGTTCTATATCGTCTCATCTACTCTCCCACCCTTGCGATCGTCATCCCCTAGGCTACCAAGTTCATCAGACTTGCGTATCAACGACGCTATCGCGATTGGATCTACTGAAAAGTATTCCGGAATCCGATAACAAGGCCGCGCGAGGTAAAACCATTAGCGAACAGCTACGCGTACCACGTTCAAGCGCCGCAATTATTGCTAATTAAACTATTCGCAAAGATCGAAACTGGCATTCTTTCCGCGGCTGTTACGAGAGATTGCGCTTCGATTAAATTCTGTGGGAAAGTCGGAAAATTCGAAGATTCCCCTTCGCTCGTGCCTTTTTCTACGTGTACCACTTACGTATCTGTGCCGATTAACACCTGCGGAACGCGCAAAGGCAGTTGGATCGTCCAGTTTGGTTGCGGATCCTGTTCTTCCCTTTGCTCGATCATGGATGGCCAACATCCTCTTCGACGATGAACAACAACGTTGACGATCGTGTCACAGTTCTGCCTGTCCGCGTAGTGTGTAGAAGACCTCGTCGTAATTAGAATGTACATGTGCATGTACATACACATTCCTCCGGTTGACTGCGTCCAAACGCAAGCCAATTCGAGCGCGACGTCTCGAGAGGAATACCCGTTGTCATTTCGCCGGTTCTCGTTTCAAATAAAAAAAAGATTTCATCGGAGAGTCACCGGCGACGTACAGATTAGATGTCACGAGCTTTTCGGTCTCGCAGAGTTCATTCTCTTTGCAGCAGCTCGTACAGCGCGGAAATATACGTCTGCGCCATTTGTAAAGTCTCGAACTTGCTGAGCTTTCTGTCATTACCCAGACTTGGCACGACGTCCCTGAGCCTATCGAACGCGTCGTTCAGACTGTTCATCCTTCTTCTTTCGCGCGCGTTCGCCGCCAATCGCCTCTTCCTCAACACTTCGATACCCGGCGTGCTATTTTTCATTTTCTGCACGGTCTCCTTTGTCTTTTGCCCGCCGTACTCCATCGACGAGATGTGAAGAGCGTCGTTTTTCTGGTGGTACCTGGACTGCTCGCACTTGCCATCCTGCTGGTTCTGAGCGTAGTTTTCGTTCCTCTCGACGCTGTACGCGCCGCCCAAATAAAGAATGTCGCCCCTCTGCCCATAAGGATTGCCGTTATTCCTAGGCAAAAAACCGTCACCTTTCGAGATACCATAACTCTTCGCGGCGAAGAACGTCTCCTGATTCTGGCCAAAGTCGCACCTGCCGTTGCCAAAGACATTGCCCGTGTGGTGCTCCATTTTTGGCGGGATGTCCGGGTTCTGTTTGCCAGCTGGATTCTCGTTGGCGAATTCGGTCCGGTCCGCTACATCTTCGTAAACGTCCTCCATACACTCGTTTGCCCTGAACACCCCCTTCCCGTGCTCCTTCGCCGGCCTCGCGTTACTCGAATGATCTATTTGATGCTCATTTCGGCAACCCTCCTGGTAGTAGCCCTCGTAGAACTCGGTGAAGTTGAAGCCGGTGGTGGTGACGTGAAAGCTACCGTTCGCGGCGCCGATTTCTTGGTATTCGCGATTCTGACAATCTACCGAGCTCACGCTACCGCAGCTGCTACCCCTGGACATCGGTGGCTGAGGGTACATCTCTTGATGGACCCAGCAGCGAGGATTTGATTCCGGGCTACTAGCGGAACCGTAACCCTCGGAATCTAGCAGGTCGTACTGTTGGAAACTGGCGTATGTGGTCATCCTCACGGAATGTCTCTGAATCTTCTGCGCAACGATAACTGTTCAACGATCTGCCGGAGATGACGTTTCAGAACATAGCACACTAGAACTCTTTAAATGTGGAACGTCCTTAGTCAACTGTCATCTCGTTTAGGCGAACGATCGAACGGGGGTTAACGTGGTGCAAATTGTCGCGATGCAAAATCACCCTTGAGAATCAGAACATTTTCAGACGAATTAATCGATGCTGTCACGAGATACCATGCTTCGTTCGATTATCTTTTTTAACTGATCGAAAGACACGAGAAGGTTATTGGTATACTCTGGATGACCGTGTATGCTTCGCGTACGGAAGCGTTGCGTAAACTGACTTCACCTGGCGATCTCGTGGTCTGGACCATGCTGCCCAGTTTTCTTAGGGCCCGATGGTGGGGATAGAGGACTCTTGGGACCCATGTGGAAGGGATCCTCGAGCAGTGGAAGGGGTCCACAGGGAAGTGGGCATCTCTTTGTAGAAGCCGCGCGACCGGACACGCCCCTCGTCTTCCTTCGTCCTTCTTCTTTGCTGGGGGCTCGCGAAGGTAGAGTCAAAAGACGATCGACGGGGAAAGAAAGGCTCTCTATCAAGTGGCACGCACGGTCACGGGACGAGGCGCCGCGTTCTTGACATTTGAAACACCACACCTAGCGACCGAACGATTTTTTCTTTTCGCCACATTTGATTTTTCGGTTCTGAACTTTCGTCAATATTTCGCCTGCGTTGATCGGCGATCTTCAAATTTAATTCGGACGCTGTGGTGCTCTGCGTCGTAATTATTTGGAGTATACATGCATTTTCTTTTCCTCGAATTAAATGTTCGGTTCAATTTATTATTGTATTGTTCCTGATTTGAATTCTTGTTGCTCTTCACTGGAACGAACGAGGAAGAGGGATCGTATTCTTCCAATTGTACGTTTTGCACTTTTATTCCTTACAAGCTGGGGATCTTTCCATTTTTTTCCTTTCATTGCATTTTTGTATTAAAATGACGTCTCTAAAATGTATTTAATTACTAAATATTTCAATAAAACTCAATATTAGCACTGATAAACATCTTTCTTCAAGTTGCCCTTTATTTTCGATGTGTACTAATTTTATTTCTTGTATATCGAAAAATATAATATTATTGAGTATTAATAGTATTAATTATAATAGTAAAAATATAGAATGGAATTGGAAGAAAGAGTATATGTATGTTCCTTTGATTGACTGATAAAGAAATGAAACACATGCATCACAGGTTACACAAGATTCCAAATGAAATGCTAAATCATTGTCCTTCGCACGGATACTTGACAAATTATGAACGAGGTCCAAAGTAATTATGTGACTGGTTACGAACCTCTTCCTTGTCCCCTTTTCCTTCTTCTTCGTCGCCGCTGTACTTTATGACACTTTAAATACAAGAGGGGCTGGAAAGTGTGGACAAATTTGACTGGTTTATGAGGGTTGCCTCGGTGTCTGTCCACCCTGTGAAGATGGTACAGATTCTTAGGTACGGTTCCCTTTTAATCTTTTACACCTTTACTTTTTATCAAATCACATCTGCAACAAGAGCTTAAATCGTAAAATATTTATTCATTCAATTTTGCAACTGATATTCTCCGCTGAATGTTTGATCAATAAAAAAAAACATGTTAGTAAAAAATTATTTAGGTGCTAGATTTACTACTCTTGTTAGCAATATGTATTTTAACTACTATTCATAGTTTTATTGCAATGTTGCATTTTGTTGTATTCAGAATTTCATATTTCCATGTTGTATTCAGAAAATCAGAAGAATAAAAATTGAAAATATTGCTAAGGGAAGATATTACTAAATCAAATCATACATTAGTATTGTTAGTTTAGAAAAGGCTACAAATCAAGGTTCCAATAGAAGGAAACAGGATGCGGAAAATATTTGAAACAATAAGAAGCAAGTGTTTCTTAAAATATTTTCCCCTGCGCTAAAAATTTCAAAGCGTAAAGCAGTAAATATATTAAGTAATAAACCCACAGGAATCCCCTCTCAATTACAATATATAATATTTCATGCCCGAGCTAAATTTACCGCCTTTAAATCAAGTTGCAGCATTTCTATTTTCAGCAGCAGAAAACGTGTGTAGAAAATATTGCCGGAGCATGCAAATTTTTCAAACGTTTTATAAGTGGTTCTATGAAACCAAATTGTTCAAATACAAAAGGAAAACAGTTCAGTCGTGCAATGTTGTTTTACTCACTCTCAAACGCTTCTGTAAAACACGTTCACTGCAACCAACGTGTTTGAGAATGCGTTTATACACGCGACAAACAACGAACCGCGTTATAACGAATATTGCATAACACTTTTAAAAATAACCGCGGGGCGAAATGAAAAAGAGGAGTTGTCGGTCTTTCAAGTTCGCATGCGTATTATGAAACACGTGAATTTTACGTTTGGCGTAGTAGGCGCGTAAAATTGATGTGAAAACATCTTTATTGACGAATCTTATTGTACGCGATTATTTTTGCCGGCGTGAATAGTTACGTTGGTCCCCGAGCTTGTTGAACCATTTAGAATCACGGCGGGAGTTTATAAACAACTCTGCTAGCGGACGGCCTCATGCTAGTACATTGGAGGAATTGATAGGCTGATAATATTAATTTTATCCGATTGTTATAATTTATTCAAACGATACTGAAATCGTTCCGACGGAGTTCAGGGCGTGATTTATTTTCATTTACATGTGTCGGTATACGTTATACGTACAACAAATAAAGAGAAAGTTATTGACATTTGGATTGAATACAGCAGTAATATTTATATTAATGCAATATATTAAATAAAAGTGTAACGGTAGACTGCTATTATATGTTGCATTCTGAAAAGGTTTTTAAAGTAATACATAGTTAGGTGTATAGTGTGTACAGAACTATACAATGTTTTGTATACGACAGTTATGTGATTATGAAACATTAATTTCTGATACTGAATCTCCAATATTCATCATTTTTGTGACAATGAAAAGAGGATTCGCGTGAATTAATATGAAGGTGATGAGTTGTATGAAATATTTTCAATCCGAAATCATTTCGGTAATTATCTATATTTCTATGTATACAATATATACGAAAAGATTTATATGTGCACAATTAACAATAAATTTCTTTTTATTAATTTCGACTGAAGGTTCCCTTAAGCACAAGTAGACTTACCTTATTAAATGCAAACTGCTACACAAACTATCAGTATTAGTTACGCTCTATGCGTTGTACATTTTGTTATAAAATTAGTGCACAAGCAAGTATTTCTCTGCTACAAGACGGCACAGTAAAATCAAACTAAAAAATATTGTGCTCCTACTTAATCTGAGAGAACCGAAATGCGCACAAAACAAAATCCAATTGCAAATTGTTCCCTATACTTAACTCAGTTTAACCGAATCACAGGGCTTCCTATACCTACCTTCGATAAAATCAAAGTATACACTTTTTTCATCGGCGCAGCTGTTTTACCAAGTTGTTCTTCTCTTTAACAAGGAGAGTTCAACAATTGACATAGCAAGTTTGTTAGACGACATAATGAGAGGAACGGGGTGAAATCGATTAACTTTCGGTTTGTTGCGGTCGCAAACCCGTGATTTTCGAAATTTCCCATCCCATGGAAACTTTCCGACTCGGGCCAGTGTAGGCGTATCTCATTTATTTCCCCACCTATTTTTCGGAAAGTCGGAGTCACTTGGCTGTTCGCAAAAGGCGGCAGCCTCAAGAAGCTCATTATCCTCCTGTTAATACGCAACAAATGAGCCGCTTCCTCGTGCCCGTCCCATAACGAAAAAGGAACGCGCACAAAACGCAAACACCGCTGGGTTTACGCCCATGAGCGCGCTTTAATTTATAAAAGGGTACTGTCGTCGATGTCCGCCTCGTACCACGAGTCATCTCGTTAGAACTGCTTTCCTTTGGCCTCGTTTTTTTTGTTGTTTTCGGGATGCTTGGAATAATAGCTATTAAAGGTGTTAAAATTAATAGCATAATAACAGTGGAGCTGGATATAATTAAACAGAAACGGTGCAATTAATCCTGCGTTAAAGTGTTATGTATTAGTAATTTCCGTTTTAGTAATTTAATAAAGCGCATCTGTATAGAGAGTAGATGCCTATAATAGCGCTGCTTAACAGAGACATGAGTTGCAAAACATTGTGCGATAAATTTTTTAATGGTACATCAAGAAATAAGTTTTCTATGTGCACAAAAATGTTGGAATGCAAATACCAAGTCCAGAACGGGACAATATTGTGAACACATACGCATAATAAATTGTGGGGGATATGAAAAGCCTATGTAAAATTCAATTCTTATTTATTGGAACTCACTAAATATAACGTTCTTTATTTGCGAATTTATTGCTCTTCATATCATGTCAATCTCTACGCACTATGACAAATATATTTTACAATGAATGCAAATGTGCATCCCCATATTAGATATCGTGATATCTAGTACAGTAAAATAAAAATATTCACACACACAGAATTTTTTTAATACACTTTTCGTACCCCCCTTGCAATTTCGAATTGGTATTCGTAGTCAGCGAACACGTGACAGTGTTCTGATATATTATACAAACTCACGGCGTTAAATATTCGCATACAATTAAGACTCATTCCATATTACGAATCGTGACAAGTACCTGCAAGAAAAAGACACTGTAACGAATGATCGAGCATACAAAGTATCATTTCAATTTCTCCCTCCCGTCTTGTCTATAGTAATGCATCGATCTCGATTTTTTAAATCATGCCCGCAACCGAGCGATAAGTTTAAGCATCAAGATAGCAGATTCATGACCCGGACATTATTTCGTCGGGACTTGACGCTATTACGCTGGACAAAATTGGTCAATCATAATGAATACAAGTAATTTGCGTCAAATGAACCTCACCAGGAACTGTCCCGGCTTCGAGCGTGACCGTCGACCGATCTATCGATCCCTCTACTGAACGATCATTATGCTGCAGATTTGCCTTCTCCGCTGTGCAAAAGGATCTAGCCAATTCCATGCAGATATCGGATCTATCGCAAATTTGGCCAATTATTTGCGTTTATTGTTATGGAATTTACTTGAACAAATTTTTAGTTTCTAATCGGTATAAATTTTAAATATAATAAATACCTATATAGGTGGGTATAATTGAAATTGATGAAACGAATTCAAAGATTCACCAGTTTACCAGTAGTGATTATTATATAGGTTAAAATGGTTTTCATTTGATCTTGCACTTTTGCAATTAAAAGGACACCCGATGAAACGTACAATTTATTAAATGAACGTTATAGTCTTCTGTAATTTAATTAAATATAATAATTCGTTGATCACAATTACTCAATCTTAGTGCTAGTCACTGAACCAATAATATTAAAAACGAGGCATTAATATATCAATTATATATCATATTATCACCTGCCCTATTTATCCGAACATCCACTTATTCCACACACTTTGTACAGTAATAAATTACTCTTATTTCTATCCATTTCTCTCCCATACAGAACATTTATAATCAATCAATGCCGCCAGCTTGAAATAAATCTGCATGATTGCCTCTGATGTGAACATCCACTTCACAATATCAACAAGAACTGATTCGAGAGAAAAGTCCGAATTAAAATCCTCCATGGGTTCATCAAAACCATGTATATTACAAAAATACCTAGCAAATGATACAGGAAGCCGTGCCTCGCATAAGAAAAATCCTATTTTTACGATTTCTCGTGCAGCAAGTGGTACACAAATGCAATCAACTCGCTGTACACAGTATCTTGTTGCGATCCTTGCTGATTGCCACCCTTGCACACGTCGTCTCCGTTGCAACGATCTATAATACGTGTGCGCTAGGTGGCGAAGAAACGAACGATCTATCGATCAGACGAGCGATAAGGCGGCGGTGAGTAACAATAAATTTATCGCGATCGAAGAAGGGCATAAATTGATTATTATTAGTCCGTCGCCGAGCAGTTATAGTTCGAACGACGGCGCCGATGATTTACAGCGTAATGAGTCGCGTTTGTCTAGGGTGTACCGCAGGTATACGCGTGCGATTTCCTCTTACCTGCGCGCACGTCAGGTCAGTCGATTTGCTCGAACAGGTTAAGCAGACTCGAGCCTGCCGAGCCAATGCTGCCGACGCGACGCGGCGACGTTTGTTTCTGGATTAACGTTTTGAAACGGAATATCGAAGGGGCCCGCGTCGATTCACGAACACAAATGAATTCCAAATTGTGGAGGAGGAACGGGATTACTTCTTCTAGTCGAGAATAGCGATTGCAGGTTTTTCTAATGGCAGATGCAAGTGATCGGTAAAAATGTTTGCGAATGACGTTTGGTTTACGCTTCAAATATGCCACGATTGGGCTCGGGAATATTTGATCGGCCGAATGTTTCATGCAAACGTTTATACGTTATTAATTAAGTAGTTTGAGTACATCGTGGATAAATAATTCGGGATAGGGGTTTTATTTGTATTTGCGTTTAATAATATGTTGGGTTTTGGTACATTTTAATACTAGCCTTTAATAAAATGGGGAAAATTGCCTGCAGAGATTACACGTCTTGTAAATTTCAGATATATTTACCTTTGGATATACGTATAACATAATTATCAGACAACATTAGGTTTTGCATCATTAACTTCAACGCCACGTTCTATCATTGCATTGGCAATTAATCGACAACAAGGAAGTGCCCAGTTAGAAGTATAACTATATTTATCTGAAATAATATTTATAATAACAGAATACCTATATAAATCGAATAATTTCTATTGTTGCTGTTTCTTATACTCATAAGTTGTTAATAATTACAAATCGAAGTTCTATAATAGTATCGAAAAATATCTAGTCATCCAACAATCTAAATTCTTTTACACTCGTTCTTAAATAAATTATGAAATTTAAATGTCTAACTCGATATTAATTTAATAACGAGAACAAAATCAACTATTAAATCTCTATACATTTATTGTACGGTTGATGTAGCGTCTAAGAATTGCAATTGCTCCTTTCATTATGTACGGATGCTCGTGCATTCGAACAGACTCGAAGTTGAAAATAAACGTTCGCCGATGTCTATTCTCTTAGGCGGCAAAGGTTTGATTTTCTAAATGATTTAAGATCCCAATTCCTCGGGGTTCATTCAAACATGACCCCTGAAACAGGCTGAAATTTATGGCAAACCGAAGCCCCTAATTAGAATCACACCGAGGTGTCCTAATTACAGGTTTAGCCGGCGTGTTTCTCAGCCTTCCTGAAGCTGTGCCTTTGGCGCAAGGCGATCAAGTTCTGCCAAAATCTGCCTTTTTCCACCAACGCGGCACATCTATCGTAGGAAAACGTTGGAAACCTGTGGGCGTTGGCATTCACACCAGATCTGACACCCTGTTGCAGCCGCAAATGAACCACTTTAACACTTCTTTGTTTCGTTTCTCTTTGAATCGGCGAAATGAAAGCGAACCATGGAAATTCAGTTTACGCAAACACACAATTTCAAGCTTTCTTACGAAATACGCGACGCGAACTGTTTGAACTATGCTAACATCGTGTCAATGTACAAAGGGAAAGAGTTTTTTTTTCTTCCAGTATTTTGTAGCAATAGGTCATAGTATATTAACAACTGCAATAAGTATTTTCAGATAGAACAACTGAAAAGCAATGATACGCGTAAGATAAATTTGTATTAATGATCGTATGCCAAGAACCTTGTGAATGGATTTAAATTTCGTTTTAAATAAAGTAATAGTATACTGCAATTTTAATGGAAGCATTCGTATTGTTAACCTAGGCAACATATTTATTTACAGAGTTAAATGATTCTAATAAATTATGAAATAAAGAATTTATTTGTCGTTATCAAATTGGTAATGTTATAGTACATCTTCGAAATTTGATAACGACGTTAAATAACAGAATTAATTGTAAAACAATTAGTCTTATTGTTAGTGCCGTGGTGAATGCAACGTTGCAATATTCCTACAAGGAACGGGAATTACTTTTATATTGATTATTAGATTCTGATAATTATAACATTCCTTATTAAATTGTGATATGATAAACTGATCGCATATTCTTAAATCTGCATCGCGAATATGATTCGTATTGGAACCATATTCTATTTTTGCAAGGTATTTTTATGTCACACAGGTGTTGTCAGAAAACCGATGTTTATAAAAGTCAAAAAAAGAAGACCACTAACCTTATTTGAAAGTGTTACACGTCTATGATAATTATTAATTTCACGGTTGACTGATAAATTGCAACAATGATAAATTTTGTCGCAACGAGGTGGATCTGTGATGTCCCATATGGAGGAAGGATATTCATTAATTTCTATGTCTAACGGTGCGCATGAACGATTAGAGACGGAGAAAGCCTATTAAGAAAAATCAGTACTATCGTTCATTATTATCCTGATGAATCTGACCTATAGTGTTCGCGTAAAATGATTCAAAATAATTCGAAATCACCGTAATGACTCTGAAAATAGAAAAAGAAGTTGTGGGATATTCTATTTCCTTGTTGTATTTCGATATTTTCACGGACGCAGACGAATGTGCGTCAGCAAGAGGTAGCAATTTAATTTTTGGTGACAACCAGGACCTCGTGAATTTCAGAACGTTTTATTTCAGTTGCACATCAGACACGAGTCCTTGGGCGTATGATTTGGTTAATGAGATGTATTATAAATAATTGGGAAAGGTCTATTGTCATCTTTGAAAATAATGTACCCCGTGATATTTTTGTGACATTTCGTAAAAATATTAGGTCTAAGATAATTTGGGGGAAAAAATGTGAAGAAGAGGAACATATCATCTTGTAATAAATGTAAGTACATTTGTTTATTAGTATAATTAAATTATGCTGATATATATTTTTGTATTTAATGATACCGAAACCTTTACTTATCAGTTTAAAAAATATAGTAACTATTACAACATTTTTATAACACAAACATATTGTTAGCTTGGAGCATAAAAGCAAACAAGAGAATGAAGATTTATATATCCCTGTAAAATTTACATTGATCGTTATCCCAATATTGCAAATATCTTTGCTTATAAAACCAACCATCACAATCTTTACAGAAACCGAGGAAACCTTAGTCGAAAATAAATTCTATACAAAAGACATATCACAACGACAAAGGAAATAAATTTTCATTAAAAATATACCATTCTGTTATTATTACTTAAAACATCACGAAAGATGCATCATGGAACGTGAAAGTTTCGCAGAACCAAATTCCTCAAATCTAAATGAACAACACGGCAATTCAACGGCAAGAGTCGTAGAACTCTATCAGAAGTGTATATAACTCATGAACCAGTTCTTATTAAATTTTGTATTTTACAATATCAATGTTTATACAAGAAAAACTGCTCACCAGTATACAGTGTACCGTTTCGTTAACATCATCGCATACGATATTTCGCACAAGTATTGTACAGTTACTCTTCGCTCGTTCCAAATAGCTGCAGTGTAATTAACAACGGTAATAACCTGTTAACTGGTCAATAAAATCCTTACACCCGTGAAGTACAGCTCGTTTAATTCGCGGTCGTATTTCGAAGGCGTTTAGAACGTGGTAAATATAGTGGATATCCTCGCTACTAGGCATCGGCGGAACGTCGTTAAAGGAGAATGGTTGGAGACACCTATGGGGGGACAAGAAGCCCATCTCGCCAATTTTGTACAGTACCTTGTAATTAACAGCAATTAGCCGTATCGATAGAATTACGCCGGTGAAACGTACTGTAGAATAGCTTCAACTGATTTATGGATAATTAGTATCTATATAGTTTTTGTAAAGGATTCGAGCGAGCTAGATTCGTTAGTTATATTAATAAAAAATTCATGACACACTGTTTGTGATGTAAAACTGTGCAAGTAAAAAATAAAACACGAGGAAGACCGAGAAGTTCATTTCGTCTTCTTACTAGATATTAGCTGCAAACAATTTTGCGAACAGTACAATATTTTTAAATACTGTGCGATGCGTTCTTTTTTACCATTCTCCTTCATCCCTCCGGAAGCATCATGATACCTTTTTTTTTATTTCGTTGCAAAATATTGGATCAACATGATTTTTATCTCATTTAAAGGGTTGAATTTTTTTTATATCCAATAGAACTTTTTGGAGAAATAAATAAGTAATGATCAGAAAGGGCAATATCCGAAGGGTAAGGAGGTAGAGGTAGAATATTCTATATCAGATCTAAATGCCTTTTCGATACGCGAAGAACGGCACTGACAAGAGAAGTTACCCAGGTGACCCATTAGTTTAAACAAAATAGTGGTTTGAAAGTTATAGTATTCTACTTCATAGTAACTGAAATTAGCGTTATTCGCTTGGAAAGTTTGATATCGGCTAGAAAAATGGTGTCAAAGAACACGCGGCCCGAAAATGGCTATACAAATGCCATTTTCTTGTTATTTTTTCTTATTTTGTAGGTTTTTTCTAGCTTTATCCTGTAGGTTTCTTATAGGGTTACCAACATTACATTGATTTATTAAGCGGTTCAGGCACGTGTAAGTATCTACTAAACACACCGCAAACATACGCAGAACATCGTGGCGCCGTAACACGTATTTCTTCTTGGATCGTTTATTTATAATTACCTTCGTCACGATGCACCGCGCGCGTCTAATAGTGTTAATTACTTATTTGCGAGCAAGAACGACCCTAAAGCCGTGTTCACAGCGTGCACCGCGAGATCACGTACCAGATTCATGGTCGACGTAGAAAAAGGGGAACTGAAAAATGTCAGACAGTTAATCCTTTCTCTAGTATACCCGGCGTATACTCCAAGACACTACTACTATGGCAGTAACTTATTCTGCTTGGCGAAGTTGTGAATGATTCTTAATGAAACACCCGATTAAGATTTATAAGCGTCGGTGTGTACATTAACGGTTACATATAATACTAGTTTTGATATGCGCTGATGTATCTTAGAATATGGCAACGAGTTGTGATTACCTTTTTACGAATTTTTAGATGCGCGCGAATGACGGGGCGTTCGTTATATTTATGGGATGTTAAAATTGTTCAGATATTGACATAAGTTATAAGGCAATAGATTGTAAGTGGGACATGGTATTCGATTTAGAATAAAATACACCCTTAGTACACCTTGTATCCTCCTTCACGTTTAATTTATTATATAATAACGTACGAATATAAAGATATAATTTATTATATACGTAAGAATGTATGCTAATAACTAGTATACGAAAAATTTGGTCAACCTGACGAAATTAATAACGAGATAACTCTTCCCACACTTGTTAATGTACTGAAACGTAATGTATGAAACTATATTTTTTATTTTGATTTACAATTTCGGCAGAAGGGTTAATTGGAAATGAATGTTTGATAGTTTGAAAAGCGAGTGCGAGAAGTAAGAGCTTGCTGTACAGGGTGCTTTCAAAATTGAAAACGTTGGAAAACTGTGGGCGTCGGCACTTTGGAATTCACATTTAATTAGCTCACACCATATCTGACACCCTGTTGCAACCGCAAATGAACCACTATGACACTTCTTTGTTTCGTTTCTCTTTGCATCGGCGAAATGAAAGCGAACCATGGAAATTCAGTTTACGCGAACATACAATTTCAAGCTTTCTTACGAAATACGCGACGCGAACTGATAGAACTAGGCTAACATGGAGTCAATGTACAAAGGTAAAGAGTTTTTTTTCTTCTAGTTTTTTGTAGCAAAAGGTCTTAGAAAATTAGAGTTTGCTGTACAGGGTGCTTTCAAAATTGCGGCGCAACCGGAATGAAATGCAAAAGAAACTCCTAGTACAGAAATAAGTCGCAAATATTCGGGCAACTTGAATTTGAAGATTCACTAAATACACGTGCATTTGATCAGCCGTCATTTATTTATCATTATTTCAATTCTTGGTACCGATTAAAGCAGTGCAACCAAATTAAATAATGCAATATATAATATAATACTATATGTATAACGTAATATACAAAAAAATTCTAACAGCCAAGCTATGTTTCTGGCAGACATGTATGAGTACAACAGAGCGTGTGCGTGTGCGTGTGTGTACCACCCCACATATTCACATACTGAAGAGAAAATCACACGATTCTCTGACCTATACTTGTATCAGTATCTGAATATGTGATACTGTACAGAGGATAGTTTGCAAGCATGACGAAGCTTGCGAGAGCCGGAAAATCGTTAGCCAAGTATTCTTAACTCGTCGAGATTCTTCAGGAAGGCAAGTTATATTTACTAGTGAGCATTAGAAGTCCGAGAAAATTCGCAACGGGGCATTTCTATCATTGGAAGAATAGAAGTGGTACATTACTAAAGAGACTTCATTATCTTTAGAAAATTGGCACAGAGGGAAAAATAATGGCTGCAATATATTGTAGAAACACATCAAAGTTTTGACATTATTTTGTTTAACGCGATAGTAAAATATCTTTCACAAATTTGCAATAAATAGGATAAACTGCAAGTTCTCATTCTGATATATCATACTGCGATATTCACTGATCATTTTGCTTATCAAGTTGTAACGAATGGAATTTTTTTGTAATTTTGTAGATTGGTCATATGTTACATAAGTTTTACTGATGGGAGCAGACGTCAAAATTAATTAACATAACATTAACATTAACATAACACAATATTGTGGGGTCTAAATGTATATATGTACAAATTGAAAGAAAATAATATCTCGTCGCAGAATATATGAAAACTGTAGAAGGATTTTCAAAAATGATTTTCTCAAGACCTAAACCTTGAATGAACAAATATTATTGCGTACTTTTGATTTCATTTTGAACGATCAATCACCTTCTTCCTGTTTGTACTATATTGTACTATTTCTACCTCCCACTGTATACTTATTATTCGAATGCGAATAATCCAACCTCTTTGCAATCAATATTGTTGATTTCATTGATATCTATTAATTAATAATAGAAATATAATCTGAGTAAAAATATATTTCATCCGTTAATGAGATATCAACAAAATTAATTTCTCGGAAAATATGTAACAGTATACAGTAGATTCCTACTGTATGGAATACAGAGAAACCCTCGAAAGTGGGTAGTACCGTTCCTATTTTCTCATTTATTCAAAAGTTATACACTATCTCTCCAGTTGCCAAATTAAATTTTATTGTTCAATGAATTTTGCATCTGTATACATATCGTATACTGTTTATTTACTTCAACTAATTTTTAACTGAACCACATCATAACTTCCATATTAACTCTGAAAAAAGCATTCTCATTTGTCAAAATAATAGTCAAATTGGTATACATACAGGGTGGCCCGTAAGTCTCGCAGCATTTTTAAATTTCGCGTAACTGAGGTGATGCTGAACAACTTTTCCCATGACCAAAATATTGTAAGTAGCTTCGTTTTTGAGTTATTAACGAAAAACACTGGCCAATGAGCGCGCCCAGGCACCATCGCGCGCGTTTGTCATCGGGTGCATCGAGGGGCAAAGTACGGCAAATATTACATCGTCTTAAATTAATAATAATGTGTAATGATTCGTTATTCACGAATAACAATTTAATTATCAAGCCGTTTAATAACTGTTCCATACTTTTATTCGTTCCGTTTCATTCAACTTGCCCGTCTCAGAGATATCGTTTAACTCATTCCCAATATATTAAGTTCCTCGTCAGGTGAATGTCACTTGGACGATCGGGGCGGAAGAAAAATCTCGACGACCACGTTCGCCTAATTATCACCCCGTGAAGTACGCAGAGTACGTAACGCGGAGAATGATACAAAGAAAGCGCGGAGAATCTTCCTCCACGGTTCTCTCTAAACGTTACACAGTCGCGGTCCGTCAAATCTTCTAATTCGCTTCAAGCGTTTTCGTTTCCGTGAAGTCTCGTTGTGTGCGTTGCATTTAGCCTGAGAAGTCTGTATATAATATCTTCTACGCTAAATTTTTGATTAAACTCGGCTTAATGGCCGATCGAATGATAATAAGATTACGCGTGATGCACACGCGCGTCCTTTTCCACATTAGTTACGGTATTAAAGGCAGTATTTCAGGTTTAATATTAAGAAGTCTTTAATGTTAAGGGTTGCGTACTAATATTTATTGTTGTATTAGATAGAATAGATATGAGGTAATTGTGTTTTTCTATGTCAAATATGAGTGATTATCCTAAACAATGCAAGAAGAAGAATATGGGTTCGGCATGAAAGATATGGAGTAGTTATTTTGTACTTAGATGTTTTATAATTTGTATTGTATTTGATTTAATAATTTAAATAGAATATTGTTTGATTATCTTATTCAGAATGTAGTGAGGGCGAAAGGGAACAAATATTTCTAATATTTGGTTATACAGAGAATTTAGTTATTTAAATTTAATTATATGAAAGATTATTACAATTTTAGTCTTTGTTCTACATTATTAATTGTAAAATTGTGTAACACATGAACTGCTCGAAACTACGTGTAATAATAATAGTCAATATAACTTGTATCTCAGTTTTGCATTTCTTAGTTACCTAATTATCTCATTTCTTACAGATACGGTTTTATTACACCGAATTATCGGTGGTCGAAATTTGTCAGGGTTTTGCCGGGGAAAGAATGAGTTTTACACGCACGTATTGAACTTATATTTATTGTACGTCTAGCAGAATATGGATTGAATAAGAAACTACCATCAGGACACAATGTGTCGTGTGTAACGCAAGACAAAAGACAACACAAAATCACACGAGGGCAGCAGGCCCATCAGCGCCGCGCTCGGCGCTGCGCGCGCACCATAGCAGAACGCAGATTGAGATTCTCACAAAATTGGACAATCCAAGCACAGTAATTTGCACTCTGCAAACTAGAAATTCCCTTCATACCTGACAATCCCACTATTCAAAGACTAATACATACTGTAATAATTAACACGGGTCTAGTTTTTGGAAATTGTCCTGTTGTGCCAAATTGCGATAAAATACAATACAAGATAACGAGTTCGCACTACAATGAAAGTACATACATCTTTATAGGAAATAAATATACACCAATGAATGAAGGAGAGCCAATAAACCCAGCAGAAATTCGCAAAAATACAACAAAAGTATGCGTTTGTCAATACTGTGTATGGTTCGCCATTTTTAATGAAAGTATATATCCGAGTAACTCACAGAATCAAATAAATGATAAACAAGGGGGGGGGGGCGAAGAAATGGCAGGCGGCAGTTGTATTAATCGGAGAATCATAGGGGCAACGACGTTATACTGCTCGGGGATAACGGGTGACCAGGTGCACCGTCTCCATCGTCACCTAGGAAGTGACCACGAGCTCTGACAGTTGCATCGTCATCTTGACTACCTACACGTCGCAGAACACAAGGAGGACCTTCGGGCAAGACGCTACTTTCTTTAATTTATGTCCCCTGGTGATTACCGAGCTCGTGCCTTAAAACAGTGAATGTGCTTTTTTCGTCAGCGTTACCTCTCGCCACGATTCGTCAGCCTTCCGCTCGACAAACGTTAGAGGTGTAATATCGTCACGGTAGGATATCGTGTCGCGGATAATCAGCCTTTAACACATTCAATACCGTGGATAAATAAAAGGGCTTGAATGGAAATTCAAATAAATGTGCAATAATAATTGTACACAGGTACATATGTATATTAGCTCGTTCTTTTACTTCTTTCTGTATAATTAAAAAAAAAATTAATGAATATAACTTCCCTGAGAGAAGCAATAAATACTTTATGTTTGAATATTTCAGAAAATATATTGGTACTGCATTGGCATTGCAAGTCTTATTAACTTATTTGTCTTATCAGTAAAATGTCACATTTATTTCTTATGAATGCCACAACCCGTGAATAAGTTGCGCGATATAATTGAATTATATTAATCAAACCTGCATAGGCTGAGGTCGCTCGGTAATTGTTCAATTCAACTTTCCTATATTTGATATCGATGGAATTATTAAGGCCGTAGAGTACTCTTCTGCAGAAGAAATATATCAGTATTTTGAATAATTGTAAGTACATAAGCTTGCGCTAATAAACACATGACATACTGTAGGGGATTTGACGTAGGCGTATGGTTTGGGTTAGGCCATGACGTTACGTTACGTTAGGGCGTGAGATAGTCGCGTCTATATCGTCGCGACGGTTCCTATCGGGAGTCGGCTAACGTGAACCATCTCAAGGGCTGTGTGTCGCCGTTGGGAAGGGACAATCGGGTGGACGATCGTCATCGAGGTTCCTGCATTGTACATCGTTCATCGTCTTGACATATTGTTTATTAAAGTATTGTTTTACACATATGTCCTTCATTGTTTAATCGTTCTAATCGTTTCCTTCCAACAGCCTTTCGCTCCCATAGTTTTCGGAAGTGGGATAGTTCCCATAATACAAAATTACGGAAATTATAAAATTGTTATGGTATTAATTTTAAAACGGGCGAGAAATTAAGTATAAATTGAAATTAAATATTCCGTTATCGACACTAAAGTATTTTGCGCACAAAAACAAGCAAAGGACCATACAATTAAATAAACCAGTTAATTATTATTTAAAACAAAAAATGACTCATACATGCTTAGTAATGTCCAAACCTATATGATATCAAAATATTACTTAAAGACTTTACTTTCAAATATATAGAAACTCAATTGCAAGCTTCGGTCGAATAAAAGTGCACAATAATAGGCATGTGCTGAGTGTCTTTCAACTAACAAAATAAGAAGTCTACAACTAACATTTCTATAATCACTTCGTGTTAATTCACCACCGTGCCGGCATGCGTAAGTGAAATTTGTATGCGTAGATAAACAGCATATAATGTAGGAAGTGTGCCGGATCGAGGGCAATTTGAAGTTCGTACAAGTAGCATAATTGCAGGCAAGGTGTGCCCAGCGATGTGTGAAGACGGTGGCAGCCGGATTAATTAGAGCGATTATGCGTCCACGATAAAACGTTGTTATCATGAACTTGACATCAATGGTTTTATCATCACTTCTGAAAATCATTTCTATAACGCAAGTCGTAAGCTTTCATTTCATTCATCGCTCATTATTATTTGCGTACACATGTGCATGCATTGTATAATGAAATGAAAGTCAAAAAACAACGTTAATTATATTTACGAAGGAATTATATTTATATAGTTTTGGGTTAATGTAGTACCTACATATTACGTATCGGTTATAAATTAGTGATATGTACGGTATGATATCACGGTTCTATAAATTAGAAAGGAGGTAATCCTCCACAGATGGATTAAATTAATAGTTAATGACTGTACATATGTATTCATTGAATTTAATGTAGTACTATATGAAGGCATTATAAGGTTGGTACCCTTTTCAATATTCGAATACTATTTCCAAACCTATCTTACCATCTTTTTTTAAAAATCGCACTTGTCTTCGGTGATCACTTACATTATAACACCGATCTTTCTTGCACTAAAAGTATTGCATTTCTTTGACACTAGAACTACCAAGCCAGCAAAAATGACTGGATTCAGATTGCTTCTTTTAAAATTATTGACATATGGGTATTGCTGTAGCAATATATGATGGTTTTCAATAAGACAGAATGACAATTAGTCTTTTCTATTTAATGTCCATTCAACCACTTTCGTGTTCATAATCTGTCTAATGTATAATTCCGGAATAGTACCAAAACTTGTCCGTGATCCTAGTGTTAAAAATAATCTTGTCCTGAGCTTTGTGACACCAAGTAGGTAAACTATTAATAATTGTTAATAATGCAAGTAATACCCCTGTTTTTTTAAGTAACACAATTTTAACCGAACTTTCAATAATAATTGTCTGTGTAATAATGAAAATAGGATACTTTACGTATACATAACTTTTAAATTCTTTTAAGTCTAATTAAAGACTTTTGAGCAAATAATATTACTAGCATTAACTTTCCTAGATGTCCCTTAAAGTTAAATTGCACGTAAGAGAAAAAGGTACGAAAAAAGGATTGAGGAACCACAACAAAATTAAAAATAGCGTTATTTTGTTACATGTGTCTACGTTATTATCCCTAACATTAGCATTCATTCGTTGAAACTTCAAAAGTACATATAAACAGAACTTCAAAGTGTACTTACATATTACTCAAAATCTAATCTTGAACATGTAAATTTCCAGTTTGCAGTAACACTTGACACTGTCCGTTTCATTTGTCAGGGAATGAGAATTTACATAGAAGTACGTGTAGAACAACTGTGTCTTCCGACTTTATATTCTTGTAAAAAATTCATTTCTACCGCCATATTCTGTTACGTGTAATGCCTACTTCCTTTCTCTATTTCAGATAAAATAGCAATGTAGGGATAATATGGGCAGGTTGAGGGCCATTGATCGCGTGATCACGTTACCGAAAATTGAACAACGATGGAGCGTGACAGCATTCACGTGGGGTGAGCCAAGCCAATTTAGAAGTCATTAGTCAGGGTTATGCATCAAATTGAAATCAACCGACAAGGGTTCCTCCTTTTGTGCGCATCGAAAGATAAAATAAGGCCGAGCAGTAGTAAAAGTCAGTACACAGTACCTGCATAAGAAAGATTTGGGACCCGTGTCCAGTTAGTGCGATATTACTTATGTTTATAGAGCTTATATTGAAATAATGTGTAATACCGAGTCGGACAATTTTTTCAAAACCACGAAATTGCAATTGTTTATTGACCTATTAGTAATAGAAGCTGTATCATTCTATTGGTGGAATGATCTTTATATTTTGGACGAAAAGTTTCTTTTGCAAAAGTCGGCTATTTATATTTTTACCGCTTTGGCCTTTTTTTATTACTGTCATATTCATTTGTATTTTAGTATTTATTAATTATTACAGCATCAATATTGATATTATTAAAGAATAGTTTGATTAAATAAATACTGGTAACGATATCTACGAGTTACTCAATTATTGTAATAAACAGGTTGCTTCAAGTTTCAAGTATGATATTAACAAATGACGATGAATAAACACCAGTATTTTGTCCAATCTGGAATATTTTTATCGATGCACGAAATGATAATAATAAGACAAGGACAAATTCTAAGTAATTACAAATTATGCGAGTACCAACCATAAATACTTAAGCACTTTTGAAACAGTTTCAATTCAACAGAATTAGACAGTATATGTACTGTGGTGTACATTCTATTGAAGTAAAACCCAACCAACTAACGAATCAAATAAATTCCAATAAAAGATTCACAATTTAATATTCGTCCCATTACAAAATATGTCGCGATGATGGCAGAGGTACAAATTCTGAATTCAATTAATATTTCACTTGCAACGAAAACATAATTTCAGTCCCTTTTTTAAGTAGCTATTCACGCAACCCACCGTGTTACGGTTGAAGAAGAATGCTCTGTTTTGGCGGGAGATTTCGTAGATTACCTATGAAGGTGTGCAGCCGTTTCGAGCCGTAACGGTCGAAATACATCAGGCTCATTGGAATTCACTTGGACAGTGCGATACTTCCATAGGCAACGTCCTCTTCCTCGTGTTTGCACGGGTCGTTAACCACGAGTGCACAACGGTCGCGTGATAGCTGTAAATCAAATCGCACGAATTAAATCGTCCGCTCTCGTCTCGTGCTCGTGCAAATTTGCAACTGAAATGTCAATTTTAGCACCTTGTATATGCGTACATTCGTGGCATGCACCTTCATGACTTTTTTTTTTCTTTTGCGATTAACTTATAATTTCATTATTCGATCTACAGCGATTGCAGTGAAGTTTATATATCCTGTTGATAAAGATGTTTAATGACTTCGAAATCTTGTAAATGTTTGATTTGTAAAGTAAATTAAGCGAATTACTGTACTTATAATACGATGGCGTTGAACTACGTAAATTATGAAGAAGACAACATTATTCATTGAACATTGCAATACTTCTTTTTGTTTCTGGAGCTACAAATTTCGAATTATTCGTATCTGCAAGACTTCTAAAATAAATTTTAAATGAAAAGATTTTTTTAAATTATATTTACTGGCAAAATGTCTACAACTTTATATTCTTTCGTTCCAAAAATGGGAAACTACACAGGTGTGTTTAAAATTTGCATTGTACCTCGGAGAATTATTGTTCCTAAACGAATATACATGCAATCATAATTTATTAGACTAACATTTATACGTACAAAACTATTTCGCACACTTTCTGCCTCGTGTCAGGTGGCCATCGTAACAGAATTCCAATATTTCATCGTGTTTCTAGGATTAAAATGTTCGTTTGCTGATTTCATATTAATCTACGCTTTGCGCTTAACATTCTAATCTCGTCTTTCATTAGAAAGTTCTAAAAATGAACTCGTCTTTTTGCTTATCTTTTCTGTCATCCTGTCATTAATTTTGATTTATTACTAGGTTATGGTATTATCGATTCTAGGTTATTAGCTTATTGTGAATCTAATTCTTTTGAAATTAATATCAGACTGAATAGAAGCTTTTCGAATTGATTGAGAAGACGTCGATCTACCTTGACGATCTACTCTACAATTTCTCCACAACAGGTTATTAACATCATTAACACATTTGCAGAGGACATGTGTTTCATCTGTGCTCATAGAAAGTAATAAATGGCTTCATAAATTTCGTTCAAAAATATTTCTCTTCAGAATACTGTACATCTCATCGATTATAAAGATTTCAAGACTTGCATCTCACTTTTATATCCAGCTGTATTTTCCATTTCCACCCAAATTAAAATTTGGCGTTTCTACTTTCAACCACAACTCATTTGATATTCTCAAATTTACGATACGCAAATCTTATTGTACCTTGAATTCAGTTATAAAATAAAATTCAGTATTTTAATATAAATTCAAATTCTACTGGATATGTGTTCAAACTGTAATCAGTAAATGTATTAGGTACAAGAAGATATTATTTTCTATCTGTATAAAATATTTGGACTTTCATAATCGTCACAGGTCATTCCTAACTATGAATCACTTTTGGCAAAATCAGCGTTAGCATCTTAAATAGCACAATGATTGCAAAGAATGTAAATCGTAGAACTTGTAACGATAGCTTGATAACGATGAAAATACAGGAGATAGGACAAGTGTGGAGAAAGGAGACAGAGCACGATACTTAAGATAATCATATGCTCATCATCTTCCCGTTACCAGCAATAAATTCTAAACGAAGAACAACGGATACGTAATTTCGAACAGTCACGACGTCTCATGTGTTAACTTGTTGCCATCTAACATAACTTTTCTAAAAAATCTCTAGTGAAGGTACAACAATAACCGCTCTTATCTTGTTCATCATAATATTGTAACTCACATTAAACAAAAAAGTGTCTATCCACATTTTGTCCAATTTTAAATCTACTTAATGTACATTGAATATTCATTGTTTGATCAAATTTAAATTTATGTTGATCTACTTAAATAATGTGAATATAAGTTGTTTCATGCTTTAATATAATTAATTGTTATCAGAAAATAGAAATAAGAACGTTAACAACGAAATTATTTTAAGGACAAAATGTATTAATGTAGGGAAAAAATGTGATTTATTATTAAATAATTTTGTACCGAATTATAATTTCATTGAAATTATATTCTGGGATTTATTTAATATACCCATTATTTTCAAATCTATGCACTGATAACATGCCGTAGATAAAAAAAATATAACATTATATAATTAACATTTATATAACCGCAAACACTAAATACAATAATATAATGTTCCTTGCGATAACGCATATTATCAATCGCGTTCGTTCGTGAACAAAAGTTCCTTACCAATTTCACGATTACCCAAGGCTGTTTCCTCAACAATAAATAACGTTACAGGATGCTCGTCTTCATTTACTGGTCAAGTCATAAACGTAGTTGTATAGGATACAGATAATTGTTACATCGTATTAATTTATTGCCGACTATTAAATCTATATTAGGTAGAATATAAATGTATATTTTTTGAGCCAAGTTACATAGCAGAGCAATGGTAGAAACGAAAGACTATTATAGCGTTACAGGATAATTAAACCACTCTTTAAGAGTTGCATTCTTGTCATATCTTTCCGACAGGCAATGACATAATTCACGATTGGATTTTTCGTAGCTTCCTGTAGAATAGAGTTAGATACAGGTAGACTGCCATCTAATCTATCTTTAGATTAGAATCTTTAATACTATTATACTTGCATACAATTCGATATTGATGTCTCTTTAGAAAGAAGCATCTTCATTTGATTGATTTTTGTACACCATATTATACGTATTTATTTATTTAATTAAGTTGCTTTAAACCAAATTTGGATTATATAGCATATATGGATTATATTGCATATTTCTTGGTACTTAAACATATTTCCAATCGTACAGACTTTTTAAGTTCCAATAAGCAGTTTTACCAGAAATATCCGAAACAAATGATATTCAACCAAAATAAATTACGTTATACATATGTTGCATTAAAATTGAACCTTCTGATTAACTTCTGATTAAATATCACAAGCTTACGAATCGAAAAATCGATCAATTCGAACGCCAGTGGCACAAACGACAAAAAACATTCGAAACCGCGTGAAACGCGTCAGCCCCAATCAAAGATGACCCATTTCGAACCTCGCGCTCACCAGAAAACGTGAACAGCGTCACCGACCCCCGAAGCTGTCCCAATGAAAACGACAACGCTCGAAACCAAAAGGAAGGAACGATAAAAAGAGGAGGGAAGACGCATCCCTGGTCGCGTGCCGTCGTGCTCCGCTGGGCCCAACGATCTCTCGCACATGACACACCGGAATAGGGCATTACGAGATGGCGAGTCCCGTCGGACCGACGCATCGCGGTCCCGATCGTCGCTTTCGAGCCACGCGACCGGCACGTGGCCCTCAATTGCACCAGTCTGCCCCTCGGTCACGCCCCGCCGATTCGCCACGGCTGCCCTCCGCGTTCGTACACGATCATTTCTAGCCGCGAAACTCTCTTAACCCTCTGTTACCCCTTTGCGGATAACTGGGCACTAAAATAATACGTAGCCCGGTTGTCGTTTCGCGCCACGGGCCAAACTTCTGCCGTCTGGGGAACATTCGTGCGGAATTGCCTGGCCACGCGAACCGTCATGTGACGCGGCAAACCTATCGTTACGCTCTGAAGGGAACAGGTACCGTCTTTAGAATTGAACGTATTGTATAATACGCTGCGCCTAAGGTTTGCAATCTTCCTTTTATTCTACTTGGGCCGAGGTGGTTGATTTCGTGGTACCGTTCGTTCGGGTGTTGGACTGTTATTTGGATTTGGAGGACTCGTAAGGTGGAAATGTATCTTTGTATGTTGAGAGCTAGGATCGTTGATTGTCTGAGGGAATTGGGAGATAAGTGGAATGGTGCATAAGGTTTCGGAGTAAACTGCGATGGATATGTGGTGTAAAACGATTTCGTGAAAGGAAAACGAGTTACGTGAATCGAAATTTGGTGAATGTAACGCGAGTACGGAATTGATTATTCTCGTGCTTGGATATATAGGATATATAGCCTCGTACTTCGTTTAAAGTTAATGTTAAACGTAAACACCATTTTTTATTGAAGATAAATATTAATAAATATAAATCCTAGATTTAAATAAATGTTATTAAGACAATACTGTTTAGACTTTTTGAGATTCCTTCTTCTTTAAAATAAGTTCCTTTTCATTTTCTAGTCTTTTCCTTCCCATTTTATTTTCGACGATATTCCCATTTTTTCCCAGTTTCACAGCATTTCACATCTTCGATGTATAGACACGCGGCATTGAAACCTAAACTCTCGTGTTACATTTTGTGCTATCGAAATAATTGCAAAATTCACACGAAACCATACAATCGATATGCAAATGAATAGATTAAATGATTAACTTCAAAGTTTGAAGTTTATTGCAAGAATAACATCAACGATTGCATATCCTGGTGAAAAGTTTTTGCAATCTGCCAATTTATTCCTTTGCAAATTAACGCGTAAATATTAAAACTACAGTTTTTACACAAATGTCATGGATTAACTGGACACTCCCCTCTATTATTCACAGTGTTACAAATGAAATAACGTCTGTACATTTTTAGATATTTCAGTATTCCAAATATACTGCTTTTCCTGTATAAATCCTTCCGTTGTACGGCATTCATCCCCAACATAAATAACATTCCAACAAGAAAAAGAAATAACAAGCTTTTCAAGCATTGTAACTTTGTTGGGGTGGTTTACGATTGTATTGTGTACTGTTATCAATTGAAATAGTTAAGGAGGCAAATGAGCGTGACGGAGAGGGGAGCTGAGGACGAAGTATTGCGTAGGGTGGGTGTCCCGTGGGATAGAATTCAATGCTATTAAGGGGAAGCTCTCAAAGTAGAGTCGAAACCTATACTTAGGAGTAAGAAATGCCATGCGTTATTGGCTATTTAACTATTTGTACCTTGTTAGGTGCAAGCTATTATTAGTGGAATATAGGTAATGAAAATAAACTTTGATGAATAAGAACAAAGCATTTTGTTGAAGAAGTTTTTTTTACACAGGTAGAACGATAAACTATCAAACAATTACCTGCTAGTAATTAAGAAAACATCAAAGCCAACTTCTACCTGAACTCAATAACTTTTGTGCAACCGTGACACGTAAAATGCCTCCATCTAACTCTCCCTCTCTGCATGAAGTTCACACCTCTGATACTATTGCTTGCAGGTTGAAAAAATCTTCTTCGACCTTTGACAATATCTTAAGGAGTGAAATAGCTATACCAAAGTGTAGTATTTGTGGCGGCCTTTATGCGATGTGCTTGGTGTGGCGAGTACCTTTGTTTCGAACATTAGAAATGTTCCAGCAATACCATTATTGTACCAATTACAAACGATGAGTTTTACTATTTTTGTCGTTTGTTACTTATACAACCCATCGATGTGGAAAAATGTACAAAAAGAGAATGGAGACGTTTAAATACTTATTTTATAATTAAAAACTGTTATACTGCTAGAATTAAATTTAATATGAATGATTTTGATTTAAATGAACTTCAAATAAATGTAAATTATTTAAGTATTGCGATTGGAGCCCAGTTTATTGAGGGAAAGTGCGTAAATGTACTCCAAATTCATTAATAGTGGTTTTTCTGTTTAAAAAAAAATTTAACACATATGTCATTTAGAGATATGAAAAGAGGGTACCCAGAGGTATTTCAGCACGAAGAGTAAACAATATTTTATTAGGGAAGGCGGGGTCGGGGGAGGGGTAAGTCGAAAACCACGTATTTTTGGAACAAATTGTTTACGCAGTTTGGTAAACACAATAAAACGATGCAAGTTTGAATTAAACTTTTTTCAGATATCTCTCAGCGTTCCTGAGATATCTCACGAAATAGCAAATTCTTGATTTTGTTCAAGGGCTGATTTCTCCCCTTAAAACCGAATTATGGCACAATCAGAAGTTTCAATCAGAATAGTTTCATAATTTTCAGAATCATCAGGTTGCCTAACCTTCCTTGTAGCGACACGCCGAACACACATATTGTGTACATGATACTCGCGACCAGTTCCCCTACATTATTGACAATATGGCCCAATATAAAGATCCCACTACATTTCCACCTTAAATCGCCATTACGCCTCCACCTTCTAATTACCCTCCCCAGCAATCCAGTCCTGCACGCCGGTAGTCGTTCTACCCCCGTAACTCGTCGTAGATCGGGTCGTCGCGACGCGTCGGCAGCAGCGGTGGTAGAACCGCGTGCTCGAACACGATACTTCACTTAGCCAAGGTGTCCCAGAAGATTTTTAGGCGACGCTATTTTATGAAGGGTGGTGATGCCGGCAGTACATCGTTGTAAAATTACCTGACGATTCGGGAGCCTCGTTGCGAAAGACTCCGGGTTTACCTGCCGCCCGGCGCTGTAAGTCACTGATACTGCGACTTTCGTAGTAATTGTCGGATAAACGGGAACACGACGGCAGGGGAGAAATAGGAAAGATAAAAAGCGAGGCAGAAAGAAGGTGGAGGAAACGGGCGGCGTGCCATAAATCGTTGCCGAACGACGCGCTAATGGACGTTTCCTGTCGAAGCTCGAGAAATCGTCGCGAGCATAGGTAGCCGCGAATATTCCCTCGACGACATTGTGCGAAGTGCCGCTCGACAAAGTGAGGATAAAGACTTTCGTCGTTATATACCAGGTTGTTGCACGGTACCCGGCTCTGCCTACACGGGACCCAACCCGATGAGATAACGCATTTGTCCGCAGCGTTCGAAAATGTCCCAGAATGCGGGACACTTGGGGTGAACGTGTTTCATTACACTCCAGTACCTGTGCTAACGTTTTTCGAAATTTCTGAAAGCGTCGGGGCTGTTTCCTTGTAGCATACCGGGGCTTTTTGCTTGTTTTCTGGTTTTCGTGTGATAATCGGTGATAACCAAATAATTCGGTTATTTTGTATCTGCAGAGGAGACGAATAAATGTTTTTATTGCAATTCTAGAGGATCTGCATCGGCGAATGATCCATTGTTTATTCGATAGCACTGCATTTCGAACATATCTGGAAAATATGGAGAAAGATATAAAAGAATTGCAATTACATTCACGAATATATTGGTTCAAAATGTTTTAGAATTCATAAGTAGATGGGAAAGTTACCGTAGATTACTCATTGATCCACCTAATATATTCAAAACTGAAATACAGATAATTTGCCAAAACCGGCTTATAATATACCCCACCCTATACAACCTAAAGTGAATCGCAGTGGCGTTAACAAATAATTCTATTATTCGTCAGACCTTTCAACTCTGTACAGTTTGCAATATCTTTTTATCGTAAAGCCAAACCCTCTCCAAGAAAGTTTGAACAAAAAATCAATCCCTTTCGGACTATACCGTTTCTTCCTCTTTTTTTTATACAATCAGGATATCGTTAGCGAGACCAAGTGCAAACTACAAACCAGGTTCCTGGTAATAATCGAAAACCCTCTAGGCCTCTACGGTTCAGTAATCGATCGGTCGATCCTTCGTTTACCAAAGGTATATCCGTTCTGAACAAAAAGCGGCGCGATCGTAAATTACCTATACCGATGACGTGTCGGAAGATGGTTCCACGTGGACAAGGGGATCGCCACATGGCACGAGTCTATGGGGCGGAGAATAAATGCGGTATCCCTGGTGTAGTGATAGGATGGGTGGTGGCATCGAGGAGCCGGTGTCATCTGTTGCATCGGTTACATCCTGACCGGCAAAGCGTGACCGTGCTCGGTGGCCGGCTACTATGAACGATCTGTAGGGAATTAATTGCTTACTAATTGCCTAGCTGAACCCTGTCATCCCGAATCGACAGATCGAAATTGTTTTGTAAAGAGCGATCTTGTCGTCGCGAAACAACGTCCGATCGTTGTTGCAGCCCCTGTTTGACGTAATACTTGCGACAAGAGATCGGATGTGGAGCGAACGTGAAACTGAATCGTTGGATAAAGTGCAGTTGGATGATGTACAGTCTGGGACCACCAGGTGTTTCAAGGTATACAGACATTTTAGGACTGATTAATCAGTTTGGCTTGGGAATCGAGGAACGTTTCCAAGGATGCAACGGATTGAAATGAAGTGTGTTATTAGGGATCTGTATAATATTAGGGTTGGATCCATGAATCGTTCAGAAGTTATTCGATATTTGTACAACTGAGGAAATGGTCACGAACTTTTTCTGTTTGTACAAATTGTACCCGAATCGGGTCTTTGTATAAGAATGTTGGAAATATTGAATTGGAAATTAAAATCGCGGTGTCTCTAAGGATAACTAAAACGTTAAAATTGAGAGTAATTTATTTCTGGTTTTACTATTACAGAATTTAGTCACGAGGCATAAGTACGATGCATAATTATTTAACGAAAAGACGAACGATGCAAAAAAATAGATTACGATAGATAACCAACAACGTTAAGTATCCAACAACGTTAAGTATCCAACAAATATTATATAAAGTTATATATCTAAAAAATATCTTGAAATCCATTTTTGACAAATATTTGGAAGACTATTATAATCAAAGTATGAAACATATATTGCAACATAAATAAGTAATAAGTGGACGAAATTCCTCAATATTATGAAACGGCCCAATACCTTTGCGACCGATCTACATGTAGGTGTATTTTCTCGTTAATGAAATAAACAGATCCAATTATATATATATAAAACTTGGTTACCCTAAATTCACAGAAGAGCCCCCAAGGGATAAGAACACGGATCGAGATATCTATGGAATTCTAGTCGATCATTTCAGAACACTTGGCACACGAAGCTTATTCATCTTCCAGCAGTGATACCGTCACAATGTGAATGCACCTACTGTTTTCAGGGCATTCATGGTGGTCATCTGTTCGCCATATTTCGGACAGGGCGCGTGCCGTGTCGATAATACGATGGTACGTGTTCAATGACAAGTGGTAAGAAATAACAGCATTGAAGAATCGATATCAAGACAATAATTTATACGAACAATAAAACAGATGGTTCGACAGTTGAGCAAAATTCTGTTAAGCAAAATCGTGCACCAATGATTTCATAATAATTCTTGCCTAATGAGGGGGAGTCACTATGACACTGTAATTTATGGGCTTCCTAATAATAACAAATACTGTTTAAAATCTTCTTTGTTAACGTTATTATGAAGCGGGATAAGAATGATTATGAAAACGCGATATGTGCTATAGGTGAAAACAAAAGAACAACAATTTTTAATTGAATTTAACACGTACGACGAAGGCAAGTAATTTTAAGGCGGGAAACTCATTTAAGTGGTTCAAAATATCGAATTTTTTTTATAAATCAATAGTTTTGTATGTATAGCATACTATCCACAAAGTGTTATAGGGTAATCGAACTTTTTAAACGTGTAACCAGTACCTACTATCGTACCGTGCGCTCGCAGTTATGAGCGCGAGCAGTTTGAACACGCAGTCCGTTTCCGATGCTATATTTTTTTGCAGAGTGGAACTGACTCAAATCTAATTATATATTTTTAAAGAGTGTTCTTTCAGCTACAAGTACATGTATCATCGAAGATATCTGCGTATTTATACCCTTTGAAAAATACCTTTTCGCGAATCCCTATTTTAACTTTACGCTTTTTCTATCGACGACTTTAAACGCCTTTTTATCAACACGACTTTCTTCAATCTATCATGCAACTAGCGAAAGAACTAATCCAATGAAGAAGTGCGATTACGGAAGAACGATCGAGAAGTCGATCAATGTCGTACCAAAAAAAAAACACAAAAGAACTTGCAATAGAAGAAAGAGGCGTAAGATGTTTTGCATTGAAAAAGGCGAACCTTTGCATAATGCTAAGATGCGGTTTATCCGAATTTTTTTTTAAAAATATAGTAATTGCTCGCAGCAATATTTCGTTTTCATCCACTTTCTACTACGGATCACGCATTTTAGCCGCAACACTTTTTCTTATTGGGTGTTTGCTCGTTCCGTTTCAGTCTATATCAACGCTTCTGCGGCCATCGCGTGTGTCGATATAATGCGACTGAATATTATAAATCTTCGGCATTATCGCCCTAATGGAACCGCAATTTAGACGAAAACTGTCAAAGCACCGCGTGACATTACAGGCTTTAGGGGGATCATGGTGGTTAGGTACAAAACGATGTATAGGAGGAAAGAAATTCGTTATTCGTGTCCACGTACGTATTATGAAATAGTAAAGTATCGTTTTACCTATATTATTATTATTGTATTACATTACATTATATTAGATTGGATTCGATAAATTATTCTAAATACATACAAAGTACAAGTAAACAACATGTCATATATGTTTTACACTATTTTATAATGCAAGTTGGAGTAATTTATTGATTTAATTAATTGAATGTTACGTATGAGGAAAATATGTAAAGAATATGCAAGATAGAAAACATTGAAGCAGAAAGCATTGTGTAAAGTAAAAGATATATAGGTTCGCAATCTTTTAGTGGGAAAAATTTTGTATCGTCTAGTGTTCGTGAGTTATAATTGATTAATGTAATGTTTCTTTTTAATAACATTGTATTTTAAATACAGATATTTTACATACAAAAGGCTCGCTATTCTTGCAATTATAATCATAACTCGTATACCTCAGTTACTGCCGCTTTAACGTTTTGTTCAATTATTATCTAACAACGTTGAGAATTTTGAAGAAATCTGCCAATAATTAATTAGATTCTTGTGGAAAACTTCTTTTTACTGTTCACCGCTGCACTAGAAGCTCTCTATTTGTAACCCTACTTGCTAGCCAGTTTAGAAAACCAACCAGTAATCGCAAAACCTTCAAAGTACAATTTCGTCCGGTACACTAAATCATTATAAAAACCTTGTCAGCTAAAAACCTTGCCAAATTTATTATTGCGCCTGTAAATAGGCAAACAATTCAGTTTAACGTTAGACTTGGCAACTGTGATTTTCGTGGAAATCTGTAGATGTCGCAGTAAACTGCGGTAGATTTCTCGCGAGTACTCGAGTCATGCAGCTGTTACTATATAAGGAAAGAATCTTTACAGAGTAGTCGGGTGGGGTCCGAGGCGTCGACTACACCAAATGACTTTCAGTACAGCACCATTCCCTCTTCCTTTCCTTAGCCACCATTCGCATAATTCGTAGTTGTATAACGACTACTACTTCTACGGGTTCATACGTACTGTGCATTGCCGCTAATAAAAGTCATTAAACGTCCTTCAAGCGTGCGAATCGCAGGCACGAATGACAGTGATCATTGGCCTGGGTTTCCCCTCTTTATTTCACGCTGAAGAATTTCTGCGCGAAGATATCGTGTTCTTATCACGATAACAACACGGCTTGCACATGAAAACAAGCGATAAAATACATTTCGTTACTTGACCCTCCGGGGTCTAGGTGGAAAAACGTTTAATTCAAGCGTTGAATGCTAAGCGGAAATATTTCTCTCTGTAGAGAAATTGTACAATGACGACGGCATCGTGTGCTTACTACAATGAAATTGGCCCGGGTTGATCCCCTTCTTACCCGTGGATGAAAGTCTTTACAGTGAACGACGCGACGTTGACCTCACCTTTTGCCTTTCTATTTTAGGAAATATTAAATCCAGTGTAGGAAGAATTTAATATTTGCGTTCAATGCTATTTTCATTGATAGTGAATGATGTTTCCTTTCAGTGACTGAACTGTTTTACGTTGTTCCTTCTTTTGCAATCATTCGTCTGAACTTACTTTGGTCTTTTGTTTTTTACTTGAACAGGTTGCGAATTATAAATACAAATGTTGACATAATCATATTTGTTTTGAACATTATGTTTCGACTGTATTTGCAACAAGATATTGGATACTGAACTGTTTGAGGCTTCTACATAATCTACGATATTAATCATTGCTAACTCCATACAAAATTACAAAAGATAGTACATTTTCAATACCTTGTTGCGTAAATTATTATTAACAAGAGTAACGCAGTTTTTAATATAGTCTATAAGTAACGTAATACCAATCAATGTACAATGTTAATAATACGCATTACTTCGACGCATGGACTAGATTATGCAATCTATGTATATTACATCCACTAAATATTACATCATGTAAGTACAATTATCAAAATAATTATCTGCGTTACTGTAACACTGATCATTAGAACAACTGGCGATAGATTTGTCATATGCCTATGCATTCTTACGTTATCTCACATAACACAACTACGAAACCTTATCAATCAGTCATGCTCCTCACGTATTCGCTGCTATACTTCTCAATATTTCCCATTATCATATCTCTCTGAACCAGTCAAGCATCACACCTATGTGCTTGGTACCATCAGAAAGCATTGCAATTATTTTATCGCCTGCACAAGAAGTGTCACCTTTTCCGTAATACAGATCTGTAAATACAGATGCACAATTTGACGCACTGTCCATACCTGTAACCGTATACATTCGAACAGAATGGCTGGTCAATATCCTGTGACTGTCGTGCATGTGCTATGATTGCCAGTCTCGCGAATAGGGTTATAATACAGCAATTGTTGTTAGGCGGCGGACAGTAGAATACTTATTAAGTTTTTGCCATGCTTCCGGATCATAAAATTAATAACATGCCTATGCTTAGCCTTCAATATTTTTCCATAAACAACAGATGCGTTGTTCATGTTGTAAACCATATGGAATGAAGCAACTCTTTACATGTCCCCTACCGCGTACCGTTAAGTTCACGACAATGTTGCACTTATTGCAGAAACAAATTGGTTATAGATTCCTGTTAACTCAGTAACGTGTATCGTAAATTAAATTGTGCAAAACGCCTGGAATATTCGTCGATAATATGCAAAGTACTTACGTCGTAATTGCTATGCATCATACGGTAAACTCTGTCCTCGATTACTAATATTTAACAACGGATTCTCCGACCTCTGTTTGATTGAAAGTTTCGGCGATATACGCTTATTCAGGGTTCAACGCTATATTCTTGGGTACTATTAAACGCGAGGAACAATGTTTTTCAAATTTTACGTACTTTTTATGAACAGGCATAATAACGATTCGTAGTTTTTTTAAATCGGATAATATAGAAACTTTTATATTTTAAACTATTACAGCTTAAATGAAATATATCGAGTTCAAGACATTCTGTATTGTAATAAATATATATGATCATGATTTTCCATGATACAGGGCCTTTAAAATTTTAATAACTATAATTTATTAACAACTAAACGCCAACTAATTCTCTACCACTGAAGACCCGAACATTTTACAAAATCTATTTACCAAACGCAGCAATACCACAACCAACATTTTCACACGAATAACCGCGTCGCTAAAAGAATCAAAATCCAGCCCCCGAGAATTTTCTCCGAAACTCTCCCTCTTCCCTTAAATCAAAGAATGCACGCGTTGCCCAAAGAACACAATGGAACCTCGAGAGACATGGCGCCATGGGAGTTCACGAAACGAATTTTGGCGGTATTGTTCCTTTGATGCTGCCCCAGATTCTCTCGCCAACCCCTTCATCCTGGATCGTTCAACGAGTGTTTTAATCAATGAAGGGGTTAACGAGTTCTGCGGTCGAGGTAGAGATGTGGCGGTGGCATAATCTTTCGACACGGAGTCAGGTGGTTGGAGTCGTAATTCGATCGAGAGTGCTGACTTTGACACCATAAGGGTAGCGAGGTGTCACCGAATCCTCGATGGTCCGCTGGCTCATGCAGTCTGGAACGAATTGTCCTCCCTTTGTCCCAGGGCCGCGGCTATGGCTCATTATCGAACAACACGACACTGTAATGGGGTGTAATTTTTACTGGGGCATCGTTGGCCCTGCACGAGTTTAACCCTGAAACCGCCCTTTCGCTGCAGCTTTCTGCCCCTGCCAAATTCCTTTCGACCTGGTTCAACTGTACAGCGTGTTTGGAAATTATGGTTACGGGGTTGACATGTTCCGCGCCGTATGAAATTGAGGATTAAAGTACAGTTTCGAAAGTTACCACGAAATGTAGCGTTGTGGGAAACGGCTGTTGTGTTAATTCCTTGACGTCGGTTTTTTGTCAGCCGTACTTTGATATTTTAGGATGGAAGGGTCTTTCAATGAATGTAGGCTCTCTGGAGTAAAGTAATAATGCTCTCTTTATTTCACTGTGGCTTCGACAAGACTAGCCTCTCGAAAAAAGGTTGTCCCTTCCCATACCGCAATCATACCACCCCTCCGACGCAATGGCGACACCATGGCGCCTTACCGTAAACAGCGATAAGGTCCTTACAACGCCACCCGATCCAGCCAACGCTTACAATATATTAATGATGTATTGTTAGTTTAGTTTGCAAGAGATAGTGAATAGGTGCCACAGATAACAATACGTTATCGTTTTGTATGAATTACTCATAAATTTTGTTCCGTTGCACATTCAAAAATTGTAATATCGGGTTGTCGAAATGGAAAGCAACGGTCTGGCTTCTTGCTCAACGGAATGTTCGAAACGTCTTTTTCCTTAATTTTCAAAGCTTACTGCTGATATGGGCACCTGGGTTCAGGATACCTTTATGACAAAGTAGTTGTCAAAAACATATTAGATCCATGTTTTTTCTTTTTAGGCAATCGTGCACAATAAATAAGTGGAAATTAGCCACAAAATTGTGGGTGGTAAATATAGAGTGATGATGTAAACTCAACATTTGTATCCCTAACTTAATTTTTGATTTTCGATATTAATAATAGATATTAAGACGATAGTAATATATTTCAAATAGTTTCGTCTTTGAATTAAAAGATACTCGATAAATAGTTGCATTATGTTGATAATGGTAAAGAACATTGTTAATTTAAACTTCAATATACTTTGGGATATCTGGAATACGACGAAACGCAACATTAAAAAAACACAAAATGTATCACCTGCAAAAAGTTAATTGAAATATTATCTATTACTAAGCTTATTACTAATAGACTCTGCGTACATTTATTTAATTTCACGAAATTTGTATTCACGACGATCGTATCCAATAGCTCTGCCAAACACATAAATATAAAAGTATAATAAAAAAATCAACAATAGGAAAAACTGCGAGAATTACTGTTTTCTACCTTAATCTAAACCAGCGTGAAGGGTCGCAAGCGGCACGAATTTGACCTGAAACAGCAATTTCGAAAACTCGATCATTTTTGGTCACGCCCAAAGACAAGATCCGCAGTCCGTCACGTTTGTCTCACGAATTCTCTGCCCTTTCGTTCCCTTCTCGCTTATTTTCTTACCTTGTACCCGATCTTGTCGACTGTTCCACAAATTATACGATTGTGTTCTTTGGTCACATTTCGTTGTAAACTGCTAATTCGATTACACGAAACATCTTGACGTATGTTGACTGACAGCGAATCGAATCACGACGAAATCTTTATTGGCACGAAGAAGAATGTACACGCGCATTCCTTTACTCTTATAGCGAGAGTATCATTTTATTTTCTCCGTTACATTGCTTCGTCTTTAGTCCCATCAACTGGATGTCTCGAATCGTTTCATTACTCTTATAAATATGATCCACTGATATAATATGTAATATGGAGTTTCTGGTAACAATTGTGGTTTACTTCGATACAATACATGTATCCTTAGGAAAGGTATTTATTTTGTACCCACCTAGTCATGTGTACTTACTTACGCGTTATGTGTACTTCGTACTGTGGGGGGAAATGCCTTTGGAAGCTTCAAAAAACGAATAATTTTGTTTTGCATAAAATGTTAGTACAACATCTCAAGAATATGATCGAAAAGTTTCAAAACGAAATTCAAGATCCTTCGGATGTTATCGGTGTCGGTGATCGTGACTCATCTTGGTCAGTGGGCCGATTTTTTTAACGCGTTTTCCTCAAAATTACATTTTCGAAATCGATGTAAGCGATAACTCGAAAGCTATTTGATCGATCTTGTTGAAATTTTGACCGCATACTTAGAACAATATGACCTTGTATTTGAACCTAGATGTACGAAATACATTCATAATAAAAGTACTCTTTTATTGTAAAATATAAGTTTTTCTTTAAAAACTTCTTATATTTTTTTGTACTTTCTCTAGGTTATCGACACCTTGTGAATGTTGATTATCGAAGTACTTTTTACAGACTTTGAAATATTTTAGCAAAAAAAAATACACCGGAATAGGCAGAAATTATAATGAGTGATAGCCAAAGTTTCATAAATGTAAAACGAACCCTTTAAAAAAATTGCATGAAAATCTGTTCATTTTCACCCGCCTGAAGGTATTCCGCCCTTAACGTGTACATATGTATATCGAAAATACTATATTTGTAAGTACATAATTGGGTGGCGAGTCGCTGAGATACCGCGTTTTGCATCTGCGTTAAAGATGTTTTCAGTTTCGACTATTTTTAGCGCTTTTCAGTCCAGATGCAAACGTGTTAACGGTGGATTTAATATTACCTTGGAAAATGTTTCTTCTCTTTGCAATGTGGCGATTTCAAACTTTTGGCCAACAGTAGAACAATTACATTAATTAATCAATATTGTATATTTTGATTTTAATTATTATAGGACAAATTATTAAAAAATTCGCGTTAAAATTGATTTAAAGGTAGATATTATAGATACATAATATAAAAATACTTATTTACATTACTTTACAAATCCTACAAATCCATATTTTATTAGATATTAAATGTAGACAGTAGCAACAAAGGAATTGATCGTTAAAAAAATGAAATACTCTCATATCCTGTAATATAAATTGAGATTTTATTCAGTAAGTAGGTAATATACAATGCAGTATAAGAATTTATCATTAAACTCACAATAAGTAGAAAGTAATTAAAAGGAATGCAAAGATGCATATGAACCAAACATTAATAATATATGTTCGAACACTAAAGATTGAACTTACTGTAAAATGACAAACTCTATTAATAAATTGTTATTCATGAACGACGCACATTATCTAAATCAATATTTATTATATTCACACCAGCCTCGATAAAATTTCATAGGTATCTACACCTTTTTTATAACTTTATCGTTGCGTACTCGTTATAAAATAATACTGAAAATGAAATATATATAAGATTCTTAATCATCTATGTATAACAATAACCTAAGCAAACATGGTTAACGGGTTTGTTGCTATTTCCCACGTGTTTTAGATTGTAAATATCTTCAACTAAAAATAATTATCCTATGGTAATTACTAAGTACAGATACTAAACGTCAAGATTAGCATAATTGTTGAAAGCCTCTGAACTCTTTACATATCACAACACTGTCGAACACAATCGTTTTTTGTTACGCTAATGCTGGTAAACCAAGCTAACATTTTAATAAAACGTTGATGGTTCATTCAATAATACCTACTTAAATTAAAATATATCTCAAGCTAATCATTTTTAGGCATATATGAGTTAATACTTGTTTATAGAGGACATCGAGCCGCATCGTCTAATGTATTAAACATAATGATTAATTGTAATTACATTATTAAATATAAAAAAAGCCAAGTTGATCTTCACAAATCCCTCACACGTGCACGTTAGTACCTATGTGCTTCATTTAGAGCCATTAAACTTTTCCCCGAAACATTTGTCGCGATAATACAAGCCACGTAAATCAAGATGTTACATATCAAGTGAGACTACCTGCATGCGTAAATATCTTTTATTTAAATTCAAATCTAAAAATCAACTGCTGCTCCAGTTTTGCTACCTATCGCTCCTCACTTCTTCTATCAGAGGCTGAGATCTTACAGTTTCGTCTGGTAACTTCTGTTCAAAATACCGGCGGCGGCATGTGCCTATACCAATAATTAATGACCACTAATTATCTGGCATCTGGGATTTAAAGGAATACCTATTTTATGCAGAAAGGTGGCTCTCCTGTTGGAGAAAGAGAGAAACAAAAATATCATGCGAAACCACTAACGAGGTCTATTGTGAGGCACGTGCCGCTGTCCGCCCACGCTTCTCCAAGCAGACACTTTTTCTTTCGAACTTGCCAATCTGCCGAACAGAAAGGGGTTACCGATCACTGTCACTCCTTTCTTTCCGGTTGATCATCCGCCTGGGGATTCTTTCGGTCCAAAGTAAACGAAAATGGAAAATTTTCCTATGGCAACCCTTTCAATCTTCCTTTCAAAATTGCTCATCCGAAAAATTTCAGAGTCGTTAAATTTTCATTTCGGCAACAGAGGGGTACTTTGCTTATTTTTACTGCTACAGAACATTAAGTTACAATTAGAGACTGGCTTCGGGCCGCCAATATTGTTATTTAAAATATTTCTTTTGGAACACTGACTCGCTTCGCTGCTGAATATTTTATTTCATCATTAATACAGATTAATAATACTATTAATCATTTTATTAAATTAAACAATCGATGAATTATTTTACTATCTCTGGAAAATTTCATATTGGAACAGAACTTGCTTAAATTACGAATAAGAAGGAGTCAACGAAACGTTCGTTAGAGTAAACTGTAATACAGTAATGCATGTAAACAGTAACACTATTTAAAAAAGTAAATTTTTTCTTGTTAAATATTTCACAATTTCTATGAACCTAGTGCATATTTTAATGGATTTCTGTATTTCTTTGTACGCTTCATTCTATTCTTATTCCTTTATTTCAATTAAATTTTTCTTAAGGCAGGATCAAACAACTATAACTACTATTCTTGCATTTGTGTGCATTTCATCTTAGTTTTAGAAATTGATTTCGTCACAACTCAGGTCACACAGGGACATAGCGAGACACGCCGTACATCTGTTTTTAAAAGTAAGTAAAAAAAGGTTAAACTTTTCGATTAAAGTCACATTTTCGAGAAAGTTTAGTTTAAATGTCTATCGATTTGACTATTTCTTCTTTTAACGAACTCGCCAGATACAGTTTCTTTCGCTCTCACTTTCATATTGAAAAACCATTCTAACGTATAAATTTTTGATTAATCCGTACGATCTATTTCACCGACTTTTAGTCTGTTTCTATCGGCCAAACTGTGACGATCACTTCTGCAGAAGATGAGCATTATAGGCAACGATTTCCAAATCGATAGAAGGGTAATACACAGGAGAGTACAGTGATTAATTGAATATGGTTCTTTCAATAATAATTTTCATGAAAGTGGTGGTGCCAGAAGGCCTTCAAACATGCAGACAGCAGTTGTTAAAACTGGTGAAAATAATCCTAAATAGTAGGTAAATCTTCAAACCTGATCTTCTCGAAAAATGAGGCTTTGAGCGAAAAAATTATATTTTTTTTCGACTTCTACGTTTTGCTGGTTATTAGGGAATTTACTTTGTTGATTTAGCTCATTACATTTCATTTTATCATTATATTTACGTCAATCTACTATTTTTCTCTTAATTTTGGAAAGAAAATATATTATATTTGTGAACTAGGTATCGATAAATACTAAAGGGAAATTATTTATGGCGGATAATATGTGCATATGCATCGTACAAAGGATAATTGTATTGACAATTAATCCATTGTGTACATGCACAGAATATTATCAAGCTGCATTATATATTTGGTAAAAAGGGATGTAAATGTCGTGTAGCTATATGTCGGCAGTATAGTTCGAAAAAAAGATTGCAATAGCAATATTTCGAAAAAGAGATTAGAATAAATCAATAACTTCATTCATCTTTAAAAGTGAAATCTGTTTAAATCTAAAACAATTAGGAAAGAAATTGTATGTTTCATTTTACTGTTCAAGTACTTTATTTACATTATTTTATACTGACTATGTTTTCAATCGTCGTCCCTTTAATTTATTAAATAATTATACGCGTAATATAAATCGCAAGTCTCCGATCTCTTAATTTTTACAATCATTCATTATCAATTATCACTTAAGGATATTTGACACCACTGAGTCTTTACAACGTTGTTTAACAAACCTTCTTCTTTGGCTTCATATAGGTATTACTTATCTTATTGATGGACGGATGAAACTTATGTTTGCTAGTTACTTCATTTTCGAAATCGCTCTTCATAAAATCCCTGACTAGCTACGCAATAAATAAGTTATATTCTCCTCTTATTATTGGCATTACTGACAATTTAACTACATATGTATTTAAAATATCAAAATGTAGCGCTACAATTAAAAAAAACTACTGTACGGATATTCTTAACGGATAAACAATATTTTTTACAATTTTGCAATAGTTTTCTATAACAGCATAATATTCCTGACTATAAAACTAGTAATTTCTTAATATTATGACAATAATGGCACCGGCGTTTACCTTATTCTAATATTCCTTTGCATTATCTTTACTATCCTCTCTCGGACATTGTATTAACCAGCTACATATGCAGTGCTTTAATCAAATATACAGACAATAAATTAAAGTCCTCTATTCCTTACTTAAAAAATGTAACAGTCATAAGCAATGCCACAGTATGAAACATAGGTCAAAATTACAATAATGTGGGCTTACTTACCCATAGTTTAAGAATGTAATATACGTCTAAACCTATCATATATTTCTTTGGATTATTAGCCGTCTTTGATTGTACACGATTTGTAAGTAAATGTTAACACATGCATACAATGTACAATTATACAAAATTAAATGGCATCTACATATATTATAAGTCTAAACCCGTTATAAAAAGACAATTTAATTGCAATATCATTGCCAATCACTTGCCTGTTAATAACATTTAAATAATTGCTCCAACATAGTTAAATTATATAGTTCCTCCTTTTTGCCGCAATCTTCTTTACAACATTATACCTAATTTATATATTGTACTTATTGAATGCTTTTCGAAGTTCCTTACATTCTAAAAACAAACCTTTCAATCGATTCATATTTATATCGTAAACTGAATTCCACAAGAAGCAACTTATCAATTATTTATACAGTCTTGAGTTTTTTTCACCTGTATCAATAAATGCACAGATGAAAGTAATAAAAAACGAAGCAAAATTAAACTCTTATCTTCGAAACATTAAATACTTACTTATATACATGCTAGCGTAATAAAATCAAATTCCCTTTCTAATTAATTAAGAGGACGAAGAAAGTTTTCATCGCTTTGAACATTTTTCACCTGAACTTTCTAGCCTTATTGTAGACACTCAGTTTCCTTTTAAATTGATTCATTGCCATTTCCCATCGTGTCTCTGAAGAAGATCGCACAATGCGGCAATGTACGTTTGCGCCATTTGCAATGTCTCGAATTTACTGAGCTTGTGATCAGCACCGAGACTGGGCACAACTTCGCGTAATTTATCAAAAGCATCGTTCAGACCATTCATTCGACGCCTTTCGCGAGCATTCGCGGCGAGACGCCGACGCTTCATTACGCTAGGTGACGGTGGAACATCTCTGGAGCGACGTCTTCCTCTTCGAGGGCTGCTGGTAGGTGATATTTGTTTCTAAAAACAGTCAAAAAATTGTTGATATGAATCACTCATGTGACATTCAGTACCCAATGAGATTTATTTTGATGTTATTATTGCAATCGATGCTTGACAAAAAAATAATTCGATATTTCATTTAGATCGTCTATTTGTTGAACTGGCCTTGTATTATTTACGAATTATTTGATCTGCTGCTTATTTTGACGGATCTCTTTGAAATTAATGCTAATTGTATTTGCTCAGATTTTAATATCGTTCAATATCGCCGAAACCAAAATAGGTTATATAATATTCCTTTTTTTCCTTTATGTTATACATATAAAATTCAAGCCTCGCAGTTTTCTCGAATTGTTTCGCTTTCCTCATACAAAATTGCGAAGCAGAAAAAAATAGTACCACTTGAATGATATTGCAACCACGCGTTTGTAATAATTTCAATTAGACAATTTCACGACACCAATCTTTCATCTCGAAGTAAAATGAAAATCATACAAGTATTTAGCAAAATTAACAATATGGCGCCCCCAACATTCAAATGCAACAATATTTTTTTCGTTGCATAACTATTTCAAAAACTTTCACTGTTTCGTTTTGCAAGAACGCAAATAGCTGCCAACCGAAAATCATGGTCCATCAGAATTTACCTGTGCAGAGGTAACGGGTTCCCAACTTCTTCGTTGATCGACGATCATTTGCATCGGTCTCCCCATTTCCAAAGTGTGGAATCTCTGTTCTTGCGGTGGAGTTTCATAACAATAGGCCGCTGCATGATACTCCACAGAATTGTCCTCGTGTAGCATCGATCTCGGCGAAGTAGTGTGACCCATCGTGTGCTGTGTCTCGTACCTGCTGAGAGAATATTAATCATAATATTAATTATAATATTAATTCGTGAAGTTTTCATGGAGTGCCCTGCTGCACGTTTATGACTGACATCGAAGAGATAACACGAGGAGGCATGCTGCTAACAATTTTCGTTGCATGCATTGCGATTATAGCTTTCTCAATTGCATACCTCGCGTTACTTATTATAGAGCTGTTTTAATTCTCCTCCGAAGTTGTACGTTCTAGTAAATATTTCGGATGTGTTCTGCGACTTGTAAATTAAAATAAAAATATCTATTCTGTTTCAATGATGTTGATAAGTGTTGTATTATCATTTCCCACGAGTTAGCAAGGCACGAATGTTTGAAGAACTTTGAACCAAGACTTGTTACTTTTTATCTTCTGCCTTCCATTAATTCAGATAATAAATAAGATAATCGACCGAACCTTGTGATTTCTACAAATGTCCCAAAATTTATTCGTACACATAAAATTTAGTTCCCAATACTTCATTTCAACTGAGCTTCATTCCCGTAGTCGCACAGAAGCTAAAGCTATTGATATAAATGTGTTACATCAAATTCGGCCAAGTAAATGCATATACCGAGCAACCACACGGTGCAAGGAAAAAGATAATAATTAGGATACGCAAAATTTAAGTTAACTAACTTACCTCTGAGGCGTTACAGGTGTCAAAACGCTAAAGGAACTCCTCTCGTACGAATCAGGGGTTCGCGAATACTTTGCAACTATCTCTTTTTCATAATTAAGCACCTCCACTTCCTCTCGCGGGGTAAGTTCACCGTCGCGCGCGTAATTCTCCCCGTATACAACCTTGACGGAGTCATAATTCGGGGAATTGTACGGCGATGGATACAGGGTGTCGTATGTTCTCGTTGTACTTGGATACGAACTGGTTATAATCTCCGTGGAAATTGGATATTCGTGATGATTCGTTATAAGAGCCATCCTTTTATTTCTTCCGAAGATGAAACTTCAATAAACGAAAGACGTCCGACAAGCAGATGTCAAATGTTTGCAATCCAAAAGCCAATGCACAAATAGTTTCCTTCGGCACGCAAACTCGTTACCAACAATCTTCCATAATCCCCACGATCTCGAGCGTAGCGAAACAAACTTGCTCCCGGACGTTCCGCCTTCCTCAGATAATTCTACCGAGATCCTCCGTACAGTGTCAACCAATTACGTCGAACGTCATTCATATATAATACTTTCACTTGCAACTGCGGCAATTTCAACCGTCCACGTCGAAACCGTAACACGCGGTACGTAATAGGATTATCAAATCACGTCAGATGCACGATCCCACAGCTTCGACGGAAGCTATCGAGTCTGCGCATTCGATCTTCCCTTGAATCACATCCGAAAGAAAGTCTTCGTTTCGTCTAACACACCGTTGTCGATTAAAACGTCACCGGGAGTATATCGGTCTTCCAATTGTTCCGTATATCAGGAAGACATAACGCGCGCCATAGACACGTGTGCAGTGTTAAGATTGCCAGGAACGTACGGTGCACCCAGATCCTGTCATCCCAGGGGAAATGGCAGCAACACGAGCCAGGAGTCAACGATCCTCGCGATGTAAAGGCTCGAGTTTAAGTGTGGCGCGTGCCGCGGCGTCCTTCAGCACATCAACATATGGTTCCCACTTCGTTTTATGTCCATTCTATAGGTGCACCTGGTGGCCCATTCTGACTCCTTCTGCAGCTACCCTCTCCTCGTCCACGTCGGCACCACTTTACCCCGTAGAAAGCCACTACCACTCCGGTCGCGGTTGCCTCTTCGTTCTTCCTTTCCTGTGCCGGCGCTTATCGAAGAATAGGGGAAGAAGTACCTGTTGATTTAGATAACGTACGCCGAGGGGGGAGTAGGTACTTGTTGACTTAAATACCACTGGTTGATGCATGGCGCGATCCGGGAATGGGGTTTCAACGATGAAGGCAATCCTTGGAATATATTTTGCTGAAAGCTGCAAGGTATTTTGAGATTGCCGATCTTTCTGTCGGGAAACTGTGGGAAAATAATTTTAGCAGTGTACTTCGTGCTTTGCAGTCTTTATTTTTCTTTAAATTTTCATCAAATAGGGTCTCAGGAGCTTTATTTAAACATGCGTCATAAGTGGCTAGGTGGTTTGGAAATTGTCGCACCGTTTGCCGTACCAAACGAACTGAAGGCAATTTTGTATTGCGATAATTAAAGAGTCATCTACTTCTGTAGTGTATGATATGTTGTCACATGGCATTACTGTGCATTTATGGGTTAAAGGAGGACGAAGATTTAAAGGATATTAGGTACCTTCGAATGAAGAGGAATAGATCGTGTTTTTTTACTGTTGGCATTGTTCGGCACATTGGTTTTGTTATTAAGTAGAATCTGGTGCGTTGAAGGGAGTTTAAATGAGATTTGGATGTGGGTGCTGGAGACTGCAACGAGTGGGCAAGAGAGACACTTATTCTGTCTTATTTTTGGAAGGAAACAATTGATTCTTATTCTGAATGAATTCATTATTAAATTGGACATGTCACATTATCAGCTTTTGGTAAAAAAAATCGTTAATTTATTGCAACAATGTTCAATTGTACATCGTTATTGTCACTCTTCTCCTTCCGTCTTCTATCTATCGCAGTTGAATCCATATTACTTTATTTTCGAAACATAACTGATACGAGTTTGTATGCCTGTATTGTTAATACTTTATTCTTAAGATTTACTTCTTAAGATTTCCAACGATTTGAGTTTATGTAAAGCGGTTATAGTATTTTATGTCATAAGAGACAAGGAAATGACTATTCATCAAGCTCAACTTTCTTTGATATTTATTATAATCTAGTGGCTGCTCTCGATAATGCACGCACTTTTATAGTGCATTAATAGTACATTAATGTTCAGGGCATGATAACAAGAATATAGCCTTAAGAACGTATTTGTACAATTTCGTGTAATTATCAATTATATTTAAAAATTGCGATAATAATAATTATTACCAATTGTAATTATTATCAATTGTAAATGAAAATTATACCCTAAAAGTTTATTATTTGTTTCGCAAAAAGTAGTATAACACTTCAACAACAAAAAGAATATTTATGTGGAACACAAAAGGAAGCAAAGATTGCAATTTAAGGCTAAACTCAAATTGTTATCAGCTGTGTCAAATACAAACTGTGCAGGATATTATTAATTTTGTTTTCCTCTCTCAAGTAGAAGCTGCTGCGAAAAAAATTAGAACGTCATTTCAAACCTGACGATGCATTCTGCGATGATAATTTATTTCCAATTTCCGATTTTCCGGCTTTTGTGTCGCTTAGAGGAAACGCTCAGAAAGACTTTCCTTGCTCCGTTACTTCATTTCGGTAGAACGACAGATGCTTTCATAATGGACGCTACGAAAATATAATATGTGTATCTTATACGTCTCTGGGAATAAAAAGTAGTCACGGAGGGTGTGAAAATAAAGTGGAAACGGTGTACTTACGGAGATCGATGAGATGTGGCACATTCAATGTCAAACTGTATCATCGTAAACTGATAATTATATTTGCACAAACATTACGTAGTACATAAAACACCGATGCATGATTCACACCTCCCTTCATCCAATAAGTATATATGTTTACTTAAATAATATTGCGATTCTATTATACGTAATACATTATGAATTTAGTTACGAATGAAAAGTTATAAATGATTACGTTCTTGGACCGAAATAATAGAATACATAGTTTATGCTGCGGTTAATCGGCGCATATAAAAAATTTGTATAAATAATTTATGCAATTGGATGAATTATAAACTATCGTAAGGACATATCAAGAACAATCAACACGCCAAAACGGTTAATTTTCTCTCCACAAAAATTTTGTTTATTCAACCATGCACATCCACGAAACAAAAATCAGCACTGAAGCTTTCAAGAAGATACGTTCCATCCCCCTGAAATTCCCACCTTCGTCCACTTTCATTTCACGCACAATACTTGGCACGCGTTTCGAGCATCCCATAAACCTCAAGATACCCATGTACATACACATGCAACAGAAAATACCATACCACCTGTTTCAATCCACAGCCAATCAAACTCTGAAACAGAAAACGACAGGAATAAGTGTATAATATTCGTATCTCCGAAGTAAGAAAAATTCCGGCTCATCCATTCAAGTTAATTAGCTTAATCAACGGCGCGATTGGTCGTGCGGAACTAGGGCTGAAGTCTGAGGAATATTATGGGAATGCAACGGTCGTTGCTCAAGGCGAATCGCCTTGAGACAATTAGAGATATCCATCTTGCAGCGGGATCTACCCCTGTTAAGACGAAAGGGCCCCGGGCACGGCTCGTGCCCTCCACCAACGGGCAACTGGGACGCATGACGAAAGGTACTGCAAGGTGTTACCCCGAATAGCGCGGCAGATTTGAGGATAAAGAACGCCGACTGTCGGGGTAAAAACCTTGTCTCGGGAGCACTCAGACGTGAACGCACGGTTCTCTTAAATATTGGGGAGTCCGTTAACCTGGCAAGGACGTAATTTTCTCGATTAGCATGCTGATCAATGATGGATCGTCAGCTGTGCCGTCTGGGGACTACATTAGAAAAGCGGAGCTTCCTTGGAGACAATTAATCCGATGGAACTCTGCGATACGAGTTGCGAGTGCTGTGTTATTTACAGATCTTTGTTTGATGTTCATTTTTATTATCGATTGTAACTTTCGATTTCTATATTGTGCAGACATTACTTTTTCTCCGCAGTTTATTTGTAAACCCAGGCAACTTGTGATTGACGATTTTTTTATTTAATTATTCACTGCAGTTTGATTAAAATATCTTTGTAAATAAGTGAAAAATAGTTTGTGCTTGGAAATGGATTTCAGTTCGAATTAAACAATTGTCAGGCTACAGTTATGAATGTTCTTTTGTGAAAAATTAATCTTCTTCTGGATTCGGTATGATTACTAGAACAGTCTGTGTAAAATTGATGACGTTAGAGCAGGGAGTTCGAGGGGCGGCAGTAAGAACGGGAAATCGTGAAACGTGGTATCAAAGCGGAATACAAAATTACAATAACAGAAACGTTACCAAATATTAGCGCCATTCACGTTGCGAGATTACAGTAATTATTAAAAATAACTGTTATTGGCCCGTTACTTTTGTGGCCAAGTCGGTTCAAGAGTCTATTAATAGAAGGTTCTTTAGAAGCTTCAGGATGATTTTTGTTTGCTCTTTGTGCTCTTCTAGCCAAAAGAATAGAATTATCTGCACTGTGGTTACATCTTTCGGTCGTAAGAAGATTTACTGAAACATTCATAGATAAAATAATACATACTTCCATGGTCGTACTTTTAAGAACCCAGAATTAATTTTTCGTAAGTCACCAAATTCATGTTACTATATTTCCAGTAATAACATATGCAGGTTTCATTTTCAAAAAAATTTGACAACAGCATTTTAATCTCTTTTCCGCTACTATATTTGCTTCTTCGAATTCTATATCGTAAGTCTCAAAAGTCTTCTCACATTTTTGCATACTAAGGATAGTCAAATAATTCCCAAGAATATTCTTACATTCTAGCATAATAAAAATATATTCGCGTAATGAGAATGCTCCTACATTCTTGTTAATTTTTTTATTTCATTCAAAAATTTTTCTTTAAAAAAGACTTTCACTTACCGCAATAATATTGTCAAAGATCAGAATCAGAATTAAGTTTATATTTATTCCTTTCATCCATGGCATTCACCAGGAGTCACTGACTATGCAAAAAGAACATACTTTTTGTGAAACATACTTTTGTCTTCTCTATAGTCTTCCACTGTATTCATTACAAACTTCTGTTATAGTGACTTAATTATGGGGCAGGTAACAATGGGTGGAAGTATTGTAGTTAGTTCTTTCATCTTTTGACGGCGTTTGCGTGTCAGGAAATTATTAAAACAGTTATTGTATTAACTGCAATGAAGAACCATATAAGTGATTCAGTTGTAAGTGATATTCATTATGGAAAACTAGCCACCTTTTTGGTAAAAAAAATATGCAGTAAAATAATGTTCCAGTTAAAGTAAATAAATAAATAAAATAAATAAAAGTGCTGTACTGCATATATATTAATACACTATACACTATACAATAAACTATGCAAACAGAAATTTGCCAAAGAATTAATAATGTCGAGTCAATCATTAAAAAAGTATTTCCATGTTCAAATGCATTGAAATGAAATAATATAAATAAATCATGGTTCATTCCTACAATATCATTTTCGAATTAGTGGAACATTATGAAAAGACTCGATATTTGCACCGCAAGAAAAAGCGATCGCGAGCATTGAACCTACAGTAGAAATATGTAGCTATTATAAGGAGCCCCAAAAGCGCAAACCAAATGTAAAAGTGTATAGTTCTTCCCCGTTCCAGACTAAAGGATACCTTCCCGAAATTCGATAGCATAATTGGGATCACCGATGGAACAGTTAATCTTCAGTCAACTATAGTTTTCAATGGCTCCATTAATACCTAGTCATCGATCACTTAATTCCGCTCATGAAATTTTGGTAAATCGCCGCTGCACTCATTTTTATTGCACTAATTACGCCAATTATACCTTTTCGAAAACATCAATATTTTACAGACCACCATAGTCCTTGTTCCCCTCGTCGAATCTACACTGCACACACACAAACATTCATTATTCTCTTTTGGATTGATTCCACCCTCGAGAGATTAAAATTGCTTCCCGGCGAACAACGTTGTTGACTGTGACGAGTCGTTAACAAGTTTTTATCGACATTCGAATTACTTGCCGGATAGATACGTGAACGAAAAATCAATTAAGCCCAGGTGGGAGGTGGAGCACGTGCTGAATGTGTGATAGATCGGTATTGCCGTTTTCGGTGTCGACAATCTATTTCTCTCGAAAAATAATCGACCCTCGGGAACCATATGGTGCACCAGGCGTGTGCCAGGATTCGTTAAACGTGGAACATCAACCCTGCGTTTCTTCCTTGTTTCGAGAAGTGTAAGATTGTGAAATTTATTTCTTCATTTTCTAAGTAAAGAAAATGCTGGAATAATTGTATAATTATTGATAGAAAAAGTGAGACATTATCCATGTAAGAAACGGGGGAGACTGGGGTAGGGTGGTAGGTTGGATAAGCTGGCGAATGTTACTTTTTGCTTCCTTTACTAATGCACGCCGATTTTTATTGCTACACCATTTATGCATATCGGTCGGTACTAACGTTTAGCATGATAAAGTAGACGATAACTGAAATCATACATATACATATTAGTAAATAGAAAATTGAATAAAGGTAAGTATTGCACGAGAAGTAAATTTTTGGCGTTTATAGGAATGCAGAATTAAATATCGTATAGCGACTTAACACGTTTTTAATACCTTATTGCTATTTTGATATTATTTATTTCCATAACCCATTTCAGAACCGGTTCATTAGATTATTTCTACAAACAGAGATAGCAACAATTAAAGTCTGAATGCCGACAAACGTTAAAAGTTGAAATTTTGGTGTGACTAAAAGAATAGTAACTTTTAATTTACGAAACCTACGGACCATTTTGACCTTATGATACTTGCTGAGGTAAGAGTTTTTTTAATTGAATACTTTATGCGATACAAAATTGCATCGTAGATCGCTTCATCTTATATTATATGAATGTATGAAATAAAGCGTATATTCTGTCCTGATAAAAAATCGTAAAGAAAAAAGAACTGATTTTAAATTGCTGAAAATATGGAAAAATTTGCAATTATTCGTTAATAGTTAAAATTGTCTTAAAGCTTACTGAAGAGAATGCAGCTAAAACAATAAGTATATAAATAGTGAGCAAGTGGATGTATATAGTTAAAGGGAATGAATAGAATGATAACAGTTGTTCCCTTTTTACTTCAAGTACTTGTTCGTTTACCCTTACAATGCCATCTTTCATTAATTGTAAATATTCCTTCTTACAAACATCAATCTTCACCAATAATCACTTGGCAATTATTGAAAGGAGCACAGAACCATAGTGTACGAGAAAGATGTGCGCAGAACCTTAAAAAATGCAACAAATGGAAAAATGTAGTAAATAAATAATTATGTTAAATATACAAGTAGGATACAATTATAGGTATGCTAGACATTTTATATAATAGCTAATACTTTACATAATTCCAATAATAATAGTAATAATTGCAACAAGGTTTAAATAAAGAGATATAATTGAATCGTAATTGTATTAGTAAAAATCTTTCAAACGTGACGCTGTTCTTTGAACAATCTTACAGAAACTTGAGAATGATTCAAATAAAGAACGATCTTAAAAACAATTAGGAAATGCTAAAAATACATACCGCACTAAAGCTTTCTAGATTTAATGTGTATATCTTACAAGCTGTTAATTTCAGAGGCTTCATACTTTTACATAACATTATGACCAAAAGCTTTCTGCACTTGATTGACGATTGATACCATTTGCCATTTGTCCTAAAAATATTAACATTAATTTCATGAGTACACATTTAAATAATTTTTCGCCATTAATAATAAAACGGTAATTAATTTTTCTATAAAATAATCATCATTTCATTAGTAAAAGAAAGGAATATCTACATATTTTTCGTACGCAACATAAAAGCTTATATAACAATTTCCACAGTAAGAATCGGTGCTGAATTCTATAAACAGATCACACGAATTAAATAAAAAGATCTTACGTATGATGAAAGATGCGTTCAGTGAAATCCGATAATCGCTGTCCTGGCCAGCTTAAAAACAGGAGGTCGCATAACAAAGAAATCGTGAATGAGAGGTATCTGAGGGACTTTGCTGTATCTCCTAAATGTATTATAGCCTAATCACAAGGGAAGTAATCGATAAATTTAAAAATTCTTTTCGTGTAATTAAAAATTAATATAATATAGTTTAAATCGTAACCGACCTGAAACTGCGTGAAGCTTACAGAAATCATGTTCAGTCCTAATTGGAACAGGTAAGACGTTGTATTTGCTTCCTCAAGCAAGTTAGCATATCTGCATTCGTGTATGTAAAAAAAAAACATCAGTGCTTCTATGTAATTAAACATGTTTCTCAAGATGAGTTGAGAGTTATATAAAAATATTAATATGCTTTATTAACTAATATAATTAATAACTTCAACTTAAGATAATTCATTAGACTTTGCATAGGGATAGTAACTTTAAGTAGTGAATAATACTGACTCCAATATGTGTTTATGCAGGAGTACACACTCCCTGGCATTTTGATACCATCTGTCTTCATCCTTCTTAGGACGTAGCTGTATATCCATACTATCGTTTTCCACAAAGTTCTCTAGTCTGTGTCTATACAATTACAATTTAATAATTCAACAAAGTTTAATTGCAATGTATCGTGCACATAATTAAGCATATAATTTTCTTACAATGCCATGAGAAATATTTATTTTTCAATGCAAATGAAGACATGGTTGATAAAAATGTAAACTTAATGAAATTCAATTAATACAATCAATATGCATATATAGGTGTCTTGTCACTCTTCTTCTTATATAAAAATCAAAACTCTTCAACGCAACATAGATGTGCACGACAGTTGTCAAAGCATATAATTATCATATACATATAATTTTTCCTTCATCGGTATAAATAAAACTATAAATAATACATGCACGCATAATAATAAACAGTTTATCAAACAAAGCAGACAACATCAAGTGTACCTATTAAGCAATCTGTGCACGTAAAGCTGTTATAACGATTTTACAAAAATGATATCGGTCTATCACAGTCACATAGACAGAAGGGTTTTTTAAAATTCAGAACTTGGCAATTACCTCAAAATTTCGCAAAGCCCGCATTCGTGTTGAACGTACACAGCTATCAACGAGTTAAGAGCTACAGCAATCGAAGCATATGATACAGTGCCAACGTACGCATGTATCAAAAGAGGATAATAGTATTTATCCACATCGACGAAATGTTCAACACGAAACACTATTGGACGGTTGCCGGATATGTTATAGAGTCCTAAAGCGTCAGCTGCATTGAGCATCAATGGCATCCCAGCATAACTTGTTATTAATCCATATATAAAAGCTGTCACGGACGCATTAAAAATTACACTGCAATTCTAATAAGACTGAAGAAATGATTGAACATCCCGTTTTTCCTTTCCCCATATGTATTTTTTTATATTTTTTAAATGTAATTCAGATCCCAGGCAATGGAAACAAATGTTATTCTGTACCAATTAAATGCTAATATTATGCAGAATATTTTTATACTTTATACAGTAATTGAGTCGGTTACAAATCAAGGGAGAGACAAATTTTGCATAATATGATGGATACCAATGCCGCTGTAAACGAGCATGATGGTACAGAACTTGACTTCTCCGTTTAGGATGTTTTCCAACTGGATTTTTCATAGAAATATAGCTAAACTCAATTACTGAACATTCATCCTGTACAATTATCCTGTACAACTCCATTTTTCGGTATTTAATATATAATAGGTTAGTTGGCCTTTATTATGTTAAATTTCTATTGAATTTCTTTGGATTTTTATTTTAAACGAATTTTGTATTGGATATCGACATTAAATAGTAATTACGGTGTGCCTAAAGTAACATATGTATCTGGAATTGTGAAATTAAATATTCCAGATTTAAAGCTGTAAAACGTACTAGATGGAATCATGCATAACAGAAGTGCACATTAGCAAAAAGCATTAATGTTTATCACTAATAACTTTCAAATGTATAAAAAAGAATTATAAAATGGCCTTACCTCCAAGAATGAAAGTAATCTTTCTCCCTATCGCGTATTGTTCACAAAGAAGCTCATATTCCAGTTTCAGCTCTGCATAAATCTTCCAGTCTTCCTGCATTATGTCCAATAAGCGCCTCATCTGGGTAGTTGCATATAAAGGTTAACGTTAACTTCAACATCAAGATCATGGTAGACATACCTGTGCGAAATTGTAAAAGAAATTGATATACTTAGAAAGGCACATCAAAGCACCGACAAAAGGTGTGAAACCTTCCAGCACTGCATCGATATCGTCATCGATTAGGGCTGTCACCAATCCGCCACCCTATAAAACTCATGCAGTTTCAGCAAAATTCGCAGGACAATGAAATTTACTCCTAACAATGAGCAACAATAATATGATGATAGGCATAAAATATAGTTTGATTTTGTCAGTTATGGAAACCTTGTATGTAGCTATTACATTGTATGTAGCTATTAAAACAATTAACGTATGTGACTGGTATTCTTTTCCATTAAAAAATTGGAAAATATTTGACTTTGATTGGAACTCAGTTACGAGAAACAGAATTAGTCTTTGTTACACATTTCTCAGTTTTATTAGCGCTTCAAATGTCTTTTTTAACAATTATTTTAACACTTTTACAGCAACATGTACAACCATGACATTATACATCAAGTAGGCAATTTCAAATAGATAAAACGAACAATTACAATGGATCAGTTCACAAAGAGTGCATACGTTTCTTGTATACTAGGAGAAAGAAAGATGCAAAAAGTAAAAAAGATCTCTACAGCGTAGAACACAAGAAAGCAAAAAGAAGCCTTGTATAATAAACCATTCAAGAATACGAAATACAAAATAAAACAATTGCGACTACTTGCACATATCTCACAACATAACTTTCTACCTGTAAAATTAAGTGTGTAGTAATTATTGGAATATAAATGATTCCCACCAAACACTTTTGCACCGCAGTCTGATATGGCCACGTACAGATTATAAACGAAAAATACTTATTCAATCGCAAGTACCCGCATTGCACACTATCCATTTCAACACTCTTACTGTTCTTTCGATGATTTCTTTCTGAAGACTGACATGCAGACTTTTCCTGTCGAATGACAATACCCGTCTATTAAGTAAGAACTGCGATTACAAAATGACGTTCGATATTCCGTTGGGGGATAGCCTGCGGACAACGAGTAATTACACGAAATCGATTCGTTCAATTGTTAACACGACAGTTAGGGGAATAGACTGCATTTTTGCATATAAATTACCGTGTAAGTGGCCATTTGCTTGCAACCCTACCGTTTCTGCATATGAAATCAAAGATAACTGAGGAATCTGAAATGCCCCATGAATCGACGACTTATTAAATCCACAATTCCGACAATTATCCAGAAAGTAATCTACAGTGCTGGTGAAATATTTTGCAGAAAAAAGTACCTATCTGCGTGAGTGTTAGAAATAATATAGCTTACAATTAGACAGTGTAATTTCGTCTGATAATGATTGGATATTGATTTGGAGTGGAATACTTCGAGCCCTGCAATCGAGACATTCACTGTTCGTCTGTCGAATAAAGACATCGGGTGCTTGAAGACTGTAAAATGATTTGAAAAATGTGAAGATCCATTGATAATTGGGGGATTCACGCTTTTTGAGCTGAATAGCGGTATTAAATAACTTCAGTGAAAATATAAGTGAGTAAAGTAGAAAACCTAGTAGAAAAATCGAAGTGAAACATAGAAATCGTAGAAATTAATCATTTATTATTAACTGTAGTAAACTTGATTTGCCCGAAATAAATGGTACTACTTTATTGCAAATTACGTACATATGCTGTATTGGCGATTCTCTGATATACAATAATATTAAAAGTATTTTTGCAACCTATTGGTATAAAGATATGAGATTTGTTCAACTTAAACTATGTTTTAACAATTCAGTATTACCTGCAAAATATTTTTTTAATTATAATTGATGAAATAACATGAAAAGTAGAAGTTTAGTACAATATATTTTGTCTAAATCTATTTTTAACATTTTTTTTAAATCATTCATTTCTTCAATATCCGCGAAGACACTTTCATATCGTCTTATTATATGATATAATAAATAATGGAAGTCGTTTCAATGAAACTCTTAATTATATTCTTGATACAAAATAACTTGTTGCAAATAAAATAAAGCAGCATGTTCTGTCGTAAGAAAAACCAATTGGTTATTCTCAAACTATACATACCAGATAATGAACAATTAGTAGCCATTAATTAATATCTAAAATTACCTTAATATGTTACTGAAAAGGTTTGAAAAAGTACAAGTAAAAATAAATATAGAAAGAGTAAGTTGTCCCATTTTTATTTCAAGTACTTGTTCGTTTACCCTTACAATGCACTATTTAAATAATTATAAATATTCCTCTTACAAACATAAAATAATTGCTTGGCAATTATTGAAAGGAGCACAGAACCATAGTGTACGAAAAAGACGTGCGCAGAACCTTAAAAAATAAAACAAATAGCAAAATGTAGTAAATAAATAATAATGTTAAATATACAAGTAGGATACAATTATAGGGATGCTAGACATTTTATATAATAGCTAATACTTTACATAATTCCAATAATAATAGTAATAATTGCAACAAGGTTTAAATAAAAAGATATAATGGAATTGGAATAACAACGTGCTTCTAAATGGAAATTTGTTATATTAGTAAAAATGTTTTAAAAGTGACGTTATTCTTAGTACGGTCTTAAACAAACTTGAGTGTGATTCAAATACACAGCGATCTTAAAAACAATTAAGATATGCTAAAAAATACTTACCGCACTAAAGCTTTCTAAATTCAACGTATATAGCTTACAAGCCGTTAATTTCAGAGGTTTCATGCTTTTACATAACATTATGACCAAAAGTTTTCTGCACTTAATTGACGATTGATACCATTTGCCATTTGTCCTAAACATATTTACATTGATATTATAAGTATACCCTTAAACAATTTTTCACCATTAATAAGAAAACGAAAACAAATTTCTCTATGAAATAATAATAATTTCATTAGTATAAGAAAATAATATCTACTTATTTTTCGTAAGCGGCACAAAAGCTTATGCAACAATTTCCCGTAATGCCCGAAGCATAAGATATTTATCTATATGTATATAGGATCGGGCGCCTCCATCAAAGAACGAAGTTAAGAGGAACAAACGAATAGCGAGTATCGGGAAGTGGCCGTGGCGTAAATGGACTGATGATCAGTGCCTAGTAATGCGAAGATCTCGGGTTCGATGCCCGAAGCCTGCCCTTCCTTTTTATTCGCTTCCTACATGTATATTTCTTATATACTTTATAGTGAATAGTACACTTATCCATCACTACGTAGTGGAAACCAATCATAAGACGCATTCAGTCTTTTAAAATACTGTTAAATATAGCAACAATCTTGCGCGGAAGCTGTACCAAAATGTCGGGTACCAAGAAAACTCCCTTACAGTACAGCTTTTCCTTCCATCAAGCTTCGAGTACAAAATTCAATCGTATTCTACATTCGTTCGGTGTTCGCGTTCGTACTCGGACCAATACATACAATATACTTTTGCACACTTTGTAAATCCAATTGTATTCTTCCGAAATACACTCTACCCCAACCAATACAATCCAGAAATAATAATTTGCATAGGCTTCCTTGTATGAAGGCCGGTATAAGACGACGCTGTGACGCACAACAAATAGCTTTCAAAAATGTAAGATATATGAGATTCAATCAGTGCTGAATTACATACTTATAAAGATCACACGAACTAAATAAAAAGATCTTACGTATAAAGAAAGATGCGATCAGTGAAATCCGACAATCGTTGTCCAGGCCAGCTTAAACATAGGAGGTCGCATAACAGGGTAATGGTGAACGAAAGGTATCTCAGAGACTTGGCTGTATCTTCTAAATGTATTATTGCCTAATCACAATCATAAATCATAAATTCGTTTTTACGTAATCAAAAATTAATTTAAAGTAGTCTGAAATCAGGACCAACCTGAAACTGCGTGAAGCTTACAGAAATCATGTTCAGTCCTAATTGAAACAGGTAAGACGTCGTATTTGCTTCCTCGAGCAAGTTAGCATATCTGCATTCGTGTATGGGAAAACAAAACATCAGTGCTTATAATTAAACATGTTTCTCAGAATGAGTTGAGAGTTATATAAAGATATTAATATGCTTTATTAACTAATATAATTAATAACTTCAACTTAACCCTTATGTTAGCAACCGAAATTTCAACGTCTGTCTCGTCACCGGGTACCCCATACTGTTTCCATCGGCACATTAGCCAAATTGGTTGATTCCATCTATTAAATTTTTTACAATTTTATCGTTAAAGCGCTTTATTGACACTTAACTTCTTATATTTCTAATAAATTGCCTTCTTTTTGTTTTGTGGACTTAACCGATGTAGCCAATGAGTGGCTGAAATATGAAATTATATTCTTTCGAGACCGTTAGCTTTCATTTCTATAACTCAACAGCTGCAGCTTTAAACATTTTATGCAAATCTATTATATGTATATTCTTATACTGAAATGAAGTATCAGTTTTTTTTTTATATTTTAAGTACATGCTCTCCTATGAAGTCTCCCAGTTTCTCAAGTGTCCAGTTTTCGAATTTTGATTCTCGAATCGTTCCTAGTTCGATAACTAGAGAATGGATGCTTATCTTGTTTATATAAACAAGTATAAGCTGGTATCAGACACCGTCTCCAATATGCATCAGTTTGTATTCAGTTTTCGATTCGGGACACACGTTCTTTGCAGTTAGGTGACACATACAGTGCTTTTGTGACATATAATTTGTAAGTTTCAGAAGTTCATATTGTAAAAATGGAAGCATTATCAATAATAATATATTGTCTAGAAAATCAAATAATCGTCGTGTGCTTCTACGTCAATTAGGGAAAGATCTTTCTTTTCGAACAATTCGAACCCGATTGGCAAATGCTCAAACTGCGAGACATCTTTCCACAAAATTGGCAATACAAAGCATGAGAAATAGTCAAGTAGAAATAAATGAAATTCCTTCTACTTAAGAAAAAGGTCGCGGGATTCTGTTATATGCGTCAGGCTGATCCCGAAAAGAAACGACGAAAAACACGAAAGTCTTACCACAAGTGCGACCATCCCATTTGTGATAAACACGTAAATACTATAGCAATATGCAGACATTGTCCGCAGAATTGTTTATTACTGCGATTTAATAAATAAATAAATCATTTTAGTTAAAAATTGGTTCATGTTTATGTGCATAGAACAGCTAACAATCTCGTCTCTTATATGGGTACCCGGGTACCCCGGTTACCAGACAGGCGTATAAATATGTTTGAAGCTTTATAACTTTAAAAATTGTGTACGAATTTTATTTAAAATTGGTATATCGACGTAGAAACATCCAAACAATGGGGATCCAGAGGGGTTTTGCGATATTGTTACCAGAACATCAAAAATTTGTGGGATTAAATTACGCGCCAGCCGCGAAGGTTATGCGTGTAATTGGGTGTGCATGGGTGTGTGTTTGAAAAGCGCGAATCAGGAAACATGATAGATGGAATATTTGGAAACGAGTGTATCATAGGCAAGGATGGAGACAGAGAGCGTGGAAGAATGGGTGCGAGAGACGGCGAGCGAGCGTGAGGATGATCCGAATGGAATTTGAACGGGAATGAGTATCAAGGCGAAAGGTTCAGGATAAATAAAGGTAACCGAGGCGTTTTGGAGTTTTCGTTCCCCGGGATTCCTACAAATTCTTGTAGGAAACATGAAATGGGTACCCGGGTACCCGGTTAAGATAATTCATTAGACTTTGCATAGGGATAGTAACTTTAAGTAGTTAATAATACTGACTCCAATATGTGTTTATGCAGGACAACACACTCCCTGGCATTTTTATACCATCTGTCTTCATTCTTCTCAGGACGTAGCTGTATATCCATACTATCACTTTCCACGAAGTTTTCTAGTCTGACCCTATGAAATCACAATTTAATAATTGAACAAAGTCTAATTGCAAAGTATCGTACACATAATTAAATGTATCATTTTCTTACAATATATGAGAAACATTTATTTTTCAATGAAAATAAAGACATGCTTGATAAAAATGGCAGTTAGTGAAATTCAATTAATATAAAAATATATCTACATATGTTGTCACTCTTCTTCTAACATAAAAAATAGCACATATCTATACATACAATTTTTCCTTTATCAGTACAAGTAAAACTATAAATAATACATACACACATAATAATAAATAGCTTTTGAATCAAAGCACACAATATCAAGTGTACATATTAAGCAATCTATGCGCGTAAAGCTGTTATAACGGTTTTACAAAAATTTTTCGATCAATCGCAGTCAAACAGACAGATGGGTTTTTAAAAATTCACAACTAAACAGTTACCTCAAAATTTCGCAAAGTCCGCATTCGTGTTGAACGTACACAGCTATCAACGAGTTAAGAGCTACAGCAATGGTAGCATATGCTACGGTGCCAATGTAGGCATGTATCAAAAGAGGATAATAGTATTTATCCACATCGACGAAATGTTCAACACGAAACACTATTGGACGGTTGCCGGATATGTTATAGACTCCTAAAGCGTCAGCTGCATTGAGCATCAATGGCATCCCAGCGTAACTTGTTATTAATCCACATATAAAAGCTGTTACGAATGCATTAAAAATTACATACTAGACAGCACTTACTAAACCGCGCTTGCTAAACAGCAATTCTAATAAAACTTGAGAAATTATAGAATATGCTGTTTAATTCCTCATTTGCATTTTTTTTGTAAACTTTGTAAGTAAAATTCAGATTCCAGCTAATGGAAACGAACATCATTCTGTTATCAATTAAATGCTATTATTTTGCAGAATATTTATATACTTTATACAGGATGACTCCAGTAATTGGGTCGGTTACAAATCAAGGGAGAGACAAATTTTGCATAATATGATGAATACCAATGCCCCTGTAAAAGAGCATGAAGGTATAGAACTTTGCTTCTCCGTTTAGGATGTTTTCCAACTCTACTTCTGTTGGAGACATAGCTGAACTCATTTACTGAGTATTCATCCTGTACAATTATTTAATTTTTCTGCATTTAATATACAATACTTTAGTAGGCCTTTATTACGTTAAAGTATTGTATTTCTTCGGATTTTTATTTCAAAAGGATTTCGTACTAGATGTTGACATTAAATAGTAATTACAGTGTGCCTAAAGTAACATATCTGGAATTGTGTAATTAAAATATTCCAGTTTTGAAGCTGTAAAACGTACCAGATGTAACCATGCATGACATAAGTGCACATTAGCGAAAAGCATTTATGTTTACTAATAACAACTTTCAAATGTATCAAGAAGAATTAAACAATGACCTCCAAGCATGAAAGTCATCTTTCTCCCTATGGCGTATTGTTCACAAAGAAGATCATACTCCAGTTTTATCTCCATATAAATCTTCCAGTCTTCCTGCATTATGTCCAATAAGCGCCTCATCTGCGTAGTTGCATATAAACGTTAACGTTAGCATCAACATCAAGATCTTGGTAGACATACCTGTTTGAAATTGTAAAAGAAATTGATATATTTAGAAAGACACATCAAAGCACCGACAAAAGGTGTGAAACCTTCCAGCACTGCATCGATATCGTCATCGATTAGGGCTGTCACCAATCCGCCACCCTATAAAACTCATGCAGTCAGTTATGGCCACCTGCAGCACCTTGTGTGTGGCTATTAAAACAAGTAACGAGGAACGAGGAAGCGAGGAACAGACGTAGTCTTTGTTATACATTTTTCAGTTTTGATAGTGCTACAAATGTATATTTTGCATAATATTCTTACTATTGTAGCAACGTATAAAACAAGTAAAAATCGTCAATCCGCAAAAAGTGCTCACATTTCTTGTATACCAGCAGAAAGAAACACATATCAAATAAAAAAGATCTCTGTATCGCAGAGCACAAGAATGGAAAACAAGCATCGTATAATAAACAATTCAAGAATATTAAATACAAAATAAAACAGTTGTGATTGTCGCACATATATCATAATATAACTTTCTACCTGTAAAATCAAGTGTGTAGTAATTATTGGGATGCAAATAATTCCCACCAAACACTTTTGCACCACAGTCTGATATGGCCACGTACCGATTATAAACGTAAAATACTTATTCAATCGCAAATACTCGTATTGCACACTATCCATTTCTGCACTGTTGCTGTTCTTTCGATGATTTCTTTCTGAAGACTGACATGCAGACTTTTCCTGTCGAATGACAATCCCCGTCTATTAAGTAAGAACTGCAATTACAAAATGACGTTCGATATTCCGTTGAGGGATAGCCTGCGGACAACGAGTAATTACACGAAATCGATTCGTTCAATTGTTAACACGACAGTTAGGGGAATAGACTGCATTTTTGCATATAAATTATCATGTAAGTGGCCATTTGCTTGCAACCCTACCGTTTCTGCATAAGAAATCAAAGATAACTGAGAAATCTGAAATGGCCCATAAATCGACGACTTATTAAATCTGCAATTCACAAAATTATCAACAAAAGTGGTCTACAGAGCTCGTGAAATATTTGGCATAGAAAAGTATCAATCTGCGCGATTCTTACAAATGTAGCTTACCATTAGAGAGTGTAATTGTACCTGATAATTATTGAAGTGGAATACTTCGAGTCCTACAATCGAATCATTCACTGGTCGTCTGCGGATTGAGGACATCGGCTGCTTGAAGAGTGTAAAATAATTTGAAAAATGTGCAGACGCATTGAAAGTTAGGGGATACGCTTTTTAAGTTGGAATAACAATATTAAATAACTTCAGTGAAAATTTAAGTGAGTAAAGTAGTGTATTTAATGTTCACAGTATTTGCGTGGCGTTTCTATTAAACACCTAGTAGAAAATTTGATGTGGAAAGTATAAATCAAAGAAATTAATAATTTATTATTAACTATCATAAAATTGACCTCTTGCGCTGTAAATGAATTGGCAGAAGCCACTTTAGAAGGGACGTACATAGCACGTATTTCCAGCGCAAGATGTTAATTTGCTCAACATAAGTGGTACTATTTTATTACAACTTACATGTGTTGTACTAGTGACTCACTAATATAATATTAAAAGTATTTTTGCAACAAATTGGTATAAAAATGTGAGATTTGTTAGAGTGAAACTATATTTTCACAATTTAGTATTAACTTCAGAATATGGTCTTTATTATAATTGATTGAATAACATGATAACTAAAAGTTCAGTAGAATATATCTTGCCTTAATCTATTTTTAATATCTTTTTAACATCATTATTTTCTTCAATATCCACGAATGCATTTTTGTGTCGTATTATTATATGGTATGATAAATTAAAGAAGTCGTTTCACCGAAACTCTCAATATGTTCTTGATACAAAATAACTTGTTGCAAATAAAATAAAACAACAAATTTTGTCCTAAAAGAAACAATTGATTATTCTCAAACTATACATACCAGATAGCGAACAATTGGTAGCGATTATCTAATATCTAAAACTATCTCTGAATAGCTTTAAAAAAGAATAACTAAAAAAAGTGTGGAAGGAATAATTACAGTCGCTCTATATTTTGTACAAGTACTTGTTCGTTTACCCTTACAATGCACTTCTTTTATTAATTACACTTCCTCCTTAGGAACATCAATCTTCAACAACAACTACTTCACAATTATTGAACTGAGCACAAGACCATAGTGTAAGAGAACGATGTTCGCAGAACCTTAAAAAATGTAACAAATCATAAAAAGTAAATAAATCAATTGTATCAACTATTCAAATACTAACATTATAAATACTCTCTCTATATATATTCAGATTATCCACCTGAAATATCCTCGTTATGTTAACCATACGGAATATTTCAAATAAAGGTTATAGGATTTAAAGCAATTAATAATATAGTAATAGCAGTTTTTACGCCAAGTAGACGCGTCACGGAGGTACAAAGAGTACAAAAACTTTCGTTTTTTTAAATGAAATTACTTTTACTATTACTTTTCTTTAGACACGATGTCCATAGAATGGTACATTTTGGATAATTTATTTGAAATGTTTTCGCGTGCTGTTTAAAGACAGAGTTCGTGGAGCACACTGTATAAATGCAATAATAATAATAATAATAATCGAAACCCGTTTCCCCTAAAGATCTAGTAAAACAATTGTAATCGTAACTTGATTCTAAATGGAGAATGTTATTAAATATGCTTTCAAAAGTGACGTTATTCTTAAAACAATATTACACAAACTTGAGAGTGATTTAGATAAAGATCCATCTCAAAAAGAATTAAGAAATGGTAAAAATACTTACGGCACTAAAGCTTTCTAAATTCAATGAGTATAGCTTACAAGCCGTTAATTTCAGAGGCTCCATGCTTTTACATAACATTGTGATCAAAAGTTTTCTGCATTTAATTGACGATTGATACCATTTGCCATTCATCCTAAAAATATTATAGTGATTTTATGAGTATACCCTTAACCAATTTTTCACGATAATATGAAAGCGAAAATAAGTTTGTCTATAAAATAATGCTGATTTCAGTAATATACGAGAAGAATATCTACTTATTTTTCATAAGCTACGCAAAAGCCTATGTGTAACAATTTCCCGTAATGCCCGAATCGGAAAATTCTTATATATTTCATATTTAATAGGTTTCAAAAACATACGTAATATAAAATCAATCGGTGCTGAATTATTTTAAAAGATCGGATGAACGAATAAAAGATTCTTACGTATGATGAAAGATCCGTTCCGTGAAATCCGTAAATCGTTGGCCTGGCCAGCTTAGAAACAGGAGGTCAGATAACAAGGAAAACGTGATTGAAACGAATCTGAAAAACTTGGCTGTATCTTCCAAATTTATTATCGCCTAATCATAAGAGAAACAATCCATGAACCTACAAATTTCTTCGGTTTTAATTAATTACTTACAAATTTCGAAAAGAAAACCGACCTGGAACTGTGTGAAGCTCACACCGATCATGTTCAGTCCTACTTGAAACAAATAAGACGTGCTGGTTGCTTCCTGGAGCATGCTAGCAAACCTTCGATCGCATAAGTGAAATTCAAATGTTAGTGTTTCTTAAGACGAAGTGAGAGTTTTGTAAAGGTATTAATGTATCATATTGATTAATATAATAACTTCAACTTAATAGATTTCATTAGGCTTTACGTATGGATAAGAGCTTTAAGTAGTTAATAATACTGACTCAATTATGTGTTCGTGCAGGATCACGCACTCTCTGGCATTTTGATACCATCTGTCTTCACCCTCCGTAGGATATAGCTCTACATCCATACTATCGGTTTCCACAAAGTTCTCTAGTCTGACTCTATACAACCCAAATTCAGCAATTTAAGAAAATGTACTACTTGCGATGAAATGACATACACTGCCATTAAATTTCGGGAATTTTCTGAATTATGGGTATAAAAACTTGTGCATATAACACCATTCTTTATCTTTAAAAAGGGAATTCCAGGAATTATGTGCCGTGTTGACGGGGACAACGGCTGCAAATTATTTCGAGCAGTGTCATTTGGTAAATGTGCGTTAATTTAATGCAAGAAATTTGTCATAGTTTTATATCAAACATTACGTTAATATGTTACAAATATATTTTAGGAGACACAAATCAAAGGCTTAAGTGTAATTGATATCTTAAACTAATACAAAGTAAATATTATAATCGTGCTAGTAATTAAGAATTACAAAAGCAATAATAAATAATTACGCACACGAACTGACAAAAATATCGAAAAGAATATACATATATTGTTCATTAGATCAGACCACGGCAGCAACACATATTAAACCGTTTTTACACGCAAAGCTATTATAACGATTTTCCAAAAATCATTTCGATCTATCACAGTCGCATAGACAGAAGGGTTTTTAAAATTTGACAACTAGGGAATTACCTCAAAATTTCACAAAGACCGCATTCGTGTTGAACGTACGCAGCTATCATCGAGTTAAGGGCCACAACAATAGCAGCATATGCTATAGTACCAAAGTACGCGTGTATCAAAAGAGCATAATAGTATTTGTCCACGTCGACGAAATGTTCAACACGAAACGCAATCGGGCGATTGCCAGATATGTTATAGAGTCCTAAAGCGTCAGCTGCATTGAGCACCAATGGCATCGTTGCAAAAGGTGTTATAAATCCGAATAAAAAAGCTATTACGAATGCATTAGAAATTACACTGCAATTCTAATAAGATTGGTGAGATTAATAAATATCCTTTCCTCTTTCAACATTTATTATAAGTTCTCAAACATTTGTTAAAGATAATTTAAATTCCAACCAATAGAAACATATGGATGGTTCAGAAGCCAATCTGTTTAAGTCGATTAGCATTCAGACCGAGATAAATAAGGTTTTTACAAACTACTTGGAGAAAAAAATGACAATGTTAGTACCGCCATCTATTGCCTATGTATGAAAATAGTGACATAATTGATTTATCAACTAAAAGTTTTAACAATAAAGAGATTTTTGTGGCTATTAAACTCATGTTCCAGGAAAGTTGGACACCCACTGATCGACTTCTGAGCCGTCCACATATCACTCTGCGCTGAAGAAAATTGCAAGCTTTTCTATTAAATGTTAACACTTTACAGAATATTCTTATATTCTATTCAGAATGAGCCTCGTAATTGGGACTGTTCACATACCTATTACAATTAAATGTAGAAACAAATTTTACATAATACGATAAACTCCAATGCGTAAGTAAGTGTGTAAGTAAAATATTTGATGTCCAGAATTGTAGAGTAACCTTCGCTCAATCATACATAACATATATGTATATTAATGATAACTTCCAAATGTTTTACAAAAAAATGAGAACATAGCTTTACCTCCAAGAGCGAAAGTCATCTTTCTCCCTATCGCGTATTGCTCACAAAGAAGATCACACTCCTGTTTCACCGTAGTATAAATCTTCCAGTCTTCTTGCATTACATCCAATAAATGCTTCATCTGCGTAGTTGCATATAAACGTTATCGTTAAGATCAACATCAAGATCATGGTAGACATACCTGTGCGAAATTGTAAAAGAAATTGATATACTTAGAAAGACACATCAGACTAACGACAACAGGTGCGAAACCTTCCAGAAATGATTCGATATCGCCATAGTACATGGCTGCCATAATTCCTCCGCCCTATAAAACTCATACTGTTTTAACAAAATTCGCAGGACAATGAAATGTTTCAAAACGAAGAAAATAAACTCTCCGTGTAAAGCGTATGACAAATATTTATTTATAGCATTAAGCAACAGTAATATGATGATGCACGTAGAATGTAGTTTGACTTTGTCAGTTATGGAAACCAATTGCACTTTGTATGTTGACATTATAACAATTAACATATGTGACTAATATGCGGTTTTCATTCAATGATTGGAAAATGTTTAACTTTAATCGAAATTTAATAGCGAGAAGCAGACGTAGGCCCTGTTATACATCTTTCAGTTTTATTCAGTACTTTGAAGTATTTTTTTTTTATAATAAGCAAGTTTATGTTTATCTTGATAAAGAAAACTTATATAAATATTTATTCTAAATTCTTTAAGAGAGCGTGTAAAGTACGAGGGCAGTGTGAAAGGTTCTCGGCTTAACAATGAAAGAACTTTCTTTTTTGACGTGAAATATGTTTTATTTTCCAGTATAATCTCCATGTGTCAGGCCTACAACTTTTCAGACTGCCCTCGTACGTATTATCCATAACGAAGACCGCGTTGCGATATCCGCTTATTTATAATAATACAAAATTAATTTCCAATAATAGAATCGTTATAAAATTTTATAATCCTTCGATAAACTCAAGATATGACTTTCGATTTGAGTCTTCAATGTTAGAAAAGATGTGCAGACAAATTCGGCATTTCTATTTAAATCGAAATAATATTGTAGGATGCAAGGAACTTGTATATGAAGACCACTACGGGGCGATCTTACACCTTTGTATCGGTGATCGCTTGTAGAAAATATAAGCTGTAAAATTGTTTATACGAACGAAAATTAATGTTAAAATTCTTCGTTTCGCAATGTATTCTTCCCGTTGTCAGTGAATAGAGAAAATGTCTGAAAGGAATCATGCGTCGCAAATGCATCGTTTACTCAATATAACCTGTTGCTAATATTTCATACAAATGAGATCGTGCAAGTCACACACAGGAGGAGACAAGCGCTCCATACTACCATCCCGTCGCAACGTCTACAGATTATATATATTATATATATATATATATATATATATATATTATATATATACATATGTACGGCCGGATACGTACTGATAATGTCTCACTTCGTTTCGTCCCGCGTGTGACTTACGGACTCTCATTTGGCCCAAACTTTGTAACAATTTGTACCGAGTAAACTCCGAGTAAACTCCGAGTAAACTCAGAAGTTCCTTTAAGATTTTTTCCCCCGTACACTCGAAAGAATACGTAGAGGTGAAAACAATTTTCACATTAACTTCTATTGCTATAAACAAGTTGGCACGAGGGAACGAACAAAGGGGGCAACCATGATAGCCATGAATCAGGTGTGGGGCACAGGGGAAAGTTAAAAACGATTTTAACCCTTTGCGGACGAGTGTCGGCAAATAGCCGACCAAGTCTGTTCACCGTTGCGGACGCGAATGAAACAGCGGCTTGCGTACGTCTATCTTTCTGTGCGATAAAATACGCAATAGTATAGTATACTAAACAGCATCACGTTTTCTTTGAAAGGAAATTAAGGCTTTTCGGCGGTGAAGTCTCGTCTTTTGTCGATCTGAATTCCCCATATGGGATATTGGTCGAAAAAGAGCAAGCGGGGAGCAACAACCAATATAGCAAAGCCAAATATAATTATAAGTTACAATAAATATATGGGCGGGGTCGAAAAAGCAGGCCAGTATGTATACGGCTACATACTGTTTTATACGAAAGTCCCAAAAATGGTGGCGAAGATTATTTTTTTGGAGCTTGGAAAAAACAACAATAAATTCGTACCTGTTATATAAAATAAGCCAGCAGAAGCAGAATCAAAACAGAATGCCGCATTTAAAATTCGTACGTCGTTTAGGAGACCAATTAGATTTTCGTGACAGCCGTGTAAATTAAGCATATTTTCTTGGACTTTAACCACAAATTTTGTGGAATTTAAATAAAGTTTCAGGGTTCACAACGCAACTGTACAACGTGTTTACTTTCTCATCTGCGTGCTCCAATACCTCTTGTCCACATCGACGCTCGCCGCCGGCCGGCTCCGTCCGCAAAGTGTTAAAATTAGGATGCTTATGTTCAATACGCTAGTCCTAAGGGTATTAATGTATGGAATGGAACTATGGGGTTGGAAGAAAAGGATAGAAACAGAAACGATACAACTGAAGTATGTCAAGTGGGTGTTAGGATCAGATAGATGCACACAGAAACCGATAAAATTCGAAGAGGAAGTCGAGGAAATGGATGGGAGAGAATTATTAAAAGAATTCGTTAGTGAACGAGACGCAGATAGAGTGCAGGCAGCAACCAGGAAAGATTAGAGAGGAGTATCTAAAGAAAAACGGCGCTAGCCAATCGGGATTAGAAGAACTAAGAAGCAAAGAGCAAAATGTAGGGATGAGGACCAAGGAAAGGGACCATCAAATACAAGGGCAAACTGTAGGGATGAGGATGAAGGAAAGGGACCATCAAATCCAGGGGCAAGTGCAACACAGGGCAATAGAAGCAACTAACAATAAGGATCACAGTAGATATAAATAGATAAGGACGGGGATGCTGACTGAAGACCTGGCTAAAGAAGAAAAGGAAAGCAGCCAAAAGCTGTTAGCAAGGGCAAGGTGCAGAAATGCAGAGAGCTGGAATAGGTACTGGAAGGCAGACGATGAAAAGAGGTGAGGGCTGTGCGAGGGTGGTTTGGGAACATTGGAACACATGGTGCGGAGTTGTAGGGAACTGGAAAGAGGGAACGTAGATGTACAAGTAATGGCAGAAAGTAGTAGTTAGTGGCAGAAAAAGTGCAGAGGTGGTAAGATTGTTGTCAGGGTTTTGCCGGGGAAAGAATGAGTTGTACACGCACGTATTGAACTTATATTTATTGTACGTCTAGCAGAATATGGATTGAAAAAGAAACTACCGTCAGGACACAATGTGTCGTGTGTAACGCAAGACAAAAGATAACACAAAATCACACGAGGGCAGCAGGCCCATCAGCGCCGCGCTCGGCGCTGCGCGTGCACCATAGCAGAACGCAGATTGAGATTCTCACAATTGTTAAGGGAAGTGGGAAATTAAGTAAAAGTGAAAAAGAATGAATAGGGAGTGCAGGAGTGTGAATGAGTGTGAATGAGTGCGATAGAGAGAGAATAAAGTAAATTGATGTAATGTAAGATAGATATTAAGAGATGTAACGCAAGTCCCTTTTCATGGCTGTGAGACCGACAAGTAATACAAATTCTATTCTACTCTATATACAATTTCTTAACACCCTGTGCAAAAACAAATATATAACATATGATTAAAGAGTGACAGTTCTATTATTTTAACTCCCAGTTTCAATATATAAATAAATTTGTAATTGTTATGGCAGCATGTGAAATTATCTGTCAAGCAAATGATCGCAAATATTGGAAATAAATAATTATTATATGTGAAACAATTATAAGTCGTACACCAGGAAAACGAAAGACAAACCAAATAAAAAGAAATGGCTATAAATTAGGGCAAAGGTCGCAAGAAAAGCATCGCATAATAAAGAAGTCGCTAATGTGAAGTACAAAATGAAACAATTACGATCAATTGCGCGCATTTCACAATACAAATTTCTACCTGCAAAATCAATTGAGCGGAAATAATTGGAATGTAAACAATGCCCACCAAACACCTTTGCACCACAGTCTGATATGGCCACGTACATATCATAAACGTATAGTACTTGTTCAATCGCAAGTACTTGTACTGAGCACTATCCATTTCCATAACGTCAATGTTCTTTCAATGAGATCTGCCTAAAGACTGGCCTACAGACTTTCCTGTCGAACGACACTCCCTGTCGGCAGTAAAATTAAGTAAGGACTGTAATTAAAGAATGACGTTAGGTATTCCGTTTAGAAACCGACTTGCAGACAAGGAATTATTACACAAAATTGATTCTTTCAATCATTAACACGATAATTACAGGAAGTCGAAGCACGGCAAATAATTTGCCGAATCTATAGGCGGCATTTTGTAATATAAACTGTCACACACGTAGCAATTTTCTTGCTATCCTGCATAAGGAATCAAAGACAGAGCAAAACTGAAATGTCCCACGACTCGACGACTTATTAAAAGCTGCAATCCACAAAATTATACACAAAGTGGCCTACAGAACTTCGTGACATATTTTGCAGGACAAAGTATCGGTCTGCGTGATTCTTTGAAATAATATAGCTTGCAGCGTAATTTCGACTGCCAATTATTGGATATTGATTTGGAGCGCAAAAACTTTGAGCCCTGCAAACGAGACATTCACTGTTCGTCCGTCGAAAGAAGGAGTCGCCGTCGGTGCTTCGAGAGAGCAGAAGATTAGGAAAGTATAAAGTTCTAAAATGATAATCGAGAGGAAGACATTTCTGAAATTGTATAACATTAAATACTTCAGTGAAAGTTTAAGTGAGTAAACTAACTGTATTAAATATAAATAATGTTTGTTTGTTTGTTTTTTTTTAATTCAAATTCAAAAATATAGCGCGCCCCATGTTCATTAATAACACCGTTCAACACGGGTCTGATTTTGTAACCTTCAATAAGCGTTTCTTGCAGACTTTATTGCGCTGCATACGAATCTGCAATCCGTTTTTCTCCATACCGAACCATTTTTTTAAAAAATCGCAAATTTTCAACTCTGAAAGTGTTTTGTACTTCGCAGAAACGATATTAGCTTTCAAATGAAAATTTATATAACGAGATGAGAAAGTAGGCTAATCAAATGAATCTAAATAAAACGAATAGGCTTGTAAATATTGTGGCAATAGTATTTCGGATGACGAGGAACATTTTCTAAACCATTTTTGAAAAAAATCGCAAATTTTCAACTCTGAAAGTGTTTTGTACTATTATATATATATATATATATGATTTTATTCCTGAAACTTCAACGAATCGTTTGGCACCAAACGCAACTGAATAACTATTATATATATAGTTATTAGATTATAAATATTTAAATGTGTTTAATAATAAAATCAAAATAATAATAAAGGTTGATCGTTTAATTACAAATAAATGACAGGTCTGGAATAAAATTGATAAATAAGTAAATACTATTTTATTACACATTATACGTGCTATATATAAATTATTTTTGCACACTTTTGGTATACAGATATTAAATTTAGTACAGTAAAACTATATTTTAACAATTTAGTAGTAACTACAGTTTATTGTTCTTATTATAATTGATTAAATAACATGAAAACTAAAAGTTTATCTTACTATCTTCTGAATATTATACTTTTTGTATTTTTAATAATATTATTTTTATTAAATATTCGCGTGTGCACATTTATGTCATATTATTATATGACACGATAAAATAGAAGAACGCGTTTTATTCAAACTCTTAGTGTATTCTTTAGATAAAATAACTTGTTGCAAATAAACTATGAATAACATTTATTAATGTATTAAAATTCGAATGTGGGAATATTTGCTGGCAAATTAATAAATACATTGTGTGATTTAAGTAATATTTTATTTTCTCTCGAAAGACAAAACAATGTTTATAATTACTGAAGGGGAGTTGACAACTGCACTTCTTGAAAAATGCAGTGTGAGTATTAGGGAATGCATTTGTATTTTTTTCAGATTGAAAATACTTAACATATTTATTCTTTACGTATTACTTCTTACAACATCGATTTGTATTAAATTAATACACATAATAACGAGTTTAGATTTGTGAAATGAATATGGATCAAAATATTGACAATTGGCATAGTATTTGTGACAATGAATACACTGAAGAAGAGAAATTTTCTGTGTGTATCTTACAGAAAATAGTTTGAGCAATGCGAATACAATTTATATCATTATTTTGTTATTATACAAACGCATTATTCATTTTTAATGTTCGAGTCTAAATAAGCACGAAGTAATTGAAACGAATGATAATTAAATTCGATATACGTATTAAGTAACATGTTTATCGTAAAAATTTCCTAAATGCAAACTGTTGTTTTGCTTTAGATCCTTCAATTTAAACGGGCTGTAACTAATTTCGTTCAAACATGTAGCGTACATTTATGTAAAATCTACAATGTGTCTAATTGTAAATTGTAATAAATGTCGACAGGTTTGAAAATTGACTGGAATATTTTCATTAGTTTTCAAATTACAAACTTCGACCTAGACATCTCGTTCGATGAAATTTTTGCAATCCGAATGTAAAAATTAACGAGATGATTATTCTATAGTTCTTGCAATCTTCACAGTCTCTAATCGCATAAAATATTATTCTCATGTTTAAGAAAAACCTAATAATTATAGTGAACACACTATTAAATTACCGTACTGTGTTACTTTTCTAAAATAGTATTTCAATTTGAGTATACAGCTGCAGAATTTGAAGTATATGTATGTTTGTAATGCTCTCATGCTAGTTAAGTGAAACTGCTCGGTACATGTATCAACGTTAACATACGCCACATAAATATACTATGTATTGTATGCTATTTATATTTTTTAAGACACTTCTGAATGCAATTTTCGCGAATTGCAGAACATCGGTTGTGCACGCTTGCACACTGATTAATTCTCTACTACTGTGAAAAATCTCATACCTGAAAACGATTAAAATTGATTCCTTTGTTCCCATTTTAAACAACAAGTAAATCACTGACAAACTATCTTTCAAAAATATTTACTTGCAATAGATAAAGGACTAGTTTGTATATTAGTCTTCAACTTTATGAACACAAGCAACACTCGTAGAACATTATTTCCTTCACATATAATCATTTGATGAAGTAAATCAATGTTTGATAAGACGGAGATAGTAAACGCTATATCCTCCTATTCTTCTTTTCACCTATTGAAGGACTCCTTATTGTTTTTAACAGTTGACGAAATTAAATTATTTTAAATAATTACTTAAATCGTTGTCTAAAATCGATTGGTTCCCCAAGCTCTGTAAAGTTACTTGTAATAAATATTTTCTTAAAATAGGAGACACTAATTCTATACTTAAATATAATTCTAACAGATCAAGTTTCTATGAAAGGAAGATTTTGTTAACTTATTTAATTCGTACGACAAAATATGATCCAGAGAATGGTCCCATTGCAGGAGTAAAGTATTTTTATTTATACCCAAACGAACCAACCACTTCATATACTATAAACTAATTTCTGATACGATGTTTTGAAAAAATACAATATTTTGAAAAGGGAATCCGGGGTAAACAGGCTGACTGTAATCAAATGTATCCCCCCACTTAATTATATCAGATTCTGTAAGTAGCATTACGTATGTGTGAAGTTGTTTCGGAAATCATAAAATACTACCAGCAATGTTATTCAAATATAATACTAGATAGCCAAGACAGATTTCAAAATTATCTGGCACAAAACAAAATTTTCGACAAAATTACGATCCCCATATAACAATGTAAAATCTCGTATTTCGAAAATTCGTATTTATCAAATGCAACCATAATAAATGCAGCAAATAGTCGTGACGCATTTGCAACAATTTCATTGTATCCTGGACGATTACTTATATTCCATTGATATTACGACACATTCCTCTATCCTTTTCCATAAACGTATCCGGCGTCGTTTAAACAATTTTCAACCAAACACTCAGCAAAAAGAGAATGCATTAAACGATAATTGCTAGCAACTCGCCCCCCTTTACCAGCCAAACCCTATGGCACTACAGAGTCTCAAGTTCCAGAGTGCAACGGCGATCGTAGGCAAAGTATGTTTTGCCAGGAACGTTTAATTCGTTCAAAATGTTCTTTCGATGGTTTTGATCGGTATCCGTGACTAATCGAAAGCAAGAATGTCTACTTGTTGCGAGCGCTGCAAGTTGAATCGCACTTAATACGACGCATCGTTGAACAAACATGGTCAGTTCGTCGTAAAGGTTTTCGTGTTCCCGTATTAGGCGACGTTGCATCCGTTGTTTTGGTGGCGCGTTTTTCCACTTTTCGTCATGGTGAAGCCCGGACAGCACTGGTCCTGTTGCGACAACGATTGCACATTGTTGGCGTCGCTGTGAAACGACGCGTAGTACCCTTTGCTATTCTCGCAGTGATCACTCTTCTTTGGTTTCGTGGGTTCTATATTGATTGACGAGGCACCGTCCTCCCGGGACTCTTCGGATGACGAGCTAGAATTGGTGTTTGTGCTCACTTCCGGTTTCGAATGTATACCGACCGCTCGGTTCTCCGCGCGGGGCGACAGACTGTCCCTGTGCTGCCTGAAATGTTCCTCTGTGTCGCTTAGGAGGGAGTTGAACATCTCTGAGTTCCTGGTAATTACCGCTCCCATTGAGTTCGACCTACATTCTGCAAATATATTGTTTTTTTTCTGCTTATGAGAGTGATCGAGAGTTCTCCAGATTGGCATCATAGCACGATGTCCAATCGATATCTGTCGAGACACCTCGAGAAAGTGATCCACGTGTAGGTTGCCACGATATTTGAGTTACTTTTTTTCGATTCAACGGCAAAGCGAATTAAAGAAGAAGTGATTATGGCTGTTCTCGAACAGCGGTGCGCGTATCTTCGCAGAAACGATATTAGCTTTCAAATGAAAATTTATATAACGAGATGAGAAAGTAGGCTAATCAAATGAATCTAAATAAAACGAATAGGCTTGTAAATATTGTGGCAATAGTATTTCGGATGACGAGGAACATTTTCTGAACCTATTATTTGGAAAAGTTTGGCCGCGGGCTGATTACACTTATAGTCGTAACCAAGGGGTACAATGTGAAACAAACTTTGTAGACCATTAGCTCATTAGTTTCGAACGGAGTACGAGTGACCATAGCTAACAGTATAAAAGTGTTTATACTTTTCCAAAAATAAACAGGCAAAAGTACAATTTCGTTGGTGTAGCATATGTTTAATCTCTATCATTTGATATCTGAGTCATTTAATTAGTATCGCAAGTGCATACAAATACTGACTATATACTATGAATACGTTCCTCTGTTGGTAAGCATTGCAATAGTAGCATGCAAAATTCGGGCATATTTCATTTACTTCTCATCAGCCCGATGGTGCCGTTCAAAAGGCAAAGCGAGCTGATCGATATATGACTCCACAAAAAAAGGCATAAATTGTTTGCTTTAAATCATAGTAGTAAATATAGTAACATTAGATGAGTAAGTGATATAGTCGGATTGAAATGTTATTATACATAAGTTTTAACGTATTTATAGCAAAGGTAATATTTTAGTCCTAACAGAAAATTATCTTTGGTTTTTTTTCATCTTGCCAATAACAGTAATCTCCTATCCGAAAGAAGTTAAAGATTAACTCACTCATTTTGCCATCGTAAATTCAAACTTGTGCAAATGAAATAAATAGTACATTTCACATATACAAATTCGATAATATTGCATCCTTGTAACATATACAATGATTCATTTTAAATACAAAAGACACATGGATAAGATAATTGTCACGTCAAAGATATTGGCAATCTAAAATGATGGTTTAACTCGTCTCCTCCACTTAAGGAGCTAGTTTCTTGTCTTTTATCAATTTCTTATTACTTCTTACTAATCACAAATTCACTTACCCCTGCTGTCGCTGCTCTTCGTTGGTGAATTCGCCACTGATCTACGAGCAACATCTTGAAATGTGATAGGGGAGTAAATTCTTCTTTCTTCGGGGAGAAACGACGTATCTGGAGGTGTTGGCGAAGTTATCTTCGAACCTCTTCTAGAAGCCGTGTCCAAGCAATTTTGGTTGTCGAACATAGTCGCTGGCGTGATTCCGACGGCTGTGCCGGTTGAAACTCTCTTTTCAGTGTTTCTCGTGTGCCATTGGAGTGGCTCCTGAATAGTAATGCCCCTCGTCGACGAGGATCTGTGCTCCCTTTTCTCTAACCAATAAGTTTTCATCGTACCTAAAATGGAAATAATTTTCAATTGCCTACTTTGCTTGGCGTTGTGTAAAAACAACTTCAAATTTCTTTAACCATAGAATGAAATGGGAAATATCAATATCGTTGCACGCATTCCATGCACGTTAAATTATTTCTTTTCGTGGATTTGATAATTGTAGCAAATAGTATTAAAGCGCGTAGTACTGGTTTCGTAAAGTTATATTAATTTAATATTGATCAGGCGTCAATTATTATTAGTATTACGATTCAAATAACAGTAACTTTAGACTTAGGAATTATCTTTTAAAATTCGAAAAATTAGTAAAACCAATGTATAATGTTTTATATTTAAAAACTTATCATTCATATAAGCGTTTGGATCCCTTACCTTTACCCTTCACTTCTATTTCCCCTCGTTCCTTGACTTTATACGAAGGAGACAATAACTCTCGTGTGGATTCTGATATGTGTATCTGCATCGCCTGGCTGGTTGCCTCCATACGAGACGCAGTGTTCACCGAATCACCGAATAAACAGTATCGTGGCATTTTTAAGCCCACTATACCAGCAACCACGGCACCACTATGAATTCCAATTCGTATTTGAAGGTGAAGTCCTTAATTAAATAATATAAAATATATCCGGGATTTCGAAAACATAAAGTTCATTTAAATTAAAATTACTTCTAATGCGGAACAATTGACACATTTAGTGGCACTTACTATCATATGGTTCATGACCATTGAAGAAATTCCGACTTCACAAAATTGTATACTCGGAATAGAATTATTTGACTATCTCAGTATTGCACGACTATTTCAAACAATGTTACTACACCAGAGTTCACAAGCGGCAGGTAAAATTTGCGATAAACTACATCGATCATTAACAATGACAATTGTAGATACAAATGTTCATTAATCCCTAATACGTTTGACAAAAGTCTTCTCTAATTAACTCCCTTCGCTTCCAAATTCGCTAAAGTACGATTCTAAATTTAATAATTGTGCCCGACCAAAGTGACGGAAGTACAGAAATGAATAGCAGCAATGCTTCGTAACAACCCTACCTGTGGAACGATCTTTAAGATCTGTAATAGCCTCAACCATATCGAGTGCCATATCGCAAACACGATCTGCATGATCATTTTCCTTCACTGGTGCACCAGATACTACCATATAAGCGTCCCCAATTGTCTCAACCTGGCAAGACAAGCACAAGAATTAAATACAGTAAGAAAAGTGAGGCCTGTAATTTATGTATATCCTAGAAGAGAATTATCAGATTGCGTGTCGTAAAAATACCAAACAAAAACAGTGTCAAGAAAACGTGTCTTTCATTTTACAAAAATAATTATGTTTTGCTTGTAAAACAAAGGCAAGAGAATGGTTTTGAGGATGAATAAATGCTAACTCTTACTACCTAAGAATACCTTATACACCCGGTTCCTTTCTGTCAGCGTGTCGAAAAGGGAGTACATCGCGTTTAACATAGACACCACCTCCATCGGTGTGATTCTGCTACAAATCTCTGTAAACGTCACTACGTCCGAGAATAAAATGGAAACGCTGTCGAACATCTGAAATTAATCGGGTTAATGGAATAAAACACCTATAGAAGTATGAAAATGGTATAATAAAACGTTTATATTCATGCTGGAATTTAATAGAAAATACCTGTTGGGTCTTATTGTTAATTATTCTCAAGGGAATACCTTGACGACAAAATGCCGAAATTCATGTCGCTTTTTCTTTCAAGCAATAAAAGCAGTTGCAACCAAATCTACTAGTAGTGCCAAATGGATCGAATATACGTAGTTTTTGTTTTGATGCTTTCAGGCGAAGAAGTGACATAATGAGTAAATAAATGATTGAAAAACTTATTAGCGATCTTCTTCTAGCTCTCCATATAAGGGGACCTCCACGTCATTTTCCGAATTCCTACTTTCAGTACGCTAAGTAACTTTGTAGGAATCACCGTGAAAAGTTTGATTGCAATTTACTTTTCTGCATTCTCAGTAGAAGCGATTTCACGGGAGTAATCAAATTTAATTTGCATCTAATTTGCAAAATTAAAATTAATGCGCTTCTAAAGCTAAGAAGTGAACAAATTATTGTACTAAATTGTTCGGGGACACTTGCCAATTTTCGAAATTGACTCGAATTTACTTCAAAGTTGCCCAAAATTGATTGATAATGGATTTTCTTAAATCAAATCAAAAGTGTGACATGACTTACCTCGCACGTATCTATCGGACTTTCACCGTTCCTCAAACGATCCGCCACCTGTTTAGGTATCATCTGATAAAGCAACTCATCAGTGCGTTTCATCTCTTCGTCCAACTTTCGCATGGACTCCTCCAGCTTTTTGCTTTTCAGTTGCTCCTGGTCCAAAGCTAATTTCAGTTCCACCGATTGCTGCGTGCCAGCCAGCATCAAATCTCTGCCATCATAAACGATTCATTCTTGTGGATTTTATTTAAAGTTATGGTTACGCAAAAGCAGTTTCAAGAAGAAGAAAAATGTACGAATGAAGGAAACCAGAAAAAATAAGGAAACGAAGAAAGGAGGACAACAAACGGAATTATAAAACACAAAGTATAGGATCACGATAACATGATTCCACAAGTTTTTTTCCGTTTCCCCTTATGTAACGTGCACAGGCGAATTCATCGCGTAGACTGTTTCGATAATGCATTTTGTCTATTGTTTTATAAATAGCCATGTAGGTATTAAATGTTCAGAAACCTTGCCGAATTAAAAGTAAAATTTCAAGCGGACTAGTTATTTGAACATTAAATCTTCCATCCTTCTGGGCATGGATATTAATATTGCACTTCTACTGCGTGCAACGTGAAGGAAAGTGGAGGAAAAAGTTAGAATTGATTAGGGTAGAATATGTATCGTAATGTAATTAAACAGATGAACTATATAGTGTTACCTGCTAAAGTCATGCATAGACAAATCATTTATATAGAGCCCGGTTGCAATTAGAGCATTCAGGTCTGGCATAACTGGAGTACCAAGGTACATCATCATTTTCCAATTATCCATGTATATCATTTGACCTAAGAAACACGGGTAATATTTAGATTCCAGAAACAGACGTCTGATACTTATTTAGTCAAATTAGCTAAACGGACCACTTAATAAATAAAATTAATTCATTTGCGTAGGCATTCTATTGTATGCCCTTTATAAGGAAAATATATGTCGCTCAAATGATTTATTACAATTATCATAAAACATTTCATTAATGAAAGGTATACTCGAACGAAAGTTCGAAACTATATTTGTACTAAATAAGCCGCACATTTATAACAGATGTTTTAAAGCTGAAACGTATGATAAAGTTTGTGATTAAGTTCAACGTTTGTTTTACTATTCTATGCACTGTTGATAGTGCGCATGAGTAATTACGAAAATATGTTATATCATTTATAAGCCATATACCAGTGAGCATGGTATATGTATAATACATATGTATAATACAGCCTGAGATATTTAAAGAAAAGGAAACAGCAAAATTAAAACAATTAGGAAAAATATTCTATAAAACGTCACATTCTTACAAATTATTACAAAACCAATTTATAACGGGGCAATAAAAATGTGTCTGGTTCAAGTTCTTTCGTTTTTCATGGGTAACAGTCTCTTCGTGTGTTACAATTTCAATAAGTAGGTACATCCACGCGATATCATTGAGGAGCATTGAAACATGGTTCAATTTAGATAAAACATAAAGTTAAAAGTCGTCCTCGAAATAACGCATACATATAATTACGTCAATAGAAGGAAATTATTTTTTTAAAAGACTAAGATACTATATCAAAATATTCGTGTACTTCAGAATACAACTAAAATTCCGGTCTATCCGAATTAAATGTTCTTGTTTCACAACAAAAATCACCTCGTATAAGCTTCAAATTGGACACATTATTTAATAAAATTGGAGAGATGGAAAAACATACCTTTCAGTCTCAATGTTCTATCGTCTACCGAGTCGAGCGCATCGCTTAATAAAATTTCATTTCTATGTCGATCTGATGGACGCTCTGTAAGAATTGGTTCCACAGTAACAAGTTCGAAAATATTATTTGTTCGATTTAAAATCTGTAGAAAAAATAGCAAAGCCATATAAATTAGGCCCATTATTGATAAGAAGATACAATATCATAGAAAAGTGGGACACGTTTAAATGTACTTACTGAGTGAAATTTAAATGCAATGAGTGGTCTAACCAGGTCGAAAAAGTGCGTTATCTTTTTACCAACAAGGTCAGGTAATATTACCATCAACGAATTTCCGATACTTTTTACAATCATGTCCGATCTGTAAACAAAAATGTCGTTGCAAACGTTCCATGAAAATTGATCAAATGGAAAGCAAATCGTATTGAGAATGAAAATTTATAACAATTTGAAATAAAAATGCAACGAAAAGCAGTCTATTTTTTTATTACATATTCCTGTCACAATATTCATCGTAATGAAAATTTTTCCAAGCGCACTTGTTAGACAATATAAATGTCTAATTAAATAAATCAGAAGAAGAAGTAACTAAATAAGAAATTAATAATTATAAGATATATACGTATTATATTTTTTATTCTGCTATTATAATTGTATTAAGTACAATTATTTAGAAATTAGAAATTACGACTTTCCGTGGATAATATTAATAAAGCAGTAATAGAGTTAACTACAAAAAACGTTATTACAAGTATAACACTGATGTACATTATGTATATCAGATTGAACGTTTTCCGCATTTATGCACTGAAGCTAAAAGAAAAACACTGTTGATGCAATTGATACACACATGTATATTCAAATCGCTTTGAACTCACCCAAAAACAATACAAAACGGGAATATCTCGAATAAGACGGAGGCTCCTATCGGCAAATGTTTCTCCTCGCGTGTCATTGCCAATGAGGCTTGAGTGAAAGCTCTGTTATCAAAGGTGAGTTGGAAAGTGACGTGTACTGTATCGAAAAGGACTTCCTCGCGCACTAATTCAATCTGTAATTCCTTGTGATAAAAATGACGGGCCACCTCCCTTATCTGGCCCATCGTGTAATAAACAAATCCACGCCGTTTGCTTCTGTAATGGAGGGTCAAGCCTGCAATAGTAAAATGAGTGCGAGTTTTAAACAATAAAATTCCATCGTTAGTTGACGTTACTTCGAATATCCAGCCAATCTTCTACGTGCTAAACAAAAATGAAACCCTCGAAGTTCGTAGAAAGATGTTCAGGAAAAGTCAGCTTCTAAGTTCGAACAAATGCATCAGGGTTTTTTGTGCTTCGGATTTTTTATAGCACTTTCATGTATTTTTGGAAGATTAGTTCTATCCTGGCCAGCGAGGACGAATACTATTATTCCCAGTTTTAATATTATAATTCGTCTTGACCGTCCTGAATAGCTCCGATATTAATGATAGTGTAATGGAACATTTTAGAATAGTATTAAAAAATAGATAAAAACACATAATATTTTACCGCTATTTCTCCAAAGGAATGTTAAATGATGATACAATGAATCATAACCCTCAACTAGCGGATCGCAAGAAAATTATTAACCAATTAATATTATAAAATATTTGTACCATTATAAATGGAAACATTCGATTATTAATCTTGTTTTTTCTACCATATCCCAATATGGTCTGTTGAAACGGGCACTAAAAATGTATTATTCTAATTATTCTAAATGTATCATTCACTTATTCAGTAAATTTGTTAATATCTGCAACGGATCAATTCAATTTACATTGTTTCAAGTGGGAGAACTTAATTGGAAGATCGAACCGTCTCTTGGAACTGATTGTGTTCGAACTTCGAGGGTCCACTGTGTATTTGTAATGTTTCAGTTCCTCCTCGTTTCTTCAATGGAAACAGATATGAGAATACTAGGTACTAATAATTGTAATTAAAAAGCGAAGAAAATTGTAAGTATTTGATTGTACTTTACCTTGTCGTGTCTCGTTTTCGCAAATAAACGAAGGAGCTCTCATCCTAGGGTAGGAAAATTTCAGATATTCGTGCAAATTGTCCAATCCATTAAGGAAATCTCTTACGTGACGTCCAAGTACTGAAAGCACACGATCATAACCGTACTGGCCAACGAATCCTACGAAGTGTACACCCATCTGATCGAAAAACTCTTTTTCCGTTATGCCAAGTACCTGTGGTTTGAGTGAAAAATGTATTCGGTTGAATAACGTGATATTTATAAATAATAGAAGTACAGTGGGACAAAGTAGAGTGAAAGTAATATTTCGATCAACGAAAACAGTTCAAGAATCCCGAATTCTTCCAATTAAGCAACCTATACTGTATAAGGTTACAGAATAGAATCCCTGCATGTGAATATGTAAGTGTCTGTAATGTATATGCATATCTACAATTCATAAAACATTCAATGGCAGAACTAGTATTTGGTATTTTATAAGTAATCGCAACATAATCCTCCTGCGATAATTGTTATTTAAATTCCTACATAATTATCCTACATAATTTCGTATCACCTCTCAAAAATAACATAACATTAACATTCATGAATAACCGATTAATTTATGGCGAACAGGCGCCTTACTTAATATTTATTCATAATTTCCTACGCGATTTAAGAATCATTTAAATGTAAATACATAATACAAAAAAAGTATTTTATCTGTCAAATTCAATCCACCAATCGATTATACACGCGGCATAATTGACTTTAATAGTGTGATTCCCATGTGAATAAGTGGAACATTTACAGCTGCGGACACAAACTTCCGAATGACAGTGTTTTTAGTATATTAATTATCGTGTAAAGTACCTCGATTTTTTGGGGGGTTGTTAAATAACATCTCAACTTTATTTTAGTATTTCTTTTATTATCGAAAATTACGAAATTGCGGAGTTATACAACATCGTCTACGGTCGGGTTTGGTGAAACCCTGTCAAATGCTGCCCAGCAGATCTCCAAAACTGTTCATTCGATCAACGTGGAATTTTAAAACATTATTCCACAATTATCTATAAAGTATCACCTGAGTGCGATTTTTTAATTAAATTTTGTAAAAGACGCCAACGCCGGCTATTTGAAGTTAAAACTTTGACTTTTGAAGAGAAAAATGAGCTTTGAATGTTCATAACAATTGAACGATTTGAAATATCCAAAAAATTTACGTTCCTTTGTAAAGAATTATAATTTATAAAAATTTAAAGTTTGTCGGATGGACAGTTTCGGAGATCCACTGGAAACCACGTCCAAAAACATGGTTCCGAGAAAAAGGGATTTGATGATACCAATTATTGATATTAATGTACTTGACAATAATTGGTTACTGTCACAAATACTTTGAATCGTTCCAAATCATTCATCACGCCATATTTGGCTCACATACGTACAAGTTAAACATAAGATTTTAAACATACTTGTTAGAATACATTTTTAGGATACATTATTTTTTGTCCATTTTATACACTCCTGAATATGGAAGGGAAGCAAGTGATGCAATATATAGGCAATTATAGGCAATTGATGCTTTTCTTTTACCAGAAGTTGTTGGAGCTTGGTTGGGATCTGCAACCTCAGATTTTCACTTATTTAGGTCCTTGCAATATTCCCTCAATGCCAAAAACTTGATTAATACCAAACTCTTTGGGCAATATAAAAAATCATATCGGAAAGTTTTTCAAGTTTTTCGGCGAAAATACGAAAAATAATGTATCCTTATCAAACTTTTCTCTAAATATGCCTGAAGCATCACCTTTTAGAACATTTACACACGTAATGTTTTCAGTCATTCTGATGTATTCGACCTGTCCTAATTCCACCTTCCGAAAAACGGCACGAACTTTCCGGTCAACCCAATAGATCAAGCACGAAAAACTTTATGGTTCGAAAACTTTTATCCGCAGCTGTATAGTAGCCGTAATTAATTAATCATTCATTTTACGACAAAAGTAGACGAGATGGTATATTTCAACGCCCTGACAAATACTGCGTACAAAATTATGTTGTATCTTACGTAGTTCCTACCTGTATAGCCTTCTTCGCTAATCGTGGTATAAGGTTCTCAGGATAAACCTGATGAACACTGAAACTAGGTTGATCCACGGCCGCTTGTCGTCGAATCTCTTCCCATCTATCCTCCCCGTACACCTGCCGTATGTACTCGGACATATTTTCCAAAATTAGGCCGTACATTTTTGCCAATTTTCCCTCTCTTCCTAGAGAAAAACAGGTCGATACAAATATACTTGATCGAACGTTTCAAAATTAATGGACAAAGATATTATATCAACGCTATTGGCCAACGTTTGGGACCAGTTTGAGGCACTTCAAACCAAACACGAAATTTTCTGAAATATATTTAATTGCGTATAAAATTATTTACTACTAGCCCCTATAACATTAATGTTTAATTAATGAATCGTTATCTGGACATAAACTAGTCATAAAAACTATAGAAATATGAAGTCTGCAACTTTTGGCTGCTAGCGTACATTCGTCTATTCAGCTGAATTAAAAAATTAACAATGAGATGTGGATATATTTATCGTAACAGCTTAATCATTAAGTAATAATATACTTCTTTTTTGGTCTTTGCCTGTACAATGGGAGTAAAGACATTGAACTCGGTCAAATATCTGCAATAAAATATTTGATTTGCAAATATATTTTGTTACTGTAGGATTGTATCATTTAAAAGTTATCTGTGCATGCCGTCAATTTATAAAATTGATTGTATTATACGTTTCTACTTCTGGTACAAGATAGCTATTATATTAAATGTCTCGCCCCTTTGTTTTTTGTTGTTGTTCATTTCATTGTTCCGTTTTATATTTCAAGGCCATTGAGGTTTTAGGAAACGGAGAAATATTTATTACTGGTAAAGCAAAAAAACGATTATCCTTCAATTACGGCGTACACACGTCATGATATAGGTAATACACGTAGGTTTATAAGTACTCCGTGCTTCTTTAAATATCATTTCTGTTGCAACTAAACAAATTCGCGAAAGAAACAAATCGCTTTGTGAGTATAGACAAATTGGCACAATATCTTATTCACTATTTCGTCTTGTTTTATAAAGTATCTAATGTTGTTAAGCACTTTTTTCTAAGGGTTTTTCGCCTTCGTTCTATTTTTCTGTTTTGCAGAGAATTATATGATAATACGAAAGTAAAGGTAGGCATTATTATTTTTCATTGAACATTATTATAATTACTCAAATTTTAGTGCGCACAGTTGATAAATACATTAATCACTCTTTTAACTTATTCGTTAGAAAGAGAATAGATGAAATTGATAAATGAGCCCAATGATTTTTAGGATTTATTAAGTCTATGAGATGACTCGCATGCTTGCAAATTTGTGTTTATAAGTTCAAACTGCAAAATGGAGATCTCGAATTTCAAAAGATTAGTCAAAGTGTTGGGTGTAGTGACGGTATAGTGTCGAATAATTTCCCTGCTCAATATCTATGGATTGTACAATACAGTGCTTAAAAATATTGTGAGTAAAATTTTTCATTTCAAAACGAAGTCGTCTCTGCGAAGGGACCACGTAGAATTTATGACCAAGAGCTCGCAATATTTCACCACTATACATCTGTATAACGATTCAGCATGGAATTAGTATGAAATTCTTGTCAGATATGAGTACAGTGCATTTGATTTATTTTCAATGCGTTTTACATTTCAAATATTTCGAATTAATCTTCTGAATATAGTTGGTGCATTGAATACAGAAGAAAGCAAAAATGCAAGAAGCTGGAAGTACACAGTACCAGAAATGGTGAAAATAATCTTCTTTATTCCATACTTTGTTATAAAACAATTTATTTTAACACCCCAAGAGCATATTATTAACCTAGAAAGTGCCGGGAGAAATATTAAAAGACACTTTTTTTCAAAACTGAATTCACCCCATATTTTTGTACTTGTATTTATTTAATAGTTGACAATCGTGTTTCAAAATTAATAAAATACTCGGAATACTAAGAGAACAGAATACTAATTGAGTGGTAAATCAAATATATGTACAAGTGTGTACAATTAACGACCGAGGGCAGGTGCAAATTTCAATAAAGTATCTAACTTGAACTACTAGTACTACTGCTTTATTATTACGGTCTAAATTATAGAACAATATTCAATGCAACAATGTGTAAATCAAATTAATTTTCACGTTCTTTAATGGTAACGTTAACCAGCAAACTAACATAGTGCAAGACAATAATTAGTTCAAAGATAACTTTTTAATAACAGGTAAAAAAGGGTTCACTTGCAAAATTATTTTCTAATTCTAAAACTAATTCTTCTTTGCATTTGTAAATTTGAAAATGAATTCAAACACTGAAATCGATAAATTCACAAATTGCCATAAATAAAATTAGTCTGTCTAAAAGTTGAGATTCGCTTTCAGTATCCCTAAAAAAGTATCCCACAATAAAAAACTTCTATAACCCATTGTACGAATAAAATGAATTTCGAAGGTACATAAAAAATCAAATTAATTTTATTTGACAACGGCTAAGTTCACCAAATACATTACTTATAAAGGCATATTACTCGAAACTAACACATTACAGAACAAAATCATTAAGCTCAGAAGTAACACAAATCGCTCCCATGCAACATTTCGGAACCAAGAAAAGAATATGGATTTCCAAAAATTCATAATAATCATATTTCCATCAAATATGCCTATACGGGCTTGTCTCTTCTCTTTTATCATTCGCTGGACGCATTTGAAATGCAAATAACATACTTAAGACGTTTTTCCCAAAGTAATCCAACGACAAGAGCCCCGAAGGTGCGGCATTAAAATGAACCTCCCCGTTCGGTGCTTATTTGCAGTCGTATTTCCAACAATTTCCAAGGCCCCCAAAATTTCCCCTACACGACGCATTAACAATCGCATACATACATAACTCTACGGCATACAGAGGCAACTATTATCACGATTTATTCACATTCGTGCAGACTTGGTGGCATTGCGAGGCGAAGCCTTTTTAGCATAACCGACGAAAATAACCCAAGATCAAGGAGTTCGCATAGAACTATCTTTCCCGAGCGATACACGGCCGATTTTGACCGCTTTCGGATGCTCCTCGCGTTTTTCGATTATGATGATCACTGACCCCGCGCACCAAAAGGACGAGGTCTGGCCGACGGTTTTGCTTGAATTAAAATCAAGCGTCCATATAAGTAAGAGCCTGGTTATTATTAGATCGTTCACAATTTCGCTCACGTATGCACCTTCACCGATGGATATACGCGGCTAGATTCGACCGCGGATGAAAAACGTGAGTCCACCTCCTTTATACGCGTGTGTCCATCCGTTGGTTTTCCGCAATCAGTTTTGATCGTTTATTTTTCGTCGTCGACGTGTTCGCGACGTGCGAAGGAATGTTGTTAGTTGCGAAAATAGAGTAGTCATTAGATTAGTGATTGTATATACAAGAACCACCCAGAAAGCAGAGAACAAGTAGAGGTAAATTTGATATATTCCGAAATAGGTATTGCCCTTGATAATTGTCCCGTTTATTAGTAGCAGGGGAATCATTTTGAACTGTCGGTATTAACAATGGATTTTCGGATAGATTATTTATCATTCGATGTTGTTACAAAAGGTTGCTCATCTCACGATGGTAAATTATTGATGTTATTTATTTAATTTGTGAAAAGGTAAGAACAACGTACAGACATTGGTATTGAAATTATAGAAAGTGGTGTTGAGCAGTTTGGCTTGTTGAGCGGCTCGTCTTCCTATGAGTATACATAGCTGTGTATAGTTATACGATTTATTATATAGTGTAATTGGTTCACTGAAAGTTTCGAAATGTAAAATTTAATTTCGCCGACTTTTGGAAATCGAGACCATCAAAAGAAAACTAACAGACGAAAAAATAATTTTCGAAACTAAATCGATGTAAATAAATTTTCCTACATAAAATATTATTATTTTTCAGTACTCACAATCGAAATATAAAAAAAATATTCAAAATTAAAGCTTACAAGCAATACTATAGCAGCTTCAATTATTTACAAATTATTCAATATGAAAAAATGCTTTTTAATAATGGAATTAATTAATGGCCATTTATTGTTCAAATTGCAATTTAAAATACTGTGGCAATCCAAATGCTTCAGAATACCACGCCACCATCTAAACTCTGCAGTAACTCACAATAATTTCAATTCATTTCATACAACTATCTCCATGGGAATAGCCATCAAATATTATTCTCTTTTATTTAATTATTTCCGACGACAAATATCCTAGGAAGATCATCAAGTCCACCGTTTAGGTAACTATACGAATCTTTATTCTAATTTTAAGTAACTCAATTATGCTCTCCCTTATACCCTTTCCAATCGTACAATTAGAGCATTAATTCTTGATAAAGTAGTACCGTCCTTGACTCCTTAGTTCAAACCATCGTTAGTCAGACTAACTACTTTCACCCGAAATCTTTTCTTAATTTTTCACTACAAGATCCCAGATTTGTTACCCTAAATACATTCACAAACGACGTTCAAAATCTATAACGACTACTGAGATTTCTTACGGTTGTTCGCGAAACGATCACAGTTCCTCGATCGATCAGGAAACGGACCGCCGAGCCATTGAAGAAAATTAATCGGAAGAATCGGTATACGAGAAACGGCACCGCCGTCGCGGAGCAAACTGACCAAGAACGGGAATACAATTGTTGCACTCACGTTTCATGTATTCCCGGATATGATTACAGTATCGCCGCAATGCTAAACGGTATCACTTGAGTTTCATAATACTGTCGATGCCCGCGTCCCTTTCACCCTTTCGGCCTATCCTCCTCTGTTTCACGATCAAATTCTAACGATCAGTAGAAGCACACATATCTCGCAGCCGCATCTGCAACTTCTATTTATATGATCGACTAGCGGAGGACCGTGGAGTCACTAGAAAAATATCCTGAAATAAACACCCTCCCGATTAATGATTTTGCGCTAACGAGCAGTGGTGTGAACCCGACTCAGATCGGCTACACTTCTACGTGAAACTTACGATAATTTCGAGGGCTGGTTGTATACAACAGGAATGCGTGGATTATTCGTCAGGTGTAAGTTAATTCGACGATTATTTGCAAAAGATACGGACACTTTTGAATAATTTCACCGGCGAGGATGATTCGATACGATCCCCCACGAACTGGTTTTGATAATCGTTTAGAAGAAGGTCAGTGGGACTAATAACGTATTAATACAACGAAAGGATTTTACGGTTCTGCGAATCTTCTAATTATTACTCACGATTAATTTGCATTAGTCGGATATGCTTACTTTATGTGGTTCCTTTTTTCGGGTACTCGAACATTTGTGAAATGTACTTTATAGTCATATCTGTGGGAAGTGTATTGTAGACAAATTTCATAATGAAATAAGGACATTAGTCAATGTTTCTTTTTTAAATAGTCGCGATATCAATGTACATAAATAATTTGTGGAGAGTTCAGGAAATTGAACGCATTGAATTTTACCGATCGCGACTATTAATACGTAAGTTACTGATATTTCATTTTTGATTAGCCGTTATTTAAGAAAAACATATTTCCATCCAGTAATTACTATGTGCTATGTTTAGTTTTAGTTTCGAAATGAATATGTCGATTATTTATTAAAAGTACACGATAAAGTCATCTTGAAAAATTGAAATATGAACCAAGGAATTAAAATATTAATCGTAATAACAAAAAGGTTATAATAGTACTATAAAAATGTAACTAATCGTGCAGAACGAAGGAGTGGCCAGTAAGAATAACATGGTAAACAAATTAAAGAAACAATTATAAAAATAATTCTTATAAGAGACGAGAAGTAAGTTAAAAATCTACAGCAATTTCACTGTAATGCTGAACGCAATTTGTGGGGATCAAAACTTTAGTAGCGATTTCAATGTAACGACTTCCATCGTTGATCGACTTGTCTTGCGAGACTGTACGGATTATCTCCTTGTACCGATGTCCGTGTAGTAAAAATTCTGGACTCGCTGCGAGAAAAATTGTACGATATAATAATTTTACACAGAATTAGTTCAACTATTATGTATATACATATCCACCTTTATATTGCAGCAAGTCATTCGAGATTTATATTTTTTTTAGTTCACAATATCTGTATCATGTTACGTGGCGGTTCTTGACATAAACTTATTTTGAACTACAGTTCGATTAGATTTGTTTGCATTGTCAAATAATGAAGCTGAAGCTTCTATGCCTAAAAATATTTCTCAATATGTCTGTGCAGAATTTCAGTAGATGATGCTATTTTTAATAGTATAAGGTAATTATTTATAATAGTTTTGTAAAAACTGAAAATAATATGAACAATGGTTAACTGTGTCTGCAGTTGTTAAAAACCAGCGGAGGCAAAAAAAGTTGGAGCATCCGAATTGAACAAGGAAAATCATTCCAAGATTCTTAAACAGAGTAACGAAATTTTATTTTTGGCATTTTGTCTTTGAAAAGATATTTTTCCGCGTTGGGTAGATTACAGGGACTGGCCACGGAAACTTTGTTTGCTTTTTACCACACGATTCAATCAAACGACAATGCTGTAGCAATTAATGTAAACAAAATCATAGAGCTAAATTGATTACTAACCGTAAGAATCTTTTTCGTTAATTCGCAGGCACATGGTGAATTAAGTAAATTTGGAATTCTAAGATCCGAAATTGAGCCAGGAGTATTTTTTTTTCTCGTACATTAGCGTATCCTTCGAACAATTTGCATACAAGTGCAAGTACAAATCATTGTAAAATTTTCAGATAAACTATACTTTACTTGTTGCATGCTTGTTTTCTATAAATACGGGATATTGGATCACTTTCTTTTTCTTTTTTACTTCTTGACATCTTTATCTTTTTTTCTTTGTTACAAATTCCGTAGAAGGGTTAAAGTATCGCAATTTTATTCCTGTCAGTCGGAAGCGCTTTAACGGCCGGTCTACGCTTCGGCATTGCTCTTTTTTCTTGCATACTCAATGCTACATCGCAACATTTCGTTCGCATTGTATTTACGTTTTTGCATTTCTTGTAATAACGCATGCATGTCTTGAATACTTGTTTTTTCCAAGCGTCCCGAACGTGCACTACGATCTATATTACTTAACCACGAATAAACGATATTGAAATAATCCTCTCTGGTATTTCGTCTATCAAAGGATTAAATTATTATTTTATTCGAATGCATCTATTACGTTTGCATCCGTGAAGAACTTAAACAGGGACTCTTTCCTTTAAGAAATACAATTTAATGTTTAACAAAGATAGAATTTTAGTATAGAAATGTAGTATACAGTTTGACAAGATCTTTCCGAATGGAGAAAAATTAATGGGTCCCTTTTGTCCTGCTAGTAGTTCCCGTAGAATAATTTGTTGCCCGCCAAATAATTCGTCTTCCTGTGTCGTTTGATGTAAAAAAATTAAATAGATTGCTGATAGCATTTTTTTAGAAAACGGTTTGCAACACTGTGTCGTCTACCTTGTAGACAGTAATAACGCTCCCCTATTTATTTATAGCTCGTATAAGATAAGCGTGAAACAAGTATCAAGAATTTTTTAAATATTTTGATGTAACGTTATTCGGTAAATAATTTGTATTTATGTTTGTAAATAATTTGATGTAATTCATCGATCAAATCAAGTTAGAATTGTATAATTTTCCTTCTGATTCGTTCGTGAAACTGAACTGCCGAAAGTATACCACCAGATCCGTGCCACACTTGGAGGTTTTCAAACGAGAGTTTTCAATGTATTTCGAATTTCGGGAAAAATTAAGAAAAGTTTGAGTAGTGTCATATTGAAATGACAGCAATTTCAATATAACATTGAACCAAGAATCGACTTTCTATATTAGTTGATAAATATTCGGTTTCCTTCAGGCACTATCAAGAACTGCCACAAGTCCCCGCATTTAAAAATTCAAAAAATAATTACTCAGAATTTTAGGCCCGCCAGAAGGAAAGGAAACAAAAGTCATCAGCCCAAACCCGCCAAAAAATTATACAATTCAACAGAACAAGTGACTAAACGCTATTAACCCTTGCCATAAAAAGAAGAACCTCCGCACATAAATATGTTTCATAATTCCCCTCGCCAACTCTGCCTGCTCGTGCAAACCTCCGGAAACAATCAAAAACCTGATCGTCCCCTCGCTTACGCCAACCCGCCACCAAGCTGCCCGAGGCAGTAATCGGAATATCGTTTGAAAATCGTGCAAAATAGTTACCGATTCGGGGAGATTCTCTCCAGAACGGTTTCGACCGTGCGATCTATCGACAGTGTACACTTCACTTGCGTCACTCGTTCTGAAAGTTGCGGCCGGAAAGTCGCGCCAGTACTCGCGCGCATAAAGGGGAATCCTCGGAGGAACTGTCGTGGAAAATCCACGGGACAGACGCCACGAGGCGAACTGGAAACCGAAGGGGAAAGAGTCCGTGGGTGCGTTACAGTGGCGCGTTACAAATTTCACGAAAGCGTCGATTCACGTGTCCTGCGGGACAGTGTGCCGTGTACGGAATAATCGACAGGCCAGGGTATCCCTCCTTTTCTGTATTATCCTACTCATCCCCCGTGTCAGCCCCTCTCCAACCATCCCTTTCTTCCGTCGCCGAGTCATCGAGACAACGGCGACGTCAGAGGCTGTGGATCTTGCCGATCTTTAGAAAGCGCCGCACCACGCGCCGCCTTTTCTTGCCTCATTTTTCTTGCCTTCGGACGTAGAAATATAATAGACGGCGAATTGTTGGGTATTATAGCTGCATCGTGAGAAATATATTGCGTCGTGCAACAAGCTCGTGGAATTATCATTTCGTATTTAATGAATTTACCCCGATGACATTTGCGCGGCGGATGTTTACGGCGCGGGGATTTTCTTGTGTTTGGGATAGGTACTCTGCCGAAGCTATGGCGAATTGTTTTTCATTTTGAATCGAAGAAAGTTTCACTGAAACGTAGGAAGCGTCGAGGTAATAGAATGTAGACGGCGTAAGATCGTATGGTATCCTTTGTGAATGGCGTTTAGCTGTGTTGAAAGTGTGTAGGAACGTTTAATTTACTTTTATTTTCTGTTTTCTTCAAGATTTCAGCAGAATTTCTTTTCTCAAGGACGTGGAATTCCGAGACTGGTCAAAAGACACCGAATCCTCCAAACGTGGATTTCAAAAGTTGCCGGAAAGCTGTAAGGTATTGAAATTAGTGAACTAATGTAGGGTTTTTTTGTATTTGAAATGGATTGATCTTTTCTTTTAATTAACAATACCTTGCCAAACGAAGTAGGTACCATTTGTATGGGACGAATTGCAATGTTCTTAATTCCATTCCCGTAGAATGTTGAATTCCTGAATTTTATAAAATCAAAGAACACATTTTCCCGGAGCATTTAGAATGCCGACTAGAAACAGTACTTTCCGATATATAATTAATTCCAATATGACGCGGTACTTTAACCGTGGAATGGCCAGGTTTAAACTCTTCGAAAATGTTCTGAACTTTTGAGCGTGTTTATTGTATAGTTGAAACAAAAATACTAAATAACTCCCAACATTATTTCAAATAGAAGACGATGAATTACTTAATAGTTAATTTTTCATACACTAGTTTGTAGACGAACAATATTCTTTAAAGTAAGAATGCACTCAGAGAATGCAAGTGTCCTAACAAATATTAATTATTCTTCTCATTTGGATCGTCGTGAAAATCTAAGAAAATAAAAGGATCATTGTTGACATAAATATTTGTTTTAAATTTGACATACACAAAAATGATGATTGCTATATTTATGTATATCGATACTGTGCATGCAATTATACATTTCTCTTTATTTAATTTATCTATTGATGCATCTATCGCACTATACAAACGGTAAAGGTACAAGCCATGAAGGAACTCTTTTAATTATCTAATAGTGTATCACTCGGTAGATGTACATAAAGATTTCGAACACCCGGAATAATAATTCTGAATAATAATGGCATGCAAAAAGTAATAGACTTAAACATTACATTACGCTATGAGGAATGCTTAATACAAAGCACTTTAGAAAATCTTAAAAAAACATACTACGTAGGTATATTATTTACCAACTGCTTTCGTGCATTCTTGCTTGCCCTTCTGTATGTACATATTAATTGTATAAACAAGGATTTATTTAACTGAATAAAAAAATAAAATATGGATGGAGATATGGAAGATTAAGAGTCTAATTTCAGAAGCATAACTCTTATGTTTTCCTTCGTAGTAAATGTGTTTAGGAAAAATTGCACTTACAATCTTAAAAAAAACTCATACATAAGGTACAGTATCCAATATGTATGTACATCATTCGTATGTAATTAAGTATTTTGGTGAACTGTATAAACTATTTTTTATGAAACGTGCTCTGTCAAGTAATACAATATTCTTTAAAATATACTGACAAATTTTTCCCTGTACAAGCTTGTCAAATAAATAATTTGGAAATAATTTCAAAATGAAAGAACCAAACAAGATAATCTGAGAAGCAAACTTGTGCCATATGAAAGTTTCTATAAGTATAATCCTCAAACAATCTCGTCACATCTGTCACCACTGTACAATAACTAACTTTTGATAAATAGTAGTTGCGACCTACATTCATTGTGAAATATCAGCCACCGAATAATTAATATCAATTATATTCTTCTTATGCGTATCTATTTGCAAATAATTATCATCAAGCTTTCTTACTTTTTATGTCATTAAAAAGCTTGGATGCTTTTACATTACCACAACATTTTACATTTTACATTACCACGAATAGACAAAAATGGCATTAATATTGCATTTTTTTCATCCTGCAATGGCAGATATTATGTTACTTTCAATTACTTTTATTGATTCGATGTTTTGCATAACATTTCTACAATTTAAAAGCTTTTAATAAGAGCGATTAAATATTTTAATGAAGCGTCATCTTTTATAACAATATAAAATTATTAATTCTGATTTATTTTCTTGTCTGCACTATATGTGCTCAATTTGCTGCGCTCGTTAGGCATTAAACGAATTCCTCTTATGATAAAAAATATTTCCGTGAGAAATACATATTTAAAGTTTCACGTACATTAGACAACAATTTTACACATTCGAACCCTTCGAACGAATTAGTTGTTACTGTCTTTCCACTTATAGCTTTATTTTGAAATTATGCGTGAATAGAAGCACTTTGTAGAATCGATCGTTACATGCAACCCCCGTTTCTATTCATTGACCACATAAATGAGGATGTACATATATATTCACTATATATATTCACACGTCTATCACAAGATTTAACATATCTCATTGAGTACTCTGGCGTCAATACTAAATTAATACTAATTATTATTTAATGCTCATCCACTATCCTTTTTATCACGTATAAAGTCTAGTAGTAATTATCATTTAGAACATATCTGTCGACACTTGGAATAATCATGAAAATCTGTGTCATAAATACACATAGCTCACATTGTCATACTAAAATGGATCCTTAACTACACAAAATTCCATTAATTATGTTTGGCCCAGTAATAATTTTGGTTACATTGGAATATTTGGCAATGATATTTTTCATGACTTACAAACTCCTATAATCACAGTAATACGACGAAGATCATAGAAATATTCATTCAATAATACCTAAATTCCTTTATTTCTTCGTTAATATATGCATGTTAAGTATACGCGTACATTTTCCCCTTTTATTCCTTCATTCGCATCCCTGTCCTTTTTCTTCGGAGTTTAGAATTTAGCGTGTCTTCTTAGCTAATAAGGTTCTTCAGGGCGCGTATTGCAACCATCTGACCGGCTCGTGCGACCTCGCCATTATTGGATACGGTTATAATTATCCTGGTCCTTAACGAACGTTCAAACAAATTACATGGCATCGAAATACCCCCCTGTATTGTGCTCTAAATTGATATTAAGTCTAATGGGACAGTACTACCGTTTCTGGATGAGCCTCAGCCATGTGAGCGCAAAGGGAAACATTCTACTATCCCCGACGTCCATAATTTCAGTAATTTACCTCCAAAGGACAGTTGAAAAATTATGTTACCGATTTCGACAGCTGAGATAAAACATTGGAGATTTATTATTTTCCATGCCGATGTTATTATTGGTGCATATAATTTTGACAACGGGAGTACTCTTGTAATAACAAGATTTGCCTTATGCAAACTTCTGATGATATAATCGTGTAATTTCATACTGAAATATATAAATTCATAATTTGCGAATGAACTTGCTTGTACAAGCAAGATCAAATATAGATCCTAAACTTGGTTCAACATTTTCTTGTATTTATTTGATATACATATATTGTATATTGTTTTCTTTCTTCTTATTTTGCCGACTAAATGAACAAAAATGACAGTAGATTATCAATTTTGTGAAGCTAATCTACTTATGACGTACGTTTCATAGATATTGATATTAGAAAAATTAGTTTCCATATCTCGCCTGTTTACTTATAACTAATTAATTGCTTGCCTTATCTTTATTTAAAAAAATGTATGTATAGCAATTAATCACATCGAACAACCGAAAGGATAGTTAATTTATTTTTGCTTTAATTGAAGAAAATTATTATCGCTTTGACTTTTTATCTAATTACTTTTTAATTGCAATTGAATTATTTCTCATTTGAAAAGCCTATCAAATAATAAATGCTTATCATCCTTAATCGCATTTGTATTGATGTATTGTCAGTGGATATATAGATAATAGTAAATATGTAATAGTATGTATATCATTCTGTCTCATAATGTTTCAGTAACATTGTGTACTATAATACAACATAATGCGATATACAGGGTGTCAGGTGGTACCCACAACCAAGCAGGTATGTTTCTATATGGAAAAATAAGGCAGAAATCAATTAAAATAGAACAAAAACTTTACTCAATAATACTTATAACTATACGAAGTAACAAATTTTTGTCAACATAAAACCAATGACTGTTCATATTCCATCAAATATAAAGATTTACAGTTTCAATTGATTCTTAATAGTAGTTATACTCTCATGGGCTTCAATTTTCACGTTGCAAAAGTACTCAAAATGCAGAACATTTAAAAACATAGGAGAAATTAAAATATAAACTTATATAAATGAAGGAAAGCTGACAAGTTCGCATCCCATTGTATGTTTCGAGTGATTTTACGCACTAACTGAATACGAACCATATTGAAAATGATCATTTTTTAAAACATTTCTTACTGTAACTCAAAGAAAATGAAATTTCTGCTTTGCAGATAAAAGATATTCCACCTTGTAATACAAATTTTTGCTTGTAGTTACGTTTGCATTGATAATTTGTTATACTACGAATAAACAAAGGAAATAATTAAAAGCTTTAAATATTATAGGACGTCCAATAAGTTTATAACATTTTTTTTCACAAATAATTGGTCCCAACAATTTTACAGATTCTTTGTTCCTCTCGCAACTGTTGCAAATTGTTTCTCATTTTGCTAGCGAACAAAAAACTTTAACCTGTTAAATATAGACTGTCGAGTTAACAGAAAGAAGCGTCTCTTACGTTTTTCAGTTATCGTCGTGCTGCAGAAGAAAGCATTGAAAAAAACTATTTCTGCGCCTCACAGATGGCAACCTTTATACAAGCAACGTTACACGCTTTGGACAAACTTCTGTTCTCAATGAAAAACATACGGTAGCTTGAGTAATTAATATAAATAAAATATTTCTTTCAATCGACTAATTGCTAAATCGAACAAGCAATCGATTAATTGATATAAACTACGCTTGAGGAAAATATAGTTTCCATGTTCACAACAAGCCGCGCGAACTTATTGTACCCTTAATATTATTAAGGAAGTATTTTTGAAAGTAGAATAATGTAATCAAAATAATTGATTCTAGTGGCGTTCATTATTACTTAAATTATTTTCTTCAAAAACTTGTTCTAATGCTTGCATCTTCATAACTCATGAATCATGAAACTAATAAGTAAATACAAACACATTTGTATTCACAGTCGAGGAAGGATATATGTATTTCCATTAAATGTTGGAAAACATTTTGAAGCGAATATAAATAATATTAAATATCTGGCAAATCTAAAATCAATTAAATCCAAGCTGGCATACCATATTGTTCCCCATACTACCTCCAAACAAGGTACCAATCTCCAACTTATGCCTAACTATAAACAAAAAATAAAAAGAATGCTACTTCCCCGCGTATCTAAGATATCAGTAACATCTTATTACCTTTACCCTTTAATGTTAAACTTCGAATTCAAATTGTACTGGGTGCAGCAATACGTCTGGTACAACCGGGCAAGGGGTGATTCTACGTACAAAAATAACTAAAAAAACAGTATACAATTTTTTCGATTCAAGAAAACCTCATTTCCGTGAAAATCAAGTTTGAACATCTGTCTAGCAGGATACTCGACCAACCCGTGCCCTTGACTAGTTCCAGACTTTTCGATTGTTTTTCATTCCTCCAGCGAATTTTGATCAAAAGTTACCTTAAAAATTTCCACGCCTGCCACCATAGAAACCTACAACTGTTCTAGCCTACAAAAACATCCCCCTACCCCACAAAGAAGCTAAGCGAGCACGTGCACGCAGGGTCACCGTCGCTCGACCGTTCCCATCGTTTGCCCAACCGTACACGCGTATCTTGCATAAGGGAAACTAGATTTTCGCCGTCCAAGGGTAGTTCTTATCGTTCCCTGTACCCCTTATCTCAGAGCGTGTTCCCTTATACGAACCATCAGCTGATCCACATGACTTCGACGCGGCAAGCGACTCAGGAGATGCAGCAGGTGTTATAACGAGTCCACCTCCACACAACAGAAGCACGTTCACGTTAACCAGCTATTTTGCTGTGTGTGATCATACAAATAGCCTGCTGGGGCGCATACTCGGGATCAATCACGAAGGGAACTGTGCGCGGACACGAATCTCGTGGATGCGCGACGCCTACTTCTACGACGACTACGATCGAACTTGTTTCGTGGATAGTTTTTTCTTTTCATTTATGATTAAAAACTCTTCCCACGGAATTCAACTTTGCTTTACAAAATTTACTTGATTAAATTTACGTTTAATGTGTTTAATTGCCTTTTTGTTTCATTTCAGTTTGTTTTACTTCGTCAAAGGGGATCTGCTTCAATTTCAAGCTGAAGCGAATTATTTGTTGGCCTGGAACATAAGGAAGGGACAGAGATATTTAATTGTAAATTTCGACCGCAGAAGGTCAATTAACGTGTTGGTTTATGATGACCAGTCACAGTAGTGACGCAGGTTGCTGTCCGAATGTGACAGACATGAATCATGCTTCTTTTTTCAGATAGAGGTTTGAGAAAGTTAATCGAGGAAAGCAGAAGCTGTTGGCGTTCGATTGCACCTGTGTGCATTTCGAGGTAGTGATGTTTTTTAATTAAACGTTGCGAGACCGTACGCGTGGATTTGTTGTTCTTTCTTTTTAAGTTTTATTTAAACGGCCGGGAACTGTAACAGCAGTTTCAAAATTTACCTGAAAAAATTCTGCATCAGGGAAAGATGAAATACAAAATTAAGAGAATATTACATTTTACACTTGCACATATCACATTTCGAAAACGATAAGTCAATGTAATAAGAAACATATTCTACTCCGTCTGCCCTGAATTGAATATGGACAGAGATATTCCGCCTGAGTGTCTAAAGATTGTACACACTTGTCTAAGTAAATGAAAAAAGATTAAAAGCGATGTATTTTAAACTATAAACAAGAAATGTCTACAATTAAAAATCTGTGAAAATTAATAATGCAAGTGTGAGAAGACGCAATTATCTACAATGAATTCGATTCAATTTTATTCGATTTATAACTGTAAGAATGCAACTTCCTAAATTGTACATAAATTATTCAAATACAATTGAAGACTGAAAAATTGATAACACATACAATAATGAACAATCGTGCCTCCGAAATGACCACGGGGGCAGAAATAAATTCATATTGAATTTCATTCGAACAACATCCTCTGTTCTCCAGACGCTAATAACCGCGAATTACGATCGAAACTATTGTAGTATTTGCAACACAAGCAGCAACATCGCCGTTTCATTAAGGAAAATTGAAAGAGGCACACTCACCCCCATACCACTTTCCTTCAGCGCAGCCCTTAACGACTACAACATCAACGCATCTAAGAAAAACGAATCACTCCAATCCCAGACACTGAACACTTGCATCCTCTACTTAAACCACCATAAACCAGACATCCAATAATTAAACCAAAAATGAAAATTAATCGACAGTATCATATATTATTCAAACAAAATGCACATCACTAACGCCAATACTCCATTACAATAAGCATTATTAAATCGCACGTCTCTTCGGTACAGAATGAAATAATTCAAAAGCAATCGAACGAAACCACTATCGCTTGAAAAAATTCGTCGAATAAATCGCCCATACATATAATATCCGTCTCTTTAACTTCGATTTCGATCGAATCATGGTAAAATACAGTACAGTACTGGGTGGCGCAGGCGACGAACCAGAAAGAAGACCATAGAGTACCGATGTTCGTCGAACAATCCGGACACGTTACTGACCACGATGTACCAGACACTTTGCCGTCTACATAGAAGGTCACTGTTTCCTGCTATTGCCCAGCAAACTCGATCAGAAAGTCAAGCAATGATATACGTAGCTCATATAATAAGCCGATACTAAGAGTGACTACTAACGAGCCATCGCAGACGTAAATCGCTAGGGAGCGTGTACGTTTGCGAGGAGAATTGCATTTGCATGCCGTGTAACGTTGGCCCCGTAGAAAGTAAAATAGTAATCGCGTTTGGTTATTCTTAATAGCGGCAGATCCGGGCCGAGTGCACGCACGCCTCGCGTCTGCGAAGACCGTGTCGATCATTGAGAAGCATGCTGCCTGTCCGCTTATTATTAGACGTACAATTGAATTTGCGTAATGAATTCTCCGGTTGGAAAACAAACGCCGTTCTGTTGACGGAACGAATATTGCAACAGAGAGCTTCGGGGAAGCAGTGAAGATAAGATTTTTGCGGTAGAAAGTGATTTAATCTTCGCACGATAGACAAAGCTCTTTTTGTATTTAATTTAGAAATTCTTTGAAATCGTTACGTGGAATGATTGGAGTAATTACGCGGAAATATTTTTGTGTTCTATGGGACTGATTGTATGAAATGTTTAGCGAAATTTGAAGTCAAGTATACATGTACACTGCGTTTCATAACTATAAAATCACCTTGAAATTTGTATAGTTACGGAACAACAGTGAAATGGTTTTGTAAGACTTGTCCTTCTATGTGCGATGTTTCTTGGATAGAAATAACGTTTCTGAATATGCTTTCACACATACATGTTATTAGATACTTGGTTTGGCTTGCTGGCAACATACAAGAAATAGAATTTTTTACCACAAATCATTATTAATGTTTTTTTTTTAATTTTTGCAATTTAAAAAGGTGGCGTTCGAAATGTCGATTTTTTTCTGGCTTTTTATAGTCTGATGTGCACGGAACATAGTTTTAGAAAGAAGTTTAAATTTGTAGCCTTTCTAATGAATCCATGATATTAATGAATTATAGCTGTTTCAATCAATATACATATACCCTGTATGTATAACATTTGAGTATGCGTAACGACAAGTGCAATTTCTGCTGGTTTCTTATTACGAGATAAAAAAATTCGACGATAATTTGGAGAATGTATGACTGATATGAAAGTGATATGAAAGAATGTATGTAATATCTGATAACAGAAGTCATTATCAAGAATGAATGGAAATACGTATGCATTGTTGATATATTTCTTCAGCGTATATGTATTCTTGGTATAAGCTTTAATTAACCGCGATTACCTCAATGCAACTTAGATTGGCGGAAGTAATAACTCCGAAATTAGGATGTTTGTTTGAATTGTCAATTTAGCTTGTGACTTATGTATATCTTTCATTGTGACTGGAACTAAAGTTGTCTGGAGAAATTAAATACTTTGTTTCGATTAGCGAAAATATGGTGACATTTTTACGAAAATTCTGTTTTTTCTTTGGCAAACTATACTACTTTCAGAATTTCTAATTCACAATATTTATTCTAATTCTGAAATATTTCTATCAAATAAAGTGCAAGGGAGTTTTGCATCGCTAGTGCAGAATTTTTGTTCTGCGCGACCCATTTTGCGAGTTTTATAAGTTCAATTCGTTTATATCTTCAAATCTCACCAAATAATACGGTAGTAAATATTACGTTTCATCTTATACTAAAACTTTAATTTATTTACATTTTCATTCTCGACAGAAAGCATTTTTCGAAACGTACCCGTTTTCCGCCCTCAATGAAAATACCCTTATTAAATAACAAATACGAAACATTGGCAGTAAAAAAAATAGATTAATCAGTTTAAATAGATTAAATAGACTAATCAATGTTTCTTTGTGATTGATCAAGAAAAATGAATGAACGTGCATACCAGACCGTATTAATGCGTTGTCAAACAATTGAAAAATCTCCCTGTTTAAATATAGCGCAATTGCCTAGATTCAACATGACAAAAGGGGGAAACCTTTCCGTTTTAAATTGTACTGTATTGTACTATTAACACACATAGAATAAGTACATTCATACAATGAAATAGTTAACTGTACTATTTTGAATCAGACCGTTTGAAAAATTCTATCGATGCTTTACAAGTATTAATTATTAACATTCATTAGTTTCCTAATAATTGAAATAATTGAGAGATAGTCCTTGTGCCTCCAATACAATTTCATGTTGGTTCTATTGATACTTACCATACAACTAATAGATAATTATTTGACTAAATAAATATAAATAAATGTAATACTTAAGAAATGGTTAACAATAAGGGATTTATTAACTTCGTAAGAATTACTTTCCACTGGTTTGAATTTTTATTTCGAATTAAGAGGTTTGAACAGAAATATAGTTTGATGATCCACCAAGTGGGAAATTATTACAATTACAAAGACAGTATGTCACACAGTATTTCCGAAGTGTAAAATATAAAGTGTAAAACTTAAGGAAGTTTTGTAATTTTGTTATTGAACATCACACGACGATTATTCGCAATTTGTTTGTTGTGTAACCGGTGTGAAAATGAAAAAAGTACTCCGTTAAATCTCTGTAAATTACGCGTCGAAGTAGGAAAGAACTTGACGCTTAATTTAAAAAACATCTCATTTATTCAAACATTTCCTGTCGAAAATAGTCATTATTATTACTCTTAGTTCGTTCAATGTTAATATTCGTATTTGTACTACTTTTTAGACATTATAATAACAGCAGCACCTTTTCAAATTTTTTTAATTAATTCGTCCTAGCCCATCTTCTCTTGTCAAGTCGTTTTAGTCTTCGATTGCGACGGGAATATTACAAACAACGACAATTGTGCCAAAGAAAGAACAAAACCCACAGAATTCTGGAACTGTTGAAATAAACAACACATTAATGAACAATATAACTTTTCACAAAAGTTGGATACTCGAACGAATAAAATGCATTCGGACTACTTACGATGATAAACACGTTACTAACTATAAGGCCATACAACACCCATAGAAATGCTACTATAGTACCCATAAATATAAGCGGAAATGGAAGGATATCGGTATTCTTTGTCCTCATAACTTCGCCCTGAAGAACAAAAAGGAATGCAACAAACATTTGGTTTATTATTACAGAGCAATTTACGAACGTCTCAATAACTATAAACAGCGAATTAAAAGTACAAGAATTTTCATTATATGACAAACGTTGAAACTGGTGAAATTATATAATATTTTAATATCATGTACAGCAGCACCATAACTAACCGGATTAATCAGAGGAAAGACTATAAAAATTAATATCTAAGGGGAAATAATTAGAAGCAATTTTATCCAAAGTACTTGCAAAGTTGAAGTTAAACCTGTGCCATGTTTTTTATTAATAATTTCAGAGTGGAAAGACACGGTTGTAAATATAGTATCAATGAATTCGACGTCTTTAACACTCACGACCCGATTAATCGAGATTTCATTGTGCTTAAATAAATACGAACTCTAATATTAAGTGATACCATCGTTTCGGGTCACAATGTATTTATATACAACCCACTCTCAAATTAATTAAATAAAAATTGAATAAACTCTACAATTATAGAGTTGTATATACGATCATATTTTTCATTCAAAGCTTCATTGTTATTTTCAAATATTCTATACAAATACCATTGCACGCGACACATTCTGCAATACAGATAATTTCCAAATAATAAGTTATAACAGAATAGAGAGAAGTAATTAATCAAATTATGGTACAATAAAAATAAACTCTACACCGTTATTGTGAGTAACAAGTAATATATTTACTCGTATGGAAGTTTATTATAACATTACACCATGAAGAAATCGATAGCCACTATCATGTAACTTTAATATCAATGTCAATGTCAATCTGATATCGATTAATATTAAACTTGAAAAGCAAAAGTCTCGTAACATTATTTTAAAAAATTTGTTACTTATTTATCAAATTTCCTGCCGATTACGGTATAAATGCTTTTCATGGAAGTGTATAGAAAATTAATTTAATCCCACTTCTGAAGCAATAATAGTAATAATACAGTATATGTAATTCTAGTTGGTCAACTCCCCAATTTCTTTCTCGTGATTTCGCATCACACACGTTAAACTAAACCGTAAAAAAAAAGAATAGGAACAAACATTTGTCACGCATTCAATTATAATAATGGGAATGGAAATTTCGTTAATATATAGCGGTCAGACGACCGGTTCGACAATGAACCATAATTATTAAATAGCTTAACAGTTGATGACGTACGAAGAATATCTCGGCCATCGAGAAATTGACGCAATACGCAATGAAGTATACAACGTTTCGTTTTTTAAAGATTCTGATTCAAAAAAACGTTGAAAGGACTCAAATTCAATCAAACGAAACGGGACAGTCTATGATGAAATATGTCCATCAGAAATCAAGGAAACTCGACAACTTGCAATGAGATATTAAATTCGATAGTATTTCAAAATTTCTACTTTAGTTTCGTTACTTTCATTCGTACGATTACACGGTTTTTGCACGATGAGTCATGATTTACAATTTTTTCGACTCTCTTGCCACAGCGTACAGTTACTGTGCAACGATCGTAACATTTCTCGTTGATTTCCGTAGAGCAACCAAATTGAACATTACGAAAGTATAATGCTATCTGCAGACATATTCTGTTGGAGTAAGTAGTTTCTTTTATATTGTATTTACGTATACTTACTGATTAAAGTAGAAGCTGAATAAAATGTAAAAATACTACCGAAATAAAATAAAATAAATAATATCCTCCGAAAAGAACAACAATAGACTGTTCGTATGATTTTTATTTCGCGACGAATTTGTTCCAATAACATTTCGCGATTGAAAACTTGCTCGTAATTCCATTTTAAAGGTTTTTGTTTTGTCTTTCACAGATCTTACGAATTTTGTTTGCGTTTTTGTAATAGTCAAGAAACTGTAATTTAAGTATCTCTTCTCGAGTTTATCCGTGGCTTCATTGTTGCCGAAGCTAGCCGAAATATTTCCGCTATCTATGGCAAATGTCGTACTGCTGGAAGAGCATCTACAAATAATTTTACACTTCCATGAAGGCAATTTTTAATACAAATAATGTGCCATGCTCAGTTAATTAATTCAACGAAAATACTTCTACAAATTCCTGAATTCCTCACTTGTTGAAACAAATATGTCATCGATTAATTCATCAGAACTTATCAGAAGACCCAACAATGATAATTTTATTACAGATAATTAAGATCGCATGATTCATTATTCTTTCGGCATCTAGTTCGTTATACTTATGCCATTAGATTCATTTGTATAAGTAAACATGCATAAAATTCGTGTAACTATACTTACCAGATGTATCAAAGGAGATGCTATTAAGAGTAACAATAACGTCGTCACAATTACGCCGAATCTGAATTCGATCTTCTCGGGGTCTTCCATTTGAGCATAAGCAAGGAAGACCGCTACAAAGGCTGTTGCCTTGCCTATCAAACCAAGCGTATCCTTCTAAAAATATATAAGATTTGATATAAAACGTTTGTCCAAGCGTTGATGCGGTTGAAAACACTTAATCAGAAATTCCTGTGCATAATAGGAACTTCGATTCTTCGCGAAAAATTCGGCTGAACTATTGATATCAGATTTGTGTTTTACTATGATTGTTGAGAATGGAACAAAATGCATCTTGCTCTACATCAGATGCAGCTCCATTTTCATTGAACGAAATTCAATTTAGAAACGAAATAAAAGTATTTGCAATAAGTATTATCAGTAGTTATTAATTTGTGTTCATTATAATTGATTGTATCTATCGTTCTACGAATCTTGCAATTGAACATCGAAATGGTGTCGCATTTCTTCCAATATTAAAACTGAAGCTTAATCTGTTGACCTGCGGGACATAATTTATAGTGTACTATATTTATTAAAAGCTGAAAGGTGACAGAAAATAGGATAACACTTGAGAAAGGGAAGAAGTCAAAGTGCAAGAATTATTATAAAAAAACGTAAACTCGTACCGTATGTTGTGAGTAATAATAATATACAGCCATGTAAGCTATATTTGTGAGTAATCCAAAAACATTAACATTAATCATTGTAGGATCCTGTACAATCCATGCATACTGAAGCATCAAAATGCACCTACAAAAAATTATTCGTTCATTGTATATCCACGCAAATAATATCTGTATTATCTGTATTATCACAGAGAAATACTTCTACAATAAACAAAAGTAATTTACTTTCAATGGACCGCAAAAAGACTTTAAATTATATTGAGCACTGGTCGCAGTAAAAATTAAAACTCACATTCCAACGCCACCCAAGAAAGGCATTGGATCAAAACCTGTAGACGTGCCCTTTCGATAAATGTCCTTGCATACTAATCTACAATTAAATAACAAGTACAAATTACTTTCCACTCTAGACGATAATAATAAGTCGTTAAAAATAATGTTAGAATATGCTACAAAACTTTATGCATGACCATATCTATTTGTTTCAATATGTTTCAATGTGTTACAATACTTTTGTAAGCTACAACAGCAGAGTAGAAGAAATTTATGTTTAGATAACTTAGGCATTCCAATACAGAATACCTTATCACTTTGAAAATACAATTTGCTTATGCGGACTGCCATATAGAAGCGTTTCTCAACCTTTACTTATTTCTAATGGTACTGCAAAAGTTTATAATATACAATTTCTGAAATCCTAGTAGAACGAAGCCACTGCATATTTTACAGGATGAACCACAGAACATGATTGGTTCAGATTATCCCGTTTAGTGAGCCAATCAACAATTTTGGTATTTTTTATAACGTATTTTAATTCGAGCTTTCAGATGTAATAAATATTTTATATAGAGAACTGCAGGTGACTTTGAAAACCTTGAAAAGGAGTTGACAATTTACTATAATCATTTTGTAGGTCTAATTAAACCATGCTACACCAGATAAACAAATCTTCAGTCAACCCACTAACAAGAGAAAAGTCTAAGCTGATCATAAAATTAGGCTTATTTCACAATAATTTCAACATGTGAAAAGTAATATCCAATGCATTTCTACTTGAGACTAAAAATTGTAAAAATCATTAACATAGTTTTATACTATATTTACTAAAAAGTCGTGCATAAATTATAAACAAATTAGTGCAATATAATAATTGAATGACTTTATTGTTGTTGGTGTTCTTTATCTTCCATTTATCGCGATGGATGAAAAAATTGACGCAACCCATAGGTTGAGAAACGCTGTTACAAAATATCGCCAATTTTAAGTAACAATGCAATTTAATATTCACGAAGCATTTTAAATTAGTACTTAGTTATATGATTTCAACTGTTTCATCAGAATGATTATGGCTCTTAAGTACTAAGCACTACTGAGTGTCTTAAACGCTGCACGTACATATTATAGAATCGAAAACATGTTAAAACCATTAAATATTGAGTATTTGCGCATATAATATATTTATTGCTATAACAAAAAACATCCAGTCAACATGTTTGATTTCCAACATTTTAATTTAGTAATGTTCGTGTAACAATATAGAATATTTATACATATACTCATTTTCCGATAAATGTACGTTCAAAAAAAATGACATGTGCATATTCTAAAATAGAATAAGGAATTTGAATATTTAAATGATGTAACGGGAAACGCAAAACTAAAAGCGCTTTTAAATGTGTTTAAAAAATTTGTAAAGGAATTAAATTTAATCATATATGTAACTTATACACATATGTTACTTGTACAGGTACGTGTTTTGCTGTATTAGTAATTAGTAAACACACTATACTAACGTAACTGCAATGCAATATAGAAAAAGGAAACTAATTATGTATTAGACGTATCACGTCTTAGAAAAATCATATATAATAGTTTCGAAATTAAGTATCGATTTGGAAGGAAAATTATACACGTAGGAAGTTTATAGAATGTTTTTGGTCAAAAATGTATTCAAAATGAATATATATTTGGTTTTCTTTCTCTACTTACGTTCCAGATAACATGTGGACCATCGTGCAAATCGAGGCACATGATCCGACAAATTCTTTATAATCCTCTAAGCCCATGGTGCTTTCTTTAACAGTTGTCTCCTTCGACACTCAACAATAACTGCGAACAGGATCACTTCATCACTCGAAACATTACGGAACGTTCCCGGCATAAAACGGGGAGGACTAGGAAAAAAATATAGTGATGAGTGATTTTATTTCCTTCTGTAAGGCTAGTGTGCCGCCCCACCGTGACGCAAAAGCATACTCGAAGCTTATCGACGCACACTCACGATTCATTTCGTATTCTTGATAAATTAAACCGTCAAGGATAAGAATTACTACGCGTGCGATTATATTACGCTACGTAAAGCAGGACAGGTGGAAATTTCCATGGGATGTAACGAACTAACCGATGATTCTTAATCATTTTTCAGATTTCAAAGTTATTACACCCGTGCATCTGATAACGTTAAGTTACATGTATACATTACGACATAGCCTTTCAATTCTAAACTATTTTGTAAAGACGATGTTTCCCGTCTTATAACAGATTTATGTTTAACTATAAACAGTATATGTGATAACCACAGGGATATTACAATAGTGGGCAGACGTGTCTATTTATTGATTATCAGTCTATCAATGACCAGCTGTCCAGCACTACCTAGTGATTTAGAATGTATAAGCGCTGGCGCCGATTTTGAAAGTTTTCCTACAAGCCTTATTTCTAACTTAATTTCTTTCAATTGCATTACATTAAAAACCCATTCAAATATTTTATGAAGTATGCTTTTTAATATCGTTAATAGAGGATTTGCATTTCACAAGTGTATAGTTTTTTTATTCCCCATACTATTATCGTATATTAATAATATAATAGTATAATACAAAAAACTATTAAATACATATTGAATTGAACAACGATATTGCATATATAGAAATTTCTTTTGTTATGCGCGCATGTATTTAATTTATTATCAATCATTGGATTATACATTTTCCTATATATAAATTACTGTTGCTTCAATATCTTCTATTCTAAAGCAATATGTAATTGAAACATATTTCCGTTTTCAAGAATTGAGATTAAAGTAAAACTCACGTTTTACAATTTGTTTAAATTTGATCGAAAGCGTTCTTTCTCAAAATCATTTTTTCCTACTATAAAATAAGAACTACAATTTGTATAAAACTGAATCTTCTGCTATAACGTTTTTAATTTTTTAAATAAATATAAAGAAACAATTAATTGTTTTATGATTTTCGCACATTTGGTACAAATAACTATTCAATTGTATTAGGTAATAGAAGAAACAAGTATCTAACTCTTCTCCTATTTTCGAATTAATACTAACTTACTTGTAGAACATACTTTTTAGTTCAGAGTTGAATTTTGCGTATTTGTTTTGCTCGGCCAAGAATGTTACTGGAAAATTCAAACGCGTTCCACCATATTCACTATTCAATACTGCTTGCGCGTCATACATGTCAAGTTGCACGATGTCGGAAAACAAAAACGATAAGGCAAAGGTAGATTTAGGATTATTAGAGGAGGATGATGAATTCGAAGAGTTCCCTGCCGAAGGTAATAATTTAATATTACAAATAATTAACAAAGCTTCATTGTAATTAATAAATATGTACATTCGGCATGCTAACCTCAATGTTGGTGAATGACTTGATAGATTGGACTGCAGTCGATGAAGACAATGAAGATATTAGTGTCTGGGAAGATAATTGGGATGACGATGATGTAGAGGATGATTTTAATCAACAATTAAGGTAATTTATTGCATTATTCTTTTAAAACAGATACGTCCTCAAAATTTATTTACATAATACATCAGTTACGTATTTTTATTGAAATTATATGGTCATGGTCAAATTTCATTCAATTGCTATATATTACGCTAAAATATTATCAAGTATTTATCGAATGAAATTATTCATTTCAGAGCGCAGCTGGAGAAACAGAAGGCTCAAGACAAGGAAAAGGAATCCTAATTAAATGATGAATTAGAAGTTATATTCATAAGAATAAATATATATTAGTGTCTTAAGATTTTGCATACATTTAAATTCCATATACAGGTTGATAGACTTGTATTAAGTGTGAAATATACTTTTCCATAAACATTTGTACAAAAACTTAAACATTAAATATAAATTTACTATTTAAATGTGTGAAGTACCTAATGCATGTAACGTACATCATATAACTCATAAGAATTATGTTGCGATAATGAAGAAACAAAAATACTTGGCATCCTTATTATAAATATGTAATCAGGTACACAGTCTGTTTTTGCAGATTTTATACAGTTTCCCACTGTCAATTTAACAAATTCAGTACACATGGCACATCAATTCCCTTGAATTAAAATATATTTTACTAACAGCTTGTAACATGATTAACTTGAAAAATTTTTCTCTATGGAATGAAAAAATAAAAGGAATTGAATCATTGGTATCAATTCATTGGTAAACTAAAATGAAAGTAAAGTTATAAAAGACTTGTCCTACTACGCTTTAACCTACAAGAAATTAACAATTGTGATACTAGCACATCCAATATCTGAAGGTTTAAGTCTATATTAATTTTCTTTCTTTCATAAGAACCAAGTAAATACTTGAGAACATGTAACATGTCATCCTCACCGAATATTAATTTTACATCATTTGGAACTTTTGATAACAGTTCTTGCAGCAGTCTTTCTTTTAATTGCGCCAACGATTCTTCAGAAAATTTATTTTGTACAGTATGAAGAAGCGACATTTTACCCAAATGATCCATAATTCGTAGAGCAGCAGTCTATAAATTATTTGAAAGTCGTAGTTTAAAGAAAAGTTAACGATATTTACTAAAAGAATTAGAATGAACAAATCATTACTTGTAATACAGGTTCCGTAGCACTTCCAAAAAGCAATTTTGTCCACCTAACAACCGCTTCTTGTTGCAAGGTGTTATTACTTCCTATACCTGCTAACAATTCACAAATAAGATCTACGGCAACGCATGTTAGCATTAAATGTGAATCCAATTCGTCAGCATCTTCTGCAAAAAGAAGTTGAAGAATACGAATAGTATTGAACTTTTTATGAAACGTTAAAAAATGTTTTGCAATGCAAGAAGAATTTTTTACTTACCTTCATAAGAACATTTTACGGTTTCTATCCAATGAGATAATAACGCAGAATCATTGGTACCCTCCATTGAATCAACAGCTTCGTAAGCTGTATCCACGCAAGAATATTCATTTCTTTCAGATATTAATTGTGGAAGTTCAGACGCTAAGCTTTTCTGTTATGAAAAAAGGAAATACTTATAACGCAATTCAAAAATTGTTAAGTCCAACTTAAACATGTAAAATACAAAAATTTTGAGCAAGTTTATATCTATTAAAATCTATATTTCATTACTGATTTAATATCCTCGATGAACCTCCAAGGTATATCAGCTAAAGGCATTAACGCAGGTACAGGAGGCGTTTCTTCCTCCTGTTCCATTTCAAAACCTGGAACAACTGTTTTTAGGGAGTTCAAAACTCCACTTACGGTTTTCACCAAAAATTTATCAAATCGAGGTACAACCACGTCTGCTTTTTTATTGGCAGTACTACTTGGCCGTAGAAAATGTCGTAATTGAGGCGGGCATTCGCTAGCTAAGCGCGTAGTTAGAGTTTTCAAATAATTTTCTAATTCAACTCTGCCACCTTCTTGTAATACCAAGTTCAACATAATAGGTGCTAATTCTGGTATCTAAAAATTTTACTTCACATGAAATAAAATGAAAAATGAAAAAATTGCTTTGACGAAAACAATAATTATTTAACTCACCTCTTTTAGACTAGCATGTAACTGAGCAAAATCACGATATTGTCTTCTAACAGTTGCGGTTGTAGTTTCAAATAAGTCGTCCCCGCGCTGTTCCACGTCATCAAATTGAATACAATAGAGCAACTGTTGTGAACCATCAAGGGCTGTATGAAACTCTGTCCAAGGAATGGACAAGTTCGTAAATTGATTACCTTCGTACAATACATAAGACTTTTCTTCCATAAGCCTGAAAAATATATTGGAAGAACACATTTGGTTTATTTTCAACAGTAATGGATATCAATACTCACAAAGGTGTATCCACTGTTGATTTTTCTTCCAGCACGGTTCTGAGTCTGGCAATTGTAGTCGCTAAATCTGTAGGTTCCTCGTACACAGGGGACATTCTATCCTCGTCGAATTCACAAGCCACCTCTGACATACTTTGTCCCCAAAGACCTCTATGTTCTGTAGCTAAGTTACCTAAACGTAAGATAGGTCTCCTATTATTTATAGATACTGAGGTATTTTTATTATCGGTTGAAGGTTTAACAGCAGATTCAGATTTTTGTTTCGGCAGTGGACGTGGAATTACAGCTGATGTTGCAGATGTTATACCACCTCCAAGAGCATTAGATTTAGCACTCTGAAATAAATGTTCGATTACATTACGATACTTAGTTTCATCGAAATGTACGAAGTATTATAAAAATCTGAACATACTTTAGTTTGCGATATAGTTTGTTCTTCCTTACTTAGAACCTTGGGAACAACTTTTTCTACAGGCTGCAATAAATCTGATAAACATTGCAACAACCAATTTGTAGAACTTATTGTTTCGATAAACATTAACAGCCTTTTTGCTAAGATAGACAGTAGCAGTTTGCACGGCAATGAACTTGTTAGTTCCCATTGTAGAAATTCTTGTGCTAGGATGGTAACGATGCGATGAAGTATGTGCTCCAATGCTGCCACATTGCGGGAACCCGGGTGCAAATACTTGAAAGCCTCTTCCATATTTGCAGCAGTTCCCTTTTCTACTCGACGTAGCGCTCTGCGATATAATTGAATTACTTTTAATAATAAATAATTTTACATGCACATATAAGGGATACCTTACCTATGATATTCTTTGAAATGTAACAGGAACACATTCGATAGGTTGTGTGCAAGCTTTATTTTATCTATTAAACTTATTTCATGGAACAATTTGGTCAATAATTTTTTTAGTAATACTTGAGCTTCATTAGGGAATGATTTATCATTGCTGATAGATTTATACCAAACATTTATGCATTTCAAGTTTATCTCCTTTACTAAATTATTTACTTCCGCCGATCTTCTCCTTTTCGAAGAAATATTCTTCTCTGTAGATACACCTTCCTTTCCTACTCTTCTTTTCTCCTTGGATATTTCTATAGGCTGCGAATTCTTATCCGTTTTATCCTTGCTATCATGTTTGTCAACGGATTCGCTTTCCCCTTTTGAGTTGTTTAAATTCAAGTGGCTTTCCAACATTTTGTTCAACCAGTTGTTAAAGATCTTTATATTAAATGGGCTGTTTGCTTTCAGAGCGACTTGGAATAAAAAGCAGCTAAGCCACACCGACATTATTATAACGAATATAGCCCATAATATAGAAACGTATATCGGTAGCGGAGTGAGGCTAGCCCATTCTTGTACAAGTAAAGATAGCAATGCACATAGTATACTTAAAACCAGCAATATCTGGTTTAACCAGCTCATGGGTATAACTTTCCTCATTATAAATATAATATAGCTGTACTGCTTTAATTATTACATTTTGCGACAATACAAGATAAACCTGTAACATAAATACTGCCATTATTTCAATGCATACAAAGTTATAGTTATTTTACGTATCCAAATGTAAGTTTAAATCATTCAGTTTAAAATATAACAAAACTGTAAAATGGTATGAAAGTTTAAAATCACGAATATCAATTAAACGGCACATTTCAATTCCAAGCTTTACGGAAACTTTTTTTTTAACTCTGAAACAGTCCTAGAGAAATGATCAGAACGAAAAAATCGAGTGAAATTTAAAACTGTCAAGTCGGAAACGCTTCAACAATCACATGTTGCTCAATACATCGAGTGTATTCAAAGTTAAATTGTTATTAACGCTATTAAATCTTTTTATTAACATTAGTGTAGTTTAATTCGTTTGAAATATACCTTCCGTTCTTAAAACATTGCTGTATCACTTGCATTGGAATATGGATGTTTTACCATGTAACCTAGGCATCTTTGATTCTTGCACGGATCATTAGCACATTCACGAACGTTAGTCATACGTATAAATTAATGTCCACAGTTCACTAATTCTCCTCGTAGTTGCTGCAACGGTAATTTCTACGAACATCTTATTTTCTTTGTTATTGCATGATAACGCATAGATTAGATCTTAAAAAGTCGCTGTTATCGCAACATTATCTTCGTTTTAACATGGCGTACACGAGTGCAACAATCGTTGCAACCTTTTCATGGTCCGTCAATATGTACCTTGTGCAAGATATTTTGCTAAATTACACTTGCCATCGCTAATACATTTTTTATTTGACCAGACATACGTGTTGCAATTTGAATGTAAGATCGAGCTAGTTATTTCTCCCTTTTTATTAAAAAAGCGCGTTAGCATATGGCCTGTTAGGACACATGCGGGGACGCGAAAAATGATTGAATATTAATTGGATAGATATTCACACCTTTAAAGACAAAGATTAGAAATATATGTGTACCGTATGTGTAAGCAGATTAGACTTTGCAATTAATTTGATATGTATTATATTCAAATTCCAATACTGTTCAAAGATCAAATAATTTATGCGCATCGTTTCACGTGATTTTAGAAAGACATTGTTCATTGTACACGAATTATCATAAAATATGCTTACAGCGCTGCAAAATGCAATTAATATATACGTATTATATAAATTTGTACCGAAATTTAAATTACAGAAAAGGTTTTAGTTTGATTACTAGGCACCCCTATTTTAAATATTCCTATCGCATATAGATATTATATGTAGAATGCAAACCGAATTTCCAGATTGAAAATAGTAAATTACTCTAACGTAATAGAAATCAAAAGATCTCAACCCTTTTTAGTATTGTGTCTTTGTAATTCAAAACTATTTCCCTCCTTTCTATAGCACGAAATTAAACTTTTTACTGTTCAATTATCCAGTAATTAATATAGGATAGAATCATAAATAAGATTCAGTTCTAGTGTAAGATATGCATTTTACCTTTACGTGATACATATGTGTTGGGATTGTATATTTATTTGTTTAGTAGTTCAAACATTTATGTATATATTTTTCTTGCTAAATGTCGAAAGTTCTCCTGTAAATCAAAGATTGGTGGAATTTCTTGGCAACCCTTATAAACTTATTGCTTATAAATGTAATTATAAATCAGACAAATATAAAAAAATATAAAAGTTTTGTTTCAAGGAAGCAATGCTACAACAACGGAATGCTCTATCCTCACACAATGAACGTCATTCATTACTGATTTAGTTCATCAGTATATTAAATTGCATTAAATATGTTACTATTTAATTAAAAAGTCTGATTCCCTACTAATTAACCGAACGAAACTTCATTCGTTATATTGAACAAATTACCTCTCGCGGGAATTAACGAATTGAATAAAAATAATAATAATAACAACTCTGTTCCACAAAAGACCAGAAGATCGTATCGCACAGTTATCCTAGTTGGGGTTCATTCAACGAATAAAAGGAAGTGCAATTGGTATTCGTCAAGCAAACAAAGTGATCTGTTCATTGGGCTTTAGCATTTCCAGCACGTGTCTATCTCCCTATGAAATACGAAGTTGGCCAACACTGGCGTGCGTCCACCCCATGCAGGTGCACGCTCCCGTTCTTACATATGTGCCTCGGAGAGTGCGGGCTCTAATTTTAGTCCACGAAGCGTCAGAATAAACGTAAGTCACCCGGGGGCCTTGTAAGGCTAGGAGGCAATCCCGGGGACCCCCGGAATACACCCCCCAACAGCTCCGGCATCCACGTAGCCGGTTACCAGCAGCTCTATTTTTGTTATTTCTTTATTTGTACCACAGTTTTAACACTCGTCTTGGGTTACGGCTTTTCCTTCGAGGAAAGGGTATAGAATCGGCCGCTTTCGAATTTACTTTACGATGCTGAGTTCAACATGGGACACATCTGCTCTCGTTGCAAACACGAAATAAATTTAGTGTCTTTGGAAATTATTATTTGAACGTCAATGTGAACGATATTGATGCATAGAATTGGGACGAAGAACAACTTTTAAGAGTGGGGAACTGAAATACTGCAAATGGTATGAAATGTCTTTGGGAGAGTCGATTTTAATTATTTCTGTTCTTGACGGTTGGCTGTGCACTTCTAATTGGCTTCCAATGCTACTTCAACATATTAGTACCGAACACGTGTAGACCGTCGATACTATTTCTAGATTGAAGTATCATTGCCTCTACAGACTAATATCTTCGGTTTGCGAAATCGACGCTTAAATTACGTAATCCAATTTTCGAATTGATTTGCACGGTTGTAGAGTAATTCACGACAGATAGAAACTTGCAGGAACATAAAGATTGTAATCGCTCCTGCTAGTACTCGGGTAACCACCCAGCCTGTTGATGCAAACAAAAATGTAGATACTTAAAGTTGCACACAGATTGGCTGGCTGCCAGAGCACACCGTATACGACGTTAAATGTCATAAGAATGAAAAACACAATAATCCCCTGAAACTTCTTCGACTATGAAGTCGCAACTTGTTCCCGTCCATTATGTCATCATCTTGAATGTTCGCCAGAAACATATCGCGCTATAAGGATCACATAATCCGACATCGTGTTATTATATAATACAGTTTTATTATTATTAATTATATGATATAATAAGAACAATACGCCAGGCAGCAATATGAGCCGACGTCGATGCGCCTGGTTATGGTTTCCCATATCATATACTTCACTCTCGTCGATTACCACCCCGTGCGTATCGCAAATGCCAAATTACGTGCGCTTACGATTTCAAGAAAGCCTTTGTATGTGTATGTATATGTGTGTGTCTGTACGATGCATGTAGGTCTGTGTATACAGGTTTAGAAGACCGAGAAGGGCCCGTTGCAATGACCGAGGAGATTATTATCAATAAATTAATTAACGTTAATAACAAACAGCCGTGTTGTATAAACTACAAAGTAAAGTACAGTCTGATAAATGTGTAGAATAAAGGCACTTCAGTAATTTTCCTTTCCGAAACCTTGTTTCCCCCTATTCTACTTTCTTCTCTCATTCTTCCCCCTAGCCTCATACATCTGTGTGTGAAGGGGTCGCGGTTCGATAGCCGCGAGGACGAAAATAGAGGGAAAAAAAAGAAAAGAAAGCAGATGAAAATAATATGAACCCCCGCGCTGAGTGTAAAACCTTAGAAGCACTTGCGGTGGACAATGCCAGGGCCGGACTCGTCGTACTCCTGTTTGGAGATCCACATCTGTTGGAAGGTGGACAGGGAAGCCAAGATGGATCCACCGATCCATACGGAGTATTTCCTCTCGGGGGGAGCAATGATCTTGATCTTGATGGTGGACGGAGCCAGAGCAGTGATTTCCTTCTGCATACGGTCGGCAATCCCGGGGTACATGGTGGTACCACCAGAGAGTACAGTGTTGGCGTACAAGTCCTTACGGATGTCGACGTCGCACTTCATGATGGAGTTGTACACGGTCTCGTGGATACCGCAGGATTCCATACCCAAGAAGGACGGTTGGAAGAGGGCTTCTGGACAACGGAACCTCTCGTTACCGATGGTGATGACCTGTCCGTCGGGCAATTCGTAGCTCTTCTCGAGGGAAGTGCTGGCGGCAGCGGTGGCCATTTCCTGTTCGAAGTCCAGGGCGACATAGCAGAGTTTCTCCTTGATGTCGCGGACAATTTCACGCTCAGCAGTGGTGGTGAAGCTGTAGCCTCTCTCGGTCAAGATCTTCATGAGGTAGTCGGTCAAGTCACGACCGGCCAAGTCCAGACGGAGGATAGCATGGGGAAGGGCATAACCTTCGTAGATGGGTACGGTGTGAGAGACACCATCGCCGGAGTCCAAGACGATACCGGTGGTACGACCGGAAGCGTACAGGGAGAGCACGGCCTGGATGGCGACGTACATGGCCGGGCTGTTGAAGGTTTCGAACATGATCTGGGTCATCTTCTCACGGTTAGCTTTGGGGTTCAGGGGAGCTTCGGTGAGGAGGACTGGGTGTTCCTCGGGGGCAACACGCAGTTCATTGTAGAAAGTGTGATGCCAGATCTTCTCCATATCATCCCAGTTGGTAATGATACCATGTTCTATAGGATACTTCAAGGTAAGTATACCTCTTTTGCTCTGGGCCTCGTCTCCTACGTAGCTGTCCTTTTGACCCATACCGACCATCACACCCTGGAATGATTATTAGAAGTTTCAGTAATACAGTAATGATTTCGAAGAAGCAAAGCGTTAATGGAATGTAACATTTTTCTATATAAACGAACCTGATGACGTGGGCGGCCAACAATGCTGGGGAAGACAGCACGTGGTGCGTCATCTCCAGCGAATCCCGCCTTGCACATACCGGACCCATTGTCCACGACTAGTGCCGCAACATCATCGTCACACATCTTGGTTGATTTTTAGCGTTACTTCTGCGGAAATTAAATTTCATGTATAGCACCGCGTAGTCTTTGCTTTTCTATTTAATTATTGATTGCACTCGGTTTTATAAATAGATGATTACTGTTTAGCTGGTTGTCCGTGCCATGAAGAATAAAGAATGCGTAAAATAGTAAATTAAAGTGTGTAAGGCAGTGTGTAAAAAAAGTGTGATATTAATAGAATCCTTAGCACTGATTTCTTCACGAAAAAAAAGTATTTAAAGAAATGGAACGAATACAACAAATTTCATTAATTAGATACGAAGCAACCCCTCTTATCGTACTACTAATTCGACAAAACTGCGTGCAATAACAATTAGACCTTGCACTTGTATTATCTAATTGTTAAACGTCTCTTAAATTACAAACTGGTTATAATCATGCAATGAAACTTCGTTAGCAAAAAGAATCCGTCGCAATGGTAAATCGGTTTCCGTATTTCCTACGTTACTATCTAACCGCGACAAAGCTAAACGACTACCGAAAACCAACAATACCGACGAACAATTACAAATTCACAAGCATCGAGATCACAGCCGCGAAACGTCACTTCACAAATTAAAATATGCCGCGGTCATGCAAGATCATACGGATCGAGATCCTGGAACTATCGACTGCGCTCGGTCCTCGTACAGTCTCTTCGGAAAATTGACACCGATTTCTTTGGCGAAATCACTGAAACCTAGCCAATTACACCTTTGTGCGGGCTTGCAAAACTAACGCGTTACATCCTTCTACGCACTGTTTCCCGTTCTTCAATGCACGAGGACCGAATCAGTCGTTCCCGAGTACCGTATGCAACCCTCCTCTGGATCAAGTGATCAAGAAGAAATTCCACCGGTGCACACCTGCCCGTTCTTAGCGGATGCAAATCAAACGGGACACTCTTTTCAATTTACCGTTCGCTAATGACTTGAGAGATCGGCAACGGTCGCTTTGGGTGTACGTCGTGCAAGAGACCGAGAGCGGCGAGTGGCACAGTGCCGGCTCTGTGGGGTCCCTTTATCCATATCGGTTCGCAGCCGAAAATAGCGATCCGCCCCTTAGATGGAAATCTATCGTGCATTAACACTCGTCTCAGCCCGCCGCCGCCACCTAGTCCTTAGCCGCCCTAACCGTGACGCTGAGAGGGAGAGACGCCGTGCGTCGCGACGATGCGACGGCCGACGGCCCCCCAATCCAAATAAGGACTCGTCACGCGCCAGGGCCGTCGCACTTCGGGTGCTAATCGAGCGAGGGTCGAAGGGCACTGATGTTCGCCACGATTACGCTCGTGGTTTTGTGCGCAGCACGACGATTTATGGTTTATGAAAGGTGGATGCGGCACAGGTTGTCTGCATGATCGTGATATTCAGTTTGAGTACTTTTTATTGAGGCAAAGGGGGTTGTCATTAATGCTCTTCGATTGGCAGTTTTAGTTTATCTGTAGTGAGATCTGTCATAATGACATGGGTTTAAATGGAGTTAAGTTAAGTCACAAATGTGACTTTCGTGCAGTTAATTTTGTGAATGTTTACCAGATTTTCGAGCTAAATCCTATTCTGAACAAATATTCAGGTTGCTTATAGGATAGATGTATTTAAATTTAATTTTAATGTTCTTAAGGTGCGGTGGTAACAAATACTTTCTTTGAGATTGTGTTATTTTCGAGTCCCACTTAGTATGTGCTTTTTAGTTAATGAGAAGGTGCAAGTTAAAATAAGGGAAATGATTAAATGTTACTGTAAACTCTCCGTATCTGAGCAGTAATCCCTATCTACTTGTAGGCAAAATCAAGCAACGAATGTTAAAAATTATTTGCCTGCTTTTTGATCGATGCTGCATTATCTGAATGCAGCATACATTCCCATTCATTAATTGCTGGCCAAGGACCCAGAATTATTTAATATTTCATATAAAACGTCATCAAAATATATATGACAATAAAGTCGAAGAGATTCTATGCAAAAAAAAGAAACAAATATCGCGGTCTGTCAATAACAAAAATCCTTGAAATAAATTGGTCAACTCAACCCGAACGCGTATAACGTTTTGAACATTGAGATTGTAGGGTACCAATGTTTAAAAACCGCATGCCGAATCGAAATTATTCAGCATCTCCCAATTAGTTTCCATAATTATTCGAGCTTCCATTTTGCAGTTGTCATCGATGCTCGTAAATGTGTGTCTTCGCACAGCGCGGTGTGCCAACAATAATAATTGTAATTATGGTTGATATGTGAGACCATTTTCAATGTTAAACGATTCGAACTCTGTGGTCATATGTAACGCCATTGGAAATATCCCGATTAGCCAGTCGATGAAAAGTATATAGAATCGAATTATTGGGCGATTAGGCTGCATTCTATAATTGGGAGTGCACGGGGCGACCACGTAGCTCGAGACACCACCGATCCCCTCCACCTTTTTGCAAGAGCCGTCGTCGAAGCGTAAGACCGAGTCGAAGATTCACATTGCCGAGTTTCAACCCCGAAACGGCGCGTCTTTCACACGGAATCCCTTATACGTATATCTACGTACGCAGATTCGACGGATCGACAGTTTGCAAGATTCGTGATCGTGCTAGAGGATGGCAGGTAGCGAAACGATTAAAGGTGATAAGATTTTCATTTATATACGAAGGTGAGAAAAGTCGTAGAAATTTGTGAAACGTCTTGAGAACTTCCCGTAGACACTATCACAGCAATGTGGTTCTTTACTGATTGAATGAAAATAATGATACCATTTAGTGAGACGTAGAAATAGATTTTGTTGCATTCGAATGGTTTGATCGATAGGATACCGTTGAGATTTGTTGTTTCATTCACGTGTACACAGATTAGTGTGCTCAAGAAATTCACATTGTTGAATTCTTGCGTATTCTTGCGTATGCTTATGAAAAGTTGAAGGAACTTTTCGCAGAAAGAGTAACAAGTTTTTACGCAATGTATACAGCGGTTTGAAGAAATGTAAAGAAATCAAAAACTTGATAGTACAGACCGCTAACAATTTGTGGATCGCTTATCGAAATAATCCTTCAGGAAACATAAAATTTTGTAATTGGTAGCTGATTGCCTGAAATTGAGTATTGATGAATGAATATTTCCAGATGTTGAAGTGCAAAAGGCACAACAAACAGGACAAACATTCAACGTTTGGACTACACTGAAAGGGAAAGCCAGCCATACGAGGGAATACGTTTATGGGTGAACGCATACATCAATCGTTCATAATTTGGCAAGAACGTTCATGATAACGTACAGAAGCATCGCACGGATATTGTGGTAATTTTGACAGAAATAATGAATATTCCCTCGTATAATTCACTTCATGCATGGTAGATCATGTGTACTACTACCCCTCCCAAAATATTTGTACTTAATATATTAGCGTTGGTAGATTTTTACGATTGTTATACGATAATGTAATAAATGAATTTTACGTAGAAGTCCTTTAGTATCGCAAATTTGTTATTTCCCCATTTCCCAGTCCGTTTTCGGTGATTTATGCTGCATTTTTATTTAGAGCAATTTTAGATGCATATATGAAATCATTAAAACGAACCCCTTCTCCTAATTTACCCTTAATATTTATTATACCACTCTCGAATGCACGATATTAATCGGACGTGGGCCGTTTTGACCATGTTGCAACGTACTTCGATTAATACATATTATCGAAGAATGTTTCGATTGAACGACGCAATTAAACCGAAAGTATCGTTTAATTCGGGCAGAAAACGAATTCTTCTTCGACTGGTAACTATGAATAAAGAACGCAATATAACTGGAGATTAATCGATTTTTTAGTACCAATTGACAATCAGGGAATTCATAAAATGAAAAGCTACGTTTTGATTCGTTGTAAGAATATAAGACTGATTTATTCCGTAGATGTAAACTTATATACAAAAGATGACGTATATGTTCAGACCATGTTCGTCGGAAAAAATCTCACCGCCACGTAGAAACAGTGCCGATAGAATTGAACTAACGGAGACGCAACTAGACGAAGCGGTACGGCAGTGAACGGTGTGTTTTGGGAAAAGGTGTAGCAATAACAATATTGATAGTAATAATAATTTGGATCGAGCATAACTGCTTAGAAGCACTTGCGGTGAACGATGCCAGGGCCTGACTCGTCGTACTCCTGTTTGGAGATCCACATCTGTTGGAAGGTGGACAGGGAAGCCAAGATGGATCCACCGATCCATACGGAGTATTTCCTCTCGGGGGGAGCGATGATCTTGATCTTGATGGTGGACGGGGCCAGGGCAGTGATTTCCTTCTGCATACGGTCGGCAATACCGGGGTACATGGTGGTACCACCAGAGAGTACGTTGTTGGCGTACAAGTCCTTACGGATGTCGACGTCGCACTTCATGATGGAGTTGTACACGGTCTCGTGGATACCGCAGGATTCCATACCCAAGAAGGACGGTTGGAAGAGGGCTTCTGGACAACGGAACCTCTCGTTACCGATGGTGATGACCTGTCCGTCGGGCAATTCGTAGCTCTTCTCGAGGGAAGTGCTGGCGGCAGCGGTGGCCATTTCCTGTTCGAAGTCCAGGGCGACATAGCAGAGTTTCTCCTTGATGTCGCGGACAATTTCACGCTCAGCAGTGGTGGTGAAGCTGTAGCCTCTCTCGGTCAAGATCTTCATGAGGTAGTCGGTCAAGTCACGACCGGCCAAGTCCAGACGGAGGATAGCATGGGGAAGGGCATAACCTTCGTAGATGGGTACGGTGTGAGAGACACCATCGCCGGAGTCCAAGACGATACCGGTGGTACGACCGGAAGCGTACAGGGAGAGCACGGCCTGGATGGCGACGTACATGGCCGGGCTGTTGAAGGTTTCGAACATGATCTGGGTCATCTTCTCACGGTTAGCTTTGGGGTTCAGGGGAGCTTCGGTGAGGAGGACTGGGTGTTCCTCGGGGGCAACACGCAGTTCATTGTAGAAAGTGTGATGCCAGATCTTCTCCATATCATCCCAGTTGGTGATGATACCGTGCTCGATCGGGTATTTCAAGGTGAGGATACCTCTCTTGCTCTGGGCCTCGTCGCCGACATAGCTGTCTTTCTGACCCATACCGACCATCACACCCTGATGTCTGGGGCGACCAACGATCGATGGGAAGACGGCGCGGGGAGCGTCGTCTCCTGCGAAACCGGCCTTGCACATACCGGATCCATTGTCAACAACAAGAGCGGCAACTTCGTCGTCACACATTTTGTTTCTTCTTCGATTTTAACACTCTGTAACAGAAATGGTTGTCGTTCTTCATTCCTCGTTGTCTCTCACTTGAGATAGACATCCAATCGCATACTTAGGGTCTTCAAGATATTTGATTTCAGTTTGCAATATGTCATTGTTGATGGTATTGATTCTTTAGGCTGTCTTTGATTGTTCGCAAAAACTGTGTCCAAATCTCGTCATGTATCTAACACTTTTCCGGCTTGAAGATTCGTTCAAATTTATTGCCGATGAGAGAAAAAGGTTTTGTTAAATGAAAGTTCTAAGAATCTAAGAATTCGTAAAAGCAAAAAGTCGGTTTGAAAAATCCACTGATCCGTATCGCGATATGATTTGAAAATTCACAGAATCGTTCAAAAAATCGCTAAGCAGAACAAGAATTGTCCCGATTGATTCAACTCGCGAAACAGTGGATATATTATCAACGGAAGGAACGGATAAGTATTATCTAAAAATAAAAGTCTATCCTCTAATCTCTGACGAGGTACGTTCTATATTCAGAAAAAGGCAAAGTCCACAGTCGTTTTCTACTTGGAAAAAAAAAAGGATTCACTGCGCGGTAAATATTATTCAAGTATAAAATGCGTGTGTACAAAAAATCTAGGTACGTAGTGAAACAGTATAGCGGCGCGTTGAAGCTTTCGCGGAAAGCGTCGGTGCTCGCCAGAATTGACCCAGTTGCCTATAAAACGATAGGCAAGCGGCCCCAGCGTCGCGGCACTATTTTGGTGCGCCGCGGGGCTAACTTTAGACATACGACCGACGGACGATCCCTAATAAGTGCAAGCCGCGATTATAGTGGGCAACATCGTCTCCTCTCGCCGCGGCTCACGCGGGCCACGAGGGAAAAAGCATAACGACGAGGTACGCGCGTGCCAAAATTATGCTCCGCTCACAAAAGGACGAGGCCCGCACACGGGCAAGGACCTCGAATATGCCTAAACATGACGATAGAGCCGGCCATTCGCCCCGTCTGTGTATTTTTGGTACTCGCGATTAGCTGGTTAGAAGAATTTCGTAGCCGAGGGAAGAAGTGCGCGCGCCCGATATTCTCGGGAGGGTAAATTGAAAACGATATCAACGGATCCATGATGGAAAGTCTCCTCTTGCGTCGCAGCAACTATTTACGCGTTGAATGCAATTTCGGGAATAGTTTGAGGTTAAGGTAAATTTTTGGTTCATTAGTTGATAAATCTTGGTGAAACTGTACTATGTGCAGGTCTCTTACAAAATGGATATTTTAGTAGAGATGTATTGCAAATTGAAACATGCGTGGAAGTAGCCTAACTTTTTAATATTTACAATATTTAACTTTTCCTTTTTTCGTAGTCTTTATTAAGCATGCTGTGAGAATTCTTATAGTTAATGCAGTTGATATGTACTTTCGATGTGCAATTACATAATTTAGCAAGAGAACAGATTGAGACATAGAACAACTAGAGACGCTACTACAGTAGTTATGTTACGTTCTCTGAACTGATCTGAAATTATTCGATTTATTAACAGGCATACTCTAGAGTCTAAACGTTTGTCAACCTTTCGCGCAATTTAAATAAACTTCACAGATAACAAGAAGAACTTCAATAATATACTACAATTAATGAATTATGAATGAAAAGAATAAGCATTATACAAGCTTTGCGTCTGAGACAATACTTTCCGTCAATGTGAATCAACATTGTATAACAATTTATAACCAAACTAGTTAAAAACTAAACTTATTCAACTTTTAATATATTATAGTATACAACTGTATTAAACATAAAAGTTAGTAGTATTGGATTATTTATACCAATTGCAGAAAACGATACTGATACTTTTACGTATCGGATACATTCAGTTACAAATGTTCCTAACAAGCAGTTTACTTTCACCATTTTTCAACAAAAGATAAATAACAAATGTTTCGAAGCACTACTAATAGAATTTGAAAAGGACACTGTTCAATACGATTTTCTATATCCAAAAGCACATCGACATCCAAATCTAAATCACAAATAATTGAACGCTGTATTATCCACGATGAAAGTAAGAAAATAAAATGCAGCAACAAAACGAAAAATTGATCAGGTAACAAACTGCCAATGAACAAAGCTACGATATTCGCTTCTTGCCTTCAACATACCAACACAATTAACCCTCGATGCTATTTCAGATACAAGCAACCGGAAGGAAACTCGACCGCTTCCTTAAAAGTCTAACAGTGAACCGCTACACCGTCGAAGGCTTTTTCACTCAAAAAGTATCAGCCGAAACTTGTACGATCGCAACACTATACAGATACTGATCGGTGAAATCGATCGAGTATCGTTATCGTCGACAACGTCGAGGGTTCCGAAGGCAGCCGATAGTATCCGTGATAGACGAAGTATCGTTTCCAAATAACTGATTCTACGTACCGTGCACGGGACAGAGGTGGAGTGGCGTCTGTGCCTTGGGAGCGTCGCGACGTCGAATATATGCTCTCGTCAGAACGCCCACGCATTCTCGTGGGATGGTGCTTGCCCGACAGGCACGAAAAAGGCTTGCCTCGCGTGGCGTCGCGACGCTCGCCGAACTAGGCGGCCCCAGGCCCTAAGCGGACCGAGGAAAATGCGCCGCTTTGGAAACACTGAATATCATTTCTCCTTATTGTTCTTGCACTCTTCGGCGTCTCTTTGGCTTTTATTAACCCCTTCGTTTCGCTCGAAGAGAGCTCACTTGGAATAGCTTCAATGGTATTTTTCTTTCCGTGCAGGCTGCGTTCGATTTCCTGTTTTGGAAAGGCGTGACGGAGCGGCGATTAATTTAACCCTTCACGACTCTAGGTTTCCATTTGGAATCGTGAACTTACTTAGCGTTTGTAACTCACATTACGAGCCTGAAAATTCTATACGGCGTCGTCTAAGATGGTTCCATTCTCTGGAATAACATTTAGAAATTGTTTATTCGCCACTGTTTCTGACCCCCAGAAAATTATTGTACCCGGGAAAATATCTTTCTTCTCTGAAATTAGATAATTTAAATCGATGGATCGGATTATTAGAGAATTCGTACTGCAAGCTTGTTTTTAGGGGTCTTTTTGTTTCTGCGGACTCTTCGGTAGTTTAAGTTGAGACCAGATGCTACTAATTCTCCAAATCACCGATGTACAAAGTAAACGTTGGTCCTATTCTGTTACGGAAGCGGGTTTAATGTTTCTGTCGTTTCATTTGAGAACGGGGTATCGTCTCGTGTAAGAGGTTGCTGCGCTTTGCTTGCATGGAAAATGATGTAAATGGAAAGCGAGGGGTCCATTATGTCTCGCGCAGAAATAGAATTCTGCACAAATTTTCGCTGCAGTTATGCTAGATGTAACATTATAGTTTAGAACGATGTAAGTTGTTCAATGGCTACTGATATTGTATTAATATTACATCATTTCAAAATAGTTGTGCTGCTTCGAGCGTTTTTTTTAGCTCGCAAAATGTAGAGCAAGCATAGTATTCGTTTCAAGATCAATTTGAGTGAGCTTTCAAATTGGCTTCGTCATGATTGCGAATTTAAACGAATACAAACAGTTGTCAGAAGACTAATTTGGAGAGGAACCATGTTTTATTGAATTTGGTAAAACATTCTTTTATATGCTGAAAAAATTGACTTTGTGACAGCTATTAGACATGTCTATTCTTAAAGTGTGCAATATATCGAATGCCAAGGACATTGAATAAAATAAGGGCCGAGCATTCTTCCACTAATTCTACTTACACTTTAGGAAACGATGTCAAACGGGAATGTGTTAGAATTCTTTTTCATCTAAATATAGAATGTATTTTTAATTTCGGGTTAAAACGTTGCTTGTGAAAGTGATCTACATATGTGGAATCGTGTATCGCATACATCTCTGTTTTCCGCGCAAACAAATAGAGTACAATACAGTTCATCCATAGCAGCCAAATACTCTCAAAATCCATACAAAGAGCACGATATATATATACGATATATTTTCTATTTACTTCCAGTACCTAATGTCTACGATCTCGTTTACTCTTTCAACCCATGGCTAATAATACGTTCTTTTGACAGCTTTCCCACGGGCAGGCCCGATCCTTGCGGCAAGTTTTCGTGTTTCGTCACAAGGGGAACATGTTCTGTATCGGCAACTATATTTAACCTACTTTTAATCGCAATTGTTAAAACCTTGAATTAGAAAAAAAGCACATCTCCATGGCACGCGTAGCTATAATACGCATGAAGCACAGCACGCAATAGATAAAACATGTTACCTATATTCTGATAAAGGCTACAATAACTAATCATGTGGCTGGTTTAATTGATCCTTCAGTAGCAGTGAATTTAATCATAATTTCATCATGATTTCGAGGCTGACTCGGCGTCAAGCATGATCCCTGCACGATACGCGTGTTCCTCTTTCTACCAGATATCGGGGTAGGAGGAATATTTCGAGATTACGCACCGAGACGAAAATAAATCGCAGGATCCGTAGCTTTTATCGGCCGGCCCTACACGATCATCGACTGAAAAGGTTCTCAGAGAATGCAGCAAAGCATTTCTCAGCGAAAATGATCGTACTCTTGACACGGTTCAAGATTAGTAATCAGCCAAGTAAAAAATAAAATCGTCGTTCAGTGATATTCCCCCGGGATCGGGGATACGTATAGTAAATGCAACCGTTCTGGAGCGAATTAGTCATAATAGGCCAAGGTCATCGGTTAGCCCAACATAACAATAATAGTTATTTTAAAACTACTTGAACGCCGACTTCGTGCCGCCCTCACAGACATATTCGGACTTGAGTATCGCGAGGGAAACAGCAATTCTTTCCTACACAAATTCCTACGTAAGTGTGCGTAAATATGTACGGTACACATATTTGTACAATTCGTATGAAACTAATACGATGCCAATGTTGATGAAATTTTGCGAATAAAAATTCACGTGCAAATCTGTGCCAATGAACGACAGATTTGCAACTGTGTAACCAAATGTGAGGTTTGTTTATTGTTTGCACACGAGGTGTACGTCGCTGCCAAGCAATTTATCGCCCTTAGATAGTCATAAATAATGTAACGTTTAGTGATAGACCTGCATAATTTATTTTGGTATGCCGCGAAAAATTTACGAACTACGGATTTGTTCACGTGCTGTGCAACCCGGCAGGACCTCGAGCTTTCTAAGTTAATGTTTATGCGGTGTAATTTATGTTACAGATATTTCTTCAATCGACCCAAACATGGGGAAGGTATCTGACAGGCGCCGAGCGACACTTACGAAGGGATCAAATACGATAAGTCCCAAATTGAATTCTGACTTCTAAGGCACGGATTAGATCTGTCGAATAGGAGGAAGACATTGGATGTAACGACGCATAGGTTAAGGTATCGAAATTAAAGATTATAATTAGTGATGTGAGAGAATGTATATTTAATTTCACCCTTTGATATATCGTATAACAATATAGCAATATAGTGTATAGTATTTACAAAATAAATTAAAATAGATGTATATTGATGGTAAGTCTGCTTTGAGTAGTAGTAGGCTAGGTATAGTAATATTTAAGAAATTTGTTGGAGGTGCAAGGATCTCGCATAACAGTGAGACAAGCGCAGCTTCCCTCGAAGTTGGTCCAATTCTCCCGATGGTATTGCTTTTCAGTTTTTTTTTTCTAAAGTATCCAGAATGTCCCTTTCACGGTCGAAAGATGCATTTGGTTAGGTAGGTCAGCCGATTTGATATCGTTCACGAGCTTCGTTTCGATACTCGACAAGGAATGGCCATCCACGAGCGAGCTCTGTATCGAGAACCAACACCTTCGCCGCCTTCCTCGGCCATGATAAAGTAACGGTTGATCGCGACCTTTATAGCCCATTAAAGAGCTGCCAAGTCGACAATGTGATCAGCCAGGCCGCCGTATTTTACACAGTGACATAGATGACCACAGCGATGAATATTCGATGAGATCTGATAATGATCCGGATTCTTTCATATTTTGATAGCTTTCCTTTATTGCAGCGCAATAGTCGCTCATAGAAAATCGAAGGATCGTGTATTCGATTTGCACGAGGACATTTGACATTATTTGTACGTTCGTGCGACGTTGTTGAATTGTCAACGATGCGCTTAGAAGCACTTGCGGTGGACGATGCCAGGGCCTGACTCGTCGTACTCCTGTTTGGAGATCCACATCTGTTGGAAGGTGGACAGGGAAGCCAAGATGGATCCACCGATCCATACGGAGTATTTCCTCTCGGGGGGAGCGATGATCTTGATCTTGATGGTGGACGGGGCCAGGGCAGTGATTTCCTTCTGCATACGGTCGGCAATACCGGGGTACATGGTGGTACCACCAGAGAGTACGTTGTTGGCGTACAAGTCCTTACGGATGTCGACGTCGCACTTCATGATGGAGTTGTACACGGTCTCGTGGATACCGCAGGATTCCATACCCAAGAAGGACGGTTGGAAGAGGGCTTCTGGACAACGGAACCTCTCGTTACCGATGGTGATGACCTGTCCGTCGGGCAATTCGTAGCTCTTCTCGAGGGAAGTGCTGGCGGCAGCGGTGGCCATTTCCTGTTCGAAGTCCAGGGCGACATAGCAGAGTTTCTCCTTGATGTCGCGGACAATTTCACGCTCAGCAGTGGTGGTGAAGCTGTAGCCTCTCTCGGTCAAGATCTTCATGAGGTAGTCGGTCAAGTCACGACCGGCCAAGTCCAGACGGAGGATAGCATGGGGAAGGGCATAACCTTCGTAGATGGGTACGGTGTGAGAGACACCATCGCCGGAGTCCAAGACGATACCGGTGGTACGACCGGAAGCGTACAGGGAGAGCACGGCCTGGATGGCGACGTACATGGCCGGGCTGTTGAAGGTTTCGAACATGATCTGGGTCATCTTCTCACGGTTAGCTTTGGGGTTCAGGGGAGCTTCGGTGAGGAGGACTGGGTGTTCCTCGGGGGCAACACGCAGTTCATTGTAGAAAGTGTGATGCCAGATCTTCTCCATATCATCCCAGTTGGTGATGATACCGTGCTCGATCGGGTATTTCAAGGTGAGGATACCTCTCTTGCTCTGGGCCTCGTCGCCGACATAGCTGTCTTTCTGACCCATACCGACCATCACACCCTGATGTCTGGGGCGACCAACGATCGATGGGAAGACGGCGCGGGGAGCGTCGTCTCCTGCGAAACCGGCCTTGCACATACCGGATCCATTGTCTACAACAAGGGCGGCTACTTCGTCGTCGCACATTTTGCTGCTTCTTTAGTGTCTCTGAAAAAATATTAATTTCGGTTATGCAACGTTACAAAGCCTGCGCCTACAGGCTCATTCTTTCGTGTCCAAATTTATGTTGTCTCTATTCTTAAGTCGCCCACTTTTGTGCCCATAGTTCCCTTCCCTCGAGACTAAATTTATGATTTCTATCTATTCCTGAATGCCTATCCGTAAATCGGAAAATCCAAATATAAAGAAAACATCAATTCATTCCTATTTATCCCATTCTTTAATACCTTGCTTTTGAACAACCGCGCACGAACTAGAAAATTTTAATTATTTATCGAAAATGTATTCAATTTGCAGCGTGCCCTTTTCTTTCTACAATTCCCCAAATACTTTTGAACATATACAATGAGGAGGCAACAATCATCCTATCTAATATAAATTCTATCAATATATAAACTCTTTCCACTTTCGAATATTTCTACTGTCTCAAAAAAGAAATCAGCTTCGAAGAAAAGACTTCTCACTTTTCGTTGATATTCCTCTACTTCACCCAACCCTTACAAGACCGTTCCACACACGACAAAGTATACCCGCGCACCTATTCCCACGTGATGGTAATAATCTCCTATCAATCAATTCTCTACTCGATCACTGGTGTCACCACAAAAGCATCGATCCCCGGCGATCGTGCTACACTACACACCTTCTCCAAAACTTCCTCTGAATACGAGTGAAAGAACAAAAATTGTAGCAGCAATACTTCGCAGAATTACTAACCGTGGGGGTGAGTTGTGAATCGACGGGCGGCTGAGGAGCGGCTGAGGCTCGAAGGCGCCGCGACGCCAGATATAACATCCGCAGCGTACGCGACGCTACCGAAGATGGGCACGCGGGACGCCTCCAGGGCTGGCCAGAGTGTCTGCCCACGCAAAAGCTCGATGTGACGATGTCTGCGGATCAGGCACGCTACGAACCAGGAAATCAGTATAGCACCGATCTCAGGATCTCGGTAGAGGGTGGACAGCGATATGAATTTGGACGGCCCTGAACGTCCGAGTTCAGCAGTGAGAATTATGTGCCTGCCTCCCACCGGTACTCCAACCTTACCCAACTAGCGCATAATCTTCGCCAGAATTAGTTTTTACATTGATCCATCGGTATTCGCAATTTTTCAACATCAGACTGAAGAGTCAGGGTGTCCCTGTTGGAGCTACAAGTATGGGAATGGATGGCGATCAACGTTTGGAGTCGATCCGAAAGTTTTGTTCAGAGCTGGGATATTTGTGTGATTAAGTTGAATGTTTCATGATGGATAATTCAGTTCATTACTGGATCAAAAATTCATCGATCTGAGGATCTTTATGGCTTCTCGGTTTACATTGTTTTCAGGATGGAAAAGTGACACGTACAGTGTAGATTATGTATTTTTATTTGCTCGTATACATTGTGCTCTTGTTTAAAGATTCGTAGCACTCGTGGGGCTTCCTGGTGGTTCAACAAGTCGCCGGCTCAGCCTGGGTGCGCGTGTTACTAAATCTAGGCATTGATGGGTTTGAAGCCTCTTGGGAATCGTGTCAAATATGATTCTGAATCTTTTTTATCATAACTATTTGGTATATATCATTGTTTATCGCGATGGAAATTTAATTTGCTGTGTGTATAAATTGATTTTTGCGCGAAAGGTATGGCATTAAGCTCATACGAGTTTTCGCACTTTATATTGATGCATAGCATTCGTTGTTAATAAATAGAATCGAGCTTGTACTTTTTAATGACAGTTTTATAATAATATAATCAATTTTTCGATGATAATGAAGTTTCAAAGGGGGCTGTATTTTTTAGTATTATAATTAAGTGCATTTATTTTAAATCAGGACACTTTACTTTGACGTGCAGGGAAAATTTCCTACTTTGAAGGACGTTGCGAAGAATAGGAAGCTTTGTTGTTTAGCGTTGTTAAATTTGTTTCACCCGTCATACCAATATCGTGCACAAAAATATTCATGTGAAGTAATGGCGGGTTATTACGTAAGGCAACTGCCTTCCGAATCAGTAAAATTCCTTTTATCTCGAATAAATATTTCTATTTTTTGGGAGCACAATTGCAAGCGATTTTGTAAATGATTGTTTACGTAACTGAGAACCAGTGAAATTTTTAAAAATGCATAATTATATTCGTCACTTTCTTGGATTACATTTCACATAGATTTTGGTGCTATTCCATTTTTCGTATACTATTTTTTATATCAATCACATAGTAAAACGTCATTAATATATTAACGATCGATTCTTACTTATGGCATGTCAAATAAATAGTGAAACTTTTTTTAAGATGAATCTGTGAACGTGAAACTTTGATCGTATTAAAGTCCTGGTTTTGTCGTGTCTGACTCATGGGGGACGCATTTCACTTACTTTCAACAGCGAATGGGCATAGTCGGCTTTCATTGTTCTCTGACCCTCCTATTCATACGCACTGCAGTTTAATATAATCCAAAGTGTACAAACTATTTAATTTTCTTTCAAATTCTTTATATTTTGGCCAATGGAGCATATATTAACAGGTAATATTTATATTCCACTTGCTTCTCTATTTCTTACTGTGTATTTTATAATGTCGGCCCAGTGGAACTGTGATTAAAATAATTTACATTGCTCCGCATCTTAAAATTAATATTTGTGCTTAAACAATTATAAAATAATGCGGCCAGAAGTTAATAGTAAGAACAGTGAAAATTTTAGCAATTATCAAATGAAGAACTTATTTGATAATATCATGGTTAACTATGTCTCCTTCCGATACCAGATATACATTCACAAACATTTAAATAATTTCATGCATCATGCTTTCACTATGTCGAGTATGCTATTTCTAATTTTATGTCGAGCTATTAAGTGCATACATACATAAATATACGTAGCGTATGAATGTAGCTCTAACATTTCTATTTTATGCTCAGTATCAGAATATGTTCAATAAAAATTTAATTGAGTATTATATAATTTCGTACGTACAATAATTTAAAGTGTAATGTATCGGAATTAACTTCATTGTTATAGAATTATTTATTATTTCACCTCCGCTATAATCTTAGATCATGAATTTCTTATCAGTGTTACGAGCCAGGACTGTGGGCAATTGCCTAGACCGGCGATGTTGATATTACCCAAGAAACTTGTTAGTTTGTCTCAATACTTTAAATTAATATTCAATACAACTCGAGCGGTTAAGTTGTATTCGTGGGAACGTTACTACTAACATAAGGAATTACCGAGTAAAGGTAGCTTTGACGAATCTACTCGGTTTAATGGTGAACAATTTATATATATTCAAATCAGTCGTTTTGGTACGAATGTGATTGTCTCGGTATTTAAATAGTGTGTAAATTGTTACCTAAGTACTTGCACGGTGTTGACGCACTGGCGTTGCGGGGTCGGAGAATGATTACAATAGTATGCCGAAAGAACTTCAACCGAACTTGCGGATTCCAACGGGTTAACTTGTATTCTAATCGGTGCCCTAAACCCGAACTCACTGAATGTAATTGACTCTGTACGAGCGTAACCCGACGTGACACTCCCCGTAACTGTGTAGTTATTAACCGAAGATGATCAGAATGGAAGGGCTTGTATAGTCCCAAAATGTACAGGAGGGCGTATTTGGTAAGATCACGGAGAGCTCGTCGGGTCGCTCGTGCACTTAATCGGGCTCGATGCAGCTAATCAATATCAAAGGCCCTTATTGTCCGTGTACGATAATGATAGAGATCCTTGGGCCCTTCGTGGAAACGCGACTTCCCTTCTTACGCAAGCTTGAGCGGTACGTACGAGAGCAGCGCATAGAGAATATTATTCATACGTAACATCACAATAATTGAATTTATCGATAAATCTTCTTGATATTTGGCGACATTTCAAGAAGTAGAGAAATTAGAAACATTATTGTTAGATGCTTTATGCAGAAAGTCTTAACAAATAAATGGTATTGCGTAATAAAACTTGATTGTTACTAATGCTTTAGAAAAAACTTAAAGATAAAGATAAAGAATAATATATTTGATACTGCCTATAACATAATGAATTTCTTGTTAAATACTATTTATTTCTATTCCTTATTTTACTTCAAATCTCAAAATTCTTAATTTTACATTGAAACACAATAATTAGATGTGTATTACACCAATATAATGTTCAGTGTGTAATATAAAATTGTTTAACTGCACAAGTACTGGAATAATTATTAATTATGATCAATATATAAATAACATTCTTACATTAAGCTTACTGTTACAAACGTACATGATTTTACTCCATTATAGTAAATTGCAAAAGAATACGGTTAATATACTAAACGGTGCAACGAAATTGGTTTGACATCTCATCGGTCAGCAGGAAGACACACTCTTATAATAATTATATAAATCATTTCCACTTGAAAACCTTCCCCAAAGTCATAATTAAAGTAGTCTAAAGCTGTACATAAATATTAACGTTTAACTAAAAATGCCTATAGCAAGAATGCAACACTTGTGTAATTTAAAAGATCGAAAGCAACACAGAAATTCTAAAAAAAAAACGAAGTTAACCTTGAAATTATCTTCTTTGTCTTTCTACTTGGAAAAAAAATTGTCATTACCGTACTCTGACCCCTTTTATGATGTATCTTCTCATAAAAGTCTCTTCATCGTGCAAAAAACAGACATAACAATAGTGTGGACAGATACATTTATGATCTCGCCCTGCATAAGCAAAATATTAAAATATATATAGATATATATACCATAAATCATGATTTGCGCGCCTCAAATCTTCTGATTTTTATATTGTTTAATTCTACGTATAAATGAGAATTCGCGATGGCTGCAGAGATTAATAATATTTTTTCAACGCTTACGCTGATACTGGAAGCGACAGATATTTTTCGCAATAGAGTTACAACGGTTTGCCAGCGAGAAACTGCGGATGGCGAGGAAAAAACTTATTTTGTAAGCTTCAGTTGTATATTCAAGGGGTAAAGTTAGGCAACGAAGGAACTTGAGACTGGATCCACTTAGGTTTACGAGATTGTTGTTGCTATGAGCACCAATATTAATGTCCAAAATAGAGCCGTGGTTTCCAACAACAGGATAACATAATGTTACAAATTTATTTTTCTTCCAGACTGAAATTTTTTTGCTCCACGCTATCTACATTCCACTCTGTCGACGCTGTAGCGTGTAACGTCGTAGCAACAAAAAATTTATTATTATCTTGCCTGTTTCTTTCAGTACTATCATCTCGTATTTCATTATTATGTATGATTTAGAAATACATATAATTTTACTTTAAATTTTTGTATCCCATCATTAGTAATAAATAATTGCTCTCAATATATTATTATGATGCAATACAATGGCCATTGGAGACAAGAATGTAAGTAGAGTCTACAAATCTTTGTTACTACTTAGAGAAATAAATAATTTGGTCTGTTACACTTGGTTTTATCTTATACAATATTTTTTATATAATAACGTTTGAAATATTTAAGAAGAAATTGAATTGCTTTTGAGTAACCGAGGAATCTCTATTGCGTTATCTTTTTCTAAACGAAATACCTAGCTATAAAATTGTAACAAAGAAATACAGTAGCCAAAGGGCACCAGTCCTGTTTCACTAATTTAATCATTCGTGTACAAATATCCAAATTGATATATTTCACCAGCTCTTTCATTTCAGCGTCGTCTTGTGCAACACGGCTGCAAAACGAATTTCCCATAATAATTCATTTCATTTTGCTTAGGTATTTTTGTTTATTTGGAACATGGTCTAAAATGCATAGAAATATTACGGAAATGAAAGGAAAATTCAATATAAATTTACTAGGTGTCCTTCTTCTTAGTAAAAATTCCAGTGTAATATAAATGACTATCGTATTTTCATAAAAGAAAAAATGCTGAATCACCTCTTAAGCATAGAATTATTTTCGATATCACTTTATTATACGAAATTCTGAAATGAATTGTACCGAATTTACGATTGCACTTCCATACCAATCTTCAACGATTAAAATAAATTCTTATCAGTCATTCTGCATGCACATAGGTACCCCGAAGAAGTATGATTATAATAGCTTCCGCTGTACAAAACAACGATTTTCATAGATACAATCGCAGTATTACTCTATCTAAGATTTTTCGCATTCAGTCCCCGTAAAGGTTACCCTTGAAACGACTACGAACATCGAGGTTGCCACGTACTTGTTGAAGTAAAACGCTATAGAAGCGAGCAAACGAGCAAGAAAAATGAAAATGGAGGACATTGCGGTGTAACCAAGCAAGGACATTCGATCCTACGAATCAGGAATGCAAAACTAGTCTGGGATGGCTGAACGGCAGGTTATCAATGCTAAACAACCGGGTCATTAGTTTCGACTAGGGATAAAAACAACAAAAACGATACTGTAATGATGTTGCAGAATGTCGAACCCGTAGCTATATGTATACATATTGGGGTATTTGAAAAGTTCTTGCCGATTTTCAGGTAAATACAGACGGTCGCAAAAATATTCAGACGCCGGTATACATTTGACATTTATGCCCTCCTATTTATGACTTTAAGTAAACATACAGGGACACGAAAAAAATGTACTGTGCTATGTTACAGTATAGCTTCTGTATAACAAATGCGTAAAAACTTGTTGCTTGTTTTAGAAGGTTGTTTAAATAATGGAAGCGAAACGAGTTTAGGGTTAATTCTTATGTGAAATGAGATGTATGGACATATCAATTTTAATAAAGGATTAATATTTTTTTATAAGATGTCCCTCTTGTTATGCAAATTCGAAACTATCTTGGATATAAAAACTTCCATTTCTACATGATGTGAACTATTTTGTACACCATCTCAGTCGACCTCTTTACTATCCTCCTCCATCAATTCGCTATAACTCCAAGAGAGAAGCTGTTAATTGTAAGAAACAGATTCTCAAAACATGCGTGAAACAATAATTTTACCGAATATATGCGAACTTCACATAATTTCATCGAGTTTTGAAAATTGACACAAACAGCTTATTTCTTCAAGGTTCACCAAACGTTGCGGTCGTGGTCGTGGTCGTTCCCTGAACTTTCTGTGTTTATAGGTTCAACCTGAAAGAAGCATTACAACGATGATAATACATTCCTGAACGTGCTATTATGTTGCGCTTGTCATCCGCACGGCATCGAAGATTTTCAAGAAACGTGAACACTGGTTGAATGGTATGCGATAAGATTTTAAAAGGGGTTCTAAAGAAATAGAAGACTAAATATGCAATAAGTAGTTAACAAAAAATGTTATGTTCCAAGAAATTTAATTTCCCATGCTTGCAGTGATCAAACAATGTTAAATCGTCCGTTTTGAATACTGTTCCTAGCGTAAAATAATCAGGAATCGTGATCGTGTGCTGTGTTCCTTTTTTTTTACGAGAAGAGTAGATGGGAGATAATTTAGAGGTAATTTAGATTTGAAACTGATTTACACGGACATTCTCTTTGCTTATCAATAAAGTATAATTAAAGTCTTTATCTTTTTCTTATATTTATTTTTCTATATCTACGGTGTTCGTCGATTTTTTATTTACCGCCCTAATTAATTTAATGAACATAAAATTTCAAATGATTACATATCGCTGCAATCATAATCAGCTCGTGCATCCTGCGTAAAATCCATTTTTGTGCCAATCGTCTTGTTGCGTTATTATATGAAGATCTCAACGAAATTCTGTTATGATAAATTTGACGTTGATAAGCATAAATAACAATAATATGTAATTAATTAATACCTGAAATTTGTTATCTAATTGGTGCCTATACATCCGCCTTAAACAGTCATATGAAAATACACTTGGTTAATGCTACATTGTTCCATGTAATGTGTAAATACACTTAATTCTAATATTTGTTTGATCCTGATTTGAGATTAGTGCCTAATTTTCATTTAAATGGAAACTTACAAGCCCATTGAATTTGTTTAAGGCAAAAAATACAAATTTCTAAACTATTAAGTAAAACCGATTGCAGTAATGTAAACCAGGACCAGCTCACAAAATCTCGAAGTTAACACAAGGCTCAACAATATTCTATCAGGAAATCCAGCAAATCAAACGAAAGTACTCCCATACTATTTATTGCAAACTGTCGTATACTTCACACCTGCCTTCATGTGTTTATTAAATTATAACCATGGCCTATGACGATCTTGGGCCCAAAATCTTCGCGTCCGTTTCTCTTAACCACTAAACTAAACTAAACTGTTCCCCAAACGTCAATAGTTTGACCGCGTTACCCTTCGAAATATTATCGATCACCAGGCGAACCGTTCGCGGATAAAAAAAAAAGAAGAGAAAAGAATGTAAAGGGTAAAATTCCCATTACAATGCAGAACTGTGAATCTGTCAATGCGAGAAACAGAACGAGTTCGTCGCGAATAATGTCGTACTTGTTAGGTGCCAGGGGAACACAAACTGGGCAGAGTGGGGACCGTGCATAAAAGTTAGCGTATCTCTTACCTCGACATCACTCGACGATTATCCACGAACCAGTGGACAAGCTTGATTACACAAGCAGTCTGTATTTGGTTAGATTTGTGAAAGTTTAGTCGACCATAATTGCCGGTCAACTGTTTTAGTTTATTCGCCAAAGTTCAACGAGTCCCGGAAGATGCTGCGCCCGTAAGTATCGCGTAATTTAATCAAATATCTATTTGAATGTTTGAACAGCCAGGACCGGTCTAGCGACGGTATCCTGGTGGAAAACCGGTGGTCAGGTAGTGCTGATCGGTTGTCCAATAGCGATCGTAAATGAGCAACAGATTCTTGTTTGTTAGTTAGGTTTAGTAATTAAATAACGCATCGCGACGGTACCGTGACGATAAAAATCGGTTTGTAATTGTTACTATTCGGTCTGAAGTTTTATACAGATTCACTAAGCAAGACAGACACAGAATGCAATACATTAATGTCGTATTTGTCCTTCGTCTTGCTTCCATTAAGAAAGATTTCTGCTGGTTTAGAATTAGAAGGGATTTGTTTTACTACGTTTTAATACGTTTGATGTATTTTTAGAAATATTTCTGCACTTCAAAAATGAAATATATATGCCAAGTTAAATCGAAGTAGAATATTTAGATTTGCTCCGTACATATAATGTCTCAATTTAAGATGGACAAGTGGATTAATCTGTCAAGAATATAACAAGCGTAGAGATGCATAAATTAATTAATTCCTGGTTGTCCATCTTGTTGTAATACTTTTTCTACAATTGTGTTAATTGAAACTCCGAGCTTCCTTGCCATTGACAACATGCACAAAATATTGTGTCGAATGTTGATAAAACTTGTCACTAGAAACAAATTTATCTCCCTTTATAAAGCAAAATAATATTTAACCGACATTTACGTAAAAGTTTGTTATTACTAATATAGTAAGTTTCACTAGTAAACGAAATAATTTAAAAATTGGCTTGTAAATTTATGCTTATTCTAAGGAAAGGGCAATTCGTGTTTGAACCGATGTATGTATGTTTCGATCAAAGGCTTTATTAGGCTGATATTAAATAACAAAAGAGATAATTCGTATTGCCCAATGAAGAGGAATTGCCAAGTAACGAGCTAAATTTCTTTAGCCGGCTAACTTATTGAGCTCTTTATTAAACTTCGAAGTTTTATTTCAATGCGGTTATATCGATTCAAAATTAAAAATACATGGAAATCTAGAAATGCGACTCAAATTTTACGATTCCATTAAACTCGAGCATGAAAAGCTATTGAATCTTTAATAAAATCTTTAAAAATTGTTCTTATGATTGCTATAGATTTTGCTAATGTATAAAGAATGTTGCAACTTCTCTTTGAAATATTGTAAGACTTTCGTAAAATAACTTGGGTAATGACGTCTGTTTCTTTTGAAATCGTGTTTATAGTGTGTAAACCTATAAGGACATGTTTGAAGTGGTGGCAATCTGATTAATCGAAAAAGTAATTAATGAATATCGTTTTAAGTTTTAGTTACTATAAGAATAGTATTTTTATTTGTAATAAACTAAATGAGAACGAGAACTTGATTTATGTAAACACACACAGAAATAAAAATAAATTAATAAATTCCATCAATGATAAATTACATATCGCGATCATGATGAATAGGATAATGTACCTCTACGATAAAAATTTCCAAACTAACGCGTTATTAAAAATGTTCACTGTCTATGTGGAAAATTACTGTGTCAGTTTTTAAACGGTCGAATTCCCTTACTTATTTTCTTAATTTTTAAAGCTAGTAGCGTACCCTTCAGGCACAAGCTACAATTTTAAAACCGCTGTTACAAAATAATTGTCGCTTCTGTATTGCTACACTTTTCCTGCCCATTTCAATGACGAATTGATAAGCATTTCCTCAATCTATTTGATAATACTTTGCTGCAATGCAATAATAATATTGCCACATTTCATTCTATAAATATCCCAACTTATATCGATATAATTCGGAGGAAGTTTTGAAATTGTTATCAGATAGAACAAATCAAGATTTAATCTATTTTCACAGAGTTTGGAAAAGAATTAGTCTAAATCATTAAGTTAATTATTTATCAAGAACGATCAAGTCGCAACGTTTAACGATTAAGTATTTCCACGCATTCTATCATTAGATCACGTAATCAGTCGAAATATAATCACACCACTTTATTCGATTAATTTTCTTTTTAGAAACTCATAATAGATATGAACAATGTTCTTGCACTCGACGTTTAGATTAAATTATTGGATCGATGTATGGCAAGAAACGTTTAAATACAATACTTGATATTTAGAATTTTAAACAATTATTTTTTGATCGTGTTTACTTTTAATGAAAGAATACATTTGTTGTCAAGATATTTTACTTGTACCATTATTCCTGTGGACTGCACAATGCTACTGCACAATGAGTTATTAGAAGTAGTTATCTTTTAATTTAACCCTTTTATTGCTGTAGGCGTATCACACGCCGTAAACGTCGTTATCTAATATATGTATACCTACATACGACGTACAATCTAAACATGGTAACATAAATTAGTCATTTTCATAATTCATTTAATTTATGTTTTTCTTTTCTAAATATTACCTTGGATACTACACTCAAAGTTACAAAAAAAAAAAATATTATTAGAACAATTACTGACTATTTAGTTACTATATCGACGAAAAATTACATTTTAACAACGTTCTATTCCACTAGGCCCTAAGTGTATCCTAAATTCGAAAGAAAATCCAGGGCGTTACATAGATTTAAGATTTAAGTACTAAAATTTAGATACTTGTTCATTTTCTCGGCGTTTCACTTTTCTTGCATCTACGCAAAACTGTTTTAATAATATAGGTGTAAAGGGAAAATCTTTTGGTTTCATGTTTGATCATGTATAACATAAGTTATTAAATAATCACTGGATCGGGTGAAGCCGCTTTGGCTTAACGATTCGAAAATTTTTTCTGGTGCACTCGCTGATACGCCTGCATTCCCAGCCTGTCCATTTGCATCCTCCGAACGAATTCGAATCTGTTTCGTGGCCAAAAGAAGAGATGATAGATTTTGCTAATCCACGAATTATTTTATTTCAGTAGATCAAGTCAAGTGTATTATTTCTGCTTTACTAGTAAAATTTTTCATAGAAAAATAAATAATTACAATGCAGGAGCTATTAATCAATGGATTGTTTGAAAAGAAAAGAAAAGTATTTTGCGTTAATGGACAGTATAAATCAGAAATAGAAATGAAATGGTTACTACTTTCCATGCAGAATAATATGTATTTAATTCACTCTTGTTAAATGTGAATAAATATGCTGACACAATAATGGATTAAAATATTTCATCGTGCCGTGAATAAAAGAACGGACACCACTCGCGACTCCAGATAACTAACTGACCCAAATCTAAATTAGTTTCTAATTTAATTATAATCCACGCAGCATTGACACTCTGAATGCATAATATAGTTTTAAATAACATATTGTAGAATGGCTACTATAGTAATATTCTCTTTACACACTGTGGACTTCTAATTAAATAATACATATATGTATTTAATCAAATCTCACGGTCCACAAAATAATTACGTTCTCATTAATAACAAAGCAGTAAAATACGACGTGCTACCAAAAACTTTGTACTTATCAAAACACAATATTCATTATTGTAAAATTATTGAAATCTTACAGACTGCTTGTAGCAGCCTTCGTGACTCTGGCATGGGCTATACCGACGCCCCAGGATGCCACTAAGCCCGAGGCTGATCAAGGGTCTGTGGACCTGCTAAGGAGAGCTAGAGAGTTCCTAGTAAAAATCGACCAAGAATACGCTGATTGGAACAACAAGCAAACACTCGCCGAGTGGGATTACGCATCGAATTTAACTGAAGCGAATTTGGAGAGGAAATTGAACGTGTCCTTAGAAGCAGCGCAATTCTTCAAAGCCTCTTGGCAAAAAGTGAACGAGTTCCCTTGGAAGGACATCAAGGATGAAAGCATTAAAAGACAGTTTTCCAAGCTCAGTGTCCTGGGCTCCGCAGCACTTCCGTCAGACGTAATACATAATAATAGAGTTAATTTCTGCTTGTTATATAAAAAAGAAAGATGGTGGGAATAGACCGATCTTGGATCTGAGCGCCAACGACTTTGCAGGACATATTCCTACAAGTCTTAAGGAGATCGAAGAGCACAATTATTTATCCGAGGCGTGAAGGGGAAGTTGTGAAATATGCGCGTAAACTTTGAATAATCTTATTATTTCGCTGATAAATCATCGTTCTTTCTTGCTTTCCGGTCGGCGACATTTCAAAGTCTTCTTTGTGTTGAAGTCCTTAAGACTTGTGGAAATATGTCCTGCACAAAATGTTCGTTGGTGTTCAGATCCAAGACCGGCCTATATCTACCATCCTCCTCTAAACTTGATTTGCATTACTCAATTGTACACAATTAGCTTAACCCATTCACTCTATCCTTTCATCCTTTTCCGTCCTATTTTCTTCAATTTCTTTCTTCTTCCTTTCCCTTCATTTCTTCTTCTTCAATGTCCTCAGCTATTCCCTATCTTTTTTTCATTTCTTCACCTTCTCCTTCCTTCCTTTTCGATCTTTCTATAATTTGTTATTAAGTGCTCTACCATACCTATCAATCTCTACGTAGGTCACACTTTCTTCCCCCCGCGTTTGCCAAATACGTACTGTACCTTTCTGCATGTACACATCTCACCTGTCTCAGATACATCTCAGACACACTGGTAACGCTAACGTTTTCATATAATTTCTATCTACCTTTCGTTGTATTTAGTTTTTCTATTTTTTCCTGCTGTTGTCTATACCTATGTATCTATCCTTATTAATTTTTCTCTTATCTCTATTCCTCCCATTATTTGCCTCTATCTGTCTGATAGATCTTCTCAAATGTTCATGCTCCCTTCTTCTGCTCTTACTAGTATCAAGTAAGAGCTCTCTCTCTCTCTCTCTCTCTCTCTCTCTCTCTCTCTCTCTATATATATATATATATATATATATATATATATATATATATATATATCTATATCTATCTATCTATCTATCTATTATCTAGTAGCACTGACGTAATTATAACTACGTAATAAATAATAATTATTTCCTGCTTCGTTACTCGGTTTATTTAAATATTTTTAAATTCTTCAACATTCATCATTTTCATGCGCGTTAAGTTGTTCGATGTTTGAAGGAAATAAGTGTAAATGGCGATCGCATTGAACTGATTATATATTGTTGCAGCTGCTCCAAGAGTACAAGAAAATAATTAGCGACATGCAAAACATCTACAGCACAGCGAAAATCTGTGACTACAAGAATCGTTCGAAATGTGATCTCGCTTTGGAACCGGAACTCACTGAGATTCTGATGAAGAGCCGCGACCCTGAAGAACTGAAGTATGTCTGGATAGAATGGAGAAAGGCAACCGGTGAAAAATTGAAATCCTTATACACGAGATACGTAGAACTGAGTAACTTGGCAGCTACGTTGAACAATTATCCCGACAATGCGGCTTATTGGTTGAAAGATTACGAGGCTGATGATTTCCCTGAACAAATTGGTAAGATATTAATATAATATGTTAATCGATACGTTTACTAAATTTCGATGAAACCAATGTTCATAAACTCACGAAGTTTTTTCATTTAAAGAGGACAATCGCTCTGAATTTCTGAAAACATTTTAGCAATGGTGCTTAACGTTTGACTGATCTAAACGAATGATAATACATAAAGGAAAATAAGTAGAAATAGTTTCTGAAACGAATCAACAAAAGTAATAAAAATCTATATTAATATTGAATTTCTTAATAAATATTTTAGAAACGCTTTGGGAAGAATTGAAACCTCTCTACTTACAATTGCACGCGTATGTTCGTCGAGAACTTCGGAAGAAATATGGCGAGAATGTTGTCTCAAAGGATGGTCCTATCCCAGCGCATTTGTTGGGCAACATGTGGGCACAAACATGGGGAAACATCGTAGACTTCACAATTCCATATCCAGGAAAGCAATTACCAGACGTTACTGATGCCATGATTAAACAAGGTTTGATTATTCTCTGATACATTGTTATTATTCTTGCATACTACAATGTGTGTCAATGAAATGTCAATCAGTAATTTAAATTGCATAGTTGCACTTGCAGAAAGGCAAGTTAAACGAATTCGTGCAATTTCACATCAAATTAATTGATTTCACTTGCTTGTAATATAATTTTAACGCAAGAATTTCTTTAGCATTTTATGCAAAACTGTATAAAAATGATTGGAAAATTATTTCATAAATCTTTATTAGAAAATTTAAGTTAAAATTCAAGTAATAGTACTGTAACAAGTTCTATAGAATAAGAGCTGTTACAATTTTGCTAGATAGAATATTTCGGTAGTTTGACCATTGTCATAATAACTTCCTTATTTTTACCAGTTTCCAAACAATCTTTATGTAGTATTGCCAATAAGGGGAAAACCTTTAAGGAAATCCATATCTTTTGTCAATTACCATATAAAACGCTAAAGAAATTGATCTTCAAAGATTATTACAATTAAATTGTTAAACTTCTGCTCGATACTGTATACTTGACAGTACAAATCTATCTTACAATTAGTATTAAGTAAAAATTTCACAAAATCGTTTATTTAAATTTATATACTGTTATTACTTTATCGTGAACGGCACATCAAATTCAAACGCCACAAAGTCTGCACCCGAAAAATAACTTCATCCCTAATCTACACCCCTTTCATCAGGGTACAACGCAAAAACTATATTCCGTGTCGCCGAAGATTTCTTCACTTCGATCAACCTTACCGCGATGCCGGAAGTGTTTTGGCAAAAATCGATACTGGAAAAGCCGAAGGACCGCGAATTAATCTGCCACGCGAGTGCTTGGGACTTCTACAATGCGAAGGACTTCAGGATTAAACAGTGCACCAGGATCAACATGGCTGATATGTTGACCGCCCACCACGAAATGGGTCACGTAGAATACTTTCTGCAATACAAGAATCAACCGACGATTTTCAAGGAAGGCGCAAATCCTGGATTCCATGAAGCTGTTGGCGACGTTATATCGCTCAGTGCATCGACCCCGAGTCACCTGAAGGCTATTAAGTATGTAGAATACATCAATGTCCCTTTTTCCTTTAATGGTAACGAAGAGTTTTTATTTAAATTAATTCTTCTCGTTATACTGGGCATACAGTTATTTAAATTCGGACAGTTGGTAGTGTATTTTTTTGTATATTTCGTACTATATGCTGGAGTTGTAATGCTTGTTATTTATTATTAATACGCTTTTAAAAGGTAGAATTGAGTTAATTATTGGAAATTGGCTTTAATTTTGTAAAATGATCTTTCAGCTATGAGTGTACTTTATTTAATATTTGCTTATTTCAAACAAAGAACGTAGCTACGGATTTGCATTCGCATAGTAACTCTTAAAATAAGAGTACACCCTTCTCGAGTTGCAAAAGTTACGTTGCATTAATAAATTTGCACTATTCCAATATATCATCACACTTTATGAAGGATTTTGTCTACAAAATAATGAAATTTCGATTCAGCGCATTGGTTTAGCAAATAAAAATTTGTTTAATTTGAAATATCAATGGCAAGTACAAGATTTATATTTCAGATTATTGGATGATGATTCAACCGGCATGGAAGCCAATATTAACCATCTTTTGTTAAATGGTCTTGATAAAATCGTCTTTCTGCCATTTGCCTATATGATGGACAAATGGCGTTGGAATGTTTTCCAGGGGAAAGTTACTTCAGACAATTACAATTGCAACTGGTTAGTATTATATTAATTAACAAAGTCACAATAAATTGTATGAAATGAAAACATCGCCAAACAATTAAACAATTATCTATAATACAAATATAATTAGAAGTATATATATATTTTTTTTACTTTCAATTCCTAGGTGGGACCTTGCTGAAGACTTCCAAGGTATCGAGCCGCCTGTAGATCGATCAGAAGACGATTTCGACCCTGGTGCGAAATACCATATAGTAGCCGATGTGGAGTATATCCGATACTACGTGAGCTTCGTTGTGCAATTCCAGTTCCACAAAGCGCTTTGCATAGAGGCAAAACAGTACGATCCACAAAATCCAAATTCCAAATCACTGCATCAATGCGATATATATAACAACAAAGCAGCTGGAAACTTGTTGAAGTAATTCTATTTTTCCCATCCAACAATTTGTAACTCTATAAAGATATCAAAATGCCTCATAATTGATCGCTCTAACATAGATCTATGTTGGAGCTCGGCTTCTCGAAACCCTGGCAAGATGCAATGGAAAAAATCACAGGTCAAAGGAAAATGGATTCTAACGGGATCATGGAGTACTTCAAGCCGCTATTAGATTGGCTCGTACAAGAGAACAAGAAAACCAACGAATATATTGGATGGAAACCTAGGGCGAGGCGTATGTATTTTTTTGGCCTAAAACAATTCAGATTTATCTGTACATACATGTTCGTGTAATCAAACAATTATGTAATTTAAGAATATATACTATCTTCGTTCGAGATTCATAGTATATTACATGCTAACTAATTGAATCTCGTTTGCTCTAGAATGCGTACAAAGTAGATCAGAACTTTCGGCCGATGAAACGACCGAGACAACTGAAACAACTGAGGTAAATGAATAAAGAACGCACTCTTTTCAATAGCGTTACTTCAGCAAAAGCATCTGTACATTTAGATGTGAAGGATTCATCGAGAAACGACTTACGACCTCATCTTTCGCATACCAAGCAAGAAAAATATGTGAATGGTACAAAATTCATTAATAAATAAGTACTAAGTACATTCCTAGATGCTAAATTCTTCATTACTTTTTCGAATAAAGATCGCATTGTGATTCACAATACTCGCATTATTTTCCTCTCCCCCGGCCTCGTCCGCGTTTACTAGGTTTATCGCTACTACTCTTGCCTTTCATTTCAGTTTTATCGGTACTTTTGCCTTTTGTTTCAGTTTTCTTACTCGCGCTGGGCTTTTTTGCCTAAAAATGTACATTAGTCAATAAATAACTTTATAGCAGTCGCAATTTATAATTTTGATTACATGTAATAAAATAGTCATCTATCAACCTTAATCATTTTGTCTGTTTCAACGTTATCATCATTTTCATCAGAATTCCCCCCTTCACCTTCTTCTACGATACCTTCATCTTGCGCAGCCGTCGTTTTCTTTTTCGACGTGCCACTCATTATGTACGGCACAGCTACAGAATTTTTATTATACGTCCTTGTAAAGGTAGCTTTCACCTGCAATACATCTCTCTGTATTTAAACATTTCAAACTCGTTAACAATGTACTAAAATTAATATAACACACCTTGCTGTCTACAACTTGCATTGGGTCCCGATCACCAGGCCACAATGAAAGTTCTATCAGGGAATCCAAATCTTCCCTATTAAACACAGAAACGTGAACGTAAATCATAATTAAATTAAAGAGCAAATAAATTAAGTGAATAAAACAAATAATAAATTAAATACAGTAGAACTTCGTTTGTATGGATCTGTCACGGGACATATACGTTCACATGACCAGGTCTTTTATACAATAGGTGCTGATGTTCATGTAAGAAGATTCCACGAAACATTCGCTCCTGAATAACGCGTTCCCTTATTGGGAAATCTTGCTTGTTAATATACGTGGAATGACAATTTGGTCATACTTCATATAATAAAAGCACATATAAAGTTCGGGCAGTACTAAAATTGCGTTCATTTAAACGGAGTTCCATTGTAGTAAATTTTCAGTTAAATATCAACCTGAGTAAGTGATAATGATTCATAACGTCTATCGCCGCGTCTATATTTTCAACCCCGTCAACTGCTAACGGTCGGACAATAGCATTTCTAAGAGGTTTAATGTATTCCAAGTTTATAGCCTCCTTGCTTGCGCCAGTAGCCAACCGTGCATGTAGTGTAATTTCCTGCGTTAATCTGTAAATTATGTTATCACCGATATCATTTTTGTTGTACGAAAAACGCAATAGTGAAAGAGTTGATTAATATAATATTACCGATTAAATTTACCGGCTTTTGAATTACGGCCAAGCCAAGATGGAAAGTTAATCTGACCGCCTACGTATCCAGACATTACTGTTCCCGGTATGACAGAAGAATAACAAGCTTGTACTGGTAAAAGTGACCAAGCATTATTACTCCTTATAGATTTTTCGACTACATCTCCCAGCGCTAAACTTTCGGCACTTTCTGCTATTTTTTCTAACAATTTATTTCTATGCGAAAGAAAAAAAAAGCAGTATGAAATACGAGTGACATTGAATTCAAATAAAAGAGTTGAGAATACGTTGCGCGGCCGATGTTCGTAAAAATCGTGAAACAAATACAATTCATTTTGCGAAGAATATTACAAAGTATATTATGCAGGCTGCCCCACTAATCCTGGTACACAGCGATATCCTCGTTACTTTTGTGCTATGCGGAAATGTTAAAAAGGAACGAATTATTTGGTTCGAAGGGGTTCATATCGTGGCGGGAATAATTTTTGCCTGAAGTTCATATTTCTGCGGGTTTCAAAGTCATTATTTTTTTGTCATTTCCGCGTGGCGTAAAAAATAGTGGAGATGTCGCTTCATAGCAGACATTGGAACACACCCTCTATAATATACATATTATTATATTAAGTAATAACATATATTATATAATATTTACAATATTTACTTCAATACTAACTACATAATTTACACTAGATACACAAATAAATGTTCTATTTTGCTATATACATACTTTGGTCCTTGAGGTACAACCAGCAAATAGTTTTCTTGCACAAATAAGGGTGCTATACTGTAATCATGGAAAAATAAAGCACTCTTGTCATGGATACTCATATGCTTGTGTTCTTCAGCGGAAAATACTTTTTTCACGACATCCCAAGGTCCCAGTCTTAAATCTTTATTTATATTCTTCTTTCCAGATTTTTCTTGATCACCGGTGTGACCAACAAATAATGCTAAATGATTTATAACTTGCCGAATATCCTGATTAGTTGATTCAATTAAACGATCGAGATCTTCGCTTGAAATGTTAATGTTTTCTTTGAAACATATAGATTTCATTGCTCCCTATATAGTAAAGTAATTATGGTAAATTAAAATTAAAATTGTATATAACATACAGATAAATGTTTAATTAGACTTGCTAAAATCTTACCCTAATCTGTTCAATTCTAGGTTTTGGAAACCGTAGGTCAAATATATAATTAGAAAGCGTCCTCATTTTAGGATTATTTCGATCATTGCAAATACAAATAATAGGTATATCAGATGACTTTATTAAACTAATTAATTCCTGTAGGCCACCACGATCTTCATTACCAGCCATTCCATCCACTTCATCCATCAACAAAACGTGTTTCGATGTTGGTTTACTTTTAGCGTCTGCAATAACTCGGAATTAAATTCTTTATACATAACATTTTGAGCGTATCTAATTATATTCAACGCGCGGTAATAACAGAATGTTTTACAAGTGTAGATGATGAATAAAAATAGCTGATCTGCTATCCTCTCGATTTTTTTACTGTATCTAAACTTTAATATGCAATTCAAAATATTTAGGAAATTTTTTGTAAATGCTGATACATATATTTGTATTAGATATATTTAAAAATATTAAAGCATTAGATTTATAGATATAAATGTATTTATAGATTCAGAACGTTATCAGAAATAAGAATACCGTACGTTTAGGAATACGTAATAATAATAATAATACAAATGCATACCTGTGAAGTAATTCTTTAATGAAGTATTGGATAATAGTTCCGATACTTCCACTTGCAAAAGTTTTTTACTTCTCGTATCTGATGCATTAAATTCGACAAGATCAAAACCTAATTCGTTACAAACAACTTGTGCAGTTGTGGTCTTTCCAATACCAGGAGGGCCGGATAATAAAACTGCTTTGTAAAAACCACCATCATCGTTTTTCGCCCAAGGACCTTACATAATTCAGAAGGATTTGTGTTACATTAAGCAAGTATGTTCAAACATATTCATACTCCTCTTAATTATTACAATATATGAAAAATAAATTCCAATCCACGCATAAACATATAAGAAACCTACTGGGTTTACTGTGTTTGACACTTCGATTTTTATGCCAATTCATTAACCAACTGTGCAATTTCCTTGCATTACTTTTGTCTCCTTGCTGTCCCAAAATCTGTTTCATTGTTTTAGGCCTATATTTCTCAACTAACGCCTGCACGGGTACGTTTCCATTTACCTAAAAAAAGAGATTCAAATTATATAAAACTGGTCAAATTTGCACGAATTATGTTCCATTAAATAGCTCGTTACATCTTGCAAGGTATCTGTTTTCATTTTTATATTATTCATATCGTTTTTACTCTGCGTGGGCAATTTTTTCTCTTCAATGTGTACTCTCTTAATCAGGGGTTTTGTTTTCACATCTTTGTTATCATGTTCCTTTTTCTGAGGTGACTCTGTTAATAATTTCTCCGTCTCTTTATTTTTAGGATCTTTGGTATCCGGTGATTGTAACTTCGCTGTTTTCTCTGCTTCTTCAGTTGCAGCAACTTTTAGTTTCTTTGCTGGTGAATGTAATGTATCTTCCGAATCTGTAGACTTTAGCTTTGATCTATCCTTTGACATTACCCGTGATTGCTTTACATTATCAGCCGGACCTGCAGGTCTTGTGCGAATCATTTCTAGCAAATCACCTTCTGATATTTGTTTCACGTTAAAGCTTTTAGCCTAAATATATCATTTGGATAATTAATAGAAAATATTTTTAAATTAGCATTTCGATATATAAATAGTTGATATTACTTTCGATAACTTGGATGGGCCAGGTTGATCCCCTATTATTACATAGTCAGTCTTCTTTGAAACTTGGTGCAACAATCGTCCACCATACTTTTTTATAAGTTCTTCTGCTTCCTCTCTTTCCAAGGAATCCAAAACACCAGTTATCAAAAAGCTTAACCCTGCAAGACAATTTTCAGCGCCCTAAAATTCGAATATTTTTGTAAGACATACTTGTAACTGAAAGGAACAACTTATTATTTTGTTCAAAACAGTATGGAATTTTTTGCATACAGTAGGAATTTCTTTCGAGCCTGGATTTCTAGCTCCTCCCCTTTGAAGATACTGTTGATACCGCACAGCATGCTGTTTCTTCTTTTCAATATTTTCTTCGTATATATCTGAATCATCTTCCTTTTTAGGCGATACCTTCCTTTTATCTTTGGGCTCTACCTCCACTTTAAAGCTATCAGATGTTGTTTTACAAGACATTTTCGTACGTTTAGATTTGCTGTGTTCAGGATCTTCATGATGGATATCGTCATTTGAACTATTATTAGAAGGTTTCTTACTCTTTGTTTCATTCCTTTTACCACCTTTCCCTGCACCTGTTGTGCTGGGGGTCTTTTTCTTTTTTCTGCTCTCGTCACTTTTAGCTGGTGATTTCTTTTTTCCATCATTCTCAACATTACTTTTCTGCGTATCAGGACCTATGAGGACAAAAGAATAACGTATTAATGTAAGAATGCAGCACGATAGATCATAATATTTCTATGGTGTCACCTTTGTCAACCCTTCTCTCTGACAAGTATTTCTGTTCAATATCGGATGTATCTAATTGGCATAAAGTAGCTTCAAAGTCATCATCGTTATGCCCTTTAGCTTCCTGCCAACGTTAAATAAAATGAACACTAATTTTATCACATTGATAAAACAATAAGGAATTTACCTTTTTCTGTAATTTTGTAGATATTGTTGGTGCTTCTTCTCTAGTTATTGGACGTTTGCCAAACATATCAGCAGGTGAAACAGTCTTTTTTTGCTTGGCATCTTCATCTATACCAGATCCGAGAGCCTTCTTCTCGAATGTGTTTGGCTTCTGATACAATAATGCTTAATAATTTACAATATTAACTCTAATACAGAAATTTTATCAATCTGATACAATATCAAGGCAAAATAGTTCTGCTTCATTTATTAACACATGTTAGATGGACATTGGTTGAGTATTTCTGGTCTAAATAATGCATACAAGTGAAAGCAAATTATTTTGGAGTTACGTTATAGGAAGTTAACATTGTATCTTTAAGATATTAAACCGATAAATTCACAAATGAACTATACTTTTTTATCTTATGCTTGCTCTCTGCAAATATGTGATAGTACATCACTTTGATCCAAAATTACTTAATCATAGTACCACTGAAGAATTCTATACGACAGTTAAAAGTAAAAATATGTACAGATTTTGATCCCCATATTTCTATATGTACTATATGAGAATACACAACTTCTAAGTTTTATGCATAATTTAAAGTCACTTGCAGTGCGAATTGTATAGGTCGTATCATAAAAAGTATTGATTTGATACAATTACCAAAAATTGAATCTGCTTGTACATAAACTACCACTCTATAGCTTAAAACTTAATCATTACTCGTACTGAAAATAAAAAGTTCAACGCTATCTTTTATTATCTTTAAAAAATATCTATTCCTTATTATTGTACGCTTAATTTTGTGACTAGTTGTACATAAAAAATTATTGAGTTGTCTAAGAACCTTCATTCTTAATTCGAACAATAAGGTTTCATAAACTCCAATCTCGCATCCCGTTAATGTCCAATTCCATGCCCAGACTTTTCTTTTTTCCTTCTGCTTCTTTACAATGACTGCTATGGATACAGCAGCACATCTAACTTGCTAAGCAGACATCTTATATAGAACTAAGCTTATGATTCCCTCTGGCATAAGTTTGGCTTTGAATAATGTAAGCACACCCAACATTTATTGAGCAGAAAGTTCTGAAACCAGTCCTACAAACTATTGCAGAGTGTGAATTGCCTGAATATTTGCAGGCAAATGTATATGCTACTGCGAGAAGCTCTCGCAAGAAATGTTGTAAGTTACTTTCCAGTGTATCTGCACCCTTACGATACGACCTGCACGACTTTCACTGTGAATAACTGTCTATTGAAACCTTAGGACGTTTAAGCGGAGATTGCGATACTTCATCCTCTTCATCGGACGAAATCACTCGCCTTTTCATAGATCTCGCCGGAGCGATCTTGGAACTTGTTTTAATTGTTTGAAAATAGGATCGTATATCCTAAAAGAAACGTGAAAACATTTAGACATTTTAAAGCTGGTGTTGCAGGTCACGACTAACAACATTCAAAATGTTCGTCAGCGAAAACAAATGTATTTAACCTCGATCGCCATTATTTGATCAAGAACTTGAAAATTTACCTTCGGCATGTTTCATGCAAATTTAAATTCAATATTTCTAGAACTCTCGTAACGCGACGACGATATCTCGTGTGAAGAAGATAAATATATATATATATAAGTACAATTAAAAATATACTGGCGTGTACAACGCAAATCAACGCGCACTTCTGCGATGCATGTTCAGTTGAATACATACATATACATGCAACGTAATTTCGAATCTGATAATGAATTATTGCCGATAGAACGAAAATTATTTACAATTTTCTATTTCCGCGAAGTAAATTACAATGCTTTATCCAAAAAAATGAGACAACACTTAATATGTACATATGTGTGTACTTGAATATGTATATGTATTAAATATCACAGGATTCGGAGCCGGTAGACCGGTAGTTTACATGGGTTAACACGACGTAAGACGATACGAAACTGTCAAATTCGAGATGGCACTAGAAACGGAGTATAACACGTGTTTGAAGAATTCTCCGAATTCTTTTAACTGTTCAAATAATTTACGTAAAAAAAAGTAGTGCACGTCTTAAAAGTTAATTAAAAATCTCGACATTTTATGCTATAAAAGATTTATAAAGAAACTCGTGTTAATTATAATATATCATAACATCAAAGTATAGAATATAACCTTCAAGATGGTTAAGGAACAATTTAGAGAAACAGATGTTGCTCGTAAAATGTACGTATATTGTTATTTTAATTTACTTTATAGCTGAATTTTATGTTGACGGTTTTACCACCCGTAATGTTAAATCGGCCTTCAGCAGAGTAAAAGACGAATTTTACAACTCTAACGTTAACTGGGTTTTACATTACAACATTTATATTCGTACTATTTATTATCAGTCTGATCAATTACATGTTTAAGGAATATTATAAACCTGTTGTTTTATGTGTAGAACAGTAAAATTGACACTAAATATATTTCATTAATATCCAAACTTGTAATTTATTTTATTCACCTTGCTGTATTTATGTTTTCAACTAAACAGCTCCCATGTATCATTTGGTGTGGACAGCCGCCACAACATGGAAAGGCAGGCCCATATGCATGTTGTGGCTAAAAATTTATATAACCAAGACGTTGAACATACTCCAGTTCCTTATGGAGTTCTTGATAGGCGAATGGTAATTTTTATACAAGAAATTTTTGATTCTCTTATGAACTCTTTTACTGCCAGGCCCATCTACATGGTACATGCGAAAAGGGTCACGGCTGATTTGATATACATGCTTTTATGGATAGCTTGGTGTAAATGCTGATTCCTTAGAGAAAAGTTGTTTTGTCGGTGCATTAGAAATAGCCATCAACTGTGAAGGAATGCGACTTGATAATCAGCGGATGTATAATTTAAGCATAAACTGGCAAGACGGATGTGACAGACCGGCCCGTGGCACTTTTCACATAGGTACTGAGGGCTGATAAATTGGCACAATTGCAGGGTTAACACATACATTACTACACATATTTTGGCACAAGCCATTGATACAGCAATTAATGTGTTGAATATTAATCCTTTACACTAGAAATGCCAATACCGCTGTCTTGAAATTTTGTGAACAATTTTATTTGCAAATTATAAAATTTAATATCAAATGACCATAATTTTGTCCTGGTAAAGTATGTTTCCCATTATTGAGTGGATGAGGGGAAACTTCGAAACAGTTTCCAAGCTCAAGGGGTTAATAATCCTTTTCTTTCCTTCAAATAATGGTTGCTTTAAAACACATTTTTAGGGAACTTGTAATAATACTACAAACTGTGTATCATGTGGTAAAACTTTGAACGAATGTATCGGACACTTTGGATACATCGACTTGGAATTGCCAGTTTTTCACGTTGGTTATTTTAGGTCGATTATTGGCATACTTCAAACTATTTGTAAAGTAATTTCACTTTATCTATTTTACTGTGCAATATATTAGTCGCAATGTATTAATTAAAATTTCTTGAATTATAGAATTGTTCTCATGTCATGTTATCTGAAACGGATAAGAAACGTTATTTAGCCAGGGTACTAAATCCCAATTTGGGATACCTAAGTCGTAAAGCTCTGCGCAAACAAATATTGGACAAAGCAAAGAAAACTACAGTTTGCCAAAATTGTGGCGACCTGAGTGGAACTGTTAAGAAGGCTGGTCTACTTAAAATAGTTCACGAAAAGTATAAAGCAAAAAAGAACATGGACGCTATTGTTCAACAAAAGCTGGCGGAATATAATAACGTGCTTGAAGATAATAAGGCATTGGAAGGAATACTTCAAAGTGGATTGGTGAATGTATTAAACCCTTTAGAGGTAAAAGATATTATGATTGTGCTTATAATATTTATGTTGCCAGTATTATGAACAGGGTATTCTCATTTTTAGGTACAAAGTATTTTGGAAAAAATACCCGAAAATGATATTCCTCTATTAATGATGAATCAAGAATGCGCATTACCAAAAGATTTGATATTAACTAGAATTCCTGTACCACCAATTTGCATTAGGCCTAGTGTTGTGTCCGATTTAAAAGCTGGCACAACAGAGGATCATCTGACAATGAAGTTATCTGAAATAGTTTTTATTAATGATGTTATTCAGAAGCATAGACAAAGCGGAGCCAAAGTACAAATGTACAATGAGGATTGGGAATTTCTACAATTACATTGTGCGCTTTACATAAACAGTGAAATGTCTGGTATACCTCTTAACATGCAGGTAAGTTCCTAGTAAACAGCGTTATGTAATTTTGTATGCAATGTAACAAAGAACTTACGAATACGGGAATGTTTCAGCCAAAAAAGTCTGGAAGAGGGTTGGTTCAAAGATTGAAAGGAAAACAGGGTCGTTTTCGCGGCAATTTATCTGGAAAACGTGTTGATTTCTCTAGTCGTACTGTTATATCACCAGATCCTAATCTAAGGATTGAACAAGTAAAGTTTTATTCACACAAATTTCTTCGGATTCTAGAATAATGTGTATTTCGCTATTTCTGTGTTAGGTTGGCGTACCCATTCATGTTGCAAAAATATTAACGTATCCGGAAAAAGTTAATCCAGCGAACATAGAACTGATGCGAAAACTCGTACGGAATGGTCCAGACGTGCATCCGGGAGCAAATTTCATACAGCAAGGAAAGACACAATTTAAAAAGTACTTGAGATACGGAAACCGGCAAAAGATTGCTCAAGATTTACAGGTAAGATTATCGACAAAAACTGCCTTGCATGCACTTTATGTCCACATAACTACCGATTATATCTATATGTACTTAATAGTATGGTGATATCGTTGAAAGACATCTTAGGGACGATGATGTTGTATTATTTAATAGACAGCCTTCCTTACATAAATTAAGTATCATGGCGCATAAAGCGAAAGTCTTGGAGCATAGAACATTTAGATTTAACGAATGTGTCTGTACTCCTTACAATGCGGACTTTGACGGCGATGAGATGAATTTACATTTACCTCAAACCGAGGAAGCTAGAGCAGAAGCTCTGGTTTTAATGGGGGTAATGAACATCTGATTTTATGTTAAATGCTAAATGTACAAAATGCGACACTATGATATACTCGAAATTTACTGCTTTTTAGAATAAATCAAATTTAGTTACACCTCGTAACGGAGAATTATTAATAGCCGCAACACAAGATTTCATTACCGGCGGTTATCTTTTGACTCAAAAAGATAAGTTTTTAAATAAAGCACAAGCAAGTCGATTAGCTGGTTGCCTTCTAGCAGGTCCTGACATTTCTTTATCTATCACTCTCCCCGAACCAGCTATTATAAGACCAACAATGTTATGGACAGGAAAGCAAATCTTCAGTTTAATTTTGAAACCTAACAATTCTTGTAATATTAAAGCCAATTTAATAACCAAAGGAAGAGCTTATACTACAAATGAAGAATTATGCATTAACGATTCCTGTAAGTATAATTTTTGAGTGAGCTTTAAGGACAGGAAAATAATAAAAGTAATCATTTGCAGACGTTATCATTCGAAATTCGGAATTATTAGCGGGGTCTATGGACAAATCGACATTAGGTTCGGGATCAAAACAAAATATATTTTACATTTTGCTGCGTGATTGGGGCGAAGATATCGCCACGGTTGCTATGTGGCGACTGGCAAGAATGTCAAGTTTCTTTCTTATGAATAGAGGGTTTTCTATCGGTATTGGTGACGTTACACCTGGCCAAGGACTTCTTAAAGCCAAGCATGATCTTTTAAACGCTGGGTAAGTGTATATTTAAAAACCACGAACTAAATCGTGTATAAATAACATAGCTTCAATATTTATTGTGATCTAGATACTCTAAATGTACAGAATATATTCGTCAAATGGAAGAAGGTCGTCTTGTATGTCAACCTGGATGTACAGAGGAAGAGACATTAGAGTCAATGATATTGAAGGAACTTTCAGTAATTCGTGATCATGCTGGTAAAGCCTGCTTAAAAGAACTTCATCCTAGCAACAGTCCATTAATTATGGCCTTATCTGGCAGTAAGGGAAGCTTTATCAATATCTCTCAAATGATTGGTATGTTTATTAACATTCACACAGCTTGCAGGAGAACCCATGTAACTGAAAAAATACCCTGCCTTGTAAACTATTCTATCTTTAGTTGGATGCAAATTTTGTGGAGTTCTCAGTTCCTTAATATCTGCTGAATATTCCTATTCGTGGAACAGATTCGAATAAAGACGAGTTCTTTCCAAAATCTACGTTGGGAGTATAAATAAAATTAGTCTGAATCATAGATTTCCGAGACTCATCCTTTAAAAATTAGTACCATTAATAATTACTTGAGTTTACGAAGAAATTTATATGTAGCTACTTATATGTAGCTACATTTATTGTTAGTTAATGAGCACAAAATGGACATTGTTAAAAGCGATAAATAAAAAATAACCGTCGTTTCATACATTGACAAGAATGAGTGAGCATAATTAACATCTGTACAGTAGTTTCTGAGATTTTGAAATCTTTTCAGTTATGAAAGCTGATCCTGTAACTGTACAAAAATTGTTTATCACTGAATAGTACTTTATTATATTATATTTGTACTCTGAATAGCATGTGTGGGGCAGCAAGCTATCAGCGGCCATAGAGTACCTAACGGATTTGAAGGCAGAGCTTTGCCACATTTTGAACCCCATTCAAAGATTCCTGCAGCCAAGGGTTTCGTAGAGAATTCCTTTTATTCGGGGCTCACGCCCACAGAATTTTTCTTTCACACAATGGGTGGAAGAGAAGGTCTTGTAGATACAGCAGTTAAAACCGCCGAGACCGGTTACATGCAACGACGTCTAGTTAAAAGTTTAGAAGATTTGTGCCTTCATTATGATATGACAGTTCGTAATTCAGTGGGAGATATTGTCCAAATATTATATGGCGGTGATGCTTTAGATCCTACGTACATGGAAGGTAAGGTATGATTTACTTACAATATTCGAAAGAAAGTAATGAAATGTATTATTTTAATAGGTAACGATTGCCCGGTGGATTACAGACGAGTATTAGATCATGTGAGAGCCAAATCTCCGTGTAAAATGGAGAAACCGCTAGACGGCCCTAGTGTAATTAAAGCTACGAATGAATTATTAAATTCCGAAGAATATGAATGTCTCAGTGAAGAGTTTAAACAAGAATTGTCGTAAGTTCAACATTTAACTGCATTGTACTGTAAAAATAATTCGCATATTCAATTATACTATAAAAACATTGCAACTAAAAAGATCATACTAAACGTAGATTATTCAATATTTTTCACTTTTTACAGCACATTCCTTAAAACTGTAGCCCGTAAAATAGCACGCCTTCGACATAATGCACCAGCAGATGTAGCAGTAATTTTACAACTCGAACGACTCACCGTTTCTCAGTTAGTTGAATTTATTCATACGTGTAAAGAGAAGTACATGAGAGCAAAGATAGAACCAGGTACCGCTGTGGGCGCGCTTGCTGCCCAAAGTATTGGTGAACCAGGCACACAGATGACTTTGAAAACGTTCCACTTTGCCGGTGTAGCATCCATGAATATTACACAGGGTGTACCACGTATTAAAGAAATTATTAACGCAAATCCCAAAATTAGTACACCCATCATTACAGCAGCTTTAGTAAGTTTTATACAAACATAAAAATACAATCTTAGTTGTATCGAAAGTCTTGTGTACGTGGAATGGAAAATTAACGTTTATTACTTTCTATATTTTGTTCCCTTATCATTTTAGGTAAACGATACGGACCTGGAATTCGCTAGGACAGTGAAAGGTAGAATCGAGAAAACAACTTTGGGTGAAGTGACAGAATATTTCGAAGAAGTATATTTACCGGATGATTGTTTCTTGCTGATCAAATTAGAGATTGAGAGAATAAAATTATTAAAATTAGAAGTGGATGTCAATTCCATACGCTATTCGTAAGTATTGCCAATATTTATATATGAATTAACATAAAAAGGCAGCTCATTTAAAATATATGTTTTATTTAATGAACAAAATGTTTTTAGAATTTGCACATCGAAATTAAGACTGAATCCCAAATTAGTAAACGTTCGTGGTGATTCTATTATCACCGTGAATCCAAGCAAAAATAAATATAGTTTAAATTATGCTCTTACGCAACTTAAGGAAACGATTCCGCACATTGTTGTAAAGGTAAAAGAGTGGAGGCATATAATACCCTATATAACGCATATTTCGTAAATTCTTTAATGTTGGATACAAATTCTTAGCTTTGTACAATTCGCAGGGTTTACCTTCAATTTCAAGGGCTGTAATTCATAAGGATGATTGGAGTGGTAAAATAAGATACAAGTTGTTCGTCGAAGGTGATAATATGCGGGAAGTAATGGCAACTCTTGGAGTTTTGGGCAAAAAAACAACTTCGAACAATACGATTGAGGTAGATTGCAAATAAAGAAATGATATCTTTGTAAGGGGCATATATGTACGCACGGTATAATGTTTCAGGTATTCCGAACCTTGGGAATTGAGGCTGCCAGAGCAACTATAATGACAGAAATTAAATTGGTAATGGAAAATCACGGAATGAGCATTGATCGAAGACATCCAATGCTTGTAGCAGATTTGATGTGTAGCAGGGGAGAAGTATTGGGTATTACAAGACAAGGTTTAGCTAAAATGAAGGAATCTGTTTTGAATTTAGCCTCGGTAAGATTTGAATACACGCATTCTTTCTGTTAACAAATTATTTTGAAAGAAAATATTAACAAGCAATTATTCAACAGTTCGAAAAAACTGCCGATCATCTATTTGATGCAGCTTATTACGGTCAAAAAGATGTTATTTGCGGAGTGTCTGAATCGATTATAATGGGTATTCCAGTCCCTGTGGGAACAGGAATTTTCAAACTGCTTCACAAATATCCTTTTCAAACTTATTAATAATCACAATTTAATTTTTCCATTTAAATATTAATGATATTTTTAATACATTATTTTCCTTAATAATAAAATACAGCTGACAAAGATGAACTGAAGAAGAGGGATCTGATCTTTGATGATCCGCAGTTCCACAAGAAGATCGCAAAAGTTAAAGCATAATTGTAAATTACTTGTTATTTACCTTATAATACAATATTTAATGTATATAAACACAAATGTGAATATTAAACTAAAATTAACATTTTTTACTTTATGGTTTCCTTTGTTCAAATCTTATTTCTATCACAAGAAAAGAATATAATTTTTGAAAGGTGCATGTGTTACCTCAGTCTCATTACATAAGTTACTTATAGTTGCTAAGAAACATCGTGTTTGATCTATACTGTTTGTGCATTAAATTATTCAGCAACGTCCTTTTAGTATACAATTTTTATGTCCTTTCTGTGTATTAAATTGTGTAACACTGCAACATTAAATTTTTTAAATTTCTTCTTCAGTACTAAAACGAGAAAAGTATCGATATGGTAAATGAAACGGAATTTTGGGCTCAGATACGAAAAAATATACCGCAACATAAAAAAAGAAAGCCAAGAGTTGTTCCGGCCTTTACCATTCAAGCCTTGCAAGTAAGATCTAATATCTTAATATTGCAGTTACGTGAACTGAAATTTTTATTATATATTCAGGAAAACACTGTAGTTGCAAAACCGCCACGGTGCGTGTTATACAAACCACAGCTACCTAAGCCATCAACTTTTCGGAAATACTATGAATGGGGTGTATTCCCAGTTGCATTATCCAAGGATAGTTTCAGTTCGAAACTAAGCTGGAAAGTTCAAATCGAAGATTTGGATTTTCATCATTATTTACCATTATTTTTCGATGGTTTAACCGAAACTGAACAGCCACTTAAGTTTATAGTTGAACAAGGAATAAATGATATGTTAGAGCATGGCGGTCCAAAAATTTTACCTGTTGTACCACAATTAATCATTCCTATTAAAAGTAATTTTGTATTCCTGTGTGATACGCAAATAACTCTTTAAACCCAAATTTATACACGGCTTCAGAGTGGTAATGTTTATTACAGAAGCTTTAAATACAAAAATGCCGGAGATTATTTGTTCAACACTTCGAACGCTGCAAAATCTCGTGCGCTCGGCCAATTGTGTCGGAGAAGCATTAGTACCATATTTCAGACAAATTTTACCAGTCCTTAACTTATTAAAAGATAAGAACGGTGAGATTTTAACTTGCTTTTGCTTACATTTATCGAAGAGAAGAATGAAAAACATTTACTTCGAAATTTCAGTTAATCTTGGAGAAGGTATTGATTACTCGCAACAAAGAGGAGACAACGTTGCAGACATTATAGAGGAGACCCTTGAGATACTCGAAATATATGGAGGTGAAGATGCTTTTATAAATATTAAATATATGGTTCCTACATACGAGTCCTGTATGATGAATTAAGTAAAGGAATTGTAATTTATAAATAGTATATAAAATATTACAAAAGATGTCATAGACAAACATTCAAACATTTTATTTTCATCGCGTATTAACTTTATTTACACTTTTCCAGAATCCTCTTTTAATGTCACTGTTCTGTTGAAAACGAGCTGTAATAGATAAATAGAATTAATAAGAATAGTGCTATTTGAATTTCGGTTTTATAATTTTACTTCACCTTTCCCGTTGTTGCATCAGGGTCCACAGAGAAAAAGCCAATACGTTCGAATTGAAATTTATCAAATGGTTTAGCTGAGTTTGCCAAGCTGGCATCAACGTATCCGACAATCTCTTTCTTACTGACTGGATTAATGTCACTTAAGAAACCATGCGGTACTTCATTAGGATCTTCAGGATTTTTGTGTTTAAACCTGAGTTATAATCACACCAAAATTAAATATTGTTATAACTATCCTGTCTGTTTAACAAATTAAGTACTTCGATGCAAAAACCGAGTGGGTCTAGATTTTGAAAGTTGTGATTCTTCCACCGAGCTTTCCCGGTTTTTGCACTAAGATCTTCGATCATTGCATCAGTAAAATACTTACAAATTCTCGTACAATCTAACCGATGATAGTACTGGATTTGATACCCAGTGAATAAAGGCCTTAGGTTTGTTACTATCAGAAATTGGTTCTTGAGTGACAATCAAATTTACTATATTGCCACTGATATCTCTTTCTAATTCCTTAAACTTTAGTACTACTCCCACGTGTTTTAAACCAACAGATTGATTTGGTGTTAAGCGCCTGAAATCTTTTTCTGCATTCTAATATATCGAAATTCTAATATAATAACTGATATACCTCATCTTCCGCTATTGAACTAAAGAAATATTACTATACCTCTTTAAAATCGGATGCCTCGATATATACAACTTCATCGAAAACAATATCATGTTGTCCTTTGTCTGGTTCATTAGGAAAATTAGGAACACTTAAGTTAACAAGATTTTCATGAGGGAAATTACTAATGGTTATTTTCAATGGCTCCAGAACTGCCATATGCCGACTGGCAGTTAGATTTAAAACATCTCTAACGCATGCCTCCAAAACAGCTGGATCAGCAACTGCTTGAGCTCCAGTTACACCCATTTGGGCACAGAAATTGTTTATAGCTTCAGGTGGAAAGCCTCTTCTACGAAGGGCCGTTAACGTAAATAATCTGTAAAAATTGTATACAAGAAGTATTAATTTATACTTTCGAATTTCATGTACTATTTGGGTACTATGTTTATACAATAGTAAAATGTACCTGGGGTCATCCCAATCAGATACAACGCCTTCCTCGATTAGCTTCCCAATTTTTCTTTTAGAAACAACTGTATAGCTAACGTTCAATCTACCGTATTCCCACTGCACGGGACAATAAATATCTAAAGCGTTACAAAGCCAATAATAAGACGATCTTCTAGACTGAAATTCTTTGGTGCAAAGAGAATGCGTTATGTTTTCTATGCTATCGCATAAACAATGAGTAAAATCATAAGTTGGATAAATGCACCATTGGTCTCCAGTTCTATGATGCGGGGTGAATTTTATTCTATATGCAACTGGATCTTGTTTCCCTTCCTCAAGCGTTACTTTCATTCGTAATGTTGCTTCACCTTCCTCGAGTAAACCATCTTTCATATCCTACATAGGAAAAACAGCATATTTTTACGCATGCTATACGTCTTCTATGCGTAGTAAACTGGGAAGTTTATATTAAAATTTATAAAATGTAAATGTGCGAAAAAACGATAATTACATTAAATAACTGCAAGTTCTCCGCAATAGGTCTATTGCGCCATGGACTTGGGGGTGGATTGAACCCCTTTATTTCTTCACTAGATTGATGACAAACATACGCTAAACCCTTTTCTATGAGCAAAATAGCCCATTCATATAACTGTTCAAAGTAATCAGAAGAATGAGTAATCTTTGCGGGCTTATAACCAAGCCATTCCACCATTGCGTGTATACCAATGAAAAATTTCTCTTCTTCTTTTTCAGGATTTGTATCGTCGTAACGCAGATAACATGACCCATCGTGCACTGCGGCATATCTATAATAAGACAATTATCTGTAACACAATTAAAAAAAAATGAATATAAAAATGTATTAAGAAATGGCATACCCAAAATTGATATTGATTGCCTTTGCATGGCCAATATGCAAAATTCCATTAGGTTCTGGTGGAAACCTAGTTATTACTTTACCACTTGTTGTTCTTAAATGTTCTTGAAGCAATTTCTGTGTATTTGGTGTAACGATATATCCGTCGGTTTTGTAATTCTCTCCCGGTTTATGGAAATGGACTTTAGTCTTCATAAGTTCACTTATTGTTTGAGCATCTGCTTTCTCGTTTGTAACTACTACACTTGTCTGTTCCACTAAATATCAAAGAAATACTTAAAGCTTTTTTGATTGATCATTTAACGATAAATAAACGTAAATATTGTTAATTTACCCTTTTCCGTCTCTGCTTTTTTCCCTTTTGCCTGTTTTATTGCTTTTGGTGGAGGAGCCAAATCTGAGTCACGTTTAGGGCCCAACAGATCTAGCAATTGAACATCGAATTCATTTTTCACAGCCTTTCCGTCTGCCCATTTCAAAGTATTACGTACTTGTTGCATTAACGGCCCAACATTGTAATGATACCTATGAAAGTGATTCTTGCTTCGTAATATTTATAACATTCTGAACTTCTTTATTAATTCGTTAAATAAGACACGCATACCTTTTATTTACTATTTCCGTTTTATGTGCACCTATAACTTTCTCTACTTCGTATTCTACTTCTTCTGGAGATATAACAATGCCTACACCGCATTCTGCGTCAAAGTTAGATATATTAATGTCTTCTTTTATATGCTCCAACAGATAATTCAACCCAGCGTCTACTCTCTGTGTCGTATCTAATTTCTTTTCAGCTATGTATTTAGCTAGTAATGGTAATTTATCAGCAATCTGATTCTTAATTTTTGAAGCCACTTGATATAACAAAATCCCAACCACTGGTGTAATACTTCCATACTTCTTTGCCTGGAAACAAGGTGCATATGGTACAATTAAAAACAAGGATGATGTAATATTTTATGCCGAAAGGAACATCCTATTTGAATGAAAAAAAAAAATCATATTGTTACCTCAATAAAAAAGTAACAAAGAGTAAAGTAAGGTATGTATCCTATTATCGGCGTAAATGAAATCATGCACTAACCTCTATTATAGTAAGTTTCAAATTATTGGAAACTTGTTTATTCTTTAAAGTTTCCTTGGCCTTTTGCTCACTTAAACCGATAGATTCAAATAATTTAACGTTGTCTTCCGATTCCATAGTCATACTTCTTTCTTCAATCAGAAGTACAGTATTTACTCTGAAACCGGCAAATCAATTCTCACGTCTAAAAAGATTTGCTAAATACGTGGACAATGTTGCAATGGAAAGAGAAGGGACACAGCCTTTATTACGAAAGACTATTGTAATGTTCTGAATTACAAGACATAAGTTTATTGTTATTACTTTCTTCAATACATAAAGATTGTTTCATTTTCTTCTATTTCATTGTTCACTAGCATAAAGATATCTACATATGATATACTGGAACACATAAAAAATGTACATTAATTACATTCATAATATATAAATTTGTTATATTAACTATAATATAATTTAAGTATTACAATAGTTCGCAGGAATTTGTTGAATGTTATAATATTTATTTAATCAATGCACAAGAAATTGCTACAAAAATAATACGTTTTATGTAATCATCAAGTATCATAATGTTTCTTACGAAGAGATTGCAATATGCTAATCAACCGCAGAGCGCGCGCTTAACCACATGGCTCTCAACCTTCTTCGGTCGTGGTCGTCAACTAACCCGTTCATTCGCGTTCGTTAATAATTCAATAACGAAGCTTCAACCAACATTTTGGTAAAGGAAAAATTTCGTCAGAGTCACCACAGCGACCCTCCATTCTCCAATTCGACACATGCCATGGGAAACGCTGTATGTATGCGATCGTACAGTAGGTGAAAGTGATGTAACTTCCAGTTCCTTAACCTCCAAAAAATGACATAGTACAATATTAACACGAAATGTTAACCTGTTCAATTTCATGAATATACGTATCGATATTCTAATTATTTGTACACAGTTAACAACACTTCCAGTACAATTCAAATACATTACTGTATTTATCTTAATTTCTCGTAGGTATTTTTTTCGTTATAAACTACAGACAGGATATTTACTATATGCATATTAAGAAAAAAAATATTGATGCACATATTTTACTACTTATATACACATATATGATCACACTGCGATCAGGCATACTTTTGCCACAGGTGTAGCTTCTGATCAATGTTCCTAAATATAATGGATGAGAAATTGAACAAAAAAGGTCATCGTAAACAAATGCGAGCTTATCATAAGCTCCTGAGGGATATGAATATTAAATGCTGCAATATTCCTACGCGGGTTAATATTTATTTATTTATTTTGTTATCATACCTGTACCTTTTATGTACTATATTAATGATATTCTCTCGTTTAATATTTTCTTTCAGTATGTAATGATTTGTAACGCTGGTTTAGTAACTGGCTTTCAAAGAGAGGCGTTACGAGATATCGTAGACCCGTTCACCAGAAAATACGACTTAATAATGCCACCAAATAAATCATACTGTTTCATTAAGCTTTCCTCTACAGAAGATGCTACACTTGTATGCAATAAAATACATAATTGTGTTACAATTGAAGGTCATGATACACCATTGTATGCAACATTTACTGAATCAGGTACATTGCAAAAGTGAATTCATTTTGAATTTTGTATAAAAAATTGCATTTCTTCATGATTGAAGTTATTAATTAATGTCCAATAAGCTCGATAAGAATTACTTTACAAATAATGATTGAACTTCAATGTTTTAAAACTTATTTCGTTTCAGTTCCTAATTCAGATTGTCATGAATGGTCTTCAGATTTTCCACCTGGTCTCAAATTAATAGAAGATATTATAACTGAAGAAGAAGAAAAAATATTGTTAAATTCAATTGATTGGAGTAATGAAGGTAATCAATATCTTATTAGTTTGAACAAAAACAATGGAAATCATAAGATTTAATATAACGAACAAGGACATTCCATATTTGCTCCCAATATCAGGATCATCTGATTTAAGACACAGGAAAGTTAAACATTTCGGGTATGAATTTCAATATGGTTCAAATAAAATAAATCCAGATAAACCCATTACACCTATTCCTGAAGAATATCAGTTTTTGCAAATGTTATTCAAAAAGTATCATAATGTTCCATACAAATACGATCAATTAACGATAAATCATTATTTACCTGGTCAAGGTAGGTTCGCAATATTTAGTCTCTGCAGATTATAACGTCAATCTTTTTATGTTAATATGTACAATAGCAATGTTTCATATTTTCAGGTATCCCGCCTCACATTGATACGCATAGTGTTTTTGAAGATAGTATATTATCACTATCGTTAGGCTCGGCATCCATCATGGATTTTAAAAATGAAAATGAAAAGGTTGCCGTTCTTTTGCCACCCCGTTCCTTATTAGTTATGTCTGGGGAAGGTCGTTACGCGTGGTCGCATGGAATTAGTCCTAGACACAACGATGTAGTGAAAAATTCTAACGGAGTAACGACTCAACCACGAGGAATAAGAATATCGTTCACGTTTCGAAAAGTGCGCAAGGGTGACTGTCCTTGCAGCTTCCCAAAATATTGTGACACAAGTGCAAATTCTGCGACAATTCTTATCGATAATAAAGTAGCTCCGGAAATAGAGAATTCTTATGTTCACGATGTATGTCTTTCAGAGAATATTTTACAGACGTTTTTTATTTGTTTCCAAAAAATGATTTCTTTAAATTACACGCAGGTGTATGAACAAATTTCTAGTCACTTCGACGAGACTAGACATAAACAATGGCCAATCGTGTCGAAATTTCTCGAAACATTAAATTCGGCTGATATCCTGTTGGATGTAGGTTGTGGAAATGGTAAATATCTTCACAAAGAAAAACATATATTTAAGGTATGTATTTATTGTACCCTAATGTTACGTATTATAATACCATGTTTAATAGTTTTTATCTATATAGATAGGATGTGATCGAAGTTCTAATTTGATGACAATATGTCGAGAAAAAGGTTTCGAAGTATTCCTATCAGACTGTTTGCATTTACCATATCGCGACAATAGTTTGGACGCAGTAATATGTATAGCTGTAATTCACCACCTTTCCACCCATGAAAGAAGGAAGCAGGCTATATTTGAATTAGCAAGAGTTCTTAGACCGGGTGGAAAATGCTTAATTTATGTGTGGGCGAAGGAGCAAGAGAAAGATTCTGTTAAAACAGCCTACTTAAGATACAAACCAAATAAAAATGAAGACAATACAATGTATACGGAAAAATTAACCGAGTTTGGAGTAACACTACCTGTTCACGAAAATCGTAGAAAATTTATTTCCAGTGACATGCTTGTTCCTTGGAAGAAAAAAGGGGGTGGAAATTTTCTTAGGTACTATCATGTATTCGAAGAAGGTGAATTATCACGATTATGCTCAGAGGTGTCTATTGTTACAATAAAGGAAATATATTACGATCAAGGGAATTGGTGTACTACATTAGAAAGAAAATAAAATTAATTGATTGCCGTAAGCTTTTATTTGAAAATCTTGTTAAATACTCCCACTCTTAGTACTCGTCGGTAAGAGAAAAAAGAACAAGAAAATTAATAAGTTCGTGAATGAAACCTGAATATAAGAATTATAAATGCTTTAAATGATTTTATCTTTATTGGAAAAAGAACAAAATACATGGAATATGTGTTCTATACAGGGTTTTAGATATAAATAGTCCCTGATATCTAATTTAATCATTATAAACATGAATAATGCGTAGTTAGACAAGAAAAGTGCACTGTACAAAGTTCACTCTGCTTGACTTTTACTTGCTATTGTGCTTCAATTGTGTATAATATATTTAATAGTAATATAGATTATCATTATCATCGCCATTAATAATAATAACAATAGTATTATCATTATTATTTTCAGCATTGTATTCCTCATTATCATGTTCGGTATTATTACTATTGGTATTAATATTATTACTTGTATTAGGTATCGTTTGTAAATATATTAGCACACCTTTTTCACAAAAGATATTGTAGAATAACGATTGTTTCCATATACTATTTCCCCAAATTGTAACCAAATTTAATAGTCGATTTTCACCGTTTCGGTTTTTTGATCATGCCAACAGTGTACATAATATATACGACGATTGACAATACTAAACTATTAATAAAATTGTTATACATTCTTAATTGGCGAGTGCTTGATTAAGGACAAAGTACACTGTCCCCTTCTTGCTTAATAGATCAAAAAGTTATACAGGTCCAACCTCTTCCGGATCATAGTTTTTTACTCTTTTATTGTATGCAATAATTTCCTGATCGATTAAATGTTTAATGGTCGGTTAAAATATGGTCTAAACATCAAAGTAAGTCCAGGTAACCCTTATATAATGAAGAAGTTCCAGAAAAATGCCGCGTTATAAAAATCTCGTAAGGCGAGGATCAGATTACATACAAAAAGCAATGAAAAGTATAAATTGAACATAAGATTAATTAGTAATGATTATACTCCGTGTTATGGAAAACCGTAGACCGTGTTATGTAAGTACTAGGAATAATTTACAAATCAATTTTATACGTACTATTAGCGGTATAGAAGGATTACCTGTGAACATGTTTCATGCGTTTCAGTTTTACATACCCTTTCATATCTGGCTCTATCCTCCTCTGCTATTGCCATGTACTTCGATTTAGTTTGTAGATCTGTACTCATCCACAATTTGCCAAGCTCTTTAGCAATATCACCCACACCCATTTCTGGGTGTAATTCCCTCATTTTTCCACGCAACTCTTGGCAAAAATAGAAGAAGGCAGATCTGAAAGAATATTTATAAAGACAATATCAAACGTTAACCAATATTACAAACACATACAATGCTCTCTTAGGTGCATCTTTATCTCTGTATCTTTTTGTTCCCCTACGAGTTGGTCTCTCTGTTTCTTCATGGCCAGTGTAATGTCTATCGTAATAATACATTTTCTTATTGCAATGTGCACCGTCCTCAAGGTGAACAATCTAAAAGCAATATAAAGTTGTGGAAAAGTAGAAAATGGTATATTGTTCTTACACAAATGGCTGATGTCCTTTAAAATGTACTTACTTCATTTTTCACTGGTACTGCATTAATAATGAAATTCTTACTTTGAGTATTTGACCACTTTGCTTGATTGTTTGAAACACTGGAAACATTTCCAGGTTTCATTACTGGTTCACCGCATTCTAGAAATTAAAATGATTAACTGGATAGGTGTTTACTAAATTAGTTTAACTTACATTATCCAAAAACATATATATCGAAGGAACATTTAAAAATGTAAAATAACAATTACCTGGGGTCATATTTGGTTGGCCAACTATCATTGTGTCTCTCATTCCAGCATTCAAAGAATTATCAGCTGTTTTAGCAAGGTAAACATTTTTTCTATCATTAGATTCCATGATTACACAAAACTTCTTTACAAAGTTTACTGGGGAAATTCGCTAACTTCTTTGATACAATAATAATCTGTAAATAATAATTTGATATTTTAATTCTTAACCAATGATACCGAGCCTGACAGACTCTTGGATAATTATCTTTTTTATGTAACGCTTAAACATGTGAACTATCAATCGCTAACTACTGTCCTAAAAGTAGTAAAAGTTAATTTGCATCTTATAAGCAGTAGTATTCTTAGCATCAGTTCTTTCTGTTAATAACACGGTTGACTCTGAAATCTCTCAAACTCCAAGTCTCCTGTTATACATTAAACAATTGTGTGAATACAATATATAGCACAGAATCTTGAGCTATATAAACTTGTAAATATCCTAAACAGAAATGATAAATGCCAGTTATAACATGCAAATTGGTACTAATTCTTTTGTTTGTAACAACAACAAAAAAGTGGATCCGTATTACTTTCGCTGTATTCTATAATATAAATATATCGAGAGCTGTCTACTACTGATTAATTGTTAAGTATTGCTTACCACAAATATAATTGATAGGAAGTATATAACAAACTGTTGTCATGACCTTAATAAAACTGAGTTATAGACGATGTTCCCATTCTCTGTGAAACAAATACAAAAATATTCCAACATAAACTGTGCCATATCGAAATAAAATATTTTCTCTTGTTTTTCAAATTTGAACATTATTACAAATATAATATATCGCACAGTTTTACATCAATACACAACGCATGTTATATGTACATTAAATTAAACATACTAATTAATGAATTATTAATGCTAACATAGCATAAACCTCCATTATTTAGAAAACACAATTTACATTGAACAATATATTATATTTTGCTATAAAAGTACGATCGTATCGATACTTTTATAAAGTCGTCCCGAAATAGTAAAATATCCGAATTCTTTCATTACGATATATGTAAACAAAAAAAAATATTAAAAAAACTGTACATAAAGTATCTTGATAAAATCGCTACACACCTTATAAAAAAATGGTCAAATATGTAGTAGCGTACACAGATAAATAATAATATTCTTAAAAAGAAAAAGAAATAAAGATAAAGGTATACATTAGAATATCATATTGATACACAAGCGACAAAACTAGCGAGTGTAACAGATATTTACCTACAGATGACGTACAAAGGCAATTGCTGCTACAACAACACAATACAAAAGCTACATACGTAAAATAAAGCTATATACTTTCAATGCACACTCGTAAAACGAACAGGAAAGGTGAATCGGAAGAAAATTATACACGAATGGTAACAAACGCTAATGTAACAACTTACCAGTAATAATTAAAAGCGAACGTTTAAAAAAAGAGTTGAGGAAAGGTGATTTGTATGCAACGCGGAACGTAACTTATTAAGCATCCGTTCTACAGATCGGCTCTATCTATACGCATCTATTCGTACGTATCACGCGTACCGTGAACAGCATTATATGTATACGAAACGCGTACAATACTTAAATCTATCTTATACTGAACACTTGAATCGAAGTTGCTGTAAATGCTGAACATACACGAAATAGAATGTTCGTCAGTTATTGAACCATAGAACTCGGATTATTGACGGCTAGACTCAACGTTAAAAAACAGATCGTATAAACGAAGCTGATTGAAGCAGATATGACCGGGCATGGCCACTAGTGTGGTATGCACATACATATACAATGCACTTGCGCGCACGCATGCACGCACCTGACAACAATTCTTGAGGAATATTATTCACTTTTACTATGGTTCCAAGTTTTCATATTTATCATCGCATATTCTTACTTTCGTTTTGTGTTCCCAGCGGTAAGGTCATGGGACGGATTTGTTTTAAAATCTGGAGGAATGATTTCGTTATGAAAGCAATATTAGGGGAAGTTCACATGTCAACTCTATAATAATATAAAGTGTAAATACAGAAATTTTTTGATAATATTGATTGGAGTAAAATCATTATACATTACTAAAACCATAGTCCGACTATTTGTACACTTTTAGATTATACGTAAGCGACATAAAACGTAAATTAATATTAGAAATTTACTTATACTGGAATTTCCTTTTTGTTAATATAAAACATAAACTATATTCTAGGAATCCATTCTAGAAACTATTCTAATGATTGGAAAGATATATCCGTTGTAAATATTTTTATGGTGAAACAATTATAAAAACATGTGTATATGTACAGCCTACACTAATACTAGCCGTGCCGAAGGTAAAAATGGCAACACCGCGAGAGTCCGGCTGTGATATATATATACCTAACCATATATATATATGTATCATACATATAACATGTGTATATATATATATGGGTTAGGTGTGTGTATATATATATATACACCTAACCCAACCCACTCTATAGACACAGTTTCTCCATACCGGCCTCTCAATTTCTTGCTTATTTTTCGAATGTTTACACATCACTACTTATTGTTAGTAGGCAATTTTTTAAAATATAAAAGTAAGTGCCGTAATGCGGGGAAGTTTCATTTATTAACTATGTAGGTCATAATCTTTGTGTATACCACATTGATTTCATAAAAGCTATTGTGCATTCAATATATTTCAATTTAGTATTAATTATTGGAAAACTAGATTATGAGGAAGTTTGATAATGTATAATACACAGTTCAGTTTAATAAAAGAATACTATATTATATTGTATAAGGAAGGTATGTCCTTATTCAAAGGAGAAACTCTATCGAATGAATTTAGAAGAGAAGTGTCAAGCAAATCAGACCCTATTCATCCCTCTTAATATAAACACTTTTGTATAAGCAGCACCATGCATTCTCAGAACTTATGAGAGATAATTTTTGTTTAACTGGCCTTTATTCATTAGATAAAACTGATATTAATAACATTTTAATAGCATCATAACTAATTTTTTACAAGTTTATATTTGTTATATACATACAGAATTATTGAAAAATTTGTTTTACATAGTTCTTTTCACAAGTTTCATACTATATTTATTAGTTAATAATCCCACAGTGTTGTTATGTTCTCAATTGTAAGCGAATAATATTAATGATCTTCATGATCTTTCTGCTGATGTAAATGGATTTTCAAAAATTTTCGATATCGAATATTCATCCACGTGTGTTGTAGATGATTATATTAAGATTTATATATCCGGTTATGGGTCCCATTCTGTTGCTAGAAAATTAAATTGTAATATACGTAAATAATTAATTGTGGAGGATAAAGGTACAACTATAAATAATGTATATTTTGATCACCTACAAGGAGGTGGTCTATCCATTCCTTCAGAAGAAGTAATAACCTTATTTACTCGTATGTGTGCAATAATGGAAGCCATAATAAATGGTACCAATTTAGAATCAGATTTTAGAAATCTGAAAATTGTAAGTACATCTTATGTAAATTAACATATATTAATATTCAATCAAATTCACATCATTAAGCATTTTCTGATACCTGCATTTGTGGTGAAGATTTTATAATTACCTGCACAACTCTTCCCTTCAGTAATTAAGTATTTTCCGTGTTCACTTACCATCTTTAACTTTGTATCAATAATATTGTCTATTTCACGTTTCTATTAACTTATATATCACTTCATTCATTTCCAAATGTTGCGTTTTAGATCAAAGGTGATTCTATTTTGCTTCATACTAATATCTTCTTAAAACCACTCTAAAATATTTCCAATATTATACATGTATATCGCATCACCAAATCATTCCAAGAGTCCACAAAATGTAAACCACATTATTAACCATTGGTATACTTTAATATTACTTCTACTTACCATAGATATAATATTTATATATTACTTAGACATAATGAATGAAAAATTGGGTACTTTAACATAATTTTTTTTTTAAAAAGCGTTATTTGTAATCTCTAGAACAACACTCACATTATTGAAAATAGGACTCCCGACGGTAAACACGCGGTGTTGCTACGTTGTTCAGCACGGATAGCACTAAAGTAGGCTGCGCTGTTGCATGTGTGTTACATGTAAATGTGTCTTATACTTAGCAATTGAACATAAATGATGTTAATTTTTAATTGAACATGCATTATTCAATCGCTAGACATTAACTTATATCTTTCACGTATTTCTGAATGATCCAATAATAATACAAAATATTATACGTATAGTATTTTCAAGTTTAAATTACGGTTAATGCAATTTAGAGTTTGAAATCGATTATCTGGAAAATAATATATCGATTAATGTATTGATGCTTTCTATATTAGATATCGATAATGAAAAGACACTTTGAAATAATACATGAATATAATTTAATTTCAATTTCGTGCGTGTAAATAAAAAGGAGAATTAATTTGTTGATTTCTTTATTATAAACAATGTAATGATAGTGAAATAAAATGTGAAACTGATGCTACGAAGGGTACTGTTGTTTCAATTAAAGGTTATATTTACATTGTGAAGACTACACGTGTTTGACGTGTAAATAAGTATTTCAAATCATGAAGGAGGTTTTTTTAACTAATTGCGAAAGAAACTTTGTAAATAAAGCAGTGGAAGAAGGAACGGTATGTCTTTTTCGATAATGTACTGAATTGTAGGTTCATATATTACATTAAATTTTTAATTTTTCGTATAATATTTTACAGCGATTAGATGGTAGAAATTTATTGGAAGCTCGACCCATCAAAATTTATTTTGGATCAAACTGGGGTAGCTGTATAGTTTTGCTTGGGCAAACTAGGTATGCTGAAAATTCACCACTTAACCCTCTGAGTATTGGCTGCGAGATCCAGCAACTGCGTCAGCTAGGCCTCAGATTTATATATAGTACTGGCATTTGAAACACTTTGAATCACTTCGACGGGCGACAGTAGTCGTTTGTTATTTTGTTCACTTCGACTTTGTACTTACAGTTTCGATCTTCAAACGTTTTTCTTTCATTAAGAAATTATGAATATCAGCTTTCAAAAAGCATAGTCAAAATAACATGAATAGGAGTTAGTTGTAAACTCGATTACTGACGTCTCTCCGCGAGCAATTTATATACTGTTGGCAATGCGTTCTGTTCAGCAGGAGTTTCTCGGCGCACAAGACACTTGTAGCGAAAGGGCTAAAATGCTTGAAAGTCTTGATCGTCATGAATGTCGGACAAACGAACAAACATTCTCTGAGCACTATGGGCAGGCATCTGACCCATGTCGCAGCAGGACCCCACAGCGCACATAGCCAGTTAACACTGAAGGTTATCATACACAGGACCCTTAACTTTCTGCACTTTGAGGACGATCATGACTTCCAAGACTTCTAGGTTTTCGAGAGCTCTAAGCTTCGAATCATGTTCAAAGTGATTCGAAACTCCACAATCTTCAATAACTTCGAATTGCTTCAATGTTTAGATTAGAATACCCATCGCTATCTAGATACCACAAATACATACAGTCGTGCTCAGATTACCATTTTTTCTTTACTTTGGAAATGTGAAGTATCTTATAAAATAGACAGAGGTGTGTCGCTCTAGAAATGAAAACTCCTTGGTATGCCACCAATACACATTCACAGTCACTCGAGAGGCACGACTGGATTCGTATGAGCTTTGTCCACTTGTGAATTCGTATGAGCTTTGTCCACTTGTGAATTAATGCAACAAGCTCTGCTTAGAGATGTATATCTTGGATATTCGTGCACTCTTTTTCTAAATGTTTCAGTTGGGCCAGAGCTCACGGATGAGTGAATAGTTCTTAGTCGTCTGGGCCCTTGAACTAGAGGGTTAGAGGGTCTTTTGCTCTATTGAATATAATTTTACCTAACACTTTACCAGCAATGCTAATGCGTAAAAACACTAGAATACTCATGATTGGTCAACAGGGTTTTTTAACAGTGTTGATGATCATTACCAGTTTTCATGTTCTTTTCATATATACATAAGCAAAACACCATTTCCGCATTTATAATGATAACTAAATGTTAATTATTAAGTCGACTCATAAATAATGTCCTTTACTGAAACAAATTGTTATGACTACAACGGAAATTATATATGAATCGTCATAATATTTAAGACTAACATTATTTTATATATAGAGGACTTCATAACATTATTACGTACTAACTATGTTACAGAATTGTAGCACAAGTGACATGCGACATTCAACAGCCTAAGACATCTCGCCCTAACGAGGGAATGCTGCATATAAATGTTGAACTTAATCCTCTTGCAGCAATTCATTTCGATGGTGGCAGACAAACTGAGTTTTCAGTATTGATTAGCAGACAACTCGAAAAATGTTTTAAAGATTCAAAGTGCATAGACTTAGAATCTTTGTGTATTATAGCTGATAAAAAGGTAAATAATAAGATTTAACACTCAGTTGGCCATAAATACAGACGCTATTATACATAGCAAAAGATATTCACTTCAAAGTTTCATCTATGTAATTGGAAAGGAGTATTTATGTTTTGAATTGTAATAATTAATACAGGTGTGGAATTTAAGGGTTGACATTAATATTATTAATCATGACGGAAACCTGATCGATTGTGCATCAATTGCAACATTAGCTGCGCTATCGCACTTTCATAGGCCAGACGTAACTTCGAATGGTGAAGACATTATAATTCATCCATTTTCCGAAAAAGATCCTTTACCTCTTACGTTATATCATTCTCCTGTATGTATCTCGTTTATAACATTTGAAAGGTCAGTTATTTAAATTATTTCGTACCATTGAATAAGATAAATTGGATATCATGTCTTGATGAAATTTGATTTTTTTCTAGCGGAAATACTGTTATGGATCCAACGTATCTAGAAGAAAGAGTCGGTGTTGCTCAACTTACTCTTGGTATAAATTCATATAGAGAACTCTGTAGTTTGCATTTTAATTATTTGACGAAAACTATGACTGTACAAGATGTAATATCAGCAGTTTCTAGTTACGCAGCAAACTATGCTGCCACGTTAGTGCAGCAGATTAAACAAGCTGTAGCTTCTGACGTGGAAGCAAGGTGAAATCTGAGTTATTTAGCTATGTTGTAATATTTTATTGAAATTTATTGTAATATTATATTGACTTTAGGTATAAGAAAGACGATCGCCAGATAAATCATTTTAAGGAATGCATAACGATAAAGAAATTGACATCATTGAACAGTGAATGTATTAGTATCAAGCTTCGAAAATGGGATAAAGTAGAAGAAATGGAATCTAATGGTAAATAATTTGATAATTTTAGCAGCATATAAAGACTGCAGCTTTTTCTTAACTTTCCAGTGATCACTTAGTGACCGTAATGTGCTGAATCTGTTGCCTGTACATACGTAATATTAATAATCAGAAAGTTTAAAGAATGGTCAGATGAATTATTATTCTCATTTATTAATTTTAATAGAAATTCTAAGGTACTCATATGCGCTGCATTTAAAACAATATTAACGGAAGATCAGGCGAAATAATATTATCGGAAGAAAATGGGATAATCAAATATCAGTGATTTTATTATATTAATTAACGTTTAACTCTTTCAGAAGCCCAAATGGAAGAAGTAGAAAATAAATATCAAATCGTCAAACCTGGGGAAGGTTCTGCCGAATTAATAACAGATGCAGTAAATATCTATTTGTTTAAAGAACATTAATAGTAACTATAGCAATAATATTCAAACATTTGTTTCATAGGCTATATTATTTGGCGAGGGTGGGCCCAATACATGGAACATGTCAGAATCCTCGGAAGGGGAATCAAGCGATATGGAAGTTACGGCTGAAGTAAAACAAGAAAACAAGACAGTTATTGACAACATAGGTACCTTATATTAATTCATATTTCGATTCCCTGAGTCATATTATAAGTGTTAATAATAAATTGTCCCTTTCTTAGAATTAAGTGGGGAGAGCGAAGAAGAAACCACTGAAATGTTGGACACAAAACATTTAATGTAATGAAACAATATACGATATTTATAACGAATTAAAACGCCATACTATAAAATGTCATTATAAGTATGTTTTTACTTATACATATTTTACTCACTTTACACAATGAAACACAAGAAGCAATACCGTAAATAAACAATACTTTGCGTATTCTTACACATGTTTTTTTTAATGGGTTTTATGCATACATAGATCTTATAAAATACCTATGCCTATTAACAAGTAAAAATCCATACATACATTTTTGATCTCACTAATAAAATATTATTACAATTAACAAAACTCATGTAATTAAAACTAGGCTATGTAGTATCGTTACTTAAGCCATTCTTTTGATCTAATTTATTGGCATTAGTCTTTACTGTGTAAATAAAAAAGCTAAGTGCTTCTTTTTCAACTACTGGGATAGTCTTAAAATGCTTCATAAGAGTCTGAAATAGAGAGTATTATTTGTTACAGATATGTTCAGATTTTTGGAAAGTCTTGATGGTTTTATAATTTATATCCTTAATATACTTACATCTGCTAACTGAGCTTTATTCAAACCCGGCCGTGTGGAAACTTTGTAATGCCTTTTGTACCGCCTTAGCGTGCCAACTTGTAATTGGAAAAGGTCAACCTCGGGAAGGTCATTGTCTGTTTCACCTGAATCTTCTTCTGAATCCTTACGTCTTCGCTGTTGTTGTTGTTTAGATCTTGCACATTGTATCACTTGTTTATGATAATCACAAATGTATATATGACGTGCCTATTGATCAATTAAATATATAAAAGAAATTAATACTCGATATCGCATAGTAACTCGATCTATTTCAACATTCTTTCTGAAATGTTATCTATAAACATACCCGCGCAAACTAAAAAGATCTAAACAGGGTACATGTACGAAATGTGTATCAGACAAAATATTGTTTCTTGCTATCATAGTAAATGTTACATACAGTGTATACTGTAAAAAATATTTTATATAAGAACTTGTCAATTATTATTAATGCCAAGATTACCATTGGGTTCTATGAGCGTAGCAATTCATCTCACATCAAAACGCAAACATCATAGAGGGAAAAATAAAATTCCGAAATAAACGTAGATGGAAGTAATATGTAATCATATTCGAATGTAATTATTTTCCCAATTATTAAACTTACCACCTGATCAAGATTAAGTTTCAACCGTCGTTGAGTTACAGTTTTTTGAATACGTTTGCTATAAGAAGCGTTGCCAGCTGGCCGAGTGCATCGTTCACCCTCATCTACAAGGCAACAAATTTGATCAGCAGCTCCTCTGGAATCTTCTTCACCGGTACTGAATCCATTCATTTTTTTTTATTCTTAACATCAACTAAATCAGTATGAAGTGTATTTAGAAGTTTAACAACCTCGAAATGTCTCGATGTATGCGTTTCCGTCAAAAAACGGCGTGTCTGAAAGTAAAATATACACGGCGACGTCTACTTTTTACGTTCATAATTTTCCGCCAAACTTCATTTGTTATATTGATAATTTTTGTCAGCGAATGTGATATCACAGTTGCCGGCGTAAAGGGATTTTATATTATTGCATGACGTTCATGCTTTTATTTAATGTAAAGATTTAAGGCACACGAATCCATCATTCAAATAGTAGAGTTTGCGTATATTACGAAGAAGACTTTGATGTTAAACGACGTCGTATAACGTTTCACTTTCTTTCTGATCGAAGAATTTACATACGAGATATTTTGATGTATCTACTGTAGTGAATACACAGTAAATTTTATTAAAAGACAAATATTTAATGCTACTATTTTCCCCGCAATACGTCTGTTTTCACATATTTCTTTGAAACTCTATCGGACACCACTTCACCAACTTCACACCGCGTTTTATTATTTACACATCCGCATTGACTCACTTTAAGACGTGAAGCTATAAGGTGCATACCAGCGACGTTATATATACATATATGTACACATACCAACGCATAGTTCAATTTAGCTAGTAAAATTCAGTTCTACCAATATTATATGCTGCCACTGAATAAAAGTAAATAACTTTGGATGAAATATATGTTCATCTTATAATTTATTTAAGTTTTACTCCATTTTGCATTTTACATTTGCAGTACTATTTTTCTTTTGCGTTGTTGTGCGTCTGCTTAATTTCTTTATTCAATTTGTTATTAAAATAAACTTAGAAGGAATGTCAGCAAACCTAAGCCAAACCTATACAAATGTTTTTCCAACGATACGATACTACAAATGTAAATAATAAAACGTAACGCATGCTAAAGATATTTCCTAATCTAATGTTATAATTCAGTAAGCTCTAGTTTTGTTGAATTTACATGTTGTACAATTGCTACATAAAGAAACTAGTAAGGCATCATTTAGATAAAGCATCATATATGTACATGCTTGCAGATGTTGGAATTTATTTAACGTATTCGTAGTATTATAAATATTCAATTCATGATGAAAAATTACACACATAATAATCTAACAGCATTGATGTTATAATAAGGGATAAAGATATTACTTGTTTCCGAAATATCTCTTTAAATGTAATATACAGTTTTCAATTTTATATAACTTAACATTCTAAATTGATGATTAAGCATGTCCCTGAGAGATTAATATAGTGCATATTCTATTTAAGTGAAATTTTATAGCTACACTATAATTCATAAAATGGAATTCCTAAATATTGTACTTTACACTATAAATATAATAATCATTTTCAAAGAGAGTTATATTTGTAGCTATCAATTAATCATTGTCTCCTAATGTAAAAATAATTACAACTATGTGTGAAGGTGTTGATAGAATACAATGTTAGTAATGCTTTATTTCCTGTATATATTTATAAATTGCTACAGTGAAAGATGCATACATATATTAACTCATCAATCTACCAAACCATATATATCTTGTACTGTACGCATCACGTTGGCGGTACTGTAATTTGCGCCTTAATATTTAGCTTACGGAATCTAACGCCATCTACAATAATATTAAGCTCTAACCTTAACAATTTGAAGTATTTACCCGCTAAAGGGTATTGGTGATTCAATAAAACGCAATGAAAACGTCTTATTATTTAATATTTTTTCAGTAGTTCAATAAAGTAAGTATTCCTTAGTGCGAAGTAAATGATTCAACGTAGACTGTTTTCCACGCACGATTTTTCCCGCCCTTTCCACTAGCAGACATTTTATTGGGGGGGTAAAAAGAAACGCTTCAAAACATAAAAGGTTGATGCTGATTGGCTTACTTTTTGCGGCTTATCTGAAATAAGCCAATGGTAATACAGATTTTCCCCATACACTTTCATATGCCGCACAAGTGGCGTGGGGTCGCGATATTCGAAGCTGAGAATCCTTTTAGCTGTAGAGGACTGCCCAGGTAAGAAAAATCCAAATATTTTTCTTTTCAAATGTTGACAGATTTCAGCGACCAACAATTGATCACTAGGCTATCACCGCCATATAATTCGCGTAATACGAGCAATTATTTAGTGAAGTGCTACTGTGCTGCGTACTGTGCATATACCTTTTATTTCTACACAGCCGTCATAGCAAATGGCTGCCCGGAGATGTGTTTAGCAAGTAGGTTCTCGTGTACTTTGTTATCGTAATGTGTACATATGCAAGGGGATGTAGTGTGGCAGTTTTTACTGTCATGAAAATGTACATATTTTATATTTGGAACGTGTAATGTCGGTGAGACTGGTGTCACGAGTGTTTCGTCATAAATCAACCGTCAAGGCTATAGTCCGCGTACGATCGGTCTCTGTTTGGCTACTTGCGCCATGCATTGGCATATATGGGATCTTGTACTATAGTTCTCATCATAGTTTTATAATGAATAATTTTCCATTTAACGTTTAAGTTTTGGGAATGGACACAATGTAATTAGAAAACATATAAAAATAAAAGGGACTTTTAGTCATCAGGTTGTGATCCATGGCGTAGTTTACAATATATGGCATAGCTTTTGATTTCCCGCTCACATCCCAATCTATAGGCTCAAAGTTGTGCATACATGTTCCACAGTGACATATGTACGTTCTAATTTATTAGCTATTTTACGTTAATAGAAATTCATACATCCATCGTTAATATGTCTACGTTTTCATAATTATTGAGTTAATGAATGGTAAAATGGAGTAGAGTGGAGTGTTATGCACAGTATGTTTACACGTAAGCGTCTTTCGAGCGTCTGTTTTTGCCGTGTGCGCCATATCGATAGAATGCACGTTCTATACAAGGCGCCAAAATAATTTTACTTCTATGTTGTCTAACCGCTATCGCATTTGTACGTTCGGAATACGATATTCTGTTAGTCTCTGAAATTTGTCGACGTTGCTTTTTCTTTCATACTGTTGATACGAATAAAATGTGACTTAATTATATTGGGACATATGAAACTGATTGTATATAAAATGGTGGAAATATAATCAATGTACGGGCGACATGTTTGTAATACGCAAACGTCACCGTACTTGTGTGTGCGTAATATGAGCTTACATGTAGCCCGGTAGAAATGTGTACGTGATATTATACTTATTCGTCTTTTTTTGCTCATATTCACAACACGTTATCGAATCATAATTTTTTTCTGGGAGATGTATATTTTTTTTATTTATCTATGTATACGTGGACGTTAGAGTTCGGTCAAGCTGCAATTTCTGCAGCAAAAAGATATTCTTCAAATAGTTTCTCAATATTATGTATCATATTTATATATTTAACATATCTTATTCATAAAGATCGTTTCAATATTTCGATATATAACTGATGTACTTATAACAGTTCATCTGAATACTTAACAAGCACATACATAGCAACTTAAGGCATAAATTTCTCTTATTTTTTTTTGTTAAGTTTATACGAAAGATTGCAAATTGTGCAACATCTAAACTATACGGAGTATGTATGCATTTTCTTCAGCTCGATTTTTATTGTGTTTTCAAGCTTGTGATACAGCCCTCTTGTATCATTTTTTATCAAAGACCTAATGTAATGTGCACCGGTAGTTAGTATCAAGGAATACATGCTTTAGACGGTTTCTCCACGTTTCAAGCGATGAACCGGAGATAAGATTCTTATTCAGAAATCGTGGCAACTTCGTAAACAAAATATCTGTGATACCTTTTAGTATTAAAATTAAAAGTATTTGATAAATATTTACTTGCTTTTTTAATTGGAAATTAGGTATTTTTATATTAAGCGTATAATACATTGTCATTATTATTAGTACTGTTATTATTAGTAGTAGTTGTTGTTGTAATAGTACTACTGCATTGAAAGTTATGCAAAGAAATTATATATTTTAGTTTAGTTAAAAAAAGGGTTTTATAAATTAGAAAACATTTGCGTAGTGCATAAATATTCAATTTACATTCTTATTTTATCTATTGGCTCCACAAATTAACGTTGAAGTATCACAAAAATGTAATAAATTTACATACGTAAAATTCACTTGACACATAGCATGCAATATTATGCAATCTGGAGCAAACCAGTTATTCGATTTTATGTATGTACGAAACTAACCATATTATACGTAGGTACTATGGAAAGTATAATATTACCGTCATCCACATAAATCAGCATCTTCTATGTCAAGAATACATTTATTATTGAAGCAATATTAGAGAATCCTAATGGATCAATGTCGAGACAATGTGAAAACTAATTATGTGTAGATTACGTTGTGTACTAAGTTCTTGACACAGCTCTTATTTATTCGTATCGCTATAACGCATCGAATTTAAAGCTTTAGATATCGTTCGTACACATATGATGAAAATTTCAGGGAGACATATAGGGGACATATCAATTAAATTCATGTATGTTTCTGCTAATGACACCAAGTACAATAAGTAGGAACATTTAATTTACTTCTAATAATATTTAACCTCTGTTATTTATAGTAAACAAATTTATATACATATTATAAATAATTAATATTGAGAAAACGTCTTTAGTATCAAAACATAGAAATATTAATGTTAAACATACAAGAAATGATTGAATTCTGAATTTTATTTTCGACCGAATATTGCAAATTAGATTAATATACGTATATAACTGATTGTATGTATGTATACACTGAATTTTGTCGTCACCATCCTATTATTTCACTAACACTTTTATATGCTGTCAATGTGATATAAAGCACTGCTGTGCGACAAGCTATCTCTGCACGTTGCGTGTATTAATAATCGATTATCGAGTATCAACATTTAACCAATGTTTATATGCTATAAAACTTCTATGTGGCTGCTATTAATAATCTGCTTACGCTCTTAACGGTATATAAATTTTGCGTAAAATTTTGTGCAAAATCGCGTTATTAAATTAAACGATTATGTGCTTAGATATACATAGACAAGTAACATTATTTTCCATTAGAATTACATTTTCTTGGCATTATTTATATTGTATTTTCGTTGTAATCAGTTTTTTATTTTGAAAAACATAATGAGACAGATTTATTTTGATTGATACTTTGATATAGCTTTGTAAATATATTTTGATTGTTGAATATTCTGTATGAACGATATTGTTGTTTATCATTTTTTATTTATTTCAACCATACGTTTCTATGTATGTATAGAATTGTTCTTTCATTTTGGAGTAAAATATATTTTCAAATATTCATGCGATATTTACAACTTTACGTTTGAAGTAAAAATAAGCATCCGCAATTTTTATGTGAAAAGGTATTTCAAATACCGGTGTCTAATTAATCGTATACAAAATTCTAAACGGCTAAGTAACCTTTTTATATTACACGCATTCCTGTGACGTCAAGTAAATCTCTATCTTGAAAAGGTTAATCCTTTCATTTGAATGCGAGCATCTCACGTATAAAGAACAGAACATTATCTGCAATTCCTAAACATAAACTTCTACGAAATTCTGACCACCTCAGATTGCAACATTTTGATCATCTATTTACAAATTTTTAATTTTGTTTAAATAGTGTATACATATATGTACAACCACATTGCGCCGAATAGTATACGTATATACGAAGTGTGCTTAATCACCGAAATTTAACTTTCTGCTAGAGGATAATTAATTAATATATTTATTTTCCGCATCTTTCAATATTCCTAATTCATAAAAATTATTGCTATCTTAACCGAGTAACATGAACATTTTATTACTTATTTTATAATGATCAGGTAAATTTTATTTTTCCGTTAATAAATTTTACTCTTTCGAAACATGTTTCTTTGCTTCATCGTAATTATTATACTGCTATAAGACATACTTTCATATTCTCGTGGACCATTGACCCACATAAGAGTTTCTGATAATTCCTAATTGATGGTTTACATCTGTTAAAAGATTGTAGATTCAATGATACTTATTATTTTAGTTGCTTCGAGGTATTATTAACTTATAATATTAAATTTTCTAAAGAAAAATAGGCTAAATTACATAGCAATTAATGGACTTTGCGTAATTAGTATAATAACTGCAACGCAAAATTTTTGTAATTATTTAATAGAAGTTCCCTGATATTTCAATTACTACAAACAAATGTTCTACCACAAAGGGAAGGGTTCTAATATTTTATATGTATTTATCAATTAATTCATGAATCACAAAAAAAGATTTTATTGTAAATAAGAAATTATTACTGATATTTTATTTCATGGAGATAAGCAGTCAATTTTTGCAATCTTGTGAATAATAAGATTTAAAAATTTCTGGGATAAAAGAATTTCACGTTTTGTTTACACCTATGTGCATAAATGCTAGACGTGCAAATATGAATAATTGTTTAGAACTGCCTTTGAACACCAGCTTTTCGTTTATGTTGTTACCTGATTGACTAGTTTTTATTTGGGCAATTCCGATGTATTACTGCAAGCAGGTATGTGGGTGAAGCTAAAAGAATGCTGACGGTAATAGCTAGAACTAATCGAACCTAACTTTACGATGTCAAAACGCTTAAATGTCGGTGAATAGCATCGGAAAAAATTCTTCTGTATAATTAAACTTGTTCAAAAATATCAATAAGCCTTGAAAGGGGAACTATTGAAGTAATTGCTTCAATACTCATAAAACGTAGACTTTTGTGCTATTTTCAAATCATAAAAGTGAACTAAGTGGTTTACTAATAACATAGAAATATTCTAGGTATTTATATTTTAATAACTTGTCTTATGTTCTAATTTTGGATATAACATTTATTTCTTATCTGTGCAATAGGCTTTACAATGATATAAATGATATACTAGTACAAATACAATTATACAAGTGCTGAGATACTGTGAGTTACAGTAACCATTGTGTTTGACAATTTCGATATATACGTGTAAGTCGCGAAAGTGATTTCCAGAGACTATTCTATTTTGAGGCATGACTATCAATAAAATGATTCAGAGTAATATTACGCAAAATATATTAGGAGGTTTGTGAAATATAAAATTTCTTGTGTTATCTTGCGAAATAGACGTATTAACTGTTATCAGACTACATTTAGAGATACTTACTCATATAATCTTTATATTAAAGAAAATTATATTATGTCATTTTTTGCTCCCCTTAATGGTATGAAAGTTTCGTGCGAAGATCTTTTAATCTATAGCGTAATGAAATTTGACAATCACATTTTCCCAGTACAATTTTACAAATACACATTTGTCATTAAAATGTTTATGTTCATTGTACTAATAAGATTTCGCATATTGTTTTCTATATAATAGTCTTCGGTTTTTACGATAACTTTATCTTAAACAAACTTCTTAGTAAATATGGAATAAAACTTTGAATCGTGGATTTATAATGTTCTTTGCTTCATATTAATTTCTTGATTTTGTAAAGAATATTACAAAACTTGTGCTTTACTTGCAATACAGGAAATTTTTATTATATTTTTCGTACAGAGTTGCCAAAAAGGTGCTCATCCAGTAGTGCATTAGTTTCACTTAATACTTCATTACTTTGGTGTTAAGATAATAATTTCTAAAACAATATACATCGATATGAAACACATCTGTTAAAGTGTAATTGATGTGCTTCATATCCATGTATTTTGTTTCAGGAATAAGTGTCTTAATACCAAAATAAATTGCAAGTGAAACTAATGCACTGTATGAATACTTTTTTGGCCCACTGTATGTACTATGAAATACCCTGTGCTATTTAATATTCGTAATGACTATTTCGAGGATAAGGATCTAAAACTAACAGTAAATGGAGTATTATTTTCATAACTGTTCTACAAAATATTTTTGCAGATTGCATTTGGTAGTATTATTATATTCTACATACATATATATTGTTGACATTATTACATGTCCATGTTCAGAATTAATGTGAGTAGTACATAAATAAATTGGAAAGCATTTTTATAGTAAACATACATACATTAGTTTCAATCAAATATATTTCCATTATTTGTTAAGAGAATTTTTTTGCAATTCACGACTCTAAATATTTTTCCTCATAAAAATATTCCACTTGGATTATAATGAAACGCAAGAGCAGTTTCAAATATAGGAATAATAAAATTGAAAGTGATCTTGCGTAATACTGACAGGCACGTTCAACGTTATATATGTATTGTACGTATAGCTCGCAATTACAATTTATTCGATGTGAAGAAAAAAACAGGAGAACCTTACTCGTGTTCGTACGTATGAGAAAAAAACACATTTACGCGAAAAGAGATATTAAGTATTTTACATTGCTTCTTTAGACAGGTGCATCAGATAAACGCAAATATAACGCTCTTGTACAAATACTATAAAGTATGTATATGTATGTGTTTGGCATTGGTCCATCCCATCATAGATAGATATATCATGTTTCTTGTCTTATTCCGCGCGTTAAAATTTCGTATTGCATATTTAAAAGTCGGGACATACACGATTTATCGTAAAAATGCTGTCAATAAAATAAGAAAAGTTTTCACGCTAATCGAATTGATAAAAAGTATCGAACTGTCAACTAATACTTATTGGATAAAATTCTCAAATATCAACGCAATGAAAACCGATGTGAGATTTATACATATTCGATTTACCTGGAATACTTGACAGTTTTACATTTTATAGAATTTATAATTTGAAAACGTTCATACAATCACTTAATTGCACCACTGGTTAAATTTGCAAACTAACGAATTTTATATCGCGCATTCAATGAGTATATCTAATCACATTCATGTTCCTATCATTGCATTGATTCATTCTTAAAACATTAATAGCTTAGTGACAGTTGATATTTGAGATGTTTAAATATTGCATATCTTTTAGCATTTGTATATCGTACATACACGTTCATTTACATTAGGAACTGCGCAGATTATATACATTTATTGTTATCGAATATATTATTCTTTTCTTCCGGATGTTTTTCATATTGTCAAATCATTTAATTATTTTTTCATGCTGGTTATTCTTTTGGAATTACGTGTTTAGAGAGAGAGATTGGTTCGTTTCGGATGGAATCGACTTGCCTCGCTCGACCGAACATCGCGGTACCAACACGAGCCGAGAATTTGAAGCCAGGACTCTTTGCCTGCTGTGCCTTTTCTCTTTCGTTCCGTGTTTCTCTCTCCCTCTCCCTATCTCCCTCCTTTTCTTTCTTTCTCCTTCCTTTCGTCATCGGTACCTCTCTTTTTCTGGCCATTCCACCATTTCCCTTGTTCACCGTGCCCCTTCTTGCATTCGTTCGTTCGTTCGTTCGTTACGTTGCCTAGCTCTGGGAATGCGCGGTCTCTGGTACCTCTCTCTTTCCCGCGTACGCTTTCCGCTCGCTCACTCTATCGGTCTCTCTCTCTCGTTCCATCTCTGTTTCACTCGCTCACGCGTCTTATTGACCCGGACCCGGTTCTCTTCTCCTTTCTCTCGATTTGCCGGGTTACCTCCGACTCGCCCGCCTCTTGATTGGGGGTTGAGTGGGAAGAAAGGAGCCCGACGAACAAATCCTATGATATACATTTTCATTTTGTCTTGTCTGTGCGTGATTTTAAAAAGTCGGAATTCCGAAAGCTTGCGCAATTTGACGTGGTCTCTTATTCGTTAGAAATTGATCGTAGAGTTTCGGTTGCCGCTTAACATAGCAACGTACAGTGATCGTTCCCACGATATGTTTCCACATTAATAGATTTGATCTTTCTTTTGATAGCGGTTAGAAATTACAGGCTATGCTTTGGGTATGGGGTATGAGTTTATGGGGTACACTTCCAACGTTGCATTCCATATGTGGCACTGAAATTTACGCTTCGTTTGACTGAACTTAATATATTTCGTTAATCATAGAGTTTATGAACATTTTTCAAAGTAGTATTACAAACAATAACGAAAACGGTACTATAGCAATCATTAACCTGACTGTACAAAATTAATTATACCTCCGCAGAAATATGACTGATTAATGTCAGGCTGCATTCTTCCATGAGTTTATCGGGAATCTAAGTTTTATTATATATTACCTACGGTAAAAGGTATATGTATGTAAACTTTAATTTGTTAACCAGTTTTTGTACATTTATGGAGGTAACATTGGAGGTTTTAAAGGTTTTATAGACTGAAATATGGCAGGTAGTATTTTATTGGGAGTTGAATTATTGGATCATAGGAGTGATTAAATAGTATGCACATGATATGCATATGCATTGCCTTTGATAGATGTTTATACAAAGGTAAAGCTAATTTCGTCCAATCGAAACGAATTGTGTTTCTTATTCCTCATGAAATTTTTAAAAGTTCTTCCCTATCGACTGACAAGTGACATGGAGTAAGAGTTCTTCGGTCGGTAAAGCCGACTTGACACGCAGGAAAAAGGGTGCGCGAAAAGCAGGAAGTGCCAATGTGGAGCAAATTCCAGTGACCGTAGCAGTGTAACGAAACTAAGAAGGGTAAAAAAAGGCGCGAGAAGAAAGAGCGCACGGCGACAAGTCAGAGTTGGTGTGTCTTCCTCTTCCTTTCGCTCTCTTTCTCCGCCTAAAAGTTGACCTCGAGTTTCAAGGGTAGAGAAGGGTTTGCAGTCATTTGCCCCTCTACCTTACCGGGGACTACGAGCCATGGCTCTCGAATTCTCTACGAACGGAAGAGAGAAAGCGACGTTGCCTCGATATCAGTAGTGGTAGACTCCCGCCATCCCCACCAGAACTGAAATGTTGTTCGATTGGTCGACGTACTCGGATTTTCCTTTGTGAGCGGGCGGGTGAAAGCGTGGCTTGGCAACGCTGCACGAGTTCGCCGGCGTCCGCTGGAAGGAAGGCTAAGCTCGTACGAGTGGAAAAAAGACAGAGAAACTCAGAGAAAGAGACAAATAGACAAGTAGCGAGTGAGACTTCGGGTCGGTATGGAAGGGGATCCGGTTCGAGAAAGAGAAAGAGAGAATATACAAGCGTCCAGCCAGCCCGTCCTCGCCAGGTTCGCCCTCTGTGTGTGCGGTATCGCGTGTAGAGTCGGTGGCGAGAGAAGCAATCCGCGCGTGAGCTTCTCCATGTGAAAAAGCTATTACGCGTTTTTCCACTACCACTGTGCAAGAGGCAGCGTCGATGTGCATATACACTTAAAAGAAGTATTGCGTTTCTGGATGAGCGTGGTGTCGCAGAGAGTACGTAATTAGCACCGTGTGTACGAACAAATAGAACGGACGTTACGTTTCCAACGACGAAAAGGAGAATATATTTTATATACATGTATGAATATATATATATATATATATATATATATATATATTTGCGTAAGAGAAGCGGTAGTGTACGGATAAATGAATGAAGATACATACTTATGTCTAATACTTTTATCGCTGCCTCCGAGAAGAAACGTTGTGTCTCTCGAATGAAAGGCTCCACGAGTACATAGGGGAGGGAAGAAAAGGGAAAGAGAGAACGGAGAGACGAGTCGGCAAGAGTAAGAGAGGGGAAAAAAGAGAGACAGAGACAACGGACGCACTGTATCTGTCGATGGTGGGGAGACAGAGGGAAAAAGAAAGAGCTAGAAGGGGCGAGAGAGCGCCCTCCCCTACACACCCGCCCGCCCTTCTCCACTACTCGCCATACCAACTCACGGAGCTAACGAACGGTTGAGCGTAGCGTCGAGTAGACCGCATCCCAAGTATAACGTACGTATTCACGAGGACCTTCTCTATACACTGTGGAAAAAGCGTGTATGAAGCCGCTTGTGCTATCGGGAGTACTAGTAGTGATCGTGTAGTGCGCCGGCTGGACAAGAGAAACGTGGTGTGACAGTGTGAACACGGTAGCGCGTGCAGTGCGTGTTGCGATACACGACGGTCACGAACAGGAACACGTTTACGAATGTGAGGGTGCGTATGCGTATATTTGTGTCTCTATACACCTTTCCGTAAGAGCAAGCGAGCGAGTGCGTGCCCGCGCGCGCAGCGTTCGCGTGCATATGTGTGTATGTTCTGTATGAGGGAGACAGACGAGCGTATGTGTGGTGCGTGAGTGCGTGGCTTGTAATTTCTTCGTGCATCCTTCTTTTCCTTGTGGTGGTACCCGTTTGGTATACGAGGCCGAAGTGACAGACAGACCATCCGCGTGTTCGATATGTCGGAACACCACCGCGTAGCCGGTGGCTGGGGCACAGCGAGCCCAGGAAGCCGTGAGGATGCCTCCGGTGGTACCGCCTGGTGGCCTTCGGGTTTAAACACCGTGTCGGCTGAACAACAGCAACAACAGCAGCAGCAGCAGCAGCAACAACAAAATCTTCATCAACACCTGATGAATCAACAACAGCAGTTAACGCAACAACAGCAAGCACAGCAACAACATCATCAGGATATCGTTAGGAGTACCGCTGCCGCTACCCAGCAGCTTTTCTCCTACAAGATGGCCTCCAGCTTTCAGAACCCAGCCACCACGGGCACGCAGTCGAATCCCGTCTCGACGTCTACGCCGGTTGGCTCTTGCATGAGGGGAGGCTATGATTATAGATTAGGAACGGGGCCCGGATCAGGCGGTGGTGTACCAGGTACACCTTCTGCACCACCGCCTGGAGTACAGTGGTGGTACCCAGGTGGAGTTATGGACGCCGGACAGAACAACCTGCATCAACAATTACAGGGCCAACAACAGCAGCAGCACCTCTCGCCCATTACCACACAAACGTCCACGCCCCCCGTTATGTCCCCGGTATGTTACGACTACGATCGACCCCCTTTATACCATTTATGCTCTTTTTCTTATCATTGCCTGCTTTTCAATTTTATATTGTCCATTACATGTATTTGTATATTTTGTCACCCTACATCTATTATTTGTCGGTTATTTCATTTCTATTTGCGCGGGACTCTATTGGAAGGGCTCTTGAAAGAAAAACGTTTGTTCGGTTTTTTTAAATATTTCCTATCAATGGATTTTCGCATATGCTTTTTAACCGATAGGTCTAAGACGTCTCTAACTTGCTGATTATGTTGCAAGTATTTCGAAAGGTTATGTCCTTGATGCATCTCATTCTTGAATTATTCATTTCTTTCTTCTTTTCGTAGGTAAAACGAGAAAAGCTATTAGAGTGATCCGTTAGTAATTGCTCAACATACAAAATATGTTGTATCCCAATGTTTTACTTACTTTGACATTCACTTAATTATATATCTAAATTGGTAAAGGTAGTAAATATCCGAGATTTATTGTTTCCTTATGTTTTTTACTTATTTTACAAAGCACTGATTAATCGACTTCAACAAGCCTGGAAAGCATCAGTATTTCAATCTGCCTTGAAAGTGAAAAAAGGACGCAAGGGAGTGGGCATAGTTACAGTAATTATAACACGTGACTGGATGTCAATTCCCTAATTGCAAGTAATATTTTCATAACGATATGCTGTAATGCGCAAATACAATTCTAAGAATTTTCAAATCTTGTTATTCTATTTGCCTTAATTGTAAAAGTTTAAACGATCGTCATTGCTACGGTTACACTGTGACTCGTTGTTTTGAATCAGTATAGTCTTAGCTATGTTATTGTGATATTTACTCGAAAGTTATTAAGGACAAGAATCTTACAAGGGACTACTAAACGAAATATAAATTTAATCTCAAGCCATGGACTACACAAGTCGTTTTTCTCTTCTCGTATCAATTTTTACATCGTTTGCATTGTACAGAATTTCAGGGATACATCACTATGTTTAATTAAAAATTTTATGTTTAGGTAGACCAAGCAGTGAATAGCAGCTGGGTCGATTTTAAATTAATCCTTGGCTCTGTTCCTTGTCAAAAAATCTTCATAACCGATCCTATCGTGCTTGCTTTAGCACTACCGTCTGCGTTTCATCCTGACTCGCGTCTCTTGCCCCACCGACCGTTGTCCGCTATTGATTCCGGGTTTCGTGCGGCCTTCTTCGTACGTACGTTCGTACAGTGGCTCTTGCCGCGCCAGTTTCCTTCTTTTTTCGATTCCTCCGATCGAAGTGTTTTAGTCATTCATGATTAGAAATAGAAATTCCAATCGATCGTCGTCTTTCTCTCAAGGAATTATATTATCATTGAATCGTTTTTCTTGTTTTAAAGTGGAACTTTTCTTTTCCCTTTTATGCTTGCGATTGATTTGATTATTGTTGAATTTTTCGGTTCGTTTGATATTATGCCAAAAGAACTTCTTCTCATAGGCACTTTCATTAATTGAAAGCCACTACATAATCTTCATTCGTAGGAAATTTGCAGGAATACTAGGAATCCAGTTTTTGATCATTCGATTTTATGTTTTAGCCGCTCACAGTTAGGAAGACAAAAATTCTAATTCACACAGTCACCTCTTTGACATGAAGGGACGCCGCTTTCAAATTGATTTCATCAGTTAAATGCGAGGGGAAGAATTCCAATTTTCGTACATGCGAAACGATTTCAAACTTTTCTCCCATTTTGCCTTTTTATATTCTTACTTTAATTATTAATTAGTAAAGACCTTGATTTACCGAGGATTCTTAAAAAAAAAAGATACCCGAATTTGAATAAAATTCGTAAATAAGATATAAAATCTATATCGTAATACCGTTTATTTGTTTTATTCCTTTATATTTGTGAAATAGAATTTTTAAGTACCAGTTATTTGTTTGAATATAAGTCGTGTAACCGTTACTTTTTACGACTATTCTGTTCATTTTTGTTTTACTATTATTTAGAGTTCGTTACAAAATACCATATATACAATATATTTTCAAAGCAAATGGAATGAATTTGCGAACAAAATTGAAATAGTGTTGGCAAAAATTAAAATCAAACTTTTCTTAATTTGGGTATACACTCTTAACAATTCTCTCTCATGTTCCAGTCTAATTAAAGGTGAACTCTGTGTGTTTAATAACACAATTCCATGTTTATGTTGTATATTTTTAATGGCAAAATTAATTATCAGTTTATGAATTATTTAAGAGTTGGGAAGCACAAAATACATGGTGTCCTAAGTGCACAGAGTTGCTTAGACTGCCTTAAATCGTTACATTTTTTTCGAATTCTACAGCACTAGAGCCACGAATATCGTCCCAATATAAACGTACATGTGACAATGTAAATATCTTGTGTTCAAAATGCAGACGTGTAACGTGTTTGAATTTTGCCTAAGGTGTCAACATGCTAATACTGCCAACGTATATAGATGATGCAATATAAATTTCTTGTACTGCGTTTAAAGGATATTTATTTAATACAATAGCCGTAGGGAAGCGTAATTTACATTATTCATGGGAAATATTTTGAAATTATTTTTGTGTACGGTTTGTTAGACCTTCGACGATTGGCGATATTAGAGACTCTCGGTTAAAAACGGCTTTCTTAGAAATTCCGAATTTTTCACGATATTCCAATAAAGAGCACTCAATTTCGCGGAGCATTGAAAATGTATTTGGAGCAATATTAAAAGCGGGGCTCGAATGAAAGTTCAGATTAAAATCCATATCTATCAGGTGGAGAGAAAGTCAGAAAGTGGTCCGAAAATTTAAGATTACAGTGATAGAGGTAAATGGAGGAAATAAACTTACGTTCTTTCTAGGGCATAGAATGTTGAACGTTATTGAAAAACAAGAGAAAAATATTTCCGTCGCTTTCTTTTTCAATATAAATTGCCAGTATTATTGCAATTTATGCGCATATGTTGCAAAGTGATATATTTCCACAGATATATTGTCTGTTATATTAGAGCTTAAACATTTCTCTCATGTTTTATACATCAAAGATAATGGGACACAAATATATTTCGCAGTAAAAACCATTCTTCATAACTTTTAAAATTCTTTTTAGAATTCAAATACCTAAATGTTCGGTTACAGTGTTTGGATGAATCTTTATTTTATAGAAATCTTGAACTTGGCATTTATCTTATCGTTTGGGAAATATTTTTAAACTTATGGTTAATTGGTGTTTCAATTTCCACAATAATTTTTTGAAGGACTAATTTCAGTATGAAATTAAAATAGCAGTAAGTTTAGCTCAAACGTTACGAAGTAACTTAGAACGACTTATGAAATCCTTATGTAACGTGTTGTCTATTGTGAAACGAAAATATTAGCAGCAGGGGTTTACTGATATTTTATAAGTTAAAATGATAGAAGCTAACGTAGAGCAGAATATGGGTATTCTGAAATTGGTTTTAAAGACTGATAAATGTGTAAGAGTTTTTTTTCGAACTTATATAATTTCAAAATATAATATTTAATAGTTAATATCACGATGCATTGTCTGTGTTTGATGTCTAGTAACATTCTGTCTGGTTAAAGCGCTCGGATATACATTCCATTTTATTTTTATAGCTATTGCAAATGCAAATATGCTGTTATGTATTTCATATTTTCATTACGTTTACTAACGGTTGCTCGCGGGTTACCAAGTCAGTTGTCGGCTTATATATTTTAAGCAAATTTATAGCTAGACTACTTTCCATACGATAAAAATGAAGGAAAAGAATTAAAGGCTCCGAAGAAATATACGTCACCACCATACTTTAAACTATATGTTTTATGTTTGCAAAGGTGGAGCACACGATCTTAATTTTAAATCTGTGAAATATTAAGGGTTAAATCAAATCCTGCAGAATTCTTTTGAAAACAAGTTCGTTTGTTAACATTTGTGCTGAAAAATCAGTGCGAAAGTTATTCGCGTCCCTCGTGTTTTTTTTATTGCTTCATTATATATATACGAAAATTATTTTTAAAATTGAAGGGATAAAGAGTTTGCTAAAAATTGAGATGTGCTATTATCGTTTAGTAAATAGTGCCTTTCATAAATATTTAAGCAATATATTCTTAATTGCGCGGTCTCTGTCTGGTATTTATCTTTTTCTGCAAATTGACAAGATAAACCTAAAAGCTTCTAACCGAAATTTTCATTCTGTGTAGCCTTTTAAGAGAAATAATAACTACACGAGATAAATTATTTACTCTTTTATTATGCTTCAAGTTACACAAATATTAAGCACTGTTAGGTGATAAAAATTAGCAACCATGGAAAGATCCAAGATTTGTATAAAACACTTCAAACGACTTTAACAAAAAAGAATTTTATAATTTAAGCCAAGTCAAAGTAAGAAATGAACAAATTAATATATTGCTTTCCAAATACTGAAAGCAGAATTTTTTGGGTAATAATAAAAGTGCACCAGGGCAAGTTTAATTTTTAAATATGAAATAGTTCGAAATACAATGCAGAATACAAGATTTTGAGAAATTTAATATCCTGTTTCACCGATAAAACTGGAAATACGACCTCGGAGAAAATCGTAAAAGTATATTCAGTGCCAAAGAGTCTTCCGGCAAAAAATGGTTAACATTTAATATTGCGAATTGCTGCCTCTCTTTATTTAATTTTATCGCCTAAATTTTATTTGATGTTTCATTGAACAGCTTCCATTGTGAGATTGAACTAAACTTCAATATTAAACAGATAGGATATCAATTTCTATTTGAACATACGGTAAAATGTTTGTTAGGTACACGTAGTAACATGCAATCTGAAAGTAATTTTAGTCGATGCCGAAAACACGATCTCGTATAACGAAGTTTATACATGACTGTTCATTACGAACACTAACGATGTTCGCGAAATTTTAACTTTCTCATGCTTCGTTGTTTAATAAATATATTTCCAAAATATCTTGAATTTTTATAATTATATAGGTTGTAGTAGTAATGCAATGCTAATGAAATTAGTATAAAATCTTTTATTTTATGAGATAAGACGGAGATCTTCTTTTATCAATTATGTTCTTTCCCCATTTCTATTTGGATAAACATTAAATTAATTTTACAATGTGAACACGGCCCTCTACATTTTATAAACAATGTTCTAAAATATTTGACATATTTTAGATATACGTTTAGGAATCAAATGATTTACTTTAGGATAAATGTGTTGCATGCGACATACTTCAAACATCTCTCCACTAGTATTATAACGAAATTCGTATAGTAATTGTAAAATTCTCACATTAACTCTCTTTTTTATTGCTGATGTACACTACAGCGGAACTATAGTAAAACCATAATACAGATTAATGTTAATAATAAAGCTCTACTATGCTGCTAAAGCTCTATACGTAGAACACGATAACACATTTTTTAAAGATGTTAATTAGCTTGATGGCAGTTATTATATTACCCTCTAATGATTACATATTAATAAATAATTTAGGATGGCCATTGAATTTGTAAAAATTCTCGTTAAAATTCTCAGTACCTTCAAGAAACTTGTACTGTCCTGTTAGTGAGCTTATACAAAATATCGACTCCGTGAACAATACTCTTTGAAGCATGTATAATAAAGTATTAAATATTATCCTTGAGAAAAGTTAATATCAATATTCATCGCGTAATCGTTCTTGGGAACATCGAAATTGGAAACTTTAACAAATTAAATATACTTACACAAGAGAATTTTGTTGTTCTCGGACATTGTACTATAAACACATAGCTGCACGCAATACTGTTATGCGTCTAGTATTATTATTTTCGTCTGTGGAGCAATGCTTTGCATGTAGGAAGGAAATCGGGTTGCAGATCTAGAACTTTATTTGTCCAATTTTTTTTTAGAAATTTCGTCAAACACATATTAATTGGAACCTATCTATTTCATGTTATATTGGTAATAGATTCAACTAACACAAACCATTTGCGTATAAGCTGTCCTTATACGGAATAATTATTCGATATTCTAAGAAACAGTCGTCGAGATTGATTTATCGATTGACAAGAGTTTGACGAAGTAGTATCAACAAAGTTTGAAAGTAATTTGAGTAATACTTACTTGCATACAGATATTAATTATACACGTTGCTCTATTTCAGATTATAGCAATTCAACACTATATATGTATTTATATGCAAGGTATTCCTGTAATTATGGTACCTACAATGAGGTGACTGTTCATGATTGATTCGTTGATTCATGATTTAATACTTATTTAGAGCTAATTTGTAACATCAAAAGCGATGAGAAATTATTGGTATTGTTCATACTTAAATGTACATGCACGAATATACAGTAATTTAAGTAATGCATGAGTCATACCTTTCAAAATCGTTATTACTCGAAAACGGAGTTTCGGGAGATTGGCTACCATTTTTTAATTTCGTTTTTTCTGTTTTTTTCCAATGAGTCAACCTCTTCCCGATCGTACCATGGTTACGGGGGCATATCATGATCCTGTATTTATAGTTCGAATACAAGCTATTGATAGATGAAACAAAAATGAGAATTGAATATGCAATGGGAAAAGTTATAATACATGAATTGACGCTATGAATTTTACAAGACTGAACAATCAATGTTTGCGACCGATCGGAACGGATGAAATATAAAGAGAAAAAGTGGAAAATATTTGAATTTCCTCGGGTAACGATGAACGTAAAACGCGAGCAGTTGGTCTTTTGAAAAGAAAAAATGCTTTCAACAAGGGTTAAGTGGGCACTGGCAATTTCAGCCGTGTTTAATAACGTTTCCCTTTGTTTCTTCGATTGCAGCACCAGATACAGCAGTTACCGCAACAGAATAATCTTCAACAAAATAACATTCAGGGCTTACAACAGCGAGACAATATGCCGAGAGGAAAAGATTCGAAGCCAAGGGGACGGATGACCGCATACGCGTTCTTCGTGCAGACGTGTCGCCAGGAACACAAAAAGAAGCACCCCGAAGAGAAAATCGTCTTCAGGGAGTTCTCTAAGAAGTGTGCAATGAGGTGGAAGGTAAGACACACTCCGATTATTATTTTTCATTGTTTTATTGTACCCTGTTTCAATGACCATTGTAATTGTATTCTTTTATATTTAATACAATCCCATTTATGAAAGCATATCACAGATGCAACTGAGATGTAACATGCACATACTTCGTTTACTGTTGGAACTTCGCTTGCTGTTTTGACTTAGCTAAATACCTGCTTCTTCATTAATATACTGATCCATCGGCCAAAAGGTTGATCAGGCTAATTAACGGATCGTCCAATTAAGTGATTTTTATCAGTTTCTAAAGTATCCAATACTAGAGTAGCTTGAATGTGCAGTACGTTAATTGGACATGCAGTGAAGCTTGCGTTAGGTGCATAGTGTTTTATATTCACTTCTACTATTCGATGTACTTCGTTTTTTTTTAAATAATTTGGTTTAGAATTAGAAGGTAACTTTTATATTGATGAGAATGTATTCACGGAAGTAAGCGCATCATTCTTTGAACTGTCAGATGATCCAGTGTATATTAAGTTCTGTAAACTCGATAATCGAAAAATATGCATGGGATGATGTTTTATATATTTTGTATTCTATTCTTACTTTATTTTATATAACTTTATGTGGTTTTCAACCCGCATAATATCAGCAGATTTGTTGGAAACATCGATTTCGTGATTTACGGTACAACAACCATAACTGAGAAAGAGTATTTTGCAAATATGTTTGTTAGAGCGTACATAAGAATTCTCTTTTCCTTTTCCTTTTGGCTGTTCTGCACTCATAATTAAGTAATCTAAAACGCACATGATAAGTAAACAGTGAAAGAGTAAGAAATTTAATATATTTCGTACAAAGTAGCACTATGTATACACGTATTGTTCCGACAACAAATTTTTTCTGTCCTTTAAACATCACTTATCGATATGTGTCCAAGTATCTCCAATTTTGTTGTCATATGTAGATGTGTTTACTGTTTATAACCTGGCCCAAGAATATAAGTAATATTCAAGTGCATATATATTTTCATCATAAATATGCAATAAAGCAACATACGCACCGTTAAAAAAAGCTAGTAAAAGACATAGGGCAAGAGAATATAATCTTCATCACTGTACATAGTATTGAATTTAAACGATGGAACTTCGTTTGGATTAGAATAATTCTATAACGAGACGTATCTGTGTAGTCTGCTTCTTTAAAGATACAAATAATATTCTTTGTAATTAGTTCGGTGAACATGTTTCATGATATTACCTGTAATGGTTCTCCTGACGTTGTTCGTCGGAGTAAAAATGTAACTAATTTAAGTAGTAACTTACAGTTAATTGACCTCATCTGGGGTAGCCATACGTTGATTTCTTTTGAGATAATTTCCCCGTATCTTTTCATACACAAGGCAGTCCCTAAGAGAATCACTTTTAACGCGAACGGCCTATATAATAAAGGAATGAGTAACTTGTATTAAAAATTATTTGATGAGGTATATTTGCGAAATATTTCGGCCTGTAGACATTGGATATATTTTGCGTTAAATTAAATGAATTAAACGTTCTTATTAATTTTGTGAGAATGCAATGCATATACGTCCATATTATTACATCGACTTCTTGTTTAGTCGATCCGTAGATAGTAATCAAGCATTTGAATACTGCCAGTAATGTAACATATCAATTTCAAAATCGCGTTCAATTCTTGATTATATGAATTTCACTGAATTTTAGTCAGAAAACTAGTTTTAACGTGAGGAGCTCAGGAATATTTTGGATTAACGGTTATCGTATACCTGCGCCGACTACCTGCGTAATCCAGTCATGAGTAGGATTAGAATCGAGGACCGGTTTAAAACTCGTCGTTCCACAGAATTTGTCCCTTATATATAATAGGCTACGCGTCAGAAGTTAATGACATGCCAGTCACACACACACGTCCTTCTATTTCTCGAATTGCTTCCCCAATTTCCTTCCTTCGTATTTTTTAAAAATAGTCAAGAATTCGCTATAATTTACCACGTACACCTCTACGAAGTACATATTAACAAAACTACAAGTGATATAAGACTTGGTTAAGAAATAATAAGATTTGCCGTTATGCAATCAATTTTCGATCAAACTTTATTTTTCTTTTAATCGGTTTAACTGAAGTATTGTTGAATACGAGCTATGTATAGCTTAGATTCTTGACGTTAACACTATTAGAAGCCTTGTAGATACGAATTATGTACTTTCTAGAAAATAATTCTGATGTTTTGACAGCAGCGCAACTATTTGAGGACATATAATCTGTTTTATTAATGACCTTTCTTATCTTATATTTTGAAAAAATACACATTTTAAGCGGGATAATTCGCTATACTATCTTTTACTTTGTAATTTTCTAATGGCAACAATGTTGGTTTGAAGTGAAATATCTCTCAATTTCTGTTAAATTTCGCAATACATAACTAGAGTCGAACTTTGTGACGTTTTTATTTTGTCTTTTATTTTTTTAATAATTTCAAGTGTAACACAGTGATATGGATAGGAAGAAAAGTCTATTACAATTTATTTACTAAGACAATATTTTATTGTAATTTTTACTGTAACTGAGCACTACGTAGTGAAAACATTTTTGAAAATACCCAACGTATGTATGTCACAAAGTTTTCTGCGAAGGAAAAAGTTAAGATGTTCATTTCAGTCAAAGGAGTTGAAAATGTGAAACACCGTCATATTGAACAGGTGGTACTCCAACATCTGGTCATTCTACCCCTCGAAAAGGGAGAGCACTTTCTGCACGCTCCTCTGTTAGACTTCAGACCAGATGGTCTTCAGGATTAAAGACATCGACCTCCGTTATTTTACTAAAATGTTCAGCAGCTGCAAAATTTTAAAAGATCGTTTCATAAATTGTTAAACTTAAACGTATACTTCGACACGCAAATTTTATTATCGGAATCATGCAATGAAAAAGAAATATTTAAATTTAGCTTTATGACCGTTTTTTTTATTGTTAATAATATTCCTGCCATTTGCTTAATTTTATTCTTGATCTTAACTTAAGCAGTTCGTGCAAATTAATCTTAATTGGAATAGGATGTTAAATGGAAAATGTGTCGTGTTAGTTACTTCACTAAATTAAGTCAAGAATTTCATTAATTTTTAGTTTATGCCCCACACGTTAATCCTGCTATTATCAACCAGCCCTAAAGATAAAATTCATCTCCTGTTCAACTTACCTGTCTGACTATTAAAATCGACCAACTTGACTAAATCCTTCGCTTTCCAACAATAATCAATTCCGTAAGCAGTTATATCCGAAGAAGGATGGTAACAATTTATTTCTATTATATCAGTACTTAGAATACAAATTGATTAATTCCAGGAAATATTCTTGCAGTAACTTTCTAATTACAATAATTATGTACATATTTTACCTCGAAAATATATTAAACAAATTTGTTTTCAGTCGTTTGCGAATTCCATTAATATTTATTACAATTGTAATTTATTATTGCTTTCCTTTGTGGATATGTCTTATGTTTTTTCAGATTGTATTCATACTGATTTTGATGCCACACTGTGTGCATAATTGAATAAAGAAGCAAATACATATGTTATAATTGTTATACGTATAAATTTGTTTTATATTCAAATACCCAATATAGTTTTCGTAATTACAAGGTTATGCATTTGGTTTTTATAGACTATGTCAGACAAAGAGAAGAAGCGTTTCCATGAAATGGCAGAGAAAGATAAAAAGAGATACGATGCGGAAATGCAAAATTATACACCACCAAAAGGCGAAAGCAAAGGCAGGGGCAAAAAACGCAAACACATTAAAGATCACAATGCTCCCAAAAGATCGCTGTAAGTAGACATAAGTGGAATTAATGATTCTGAATGAAAACATGTTAAAATAGTTTAATTGTATATACATATAAAGAATCATTATAAAAACAGTAATGTACTTTATTCCATAGATCTGCCTTCTTCTGGTTCTGCAATGACGAACGTGGAAAGGTGAAGATGCTAAACCCAGAGTTTGGCGTAGGCGATATCGCTAAGGAACTGGGTAAGAAATGGTCAGATGCAGATCCTGAAACCAAATCGAAATATGAGGCTATGGCGGAGAAGGATAAGGCTCGATATGAACGTGTACGTATATTCAATATAATATTATCTTTCCACGCAGAGTATTGAAAACTATAATATATACACCCTCACATATTAAACAGGGTGGTTGATTTTGAAATTTAAACTACAATATAGGTTTCCAAATTGTTCATACAAATCTCATGTATTATGTTTTTGTCATTTAGGAAATGACTGCGTACAAAAAGAAAATGAAAGACGGGGCACCGGTAGTAAGTGTTGTTCCAGTGAATACTGTAAAAAGTGACAGTGAAGAGGAATATAAAGAAGATGATGAATAGCGGATACACGACAAAATTTCATCTATCACCCCGTGTCCTTGATCCTGAAAGCATACCTCACCTACTGTACGTACCATTGATCTTAGCGTGAGCGTACTTACACCACTAGGAAAACAAATAACTAATCACCAGTCCCCGATTATTTACAATAATAATTAAATACCCGCGATTATAATAATTATTTTAAAATTGTATGTATGCGAGGTGCGAGAGAAGATGGTGTGAGTGACATTTGTATTTTAACATATTGATAGTATCATGTAAAATGGCGTAGGATAGCAGAATGAAAAGATATGGTGCCCACTTTCTATCAGGTGGAAGGCGCAGGGGCTCAATCATTGTTGACAATGTCTCCAGACTATGTTAAACGCTAACGTAGTTCTAAATAAAAACTGGATACAGCGGCTCCATAGTTGGGCGATATCATTCGAAATAGTTTGATATTTATCAGTTCAGTTCATTCGCTGCCAGTGTAAGAAGACTTATATTGTATATCCTTGTACAGAATATTTCTTTAAATCAAATCTGTCGCAGGTGGGGCATGGGGCTGCTTTGTATGAATGTAATTGATTTAAGTACGTGTCGTATAGTTGTAAGTATTAGGATAAGTATATATTTTAATGCAACTTCGATTCTACATCTGCGTCAACATGTGATAGTTTCCACTAACGGTGTATTCTAAACCACGAGATTGAGCCTTATAGCTTATAAGATAATTGGAATCGAAACAAAATGACTAATTCGCAACTTCAATAAATCAAAATTGGGACGATAACCCAGCCATGGAGCAGTGGTATTGTAACGTACTACACAAACATATAGAGGGCGAATTACTTCTATTCGTAAGAAAGTGGTGCATACAAATCATTGGATTTCTTTTATACAACCGATACAAATTTTCGCTTTTATGTTATTTTTAGTAATAATTATAATCTCAACTTTTTCTTCTTTTTTTTTATAAAATAATGAATTTTTGTTCTTATCGAAATTAATGACAGTCGTTAAAGACAGATTAAAATAGAATTGTACTTTGAGTTTTAGCTAATTGAAGTGGTCCCTGCCCTTACCAATCGTCATCCTCCCTCTGTCATATTCATTTTCCAATAAAAGTAATACGTTAAAATACTTTCAGAATCGTGTAATTCCGTTCATTGTTTAAGAAAATAAGGTAAGGCGTGTCTTGTATTGCCTCGGGTCATCTGGTGTACAGCAGGCTGTATTATAATAAATTATTGTGGTTTCTTGTAATATTAACATTCCTAGATCCTAGTATGTACAGATCTTAATCATTGAGATTAGAGTCAACTGTTTAAGAAGCATACAAAAAAGAAAAAAAAGAAGGCATGCTAGTAATGCAAATATGAATTTCGTGGCCAAGATTGGTATGCAAAATGAATATACAAGAGGCTTCTTTACAGTCCGACTGACTTGCACCTTGATTTGGCTCAGCAAGTAACCACTACTTTTTGACATAAAAGCTTTTCATCTCTCCCTGCACATGGTCATGTAATGGATAATTGTATGATTATATAAGCAAAAACCACCTGTTCTAGAGGGAGTTAGAGGACGAATACTGTAAAATATGAAATTGTAATATTTTAATACTGATTTGCAGATGTGCATAATTTTAATATAGCTGGTTAAAATGAATTGTACTGATACAAAGGTATCCATTTGATGGAGATAATTAATAAAAACAGATATTGAAAATTATGGCAGAATTTTCTGTGTTATTATAGGGGAATTATAACAGTTATGAGACAAGTGTTTGTTTTGTATATCTCTTAGGATAAATAAACTTTTGAAAAAATATGTGAATATGTTTCTGGTACTGCTCCGAACCTGTTTTCAAGCATGTATTATGTATATCTCTGAAATATTTCATTCTCAAAGCAGTACTAGATTTATAATGTTAACATTTACTATATTTAAATAAAAGTAAGTATATAATGGTATCTATCTATTTGTTTATAACAAAGTATTATTTTTATGCTGCTTTCTTAAAATATGACATATATCTCGTGCATTTTACACATTTATGCTGGTGCTAATACATTGAAAGTGTTGTATGACCAAACTTAATAATATGTTAAATTATTTCATGTTATATATAAAACGTTTCAGCGGAAAAATTAATGTTACTGTACTTTTTTTTACATGTATCTAATAGCCCAAACATTTTTCTATTATTTTGTAGGCATCATCGTAGATTGTGAATGAACCACTGGAATAGTATTCCAAATAACAAACCGTTGCTAGTAATGTAATTTTTTTATTTGTATATCTGCTACAATAAAGTTATTGTTTCATATCGATATAGTTCGTTTAGCGCGCATAATACATTGACATATGTAACAGATGATATTTGATTGTTTTATAATCCTATTGTAATAAAGTACTGTACGCAATGTGTCCCATGTTTATTGTTGCATTTTAGCTACAATCAAATAACAATTTATTTATAGTGTTCACAATGTAACAATTTTCGCCCATCTTTTATTGTGATATATTAAATGCTACCAGTATTTTTCTTGCCATTACAATATGTCAACTATTATTAAGTAATATTTGTCTAGCTCATTCTATCTGTAAAATTGTAATTGGAATTTGTTTCTGTTACAGGTGTGTAATATAAGCACGTTAGCCTAAAAATAAAAATAGATATATATACATATAATGCATTATTATGATCGTGTTGTATAGTACGGCGCAATTACTGAAATTTGCAATTGCTACATTAAGGTCAATTCAATGGTAACAACACGAATAGAAATAATTGTATAAGAATGTTGTATTAATGTTATAAACGATATATACATATAACAAAGAAATTTGTAATAAATGATTGGATACAACATTATATAAGATTTTGACTATAGAATTTTGTAAAGTTTTTATTTTTACTGTGCTACGTTTGCATTTTTCCGTGCATTAAATATATAATGATTTAAGAGTACTATTATTATATTTTGCGAATGAAAACAATTGTATTTTAATAAATAGATTAAAAGTGCTAGTTTCAACGGGAGAAAGTATATACAGAGAATCTAATTATCCATGATCTGTTGCTCCCATGTACAGTTAATTTAACAAATAAAATTATTTTAAAATTGTAATTCTGAATGGAAATTTTGTACACTAAATTTAATTGTAAATTCATAATGTACAGATTATGATAAAAACCAATAAACAACCAACTAAAGTTTAAAAAACTACAAAATAGTGTTCTCAGAATCAAAATAGTTTGCAGGACAAAGAAAAAGTGAAATACATATTTAACAAAACAATAAATAAATATACTTCCAAGCATACATCTGTTCCAAAGTGAGCAGATAACAACTAAATCATACCATAATCTTGATTGTCAAGTATCTTCTCTCATCGGTATGATTGGTTCCAATTAAAGAACCTATGCAGAAATTTTTACTAAAAGATAGCAGGATGCTGATTGGTTGCGTCACAAAAAGTGATCCCAGCGCCATCCATTGACAGCAGTACTAAACTGCAACATTGACCGGGTTTCGAAAGATATAGTTGTCTTTTTGTTTGCGTTCAGCTTGACGGTTGCAACGAGAACTTGTGTTTGAAAATTAAATGTAAAAGACTTAACTGCCACTGAAAGGTCATCATAGGCCTTGCAGTCGGGTTACGCGGACAATTCTAATGAATTGAATCGTCGAATTTTCTTAGAACGTTACTGTCCTGTCAAAAGTTATTTTCGTCTATCTTCGTTTTTGTAAGGTAGGTTCGAATTTTTAAGTACGAATCCCTGTTGGGTATTATGTTGTGGTGACCGGAATCGCCCTCGTTGTCGAACAATATATCACGTATCTTTTTGTCTCGTTATTGTAAATTGTCTGCACAGATAAATTAACAATTGTTTCGCGATGCATATGAAACGTATAAACCGCTAATATTCAAATGCATTATTGTGCAACAAATTCATGCATACGAAATAGTACTTTATAAGTTTAGTTAGTATTACCAAAAATCATTTAGTTGTTAGTCTACTATTTCGAAAGTGTCATTATGGTCTTCATTTTTATTAACCCTAATTGTTTACAAAAGATTTTCCCGTAATTTTATGGCCAACAGTATTGACATACTATAAGGAAACATTAACAGGAATGTTAATGCATATCAATATACTTTTAAACCTAATAAGTTTTGTCCAGTCAATCCGCTACATATTGATTACATTCATGTTCATGTATGTTTTATTCTGATCCTTTCTTTATTCTTATAATTAAAAGAATTTCATGAGAATTTCTGCTATTACTTTTACATTTCCTTTAAATTGTATTGTATAAAACTAAATCAATAAAAACTTTATGATATTCTTAAGATCATATAACCATTATTATACATAGAATTCTGCGATTGTTATATTTTTTATAAAATACATTATGGGCACAGTTATTAACTATTATAATTCCATTTTGCAAGAAAAATCAAATTTGCCAATCCACACATGTCTTAATGGTATAGAGAACACAAATTTATGACAATACGATGAAAATTCTACTTAGAAAGCAACAAATATTTCATTCCTTTAAGTCTTTATTCCAGAACATCTGCAATATTAAATTTCATAAATGTTAAAACTAGTTTTTCGAGTTTACAAGCTATAACAAGGATATAACCCTTCCGACGAGGCAATGTAATACACATAAACAAGTGTTGTGGGGGCAGGACAGGGCAGAAGCACAGATTCCAGATCCATTTGAATTAAAAAACTCTGACACGGATCGTGACTATATAAAGAACCACAAAAAACTGTTGTCACTTGACCATTGAGCTTCAACGAGTGACAGTCAATAAATACATTCACAGTTATCCAGCATGTGGATATTTTGTTTATGTTTACTGCCTTGTCTTGTTGGATATTCTATAGAGCGATACTATATAGGCAATACTTCTTATTAAGATATGAAAAATGTAGAAATCCTAAAACTTACCTTTGTAGGTTTTGAAATATGGAACAAGACACAGAATATGTGAAATTGCCATTAGAAGAGAGGTGCACGCACAAGGTAATACCTTTCTTAATAGGTTTAATGTTTAATTAACCCTAGCAATACTAATGGTTCACGCAGCTGCATAAAATACAATGCCTGGGTCCACTAGAACCCATAGCCCAAACTAACTTCACTCTGAAGTTATACTAAATGCTGCAGGAAGAGAATTACTCAAAGGCACGCTTGTCTTGTTATCGTTTCAATAGAAACGAATGCAACGTGTTGTCAAACGTCGAACAATTCGAATGAGGCATCTGCGTCCCGGTCCGAATTGACTCAGGCATTGTACGGCAAGGGTTAAACGAATGATTAAACACTCATAAAACTAGCCTGCTCATTTTGTAAATTGTGCAGCTATGGAGAGCACGTTTACATGGCTATAAGGAGTGCGTGAATACATTCCAATGCATCGATGACGAAAAATCGCCCGAATGGAACAAGTTTTTGGGATTTATTAAAAAGTTTGTGGTGGACAGTAATGCAGCTGCGCAAGAAAAAGGGTTAGAAGCAGCGTTAGCTTTTATTGAAAATGCTGCAGTCGCAGGAAAGTATGTATTATACATATCTAAATAAATATACTGCTTTGTTTAACTTCATTTGGTACTACTTTATAGTAACTTAAATATTGAAGTGTTTGACTTTTTATTCTTATGTGCGTTAAAGAACTGTCGGAGAAGTGATGAATGGAATAGTCACTAAATGCATCGCTGCGCCTAAAGCTAAAACAAAGGAGTTGGCGGTGCAAATAATATTGATGTACATAGAAATTGAAAAGCACGAAGCCGTTCAGGAAGAATTATTAAAAGGAACTGAAGCAAAGAATCCAAAAATTATTGCTGCATGTATTTCAACATTAACATTGGCGTTAAGGTAATTACGTATTATGTGCATTAATAACCACAACAGAATTATTTTACGTTTATTAATATCTTGTTATGTAAATGTTAATGTACCTTTCTGTTTGGTTTTCAGGCAATTTGGGCCGAAAGTAATTAATATAAAGCCTTTAGTAAAGAAGATGCCTGCCTTTCTTGAGGACAGGGATAAAACTGTTAGAGATGAAGGCAAATTTATGGTCATTGAAATATATAGGTAATTTCTCGACACTGAATATTGTAACACTGTGTAACATGTACAGTGTTTTCGAAATTGTGATAAAATCGAGAGCAATGTATAGAGCGATATGTATGTTGAAATACAGAATCCAATTTTTCTCGTATGACTTCGTTTTCAAGAAAATTGAATTCGAACATTTTTAACTTCGATGTTTGCATGAGAAATCGTAGCCTCTATGATTGTATCACGTTTTTCGATGCACTTTCTATTAATAAATAGTTAATTTTTTATTACATCTTGTTTGCAATGATTAGGTGGATAGGTGCTCCCCTCAAGCAGCAGCTAAATGCATTAAAGCCAGTACAAATTGCGGAATTGGAAACAGAATTTAACAATTTAAAAGAAGAGAAAGTTATACCTATGCGATTTTTAAAATCTCATAAACCAAAAACTACATGCGTTATAGAGTCTACGAGTGATGCCGGTGAAGGTAAAGTGCTTCAAATTCTCATTCCTTAATTCGTACGCATCTCATTTTCAACTGAACGTATTTTGAATCACATTCAAGAAGGCAAGGATGATACATGTGGTAATGCTGTCCCAGAAATTGATCCATATGAGTTATTAGAACCGGTTGATATACTCTCTAAACTCCCTAAAGATTTTTATGACAAAATTGAAGCTAAAAAATGGCAAGACCGAAAAGAAGCTATGGAAGCCTTAGAAGAGGCCCTTCTAAAGAATCCTAAATTAGAGAATGGTGACTACGGAGATGTTGTAAGGGCTTTAAAAAAAGTATGTATTATACATGCTATTCATGCCTTTACTTTTATGTAGTTGCTACTGTTCTACATTAATTTTTTAAATGTTACGAACAGGTCGTATCGAAAGATACTAATGTACTCGTTGTTGCATTAGCCGGGAAATGTTTAGCAGGCTTAGCATCCGGTCTCAAGAAACGATTTCACCCTTATGCAACAGCATGTCTTTCATCGATTTTGGAAAAGTTTCGTGAAAAGAAACAAAATGTTGTGCAGTCACTTAGAGACGCTGCCGATGCTATTTTTCTTAGTGTAAGTAAATAGGTATTCTATAAATAAATCTAATTTTATAGTTTATTTTATAGATTGTAGGGCTGCTTAAGTAACACATTCTATGATTGTATCAGGTTTCTATTGATGTGATATTAGAAGATACACTTGCCGCATTAGAGAACAAAAATCCTGCAGTGAAGGCAGAAACGGCTGCTTATTTAGCGAGATGTTTCTCTCGCACACCTCCGCCAAGCTTGAACAAAAAATTACTGAAGGCTTATATTGGCGCTCTTTTAAAAACGTTAAATGAACCAGGTATGATTAGATATATACATTTTTATCAATATTTGTTTGATCTGGTGTAATTATTTCATATCTTTTTATTTCAGATCCAACTGTTCGCGACAGTTCCGCAGAAGCTCTTGGTACAGCTATGAAGTTAGTCGGTGAAAAAGCTATGGTGCCATTCCTAACAGATATAGACAACTTAAAAATGACAAAGGTATTTTATAATCAATAGTTTTTAATCGCCGTATAAAAGCATTTCATTTGTGTTGGGTTATCGTCGCTTTTGTTTGCTAGATAAAAGAATGCGCAGATAAAGCTGTTATACACGTCAAACTGCCTAGTGCACAAAAAGTAGTTGGAGAGAGACCAAACACAGCGCCAAGTAAAATTGAATCAACGGGAAAAGCCAAAGAAACCGAGACAAAGGCATCGAAGAGGCCTAACACAAGTACAACTAAAAAACTATCTAAGAAACCATCTGGCGCATCTTTAACCAATTTGGGTAAACATTAAAATTTATGCACCTTGCGGAAATGAAAGTTAAATATTGGAACATACACTATTTAAGTTGAGTGACTTATCGCAGCGGGTTCCAAAAAGTCTTCCGCTCCGAAACTTCAAACTGAAAAGAATTACAGTGTTGAAGAAATAGAAGAAATGGCTGCCCAATTATTATCAGCCGACATTCTTTCGGGCCTTGTTGATAGCAATTGGAAAACGCGTTTAGCCGCAGTTGAACATCTTCTGGAGGTAACGGAATTATTTTCAACATTTATTTGTACATATAGAGGGTGTCCCGTGGTAGCTGAGGTGACTCTGAACAATTTTTTCCTTGACCAAAATGTGTTTGGTTAAGAACTAAAAAACGAAGCTTCAAACAACAGTTTGGTCAGGGAAAAAGTTGTTCAGAATCTAACCAGCTACCCCCCATTTCCCGATGATACGGAACATCCCGTACAGGTACGTCTCGATTAATGCGGAGTTCAAGTAGTGCGATATTCGATATATTAATAAAATAGTAATAAAATAGTAATAAAAATTCAATTAATGTGAGGTTTGCAAGATTACTTTTATTCATTACAATTGTGGAAACATTTAGTCTTTCGTACTAACGGTCTTTAAACTTCTATGTTTCGTGGAGACGATACATAAACCGTCTTTGAACTTCTTCTGTTACATGGTCACGACGTAACGTGTTAAACTACTTATTCTGCGTATTTTAGTCTGCGTCCCTTAGTAGTAAGTTTTAATTTGTTTTAAGAACTTTAGTGCAAATATAGTGGTACGAAATCCGAGTTATGCCACTATCATTTAATAAAATACGTATGAATAGAAATATTTAAACATTTTTATTGTGTATTTTCTTTCAATTAGAATCAATTTCTGAGATTTATTACTCCCACTAGTCGAGACCTACATGTATAAGTAAATACAAAGTTTAACGTAGCAATCGATATTAACATACAAAGAATATCGTTTCTGTAGTTTGTAAAGCAAGCAGATCCAACGGAGGTACCAATGCAAGTGGTTGTGCGGACGTTAGCCAAAAAGCCAGGTTTTAAAGATACGAATTTCCAGGTTCTAAAATTAAGATTAGAAATAGTCAAGTATTTGGCAGAAAACTTTTCGTTCTCCACGTAAGATACTTTACATTTAATTTTTCAATTGAAATATATATTTCATATATATCATACAATTTTCTCTTTTAACAGTACTGTTTGCGAATATTGTATTTTGGATATAACCGAAAAATTGGGAGATGCAAAGAATAGCGTAATCGCTGGCGAAACTCTTTTAGCAATAGCAGAAACAACAAGTTTGGAATATGTTGCAGATGAGATAGTCGCATTTGCCTTCAATCAAAAAAATCCTAAAGTTCAGCAGGAAACATTGTCTTTGGTGTGCAGGGGACTCACAGAATTTGGTTGCGCGTAAGTGCTTCATTTATTTAATATACAGGCTCAACCATGAAACGTGATTGGCACAGATTATTTCGTCAGTGGGTCAATTGAAAATTGTATTATTTGGTATGACATTCTTTAATTAGAACTTAATGATGATTATAATAAATTTTTGGGATACAAAATTGAAAAGACTTCGAGAATTTCGAAAAATAGAGTTAACAATTGACTATAATCAATTATAGCATATACTTGTATTATGTTATAGCGGATAAATAAATCTTCCATGAACCCAGTAATAACAGAATAATCTAACCTGATCACTGCATGAGTAAGTAACAGTGTGTATTGATGTATTGCATGTATTGTATGTGATTTTAGCATCAATGTCAAGTCTTTAATGGAAAATATCAAGAAAGCAGTTGCAGCTACAAATCCAGCCGTTCGTACCGCAGGCATTACGTTATTAGGCACGTTGTACTTATTTATGGGCAAACCGTTACTCATGTTCTTCGAAAATGAAAAGCCTGCTTTGCGTCAACAAATTGAACAAGAATGTGAAAAAGTAAGTCCTTTATTGTTCAAAAAAATTGCTACTCGTATTGTTGTGTCATCGTGTAGTTCATAATCACTAGCACACAGACGAATCTTTTATATTTATAGTAGTAATGATAGTATTAACACACATTATTTCAGCATAATGGTGAAACTGCACCTGCTCCGATTCGGGGAGTAAAAAATAAAAAGGATAAAGTATGCGATGATGACGATGACGCAGAAGTAGAGAAAAAATCGAATAGCAACAGTGAGATTGAGATTAATAATCTTATTCCTCGCGTTGATATTAGTAATCAAATTACGGAAAGTCTTCTTAGTGAGCTAGCCGATAAAAACTGGAAGGTCAGTGTTATACAATCTCCGCTTACAAAATTGCGATTGTACAATTATTATTTACTTTTTTTTAATTTAATTTAGGTACGAAACGAGGGCTTGCAAAAGGTAAATGCAATCATATCCGAAGCTAAATTTATAAAAGGGTCTGTCGGTGATTTGCCGCAACGTTTAGCGTTGCGATTAGTTGATAGTAACAGCAAAATAGCACAGTCGACCTTAGGCATATGCCAAGCATTAGCCGTTGCAATGGGTCCTCCGGCAAAGCAACATATTCGATTTCTTTTTCCTGGCTTCGTACAATGTTTAGGCGATAGTAAAAATTGGATTCGAACTGCGGCAATCTCTTGCATAAATACATGGGGCGATCAGTGTGGCTATAAAGAATTTTTCGATGGCGAGATGATCGGAGATGCTTTAAAGTCTGGATCACCAATATTGAGATCCGAGGTTTGGACTTGGTTAACGCAAAAGTTGCCGTTGATTCCCGTGAAACAAGTACCGAAAGAAGAACTTTTCGTATGTCTTCCACACCTGTACAACAATTTAGAAGATCGTAATTCCGATGTGCGGAAGAATGCTCAGGAAGCGGTTTTGGGATTTATGATTCATCTCTCTTACGAAGCAATGGCTAGAAATACAGAGAAATTGAAACCTGGTTCGAGAACGGTAGTACTTGCTGCGTTAGATAAATCTCGACCAAATTTGCCTTTGAAACCGCTACCAAAGAAACCAGCACCGGAGGAAAGTAATCAGAAATCTGTTAAAAGCGGAGGTGCTGTTAAAGCTACAAAGGCAACAGTAAAACCTAAACAACAAAATCAATCTGCGTCGAAACCTGGCAGTGCTCGCAAGAAGGACGACGATGTAGATACGAGTCCTTTATTCGCTATTAATAATCTTAAACACCAAAGGGTGATCGATGAACAGAAACTGAAAGTTTTAAAGTGGAATTTCACGACACCTAGAGAAGAATTTGTTGATCTTTTGAAGGAACTGATGTCTACAGCAAACGTGAACAAAACTTTGCTAGCAAATATGTTCCATTCGGATTTCCGATATCATCTGAAAGCAATTGAATCATTAACCGAGGTAACTATTTCAAAACCATAAAAAATTGAATATTCACGTAACAGCATGAATCTTTTGGGTTTCACTAAGGAGAAACGATATTGAGTTATTAAAAGCTTTGTATGTATTACGTAAACGGTAATATTAATACTTTTACATTTTCGCTAAATCAATTTCGCCAAATTCTTCTGCGGCTCTACGATTAAGAGATCAAATTTGCCCCCACTAATTATTTCAATAAGATAGAACATCCGGTGGAATGTTTTTATATTAATGGTTTTAATACATTTTAGGATTTGCCTGATAACAGTAAAGCATTGGTATCAAATTTAGACCTTATTCTTAAGTGGTTGACACTGAGATTTTTCGATACCAATCCATCGGTATTGTTAAAAGGTTTAGAGTACTTGCGGATGGTATTTAATTTGTTAATAGAAAATCAATATCATATGTTGGAAAACGAGGCAGCATCGTTTATACCGTACCTCATTATCAAAGTATGTTGGTTACATATTTTCTCTCTATAGTGCTTCTATTATTCCATTCTATTACCGTATACCTTTTTCTGATGGTGTAACACATTTCCGTTTCTTTTTTTTAAATACAGATCGGCGATCCAAAAGATGCAGTACGTAACGGAGTTCGTGCGCTATTTAAACAAATAGCACTAGTGTATCCAGTAAGCAAATTATTTTCCTATGTAATGGAAGGTTTAAAATCGAAAAATGCTCGACAAAGGACAGGTAAATAGCATACCGGTTATACAAAACTCGAAAAAGTAATTAAGAGATAACAAATATTTGTTACATTTTTAGAGTGCTTAGATCAGCTTGGTTCCCTTATTGAAAATTATGGATTGTCTGTTTGTCAACCATCTACATCTGTAGCGTTAAAGGAAATCGCGAAACAAATAGCAGATCGTGATAATTCGGTACGAAATGCCGCTTTAAATTGTATCGTACAGGCCTACTTTCTTCAAGGGGAACGGGTATACAAGCTCATTGGTCAGGTAATCACTTTATAAGGAATTCTTATTGCCATTTATCTTTACGATTACTTAATAAAGATATTCCCATGAGCCAGTTTGTTTCCTTTTAGATATCTGAAAAAGATCAATCACTTTTGGATGAGCGCATTAAAAGAGCCGCTAAAAATCGTCCAACGAAATCAGCTTCTACCAACAGACTTTCTTCAGCTACAAACGTAATTCCTGTTCCTTCCAGCGAGGACATCAAAGCAGATTATGATGAAGAAAATGAAGAAATATCAGAACCACAGCATCCTGAATCACCACAACCGAACGAACTGTAAGTTTAATGTGAAATTGTTGTATATTTTTGTATAAAAAATTTCAGTATTCTTCATGTCTGCTCTTTTTCATGCTTATATTTTTATGTAACAGCATCATTAAAATCGCATATTGCTTTCTATATTAACCCTTTGCACTTGAGGGACTTTTTTTTCGTGTGTAAGGAAGTGGTAGCTCGAGATAGATTAAATTTATAATATTAATATAAGAAGGAAATATATCTACTGATAGAAAAGCAACTGTCGCCTTTCAAATACAGAAGGTTAATGTAATAAAAGTTGATTGATTATAGGCTAGCATATTTTTCGTTTACTTAATTTAATTTTTTTTTTCGATTTATTTATGTTTGCATGAATTCGCTTTTCAATAATTCTCCAGGCAGCAGGTAACAGAGACTGAAAATATAACAGAAAAAGACACATCGACGAAGGACGAAGTGCAAGAATCCTGTGAAACTAATGAGTCACCTTCAGAAATACAATCAGAAATACCTATCTCGCCATCAAATCATTGTGAAGATAATATTAAAACGTCTGTGCTTCTTGCGATTTTTTTTCAGTGTGCTGTAATTTTCCATGTGGTGGCGGGTATATGGGATCGTAGCACACATGTACATATTTAATCGGTTATTTTGCTTTCAGTTTGATTGCCTGAATTTACTTAACATTACTATTGTATACATTTGTCCTTATCCCACTTGATAGTTGTTTCTTAAAAGTAATAATCACCTTTAATAGGGAGTAACTGGTATTATTCTCATGCTATTGCTCGAAATTGATTCATTGTTGTAAAGTATCAGGTCATACAAGTCTTTGTGTATTCTTCTGCGATTTTAACAAAAGAAAATCATGAAAGTGTAAGTTCAAGAATTGATTAACGTAACTGTTCCATTTGTCAATAACTTTTTCCATTATTATTTTAGCAATTAGACTTTGCCTAGTTCAAAGGATTGAACCCTTTGACTGCTAACTGTTTCAAGTTGAAGCGCTTCGCGTGGACGGTATGAGGCCCGCAGTAGCGATCGCTGGGGACTGAATACTTTTCGCGCAGTATGCATTTGTTTGTTCGCCGACCGCGCATTTGCGTCCATAGCCTACACTGATAGCCCTCGCATGGCGCATATATGCGTCCATAGGCCACGCTGATAGCCTTTGCCGGACGCATATATGCGCCCGTAGCAGTCAAAGGGTTAATAGATTTCGAGTAAAAAAATGAATCTACTATAGTTTCTTTTACGTGCACAGTTGTAAATAAAAACAAATACTGGAACTAGTTACCACTTTTATCAAGTATTGTGTTTAGTAGTTTATTAATATTTTTCGTAGTTTGTACGTAACATTTACGTGTTCATTGTCTTTATGAAGTATTCTACTGTGCCTTGTATCTAGTGTGTTGAGATTAATTATTGTAACGAAAACATCAACATTATAAGTTCTGTTCGGTGGTCCAATATTGATCAATATTCATCTTCAAAAGGGGGCGGCGGGATGACATACTTTGGATTGACATAAAGATGAACATTTAATACCGAACGCAACAAAATATTTTTACCAAATATGCAAAGACTTTTGAAATGACACAATAATTTAGCAATGTAGATTAGAAATATTTGTAGTAAATGCGACTGTTACAAATTTGTATAATCAATGCAAAAAAGTAATAATTTGAGAAGGTCCGTGATTTTTAGATGTTCTCCAACATCTGCTCAACCAAAAGCATCGGGGCCATTTGGCCTTGACATGGATTTGTTGCAAAGAATTGAATTGAATGCACCTGTGAAATATAGGAACCCTGTTCTGCTGGAAGTTGACTTATCAGATTTGAATGAAAGTGTAAACACGATAGATCCGAGTAAAGTACAGTAAGTAATTATTATCGATTAGTCTCGAATAATTGGTGGCTATTAATTGAAAGGAATACAAAGTATAAGTAATAATCTCATTTGTCTAATCTCAAGCTTATTTCACATTTTAACTTAATACTTGTTTGACATCATGGTTTAAAAACAAAGTTAAATATTCAAATAAAATGTGGAAAAATTGAGTTTGATCTATGGGCGATGAATCATATAAACTTTTTTACAATATGTACAATATTTTTTCAGGGTTATTCCGATATCTCCCCCGAAATTGTTGGTATCGAAATCTGCATCGGCACAACAGCAGCTGAATACAAGTAACGCTAGTAAAGAGGACAGCCTTGAGCGAAAAATTCTTGCAATGGCCAGTCTAGATTTATCTGTTGCGATACAATCAATGAACAGTATCGATAACGTTCGTATTTATAATGTGTACTTTTATATTCATGTATAGGTACTTAAATTTATCGGTATACATTTTCTCAGATGATAAAGTCACATCAGATACTAAGCTTGCAATCGAAAGAAGATCGATTTATTGGTTCGATAAATATGCAATTAAAACTTCTGCAAACGTATCCTTTACAAGGGGGACCAGATATATCTAAAGGATTTAGAACTACGTTTATGGTTTTACTTGCGGTAAGAATGAATTTCATAGTTACATTCAGAAACTGTAAATAGAAAACAGTTTTATGCATATACTGCGAAATTCTTTACAGTTTTATGACACTGGAATTCTTGGAAAAAATGTCCCGTTAATACATTTGAAAGAACTGGTGGATCAAATGATCAGTCTATTAGCTGAAAACAAACTGGATCATTTGCATCAAGCGGAAGCCTATTATCGTGTAATTAATAACATCGTCTGTAAAATAATAGACAATTCAAATCATACTACTATAATATGGTAATAGTTGCAGAAAATTATCTTGTCAGCGTTAAAAATTATATACAGAGTGTACTATTACGATTTAACACTTTAAACAGCTGTTTTGGTTATAGCAGTTGAACAAAAAACAGCCTTTTAATATACGATTTTTACGCGCTTTTGTACATTGCTCACTCTGTATATAAATAATTCTAATTTCGGTCAAAAATAATTTATTCTCCTCGATTTTTCCATATTTAGTGTTTTAATCAAACTGCTCCATGGATGCGCTGAATCCACTGCACCATCGAAGTACGAAGAATTAGTTATGAAATGTTTGTGGAAAATAGTAAAAACAATTCCAAATTGGGCTGCAGATTTAGATTACGATACCATTCTGTTAGAAGTACACAGGTTTCTTAAGGTACGACTATACCCTTTTGTCCACACCCTACACGCGACATATACGATGTTTTAAGGTGAACCCGAGTCTTATGTTTCGCAGGATTATCCAAGTGTATGGTGGAAAAAAAGAAAATCCGATACTCCGCTACGTACAATTAAAACAATTCTTCATAGCATGACCCGCGTGAAAGGCAGTACAATACTTAGTCACTTAACACGAATAAACAATACAAATGAGTCAGAATTACATTCTTACCTCATCAGACTAATTGCGGTTGGTTAATTACATGCTAATAAGGCACTGACTTTTATCGAGAGCAACAAATCCTAATCTTATACAATTCAACAGACCTTTAAGCCGGACGAAATGAACAGTATTCCCAGAGGCACAGTAAAATCCAGTGGTACTGGAAAAACTCAGGAACATTTATCGAAATTTACTCATCAACAATTGTCCGAAATATTTAAGAAAATTGGATCTAAGGAACATACACAAGAAGTACATCGATAATTGATATATACTAGATAACATCTAGTAGTAGTAATCATTATGATACATTAAAACCATTTTGTCCAGGGTCTAATGCAACTGTATGATTTTAAACTTCAATATCCCGAAGCAGATGTACAACCTTTTTTGGTAAAATCTCATCAATTCTTCCAAGATTTTATAGAACAGGGACTAAGAGATATTGATCAGGCTCGAAAAAATCAAAATCTCATAGCAAAAACTAATAATCAATACTCGACAGGTACGTGATAACTATGAAGCATCAAAATAAGTTTATTACCTCTTTAAAAAGAAGATTACTTGTTATAGAAACAGCTGAATCTGGCGGTCCTGAAGAAAAAGGCCTAATAGACCCTTTGCATAGGCTCGAAAAGCTCCGAGTGTCGGAAGCACAATGTAGAACTACGGGCCAACCAAGTCCGACATGAATTAAGTCCTTTAATCTTTATTAGGTAAGAATAATATGTTCATACCAATCTTATAAAAGTTTTAATTTCCGTTTTCAAATACGTGTAACGAAATTGAAAAGACGGGGAATTATAAATCAGGTGTAGATTAAAAGTGATACAGGTAAAATACAACACAGTGGAACCTCGGTACACGTCCGCATTGAAATAAGTCCAACTTGATATACGTCCTGTTTGGACGCGAAATATTTTGTTTAATATATGATTCGCGTGCGTCAAAGTCAACGTCAATCCTGATTATCATCAACCAGGTTTAGTTAGGGAAAAGGGATAGGAGCGAGAAAATTGAAGTTCGTTAAGTTTTCATTTACGTCATCTAATTGCTTTTGCATTTATGTATTTTAGGATTAAGCAGTGTTTATTTCTTATGGAAAAACTCGTTTGATATAAGTCCAAGGATCTGGAACGGATTGCGGATGTGTACCGAGGTTCTACTGTCTTGATCATTTCTGTGTAAATGTTTCACATTCATACATATTGTTTTTGTACAAACAGATAAATTATATTTTACAGGATACCGTGCTTAAATAACGGGGTTACAACCAATAATATGTATAACACAATATTCTGTTAATAGCACATAGAGATCACGAAGAATAATCATCGTACCCTAATGTACGTAATGCTATGCTGTTCAGTGCAACATTAACTGTAGCATTTATGTTCGACTTTCTCAGTAGCTACGTATACGTTATAATGCTACTAATTAATACGAAGTTTATGTGTTACAAATACTTAAAGTAATTACGATCGTGTTATATTACTCGTATTTATCGGTATTCGAAGAAATGGTAATTAAGCTGTAAGAAGCTAGTATTATGCACTCTTTAGACTGATTTTACAGCCAATTTATATTTCGTTATCCCTTTTAAAATAAATCCAATCATTTCATGTATATTATAATCCTATTTTGCGTTAATTCTATAGTTATACAAAAATATTACATCTGTCTTTCTTATTTAATTACGTAATTAAAACTTAATCGTACTACAAAAAGCATGCCTCCGTATTTATAATCCCGGTATACGAATGTAGATTTAATATGTTAAATTTTCATAATAAAATATTGTAGTATTGACAAAAGAGGAATAATAATAATAATAATAATAATAATGATAATAATGATGATGATGATGATAATGATGATAATGATGATAACAACAATAATTTAATATAAATGTCTTCGGGAATTTCTGGAAATAACTTATGTAGTGTAAATAGATTGTGTACATATTCTAGCATAAAATATCCAATAAAATATCTTACAATAATACTATTTATTATTTTTACACCATAGTCTGTGTGTGTGTGCATTTGACATGTTTTATCATTTTATCTTACACTAGCTTTATTTACATTAGTCATTATTTTGTATCAATAAAGATAATATTTGATACTCGTACGTTCCGTACATGGGTCACCAATATATCACGTCAGTTGGCAAAAAAAATTGTTTCCAGTGTGCATACAAAAATGTTCTTTAACACACTTTGTACATACAATATATGTGACAGAAGATGAAAACATTACGTTATTTATCAGAATTGATTGTTTCCTCCGGTTCAATATCTCAACACGTTTTTTACTGATCCTGAGATTTAAAATCCACAAATCTTCCGCACGGAACGTGTTAAATAAAATATATAAGTACTTTCTGGATGAAATTTAGTATCAATTGTTTGTTGGAACTTTTTATTATCTCAAAATATGTTTCATGACGTACAGCTATGCAAATGGAGTATATTAAGTTTACGCGTCTCTCGTGGGACTTATAAGAAGTGCTGTTAGGGCAAACAATAGGAACACTAACCCACCAATTATGGTCACTATAAAGCATAAAAAATAGATTTCATTTTCCTATTCTACTGAGTTATGTTACTGTAACACAACATTTAAGATCCCTATTTACCATAGAGGGCTCAGAAGCTAATCAGTGTAAGAGTCTTTCATTAAAAATTATTTATGCCATACAAATTTTATTAGTTGACTGCGAAGACAACACAGATGTATCAAGCCCACAGTTAATGTGTTAAGACCAGTTTATCAAAAATATGAGTGAAAATAAGTGAATGTTCGTCAGATTATAATTCTTTTTCTGATAATGGATCAAAATATCTGCCAGATAAAGAACAAAATCTGTTTAATAATGGTTAACGAAAGAAATCAAAGTAATTTATTTTTACTAAAATGAAAGGTGGAGAATTTTTGTGGACTAAAAATCTAGAAAATTGCATTTGTACTAGAAAAACTGATACACAGGTGCGTACGGAAAACTGGTTACATGTAAAATGGTGAAGGTAATACAATGACAAAGTAATGTTTATTTTTTTTATGAATAAACCAAATGAAACTTTTGATACAGCAATCAAATGAGCTTCTTAGGAAACCCATTCTAGCCAAGCTTATAGCCCCATACACCTGTTATTAGCATAGTTATGGATTTAAACATGATTTACAATTTATGTTTCATTTCTCTTGATCCATTCTATAAAAAGTACAGAGTCTGAGATACTGTGGCCAAAGTGTTATATATGACAATTTTTTCAGATTTTTTTTACAAAAAATCCGATTCATTCATAATTAGGAATGTTCTAGTTAATGGTAATAATCATAAGTAAATGATTTTGTTTTTAAACCTTTAAGTTTTAGTCGTTACTTTTTGTATAAACACCTTCATATGTATTGATACTATAAATAAAAATATTAATATACTTGGAAATAACAGTTATTATTTTCTTTACAGTGAATTTCCTAAAGAATTAATAATCTCCATTAACATATTTCGTAACTGACACTGATTGGCTTTCTAAGCATTCTATATACATGTATGAATCATAGAATTTGATTTTGTTCATAAATTCATGATTATTAGAAGAAAAAAAATAAAAAGCACACTTTACCTGTTCGTACTGAAATTTTTTGAGCTATCATCCTGCCTCCTAATACTGCCAATCCTGTACAAAATGAATGTCCTAATACTCCACCTATGACAACTCCATAAACATCCTAAAAGTAAGAAATTTTTCTGGACTCTCTTCAAAGTTTAAATTGCAGAATTGGTACACGCATGATGTACCAAAAATATGTGTAACACGAATGTAAATACATATAACAGTAATCATTCTTTACCTCTCTCGCTGCAAGTATAATAGTTGTAAGCTGCGAACGATCTCCCCATTCTGCAAGAAATGTTAGTGTAAATGCTTGTAAGAGTATCCTAGAGAGGAGCATTATAGCACTAATTTTTGTTGTTTTCCTTATAACACCAGTTTCTGGATCCTGTACTAAGGTACTTCCTGTTTCTTTTTCGTACTGAAAGTGACGGTATTTAAATATTATTTAATTCCTGTAATAATTTTGAAGAAATAGTTTCAAACTAAGCAATTGATAGAATCAAAAATAAAGATTCTTCCAAGCTATATAGATTTTAGCTATTATACCTCATCTTCTCGTTTCCTTAAATCGGATTGCACTTCTTCCAGCTCCTCTTGTGCTTCGGTCGCAGACATCTTATAACCATCTCTTAGCATTTTCAGGCCAAACAAGGCGAAAAGAGCAGTGGAAACATAATGTATATAGACATGTGGGATTATAGTTGCAGCATAGCCAAAGATGACTAAAAATCAGAGAAAAATCATAGCTGTGCAAAAAAAATACGGTTGTAGATGATGGTATAAAAAATGTCCAACGAAAGGGAATGAGTCAATAATAATATTAACCCTCTGCTACCAACTTGGTTTCACAGAACGTTGTATACTAACGTCCATTTCTGAGATGTATATTTCTTGTACATTGCGTTGTTTTATATGATCATTTAGTACATCATATCCAAGCTTTTCTGAGAAAACTCTTCTTGGAATTCTGTGATCACTAATATTATTAGCTTCATAATTAATATATGAATGGGTCAATGCCATCTTTGATTTCATTATAATCTATGATAATTTCTACAATTTTCTTGATGCCACAAGAAGTATACGCCCAGTGGTATGAATGAACTCTTCGTATATATCGTACACTTCCTTTTTGCTTATATCGAAACCTTAGTGTGTATTAGCACTAGGCAGGAGTGTGCCCAGACAAGTGAGTTATAGATCTCAATCATTTGGCAGTTATCAGTAGGTATCAGTTACATTAGTCTCTGAGACCATGTGTTAGTAATCGAGAGTTAAAAGAAAGAGATTACGATAACTAAAGGCAAGTGTATATTTAATACACTGGCTGGCAAATTAGAAAAAAAGGACATGTTTCTTGCAGAATGTGGAAAGCAGTCGTGAGTTAAAGTAATATTTAACTCATGCAACTTATTGTGACCAAAACGCAGTGGGAGTTGAACATAAATCTCACTGCGCTCAATGTATTACCAGAATGGAAGCGTCCAAGTATGACATTACATGCAAATATATATAGAGCTATAGGTTACCGCAGTTCCTCACTATGTGAGAGGACAGAAAAATGGTAAAAAACAATTGTTTCGGCAAGATGTGGGACTTCAAAGAAATATAACCGATATTGCTTGAAGAATACTGAACATGTGTGCCAAACATTCAACGATGGTTGGGAAACGCAAATTTCATTTCTCTGGTTTTTTTGTTGGCAATATTGTACATACTTGCAACGAAACGAAGATCAGTGTATGAATATTAGTGGCGTACCTGAGAGGATAGTCATCAGAATTAAGGCGCTAATTGCTCCAACGAAAATTGTTAATCTCGGATGTTTCATTGCCATAATAGCTGCAATGAAGAAAGTTTTATCTCCCAATTCAGAAACAACAATGACAGATAGAGATGCAATAAATGCATGCAGAAAACCAAGGTTTTCCTTGGTTTGCTGTGGTATCGCGTCATCAGGCTTCTGCAATATATGTTCAACATTATTACGGGTAATTTGTAACAATAATTTAATCGAAATAGAATAGAATAAAATACTTACCACGGATGTCATTATTACTTGAAATCGGCCATCGTATATCGGTTCACTTTCACTCCACACGACGGGCAAAAGAAAACAGCTTAATATACATATGTAGATATAATATTTGTTTATTACTAAAAACCGGTTAAAGCCCATTGTTCCTAATTTAAAACGATGAATTCGAAGGCTTTAACCTCAATTTTGGTCACCGCTCATATTGTCATTCAAACATATATACATACGCGCACTTAATGTGTAAGCGCATGCTATCAGCATAAACTCTGGATGCATAGTATTGAGAGATGTATCTACCAAGCGTATACAGGGTGTCCCGTAACAACCGCAACATCGGGAAAGGGGGGATAGCTGGGCTGATTCTGAACAACTTTTTCCTTGGCGAAAATGTTGTTTGAAGCTTCGTTTTTGAGTTATTAACCAAAAACACTGTCCAATTAGAGCGCCTGTACGCCGCGCTCTCTGGTGCCTACCTTTATACTGTGCTCGGTAGTGTATGAGGGCATCGAGGGTATCCGAGTAAAGCGTACGGCAAATGTTATATCGTCTTAAACTAAGGATAATGTGGATTTATTCGTTGCTCATGAATAACGACCACGAACGTGCGCGATTGATGAAAATAATAATTAGTTTATATCTTATTAATGAATAACGATGTAACATTTGCCGTACACTTTCCTCGATACCCTCGACGCCCCCGTCATGGCCGAGTACAATACGGAGGTAGGCGCCAGAGCGCGCGCTGTAGAGGTGCTCTAATTGGACAGTGTTTTTGGTTAATAACTCAAAAATGAAGCTTCAAATAACATTTTCGTCAAGGAAGAAGTTGTTCAGAATCACCCCAGCTACCCCCCATTTCCCGATTGTGCGGTCGTTACTGGACACCCTGTACAACTTCATATATCAGATTTTTGCATGAAGAATATTCATTAGTGTTCCGCTTCCCTATTTATACAAAAGAGTATTTCATACAAATATTTACGTTATGCGTTCAATTGATCTACATATATTAGTACCGTATAGAGGTAGAGAAAAGTCTCGTGACACGGTATAGGAACTAGAGAAACTTAATTCTACTGTTGCGTATCTATTGGTGGGATATGGGGAGTTTGTGTTGGTTCGGTTGCCCGTGGAGCGCTGAACCGCTCTGCTTGTGGTGAAGCGCGGCGAAATTAAACACAAGTTATAATCCTTAACAAGAACGACTATTTATTCAGTAAATCAATGTAGACAGTACTAGTTGCAACGAGTTATGAAGAAGTTCTCATCAGCGAGGCTTTTTCTTCTTCCCTTTTCGGCTCTGTTTCCTCTTCCTGCATTCCTTGCTCCTCCTTTTGCCTTCGTCTTGTCCAATGGGGTAGAGTCTTGCTGTGGCTGGGCCGTGGAGGTGGCAACGCTTCCATGTCCGCGTGACAATTCAGGGTGCGCACGAGCTAAGGGAAAAGCGCGGGAAAGCCAGAAGATTGCGTCGAGAGTAGGTGGGAGTTATCAAAGGCTCCTTTGTTTCGGGTAAGCTATGTGGAGGTCGGTTCTGGGTATCGTAGTACTCGACATTCCGAGGGTTGTGTACATTCCTTTTTCGGTTTCGAATTTCGCTCTTAAACTACTTATCGTTACAGTTTATATTGGCGGTATCTCATTTGGGATTTCTAGGGAATTGAAACTCGGTTCACGCGATAGCGTAACAGTGTATACCCCAAGCAAATAATTATGCCAGAACCTTGAACTTTCTATAATCAATTAAACACGGATTGTTTCCACGAAACTTCTTTCTAGCACTATACTAAGCACGTCGAGGTTTCAAAAGATCTGGGTTTTTCAAATCTAAATCGCGATTATATACTATCTAGATCGTTTAAAAAAAATAGGACATAAATGTAATTTAAAAACACGAAATGTTCTACGCGAGATCAAGATAATGTTAATATGTATTTGCGTCACCGTAAACATTCTACGATCAAAGTGCATTTTCGGGTGTACTTTACTTTTAGGGTATGAACAAACTTTATTTTCTTGGATGCAATAAAACGAGCGTTGTTTTATAGATACTTATAGTACTTGACGAGTAGAATCTAAAAATGCAAGTTTTAAGTTTAGGTATTCAAAGATTAAGAAGTGATATGTATGTACAAATTACTTATTTTATTTTGTCTCCAGGTACATTGCATTTTGTCTGGTGGAATGGTGCACAGCAAGTGTTTCTAGTTACACCTACCTAGTCAACAAAAATAAAGTTTTCTATATTTAATATAAATTTGACACACCTGCATGCATTCCCACCAGGTCTGTAGATATATTCTTACAACTTGTACAAATGCATTGTACATTTTTCGTTACGTTACTGGAAATGTTTAATCACAGACGTGCATTCATTTTTCTAGATCTTTTTTCTACTTCTTCTGAATTATTCTTCAAATATCAAAAATACTTCCTTAGTTTTCTCCAGCATATCTACATACTCTAGTTTGAATTTCGTTTGAATATTCAGTCTTGGTGTAGTGCTAGTCTTTGGTGGCATGTCTTCTTGGACATCGTTATTATCTTCTTCTCTTTCTCCTCATTCCTTCTGTCTACCATTGTCTATGGGGTAACAGTAATCCTACTTAATATCATCCTACCTGTTCTCATTAGAAAGGATGCGAGGATCCTATGTATTTTCCAGGAATTCTTGTAGTTTTTTCAGTTCATTTAAATGTTCCGCACATTCTCATATGAAACGGTTGATGTCCTCCATTCCTTCACAGTGTACGGACTTCGCATTGTTAATTGTATGGTTTCTCTGAAGTATTTTCACTGGTTGCAGTGGTTTAGTTATTCTTTTATTATGCATGTTGATCAAGCTCCTTTCCAAATTTACAATTTTTCTAAACCAAGAGGATCTTTTATCTTTGGTAGTATGAGTAAAAGTGTAATATATGCCGCCTTTCTGTACAGCCTCCTCCCTCAGGGCTTTATCAGAGTTGCCCTATTTGTCATTCTTCATTTTTGTTGCATGTCTTCCATGAGGATTTTTATCTTGCCCTGTAAATGGTTCTGCCCTCTTACTGATGCCTACTGTGTATCTAAACATGTTTATCCTTTTCCTAGCTTTCCGTACTATCTCACATATCCTTTGTGTTGTATCTTCTGCTACAGTTGGCTATTTCGGTCTTGCCCAATGAGATGTGTAGGTCTACAGCTTCAAGGTTTTTATTTATTACGTTGATGTCTGAACTCAATGCTTCTGTATTTCTTTTCCTGTTAATATAACTGGTGAACATTGCTATATATCGTCCGCGTACTGCAGAAAACTCGTTTTCCTGTATATTCTACAAAATATTGTACAAAATTGGGCTCAATGTGGAGCAAATAGGCGGGATAAATCCAAGTTGCTTGTACAGGGTGTATAAAATGTTCTGTCGTAACCACCACACGTGGATTCTCCAGCTACAGATCGGTGGAGATTTGTTTATTAAGAACTCATTTATTAAGGAATTTTGCCATGGGATCCTCATCGCGCTTTCGTTTCATTTGATACGCTTCGATTTCATCCGCTGTTGGCTTTTTTGCTTCATACATACTATTATAAGGTCGTTTCCTTTCACCCATCTCTAATAATCTGTTCGCTTCTTTCTGTGTCTCCTCCTCTTTTTGTAATGCTTGTAGCAATTTATCTTGCATTTTCGCAGCTTTCCTTTTATGTTTTTGCTTTTGTTTCTTTTCCTTTTTCTTTGAAGATTTCGATCTCTTAACCGTCTTCGATACTTTTTCTTCTTCGACTGACGAATCATCAGTACTTATTGATTTCTCACCAGTCGATTCTGCTTTTTGAACATTGGATTGTAAGTCTTCATTTATTATTCCCTTAGTCCCCATTGGACTCTCTGAAGAAAAGTACGAACAATATTAATACCAAAGGTTTAAAAAAAAAATTGTAATATGCCTCAATGCTTAAAGGAAGTTATTAGTCAGGAAGGTTACCCTACAAGATATTAAATAACTTTTTTAGTACAAAATGAAACAAGTCAATTTAGTTTTTAAGTGCCCAAATATTAAAGTAACGTTAAAATCAGATATTATTTTATTTAAAACGTATTATGCAATAATAATTATAAATTACCTACAGCAAAATACAAATTTTGAGATGTCCGAATATTAAAGCTACTTACTGTACATAGCCCCATTTCCAATAGTCTCAATGATTACTTCAACCGCTTCCTTTCCTGCAGCTCCAGTGCAGTATGAATTTTTGATGAACGCATGGCAGCATTTGTATCCCCATTTGCCATTCCGCCAATATGAACCCCAAACAGATGTGTGATTGTTTGGATATATATTTTCTTCATACTTTGACTTCAATACTTCTCTATCTTGTCCTTTGATAATCTATTAAAAAACATACATTTTTTTTGCATAATATTCTGTAACGAGATTAAGTTTATCATAACAAAAGCTTACATACTTTTCCATATCTAGAATATTCAACATAATGTTCTGTCTGTGCTAACAGAAGAGAAGATGGAAGAGCACCAAGATGTTCTTCACCTCCATATCTGTTAATTATGCTATCACGAGCTTTGTCCTTAAGTTCGTCACGCTTTTTATCATACTCCTGTTTAAGTAACTCCAATTTTGTGGGTTCAGCAAGTAAATGAACATCGACTCCCTTTTCGTGTGCTTCCCATGCAAATAATTGAGCATTTGCATGATGTTGGGTATCTCCCAGAAAACGCGCATAATTTTCACCTTTGTAATCCACCCTATAAATGAATGTAGATATTTAATAACTGTTTAAAAATTTGATATGCTTATATAACAATAAATATGGTACATACTCGTTATCTTTGCTACTATACGGATTATCACGCATGGATCTGGTTTTAGGATCGTAGTACGCAGAATCCGGATCCAAATTTCGCAAATATTTTGCTGTATCTTCCCTAATACGTAGATTTCTAACAGTAATGCGCTGCTTAGAGTCCACTTTTGTTCCAGGCATATCAACTTCATCCACGTATTTGTCTTCGTCTTTATCTACATCTTGATCATCATTCTCTTCCGCATTCAACTTTTCTGCGCGCATATGTCTCTTTGCTTCTTCAATTTTCCGATACTCTTCAATAATAGCCTTATGCTGCGAAGGATCATAACCAGCCCACCTAGGATTGAACAATTTGTATTTAAAGCATTATCAAAGGGATATTTTTAATACGGCAGCATATTAGACGAAAACGTAACAAATTTGATTACCTATCCCTTTTGCCGTCATAATCCATAGACAAATCTGGTTGAGCATATTCATCAGGAGCTATATTTGCGTTTGTAAATTTTGCTGCTACTTTTCGTGGCCGTTCCATACATTCTTTTCTCTTGTGGGTCATTGCCCCACAATTTTCACAGGCCCCTTTGCGATATTTACTTGCTACCTTTGTCGTGTCTACACCACGATTATACCAATCATCTATGCCGCTAAGTTGATATTCCTTCTCAGGCTGTGGCCTTTGATGTTTCAAAGTAGGTCCCTGAAGACATTTTATGCTATTAATTTATTATTATTATTAGTTATAGCTCCATAAAAAAGTATCAATTAAACGGAGCAGTTAATGCATACCTGTGCTTGAAAATACCATGGTGTAGCACTAATATATTGTGGAATGTGTGGATTAATATCCTTGCCGTCTTCATCCACGGCAGCTGGTGCAGTACCAGCTTTTCTTGCTTCTTCCAATTCTTTCGCTTTCCTCCATTCTTCTCTGCTTGCTTTTTTGGGTTCCTCTTGAAAATTGTTTTTGTCCCTTATGATTCTTGATACAGGTACGTTTGATGAAGTATTAGTCATTTTTAAGATAGTTAAAGGTTAAACTTTCGTCGGCAAAGGTACAATGCTTTCTCAGAAACTGTTTCCGGTTCTACTTTTCAACACAACGCTTTCTCTTAGACTGCTTTTCGAAGCGATCAGGAAGCGTCCTTTCTCCTTTTTTGCAGTACCTGCAGCTGTCAATTAATCCCATTGGGCGAATGCAGCGCCATGGCGTTAAATAAGTACGCGTCTAAAACGCCAATAGCGTGTGAGGCAGGCGCCACATACTCTCACTCTCTGTTTTACATCTCCTGCTACCGCACGCGTGCTGTTATTGGCTCAGGACGGTGACGAAGATCCACGATAAGCATATCGAAACAGAGTGAAATAGAATGATTCCATTGCATTAGCTCAGGAAATCATTCAATTTCTTAATACATGTTGATACTGATTGGGAGGTTACGTCAATGCTGCAAAGTCATTATTCTGTTTCATTTGGTTTCGATATGCTCGTCGTCGTCCTTTGTCACTGGCCATAACCAATAACGACAATGCGTGTGTAGCAGTAGAGTGAGAACGCATATGCTCTCACCAGCCATCTTCTGGGGAAGATCGGAATTAAGCGCTTTTTCAGAATACAGACATGAGAGATTTTGTAAGCGGCTTAGAGGTCGCTACAATTATAAATAAGTTGGATTATGATGAATGTGTACATCAGGACATTCTAACCTTTAAACATGACTAACGAAAATAAATACAAACAGTTTAATTATTGTAATAGTAGAATTAGATAGAAAATGGATCACGAGGAAGAGTTTCTCAATACATTTTTCGGTCAAGTTGCTCAACTGGGTACTGACAAAGCTAAAGAATTAGTTGTAAGTATTTGTTCAAAAATATTTGCAATAGGGGATACTCTCGTATATATCATTTAAAAAATTTTAGACATGGTGGTAATTTTTGACTTTATTAGACATGGTATTAAATGTTCAATATTATAATAAATAAATAAATGAAAAATAATGTGTTCGGATGTCTGTAACTCCAATCTCAAGGGGAGAGTTACACTTTTCGAATTATAGAGCTTTCGTCTCATCGAAATTTATGAACAGGAGGCCTAATAAACAAAAATTCAAGTTGCAGAGGTTTTGTACAAGTTATCGTTAAATTTTTCAAGCCAAACATTGCTAGAATTACAGTTATTATGGCCTAGCAACTTACCAAAAACCATAGCTTTTTCATGTAACATTGGACTAACGTTTTTATTTCTGACGTGCTTAAACCAATGATGAGCAACCTGTGTCCCTTGGCCATAGACCTGTGGCCTGCCAGAACATGTCACACACGGGCGACACATGACTTTTGAACAACATTTGGCCAAAAGTGAAAACCTAATATTATATGCGGACTGCAATATTAAATACTTAAATATTGAATTTGTTATTTATAATTCTATTTACAGAATGGAACGTTTTTTTTCGTTAATTAAATTGTGTGTTTAATATTGCAGCCCATGTGAGGTAGTAGATTTCTACTGTTGGCCCACTCAAAGCCAAACGTTGCGCACAGCTGGTTTAAACATTTTAATCAATTCTTCTCAATGGCAGGATATGCAACACTCCCTTTTCTCTTAGAATTTAAATTTGTCATGGTACTTTGAGTTTTATAGTCAGCTATAAACTTTGATTTATAGAAGTAAACTACTCGCATAGATGGATCTTCTCTAAAAGTGAGTGATATAGGTAAACGGTGCATCTAAGTGTAGCAAATAATTGGTGCTGTAGGAGGTTTATATTTCGAGTTGTAAAGGTTTGTATAGCAGTGCGTGAAGAATAAACATAATTTTAGTCTTACATAGATTTTTGTGTATTCAATTTACAGATTCAATTTACAGTAGTTTGATTGTATAAAAAACCATGCTTTATTAAGAGTTACACACAGACTAAGATTTAAAATAAAAAACAGAAACATATTTGTTGATAGGAAAGTTATTGTCCTCCCTCAGTTTCCATTTGTATTTTTGTATTGAAAGGGTTAATACATTGTATTATTAGTACATGAAGTACATAATGGAACGATTATGCATTCAGACCAGAATCAACATATTCACATTATTTAGAAGTATTTTGTTGGAAGTTCTCCTAACATCAATAGTGCCGCATGAACACCCTGTCTTATTGTCTCTAGCGACCTGAATGATTTTGCCAGTCAGGCATTGTGCTGTTAAACCAGCGATGACCTTAAAGCTGTTCTAAGTACATACTCTGAAATATTGCTGTAAATCCTTAATCATTAATGTAAAATGAAGGATCTAAAGTTAATTCGTAATTTCATATAGTTTTATGTTTTTACTTTTAATGATTAATATTTAGGAAAAAGAACGTGGATCATGTCGACAAACACAGATGGGTCCATGGGGAATGCTACTTATGCATCTGCCACAGATAGCAGTAGCAGAACATTCTTATGCAGATTTAGGTTTCCTCCATACTAAAAATAAAGGATTTCTAAGGAAAGATGTAAATGAATTAATATTGAACTTGAAATCAAATAAATTATCAGTGACCATCATTTTATACAATGTTTCGTTTCTTTTATAGAATTCACTAAAAACAGTATATGAAACATTAAAGTCTGATCTGAAAAGGGTAGAAGAAATGACCAGAGGAACTAATTCTATTGGCGCAACAGTTGCAGAGGTTTCTAATCAACTGTGTCAATATATCACTGCAAAAATACAACTGATAGATTTGTTAGTATACAGTCATACTAGCTCATTTTTAAATATCTCATAATATACTTTATTACAGTTACGAAAAAATGTACAATATGAGTATCAGTTGTAAAAGTATGAAATATCAAGAATTATTGCAATGCATTGAAGGAATAGTAGAAATACATTCTTTGTCTTGTTCGCATTTAGCTCTGACAGCAATTAAAGCAAGCTTAACGTAAGTACGCATAAAAAACCAAATCTTAGAAATCGAAAATTATACCTGGGACTAAAATATGCTTTGATCAGTTTAGAGTGCGAAATATTAGTACAATTAACTAAAGCACAAGTTGAACTTCAACATTGGAGATTTTTGTCGACATTAATGGCTCTTTATGGCGCACAGACACGAATGTCAGCTTGGGAGAGAACTTTACAAAGTAAAGAGGTGAGTAGACTAGGGTTCTAGAGAAGAATGAAGAATATAAGTATGTTCTATGAAAAACAATGTTTTCAGTCGTGGAAATTGGGCTTCAGTGCTTCATTTCTAAAAGCAAATCAACAACCGGCATTGTATCAATGGCTAGTAAAACTACGTAGCAGCATATTGGCGAAGTGCTCTTTATATTTTCATACTACTTTGAGTCAACAGGCTAGTCCTGGAGAAATGAGAAGCATCATGAGCAAGCAAAATGTGGATTACTACCACAAGTAAAAACATCTTTAATCATTTTATCAGTATAAGAGAGTAACAGATAATGATATCATTGATTGACATCCTAACATATTTTTCTTTAGAATACAAAGCTTTCAGCGTAAACACGATGTTCTAGCAATTTTAATAGTATTTGATTCTCGTGGAGTAGATGATGCAGGGCCAGGCTATAGACATCCTCGCAGAGACCCAAATACTTCTGAACATTTTCCTGTTGTTGTCAGTTATCCTACCGTAAGCGTATACGAATATAATCGCATGTTACTTTGATGCACACAGGAATTTTGTTTTTTTAATAAGCGCGTTATCCACTAGGTATTTGTACAGAAGCCGTCACATCACTTAGATAATATAAAGAAAGGAATTAAAGACCGACATTTGGAACTTTTAGCCATGGATAAAATAATATGCTGTAAAAATATAAAAGTATGTTATTTAATGTGTACCTCGAGAAGTTTGTGCGTAATAATACGAGGAAATTTTTTCTTTAGGATGCATGTACATACGCCATGTATAATACTGATCCTAGAATAACTTTGGTTATTGTATTTGAAAGTGGCAAACAAAAAGATAAAGAAGCTCACGTAACATCATTCATGACAGATTTGGGCGTGCAAATTAGATGTAACAAAGTATATGAATCGTTAAAATTATCAAAATGAGGTGTGACACAGATGTACATACATAAACAAAAGTTAAAATTCTACCAAAGATTATAATGCGACGAAAATCAAAAGATATTTAAATCATAGCATATAACTTGTTATATATTGATACAAATTTTATTGTTTAATTACGTAATACATTATTTTTTCCTGAAATAAATGATCTTAAGTCCATTTTCGTATACGTTGGATGTACTTTGAAGGAGGGGCAATTACAATCTTCAAAACATCGAAAATTTGTTTTTCTATAACATGATAGTTTACTATCTTAAAAATATAATCCAAAAGTTTTATAGATTTAAAAAATTAATTTCATATATCTCAGATGAACGATGCGGTCGCTACAGTTCCCGCCGTTTTGGAACTCACGCCGCGACCTGTTCGGAAAATGTCCTGAAACTCCGCCATTTTTTAATTTCTTCAAAAAACAAAAATATTTTGTTGAAACTTAAACATATAACAAATAAGCCTCGAAGTTACGAAGAGATAGAACAATTGGTATTCTGTAAAAAGAATCTTTGAAAATCTGTTAAATTTCATGCTTCTAATTGAGTGTCGCCCCTTTACCCTTCGGACCTGACATCAGTACCGCGTACTGACCCACCGGCCGTCGTATGCGGCCGACATCAGTACCGCGAACTGACCCGGAGAATGAATCAGCGCTCTCCTCGTGCGTCAGGCAGAACCGAATTCGACACATACTTATGTGTTTCCCAAAGTGTCTCTAGAGTATCTCCAGACCCACAAGTCCTCAGTTTTAAACTAAACAATCTGCAATATTTTCTTTATTGCTGCAGACACAGTTCTTGATCCTCGACAACACATAGATACAAGACATCCATCAGACAATACAGTAGCCAGACTAAACGAAAGACATTTTATAACAAACATATCCCCAACGGAAAAAACAAAAACGTAACAAAGAAGATGTGCAGTATATACAAAACGTGGAAGAACGAGAGATAGTAGGTTCGAGAGGATAGAGGTTAAACTTTAATGAATTTCTTAATTATTCAGTATAATACTGCATATGTTATGCATATGGCAAAGACGCAAATAATTGAGGAACAATTCGATATTTTAGGGCTCCAATTCTCGCCGGCCGGCCACGGATGTAGGGAGCGACTTAAGCAAAACGCCGTCGGGTCGGAAGGGTTAAATAATCAAATATAACTTTTTTAACGTTTATTATGTGAAACATAAACAAAATGTTACAAAGCCATGATCGCTCTTTTTAATGCTTTCTCTTTATTTCTTCTCGCTTTATTTTTATGCTTACTGTCCTTAGTTGCGTCCCTGAAAAGCTGAATTCCCTCTTTCTCTTCGACAACTCGTTGTATATGAATCATTCCGTGCAAATTAAATCCAATCATATCCTGAAAAAACAAATTATCGAGAAATTATTTGAGGAATCGAATAAGTACGTATGTTAATAGATTTCATGTAATAAAACTGTCCTTACTCGTAATTCTGAAACTTTTTTAATAGCAAGTGCTTTCACTGTGTCTAATGTAGGCAAAAGTTCTTGGTTAGCTACAATTGGACCATGGTGAGCTTTTACTAAACACAACGCTAGCCTTGCAATCAACTCCGTGTGATAGTCCGATTGTAACAATTTGGGAAGCATCTTGAGAATTTCACAAGCAGCTGAGTAGGGTAACAATAGTAATGTTTCTTCCAAATCGCTATAAAATAATACAAACGTTACTGATTTCGTTTTTATCATATTTAAAGTTAATGTATACGTTTCATAATACGTATATCCTACCTTGCCCTAATTCGCTTAATTGTTTCCAATAAATAATCTTCTATCGTTGAACAATTATAAGCTTGCATTTGTAATGGGATGGCAGGGATCGCACTGCCTGCTACTTTTGATAGCTCTTCATCGAATTCTTTAGATATATCCAAACACTCTAATATCAATTCAGCCTGGAAGTTACATAAAGCAGATTATATTTGACAGTTCATTTAGGGTATATATCATGATATTTACCCCTTTTTCACTAGATACTGTTTTTCTCGACGGTAAAGATTGTAGCTTCTGTCCTGGTACAACAGTGGTTTCTCCAGTAGCTAATTCAATTTCTTGACGTTCTCTCTCTTCTTCTTCTTCGTCCTGAAGAACCAACGGTTCTGAAGTTCGTTCGTATAATCTGACTACCTTGTCAGACCCACAAGATACAACGTAAATTCCGTTCGGAGAAACAGCACAGTTCCATGCTTCACCTGCGTGTCCCTTAATAAATGATCAATTTTATATCATTTTCCGTTATATTTGTTATAGTGTTATATTATCCATACAGTTCCGTTAAGAAAATTTATTACTTGCAGTGTCACTATCTTTTGAAAACTATCTGTATCCCATTGTTTCACTTTTCCATCTTTCCCGCAAGTAAAAATATAATGAGTGCCATGAACAAAGGAAAGTCCTGTTACGGAGTCATCATGGGCGAACATCGATTTGTGACAGTCTCCAAAGTCTAAGCCCCAAATTTTGATATTTCTGTCAGCAGAACCAGTAGCAATAAGCGTTGAATCGCTGGATATGTCCATACTCAATACTGGTAATTTATGTCCATAAAGCGAAATGAAAAACTAAAAGAAAATGATCAAATTTACAAACATGACGAGTTGTTGCTTAATACCAGGAGAAATTTTTATTTCTTAAGTAATTACCTTAAATGTATCAAGAAAGAATATCTTTATAGTGGAGTCAAGCAATGCAACAGCGACAAATCTATTGTTAGGGCTTACTCTTACGCACAACACGCTGTCTTCCAATTTTAAAGTTCTCGTGTGTAAAACAGACAGAACTTTCGCCTTTATTTCACTATCAGGATCTTGAATAAGTTCGAAATTCCAAAATTTAACTGTTTGATCTCCACCGCCACTAGCTACCCCTTTCTGGAGGATATACAAAAGAATTGTAAACTTTTACCGTACAAAGAAAGTACAAAATGATATATAGTGTGGACATATAAATGAAGAAATCAATAGATATTGTGCATTCATTGAAGTCATGGAAGTCACCTTATCAGGAAGCAATGTGACACTCCAAAGTTCTTTCGAATGTGCAGGTACTTCTTCTAACACGTCACCCGATGCAATATCAATAATTAGCATTTTACCATCCTTTAAACCTACAATTAAATGCCTGTCTCCTGGTACAAACGTTAGCGTTAAAGCATAACCACATTCTACGGTACGTAAACATGTCAGAGTTGGTCTAGAATTACAAAAATTATAATCAGATCATGTTAACTCTACAAATGTTGTTTCTGTACAAATGTAGATGTTACCTGTTCCATAATTTCACGGAATCTCCACTCGCGGTTGCAAAAGCTAAATTATCAGAACTAAAGCAAACAGCACGAACGTCAGAACGGTGGCCTTGATTTGTTATTGATCTTAAATGTTTTACTTCGGTATCTTTTTCTTCCGTCATCAGGGAATATGATTCAAGAGAATTATTATTTACTCCAACACATATCTGGAATAATGACAAACTAAAGTTACTAATACTTGTATTCGAAAGAGTGTGGCCTTTTTTTACGACTTACCCTAAGCTCTCCACCTCTACCCATTACCATATCTAATCCTTTAGCCTTAGCAGAAACTTTGATAGCAGGTAGACGAACGAATTCATCCTTTATAGTTGGTGTGACTGAGTAATTTCCTTCTGTGTTGTTTCCACTTCTATTTGAAAGATTGGATATCACATTAAAAACTATTTGTTTGTTTGCAAAATATTAAATTTTGTGTAAATGTATCAAAAGATATCCCTGCGTACTTCTCTGCTTTCTTTCTTAGCCTCTTTAATCGTTTAGAGATATTATTTTCTACTTTAGCCTCGGGCAGCATTTGAAATAATTCTATAGTATTATCTACCCCGTGGCATCCAACGATAGTACAAGAGGTATCAATTTCAAGGGATGTAAGTCGGCCACGACCGCTTCTTAATATAGTTCCAACCTTTTCACATCTTAAAGGATGTTTCTATTAAAATACGATACTCTTATTACATATGCTATACTATGTGTGCGTTTAATTATGAAAATAAGATTATAAATAAAATATACCAAGTCGCTAACTTCAGTGTCATCATCAAGAGTTAGATTTAACAAATTGGCATAAAAATCTGCGTTTTCGCCAGCAGTGAAAAACATTTTCCATATACGTAATTCATTATCATTGCAGCCAGTTATTAAGTATCGATCATTTTTAGTTAAAACGAGACCCCAGACCTTGAATGATTAAATTATGAACAGTAAAGAAATTGATCTTAATTGCAAGTATACTTTTCGTTCATTTTCATTACCTCTGTTCTGTGACCAACAAGAGTTCTGAAATTATGTTCTGTATCTAAATCCCAAAATTTTACAAACGTGTCCTTACTACTGCTAATAATAATGTTATGATCATTCATAAATGCCAGTTTAGTTATAACACCCTTATGTCCTGTTAATCTACATAGCCCAGACTCGGCCACGACATCCCAAACAATAATGTCTGTATCCTAAGAAAGATAGACATAAATGAAATTTAAAAAAGAAAATGACGTTGATTTACAAATCAGTACAGATTATATAAATAATTAAAATAATGATACTCCGTTGTAGAAAACCGTTCTGTACATATTTGGCAAAGGACTACAATAAGGTCTCTCTAATTGACAATCACTTTATTACTATCTAGTTGACCGTCACAAAAGTTCTCCTTGTCAACAATGTATTTGAATGAATCAACTTGACTGATCCAAACCCCTTTTGAGTGGAACCAGTCATTTTTTCTTACTTTGTCATTGTAGGGTACAATGTTGAACAAAACAGATGTTCATTTTCTTCACAGAGAATCTCATACTTATTCTATAATTGGCACTTTGAGGTTCCGAGATACTGTCAAGTAGAGACACCTTGCTGTATATTTCTTTAATACATCTATGCGCAATCTCTGCATGTAAAGGATTAATTTCATTGAATAAATTATAATACCTTTGAACCTGAAGCTAATCTATGCCCTTTCTTATCGTAAACCAACGTTGTAATTTCAGATCTATGACCTACAAATATGCTTATATTTTCGTCTGTTCTCAAGTCAAATGTTTTTATAGTTCCATCAGCGTAACCAACTGCTATATGTTGTTTATTAGGCGATGCAGCCAAGCAAGTTACATTTATTTTGTCTCCGGATAAAACTTGGGCCTAAAGTAACAACAATTATAATAAATATAGATGATTTATTTAAGAAAAGACGTCCGAATATTTAATTATTTACTTTTTCTCCTAAACGTAGGTCCCAAATAAAAACATGTTCGCAGGCACCAACTGCTACAAATCTGCCTTCTTGGCCTTGTAATGTTACAAAAACAATATTGCACGAAGGATTGGTAATTATATTTAAGTTTCCAGCTGGTACGTATCTCAGATATTGTTTCGTTACACCCATTTTACACTTAGTAAATATTTAAACATTAATTCCAATTTTCAATGTTGTACGCTCCCTTCTTTATCGCAAATATACAATATTTATATAAATATTGTAAGTACACTTTTTTACATAGTTCACCATACATACGTTTAATAGTGTAATTTCTATTAAATGTTATTTATTTACATTTGATTACTAGTATTATAACTTGTTTCATATTACAGGTTAACGACTCACGTGTTCGATATTTACTACTGCACAGTTGACGTAAGAAACGTTAGCGCAGAGCTAGTCGAAGAGAATTGGAGCGGGAAATATTTGAATATTTGTCTAAGCAACTAAATATGATTTTAATGCTTATTATCGTAACATTTGTTTAAGTCTAAAAACTAAATGGAATTGATTTTATTTACGTTAAGGTCTAATTTTAAGAAATCAAATTTTATAGAATTATATATAGAAATAAACTTTTATTGCTGCATTAGTTGTTGTCTCACCGATACGTTTCCTTGGACTTTCTCGACGATCTGTCGAATTACTACACCTACGTATCGCTCTCTGCTAAGCTGCGCTACAATTTAATATTGAATCCTAAGAAAGAAAACGGTATTGATATATATGATACAATATATTAATAGGCACGATAATTATAAAAAAATAAACCATTGTTTTATTTAACAAATTATACATTTGTACATTTTTAACATATTCAGGCAACAAATATAACGGATTCCACTAATTGCCAGGAAGTCGAATTATTGAGAAAACGGAAGTTTCACACTTCGTCAGTAATAAAGTCGAATTATATTAACAAAACGGCTATAGCCGAATAAGGGGGTCAAATGTCCCCCTGAACCAAATTCAACATGTGAGGTGCCATTCGATAGCTTATCCAGAAAAATCCATTAGTGTCAAGTTTCAACGCTTTAACTCGACTAGGAGGGTAGTTAAGGCGAAAAAATAAAAATCGAGTTTTGCTCAATATCACCCATTTTAGCGCATACAAAATTTTGAAAAATATTTTCGTAGATTTTTAAATTGGAAACTCGAGCTGCAAAAAATAAAAAACGTCAACAAATGCTGAAAAATGCCGATTTTGTGTTGAAGTTTTGTACTTTTTTTCTAGGTACATGTTATTGATACTACTACTTTGAATTTTTCCCCGACTTTTTAGTTCGGTGTGCCACAGTTAAAAAAATTAAAAACCGATTTTTTTTTGTTCGTTAAAATGGGAGATATTGAGAAAAAACTAGATTTTTGTTTTTTCCTGTAACTACTCTTCCAGTTGAGTTACAGGGTTCAAACTTGGCACAAATTGGTTTTTCTTGATGAGCTATCTAATGGCACCTCACAAGTTGGATTTGGTTTTGGGGGCACAGTTGAATCTCTTATCCGACTTTATAGCATTTAAAACAAAAATTCAAAATAAGACTTTGTCCTATTTCCTTCAAGACTTACAATTAGTAGTGTAGTTATTTAATAAAATCTGCATTATACATTTTAGTACTCAAAAAAATTCCAAATTTTAACATTGCGCCATTTGTAGGCTCCAGAAAAATATCATCTTCAACAGCCCAATCATTGTTTGCAGGCCCTAACAAAAAATATAACAAATGAGGTAAATGCAGAATTCGGAGATCACGAGTTAATTCCCACCGGAGAATAAGTTTCGAGGTTCCGTGATGAATGAGCTCGTTTTGCTCGCCGGAGAATTATTCTCCAATGATGAGGTAAATCGTAATCCCCAGTTAAAGGATTAAATTGAAAACTTCCGCCAATTTTAAATGACTAATTGCGTGCCACTTCTATATAATAACTGTGGTAAAAACATTTTAAAGGAAGTAAATAATAAACTAAAAGTATGGTTTTTTTCTTACTTGGCACAACTGCTAATGGACTGGAAAATAATGTTACACGTGACTTTTTCAAGATTATTCTTTCTAAGCATTCAAGCTTTATCAATATCTGCAAACGAATACATTTTAATTTTCTTTCACTCATTTGCATACATATTACTATGACATCAATGACTACAACTTTTTGTTAAAATCTCAATGTATAATAAGACTTGACCATAGAAGATTTGCAACAGAATAATATATACTTTGTCTCGAAAAAAATTGTATATCCTGAAGCAAACGATTAAAGGAAAATATACAATTTCATATAATTATGAATAAATTACCTCGACTAATTCTCGTGTATGACATGGTTGAAGAGGAGGAAGAAATCTATTTTGTATCTTAGTTAATGCTATTCCTGGATGCGTTAAACAATATGATAAAATTGAGCCCAACATACGATCCAGTACCCTACGATTCAAAACACCATCTATTCGTATCCATGGTTTTATTGCTACCCTTATCTCTTGTTTTGTACTGGAACATAAATGAAATACATTTACTATAAACAATATGGCTAATAGTATTTTAAACTTTTTTTTTCAGTTAACACTGACTGTAAACTTAATAGTTAAAGAACTTACTTTAAGTCTAAGTGCTTCACAGCCCTGGATATATCTTTTTGCGGTAGTAACCTAGTCCGTTTTCTATGCATCCTTCTTTTCACATGCATATTGCATTCATCATTGGCGTGACTAAATGTAGCCTTATCGAAATCTTCATTTTTATTATTTTCTATTTTTAACTGAAAATCTTCTTCATTCGCATATTTACAAATGTCTTTTAATTCGTTTCCTAACGATGAACTAGAATTTTCGCAGCATTCTTCTACTGTATTAACATCATTATCTTCATTCAATGTTTCCTTATCTTCTGTTATATAAACCGTTCCTTTGGGTATTGGTAGCAGAGATTCTTTTTCTAAACGACATATTTTATATGAATGAATTAGCCAAGAGTCGGCATAACGATGATGGATGTATCGAATTGTCGTAACACCGGATCGCAAGAATAAGCGATTTTCAGTAAGAAGTGAAATAATGGGATATAAATCTTCTTCTATGATGCTTTGAAATTCATCCTGCCAAGAAAAATGAATAGAATGATTAATCGATAGAACATAGTCTTAACGTAAACTTAGAAATTTTGCGTTTAAAAATTACAAGCATTAAATTATTTGTAAACGTAATAATAAACTGAAGTTTATTATGCACTCATAAATAGACTTTTATTTATTTGATTTATTCGTGTACCATCAATTCTTGAATGCTGGCGCCAAGTTCTTTCTTGCCGCATACAAATTTATAAAGAGCTTCCATGTGACTCAGATTTAATGGAAAATTACTTTGTAGGCTCTTCTTGAAATCAGAAAATGAAACATCTTCCTTCGGAAATACAGCAAATTTATTTATTTCCTGTATAACATTGTTTGCTGCACTTAGTCTTAACGGTAGTAAGTCTAGAGGCATTGACAGACCTTTAAAAGTTTCATTTTCACTGGGAATTTGCTCGTTCGGCCGATGCAACGAATAAAAGATTTTGAACATGTTGACAACAAAAAAGTCATGCGCGTGGTGACTATCTGCTACTGTGAGTTCGTTTAATTCTTCTCTCATTCGCAACAAAGCTATACGAGTATATCGTTTCTGTATATCTGAATCATCGATCTTGCAATATGAATTCAAGTAACTCAGTTCCGATGGAATATTTGTCAAAATATCACTAACACGCGTGAAACCTTGTTTGTCGCTCTTCTTCGTTTGCAACAAAATTTCATATTGAATGGTTGAAGTACTTTCTTCAGTGTTTGTCTTTGTTTCAGCAATTTTATCCACTTCACTACTCGAATGGTTCTTTGGATCTTCATCTTGCGTTTCATTTGATACTTCAGTTGAAACAACATCATTACTTGTAATTGTTTCATTATCCTTTTCTGTATCCTCGATGTTATGATCTAATTTCGCTCTTTTTTGAATAGATAGCTCAGAATAAACCGTTTGCACGCTATCATTTCTTTGTCTCTTACGCCCAGATATAATACATTTTTGTTGTTGGTCTACAATTAATTGCGAACACGAATGAGATGAAAGCGATTCACCTACATTTGATACACCACATTCAGTGTTAGTTGCTGATTCTGAAAACAAAATACGATTACATTATTCTTTGTAGGCACCTTTAAATTTACATTGGTTAGTCAAAACAGATTAGTACTTTTCACTCGTGCTTCGTCTTCTACTATAGCGTTATTCTTCTCAGTACACAATACTTGACTTGCTTCTGCTTCCATCATTGAATTATTGTCGCAAGAAACTGAACGCTCAACGTCGTCTTTGTTCAGTACAATTTTAGTCCCATCTTGAAATTTGATTATATTATGTTCAGTATCAACTATATTACGACCACCGTCTTCATCGCTATCAAAATTTAATTCGACGTAAAGGGAAAAGTGTTTCGACCCTTCGATATTTTTCTTTTCACCTCCATAGTCTCGTGAGTTCGTATTCTTATCTGTACCCAAATCTGAAAAATCGTCTCTGTCCGACTTGCCACCAGCATTACGTACATCTTGTTCAAAATCGGGAACACCATCGCTGCTTTTTACCGACGAGCCCTTCCTAAATTTCAAATGATCCAAACTAGCCAACACATCCTGATATCGTTTAGCTATTCTAAAGTAGGTTTCATCTTTCTCTTGTAATCTGGGATCCAGCATTATAACTTGATCAGGTATTTGAATATCAAAATCCATTTGATTTCGCACCACGCAGTCGTGTATTGTGGCAATTAGACCACCTATAACTGGCAACAGTTCGATGCCAATAAAGTGATCTGGGGGCTTCTTTCCAGCATCCACTTGATTATGATGGTACCAACTACTAAGTTTGAAGAAAACATCGTACGCTTCTTTGAATATATCGTACGGCCATTTGGTATGAAATTTATATACATAATTACTGCTCAATTGGTATTGAGAACTACTCATTGGCATGTAGTTACCGTATTTTCGTATAGTGGTCAAGTGATCCTTTTTAATTGTAACCATTTGGTCGCTGCGAATTTTTGCCATAGCGTTCCTTAGCAATATCTCCGGATACTGCTGATATATTTTAAATAATTGATATGCCCACGATCGTCTATCCTTCCCGCAACACATAGAACTATGAATGACAGAATTTATAACTGCATAATGTATATCATTGACACTTCGAATATCTTTCGTGAAACCACGATTATAAAACGGTTTCGTGGGATGTATAACTTTGTAAAATAAATTGAATTCTTGCACTGTCATTGGTATGGGGAGTGGTTCTTTCGAACCGGTTTCGGAAATTTCATAGTATTTCTTCGCTACATAAGTAACAAGACACTTAAATGTCTCTATAACTTTTTTTTCATATTCGTGATAACTTTTGTGTTCCTCTTTGAGCTTCTCTAAAATGCCACCGAAACGTGTTCTAAGAAAGAAATTTTGCTTGAGCTCCTCGACGCCTAAAGCAACGGTATTAATGTTTCGTTGCTGCCTAAGCATGTATAATAACCGCCGTTGACAAGCCTTCGAAGTTTTATTGTACGATGTGTACGAGTATATCCGTAATACATCTCTTACCGCAGAAAATGGTATTATTTGTTTACGTGGGTTTGGACAAATATATACCATAGCTACTTTGCAAACAAGTAGAATCTTATCTTCATGCGGTTCCCAGTCCACTCGTAATTTGTGCATCCGTTGCAAAGCACGATAATCAACCTCGTCGTACTTAGTCCTCCTTCTCCTGGGGCATTTACGAGGCAATACCCTCCGAACGTACGATTTCTGCTTTGTAGTTCGTTGATAAGTTAACGCTTCATACTTGCTCGGTTGGCCTGTATTATCGTCGTTTTTAGTTTGCACCTTCTTTCTCAATTCTGCTGCACTCAAAGAAGGAGGACCAGATACGGTTTTCAAACCGGAGAACTCAGTAAACTTGATAGGCTTTGCCTTGATTTTAGACAGGTACGAGTCTCTTTCGTTCGCCACATTCTTTAGAGTCTTTATTGGTTGAACACCATAGCTTCCGAAACCCCAGTTCCAGTTTCTTTTAAGATGAGCAAAACATGCTGAATCGATACCAGCAGCACCTTTACGGTCTCCAGGAACATTACCATTGTCCAATTTTACAGCTTCATCTGGTGTGCGAGCTACCAATGCTTGGATCATATCGCTTTTCTTCGTCAAATCCTCCAGTACTATATCTTTCCCTTGAACAACAAGTCGGCCACCTAATGGTGTATTAATGCACGTATTCCACATATCGTACCAATATTTCTCGACCACCTGAATCTCACCGAAATAATATTTCATCACGGGATAGGGTTTATCTTCAATCCTGTGGTAATTAGGGGCAGAAGATGTTGTATCCATTAACTCGGTGTGACGATTTACATAAATAAATACTTGGTCCTTCTCTTTTAATCTCTGAGGTCCAAATTGCACCAGTCCAATGTAGCACAACCTGGTCACAGTTTCGTGAATGTGAAATATGTATTTTCGTGCATACAGCAAAGAATTGCGAATGTCGACTGGTAAATCTCTTACTAAATAATGTTTTCGAATAGGATGATTTAAATATTTCTCCACTTCTGGAATTGTATATGAAATGTAATGAATTTTTACAAACGTCGACAAAGGTAGTCGTAATAGGATATCGCATATTAATGTCCATCCACGAGGCCAACCTGAGAAATAATTTTTTACGTTAGCCATATTGTTTAAACAAATGGAACATTATGTTTGCAAGCGTGCGTGTTGAAGTAAATATCTACGTTTTTAATAATAGAAGACTTATGTATTTTTTAGTAAGATTTCCGTTCCCATCCTGTGTGTAAATGAAAATACCACACTTGTCGAAGGAAATAAATCATTATAAACAAAACTTACCTTTGTATTTTGGCAAGGGTGGTACAAACATTCTCCAACTAACATCGTTGGTATAAATGGTACTGAATTCCTCAGCTAACTCTTCTGTTATATTAAAATCATTATTTCGCAAAACTTTTATTTGTTCTGCTTTTGAACGGGTTTGTTCTCCAGGATGTTCATAAACCAAATAAAACAAGAAAATGTGTAACGTTTGCATACGAACAAATTTTGGACTATATCCATACTGCCTTGATATTCTCTGAAATAGAAATGAATTTTAAACATAGTTTGCGAGGAAAGATAAATATAAACGAAAAATGTTATAGTTATATTTTATAACTAATGTTATTATTTTCGCAAAATTATAAATAAGATAAATTAAAAACTCACAGGACCGCACTTAGTACTTTTTGCTAGTATTTTTGAGTTATTGGATGAAGCTACATTGGATTCAGGATTGTTTTCCGTATCATATCCATTTCCATATCTATCCTTTTTGGTTTCCAATTTTTCTGTAATCTCTGTAGCCTTTTTTACAGATAATTTACATTTTTGTGAGTTTGAAATATAAAATTTTAATTTTGCTTGCTCTACAGCTGACTGAATAATAGAACTGTTAATATCAATGTTCGGATCACATATAAACGTTAAATATTTTTCTTTTCCATTTCCACTTATTGATATTCTTATATTTTTTACTAATTTATCTTTCGAAAGCTTTTGCAGTAATCTTATTAAAGATTTTTTGTCAATTTTCACATCATACCCTTCTTTATCCTCTTCTTCATTTATCATCTAAAACCAAGTAAGAAATAATTAATAAAACTCATAAAAAATAATCGTTGTATTTTATCATAATATTAGGCAAATATGTTTCAACAATACATTTATGTTACCTTCATTAACTTTGTCATATCATCAATTATTTGATGTTCTTTGACTGATTCTATAATCATGTTCGCTCTTCGCAATAATCTATACGTAATATTTGTACCATTTTTCTTCTCGCTATTTTCTACGTCCTCCATAAATCCGTATATTTCGTTTTCTGGTTTGTTTGTTTTCAAAGGCTGTAGAACTGTTATATCCACTTTTATATTTTTATATGCAGCAGATGCCTTTTCTCTGTTTGTTAACGTAGGTACGTCCAGTGATGCATTATTAGTGTTTGCACCTCCTTCTGTAGTCTGACTTTTGTTCATTTTACTTGACACGTAATTAAAGAAAGTACGTTTGTATCTGTTGAGACTTTTTGTTATACGATATTTACGTAATATTCGATTAGCGACGTAAAATAGTTTTTGTAATTTCACAGTTGTGTTGTTCGTTTCCTGCTCCATTTCGGTACTAGATTTTTCGTTAACCGTACTTATTGTATTAAATTCTATCACCTTGTCCGCATTCTCTTTATCATCAGTAGTAGCAGTACTCTTTTTATGTTCTATAGTCGTTGCACCTTTTTCTGCCTTAACGTTTTCAGTTGCCATTTGTTTCGTAAGTTCTTTGATTTTATGTATCTCCTTCTTAAACTGTTTGCTTAGTTTACTACCTTTTTCATACTTCTTTGATACATATTTGGTAAGCCTTTGTCTACCAATGTCATTCATATAAGTAGCAACAATATTAGTTTTTACTATATTCCGTAAAATTGTCCGCGATTGCAATTTTGTCAATCCCATTATCTTAGACAAATTTCCCTGATATACACCGTCACTTCTATGGTCTTCAATTATTGTGTAGGCTTGTTTTAAATAAGGTACACAATATTTGTGATTGGAAATATTTAAGTCTAAAAAATAAATATAATAAAACACTTGAATAACAAAGCTTGATTTCTACAAAATCAAATCACGAAGAGTTGTAATATAATAATATAATATCAAATAACAAGCAATATACCTTGGAGTTCATCCTCTTCTGGTACTTCATCTTTATTCCATGCCTCAAAAACATCGATGTTTGGAGATAACAACTGAACTACTCTAATATTCTTTTCTTTTGTGGGATTATTTTTCTGTTGCCATTCTGTGGCTGTTGCATTAGGATATAAAGTCCTATATGGTACTCTCTAATTAAAGATAGACAAGTTTGCAATTATTAAAAACAACTAAAATTATATAATTATAAATCAAAGTGAAGAAAAATATACAAGTACTTACAATATCAGCTTTTACAACTTTCTGGAAAAATGAAGTTTTGAACAATTTCTTTATTGCATTTTCAATTTGTAATTTGCGCTTTATTTCATCATACTCTGCAACGCAATTAGGTTTGGACTTCAGAATTTTTATAACTTCCTCAGCCAAAAAAATGATTTTTGGTTTTCTTTCGATAAAGAACCTTGGAAGATGCAAGAGACTTCCATTACAGCTATGGCCGCCACTTTTCTGATGATGCATTTGTTTCGTGATTAGTTTGTGGCATAACAAAAACTTCCGATAATAAAACAAACTTTTAGGGTCTTCTTTTAATGCATTAAGACTAAGTTTTCCCTGTGTAACTTCTCCGTGATATCGTGATCTTCCAACCCTTTCCAAAAAACAATATTGCGTGACATTTAATTCAAGTGTCGGGGGCACATCGTCACCCATTAAGGCATGATTTCTAGCAAACTGTGATGCAACGATAACTAATTTTTGCCCATATTTGTTTATAGATTCATCTAAGCTAAATCTTCTTACAAGATCTGTCACATCTTTACGAGTATGGTACGTTGAACAAGATCCTTGAATACCATTCGCAATATCGTGTATCGGAAAATGAGGATAAATGTCTGATGGTACATTGTCCTATAAATTGCAAACAATTTTTGTACATTTTGTAATCCAACGATATAATTTTACTTTCCCTACAATACTTACTGGTTCCAATATAATACCCAAATCAGGATCTACAAATTGATAACGATCAAAAATTACCAATGGCTCCCTTGCAGTTTCTAGTTCTAAAAATACAATCTCCCTGATCTGTACACATATTGACCATATCTGAACCATAAACGGTTTTGCCCATGGTAAAGGATTGTGAAGTCGATATGCTAAACGTAACCATAACGCTGAAATAGAAAAAGAAAACTCGTGTGATGAAATTAATATTTCATAAATATGCAAAAGTTATTAAAAATATATACTTGAGAAGAAATCAAACTAGAAATATTGTCTCATTTAAAATTTATCGACTACAGAATGATACTAATGCTAGTATTTGAATACATCTTTTGCAATTTATATCCACAGATTAGAATCTAAAAAGTAAATGACAAATATTTGGATAAATATTGAAACATAAATGCCTGTTCGGATATCCTTTGAATAGAATTTGCACAAAAACAGTTTGGTCATAATAAATTGTAATTTATTAAAAATTCTCTGGATTAACAAAATTAATTTTACTTCATAAGTTATATGCTACAGAAGGTACATTTGCAATGAATTCATTTAAGTGTATTACCAATATATAATACATATCGAAAAGGTGCAATGTTGTTTAAGAAAATTATTGTTAAGCACAGCAAATACTAGTGAATAATACAAACAGATCTATGCAGGACAGTTATGTGTGTCCAATTTTTAAGAACGATATAGAACGAAAACAATCGACTAATAAATATTAACAACAATCGATGTAATAATCATCCAACAAAACACATTAAAATTCTTACTAACCTTCTATGGTTATCCCATCCAAACCTTCTAATGCTATTTCGTCGAGTACAGAATCGACTAAGTTAATTGATGGATACGATACCATATTTAATCATATTTTCAAATACAGCAAACAAATAGATAAACTTATGACATATTTATCTTGCCATCTAACGCTTTCGAGCGCACAAGTTCGGCATTATTTCGCGGCGCACACGACGCACGTGGTTCATTTGACGTACGAGGCAGAGGGCACCACTAACTAATTGTATGTATATGTTAGCGTCAGCGTATTTTTAAAGAAAGGAATATGGCTGTTTGACGGAATACTACTCATTCAGGGTATAATTTATATTAGGGTCTTAGGTTACGGGCGTTCGGTGAGGTTGTTGTGAGGATATGCAATCTGGGCGGCAGACGATGGCTGGTGGCTCGTCGTCACTCAGCTATCGGATGTCCTAGGATTGTCTAATTTATGGCAGGTCTAGAGATTGTATGAATGGGTCCAAACATCCTGTTGGCGGGCGATGGTTGTTGACTACATTGGGTCTTTCAGTTATCGAGTGTCGAAGGGTGTACTGTTTAACACGTTAGGCCCGGCGCCGGTCCCTGAGGACCGCCACTAGAATTTTCGTTTGGCTGTCGTCGGTCCGTGGGACCGACAGTATTAAAGTTAAAAAATAAATATATTCTCAATGAAATGTGATCAAATGTAGTTTAAAAATATTTCTCTTGACGTGTCACTATCTTCTTCTCTTTCGGACATATTCAATGTTATGGGCAATAACTATTTTCAAAACTAAACTCAACTTTCTTTTTACGAACAATCTGTACACTTCGGCAGGTCTTTTCAAACTGATCGCCTCTTGGAGGTACGTACGTGGCAGACCTATAGATCATACGAAAATATAGTGAACAGAATCACACATACACCTAAAAGACGTCGAAAATAAAACGACAAAGAAGAATTCCTTATCTCTTGGCGATACCCTACAACATTGTATCGCTCGCCGGCTGCCGGCTGAACGGAAAGGACAGCAAATTCGGCGCCGGGCTCAACGTGTTAAAAAAGGAGAGAGAATGATCAGAATGGACAAGCGGCCCAACGCCGTATTATTAATGAATAGGGACCCTGTTCCTCTAGGATCTGGCCACGGAGTGGGGAAGGCAATGCCTTCTGGTAAGAGGACTGTGATGAACCCCATAGCACTTACCCCAGAACCTTGGAGCTTTACGGTCGCCTTTTTGACCCCGGTAGTTTGAAGTTATAAAATAAATCTAACATATACCATGTGGTGTTTGGAACGTCAAATAAACATCGACTAAAATCTATTGCAAAAATATTTCTTGTTGGCGAGAATTTTCTTAAGATAACCATTTGTAATTGGTTTCCTATGCATTATTACGGAATTGAAATGATTTGCCTGTGATTTTGTGATTTCTGACTTAAGTTTTAGCAACACTACATGCTTTCAAATTGGCGGCATGAACCGGGCAGGTCCTGGTAACATAACACGTTACCAAACGGAAGCAAAAACGCAACAGAATCTGCGCGCAAACTCCGATGCCAAATTGGCAATAAAAACTAAGCAGTCCCTGTAACTTCCATTCAATATTGAATCCACAATGATAAATAACTTTTAAGAGCAAAATTCAAAACCGGATGATCGTATGGGATACATAAAACCGTATATGTATTGTTTAAGTACCAGTCATGGGTGGCCGAGTAAAAGGTAAGTCGGAGCATTCAAGTCCTAAAACAATTCGATTTAGAAATTCTAGAGCTTACTTATTGCAGACTGTAAAAATGGAGATATATTGTTCGGGCCCGAACAGTAGACCCATAAAGCCATCGAGTTCCTTAAAATATAATTATTTACGTGTCGGGTATAATTCCTATATTCTACAGCTGCAAGCTATATATCTATAAATTCATACATCGCCTTTTTTAGGATTACTAGGTTTTATTGAAACTCACAGCGCTTTATGGCTTTACAATCTGCGAACCTTTAGCTGCACATGTGGACTCCGCTCACGGCACCCTCAGGTCAGTCACTACCTGAGAGTGACCGGTAATTAGGGGCGGTAATTTCCACTTCTTCCAGATTTTGGAACATCCCTTCCGTCACCTATTTTACATCGACAAACCATCTGAACTAACCAATCAGCATATTCCCAACAGCAACACGCCCATCACCAGGTTTTTGCGAGTCTTCGTTATAGCGAACCTAACGAAGACTCAGTAGTACGACCAGATCGTCAAATACGATCACATCAGCAATAGTTACATCAACATCACCTTGCAATATCATCATCTTAAGAATCACTACATCAATTTAAAGTATCAACGACACCATCAGAATCTGTGCAACTCCTTCAAGGTCTTTACACCACCTTGCTAGGCAATCTTTACATCACCGTTGACTAGTCGTAGATAATTATTATTTTGTACATTAACATGTAAATATACGACTATTTATCAAGTGAACATTAATTATCACCACCTTACACCACCTAACATAACTAGTCCTCACGGCATTAATTTGCCGTAGAGCGCAACGGTCATCGTGCTTTTGATTAACCGTCAATTCGCGAGCTGAGAACCGTACATATATAGCTCCATTTTTTGGACATATATATATGTCCAAAAAGTCATGTACGGCCTTCAAAGATAGTCCGGTCCTACGACATCCTTGGTTGGCCGCCACATGTTGTACCTTGAAACAATGGGGCTTCTCAAGAGCCTCTCGACTCTTTGGCGCGCTTTCTCGGACTTTCGCGCGTTTTCCTCTGCTTTCCCGCACTTCACCATAGCGCGCGCGCGCGCGCGCAACCCCCCCCCCCCCCACTTGAAAGAGGAACGGTTGCCAACACCACACGCCCAAGAACGAGCCAAAGCTCGGAAAGACTCAACCTCCATTGGACCAAGCAAAATCAGAGAGAGGATCAAGGAACTCGGGAACAGGAATCAGAGTCAAAGTGGAAAAAAGCAGAAGCCTCGCAGATCGGATGTATATTATTTCTTGAGCTGTCAACGTTTTATTACTTGAACAATGAATAAACAATCGATCTTTTTCAACCTGCAACTTTTCTTTGAATTTTCCGCGCTTCTCGAAACGGATACAGTAAAGTGAATTGACAAGAATGAATCCAAATGTAAGTACGACTTTTAATCATTGCACTTACGTGTATCGTGGACGTGGATGTATAAATATTTTCAAATTTTCTTCCAATATTCTTTCATTACAGATCGAAATGGATCAACGGCCCAAGCGGGTTGTCGTCAAACGCGAACGATTTGAGACCACCTCTTCCGATGAGGACGGCAGTGCGGAATACAATAATCCACAAATAAGGTAAGTTGCATGTTCATTTTTCTCCCATAAAATACTGGTCATAAAGAATGTATTCCTCAATTTGCTACATGTTTAAGGACATTTTCTTACAAATATTAATGTTTACAGGGATCTATATCAGAAGCTGAATAGTCTGGAGGGCATAATGATGTAAGTATTGATTGCATTATTGTTATTAAAATATATAGTTGTAATTTATCTTCATAGGAAAGGGCATGGAGAATGTGTTGCATTTTTCGAGAAGATGCTGCAACAGCAGCAGCAGATGCTGCAAAAGCAGGAGCAGATGCTGCAACAGCAGGAGCAGATGTTGCAACAGCAGGAGCAAATATTGCTACAGCAGAAGGAGGTGCTACAACAGCACCGTGAATTTCCATCGAGGCCAGAACTCTTGCCGATTTCTTCCTTGTCTGGTATGAATAAATTTGAGAATATTGATGATGGCGGCTACAAGGAAGCTGTAAGTGAAACATAAGTTTGATTTTATTCATCTTTGTGTAATAAATGTTTGTGTCAATGATTACTTACTTTGTTGAGGTAAACTATTTGGAATATGTGGGTGGCTTGAACCTGAAGGAAGCGGTTAGATTATGTTTTAAAGAGACATTTAGTGACTACATAGTAACATCGTATTCCTGGATGGGTCGCGAGGAGAACAATTTCCCTCTATGCGAAACCAGAGCTGTTCGTGCTATTCATGGTAAAAATCAGTGTTCATATATTTATGATACTGTTACTTTATATGGTATTCACTATTCGTAATGCATAGGTTTTGTTTGCATTTCATTTTCAGAAGCTGTACTCCAAAATAGGCACTTCCCAAGACCATCCCGCCAACAAATTGCGGAACAGATTAAAGCAGCGCTTCGCACTGCTAAGGAGAGGGTGCGAAGCAAAAGAAGTGGCCCCCGGAATTCTCAGCATGCAATAGTGGGTAACTTTTGGACTGCCGAGGAAGAATCAAGTTGAAACAGGAAGGGGTTAGTTTTGTATTACATATATAATCATAACATTAAAACACAAACACTTACATATGTACAAGTAGCTTCATGGCTTTTTTAATGTATTGCCATAAACTCACTTGTTGGGTACATAACTGAAATGCAATGACATCTTTCTGAATCTTTCTTTTCTCTTTCGCTTTCTCATAATGTCTCTCCGTTGTAAAATATAAACTGCTCTAAACAGAGCCCCAAATCTTTTTCCTTTCCCTACGGTACGCGGTGTGGTTTCAATGTATTCCTCTAATAAAAATGCTCGTTATAACGCTATATATACACGAATGAAAATATTTTATTATTTTAACTCTTTGGGTACAGCTTGAAATAAACGCACAAAACAAGCGGTGTTTTACGCAGTTCGAGAACGCGTGGAGGAACTCTCGATTTTCTACAGTAAATGCGTCGAGAAAATCCGAGAGGACACTAACAATAAATATGTACAAGAAATTTGGTCTGTGGGATTTTGTCACTGAGATTGCAAATAATAATGTATCTAAATAAAAGATTGAAGTATTTGCATGTTTCCAATCTTTTCAAGTAAACGAATAATTGTTACAAGTGTCAGTGACCAATTTACCAACATTAAATTCCTTATACCCAGTTCAGTGCACTGCTGTATGATAGTGCGCCAAAATCACGGAGACTGCTTATACATATGTATATACATAAATATTTTTAATTTGCAGCAGGCGGGCGTCTAGCCGTGAGGACGGGCCACAGAAGAGGTAAAAAGGACCTGAGGAGCATCCAAACTTCCCCGCAGAGCCCGAAGTTTGCGACCGTGGTGGTTTTAGCCGCTAGAAATCCGGCACTGCCTCCTGACGCCTCCAGGGGTCAGGTGACGTCTTGTTGAAGATTTCCACCACGTAAAAAAAAAAAAAAAAAAAAAGGACCCGAGAGGCATCAGAAGAGGAGCGGTAAATGTACATATACTGTATAGATGATAAACGCTTAATGCTAAGTTCTACTCCTTTGATTGAATAAAGTAGAAGCATTATTACTATCACATTTATACATGAAGTTCTTTTTCTTCCTAAACACTCGTACTTGGGCAAAACGTAGATTTAAAGTACTGCTTATAACTGAAACAGTCACTATTCTATGCAAAATTTAAATGGCCAAGTTGCAGGATCTTCCTGGTTTCTGCTGCCGGTCTGCCATCGGAATGAGCTATACAGATTCTGCTCCGCATGTGCTATGAATCTGATGCCCAATAACCGCTATACAGACTATGATCAATTTCTGCTAACAATATGCTATCAGGTTATGTTAATAGGACCTGCTACTAATCTGCTAATCAGCAGGTTTTGTTGGATTTTTGCCGCCAAAATGCTACAATAGCTGATACACATCCTGCTTCAAATCTGTAGCCATTCTGTTGGAAAACCTGCTAACAGGAACTGGACAGAATCTGCTATAGCAGGTTTGTCTGCTGACTGGGTAAAATAAAGAAAAAACAGTATCCACTCTTATTTCTATATCACAATAATTTTAGCATGTTATTATTAGAACCTTTCTTTATTTACGTAAATACAGTACAAAATATATAAAACAAATGTTTTGCAATGACATAAATTATGAAACATTTCCTAAATATATTTAAAAATTATATGAAAACGTACTTTAAGTGCGTTGTAATATTTATAGAATAAAATAAAAGTTAAAGAAAAAAATGTTTATACAGCTTATTCTTTCAATTGCTGAAGAGGTTGCAAACTTATTTATATATTGAACGTAAAAGGAATCTCTTATTTGTATCTACAACAGTTGAATTCAATAAAATTTAACACTTATTGAACGTTTTTTATGATTTATGATAATAACTTCTAATAACGACCCTACGATCAGAAATATTAAATTGTTTTTAATATTTTGCTCAATATAAAAACAAAAAATAGTTTCTATCTATTAACAGTATTATTATGTCTTCCATATTAAAATCATAAGTTGCATACGAATACAAAAAACGATGCTCTTAATATGTATATACATTTTATTAAAAAGGATCTGTTTATAAATGGTCTTTTTCGCTGCTATTTTTTTTTTTGTATTTCAACTGAATTTTTTCAGTGCTATAGCCACGGTATCGTTCAAATTTTTTCTCTTCCTCAAAGCTCTTGTATGTTGCTTTGATCGGTGCACATTGTCAATCTTTTTCTCTATAGTACTAGGACTTGATGACGAAAGCTCAAATTTATTTGATCTCGCACACCGTAATCTTTCCGTCTTTTGTGCATTTATTATATTGTTCTCCGATCCCCCAGGAACACAGCATGTATTTTCTACCGTGTTCGTGCATTCCGAATTTTGATAACTGGGGTCTTTATTATTTACGAGATCGTGTTTATCATTGTCATTCTTTAATTTGTCTAAAATTGTTGAAGGTACAGGAATGGGAATAGGAATTGGAATTGGTATAGGTAGAGGTAGAGGTATAGGATATGGCACGAGAACTGTTACAGGAGGTAAAGTTGTTGCAGACGATGAATAAAAGGATTCAGTTTGACCGTTTTCCGTAGATGGTGAAATTCCAGATGAAACATCAGTTTGCTTGTGAAGTTTCATTTGATTAGATTCAATTGCACAAGATTTGGACAAGAATGGAATCCCTGGATGCATTACAGACGTATCTGAAGTATCAATCCAGGGTGACGAATGCATCATATTTTCAGAGAAATTATGATGTTCTGCCAGTAGCAAATTTCTTATGTGCCTTGCATGTATGTCCTTTTCCAAAAATCTCTTGCTGTTTTGATTGCTATCTGAATTATGGTATAGAGTAGTATCCATTGTAGCGGATTCCTCTTTGAAATTCTTACAACTCAAATCATTTTCTTCGGTACAATTGACGCTACAATGAGTTTGTTTATTCACAAAACGACAAAATTTGGATTCTTCGTTTCCTAAAATGTGTTTCTCAATAGACTCATTAACATTGCCTTCATTCTTTTCTGTATAACAACTCTTTTTCTCACTGAAATTGCTAGTTTTTGTATATCTTTTGATAGAAAGTGAATTTTTCTTTCTAGTCACTTTGCGTTTCGGTTCTACTGATTTTTTAAAATACTTTTTATCCCCTTCTGCAGCTCCATTATCATCAAGAGGTGATTGTAAATGTGAGGTCAGATGCTTTTCAACTAAATACGTATCCTGTTTAGAACTATTCAATGGTGATTGACAACTTCGAAGCCATAGTTCTGGAGTTATTAAACTGTCTCTTCCCTCTGCATTATGGAACGAAACATTATTTATACCTTGAAGCATTAAATGGGTTTGCGTTTCATGGCAAAAAATATGCATTTTATACTGGTTCAAGCACTTATCGCTACAAAATTGAAGTTGACTTTCTTCGTCCTAAAAAGCAATATATTTAGAAGTTATAGAATAAATTAATTATACTTTGTTTATAAGGTAATATACATGATTTTGAATTGAAAAGATTTATATATTGTATATATACGACAACTATATATGTATATCATCATAACTAAATAGATAATAAATGACTTCAACTATGAATCCTTCAATTTCATTTATACATATTTCTCTAACATTTAGTAGTTTGTTGTCAATTTACATACCTGGAAGTCGAAACAACTAGTAGGATTTCGTATATGCTTACACCAATGACATGTTTTTGCCAGTTTAAAACTGGCTCTCCTACCAGCCACGAAGCAAGCTTCACTACAGAAGTGTCTCGAAGGATTTACCATATTGAAAGAAAAGGAGCTGGATTTTTCGGATTCACATACATGAATAATTCTACCACACCAAGAGCAGGACATTTTATCTGTAATATATACGAAAATCTTCAAAATTTTGTAACAGAGTTACCTGAATTGTTTAAACTGGAAATGAGTATACGTATAGTAATCTAATATTTAATGCATATTTTGTAATGTTGCAAAAGTACAAAATAAAATAAAAAATTTCTAATCATTTCCATTTTAAGGTATAATTATTTTTACATGAGAAATATACTCCTGAAGAGTCAGAGTGTGTTGAGACCACGTTTTGAAAAACACAACATTTTATATGTTTTCCGCGTCAAATTTTGTACTGTTTCCCGAGGTAAAAATAATTTCCTTTTTAATATAATTGTGTAAAAATGATATTAAGTTTCCAATCAGTCAGCCAAACCTGCAACAGCAGATTCTGTCAGCAGGTTTTGTAAACAGAAAGCTACAGATTTGACGCAGAACCTGCTAAACAGAATCCAATGGCAGATCGGCAGCAGAAACCGGGTAGACCCAGCATTTAAGTGGCTGGAGTTGCCGGATCTACTCGGTTTCTGCTGCCAATCTGCCATCAGATACTGTTCAGCAGATTCTCTTAGCAGAACACAAGCCAAATGCGGGAGCCGATAACTATGGATTCGTAGACAGATTCTGTTAGTTCTGTTGCAAATCTACTGTTAATCTGCACGCAGATTGCTGTTAGGGCATCTTATTACAAGGTTTTTCATGTTCGTTTGTCTTTACTTTAAAGTTCGAAAAGTGTGGCTTAATACACTCTAGCTCTGGGGTTCAGATACATGTATTTATATCCCTTTTTCTTTACCTAAACATGTAGTATTTGAATAATTTTCGTATTGGTATTTTGATGTAGAATTAAGAGATGTTTTTTTTAATGGTATAGGGGACAATACTAATTGCCTATTCATAGAGATTAAACTATTAGTGGTATATGACAATGGTATACTGGTAACTTCGAAAAGTGAATTAGGTGGATTCACTGATGTACTGGTCGGTGTGAGCTTGCTTGAAGCAATATCTTCTTCCATTTGTACAAGTATTTGAGTATTTTCTGTAGTCGGTCTAGATGTAAAATGATCCAAGTTTAAACTTCTTGTACAACCAGTATCTACTTTGTCATAGCCATACCACCCCAATAATTCACTCATTGTTGTTGCTGCATATTCCTGTAATAACGTATTCAATAATGATTAATAATTCGATGTTTTAGAATATGTATACATCGTTTTTCATATGGTTATTTGTAGTTCCATTTATACAGGGTGTCCCCGTATTAACCGATCAAACTGCATCAGTATATTCTGCGAGTTAAACGAAGAAAAAAATATTACATAGACATAGGTCCGCAAATGCTTTGTACAAAAGTTATTTCTTGCGAACAGTGAAAGCGATTGTGTATCGTTCGAACGTCAATTCGCGGCAAGAAGTAATAGACAGGACTAATAGTGCATTCACTGAACTAACCCTTTGCGATCGGCACATTTCTTTGGTAGGACTACCAGTCAGTCGGAGAAAAAAAATAATACATGTGCAAACAAAGCAAAGGCCGTGCCGCCATAGCGGCGACACCGATCGCAAAGGGCTAAAACAAGATAAAGATGAAATTCGGAGAGTGATAAATTCAGTTTTCCAATGATGCAGCATCGCATTGTCAAGCTTGCATTCTTAACGGGGGACGGCACTTTCAAATGGAAGCATAAACTTCTTTTCAAAGTAATAAAGCGTTTGCAGACCCATGTTTATATCAATTGTTTGTAATTTTTACTCATAGAACATACTGTTACGGTTTGATCGTTTAATCCGGGGCACCCTGTATAAATGGAGCACAAGTATCAAAAAATTGCAAATCAACATTTTCTTTTAACACGTTATTCTTTCAACAACATAAAATAGTTAGTTTATACCGCAATGCAGTACATTATTTAATAACAGAAAGTATTTTAATTATAGATATAAACTTGTAAATAATATTAATCATTTTGATGTTACATATGTTTTTCTATACTTACGGTATGTCGAATATTATTCTGAATATTTAACAAAATATCATTTAATGTTTAATGTACTGCGTAGATTGATGAAATTATAATGCTTAAATGCATATATTACAAATGAAAAGTGATCTAATAGTGTTGTATTGTATCCTATTATGATTCTAAATAAATCTCACGCGGAAGACTAATACGACACCTGTTGCTCTTCTTAGATTATATGGAATAAGAAAGCTACAGAAAATTACATGGGAAAATTTTTTTATTATCAACAATTGTGCAAAGCCAGTGAACATCTAAGAATACATATTTGTTTAGTATTTTATATTAGTACTAAATTCTGCCAAAATAATATAAATTATTTTTTAATAAAATTAAGTATTATTAACATATATTTTATCATATAATTTTGCAAGCAATTAGAAGTAGTCTATAATCGGCGAGTCTTAAACTAAAATGCAATAACAAAAATAACGGAAGTAAAGACTAAACAATTGTAATTGAAGTTCTTATTATTCCGAATAATGTTCATGATATTGCACGAAAAAGTAAAGTCTTTAATATTTCATAGGGTTTACTGTTGCGTTTCCAGTAACAAACAAAAAATATTAGTTTTTAAACAAAAAAATTTGTAATGAACGAAATTGGATATTCACGTTAATTATAATGGAATATGGATCGATGGATTATGTTACATTTTAATAGTATATGGATTATGTTGCTCTCGCGTTACTCCTACTTGCACGAACCTCTTACAATGTGATGAACTTCTGACTTCAGCTTAGTGATTATTGCAATTGCATCAATTACTTTTGTGCAAAAATATAAGTTAACGTATTTGAAACTTCGGCAATTGCTTTTATTTAATGAATCATTGCCAATAATACATCTCTTGCACATGCTCAAAAATAACCGTCGTAATTGTATGATATAGTATTTTTTATGATACATTCATCCCTTGCAAAATTAGTTGTAATTAATAACCATTTTTGTTGCATTTAAATTTTGAAATAAACAGTCAAAATAGTTTGTTAAATTGAAAAATTCGCACAAGTTTGATGTGTCATAAAAATAAATGCGATTGTTTTACCATAATTGTTATCATTATTTTTGTATTCCTGTAAAGGAATGCAAAATGTAATTTATCTAAAATCAATGAAAAATATTGAATGAAAACTGTTCCAAAATACATCGGGTTAAAAGATGTTTTTCTACGTATTACAAATTTTGTATACCAAAATTCTTTCTTGAGATGAATGATTGTATTATACAGAGTATAAAAATGTTATGGAGTCTATAAATATTTCGTTCCGTTGGATATCAATTTGTTATCGGAATAAAAATAAATTCCCAGAAAATTAAGAGTAAGTACCAGAATAGCACTTTACCTGAATTTCATCGGTGGTCTCTTCCTTAATTTTAACCGGTGTACATTTTTTTCGGTGCGAACGATTAGCCCCATTATCCTTTGGCAACGATGAAAGTACTTTTCTCGTGTTTTCTTCAATCTTTTGTAGGGACGAGTTAACAGACCCATTGTCCATGACGAAATATCACACAACTTTGAAACTAAATGTTTGAGAAAATTTACATTACTTTTATATTGTATAATATATTATACAATATTATTATAAAGCGATTAATGTTGATTAAATAAATTATTGTACATCACAGTCAGTCATCAACATGAAATGATTTTAATGCGATCTTTAATATACAGTGGTGGACATAAGTATTCGCACAGTACGATGTTCCGCATACAAACATTTAAAACTATTAAAAAAATTGTTTATACCACTTTGTTTTCGGATGGATCTTTATTTACAATGTCTTACTTGCCTATATACAAAAGCAGAACGATATTAATAAAGTAGGGAACCTGTGACTAATAAAAATGTCTTTTCCAACCATTTTATGCATAGACAAAAGTATTGGCACATTTTGGATAATGTTATATTAAACTATAATTTAATACGTTGTAGCGTGTCCTTTACGTTTCACTACCTTTCTCAACCTATTTGGCATTGAGTGGACCAACTTCTTAGTTAAATCATTGCCGATTTTAGTCCATTCTTCTGAGATTTTTTGCTTCAAGTCCGATTTACTAGAAATGTGATGTTTTCGAATGTTTTTTTCCAATTGGTTCCAGATATTTTCAATTGGATTTAGATCCGGGCTTTGGGTAGGTGTTTTTAAACTATGTGCTGTATTGTACACATTCCATTGTCGTACTGTGTATGCTGTATGTGCAGGTGCATTATCTTGTTGGAAATAAAAGTTGGGCGGTAGATTAAATTTTTCTGCACTTTTCTTTTAATATATTTAAATAAATTTTGGCGTCTACTGAGTCATTAATGAACACTAGTTATCCAAGCCCGGATGAAGACATGCACCCCCATATACAGACTACACCACCCCAATGTTTGACTGTAGCTTGCAGGTTTTTTAAATCCAATTCAGCATTACGCTTCTTCCATACTAATACTCGACCATCGGACTTAAATATATTAAATTTGCTTTCGTCGGAAAACAAAATTTGGTCCCAAAAGTCATTATTCTTGTTTAAAAAGTCTTGTGCGGACTCCAGTCGTTTTTTTCTATTAACTTCGTTAATGTATGGTTTTCTTCGAGCGGCACGTGGTGAGTATCCTGCATCTTCCAAGACTCTACGTACTGTTTTCGAATTAATTTCTTTATTAAAATCTTGCGCAATTAGTGCTGCAATCACTGAAGAATTTGTTCGCGGATTTTGTTCAATTATGTTCACTATTTTTCGGTTTTCCTTTTCCGAGAATTTACATGGCCGACCTCTCCGTAAGTTATTATGGGTATTTGATATGTCCGCATATCTAATGATTCGAATTGTAAAACGACTTCGTAGTATTATTTCTCCAATTTCTGCATAAGATTTACCTTGTTTATGTAGGTTCAATATAATTTTTGTCTCTTCCGGTGTAGTTTCTTTTCCTTTCCTTGGCGTTTTTTAAATTATCGTGAAAATCACTTTGTAAATCAACTGCTGAACTGACACAACAATGACTAAAATGACTATCGAGACATCATTCATGTGTTTAAACAAGTGAAGAACGGTATATTAGTAAAATAATGTATGTGAATAAAGATTTTTAAGTGTGTGCCAATACTTTTGTCCATGCATAAAATGGTTTGAAAAGACATTTCTATTAGTCACAAGTTCCCTACTTTATTAATATCGTTCTGCTTTTGTATATAGGCAAGTAAGACATTGTAAATAAAGATCCATACGAAAACAAAGTGGTATAAACAATTTTTTTAACAGTTATAAATGTTTGTATACGGAACATCGTAATGTGCCAATACTTATGTCCACCACTGTATATATAATATCCTCCTCATACATCTACCGTTTTGTCAAATATTTCTTTATCCATATTGTTTTTTGAATATTATATTTTTCTGTTAATATCTCAGACTTAAGTTTCGAGAGACAGGAACGTGTTTTATATTCGGCTAAATTATTATATGCATGCTCAAAAAATGTTTTTCTTGAATTAAAGGACTCCTCAAAAATGGAAGACCATCAATTCCGAAATAAAAAAAGGGGAGAATCACATTAGTGCAAAAATTGTCAGGGGCACATCATTCTACTTCAATGTTATTTTACATGTAGTGTTGCATATATAATTACACTGTACAACGTAAAAAATATAATAAAAAAAAAGTATAAAGAAATGATCATTTCAATTCGAATTGTATATACAATGTGTACCGAGTTTTCTCGACAAACCGTCAGGATTTAATCTATAGGCAAAAATAATAAAAAATGTATGAAGTTTGGCAATAAACATTTGGTTACAAAGTTATGAACAAATGTACACATGAAATATGTAACAACGCATTTTCCATCAAAGTACACAAAAATTGACAGTGTTGTTACGTGACCTCTGTTATCTGGTAGCAATTCCGTGTCATTAACAGTTAGTACAACGAAAAATGATTACGTAGTATTTTTTCAGACATAATGAAGATTCCGAAAATTTCGCCGAATATCAGTAACTACGTTATTAATTCTTTGCACGAGTTCTTGGTGTCAAGTCACTTCTGCGCAATAAACCCTTTGTTCTGTAGTTCCCCATAGGCAAAAGTCAAGTGGCGAATGCGTTGCTACCTATTATTCCATGCTTACGATATGTGTTTATAACCCTATAATGAATTGTTTATTGTAAAACTTTATCTAGCATCTTTTTCTTATTTTTGTCCATAGATTAAATCCTCGTACAGTAATGCCTTGATCGACGCGAAAGATTTCTGCACCATGCAAGCGAAAAGTTTATCCCCACCACTGCGGGGTATACCCCTTGAGGCGTCCAAGTTCACTTGGCGATCAGTGTAACGCGATCCGGGCTCGGGTATATCGGTGAGCTAATACTAATTCAACCATGAAACTTTGCTATTTCTCATCCCTTTCTTATGAAACTTTTACATAGCATAGCTGACAATTTTCTAATTAAAATGACACCAAACACGATATAATTTGAACTATGCTTACTGCCTTAATTGACAATAATAAGTTTCGACCGCAGAAAAGGATAGCTAGTGAAAAGAAAAGAGAAGCTGCGGTCGTGGCAATCGGCAAAGATTAAAGGCCCTGTACACGGTTTAACATACCAACTTATTACCGTTAATTAAGGCAGTAAATATAGTGCAAATTATATCGTGTTTGGTGTCATTTTAATCAGAAAATTGTCAGCTATGCTATGTAAAAATTTCATAATATTGTTTTGATGATAATTGTTTCATTGTTTTCATGATATTGTTTTTTGGCTTGGCTGCTCGGTTCTCTTTCTTTACTTGCTGTTCTTTTCTACGTTCGACGCTGTCGGCAAATTTCAAACAATGTAGGAACTACACGGTGGAAGCGAACGTTCAGACCCGAGGCTTTCGCATCGATCAAGGCATTACTGTACTTTGTCGAGAGAAACCTGGGCTATCCTATATATCTGAAAGTGCCTACTTTTTTAGTCCAATATAAACAGGATTGCTATAAAAAAAAGACAAGACCAAATTAAATTTTCAAAAATATATTTTTCTTGTAATATTCATAACTCTGTAATTGCCGCGTTGTCGAACTGCATTACTAAAGGTAATATTCGCAACCAAAAATCGTGTAATGAAGATACTTCGGTAATGACTTCTTAACTACAATATTAATAATTCTTTCTTATGGTAATACTGTCGCAATAGGTCATAGAAGTAGCAATTGAAAATTTCCACGAAAACTCATACTCAGACAAGTATGATATACATATTCGAATAGGTAATACTAAAGCATCAAGCTGTGCCTAATCAAATTTCACTGATATTTTTAGGCCACTAAGGTAACACAACTTGCGTGAAAATAGATCGCATAAATAACTCGCCCAGTATCTTCTCCCTCTAGCCGACTTCACAGAAAATTTCTTCTCGCTTCTCAAATACTTATTTTTATACAATCTGTGCGATTAGTCATTTTCACTTCAAGTAATTTTATATAATAAACGATTTAACATTAGTGCAACTATCTCACGAGGATTCACTGTTTCGTAGTTGTGTTTGCTTAATGTATGTACCACCCGTGTACTACCCGTGTAAATTAAAGAAATATGTCACCATAATCGGAAATTGTTTTTCAAAGGCGCACATTATCGATTTACCAATCACATGGCACAATTACCTTACGTTCTTTAGACCATTTATTATTATTTTGAATTGCAATGTGTTCTGTTAAACAACCTTTCAGATCGGACGCCGATTTTACTACAACAATCGACATCAATCGATTTCGGAAAACAAAAAGTGAAGACGAAATAAAACAGAACGAGATGTGTAAAGTTTAATTTTATGCACACACTTTTTAACTTTCACAAGCATACGTGACGCTGACTTTTTTCAACCCTTGAAGATGAAATCTTGCGAATGACTGGTGGATAGGCGGGCATAAAAATACACGCGGTATTACTTCGTTACAAACCGTTCGAGTTCGTTCAAAGTCGTCTTGATAACTTCCATGTTGCACCTACGACACCTGAGCGTCGACTAAACGCAGATTTTCGCGTTTTGTTCAACAACGCCGTACCTGTGCGGCAGAACGTGCTCGTTCATCCGTTTTTTTATAGGATTAGATATTATAGATATTGATTGAGCTACTGTCATCTGTGGTATTTAATGAAAAGCATATTGGATGTAGAAGCTGTGAGAATTAGTTTTCATCTGTCGCGAAATTTCTGAAGAAGAAAGGTAATTGATCGTTTTGTAGTTTAATGAAACCATTATCAGTTTTCAAGATCATTTATGCTGATTATATCGATAATCCATCATGAGTGTCACAGTTTAATTGTTTGCCAAATACAAACTTATATAGAATTAAATAATGGGTTCTTTTTAATATGATAGAAGATGATTACGAATTTTATTTTCCATACAGGTAGTCCTCCTATAACACGGCATCCAGCTACGCGTTTCCCTCTAACATGATCAAAAATTTGCGAAACCCTCGTGCAATACTGTTATTTACACCGCGGTTTTATATATGTATGTATAGTCACCCATTTTTTCACTTTTTGATCGAATCTTCGCGCTAAGCCATCGATCTTTGTCTGCACCCCGTTTTTGTACTGGCTCTGGGTCTCATATAAAACGGTTTCGCTTAACACGGCATTTTCTAGGAACCTATCTACCGTGTTATAGGAGGGTTACCTGTATTTAAAACAGAACACAAATTTTCTTCATTATATGCATAGACTAACTTAATAGGCCAGATATAAAAATAAAATCTAACTGTTGTCAGAATCGTTTAAAGTTGAATTTTACCGACATCGGTTTTAAGCGATGATACAGTTTTTTCATTGTTTGAATTTCCTACAGTTTTAGACATCGCAAGCTTTTTATTTACAAAACAGTTACAAATATTACTATTATTTGGTCTTACATGTTTTAACAGATTGAGATATTAACGTAATGACATGCTTTCGCATTTCTAACTCAAGGTGTCCCGTAACAAACTGAACATCAGGAAATGGGGGTTTGCTTGGGTGACTCTGAACAACTGTTTCCTTTACCAAAATGTAGATTGAAGCTTCGTTTTTGAATTACTGGCCGGAAACACTGGCCAATCAGAGCGCCTGTAGAGCGCGCACTCAAGTGCGGGCTCTCAACCGCGCTAGGTAGCTTTATTTATTTCGACTATCAGCTAACAGGGGAACCCCGGTGACTGATAGACGTTGATTTTGACGAAATTTTGCACAAGTGTTCATTTTAGCTACCTAAGAATTTAGCCATAATTTGTTCGTGTGCGTCTTTTAATTCAATAATTGTGCAACGGTATAAATTTACTACTACGACATGTTAAATCTTTGCAGAAGCTACAGTATGAAAGATTTCATTTAACCTCCTTTCTTTACATGCTATTACTTACCAACGACACTGCTGTATATGATACAAGGTTGATACGTGGTATCAATAATAATTTAATACAGATATGTTACGAGTACCCATGCAATTCGACATACTTATTTTAATAAGAAATTTGAGAAATCCTTACCTATCAGAAAGATCGTTTATCACTGCAGCAACATGATGATACTGCGCATTCCCGCCAGCCAGCATCGCCGCAATCGATATTCGATTCTTGCGATTCTCGAACCCAACGAAAATGACGCTATCGAACAGAATAAAATTGAAACAGATAAAGATATTAAAAATCGCAGGTGTTGTAAAATTTCGTTAGAAAATGGAGAATATATTACAAGAAAGTCGAATTTAAAGGTGAAATATGTATATGCATAAATAAAAATTAGAGTTTATTAAAAAAAGCTACAGTGACTGATTCTACGCAATATTTTCTCAATTTCTACTAAAATATAACACAATGCTAACAAAGATTCTAAGCAACCTTTCCGTTACAAAAATGTTGTTTATTAGCTTCCTTTTTTAATTATTAACGAAAAACACTGCTCAATCAGAGCGCCGGTAAGGAGCTCGAGTAGCTGGAGGATTGTTCTGTTTGTTCCGAATTTTGTTGCACTCATTTATTTTGTGTTGCGTTGTTTTGGAGAGTATGATTATTGAAGGAAACTATCTGCTTCAACATTTCTTCCCCTAAAAAAATGCAACAAGGAGCACCAAACACGAGATGAAATCACTGCCTTCCTTAAAAATTACAATAATCTCAGCTTCTGATAGTTATTTTTTTAAAGAGTGGCAGCTTAATTTGAAGCTACAAATTTAGAATACATATATTTCACGCTCGCCATACTCCTTATATCATGAAAGTAGTTGTTTAATACTTAGGGTCTTCTTTGGAATAATATCAAGTACACTGTTGGCATGATAAATATTTTTTATTGTCATTCGATATTCTTTAAATATACATAAATTGAAGATTCTAAGTACAAAAATAATATAATATATTTAAAGACTTCCGGTATATATTAAAAATGATACAGAATTATATCATAATTATTTAAATACGCTAGAACAATTATACATACAGAAATAAAAAAATGTTTTAAATTTGCTTAATTTCCCCGCTACAATGAGGACAACACGTTATATGTGAATCGCTTCGTGGAAGAAATATTTGGCCACCAATTGCAACAGCTGCTCCCATTACTGCGCTACAAGCTACATCTTGTCTTCCGGACATAAGTAATTTAGGAGTCATGAGTAACTGCAGATGAATAAAAATAATACATCTACATAAAACAATGTAATTAAGACAATTGTTCAAACGACTAAAAATGTTAATGAATATGTACTTACTTGCTCTGCAGTTTTTTCAGCAAGTGTTTTCATATCGAGACCAGTTGTCTTAATTTCCCTTTGTAAATGAATATTTTCTACGCCACTTAATAATTGAACTTTTAGAATTTCTGCAAGTTGACAGCAGCCTTCCGCCAGGTCTATTATATTTGTACTTGGTAATTCATGCCTTTTGTATGAAGCAGCCCCAACAGGATCGAAATTTTCACGCAAGATACTAAGTGTCCTAAACCAAAAAATGAAATATAGAAATGTCATTTCCATTTGCATATACCAGTTTATAAAAGTGCACGTGATGGAAATATCTATAATTAATATACCTATACGTTTTAAGAGATATATCTCGTATATGATTTCTATCCTCTAAAAGTCTTTTTATTGCTTCTTGAAGATCTGTTGTCCTTTGACAAAGACCTGCTTTCCATTTGGCTAATTCTTCAACCATTAGACTACAAAAATATTATTAATAAATGATTGTAAGTAACTTTCGAAAAAACAAGACATATCGAAATAAATGTGCATGGTCCCAAAATTTTGGCTTTTATGTTATGTTAACTTATGGTCAATAATGAAGTGCAAATATGTATTCGAGTTGACCTAGTTTCATTTACCTACTGGCTAAGAATTTACTTCTCCAGACTTCGCACTGTCCAGCTAACCACTCTGTTTGTTCTTGATGACTCGAGAGATGTTGTGCCGAATTCAAGAGGGCTCGTGAAAGTTGCAATTTATCTTCGGTCAACAAATGAACCTTTGTTTCAAGATCTTCGCCGACAGCAGCCACTAGTAAATTTTTCAGCTCTCCGTTAACCTATACATATAAGTTGGAACATCATAAATAAAAAGGATTGACATTGTACGATAAAAATATAAAGTCTGGAATAATCTGGAAAAACATAACGTATGGTCTTGTTTTGCTTTTCAAACTAATTATTGTATATTAACATTTTTATTGTCTTCCAAAAATATATATACCCTCCGTCACAAATTTCAATCGATTCAGATACAAAATGCATAATTACCTGGGCTTGAAATTTTAACTGATTTTCAAGTTGAGAGTTCTCCTCTTTCAGCTTTTGTATTTCTGCGTCGTAAGCCTTTTTTTCTTTTACCCATTCGCAGTCAATACTCTTCTCTGTGTCTATTATTTTCACATTGTTAGGCATTACTTCTTTTTCATGAATTTTCATTGCAGCGACTTGAGACACTGTCATATTCATATTTATACTACTTTTGTGTAACTTTTTAGTCTTCTTTTCATATGGAATGATTGGATTAACGGCAGCTTTATATGGTTCATAAGGAACAAACTTTGGTTCTTTCGATCTTAACGAATTTAAAATATGCTTTTCATCTTTTACGCTAGTAACATGTTTTGGTACTAAATTTATTATTGGTCCATTTGGCATAACTGGAGGTATTGAACTTAACTGTTTTAAATTCGTTGGATGATAAATGAGTGTTTTGCCAAGGCGGCATTTTGTTTGCTTAATTTCAGTTTTCTCTGCTATCACATTTTCCATTCCATCACCTTGCGTACGTTTAATGCAACCCATCCCTTTAACATCTGAAATGTTAAATATAACATAAAAAATAAGCGAGAAGTTCAATGCTGACAGAGGCAAGTAAATATTATTATTATTTTATCGTTTATCCTACATGTCTGTTATGATGTAAAATAAAATAAACATTTTTACAATATATTGATTTGATGTGCAAGGTATGTGATTTTTTTGCATTCATAAAACTTAATATAATAAAGTAAATAATGGAAAAGGTAATCTAACCTTGCAATTTAGTTTTTTTATCTTTTGTAGAATTTGATGTAGTAGCCATTTTTATATTGATGTGGCTCTATTTAAGAAAAATTTAATAGTACATATTTTGGGTTGGAATAATGTAGCAAACTATACGCTATTTTCTACTGATCATCATTATATACTGCTATTTAGCAATGCGATGAAAGTAATACAACTACACGACAGGCGGAGCATCACAATACATATATACAAGCAAATATGGCTCCACGGAAGTATGAAAGTAGGAGAAAATTAAAGTGCACGATGCACGGGCGTAGAACATGGTCGTGTTGGTCTGTATACCATATGTATAGATTTGCTTTTGTTACGCTATCGCGTTAGTCAGGCTTAATGTCTAGTAACATCGAACCCCGAATCGACAGTAAAATCGCACTTATAGATAGCGATAAGAATTCAGGAGCTAAATTCAAAGTCAGATTAATTAATGTACGCATATCCTTAGAAAACGCTGTAAGACTCTTCGGTCTTTTCGCGTATTTTACTAGGTTTTTTCCATGATTCCTCATTTACCGTTACCATGCGACTTTCACGCGTTCACCGGGTTTTTCCCATTCTCCCCTTTGCGCGTACACCCCTACGTTCGTACCTGAGAGCGGAAACGTTACCACTTCCACGCGCCCAAGGACGATCCAAGGCCCGCCAAGACTCAACCTCATTGGCTACTACCAAAGGAGAGGGGGAAAACAGGAACTCAAGAAGAAGAACCAGAGCCGAAATGGAAAGAAGAAGAAGCCACATTCAATAGAACTTCGTTATTTCTCGAACCATCAATATCTCTTGAGCTGAATAATAGAATAAATAGTCGTTCTTGTTAAAGATTATAACTTGTGTTTGATTCTTCCGCGCTTCTCCACGAGCAGAGCGGTTCAGCGCTCCACGGACAACCGGACCTACCTAAACTCCCCATATCCCACCAATAGATACGCAACACTTATCAAAGGAGTCTTTGATAACTCCCACCTACTCTTCTACGTACTCTCCGGACTTTCGCGCGTTTTCTTCTGGTCCTCCCGCACTTTTCCCTTAGCTCGCGCGCACCCTGACTCGTCACACGGAAACGGAAGCGTTGCCACCTCCACGGCCCAGCCACATCAAGACTCTACCCCATTGGACAAGACGAAGGCAAAAGGAGGAGCAAGGAATGCAGGAAGAGGAAACAGAGCCGAAAAGGGAAGAAGAAAAAGCCTCGCTGATGAGAACTTCTTGATAACTCGTTGCAACCAGTACTGTTTACATTGATTTACTGAATAAATAGTCGTTCTTGTTAAGGATTATAACTTGTGTTTAATTTCGCCGCGCTTCACCACAAGCAGAGCGTTTCAGCGCTCCACGGGCAACCGAACCAACACAAACTCCCCATATCCCACCAATATACGCAACACTTTACAGTCCTATATTATTTCAATGCTTTCAAAACAATTTCTTTTAAATGAAGTATCTGTTGCGTATCTATTGGTGGGATATAGGGAGTTTATGCAGGTTCGGTTGCCCGTGGAGCGCTGAACCGCTCTGCTTGTGGTGAAGCGCGGCGAAATTAAACACAAGTTATAATCTTTAACAAGAACGACTATTTATTCAGTAAATCAATGTAGACAGTACTGGTTGCAACGAGTTATAAAGAAGTTCTGATCAGCGAGGCTTTTTCTTCTTCCCTTTTCGGCTCTGTTTCCTCTTCCTGCATTCCTTGCTCCTCCTTTTGCCCTCGTCTTGTCCAATGGGGTAGAGTCTTGCTGTGGCTGGGCCGTGGAGGTGGCAACGCTTCCATGTCCGCGTGACAAGTCAGGGTGCGCACGAGCTAAGGGAAAAACGCGGGAAAGCCAGAAGATTGCGTCGAGAGTAGGTGGGAGTTATCAAAGGCTCCTTTGTTTCGGGTAAGCTATGTGGCGACCGATTCTGGGTATCGTAGAACTCGACCTCTCAAGGGTTGTACGTGACTTTTTGGACCTAATTACATGATAACCGGTGGAGTTTACTAACGTGAATTGATTACACCTGGATTCTCGGAATCGCTCTTTCCTCGGTCACCCATGCTCGGTACGTAAATAATATTCGCTTTCAGGTCGTGTACATTCTCTTTCCGGTTTCGCATTTCGCTCTTAAACTATTTATCATTGTGGACTGTTACAGTTTATATTGGCGGTATTTCATTTGAGATTTCTAGGGAATTGACGCTCGGTTCACGCGACAGCGTAACATATCCAATGATCTTTAAAATTATTGTTGTAAAACATATAATACGTAATTATAATAAAAGAAAGATACAGAATTTACATAATTCTAACTCATACAATAGTTTAGGATCTTCAATTTATAATAATCAAGACAATGTTTCACAATTTCTTAAATAAATAATTGGCGACATAATTGACAATATACATATACATGGTGTCTCGTGACTACCGCAATATCGGCAAAGGGGGGGGGAGCTGGGGTGATTTTTAACAACTTTTTCCTTGACCAAACTGTTGTTTGAGGCTTCGTGTTTGAGTTATTAACCAAAAACCCTGCCCAATTAGAGCGTCTGTACACCGCGCGTTCTGGTACCTACCTCTGTATTGTGTTCGGCCATGTACGGGGGCGTCGAGGGTATCGAGGAAAGCGTACGGCAAATGTTACATCGTTATTCATTAATAAGATATAAACTAATTATTCTTTTCATCAATCGCGCACGTTCGTGGTCGTTTTTCATGAGCAACGAATAAATCCACATTATCCTTAATTTAAGACGACATTTGCCGTACGCTTTACTCGGATACCCTCGATGCCCCCATACACTACTGAGCACAGTACGGAGGTAGGCACCAGAGTGCCGACTGTACGGGCGCTCTAAGTGGCCAATGTTTTTGGTTAATAACTCAAAAACCAAGCTTCAAACAACATTTTCGTCAAGGATAAGGTTCTTCAGAATCAGGCCAACTCTCCCCCATTTCCCGATATTGCGGTAGTTACGTAATAATTATCAAATTATTAATGCAATTATTTCCAATATGAGTTTCATTTGTACAATATTGATATTGCTATTGTTATAAATCATTGATAAATACATAGTTTCAAATTTCCATAGTTAATGACGTGATCAGTAATGAATAGTATAACATGAAAAATAATTAAAAAATAGCATCATTAATTAAAACAAAAAAAATAAAAATCACAAGTTACATTTTTCCAGTAACCAATACTGAAATTACGTAATGTGATACATCCATTAAATTTTAATATGGTTCGTAACCTCTCAAGGAATGTTTAATTAAGGAAAAGACGTGTGTTAGTGGATTAAATGAACGGAAACAGAATAATATAATAATATTAAAATAAATAAGCATTCCAATACCAAAGCTACCATGGACAAAAAAACGTACAAAAAATATAAACGAGGAATCGCTAATGCTGCGTGTAAAGTTGATAACAAAGCCTCGAAATTTGAAGTGTCCGCTTACTATAATAAGCGTCACTTAATGCTATTCACGAATCGAATGGAAGAAATAGATCGACAAAACTTAAAATTATTGCGACAAATGAACATAATTACCCGAATGGGTGTAAGTATGAATATTTGATTTCCAAAACCTCTTTTTCTTTTACCATTTCAATATTATGTTCCTTTTAATACTTTAACATTTCTTTGATACCATCTTCTGCTATTTTTGTGTATTATCCGTTTTTATTATTTGATGAGAATGTCTCGTCTATTTTGAATAAATAAACTAAAGATATTGTCAAAAAATTTGTGAACATTTTGATGCGTATGTCCATAAAAACTGCAGTTTTTATGTAGCAATATGTGATCCTACATTATAGTATGAAAAAAAAATGTTTCTTTAATACTTGTGCAGCATAAGTATACAGAAACCCGATTTATCTATATTTAGCTTCTTTATATTCGAATTGTAGAGTAAAATCGATTGTTGGTTGCCAAAGATCCATTACACATCGAACATTGAAGACTCAACTGTGAAGAATAATCGTATTATAGCACAAAACAAAGTGCTTTTGAATATGATTAATAACGCCCGTAGTATTTATTGTACTACTGAAATGATACAAAGTTGGAAAGAAATGAAAAAGAAGGCACTCAAGAACACGAGGCAAATTAGTTTTCTTTAACGGCTTAATACGGATTTATTTATATGTATATATTATTTATACAGTTTTATTCAACAAATTCTGGTGGCTCTATTCAAATCATCTTTATAAATTAATGATAATTATAAAGTAAAATTGAAATGCTCTTTGTTCTTTTTACATAAATTATTTGAAATTAATATACATGTTAGGCATAGCATATATAAACGTGATGAAACGCTTGTGGGCTGTACCATTTTTACAGAATAAGCAAAAAAAAACTAATAGGCAAAGAAGTTTTCTATAATTTCTTATTTAATTCGATTAAAATTTTGAAAAGGTAATTGACTTAACAATAAATGATAGAAGACAAAATTTCTGAACGAATTTGTCGAATAATAATAATTGTCGTCACTGTTGCTTAATGTGGCAAAAAATCAATTGTTTATTGAGAATCTATGAATCTTAATTTTTGGACTGAACATATTTTGGTTGAGGAAAATTCTCACTTTGTGAAGGGAAAACGAATTCCATTAATTTATACGTTTGCTTTTCGAATTTGGTCTTCCTGGGGATTTAATGCTTCCAGATCTTCGCTTTGTATTTCTATTTGCTTTCATATCAGAAAAAATCTCTTAATAAAATTAAGTTACAAAAATGAAAACTTTCCACCAGTAAAACTATAACGCAAACGTGCAAAATCAAAATATATATTATTATATTTTAACTACATTATACATATATTAAATATTATTGTACAATCGTTCAATAATGTTAATGCTTGTAAGAATAATATTCTTTGGACTCGTGCAGATTCCCTGAAAAATCCGCAACTCCAATCATAGGTCCACAATCTCTCCAAGATCATTGTATGCTAAAAGATGTGTCGTTGCTTAAAGAAATGAATCCCTCCATTCGAACGAAATGCTTTTTTGAAATTGAAACTCAAGGAGGGGATCAAAAATTGGGATACATCCAATTTGAACTTTACGACGATATGGTACCCCGAACGTGCACAAATTTTGCTGAATTGTGTCGTGGATATAACGGTTTATCATACAAGTAAATGTTAAACAATTTTGTTTACGAAGTTATAATACCAGGGAAAATTTCATAATACATATTAGGGATATACATACATATATATACATATATATATATATATATATATATATATATATCAAATAATAAAATTAACAGCCATTACTTATAAAGAAATAACTTGAAGCGCACAAAATTTGATTCATGTTCTTTCGTACTCGAAAAAATCGTATGTCAAAGTGTAATTACCTACATATATTTGTCCCGGACATGCTATTTATATTGAATATGATTTTGATAAACTTACAAGAGCAATACAAATTTTTCGCCGTAAACACACGTACATGTTCGCACAATAAACTTGTTTAATTTAATTTCTTATAATCCAAGGTCCTTGCAAAGAACTCATGTTTTAATACACTTTTAACGTCATCTTTGAAAAAAGTTAATACTTATTTTTATTGTATTAATACGCTTACTGCACAAACCATTCGAAAATTACTTATTATTAACGAAGTCAACTCAAAGGAGGATGTTTAAAAATGATCATTTTCGGACTTCGTTGGGGACGAAAAATTCTTGTTGGGTATTTAGGAGCATCTTTTGAGGAACAAAAGATGTTATTTGCATTTGCCGGAAGTGTGATGGGAAACTTGAAAAAAATTAGCGTGAAAACGGAGAAGTTGCAGCGGCCAAACTTAACTGTGCGTTACATTTAATCTTTACTTCCTTCAAATTCTGATCCAACATCAGAATAATTATACACCTCTGTTGATTTAATCCTTCGGAGATCCTACTAATAAATCAATTGAAGTTTAGAACAGTGTAAGCTTGAAGATGCAAAGAGATAAGACTCTTCTCCATTATAGCTCTCAGCTCCTATGAGTGTTATAATAACTTATCTTATTATTAATAAGATATGCTGCCCTTTCTCTTACTTTTTGTAAGATTTTATTGCCTACTTTTCTTTGCAGTGATTAAATTTTTTGGGATTTAAAGTGATTTAAAGATTGAACGCAATAATTGAGAAGATTGGGGCAATCTGGAGAAGTCCTAGGGGGGGGGGGGCTCGTAAGAATTACTAGTGGTGTAACGAACAATGGTAGTGTGAAAACTGTTATAAAATCGTACAGCGAAATAAATTACAATTTTTTAACATCCTGCTTTGACTTTGGATAGAATGATAAGGTAGAAAATAGCAACAATTGAAACATTATTTATTTCTTAATAGAAACACACCGTTCCACCGAATTGTTTCTGGTTACTGGTGTCAAGGGGGGGATGTTACAAAATTCAATGGAAGTGGAGGTGCTTCGATATATGGAGAAGCATTTGAGAATGAGAATTACAATTTACGTCATGCTGGTCCGGGGATTTTATCTATGTCTAGCGAAGATGGAAATATATGTAATTCTAAGTTTAATCTCACTTTAAGACAATTAGAAACAGTGGATGGAAAACACGTAGTTTTTGGAAAAGTTATTGCAGGTCTTGCAAATATATACAAGGTAAATTTATTTCAATAACGATAATAAATATGCTATTTCATTTTTATTATTTTTTAAAGGATTACTTTCGCCTCAAATAAATCTTTGTTCTTTGAATTGTAACTAGTAATCCGTAATACTTTCTCCCGTGTCTCATTTTAATTTATTCACTTCTTTTAAAATATTAATAGTTTAACAAAATATAACTAATCGAATAGTCAATCATAAGTTTGTGTATCTTTACGATATTTTGTATTAATGTAAGTTCTGTTAATTACTAGATTGAAGAATTTGGTACGCAAACAGGAAAACCGTACAAAACAATAATTGTGTCAAATTGTGGTATTATATCACAATATATAGACAGAACTCGTAAAAAGTCGAATAGAATTTAAAGTGTTCAACTGCCCATTAAATTAAAAATTGATATGCGGAAATATTATACATATTTTTATTATCTGAACAATCGAAATCGACAGCAATTTAAATGGTTTGTTAACATTCTATTATACGGTGGGTGGCTCGTAACTGGCGCCGTATCCAGAAATATGGCACGTATTACATCGCCTTACATTAAGAATAATGTGTAATTATTCGTTATTCGTAAATATGCAGGACAATCACGCCTACTACAAAATTGTTAAGATAGGTCAGGATTGGTACAACGACCAAGTGCCAAGGACCCACTTCCGTTGAAGCACTTTACTTCGCGAACGAAAAGATAAGTTTATTTAACTATCTTTTCTAACATTAATTATCCAAACATTTTATTCATAAGTAATAAAACACTTTATACGGTTCGGGTAACGAATAAAAGTATGGAACAGTTATTAAACGACTTGTTAATTAAATTATTATTCACGAATAACTAAGAATTACACATTATTCTTAATTTAAGACGACGTAATGCGTGCCGTACGTTGCCCCAAGATGCCCCCGATAAAACGTTCGCCGCTGATCGCCAGCTATACGGGCGCTCTCATTGGCCAGTGTTTTTCGTTAATAACTCAAAAACGAAGCTTCAAACAATATTTTGGTCAAGGAAGAAGTTGTTCAGAATCACCTCAGGTACCCCCCATTTCTTGATACAGTGCGAGTTACGGGCCACCTTGTATATCTGTAAGAGTAAAAACGGTTTTGGAATTATTGGTAGAAACAAGCTGAGACATCGTAAATTAATCGCGCTTTATTTTTCTTTCAAGTTTTTTCACATAAAAAGACGTTACAAGTTTCGTTACTTACAAGGTCGTATTAATTGATTCTTTTATACTAATGCTACAAGTACAGCAGCATAACAACATAAGTATCTTCATGTTACGAAAAATATGTTCCTATACTGTAAATATTCAATATGTTTATAAAAAGTAAGGCACTTTAGGGTATCCACAAGAAATAAACGAGATATTTATAAAAATGCATTAAAACATTTAGCATGATTAGGAAGAATATAATAAAAATAATTACAAAATGTAATGTTATTAATCATGTTATAAATCATGATATAGATCTAACGTTACACGTATGACTTTCATTAAATGAAGTAGAAATTACTTCACCTCACATCTACGTGATAATCGAAATATGATTACGCATCAGTACAGATACCCTTTATGCTGGCAACCTTTTGGGATTTAAATCGTACATACGACGCATACGTTTCTTCAATTCTTGCGGAAATTTGTCATAACATTTTTTACAGGCTGGCTTTAAATCAAATTCAAAGAACTTTGTTTTTTGATTCATCTTTTGGTCGCAAAACGCACACGCAAAATGATGCACGCACCAAGCTTTATTTAAAGCCGTGAAAACTGAAAAATAAAAAATACGTATGATGTAGTTATAGTATTCTAGTTATTATTATTACATTTTCTTATTTACAAACTCAGCCGTCTACTTACCATCACCGGAAATTACTTGATTGCATACAAAACACAAATTGCCAAAAAGTTGATGGTAATGTGTTTCACAGTAAGCTAAACCTTTCTTTTCATAATGACGATGACCTAAGAATGGCTTCTCGCATTTTGCGCAAACAAAATGTTCAACATGCCAATGTTTGCCCAAAGCAGTTACCACTCGCTCTTCTATTGGACGTCGACACGCGCCACATATTGGAATTCCCATTTTATCATGGCATCTCAGACAATATAATTCATTCTAGAAGCACCGATACAATATTTGTAAGGATATAACTATGATGCGATAAATAATAGATCGAAAATACTATACTGATAAATAATTACCATTTCATTGGCGGCATATCCTGGTCTAGAATTGACTTCTCTAGCATCGGAATTTAGTTCTATACCGCAAGCGGTACAATTAAAATGATACGGGTGATAGACCTCTCCGCGAAAACGTAACGGCTTATCATCAATTACTCCACTAAAAACAATGTTTGAGAAATATTGAAAACAACAGAAATGAAATTTGTTCCATAATATTCACACATCTCTGACGGGGAACAAGAAATATACCTTCCAGCCATGTTCGCGAATTTCAATTTACTACAAAGTAGCTACACATAAAGAAAGCTTGCTTCAAAGATTAAATAAACAAAAACATGTTTCAGGTTTCTTACAATACACGGGTATACTATTATAGTATACCGTGTACTGCTATACTATTAAATCATTGAAAAATACCCATCATGGATTACAATTTCCACAACACTTTACCTGTCATTAATGTGGTCATATGCATTAATATAAGTAATAGAAAAATTCATACTGGCACTGATGGCAAATATATTTGCCCAACGCTCCTGCCTTAACACGTGCGTTGCACGTGTGACACAAAGCTCTACCCTGGCATTTAATAAATCCTGCGTCAGCCAATTCACCATTGCATTCCTCGCAGCGAAAACATCCTGGATGCCAATTGGCATTCATCGCCTTTATAACGCGGCCAATTACAAATTCTCCTATATACGAATTGGAAATATGATGTTTAAAAATTAGCAGATTTGCAATGAAGTAATATATAATATCATTTAGATATAATTAGTTCAATTATTTGGAAACTAACTTACCGCATTTCTCACAACAAGGTGCGAATAAAACGTGGAAATCGTGTTCGCAATATTTGTACCCTTCAAATTCATAAAATATTCCATCCGGGAATGGACGGAAACATTGCGCGCATCTGTATAATTTATTAAATGTTAATTTCATATCAATTTATCAAAATAAATGAAAGAATATTGGTAATAATTTGAGATTCTTACACGAAACATTGAGGATGCCATAATTCTCCATTTGAATTGACAATCTTTTCATGAGGTATAAAGCCTTCTCTACATCGTGAACAAAACATATTATCCAAAGACATCTCTGTAACACTTTTTAAAGTTTATATTGTTATTAACAATAATCATCACCTTATAATTGATTTATAATATAATACCAAATTATAGAATCAAGTACTTTTTTTTCTATGGGAATCGGTAATGCAAAGTACTTACTTCGCTTCATAAATAATAAGGCAAACAAAATTGACTCACCAATCCAAATTGTTTGTAAGTATATATACAATACGGTATCATATATTTTGTTTCAACTGTGTATGTTAACACTGTAGAAAATATAGTTTGAAAAACAAACAAAAATATATAAAAAACCAAAAATCGGGCAAATGTACAATTACTTATATAAAACTTAAATTCACGGTAAAATAATGCGAACGAAGTTTGATTGTCAAGACTCCCGACCCTAGAGTATATATATCCTTATATGACGATTCTACTAATATAGTGAAGCGTTTGTCACATCTCGGAGGTTCGTTAAAGGGAAAATGATTAACGCTGAATATGTAAAAAGTCGCAGAAATATTGAAAAAGTCAAATTAATATATATATCGTTTTCAGTATTCCACAATATCTCATAATAGCGAATTTAAAATGATATACCTTGAAATTACTTTTGATGACGGATGTGATATCCTATAACAGTACGTTTCTCAAGACAAATAATTGTGCTTACCCTGGCATTCTTTAATGATAAAGAAGAACTAATTAAATCTCACGATTTTGATAAATAATGGTTACTTAATTTTTATATGAAAGTTTCAAAAATTTGACAACATTATGTAGTAGAGATTATTTTAAAAAGAACCTAATGTTTATTAAAACTATAAAGCGAAGTTATATATTATTATTATATGATATATAGTTCTTTACACTAATTCTTTACACTTTTTAATACAATTTTGTACGGAATATATAAACACTGTTACAAGTATGTCTGAACTTTAAGCCAATGATATATTTAGAATTAAAATTACGTCATCAAATAATGCACCGCCTTTTCTGCAATGATCATTGAACTGCAATAGCCAATCAGATGTTAGAAATATGGAATTGCCTTTTCTGAAATATTTCAAACAACGAAGTAAGTTTATATAGATAGGAAACTTGATAGATATTCATTAATGTCAAATATTGTTAGAAATGTTGTAATATAATTTTTTCCTTTGCTCAAGGCAATTTATTTTGTCAATATATAAGCATAAATATGTGTTTTGTTCTGCAAACGATATACAATTGCTGTTGATACTTTGTTACAAGTCGGTTAATTAACCACGCATATTTTGTCTTCCTCGTTTATATACTAAAACATAATTCGCACTATATTGTAATAAGCACTATAGGAAAGTACTCAACAAGCTAAAAATTATTTCAAAATTATGCATATATATAATAATATAAGAGATTTAAAATTTATTCATAATCTTTTAGTTATACAACACTCGTTATAACACAACTGTTATTTAACTTTGCTTACAATATCGATTATTAGCACCTATAGGTGCATGTATACAATCCAAACTTTAAATGTAGCACATACTTATTTTCTAGTCTAACAGAAATTAGAGTTATTGTGCATAGCTCAGATTTTAAAGTTGCAATATATAAATGGCAAAGGTTTTAATCAAAATAAAAATCATAATCCGTAGCACAGCCTACTCTAGTACTAGCCGTGCTGAACAACTTGGCAACACCGCTTGTTTACCGATCGGGGTCCTATTTTTAATAATGGGAGTCCTGTACTTCTGATTACAATTGAAGCTTATTTTCATAGAAAATTATGTTAAAGTATACAATTCTTGATTAATTAATTAATTAAGTCTAAGTAATATATAAATATTATAACTATGTAGAAGTAGAAGTGATATTAAAGTATAATAATAGTTATAAATGTGGTATACATTTTGTGGACTCTCGGAATGGTTTGGTGATGTGATACATAATATTGGAAATATTTTACAGTGCTTTTAAGAAAATATAAGTATGAAGCAAAATAGAATCATCTTTGAACTAAAACGCAACATTTTAAAATGAATGGAGTGATATATAAGTTAATAGAAACCTGAAATAGACAAAATTATTGATACGAAGTCAAAGAGGTTAAATGAACACGGAAAGGGGTTAGATAATTAATTACTGAAGGGAAGAGTTGTGCAGGTAATTATAAAATCTTTACCACAAGTACATGTGTCAGAAAATGCTAAATGATGTGCATTTGATTGCATATTAATATATGTTAATTTACAATAAAATGTACTTATGATTTTCAGATTTTGTAAAATCTGATTCCAAATTGGTACCATTTATTATGGCTTCCATTATTGCACACATATGAGTAAATAAGGTTATTACATCTTCTGAAGGAATGGATAGACCACCTCTTTGTAAGTGATCAAAATATACATTATTTATAGTTGTACCTTTATCCTCCACAATTAATTATTTGCATATATTACAATTTAATTTTTTAGCAACGGAATAAGACCCATAACCAAATATATAAATCTTAATATAAATCCATTTACATCAACAGGAAAATCATGAAGATCATTAATATTATTCCCCTACAATTGGGAACATAACAACACTGTGGCATTATTAACTAATAAAGGTAGTCTGAAACTTGTAAAAAGAACTATGCAAAACAAATTTTTCATGTGTATGTATGTATTATAATACATATAAACTTGAAAAAAATTAGTTATGATACTATAAAAATGTTATTAATGTTGGTTTTATCTATTGAATAAAGCCCAGTTAAACAAAAATGATCTCTTATAAGTTCTGAGAATGTATTGTGAAATAGAATGCCACTGATTATACAAATGTTTATATTAAGAGGGATCCATAGGGTCCGAATGCTAGACACTTCTTTTCTAAACTCATTTGATAGAGTTTCTCCTTTGAATAAGGACATACCTTCCCTTCATAGTATATTAAACTATTCTTTTATTAAACTTATCAAACTTCCTCATAATCTAGTTTTCCAATAATAAATACTAAATTGAAATATATTGAATGCACAATAGCTTTAATTAAATAAATGTGCTATACACAAAGATTAAGACCTACATAGTTAATAAATAAAACTTCCCTGCATTATTGCACTTACTTTTATATTTTAAAAGATTGCCTACTAACAATAAGTAGTGATGTGTAAATATTCGAAAAATAAGCAAGAAACTGAGAGGCCGATATGGAGAAACTGACTGAGTCTGGTATGTTGGATTGGGTTAGGTACACTGATATACATATATCACAGCCGGACTCTTGCGATGTTGCCATTTTCACCTTCACTGCGGCTAGTACTAGAGTAGGCTGTGTCCGTAGATATTGTGCCTACTCGGTATGGCGCTGTGAACAACCAACCAATCGATCGAGGAGTATGCCTGAGGTTGACACTCTTTAGCCGCTTTCGTGCAAATTGTTTCCTGCTGTGGGGAAACGTTCTCTTTCAACGAAGGATCGTTGTAATCTGAAAAATGGCATGGTTATGTAGCCGTGTAACTTTCCAAACATGTCGACGAACATTTTTCTCCGACACCATTAAATATGGGAAAAAGGGTAACGCGAATATTAATTTTCTACGTCGTACCAAAAATATTACTCTGGTTAATCCTTTCGCCCTTTCGTATTACGTAATGTTACACAAATTTATTGATTATTCATTATTTCTAATTTCTCTTAATTGCAATATTAATTCTTGTGAAAATTTCGGTTACAGAATTTACGGATGCGTTGGATCATGCCACCGGTCTCGAGAAACGAGAATTACTCGCCGCAGCTGCGGGCAATTTTGTAAGTCATACAGTTATTTTCTAACTGAATGTCACACTTATCGCTTATGTCATTTACAGTATTCGACCAACCGCATAAAATAATGTGCAATTTTGAAATGTAGTGATGCCTTTTATCATACTTATTTCGAAGTTGAAGTACGGTTAATCACCTCACTCATCGCCTACGAATTACACATCAGGATTGCATGATTTTATTTGATTTTTAAAGGCATACAAACTTATTATTTTCTGCGAGGGCACTGTAATAAAATGCAGACAATTTGAAATACTATAAATGATATATAATAATATATATGAAATACAATATATTTGAGACAATACAATTGAGACCTGGTGTATCGGTCTTCTTGGTTCCGTGCAGCAAATCACTTACGGACCGATTCTGACCAACTGTAATGCTATGGTTTAACTGTGCTTAACCCCTTTGTCACAATGTACAAATGGTGATCCATATGAAAGTGGACGCAAAAATAGTGCAACCAAATATCTGCCGTTATGTATAGTCTTCACATTAGGATGTCAGAATAAGTCAATATCTTATCTGTAATAGATCACAAGTACCAATATAGAGGGGGTCTTTAACACATTGATTGCCATGTCACCCATATCTGGGTGACAATCCAGTTTCCATCAGAGCATGTTTCATTTAAATGAGTTCATGGTTGCTACACATCCAACGTTTGTACGATTTTTGAGCATTTCTTGATTAGGAGAACTATGAAGGAAACAAAAGAATGAGGACACAAAGAAAGCCTAGGGAGTAAGCTGAGATCCTCAGAATCCAACATTTGTAGCCCAGTGACAAACATAGTTAGTTTATGCTTGGCGATCAACTGGTTAATAGCACAGCCTTTGCATCCACTAGTGAGCTGATCATCCTGTGCAAACTTTGCTTCAAGGGGCAATGGGGCATTGAGATGTTTAGGCCTAGAATTGTGCTACGTGAAGAATGTTCAAACTATTCATATAGATTCTGACCTAGAACTCTGACATACAGTGCATACTGCCGTGATCTATTTCATGTCAAATAGTATTACTATTTCTCTATTTAAGTTAAAAGAATGAGTATTAAAAGAAACCTGTGTAGAGATTTGATATATACATTTTATTTCATCCTTTTTTTTAGTTAGTTTAAAAACTTTTTTTGCCGATTGTAAAAGAATTAAATTAATCAATAAATGAAAATGAATCATGATTTATTATTATCTATCCTGGATGTAGGAACTGAGAACCTTAATATGTTAAACATTATATATTAAATTTCTGATTAGTGCCTTAATGACTAATTTTGTTTCAGGATCCATATCACATGAAAGCCCTGGAAATATCAAGAGACAGCACAAAAGACTCTCCAAATTTAGTACCTAGCGCATTTAAAAGTCGTATTGTCGGATGTGTTTGTGAACCAGATTCCTCGCACGTGAATTGGATGTGGTTACACGACGGTTATCCACGCCGCTGTGAGTGCGGACACTGGTTCAAGCTTATCCAAAAAGCTCCACTTTAATTTAATGTAATTTCTTGTTAAATAGTCATTTGTTTAAAACATAGAATTAATGTTATATAATACCAAAGATTGTTTTTATTTCTTACCCTTGCATATCCCAGTTTTAATGATTCACATATACTATTCCTATTCAAAATAATTGTTGGAATCATTGCCTCTTATCGTTCACAAAAATGCATAGTGTATACATATATTCATTGCTTACCATCTGTTTCGGAGCTCCACTGTATTTTATATTAGTCATGAATAATGTGATTTTTGTTTAGAACTGGAATAAAATAATACTTCCTTTTATAATAACATGAGTCGAACCAAAGAGCTGATTTAAAATTTGATTTCTACAACTGAACAAGCAGATTTATAAAAGTATATTTACTAGCAGTTGATACATTAGATAAATTTAAAAAAATGTATGGTAGAAAATACATAGTCCTTCCTTTATTTTACACGTAATTCGTATTCTTCGAAACAAAATTAGTAAGTGTGGGAAAAATTACATATAGCTAATGATAAGAATAATGGAAGACAGGTATGCAACTATGTGCCAACTTCGAATTTTGTACGAGGCACAATTATCTTTACTACCATACATTTAAAAGAACTTAAATACTTAATGATATAAATAAATTTATTATAGAAATATAGATTCTCTTTATAATATTATAGATCTAAATAAATTGATATGTAAGTACATTCTTTCTATTACGTATAAATTGTTAAAAATGGAAACAATTTAATTCACTCGTAGAATTAAAAAAAACAAAATATATGAATTATAAAAAAGCGTAGAAATTTTCACAATTTAATACACATTTCAAACATTTAAATTATGACAGAAACGTTATGTAAATGTTTTGTTTACAATTGTTCATTATTTCTATGTTATATTCTTGCCAGTGTATAGAGTATAATGATAGCTAGTACATATGTTAAGTTTTATTTTTTTCGTACGAATTCTAATAATTTCTCTACACTCTAACACTTTCAAATAATGTTACGTATTTATTATAAATGTAGTTTCCTATTCAATGATTTCGTACCATGAAAAGTATTATTTTCTGTAGGAACATATCTTGGATCTATTATGAACCTTGTGAGGTTCTGTAAAAATTACAACATACTAATAATATAAGCATTCTTCAATCACTATTTTGTTTCATAATTTAGATTTATAAATTATCTTCAACATGCTTGGAATTATTAACGTATTGTATAATAGCTAAGTACCAGTCGAAAGAAATGTATTGGAAAATAATATACGTGTATAATTGCAATCTACATGTGTCCATCTATTAGATCATCTGATAACTTTGTACTATAATGCGTTTGTACATATTACAAATATTTTATATTTATAGTGTTGCAGACTTAGCTAAGCAAAATCAGCTGCAGTTACGGAATGCGACGGTTTGATCTCAGTTTTAATACTTAATAATAAATCCATGAGAGACCTAAAAAATGATATAATTCATTATCTTCCACAGGAGCGTTTGTGAATATAAATTAATATTTTTACTGTGGAATTGTATAAATTATACGTATATAATTATAACACAGCTACAGTGAATTTTAGTACATACAAATTTATTACAGTTTAGTTTGATCAATATTTTATTTCCAAAGCCACACTCGTAAAAATAACTACCTTCTATCAGGCAAAGATTATAGCAACTAATAACTGTTACTGTCGAGTTAATTTGTTTTCTATGTTTTGTACAGCAATTAAATAACTATATATTTTTATAATTCATTGCAGTCTTATAATTGATCAATTGTACATATACGAAGTGTACAAGATTTTATAGATTTGAACTTTATGCACAAAATTATTCTATGTGACAATGATATGTTTCTTATTTTATACTTCAATATCCAGAATATATCCTTCGAAAACTTATATCGGACTAATTTTTCCTAATAATTCTAACAAAAACATGATTGTAACGGAAAGACCGTTATTGTCACTTAGACTATAAATTTGATGGCTAACATTAATTTATTATGCTTCGTATTCATTACTAGCTAAGTTAAGTAACGTTTGAATCCCCTAAAAAATTGTTTTAAATGCAATACACATCTTGATATTCTCTTTGAAAAGATCCACTTCCTACATTTGTCAGGATGTCTGTCCTTGGTCTACGAAACAGTAACACATGAGGTTCTAAAATAAAAAGTTACTTAAAGTTAGGATAATTATTAATATTTTATTTGGTGCCTTGGCGTAGTATTATCATTTTTATATAATCTAATTAAACTATATAAAACAGGAAACACAGCAGTTATTAAAAAAGTATCTGCCATTTGTTATGTCTATATTTTAGAACCGTATAACGTACATTAATTAATGCTAATTTTCATTTAAATTTTAAGTACATGTTATCAAAAATATTTCTACGTTAGGTACGAATATTTATTGATTCCACAAGTTGTGTCACCAAGTGTAAACAAAACAAACATACAGGTACTAAAACCTGCAATGCTACCGGCAGTAACCACTGCCAATGGTTAACTTAAATTATTAAATGTTAGTCGTAATAATTGTTGATATATAGAACGGACGATTTGCATAATTTAGACAAAACTGCTTCTACAATTATAGTTAGTTATGCTATTTCCCATGAACTGTATTACAGTATCTGATGACTGTGAATAGGCCTCGGTTTTGATTCATTGAAAGGATTATAAACACGTAACAAATAAGTTGAAATACAGCATGTTTATATTCCAAATTACAGAATCTTGTCCAATGGATCGGAAGGGATCGAACAAAATTCTAATCTTATAGAGATTCGAGTTACAGAAATTCTATTGTATATTGAACTTTATACCTGGAACATGCATCATGTAATGCACCCAGCCTGGACTTTGTTGAACTCCCAAGTTTCGCCACTCTGTTTCGGACATGAGATGTGTTTTTGGAACGTGTCTAGCTAAGTCAGCAGGCAAAATGACATGCCTGGAACAAATGCATGCATACAATAATTTACGAAAATTGTAAACTCTAAAACAAGTAACGTACCATTAAAGTTACTAATTGCTCTGAAAAACTTGAAACATGTGGTGAAACTATACATAGATCATGTATAAGAAAATAGTTTAAGTGCACGACATTAGTAAACTGTGTTAATAAACATTTGTTTGTAAATGTACGTTGAGTATTTCGATTCATAGGTCGGTAATGAAATAACTATAATTTGGTACAAACCTATATTCATATTTATCGTCGTTATATTTTTCCGAATATTGTATCTGATCAGCTGGCATTTTGAACATTAAAATCTAAGTGGATTCGTTTCCTTTATGGAACTCGTTTTCATAACCACATATACAAATACACAATAATAAATTTCACCTTGCTTTCGTTTGACGTCCGACACGTTCTAATTCTATAGATGAATCTAATGTAGCATTTTTTTTCAAAACCCATAACAGGTAGTAACAGGCAAGTATACACGCGCCTCGAAGAATCTATCGCGCCCTCTGGTTTCATTTAAATTTGAACTAGGGATGGCAAAAAATGCAAAAACATCGATATATCGATACTAACGATAAGTGCCATCGTACGATTATTATCGATATTTATAATACCAATCTGTTTTGAAATTCACTTAAACTTTTATAAAGTTTCTATAAAACTTTGATTGAGCAAACCAATATTTCTCTCTGCCCTTCGGAAATTAGAGATTTCTGATACCTACAATTGCTACTGAGGCCGGGAGAAAGTTTCGACGAAAACTGAATTAATTCTTCAGTATTGCTGAATAGGACCCAAAATAATGACTTTCTCAAAAATAGTTTTGTTGACACTGGTGTCATAAGTGCTTTATCCATTTGCACTATCCAATCACGCTATACCTGGTTTTGAACGTGAATACATCCTCGAGAATGTACTATAAGGTATTCAGTTGTTTAATATTAACGCGGATTCATTCACGTTGGGAGTAACATAATATCGAAGGAAAACAGTGCATTTTTTACTTCACCGCCGCAAAGCCAACTTTTCCGTTGGTACCATTCAGGATTAAAGCTACGAACATATTCCTTGTTGTTGCTTTTGTTTGGTTGAGATATTAGAATATCAGGCATTGAACAATCTCTTTTCTTAACTGTAACTTTGTCATGGAGAGATAGCTGTGAAAACTTCAGCTGTTGAAGTTCACTTACAGTCATAGAACGTATTTCTGGGGGATGCAAGGCCATGGTTAAAGTTTTCTGTTAAATAAAAGAACCGAAAAAAAGGAATCAAATAGAATAGCTGGAAGCAAGATAATAATCTAATTCTATACTTTAATGTGGTACACGGTTTTTAAGCACAATACACTCTGAGTAAAAAAGAAAACTACCTTCCACCAGCACGCCGACGGTGCTCTCGCTCCCTCGCAGGCCAGCGTGCAGCTTCCTATGTGTGCATGGGCACACAGTCCATCACCACGCTGCTGAAACTGTGAGGCGCACAGTTCCATACGGAGGTTTTTGTATCTTTTTCATAAACCGGGGGATGGCTACAGACATTACGCTTAAAGTTTATATATTGTACAAGTATAAAGAAAGAATTAAAGAAAAAAAGACCCATTATATTAAATGTTATCGATAAATTATCGACGATAATATCAAGTGGAAATAGGGGGTGCAGTTCCACAGTGTCTATACGCGCGCCGCCACTGTATGATTTACTATTTAAAGGGGCACTTTAATAAGTAATGAATACTATTGAACTTTTCTTCGCTGTTTTTATTGTTGAGTTAACCGATTTCGGTACTGAGCGGCTCATATGGATGCTAAAAACATCGAGAGAAAATGTCGATCGTTGCCATATCCAGTTTGAGTACGATAAAAAAAATATCAGTATATTTTATTCGAAACAAACGTGACATAATGCGAGATCAGGTAGTTGCTCAGTAGTTTTAAAATATCTTAATGGATCTTAAATTTGGTGAATTTAGATTTTGTTAGTTATTTACCGTTACAAAATGCAAGACCTTTGTCCATTGTGTTTAAAGAACGGCATAAAGAATACAGTAAAATTATTACAAATTAATTTACAAGAAGGTGTATGGATATGCTCGGAAGAAAAGGTAGGCTTTTTACAACCCCTACAGTTTTGTATACTAGATTACATCTTGTCTTTGAGACTGTAATATTTTAATGTGCAAAAAATTAACCTATGACACGATAACGATTACTTCAAAGGACAAATATGTACACCGTGGGCCACAAGTCGTGGAACAAATTAGGTCAGAGAGGTAATATGGTTCAAAATATGATTAAAATCAAGAATAGGAATCATGTGAAATATGATGAAAATCAATCTAGTACATTTATGTGTAACTGATGAGTAGTTTTACAGATTTCACTACAGGCTGCTACTGTGCATGCAGGATACACAGCTAGAAAGCCTCCAATGCATGTTTATTATTTTTGGTTGTCACCTTCTTTTGAGCAATATTGTCACCATGGCCCTCTTTGTACCATAAATTTTGGACCACAGTGTATATCTTTATGTTATAATCTTGTCGCTGTACAACATGTCTTAAAATGTGTATAAAAGAATTTGGGTATATTATCTGGTACATATCAGGTTGCTCCGTAAGTAATATCGCCTGTTCTCTTGATTACTTAAGATAATGTATTTAGTTTAGAAATAATGCATTCCGAATTTTTAGAATAAAATTGTATTTATTCGATTGCGTTCTTTAAACCCAACACTATAGCCTTTAGTTTATTTAGAGCACTCGTGTGTTGCAAGGATTATAAAGCGTAATACAATGAAGGAGGTTCTTGGCAGCAGCCAAATATTTTTAGGTCAAAACTTTAGAACAAATTAAGAAAAAGAATCAAATTATTATTCACTGAAATAATCGTTGAATGCTGTGGGCAATGAAATCACTAACTCAATACAACAGGTTCTAGTTGCTAGCATTCTACAGTTAAGACGGCTGTGTAGTTGGAATTGGAGATAAAAAAAAAGAGGATCTGCATCGGTGTTGAGAATTTTGATTACTGACGTTTCAGCACAGAAAGTTATATGTATAAAAATGACATTACTTATGGAATGACCTGATAAATATATGATGTCATAGATCATACAATATGAATATAATTCCCCTTTTCTATACTTCTAAGAATTTTAAATATTTTTGTTGGCATAATAATATCCCAAGTTTGGTACATTGATTAAGTTGCAACTGGTAACGAGGAGTCTGGGAGACTACTGGAGAATAGTTCTTTTATGTAACCCTTAAATGTGTGAAATATTCACTGAGTCAATTCCAGTACCTTCCTAGACTTAAAAGTTAATTTATACCTTATAAGTAGCAGTGTTTGTGCAGCACTTTTTTGTTAATACTGTGGCAGAGTTTGAAGTCTTCCCCAGATTAATTTGTATTGTTAGCTATATTTAAGCATCAATGGTAGAACTGTTTAAATATTCAAAGTTGGATATAGTTAATGAGACTGTTACTTAGAATAATCCTTTATACTATTGTTATTATATTGCTTTATATTTTAGTGCGTTTGGCCTTTCGGCTATGAAGACTTTGCATTATGTCCAAGAGCTGTGGGAAAAATTTGGTCCTGTTATTGGGATGACTATAAATCAACAATGCCAAGAGCAAAAGAGAATGTAACCATGTCAATAAAACCAATCTCATGCAGTGAAGTACCATTGAATTTAAATACGCTGAAGGAATTCACAGTTAATGGAGATACACATTGTTCGAATGATATTAATGTTGCATGCAACAGTTTTAACGAATTACGAACAGAAACTGATTTAAGCGATTTATGTATTTCTGGTGATGGAGAACCAAGTATTTTTTCAGATATTGATACTGAAAGGCAGTGTAGTAAGGACCATTCGATTTTAAATAAAGAATCTGTTGCTATTGAAAGCAATTTAAATAATAGTAGTTTGCAATTGGTTGAAAATAATACGAAGGATATAATATTAGAAAATGAATGCAGAAGTCCATTAAATAAACATATAAAAGAGGAAGATAGTGGGTGTATACAAAATGTAAGAAATGCAAATACTGTAAGAGGGATTCCCAAAATAACAAGTATTGAAAAAACAAACATTAACATTTCCAATGTTAAGATTGGAAATCAAATCTCGCTTTATCAAGATTTAGACAATAAAATAAAAGATCTTAATAAGGCTACAGGTATTATGGAAACTAAGTTAGTATCCGAAGTTGAAGGATTATCGAACTCCGAACCTACTGATAGTGATGAAGCTTTACCAAAGTCTAACTTAAGTGTTACAAAGGTGGAAATAGATGGATTGCCACCCATAACTTTGTCATTCGAAATCCCAGGATCTGTAATAAAACCAGAAACAATAATTTCCAACACTCAATGGACTGGTGCCAAGAATAATGTGCAACCGAATACTCCAGAAATAAAAAACAGAGTTATAAAACGAAGCATAACTAGTGGTAAACAATACGAAAAGTTTAGCTTTAGTGCTATAAAGAAAAAAATAGAAACAAACAATTGCAATAACACCAAAAGTAACAATAATTTGTCAGATGCAAAAACAAAGGCAAAAATTGGAATAGTGGACAGTAAATCGAAAGATAATATTAAGAAAAACGAAAATGGTCGAAATGTTAATAATTTTAATACTGTAAATATTAGTAGTAATAGTAAGCAAACAATGCCTATTGTAAATAGTAATACTTCGAGATTGAATCAACTCGATAATTCTATAACACATCTATCAAGTCAAGAGGATGTATCATCCGATACATTAGCGGTGAATACTAGTATGAATTTGGACACTGTATTAGAGGACCTTTTAAGTAATGATTATAGTGTTTCCGAAGATTTAAATGATGAATGGTTAAATTCGCTATTGAGCTAGCATAAAATTAACATTGTAAACCATTGCAATTAGTTGTTGCACCCTGACAGTATTGTTATATTAGTATATAAACATAGTATACAATAATAAATATGTTCTTACTATCAGTTTATTAACACGAAAACGAATGAAACTATTTTAAACAAATGTTTCAAGGAATTTTTACATTCATAGCTACAAGGAAACTGTAATAATTAGAATCTGCCTCATTTTTCCTGGAAAAATTTTATATTAGATGCCGATATATAGAACTCTATTTATTCGTAATATAGGGATCAACTTTATTCTAGAATGCATTGTATATAAAGTCCGAATTACAAGTTTGACAATTCATATTATACATTTGATATTAATATATAATTAGTACGCACATTTATTATATATTTGAAAGAGATGCATTAGTTCAGTGATTTGCAAATTCCTGTACAAAAATAATTAGATTTTGTACGATCCTAAAATTAAACGGAGTGCATGCCTATTAAAAAATACAGCTGAAATTATGTCACAAGGTGGTAGAGCTTATCAAGCCATTCAAAAATTTATTTTATCGTTTCATTTTATCTTCGATTATAATACAGCTATAGCCTCTCCTAGTTAACAGATTTCCTCTGTTTATTATCCATTAACACCAGAGCTATCAGTGGGTTTTGGTATATTTAGGTATATGGTCGACAGGTAATAAAAATGAAATGTGTTGAATAGAAATTAAATAGTGATATACAGCTGTCTACCTTATTAAAAATCATAAGTTCCTACAACAATACCTATATGAAGTTAATTTTAAAGCAAGAAATCTGTAAACCATCATTCCGCCCGACTTGATCTAGCTTGTGATAGCATATGTTTTCTAACTATACTAGAATGTTTGTTTTTATTCATACTCTTTACGATGGTTTACGAATAAAATGTGTTCATATTTCTAATCGTGTTATATATATCTTATATATTACAGTATAATACAGTTTATGCATATATGAATATATATGCATATAATATATATTGCCAGGACTATATCTCCTATAAAAATGGTGTTTTAAAATACAAAGAGTACAGTTACGATCATTATTAATTACGATTTCATGAACATACAATTGTATACAACATTTTTTAAGAAATACAATTTCATAACAAATAAATCTTTCGATTGAAATTACAATCAACATAGTTAATGCACGTAACATATTTGTGAATATTTTCGAAATTGTGCAAAGAATAGGCTTCAATGTTTACAATTTTAAAATGACAAGATATTTCATTTTGAATTTATGTTTTGCAGATAATGAATATTCAAGAATTTTGAATCTCGTTAAACTATGAATGTTATACAATATAATATATATTTCTTTAAGAAAATTGTTATTATCTTTTTGAACGAATATACATTAAAAACAAAGTGATTGTGAAAGTAAATTATGCAGAAAATAATTGCAAAAAATATATTTATATTGTACAATTACAGTAATTTATTAAACAGAATGATCGTTTATTTATGAATAAAAAAAGCATTTACAGTTATGTGCATTCAGCTCTCCTGTTTATCTTTTACAAGTTTTATTTCTCGACCTAAAAGATCATATTTAGTATGACTTGGTTCCGGATCTTGATCTGTGTCTGAACTACAATCACTACCACTAGAATCTTCGTAAGAGCCAAGCCCGGGTAAAATTCCAATACATTTCATGCCTCCCGTTTCGCTTCCTAAACTTTTGTTTTGTAAGCAATCATTTTTTAACACATTTGGTTTGCATTCTATACTTTCGGTAACTGTTTTTTCATTTTCTTCGCCGTCCGCTTTCTTTTCTGCGTCACTGTTTTCGTCACATAATTTTCTCTTAACGCCTCGTGTAACATCTACAAAAATTTCACGCGGAAGCGTTAGATTTCGGAAAATTACGTTTTTCATGCCTACTGTTTAAATATAGTTTACAAATATAAAAATGATCCTTAACTATTTCTAGTTTTGCTTTTTCCAGTAATAATTGTTCTACTATTACAGATGTTTTAAATTATCTTAAAAGTTCTTACTTACCCTGCTTTTGTTTCTCAGGTCGTTTAACTACAACACCTGCTAATAATTTTAATTGTGAGCTGCGACTGCTAAAAAAGAAATAGAAGTCAATAAACTTAATTTTCGAAAATCGCACACTATTAATTATTATCGATATATTTATCGTATATTGTTGTTATACATTTATCCAGAATATAAATATGCATAAGATTTGTTAGAATGCACAGATATGCAGTACATTACCTTCCAGAAGAAGCATTTTTATTTATGGCTTGGGGATTCTTCAATTCTTGTTTCAATTTTTCATTTAAGGACTTTTCTTGTAACGAAGCAACGGCTGCCTTAAAATCACGCATTTCCTTTTCTTCTTCAAGATTCTTCTTTCGCTCTTCTTCTAATTTAGTTCTATCTACTAAATCCAAGAATTCCACTTCATCATCGTCTAAGCCTTTTATCATATTCTCTGTAATTAAATATCAAATTTTCCTTAAACAAATATGTTTTGTATTTCGTGAATTCTGTATATCTAATAGAGTTATAAAACTATTTCATATTTATCATAAAATTCTTATTTATAAATGAATTCTAAGTTTTCGACGCACTCAGCTTGTGGGCTTCTTCATATTCTGAATCCCTTTTGTTTTTCTGTTCTTGTAGCCGTTCGTACAAAGATCTTGAATCATATGTTTCCTCTGGAGCTTCTACGAAATTTGAGAAATACCTCATTATATCTCTATTATAACCGATATAAATAAAAACACAAACAGTATAATACAAAGTTTTATTTCGACTTATAAATATATACTTTGTAGGAGCATACTGTTATATAAGATCTGAGTAAACATATATGCTTTCTATAGAACATATTATCATGTATTTTATATAATAATTTGGGAGGAAGTAATATACAGGGTGAAGTTGGATGGGTAGTAAGTACAGTAGGGCAGGGAATGATTCTACATGTAAAAATAAGTTGCAAAAGAAATAAAATTTTTGCTTTTGAGACCTCTTCAAGAAAATTGACTGGAAATTCTACAAATAGTTATACACTTGACTATCTCTAATCTTAAGTATATATTAATAAATTAACATTACATTGTGAAATGAACTGTTCAAAGTGACGTCCTGGTTAACGAATACAAATCCTGTCTCTCCGAATTAAAGAGTCATGAATTGATACCACATAATTTAATGGTTTAATTCATTGAAAGTTTGTATTACTTCATTCTATCAGCTGTCAAGGACTTACATTGCATTCTGCGTATACTGTTTCTTTATCGTGACTCCACAAGAAGTAGTCCAACTTTCAAACTCCACTTTCTCAAAAACGAGGTCTCAAAGGAAAAATATTCCTTTTTTTATACTTATTTTTATATAGGATCTCCTCCCACCTGGTTGTACCATCCTTCCAGTTTGAATCTGTACATTAGAGTTTTATATAATATCTCATTGTAAAAAGTCCTATATACATACGAAAGAAGATATACTTTGTAATAAATGCAGCCAATAAGAATTGATTGTGATATAGTTAATATAATATTTATTACTTGGTATCCATAGTACCTGGGTATCCATTTCTATATTTTCTTTAATAATTTTTGTATGTTCTTGACAAGATATTGCAAAACCACTCCCGATCTCCATTTTTTGGACACTTTTAAGTCAATTCACATTTTGTGAAAAAATTTATGCAACATATTTTAAATAACTAAGCTTCAAACTTATTTACCATTTTGGTTGCCTACACTAGGGTTAAAAGATATTCTGTGTCATGGGATGCACAGTGGGTGGAGTTGGTTTTACATGGGACATTCTATATATCAACATACTTTAGGATACGTACTTGAAATGTATTATTAAAATAGAATCTTAAAGAAATGCAATAATCACCTAATGGTTGATCAGCAGTTCGCACACGTTCCCATTCCTGTTGTCGTATTTTCCGCTGTTCTGCGATCTCTGCTTCTGATATAAATCCTGAACTCATTGCGAACTAAAAAAAGATTTAACTATGGAAAATGTTGTTTTAAACCATATGCTTCACTTAGCATTTGGAGTTCATATCTTCATTCTAAAATACTTCTATCCACACAGAAACTTACCACTTTTATTTATGACAAATTCTAACACATTTATTGGCAGTTAATAAATACAAGAAATATATCTTGTCACACAACTTTTTTAGTTCTTAACTTTAGAAACATTCAATATTTCGTAGATTGGACCTCCGCCATAATATAAATGTATAAAGTGGTTTTAATACGTTTACTGTTCAATACTTAAAATTAGAAGTTTTAAACATTAGATCGAATATTTACAACATTAACACTTTCCAATATAGGTACGTATGTATATTTGGCACTCGATAATTTATTCACTAAATTTCCTTTGTTTACAAATGTATTAAACAGCAAAAATTTGCCACTTAATAGTATTTATGTCCATCAAAGTATTAATGTTTGTGTCAGTGCTTGAAGAGACAAATACGAGATTTTTTTTTTAAGCATATGAAGGTTAATTTTTAGATATAATTTTGAACACTTTCAATTGTGAATTTGAAAATTAAATACTTTATTATAAGTAGGCCACCTTTTTTCTACAATCAAATGTAGAATGAATAATTTTTGTCATTATGCTATGAACTTATATCGCAGAAACGATGCTTGAGACACCTTGTAACGTAATTGTTTGTAGTTACCAAATTATACTGCTTTATACGCATGCGCACAAAACTATATCGTTTACGGATTGTATGCATATATATAACATATATTTCGTATACAGTTTTCATATAGTCGAACAGAAATATCACGTGTTCTTTACTACACACTAATTTGTCATCTGTTTTATATTGCACCACAAAAATAATTTCTTACTTAATCAATTTTTAGTAGGCCTTATTGTTCATATATAATAAATCATAGAAAAGTTATACACTCTACGAAATATTAATTGCAATATTTTAATAATTTGAATTCAGTACAGTAATTCATATTATTTATAAAAAAATGTTCAGTAAGGACAGGCAAGGAATTTCGTAAAATAAAGTGGTTTCAAATATTTTTATTTTTTAAACAAATTATACATAAGTTTCTGGGAATTCAAATGTTACATCTCGACCAGTCAACTTCTTGTACACAGCAGCAAAGGTGTCAACCTAGTAAACAAAATTTTGTTTAGTATTTTTTGCATTTTACATTAATTGTTAGTAGAAAATGCAATTGATTTATATTTATCTATTACACGAATATACATACAAGAATTTTTAACAAGGCTTTGAAATATTATACACTGAAAGAATAGATATTACTTAAAATTAGAGTTACCTTGTGTTCAATGTTTGTTTGTTCATTTTTATCTAAATGGACTTTAATGAGCTGTGTACCATCCAATTTAATCCTGATGCGTTTGCCAACAATCTCTACAGGATATACTAAATCTTCTAATAACGCATCATATACAGCAGTCAAAGTGCGGCTGAAATTTGTTTGTATCCATTATATAGGTATCATCAACTTACATTGGGTAATGTATATTTAAATATACAAAAGCTATTAATAGGTTTTACAATGATGTAGCGCATACCTTCTTGGCCTCTTTTGCTTGTTCTTAGTGCGTGTTTTCCTTGTTGGCTTAGGCAAGATTTTACGTTCCCCAACAAACATTACATGTTTTCCAGAGAATTTCTTTTCCAATTCTCGCACAAGTCTGGTTTGAATTTTTTGGAATGCCTTCAACTTTGGCATAGGTACATAAATGATGATGCACTAAAAGAAACACAATTGTATTCAACATATGTATTTCCTTTAAATATTAAGTTTTTAATTCGAGCGAACTTGCATTAAGTAAAAATTGCTATGTCGCTAACATTAATACCCTGGCAACAATTAATAAGAATCGGAGAATCAAAGTAAAGTATTTAAAATAGTATCGAAATCAATATTAGATTGTAGAAATGATAGTAAGAAAAAATTGAATACAAAAGAGGCTATGACACTTTACCTTCTTATTGTTGGTTTCTATTTCACGGGCTTTAGTGATATATAGCTCCCTTAACTGCGATTTTAAATCGCTGTTCATCTCCAGCTCCAGTAGAGCTTGAGAAATGCTAGCTTCAAACGCATCAGGTTCGACTCCGCCGCTCTTGATTATTTTAGCGTTTGCTGTGAACATCTGCAAAATATTTAGAGGTTAGGATGTATTATTGTTTATACGTAGTTTCGAAGAATATTCGATAGTTTTTCAATTTCATAGCGATCTTAAATGGAACAAAAATTGTGCCTTTAATTTATGATACAACCAGAAAACTATTTTTAGGCTAAATACTAGCTGTTACAATATGCTGTCAAATAGTGTGTACATTGCATCAAATAAAATCCGGTTTTATCAAATTTTATATAGGCGATCCGAAAAAAAATCTTAGCTCATATAACAAATTGCAATGTTACGAATAACATGCAAAATTGAATTTATTGTTTTCTAATTCATTTTAACTTTGTTTTTAGTTAAAAACGAAACTGCTATTCGCGTGTACCTTGACGATATCCGCACCGCGTGAAAAGGATCCAAGAATCACATCAATAGAAATACCAACTGTGTCGCGCACAAAATGTCTCTATATCGGTAGTCGTATAGATATACGTTCATAATTATTAGTTAAGCAGCATATAAATGAAATATTTCAGGCACCATTTATCTTTTTAATAGTGCTTAGTAGTTAATTTTCATAATACGAAGTATTTTATGAAGATAATTTCATATTGAGAATTGTTTAAGTAGCTTCGAAATAAAGATTTCTTTAAGCAACTTTAACGTATTAATACATACATATTAACGTGTCGACTAATGGGTTAAATTATTTGGCGTGTAATTCGTTTCGTTTCCTATTTTTTAATAAACACACTAGAGTCTAGTAATTTTATGTCGAAGTCCTAAGGTATACGACTGTTTAGTAACGCTCAAAGCACATGGTTTTCAAGTAGTTTGCCTGCCATGTATGACTTAGTGAGGTTAAGTGAGAATATATCGGCATAAATTATAAATCGTTGTCAAAAAATATGGAAGATCAAGAAAATGTAGAAGAACAAAAGCCAAAGAAAGTACCGTTTACTTTTTTTGGAGAGCAAATAATTAAAACAAACTGTCAAAGGAATGCTCTCTTAACTGCTATCAGTGGAGGCATTTTCGGTGGATTAATAGGATTCTTATTTACAAGTAGCCCAAGAAATTCTACTCGTATAGGAGCAGCCACTTATTTCACAATAGGCGTTACTTACGCATGCTATTGTGCATACGATGAAATTCAGACAAGAGCTCAGCAGAGGTTACTCAAGCAAATAATATATGAAAATAAAAAGTACGATAAGTCAAATGATGGAAAATCAAATGATGCATCATTAAGACTTGAAAGTGCTTGAAAGGTTCTTTGGGAAAAAGTACTTCATACAGTTATACAGAGCCTATTAGATGTAAAGAATGTATAATATGTAATTATTATGAAAGGAATATTTAAACGTCATTATGCACATGAATTGGTTCATAATTTTACATGTAGAACATAAGTATAATGTACAACAATAAAAGTTTGGATGACATATAGCTATTATCATTTCCCTACGATCTTATTATGACACAACAGCAGGGTAAAAGCTAAAACAATATTGCCCTTTGCAATAGGTATTATAATATTGTTCACTTTGAACGATAATATCCATCAGGGATAAGAAAACACTTTTGCATGTGATATGCATGTATTCTTTGGAGCTATTGTAAATATAAATAACATTGCAAAGTATTTAATTAATATAATTCTTCTAATCTGTTTATATGTCATTACACAGGTAGCTATCTGTAAAACTGACAGAAACTTTCATCTAATGTATTATACAGCATCTTAGAATGTACAAAATCATTATTATTTCAAGTCCTAATGTATGTATATACGTAAGTTATAAGAACTTTTTCTTCAATTATACCTACAACTATTTTTGTGGCAACTAGTTTTATAACAATTTCAGCAATTAACTATTCATATATTAAATTAAAATAATTCCAAAATACTTTGGATATCATTGATGCGTACAACATATTTAATTGAAAATTTTATGCAAACTGCAAAGGATATTATGGATATATTAATAATTTTTTATAATTGTTGTGTGTGTAAATGTTCTGATAGTGTACGCTAGAGGGTACTGTACGGGGTGTGATATCAAACGAAGTTCTGCTGCTGTGTGCTGATTGGTGTTTGGAGGTTGGTGGGGGTGTGCAATGACATCACGACGCATGTTTCGTACTATCGAATATGCTGAGTGACAGGTGGTGTAGTAGTTCTGTTACGTACTGTGTACCGGGGATAGAAGTCGTATCCTCGCGTCACGCGATCGGCACGTTGTTACTCGTAGGTGTCAGTGTTAAGTTTTGTGATGCATACCACGATCTCACGCAAACTACCTGAGAGATTCGACTCTGCAAGAAGAGGTAAGTTTATATTCAATACTGTAACCGAAATTTCCCTTCGTCTACAATGGTAATATTACGTATCCGTTCAAGTACGATCATCAACAAAATTTCATTGAATTAAAAGAAAATCTCTATAATATCTCGCGTTGTCTGTTAATGGCATTCACGAATTTCCGTCGACAATAGATTCTTCAATTTTCACTTAATGCTAATAATTATAGATGAATACAAAATATATTTTCGAGGACCTCGATTATTTCTCATTTCTTGTCATTCACCTTGATAATTGATTAGTTTTATTATAATTTTCGTTATTTCGTGATTAGTATTTTGTGCTTTATTATTATATATTGTTCAGTACATAAAAGGGTATAAGCCTAGCGTTTATGCACAGTGGGAGTTAGAAGACGATTAAATTCCTTTAGGTTTTCACGATTTTCTATATGTAAACAATGAACGTAGTCTATTAAATGTTACGTACATATGCAATGTACGAATTTTGTGCCCGGTATTTATCGCACATCGTTCCTATATCGAAAAAAGAGACTCGTCATAGTTTTGAGCAAGTTTTGATGACGTTTGCGTCAAGACTTTTGGTATGAAAAGGACGATTTATTTTTTCCAGTGTTTTTGAGACAGCTATACAACAGGCCAGGCATAGGGCTGCAGAGAATTTTGTTTCTGTGAGTAAATACGAGTGTATTGCAATCAAATTTCCAAGTACTTTTGGCAAGGAGGTGTTTACGAAAGGTTAAGGTGCATGCGCAACGCATCCGGTTATTTCTATATCCTTTCAACGATTAACTAACAAAAATTCTTCATTTTCATTTCTATGCTTTGTCTTTCCTTCTCTTTTTTCCCCTTTAATCTATTGAGATTCAGGCGAATAATGTTATGTCTAGTGTGATCATTTTATTTCAGGTTTTACGCTCTCATATAAGTTTTCGCAATGTATTTTCATGTGACTTCCTATGAGATAACGCTTACGTTAAACGATATGCATCGTGGTGATAGTAATTATAACTGGAGTAATTTTAGTGGAAAATTGTACAATTAAAATACACGGCTGACGTGAACGTACAGTACAGTACCGATCGAAAGTTTGGGTACGGCTATTGCATTTGTCTCCGACACTTCAAATAGAAATTGTAGGTTTTAACATTTCGCCATATTTTAATACGTGTATATTTTGCTGTATGATTGTAATGTTAAAAAATACACAGTTTTCCTACAACTGTAGATTATACATTTAGTTACACGTTAAAGTTTGTCGTTGTTTATTAGTTTGAGACCTTGTACTAATCGACTTATTGGTTAGCGAACAGATTGCGTAGCTCTGGTACTATTAATTATAAAAACTAGTTTGAAGAATTTCGAAATTGTGTAAAGTATTAAGAAAAAACGAACGAAAACTCTCTCCAAGATATTTCAGCTATTTTAAGTTATTTTGTTAATTGTCGTACGTATATATGTAAACAAAGAGAAATAAAACATTCACGTTACATTAATAATAAAGTACATTAATAATAAAATTTAAGAATAATTCACACACTAGTTACGTGGATCCAAACTTTTGACCGGTAGTGTACGTTGGTTTTAGTACTTATTATATAAGGTTAAATAATTCAGAATAACAAATTTGGTAATGCACGCCATTTATTGATGGTAATTTATTCCACGATAATACGTATTTTAATGCGCTTCGTGCAAACCAGCGGGTCATCAATATTTTGGTCAGTATCGATTACAGGATATGAACTAGAAACTGGGTAGGGTCCTTTATCGGGAGACATCTCAACGTGGATTCTGGTACCATGTGTGGTTTCTCTTTGAAAGGTTTTCAAAATGTGCGTTAATCATTCTAAAGAAATAATTAGTATAAATCGATCAACAAAACATTATCAATTCCTGAATTATTATTCGATTCTCGTATTATATTTCGGAAGGTTTTAAAAGGGTTTTCAAAACGTTGCATGTTGTTAATTATGTGGGCATAAATAGCACAGTAATAATAATACAGTAATAATTTCTCCATTTTTTTTCAATACGTTTGTAATGAAAATATTCCAAAGTATGTGATAGGTAATTTATTAATAGTAGGTACATAATGTTAAGAATTTTATAGGATAAATGTCTTCCACGTTTAATTTTATTGCGATTTAATGTTAATACATTGATTGATAATCAACATAGTAATAATTAGTTAAAATAATTTTTATTAAGCTTCCGTAGTAATTCTCGATCCTTTAATGTTTGGGGCACTGGTGCACCTCTATAATAAGAAGTAAATGCATCTTTACCATATGCATCTATATATAAAAGAACATTATAGCTCCACAGCTTCAACAAATCAGTCGAGTAAATTAATTTTTACTTACCGCCTTAGAATGTTGTTAAATGTTTCTCACGTGTAAGAGATCGGTAAAATTTCTCAAACAAATGGAGTCGATGAATTCAGGGTGCACCAAATGTGGTGAATTGGGACACTGGCATTTATCGTCCTACATCTCGGAATCACTACATACCGCTGCCTTTCACCATTAATTTCATGTACTTAAGGTTGAATTCTGAGCTAAAGTTCTACCTCTTACCTGTATCTTTTCAACCATTTGCGAATAACGTTATAATATCGTAACAATTACTACTGGATCTCATTTGGTAATAAACTTTTGCAGCATAGAGAATTGAGATATGAACGGCTGATTATAAAAATGGGTTTTTCCGTTTCGAGATATTTTAATATTTGACTTTACATTGATAAGAAAGTACTTTTGTACGACCGCCAAATATTATTTTAAAATCTAATTTTGTATCGATTAAATTAAAATTCTTGTAAAACAATGCTAGTAGAAGAATTTGTTTTTCGATGTTTCCACTGACTCGGACGACTCATGTAATTACTGGCACATATGTTCTTGAATGGTTATTATAAATAATTGCCTTCGTATTTAGTTCTATGGAGGCACAGTACCTGTATTTTTTTTAGCACGTCGTAACTCTTACAAGTGAAGTAAACTTTTGTGAGCTTACAGCTGTTATGACTCAAAAAGATTATAATGTATCGAAGGTTGAATAATTTATGTGTACTTACGTTCGAAAAAAGTTGTTATATACATATTATTTACAGTGGTCTTAATTACTTTCACCGCAAACCACTACGGCTGATAATGTGGCAAAGTTATTGGACGATTATCTAAGAAATGAATGTCATCGCGTTGTGGCGATCAATATTATTTAATGTTGTAAAACCTCAAAATGATAAGTACCTTTAACGTGTGATAAAGATATTGATTTACGAAGTTGTATGAACTAACATCATAAAGGATTCGACGATTCTTCTATATTATTTTATTTCCGAATACAAATGGCTGAGGAAACAAATATTTATTTTATATTAATGGTGTTTCTTGCAAAGCAGCATTCACTTGGACGATGTGCATGCGCAGATGCACGTTATCGTTTGGGAGCTTCTGTTCCTCCTAATGAAAGTATATGCTCATTCAATTGTCCAATGACATCTGTAGTCAACCATTAATCTGTATCGGGATCACGTATAGAGTGAAAATGCGAATCATGTGAAATCTTGTATGAAATCTTAAAAAAGGGTAAATATCAAATCAAAGTATATTATTTGAAACAGATTTAAGTGTATACAGTATGTATTGGGATATGACTCAATAAGAACTTTTATGACTTATATACAAGATCATTTTTAACATATTGAATTCTTGTAAATTATTTATTCATACCTCAGATTAGTTCAAAATGATTATTATTATGCATATGCTAGGTGACAGTTAATTAGTTATAAAAATAGTTCGTATATTTCTTCTTAAATGGATAGGCAATTTATTTATTTTCTTTATATTATGTATTTAGTAGTTAAATAATTATTGAATAATGTGATTGTAGCACAGCTATACATATGCAGTGCTGGAGAGCTCATTTTTGTGTTGGCATCGTAGTTAAGATTATTGTACTGATACTGTTTCGCCTAACTTGTGTCAATAACTAATTAGTTTTTAGGATTAGTGATCTTTTGAATCTACCTGGTATGGAGGGATTGGTACTATTGCTTCATATAATATAATAGACTTGTATAATTGTAGTGTGCTTTCCAATAACTAATCATTGAACAACGTAGTAAATAATAAGTAATTATTTATTGGGAAATTTTACGTGACAAAATACTCACTAATACAGCTTCATCTATTTCCATTAATTAACTAAATATATTTAGTTTGGATTGTAACATTTTTAAATAATGGTACGTCAATTAATATGATCGGTTAGTTTAATTTAGAAGCATACCATTAACCCTTTGCGGTTCAGCAATTTTGGCGAAATATACTAACAATAATTTCGATTACTTTAAAAAAACATGATTTGCAGCGTACTTCACTTTGCAGCCGAATGATTAGAAGCGATTTTCGCGTCTAATGGGACGTGTTACTTTCGCCACATCCGAGATAGTGAACAGCATTGAAGCGTTTTATTACATTGCGATTGAATTTGAAGGACTGTTGCTATTTTTCATACAGTCAAACATGAGATTTATGTTCCTTCATGTGCAAGAAGAAAAAACTCTAATTTATTTAGATAATTTATATTATCTAATTTATTATTTTGAAATTAAAGTGAAAGGTTTTGAACATAATTTATGACTATTTTCTTACTATTTATTGATTAAACATCCCCTGATTAACATTGTCTATATTGTTTTGCGTTCATATGAACAAAGTTACCAAAACATGTGCCTTAATAGAAAATCATTAACAGAGGTGTAGTAGCATTTGCAAATTGTCGTAGAATGGAGTTTTGTGGTACAAATATTTAATTTATTCATTTGTTTTGTGCGTATTTGTATTTTGCATGTAATTTGGTATACATATATTTACGTTATTTGGAAATATTTATTGTATTTATTATTATATTTCTTCCTCTTATTATTATTATTAATATTATTTGTACGTTCCCCTATTAAATATTTATTCATTATTTGTTTATATACTAGATTACTGGACGATACATTTATTAAGATTTTTTCTTGAATTGACATTATGAAGTTTATATGCGAAAGTGAAGAGTTTGCAAAATAGTCTGTTTTTATAAATATCTGGAAAATGAATATGTACACTCATTTTCTAATGTATCAAGGTATCTGAAAGCTACTTTTTAAGAAACAGACATTGATAACATTTAGTTGATTCCTTGAATGAATAAACTGAGCAGTGTACAAGAAGTCCGAAACTTATAGTAGCACTTTAAAATTACTAAACTAAATTAATTGCATATTCTTCATATCCCTATCTAATTTAGATATCCTTCTCTAATTTATCTTCACAAGAAAGTAACAGCTTCTTTCCTACGTCCACACAGTAAGGTATAATACTAAATTCTAATCTATTAAAATATGTAGTTTTTTATATTGCCAAAAAGTGTACGCATATTACAGTCACGAGGTCATAAAATTCACGCTTTTCAAATCGCAAAGGGTTAAACTGAACAGTGTTAAATATAAAACCGCAATACAGCTACATTTTGTATATATTATTTTAAAGATGCTTCATAAAACTCATACTATTAGATTATAAAGATGGCCGTTTAAAAGTCGGAGGCAAGATTTCGCGATGCATCTGCATCAGATTGAAAAATATACTGCCTACTACCGGCTAAAAGTCTGGGGTCAAAGGGAGAAGAATAGGGAAAGAAATTTTCAAAAAGACTGACAATATTAACTGAAACACTGAAAAGCTTTCCCAAGTTCATCAAATACGTATATCGTAGTGAACTAAGCCACTATTAGCCTCTACAATATTAATATCTTAGTGAGAAATTGTCAAAAGATTCGATATTTCTAAAACTAGGCAAAGTAATTCCAAATATTTTTAGCTGGCAGTATGTGTATTTATTTGTATTCTACATATACAGGGTGAGGCACGTGACTTGATCACCTTGAATAAACTTCTAAATTATTCGTCTACTAAAAAATTGTTAAATACAAAAGTTTTAATATAAGTGGTAGTGTTTGGAAATGTGAAGGTCATATTGTTTATTTAACTGGAATGCTCTATCTTTTTAGAGTTAATATCTCGTTAATTATTAACAGCTTTAGGACAAACTATGTTTAATACTTTTTTACATAGAAATTAATGCTCTGTCGAACTGCCCCCAAAAAGGTATTCCACTTAAAAAAACTGAGTTGATCTTCAAATCTCTTAAGCCCCACCACTTATGAAAAAAGTCGTGTACACCAATTTTTGTATTTAACAATTTTTCAGGTGGCGCATAATTTAGAAGTTATTCGAGATGATCGAGTTAGGTGCCTCGCCCTGTATAGTATTTAGGACTTATAATAATTATCCACCATGAATTGACGATTGTCTGGTTTTATACAGATTGTGCTGGGACAAGGTTGGGGAATCTATATGGGGCAATGCGTGTCTCGTAAGGCGGGCGCCGTCATCGCAACTGGGCATCGCGACTCGCTCACTTATCGTATCATGGACAAACCCGCCAAGGTAAATTACTTAAAAATATTGATATTAATTCCTTAAACACGCTGATTAGCGAATACGAGTTATTACGCACAGCGGGAAATACAAATGATTCAACACGCAAATAGCAAAAACTAAACTAATACATACAAATGTATCAAATATATAAAATAATCGAGTTGTTTTAGGCAACAGATTTTGATTGGCTCGCCCTGTATAATTGTGAGTGTTTGAAGTGAGAACGAAAAATCTCGGTGGGTCCACAGAACAGTACTTTATTGATGGAAAAATGAGAAAGAATTTATTCAAAATTGAACGGTAGCTATTAAAGAGTTAATGTATGGAATTATTTAATTTTGAATGTGTCGATAAAGGGAAAATATGAAATGGGTAACTATTGATGTGAATGTTCCGGAATTATGGGATTGCATTTGTTTTAAAGCTTTTTAAGGAACTTCAGTTTAACTTTTTTTGTTTTAATTCTGAAACATTTTAAATTTCCTAGCAGATTATATTTGCAACAGGCGTCGCAGAAATAACACATCGAATAAAGAAATTTTTAATAAGGTTACTTGTTACAAATTGCAGAAACAAAGAACAGCAAACCCGGTTTTTATTTTTTAGGAATGTTCGCGAAATTGGCTATAGTATTTAAAAAGAATGTGGACCATTGTCTGCTGTTGCTTTAAGCATTATCGAGAGTATTTCATTAACCCTCATACAGAAATTTGACAATGTCATGTGACAAAATGTTAGAATAATAAACAGACATTTTCAAACAAGCTATATTTTTTAGTTTATGATCGTTTTTCGTCAATATGTGAGGTATTTCATAAATACGTATTTAATGAAGCAAATTAAATATGTACTAGGTGCATCAAAAAGTAATCTGCTATAACTTGGCCACTTTCGCGGCCAATTATAAATTCTAAAACATTCCGAAACAATATAATTCGTAAATGTAATTAAAGTTTTGTTTACATCTTTCTCTATGTGATCCTGGAATGTTCAAAACTTCAAAATGTGTTGTTATTAAACGATAAAATTAGCAAAGAAACAGTGGATTACTCATTCGGAACGTTGAATATTTATTTCTGTGGAGAAAAGGATGCGTTGCGTAATTTTTCTTTTGTAGATTAAATTACAATTGCCCTCGATTTCCTGGGTATACGTTTCATTAGTTTTTCCCTCATTTCTATGCGTATACAATAGTGTACAATACTGGCAGGAAGTCATCCTGCACAGCGTGGTTCGTTATTTTTTGCAGTTGAACGATAAGATCGCATAGAAAGCATCCCATTCATACTAATTGTTCTCATCGCTTTTCAAATGAACAACAATTCCCATCATTGTATGATACTTTACACACGAATATATCTTTTGCACCAACTATTGGAGTAGTTTCATGAATTTAAAGATTTGTCAATGTTGAACCATATTTGTTTGTTGACAAAAATTGTGGCCAGTTATAGGTTTCATTTGAGTGGAAAATCGCCGGAATTTTCTTTTAACTTTCAATTTCATTTTGCAGCGTTACAAAGTTGAGTAATACAGGTTGTTCATTACTAGCCAGTGTTTTTCTCGTAAATGATAGAGGTATTAGAAAAAAAATGGAAGTAAAAGTTTTGCAGCACTCTGTGACCAATAATAATAGCGTATATCACTCCGTATATCATTCGCTTCCATATAATATATAAAAATTAGCAGCATTCCAATAAAAAAATTAAAGACAAATTATAAATATGATATACGCTATTATGTTGGTAATAGAGCGCTGAAAAAGTTTTTCCTCTTCAGTTTTTCGTACGTACCGTTTACGAGAATAACGCTGGCTAGTAATCACGTTAACGCCTCGTCTATTATACTGAAATTTATTATTAATCTATGCAACTAATAGATACAGATGAGAATGTTCTGCGAGTATAGCCAGTTTGTATATTCATAATTACCGTGAAAGTATAGTATCACCAAAGTATAAATATTTTGGTGACACTTTCTGTATTATTCTACTAGACAGTCTATTTCTTCTCTTCATGCCCTAAGCTAATATTGTGTCTCGCTTTTACTAACTAATAAATGACTAATAGTATTTCTCATCCAGAAATAAGGGGAACATAATAATCTGTGTGTGCAAGTTTTCGTGACGTAAGGCGTTAAAATATGCAGAGATTAGACATTATCTTAATTAATTTTATCCACGTGTAAATCGTGTAGGTAGTATGGAATGGTAAATATTCTTGTATATTTAAGCGATTATCGTAGAAAACTGCTAGAATGAGATTCGGTAAGAAGAATATATTGTAAAAGACAAGATTGGATTACCTTCATTTTGGAAGAATATTCCCTCATAATAGATTTATATAGGGAACATGTTTTAACTGATGAATTTCAATTAAGTTGATCTAATCACAGGGAAAATAAAGTAACAAAAGGTTTCCAATAGTTAATAAAAACAGAGTTCTTTGCACATACAGGAAGATCTTTGGTTGTTTTGTTGTAGGAATGAAACTGTCTGCGGGCGAACGTGAATGAATTGGTGAAAGCGAGGAAGTTTTTAAGTAGAAAAAGAGAATGAATGAGCACAACGATACATGTTCCCGATAGATTTCAATCACAGAACTGGAATTTTGCAAGGCGAACAGCGGAGAATTTCATTCATTTGTAATTTAAAGACAAGTTGAACAAGTTTACTTCGACATATCGAGCTTGCAAAAAATTGGAAAACAGGAAGTTAGTATTTCTTCAGATGAATGCAAGTATTCTGGGGCAAGTAATGTTTCCTTAAAATTGTCAGTAAACATTGATACAGTTGAATATATTGATATCAATTATAATTTGAATTCATTTTAAGTTGTTCCATAGTATAATAACTATTATGTTTAGTAAATACTAAATGTCAAATAGAGAATAAAATTCCCGTTCTCGTTAGATAGTTATAGTAAATGTCATGTCGCAATTATTGAATAATAGACAAAGTAATTAGAGCAATTAGAGTGATTAAATATCTTCGAAACCACAACACTTTATACAAGTTAAGTTACGACAAATACATAGAATAATACAGCAAGTATTTTTTTTTATAGAAATTATGTTAAATCTCTAAATAATGTTTTTTTGCAAATCACGCGTAATATATTAATGTTTTGTGGTTCCGTTATTGTGAACAATCATGCATGCATTCCTTTTTTTTATTGTGGTTTTTGTTTCTTTGTTATATACACAATGTTTTAAATCCTTTCGATGTTTCACTTGTGCCAGTATACGAAATTATCTTGTACAGAACGTCTTATTTAGTGTCACAATCTTGATTTCTATTTTCTTCTACAATTTATAACAGGCCCAATCGTTTTAATATTTACAAAAATTTTAGAAAGTCCAAAACGTTAGAATCGTATACGTATCCGATGATGGCGAATAACTACTCTAACTGCATACCCACCTACTTTTCAGTACATTCCACATAGCAATTCTATGCAATAGCGTAGTCAACTTAATGTTCTTTTGTCAAAAATATTTTGCTTCCTGAGTTTTTTTTCAAACATTGACATTTTATTTCAAACAGTCATCTAAACTTATAACATAGACAGATATATGGTCAACCTTAAATTTATTGGTACAACCATGGTCCGGAATTCAGTGCGTTAATGCTTCATATTTTAATAAAAAATGGTTTTTTGAGTTCATGTAGGTTTTGCGATATAGAAAGGATATAGGAACACAAAAATGTCTCGTTCGTTAATCAAAATTCGTGTAAGCTTCACGTTTTTTCATTTGCTGCAATGAATATTTGCGTTGTGGGGCAATATATTAAGTAATTTCAAGAATAAAAATAATACGATGTACTAAATATAACGAAGCAATAAGTCTTTCTAGATTGTTATTAGTGTTCACGCCACTGGTCCGATAAAATATACATCACTCGCTTTCTTGTTCCCCTCTGTCCTTTCACTCGACCATTTGTAATATTTCAATATACGTGTCTCACTTTTTTCGCACTGCTTCCTGCATTGAAAACACTTTGTGGCTCTTCTTTTTATGCATTACGCGTTCAAAAACTTGTTCCAATGATTTAGATCTAGCTATAGAAATACAGATGAACCTTTTAGTCAGTGAAACAATTTACGAAATATTTCCTTCACAGCCGCCTTTGCAAGCTAGTTAAATTTCAGTCTTTATGCAGAATTTACGGTGCCGTAATCACATCGCTTGGAATTGCAAATGGTCTATTTGAACGAATAATTGCTTCTACCAATTAATTCAATTGCAATTTCTATGATATCGTTACATTGTTAAAGTATCCTTTTTTTACTCCGGTATTTAATAATTACTTAGCAAGATTTGTTTGGATCCAAAGTATATTTGATAGAATTGCTTAGCCTTGCACACAGTAGGTAATATTTCAGCATTCACGTTACTTGAAGTTAAGAACTGTTTTTTATGGGTGAATATATGAACGACGATAAGGAAATTTCCTTATATCTGGATACAAAATTTCTGTTACTTCCTATCATTATTTCATTTATAATACAAGACCACCTAAAGATTTGAAATGCGAAGAATTGAAATATAAAGCTGTTGATGCTAATTTAGAATATTTGTAATTCATTTTTTTCGAATAATTAATAACAGTGTAATTTATATTCGAGAGTTACCCATTTAACCATTGAAGAAAGGGTTCATAGCTTCTAAGTTAGATACTAGTACTTGCCAAATGATGGGTGGAAAAATGTATATTTCCTAAAGTTATACAAAAATGTTTGCTTCTGTTAAAGCGAGTGACTTGCTTCCTTCGGGAGCTATAATTGCCTGAATTTATTCACTTACTCGGAGATAGTTGCAGCACGATATCTAGAAGTGAACGTGCAACTTGTACTTCGAATCGGTACTTTGATACAACGCTTAGGTTACTGCAATACTATACCCGTACCTTACAACTTTATGTAGCGGAAAAGCCAGCTGATTCTATGAGATACGAGTTGAAGGCCATGCTCTCAAAGTTCAATGTCCTCGGAATCATTTTCATTGGTCCCTGAATCTCCCAATAATCTTTTCCATTTTAATTGTGTTCAGTGATATAATAAAATAACACGAAACTTTTATCGATGGTCATGTACCAATTATTTTCATAATGAGTATGTTTGTGAAAACTGGGATTCTAGTTTGATAGAAGAGTCCGATCTAATACTTTGCCTATCATCTTTGTAAATGTTTTGTAGGAAAAAGGATATACTTTGTCCACAACCATTTATATCATTTGCTGTTGATACATAGATCTCGTTTGTGTAATATATATTTTATAATCAAACTTGAGTAAAATGATTTATAGAGAGAACTTGACTATGGAGGGTGATAAAGAAAAGGATCCAACACTTTTATGCTAGATAGCACTCGGTAAATGAAGGAAAGAAGTCCTAATAAACAGGAGTTGAAAACTTGGTCTTTTCAAACTTATAAATCATTTATTGTTTTGTTTAAAGCGAGTTTGGTTGACTTGTTCACTTCTGGAGCAATAATTATTCAGCAAAATATTAACTTCTGTGCGGAATTGTATTCATTTTTTAGTTTATGCGAAATCAGTGACGATAAGATATTGTTAGTAACACTGTGCTGTGCTGTGAATTACGGTTTAGTTTTAGTTTCGAATAGCTTGGAAGTATGCAGCCTCAAGTATCTTGAAATATTGGGGTAAGAGTTTTTAATGCCATATACACTGGGTTCGTTGCGTTGCAATATAAACGGTTTTCGCAATTCCGCTACTTCGTCGAGGTTTATCCATCCATAAAGTATTGAGCTCGAACTACAGTATTCACTCTAAATATTGTATTACGGCACGATAATCGTATTCAATTTATTTGTGTCCTAGAATTTAACTGCAAATGCATTTATGTTCGAATTGTTTGACTAATTCAAGATTCACCTTAAAGCCACACTTTTTTCTGAAATTGAATGACATTTTCTAGATTGCAAGCACGTAGGTAAAATAGAGTCCCGTTCTAAATATTCTTATACCAAGGTAGAGAGAAATTACAGTCTTTCGACTTATAATAGTCTAAATGTTATAAGACATAACGAGTCGATCGGAGAACGAGGTATTGCATAGATATTGCATACATTTCATAGTACAGTCATGTTTCAGTGACATTATCTAAAATTGTGAAATATTGTGCGAGATATTTGAAATATAAGGTATTACATGGAATTAATGTACCTATTATTTTATTATCTATTTTTTTATCCATTCATTCTCGTAAACCACATAATGTTTATATAGTATAATTAGAATAATACCGTTGTCCGCAATATATTAATATATTTGTTTACAATAAAGTGATACGATAAACAATATTCAGTGTAGCCTTTTGTTCTGCGAACTAGGAAATGGAATATCGCTTCGTTATCTTCATCCTTGTTACGAGTTTAATTTCTAAAAAAATTACCCCCCATGTAAATTACAAATCCGCCCATTCAAAATCTTTCACATTAAATTGTTTTACTTTGCCAATCGAAAATGTTTATTCTATAATTTCTTCAATGCATTTAACGAGGATGTTACTATTGATACATACAATAACTTGACAAGAAATCGATGTCTACGATCATCTCCGGTATTATGAGGCTCGCATATTTAATACACAATATTTGTATTATGTATGTACATACATTGTACATTGCTGGTCAGAAGTTCAGGACCCCTACACATTTCAGGCAATGCAGGAATTTCATAACGGATTAATAATTTTGTAGTTGAGAATTTGAAAACATATCCATGATAGACCATATTGAAACAAGGGCAATCATTGTCAATTTCTATAATATTGATTTCAACAATTAATTATAAGTTAACAATCTGTTTAATCTATTGCGTTATTGGCGCACAGAAAACGATTTTTACTGGTACTTTGTTACCGATTAAGTCTTGTAACTAAGTTTTTAGAAATGGCCACGTGAGAGCAGTTCAAAATATTTAAAATTCGGTTTCCCCTTAAAATCGGGATGTTTTGGTTTTGTCATTGTTGCAGCGAATGAGTGATTTGTAAAATTAAGGAAGTGATTCCAAACTTTTATGAAATCACATTGACATGTTATGCAAACATAAACATATCCTGTTTTGTTTAAAATCGCATACCTGAATCTAGTCGAAATGTATCCGTTGGGAATGTACATGATATCAGACTAAAAAACCAATGATGAAAGGCCTTCCTTTTGCGGTAACTCTACCGTTATTTTACGCTTACTGATCATACGTTACATCCATTCACGTTCCAGGGAACTTTCAATAATTAATATGTATTGTTTTCGACCGTGCAATACCTTTCGTATTCTTATTATACGAATGAATTAGACGAGCACTGTACGTAGATGTGTTACATTGATATCAGAGCTTTTATTATTCCTATTATGTCTGTATATTATCACGTAACTTGATCAACTACTAATTAATGAACATCTTACATACTTTTTTTCTAATGTAACAATTACTTGGTTTGTGGTTGAAATAGATTGAGGTTGTCTGCTGTTTTTTAAAAATATTTTTCATTGAATTCTCCCTGAAGGTTCTTGGTGTTTTTCTACGATATGCATCACCTATTTTGAACAGTTTTAATAAGAAAACTCATTCATGAGAAAATACGAAGGGTACTAATTCGGGGGAATTTTTGAAATATGATTTATTGTGCAGTGATTTGCTAGGGAATATCGTTTGTCTGTAAGAAACTTGTGTGCGCACTTTCTCATTAAACATATTGTAGCATAGTATCGCATTATAAATATACATTTCTTTAATGGTAGATAATATTGAAAGATATCTGACTTTTATATGATATGCAATAGTGCAATGAAGTACAATGTGTTGCCCATCGGACATGGGCAATTTTATCAAAGCAGCTTCATTGCTATTAACTTGAATTTTGTTCATGGTATAACATGTCTCGATAATACATAGATTATTCGCACGAAATTTCAAGAATAAAATGAAAGTATTAGGTACCGGGGAAAAAAATATACGTTTATAGCGCCCAATTTGAACAGATTTTGAATATTATATAAGAATCCTCGTTTTTAGAAGCAAGAAAACAATCAACATTGTTTTCCACTTCCTTTTTTGAATTGAACTGTTTATTACATTAAAGGAAGCAGGCAGTGACAAAAACAAATAATTGTCTGAGCTATGTGACGAATAAAGCTTCCCACCCAATGCTTTGCAGCTTTCTTTGTGTCTATAATACTGTATGAGGTCGTGCGTTAACATGAAGCAATAAAACACCCTTCGTGTGTGATTGAACTGTAAACGATTTAACCTGGCAACCGTATATATCATCAGAAAAAGTGAAAAGTAAATTTCCACATGGTATACATACGTTTGTAGCAACTGTTCAGTGCAAACGAAAAAAAGCATTTGATAAGAACACAACCAGAAAGCGTGAATTACTTTTTGTGGTGCCTAGTGGATACCAATGGTGTTGCCTTGATTAAACTTGAATATACTATTTTCACTGCATGTCAACTTAATTTTATCTCTGGCTGTACAATTACATTGTTTGACTGCGCGTGATTTTGCATACCACAGCCAAGACTTGCATACTGTGCTTCCTTTAGATACTGTGACTCTTACGAAACGTCTATACTTTCGTGTATTCACGGAAACGTTTCCAGTTTTAAATTGGCGACTGCGAACCAGCCATTAGTAAAGACAAGTTACTTAGGACTTAGGACATATTGATGTCTTTGAATTGAAACATAATCAAAATTTGGAACTGACCGTACCGTATAGTGCCTCCAGTACCCTTGCAACGAGGCACTGCTAATTAATAAATTTTTGATATGTTATTAACATGCAATCTTTAAAATGCACAAGAATTATGAAATATAGAAAATTAGTATGCAAAATTGAAGATGGACCAGGACGAAAAGATAATTGTTTATAATTGTGTGATATTCTATTTCAATTTGATGCGCGTAATGAGGTCATATTTACTTAGGTGGATTTAAGGCATTGCTTTTTTTACATGCTGTAGTAGTTTTTTTCATTTGTCTTTATGGACAGCGCTCGGTAGGATTACCTTGGGCTTCAATACAAGCTTTTAAGTATATTGTAGTCTCCTGCTTGGCATTCAATGGACCTTCTTAATTTATTGGTAAAAAGTTTAGCTGGCACTGCAAAAACAGACCCATACATTTGAAATGGGGCAAACGATTTTTTTACGCAATATGTGCATGAAAAGTTGTGTTTTCAGGCGAAAATAGCGCTTAAAAATTATTTGGGACAACGTGAAATTTTTTCATAATTTTTTTGCGTTGTTGCATAATCGATGATATATGTATAGTTCTGATAAGATAACATAAATTATTTTAATTCGTTCAAAGTAAATAGTAGGAAGTAACTGACATAAAAAACAACCTACCGTAAATAACAAAAATAACCGTAATCTCTTTTGAATTTTCGAAATGGTAATTTTGATAAATCTGACAAACCGAAAGTAGTACCAATGATTCTTAATTTAAACGCTGTAACAATGAAACTTTCAAAACTAAACTAGGTCAAAATAATTATGGAGATAAAACAATAAGAAGACTGGCCGGTACATATTACTTCGTCATTTAAAACAACTTAGAAATATAATGTTCTTTATGATGCGTTGAAAATCAAATGGACAAAGGTATAGATAATATATTTTGCAAATTTCTCACATCCGTATTATAGATCGTAAAGAGTCATCCAACTTTTAATTAAATCTGTTTCCTGTATCTTCAACAGTTTCTTAATTATTCACGATAATGTGGGATGCGAGAATTCTTAAAAGTCGTATGTGAGAGCTTTGTACGGATCGTGTGAATGGAAGTATCGAATGTGGCGCGAAGTGTGAATGAAGAGTGTTAGTGGAAATGTCGAATGTGGATCGAGTGGATGCAGCCGAAGGAGCGCAAGAAGGAGCGAACGGTTTCGGAGAATGCACGTGGAGGATTAGGTGCATGGTGGCCCGTGGTCGACCTGTGCCACGTGGCAAGGGTGGTGTGTGCCTAATGAGTGGGAACGAACGAAGGATAGAATCAGAGGAAATCTAACAATAAGAGCGACAGAATATATCGAGTGGACGATGCGTTCGCTAGTCAGAGTCGAGGCAGAGTCGAGTTAGGATTGTGAATCGAAGCAGAGTCCAGTCAGAATTGTAAGAGAGTTGAAACAGAGACGAATTAGAGACGAATTAGAGACGAATTAGAGACGAATTAGAGACGAATTAGAGACGAATTAGAGACGAATTAGAGACTAGTTGAGACGAAGTACACAGAGAGACAATTGACGTGGAAAGACATTCCAAGACATATTGATCACATATTTTTAAGTTTATAATAAACTGAATGAACGGTCCATAGAGTTGTGTCATTTCACCCTGCTTCTGATTCGATCTCTTGTAAATCCTACAATAATATGAGAAGTTACGATTTTTTGGAGGAGTGCTTTCACCTCCAGGACCGTTTTTCAGCAGGAAACAAAAATTGTTCCGTTCTTAGCATAATATCCACTACATTTGTACAAAGTTTCAACTTTTTCTGAACTTTCGAGTTTCCGAACTTCCCTTGTTAGAAGTACTTAGTAATAGAAAAGTTCGTAGTAATATAATATTTGCAATTGAATTGTTAGAAATTTTCTCGCATGCATCTTTTGTCTACTACAAGATAAAATATAAAAAAAGATTATATGTTTCGCTACAGAGAAATGCCGATGACTTTAAAAAGGACTCTCAAAAATTCACGATACTAGAAGAATTTCTCTGCCACTGCATTCCTCCTTCAAAGCCATTCCAATTGTACCATAAACATTCTAAATGTCTTTGAGAATGAAAGGGTTAGGTTTGGGTCGCCTCTTTCAGCCCTGGCACCCTGTATACTAAAGTTTGTGCATTTCTGCACAAAGAACTGTGCATTTCTTAGGAATAAAATGCCAGCATCTATGGAGGATGTTCTTTGTTTAATGGTGCACAGTGTTATTTAAGCATGGCTGACAGCCATGCAAGATTATCTGATTGATACGAGACGCGTTAATTATGCTTGAAAGAATGTTTCTTTCGACTGTGTGTTCTCACACAGTTATCCATTTGCATGACGTGGTTGTGATATGTGAAAGTAATTAATTGTTAAATTCATCACCGATGCTAATTCACTCGAGTGTAGTTCTTGTTCTTTCCTTTCATTATATGGGCTTTCCATTGTTCTTCGTTATGCTAGTTGATTTCATGGCGGTATCCGCTAACCGGAAACAATATGGAAAAAACACGAAACCAGGAGGATCAACACCTACGCTCGAGATACGAAGAAGAAGAAGTTTCTCTGTTTTTCGTCGAGACTTCTTGTGATGCTTTTATAAATGTTGCCATGTTTTCTTCTTCACGTTCGCTTCTTCCTTATGGGGGAGTTACACGCGCGTGTCTTTTTGAAAGGAATCCGTACATGAATGTTAAAGTTAGCAAAACATAAGTATACTACAATTATTAGTTAGGAGATTTACGGATACGCGATACATATGGCCGTGATCTATTTGCAGCATGTACAATTAGGAAAGGTATTAATTTCGTTTTCTATGAAAACGGCAATCTAAGAAAATGTGTAAGAACAAGTTATAAGATTGAAGTGAAATGTACTGTTCGCGCGTGTATTTTTACATTTAGGGATACAATTAAGCGCAGAAGTTAATGTATTAACTGTATCTATGCTTCGGATTTAATTAAGATTAGTGTAAGTATTATTAGTGTTTACTTAAGTCTTTTTTTTGTTTATGTTCTATAGATAAATACTTAAATAAGTACTGCTCCAATTAAGCTTTAATTCTCACGGAAAAGGACGTAGGGGATAGAAAATATGGAGATTTACAATTAATTCACATCATTGTTAATATAATATAATATTTAAATGTAGTAGCAATTGTGGTATCCAACATTTGCATTATTTACGAAAATTTTCTTTATTTCAAATGTTTCACGTTTATGTGTACGACAAAATTGTTTTTCAAGGCGATATTTCAATTATTTTGAATAATTTATTTTCACCTTTACACTTTTCTTTTCACAAAAAAAATGTATAACTCTTCAAATGTATTTATCGTGTGCGTTTGCGGTTCAAATCATTCCCTGCTTTTACGCCAGATGGCATAACACTGTACAATAAGGATTACGTATTTTCACCGTTTGTAATTAGTGTATTTCATTAATATTGTTTTGTATTTTATATATTATTTGTAGTATTTATTTACAATATTACGGCAGTATTAATTTACATTAAACTTATAAGACACATTTATTAGCGTTCAAAATATGTAAAAAAGAATATATATATTTCGATTATTTTATTAATTTTTTATGACATTTCTTATTAAAGTGCTCTGTGAACTTTATACGAATAGTTTCTTTACTTGTATAAGCAATCTTTCATATAAGAAGAATATTTAACTCGATATACTTTCGCTCATCTTAAATATTAATAGTACTACACAGTAATAGTGAAAATATTTAAAATATTTTAGTTAAAATGTTTATAAATACGAATATTAATGTCTACATATCATTTTGATTAATGCTTTATTTCATTCAATTAATACATAAATACAGTTGTTCTATTTTACATGATAGTGCTCGGGGGTACGTAGCTCATGAAAACGAAAAACACTGTTGATCGTAACATAAATTTCATGGGCCGTTAAAAAGTCGTATACAGTTCGCGGTGTAATTATGAAATGTACACTTTAATGTAAGCACCACTTTCACGGGCTACTAGTACCTCAAATTATTCTGTATTATTTCAGTAAAAAAGCTGACAAACATTTTCTGACTCTCGCTGGCACGAAACTTTAATTAAATCAGAAGACCTTTGAAATATCAAAGGGATCAATTTCTGGGTTAAGCTAGTTCTAAGTGAACAAAAGCGATATAGTACTACAGTTTCTATAGTAAAGTACTTTATTCATTTCAAAGCCCATAAAATTTATCACAGTATTGCATGGTCCCTTTTAATGTTTTACTTAAATAGTATTTACTACTAAAAGTAAACTCCCACTCGTGTTATCATGGTACCAATTTAGTGCTCGGGGGTATCAACATCAAGTATTTCCTTCTATAGATTTTGTTCCTTATTTCAATTATTAAGCAATGCATTTCACTGTTACAATATTGTAAACTATTTATGTTTAATTTTTCCATAATTTTTTGTAGTTGTGGCTGTGCTGTCGTATCGGTCATGAAATTCGTAACTTAGATCACGACGAGAATAACGAAGAATGGTCGTAAATCAAACTCCGCAGCCCTTCTTCCGTCGCTGTGTTTAAGGTGCAAGACTCGGCTTGCGCACGTTCAGAATCGAGGTTGTAAGGCTCGATCCTGAGAGAAGTGTCAAGATCGAGGTTGTAAGGCTCAATCTTGGCTTCTGAGGTAAAGCGATAGTAACTCAAGAGCAAGCTGTTCTTGTCTCGAGGGTAGTCGGAATGGAACTCGTTTCGTTGTCGAACGTTTGTCGAAACGTCGACTCAGAAGTAATCTTCTACACGCTGATTGGATATTAGGAAAAATTACTAAATACCAATCAGCGTGTTTTGTAGGTGTAGCCGCACCCTTCCTTAGCGCCCGAAGCGCGTTTCTAGGAGGCAAGGGTGCCATCAATTTGGCAATGCAGCGGAATTTCCGTCAGGGTGTCCAAACATGAGCTGCCAGATGTATGTTCGGACCAGCTCCGAGGCCCCTTTGGAAGTCCACGTTTATGACGCATGCAATTGACTGTTGAGGTCGTGGGTAACCTGAAGGCGTGTAGCTTCTGGATTAAAGATATCAAACGATTTCCTCAAAAACAGTCTTATTACTTGCGCGTCATAAACGTGCTAGCCATCTGCACGTGGAAAGTTTTTGCTTGTGCCGATTGCTAGCCGCCTTTTTGGAAAGCACGGTGTTTATGAATCTATCGAGTAAGCAGCCGAACAATGCTAGCTGCTTCGTTCGCGAAGCAGTAGTGTCATTACCTGGTCCTCGATAATCCCTTGACCGGGGGTTGAGGACCGCGCGCTCGACGTCCCATTTCTTACGGAGGCCTTTACGACGTAACAGTGGCTACTAATTCGATGCGATATCAAATACGTAAACTATTTTGCATCACTATCCGCAAGAGAATAGATACTCGTATATTTTGAAAATACGTGATATTTTAGTAACGAGGCTGTGACATGGAAATGACCTATGTTAAAAAAATGCTGACATCGTGAAGTACGAGACTCGGGATGCGTGGATTGAAAAATAAGCGAGAGTATACGGCTCGTATTAAAGTGTGATGACTCATCGTACTTCCATTAATGTTGAAGAGAATCTGATCGACGTCACGCTAATTGTCAGCGTTATCTGCACTCCTCTTGCATGCGCCAAGTTCAACCAGAAAGTTCACTTTTCAGTGCACATCTATTGCACAGCATCCAATCGAAAATGATATCTTCCATTTTTCCATTCTACGACCATATCTGTGAACCTCTACTTCGATATTCAATACTTAACCCTTGTTTAGTCAGCCAAATAGTTCAATAAGTTTGAAGCTAGTTATTTAAAGTACTTGCAAAAATTCGTTTCACAAAATGTGAAACGGCGTAGAAGTGTCCAAAAGTTTTACGATATTTTGTATAGAGCAATAATTACCCACCAATTGAATATTTATAGGCAATATATTTTTATAAGTTAGCGAGCCAGTGTTCAGCTCGAGTAAAGAACCATCGACAGCCTTTCTCAATTCACTGAAACGGTGATTGTAATTATTAAATAAATTATAATCACTTCCTTGCCACGTTCGTTGTCAAGGGGAATATACACTGCTTAAAATGCTAAATCTACAATTAGACGAAGCTTCTTCTAAACGCACAATTGCGAAATTACGAAATGCACATTTGTCGGAGGCGAGACAGTTCTTTCAGTACATTTTCTGACCGAGGGTTGTAGCTCGTGCGTGAGAGTGAAATATTAATGGGGAATGGGGAAAGGGTGCACGGGGGAAGAGTATTCAAGTAGCAGTGCTGGATGTCTCAGAAGGACTATAGAGTACAAGAATTAACCAGAACATGGAGGTGCGTATCGTGCTGTCTGAAAGCGATATTGTGTGATGTTCCCTGTACATGTTCTTTACATCCCCTTCTTGAAGTCGACTCGGTGATAAGGCCAAAGGCTGATTCACAGTTTTGTGCTCCTTTTGTCCAGCGTACATTGCTCTGAATAAAGCTGAGTAGTTTAGCATGTGACGAAGTTATTGCGATGCAAGAAATCATATGCAGTGTATGTAAATGGTATGTGTTATGCAATACTCGAAACTAGAATAGTACTTACCATTAGATGCAATAAGGGTGTCAATGACGAAATTGAATTTCGAGAAAACTGTGACTAATCATTATACAATTCAATATTTCTTATACGCAGTGACGGTACTTTGAAGCTCTCTAGGATATTTAAAATTTCAATATTTTCCCTTTTAACTTTCATTAGTATAACGTGAATTGTGTCATGAATGAGTTAGTAGAATTAATTTTAATTATGACTATCCCACGCCCGTATTCCATAAAATACGGAGACGCAGAGTAAAATATGTTTCTTAATTATATTCCAATTTTTATTGTTAATTTAATATTTATACAATACTTGAAGATACATATAATGTTGAGAAAAGTATAATTTATTAAGGAAAGTGAACAGAAAAGTGCTTCCTAGTTTCACACTTCAACCCATTCTGTTCCTCCGATGATGTTTTCAAAATCACTAGGCTCGTTTAAAACTAAATCAATACAATTGCGACAGATTGCGTTCAAACCGTCCTTGCATCCAAGAGTACAATTTATTTTCGACGATGGCACGAATGTTTTTTATTATTAGAAACGTGTCAATATACGTATAATTTTGATTTCTAAAGGGTTACGTGCGATTCTATTTTTTATAGGGTTACATTATTACGAAACTTGTAAGATCACTTTTTAACTGCTTCGACGACAATTTCTACAAAGAGTCAATTCTCGAATAGATTTGCATATTAATTCGTTAGATCGGTGTAGGATAGTATATTTGAAATAATTTTAGAGGCTGCGTGATACCACGAAGCACCGGTAGCTCCTAAATCGAACTAGCATGATCGTAAATCAACTTGCTTGAGGGACGCCCTTGAGGGTCAGTGTAGTTAATTGAACGAATGAACCACTACGTGCCCGACAATTTTTCTCCGCATTCCCCTTTTCCAGGAAAAGATATCGCCTACGATAGTTGGACTATAATGCATTTCCATGCAAAAAGGAGTTATTTTTGAAGATGTCAAAAATGCAACTACTTTTGTTGCAAACACGATATCACTTGACCAATCGATTTAGCACTATTGTAGATTATTTTCAAACTTTGCTTCTCCTTTGCTTTTAAATTCATGTTTATTAAAGGGTCATGTTAATAATTTAGAATATGTTGAATATTTTACGATTCAAATGGTTAATGCGATTGGAATTCTTGCCAATAACTAACGATAGTATGTTTAGAATACCGCTAATCGATAGATACACAAGGCAGAATTTGTAATTAGCAGTAGGAGTCGCTAATAAACTGTTATAAATCAAACATAAAGTCTCGCACTTACTTGGGTCTGTGTCAATGAGTCGTCTCTAATCCAAGCTGTCGATGGTCAGTACGGCATACTCCATAATTGGCACACAGTTTGCTATGGCAAATTGGCAAGTGCGATTAATATTTTATTGTTTCATACATCGAATGTTGTAGCTGGGTGAAAACACAAAAAGTATGTAGCACAATAAGAGGATTGCCTGTGTCGGACAAGTTGGTATTATCAGAAAATTGCAGATTAACTTTCTTATATGGTATTAAAACTAAAGCAATTGATAAGATACGATCGAGGAAATATTTATAATAGCACGATGGGTAGGCCAATCATTTCTATCAACCAACACTTCAAGATTAATTCAGGATAAAACAATATTGATAAAAGCTTAAATAGCAAAAGCAAAATAGCAATACTGCAGTTTTATAAAAAGCAAGTGGGAACACATATTACAGAAAAAGATGTGTAATAAAATTCGTTACCAAACTGCTTAGAAACAGTAAACCAATTTTCGAAATTTTAAACTTCCATCTACGCAAAGATAATTGAATATTTTACAATCTACATTAAGCTAAGAAGTTGTGTTATAAAAGTGGAGTAACAAAAAATGAAATTGAATACAACTTAGTACAACTTATTGTATTATAGATAATGCGAAACATTCATATTTGACTATACTTGAAAAATTAAACAGTTTTAATTACCCTCATTAATCAAAACTATTTAGTTTTAAATTCAGTATAAATTTCTTATATATTCTTTGAATAAATGTTTAACTGGAGTCTAAGAAAATTGTTTCAAACATAATATGAAGAAGGAAAATTAGTTGCGTGCTACAAAATTGTTAAGTATCACAGCAAAATTGCCGAAACCACCTCCGAATTTTGATTTTCGTAAAGATTAAGATATCGCATACACACATTGTCGTGTGCATGTGACAATATGATCTGACTTCCTCCTTCATGAATGGAGGTCTCGTGAGTCGAGTGTGGTATGTTCGGTGGACCGTTAAAGAGTGCAGCTTAATCGTCAAAAGCATAAGATGTCGGTAGAAGGATTAATTCGGGCATACAACTTCTTTGACGATTAATTTTCCACTCGCCGCGTGTCTCGTCACGCGTGTACATTCGCAATAGTATTCACGTAAGTCAAAATGCACGCGTTCATGCGATTACACGTACCCGCTCGTTGACACAGAGGAGACGTAGCTGTACAGTAATTTTCACGAATGGCACGCGGTTTGTAAACGGTTCAATCGTTTCAACAGTTATGTAATTCTGTTAGTGCTGGCTATTGTGCGATGATAAAGCGTACACAAACGGAATAATTAATTTGAACGATTTAAAAGGGGGTACATTGAGGGCGGTTTTCAAAGTAAAGTAAGGAATTTTTGTTATCCGTTGCTCGTTTAATCTGCGCACATATGCATGTATCTGCAGGTAAATAAGATTATTATTATTTATAATCAATCTCTTTATAAGATTCAGTGTATTATCTGTGCAAAAATTAACGGAAGAAATTAGCTCATTGATATAAGTATAAACAGCAGCAGTTCTAACAGTTCTACATATAAGAGATCACAAAGTTCATCGTATTATATCGTGTTAGCACAGAGAAAGTGATAAGAGAATATTTCATGGATAAATGATGAAACATTTTCGTTTGCCTAAAATTTGTAAATGGCTGAAGAATAAGTACAGGTTAAATATGTAAAACTATACATACCTGTACCATTTCTCGGATTGACAATGCCTTTTGGATTGAGGAAAAAAAAGAATATATACTTTTATTCAAAATAGCAGCTTGAACGTAGATATTATCAAATAGGCTAACACTGGCTAGGTAAACAAGCAGTATATTTATAGATGTTTAGGGCGGCGAAGAACATGCACTTTGACTCCAAATATTTGATTCAAAAATAGAGGTTCCAATTCATTACACTTTTACGCTCAACAAAGTGAGAAGAAATATTAAACAGATTATTGAATCGGAAGAAAGCGTAAGATATAAAGGAAAAGGAGTAAAAGATATAATACTTATTGGAGATACATAATCATTGCCGATAGCTAAAATAAAACTTGTTATCGGAGCAAGCAGAATACTCTGAACAGTGGAATTTCGTAGAACAGAACAAGCCTGGCGCAGAAAGAAATAAGTGAGCATAGAGAAGCCTTCGATTGGAAACAAAGAAATCAAATGAATTAACCGTAAATGCCGTGCTACGCAAATGTGCTCTGCGCTGAAAATTTCTCAAAAGTGCATAAGAAGCGTTGATCGTCAACGAACAGGGATCGGTATATCCCTCCCAAAACATTCGAAGATATAAGAGGAACGAGCAATAAGATTAGCGTTCAGTTAACGAGAGTTGACGCTGTCTGACGCTCTCTGTCACTGAACAACGTGTGTGTCACGATTAAACGGGGCGGTCGAACCCTCGTCACACGAGCCTTAACTTTCTTGGTCCGCTTTTTGTGCACGTTGCTGTACACACAGAGAGACAGCACGGAGGAAGACCGACAAACAGAGCGCAGTATAGGATAGGAACACATCGAAAGGCAAGCGCGGGCGCACTCGTGACATCAGTTGTTCGCAGCTACGCGAGTGGCACGGCGGTGTGCGGTGGCGTCGCGACGCCGGCGCATTTTCGTCGATCGATTCCACGTTTCGCCAGCCCCGTGTGCTCACCGCCGGTGGCGAGGAAGCCGAGTCGGACAGAGACAAGGCAGCTAGAAAGAAGACAGCCCCAGGTACGACAAGGCGGGAGCGAAAGGGTGAAGGAGCAGATAGAGAAAGAGGGGGCGTAATCGTGGGACGAAAGAGAGCGACCGAGGGTCGTTGCGGCGGAGAGACGAAGGGAGAGAGTCGGGCCTAGGTGTTTGTGCGCGTGCCTGTTTTGGCGACAACGCGTACAAACTGAACGTGTGCAGGATCTCTATAAGAGGTGACAGATTACGGGGAAGGTTTGTTCGGGCCGAAAAAACTGCTCGGTACTTTCGCCACCGTGCCCCCCACGGTTAAAAATATTCACGCACAGCGGTGCAGGATGACGGCGTTGCGGATTTAGAAGAGACAAACGTAACGTTCCCGCAAGCTGGACGCCGGGATCGATCGTAATACAGTCTTCTTAATAGCCGGCTGACACTGGCACGAAGACATGGATTACCGGTCTGCTGGCACCAGGTGCGAGGATGATCCCCTGGAGAACGAGAAAGGAATCGGTGGTGCGGTAAGGGATGCATCCTTCTATGTGTACTTCGATACCGATCGTTTCGTCTAGCTTTTAGGCTACGACCGTGAACGCTGATACCAACTTTGCGCGACAACTGTTACCCTATCCCAGAGCCGTCCTTTTTCCATGCTGTTGCAACGGAGCTGCGGTTTCACCTGCTTCGTGATTTTTCATTCACCGTTTTCTCCGTGAAATACAGGGCTTTCCTGCCGCAGCACTTCAGCTGATAAGTAGTACGACGAAGGCTGGTGTCAACTGTGGCGACACATTGCGAGAGTCGTGCGCCGAAACAGTATGATAAACTGGCAGTGTGCATCGTTAATGCAAGAATGTGCAGCGAAAGTATGGCGTTAAAGTACCAATCGAGAAGGGGATTATCGATAGGAGGAATTGTGATAAAGAAAACGAATTCCACGCCGTCGAGCGGAAGTCACGTGTCGAAATTGTTTTCACGAGAACAGCCCTTTAATTGCGCTGTCATTTGATCTGGAACGGTATTTTTAACATACCAAATGGGAAATCACCTAAGGCTGCACGGAAATTTTCATTTCAATTCTGCTTTCCCGACGTCTTCTTGTATCTGGTACGAGAGAATTTGCATACACGATGTGTAATACATATGTGTGCTATTTTAATTGGAAATTTATTTGAACGTGACATTTCGGTCTCGTAGAACGAGAATACGAAAAGCATAGAGACGTTCGTTAATTTGGGGACGCAGTTGCTCTATTTCTGGAGTTTGAATCGGGTTACTTCATGTTTTTCCACTTCTACCTTGCTGTGATATTATCTACTACGTGTGGTCACCGATAGATCAGATTGTTACGATACGTATCGATATGTAGTTTCAATCGAACCTGTGCGATATTATTTCTTCATATTCCACGTACGTATCTGGATTTACCGTCGTTTATTCTTCTGCAATTCGTATTTAGTATTTTATATCTAATCAGGATCATTGATTTATTGGTAACTTATCAAGTTATTTATCTATACAAGGTGTAAAATGCGACGAACGCGTTGACAGACGTCGGAATGAAAAATGCTACTCCGATTATTAAAATATTCGGGTCGAACTTTTACTTGACAATGAGTGAACTCTAAAAGAAATTAAAGAATTTATATATCGCTCAAAGGCGATATTTGTTTGTTATTGATTGTATCAGATACATTTCTTTGTGAACATAATGTACGCATTAAAAGATACCAATTATTCAGTGTTGTAACACATTTGATACACACATTTCAGTCCACGAATCTCTGTAGTATTGAGTTTAATTGAGTTTGCAAAAATGCAAAACAAATAAGTAACATTCCTATTAAATTAGTAATTTATTTATATATTGTCATATGTTCTTTTATTGCAAACGAATTGTCAGTTTTGTAGCATTGATTCGTACTTAATAATTGCGTTAGATTCGAGAACATAAAACTCGAGGCAGTACACCCAATTGCTATTCTAAAGAATCTGGAACGCTAAAATTACAATTGCATTCGCCTTTCACGAGACAAAATTACTCTGAAGGTAAAGGTAATGTTGTCACAAAAATGTTAATCATACACGCCTTGCATATACGGTCCTTATAATTCCAAAAATACTACAATTTCGACAAGAAATTTAATTAACATTCAACTGCAACATTTACGTTTCTCATTGGAGGAGCACTTCTTTCTCGATTTTAGCACAAAAGATACGCGGACTATCGATTTAAAGTTACCCAATCTTCCGTACAAATTCCGCTTACTTAAAATAGAAATCCTAGCTATCGTGCACTTCGCCTTTTTCAATCCCCCGCACTCTTGTTCGGCCGCATAACGGTGCAACGCGACAATAAAGACAACAATTATAAAAAAAGAACCCGAGCCGACCTTAGACCACGATAGAGATTTTGTAATCGCGGTTTCTTCGAATAATCTCTAACAACGCGGTTAACGTACCTTCTGCGCTGGCTGCAAAAGGTAAAAATAACAACAACGATAAAAACGGCTGCGTAAAAGGAGCGCACGTCCGTTTTATTGATCTTCAGATGGTGCACGAGAAAGTGAATCGGACATACGACGAGCACGCGTAGCCGAAAGATCCTCCGAATTCTCAGCGTTCTTACTCTACAGTGCTTTTCCTTGATGATGTTTCAGAACGAGCATAAGGGCGCGTCGAAGCGCGGCGGCTCGCATACGCGCGGCACGGCAATGTCCTTTGGTTTTCGACGCAGACCGACCTCCGGGATACCAATGCCTGTAACAGCCTATTCCACGGAGTCGACAATGCTGCCTCCACGATCGAAATCGGCTGGCCCGGAGCAGAATCGGAGACGTGAAGACGACACCACTAATACGATTCACAATTCGTCCTCCGGTCGATCGACGCCACGGCTGGCGCCACCGAAGAAGGAATCCAGCGGGGTTGCCGTGAGGACGAATCGCTTCGGTTACCGGCAGCCGCAGGCCAAGTTCACCAATAAAGTTGGCGACATATGCAGCAGTCATAGTGTAAGTCATTACAATCAGGAGAAATTGCAGCAACCGCAACAACAGCAGCAACAGCAAGACGGGTTCATGAAGCAACCGCAAAGGGTCAATCAAGTCTACAACATGGCGCCGGGGTCAAAAGTTAAACCGCAAACCGTACACAGCACAGTCTCCTATAACAATACTAATATTATGCATACGGATGGGAATCGCAGAGTATCGGGCATTCCAGAGCCAATCGGCAGGTATACCCTGCACACCAGTCACCTGCCGCAACCTCAGTTCGCTGTAAGAATGACCGATGTGAACTCGAAGGTAGCGAAAACCGCGGCAAATCAAAGCAGAAAGGTGTCAGCCGCGTCGAAGAGCTCGACGAGCTCGAAGGAGGGCTCGAGCACGGAAGATTCCGGTGTCGGAAGCCAACAAGGCTGCCCTGGTGAATGCGATTCGAGGGGTATGGACTATACGGATGGGTCGTTAACGCGACGGCGTGGCATGGGCAAACCTAGAAATTTAAGGATGGTTGTAAACGGGAAAAGCTTCGACGTCCGGGATGTTAGGGACGACGATAGCACAGTCACCGAAATATCTGTTATACCTTTGCCAAAAACGTTCACCGCAGCCACTACTGGATTGGTGCGAGAGAGAACCACGCAGTATCAAAGAATCGTGAATAAGGACAACAGGTATACCGAGTCTACGACATCCATGTCCACCACATCCTCAGAGGGCTACGACGAAGGATTGGGCGAGGAGAAGGTTTACAAAGACAGATCACATTCCGAAAAAATTCCTTCTATTAAGTCAGACTTCAGTCCACCGAATTCTGACGATCCTGAATACGGTCACGGAGAAGCTATGGCTGATGAGTATTCCTTGAGCTCCAGTGATGAATGCCACCGTTCCAACCCTGCTCAACATTTGCAAACACCGTTAACCACGTCGAAGAATGGAACGTTAGCAAAAACTGCGTTACGTTCTGTGCTTCTTACCATCGAAGACCCAGCTTTCGCTGCGGCTGCTGCCACATCGACCACGCTGATAGACGACGAAACCTCCCCTGTTGATAGTCTTTTCGACAGTCTTACAGCCAGTATTACTCAGTCTGACACGAGACCTCCGAAGAAAGAGAACGCGATGGAACAGTCTGGGAACACTATCGACGACGAGGGTCCCGGAACTCCGACGAATGCATCCAATTCGTTGAGCTTGTCAGAGGGTAGAGAATTTTTCGATGACGAGATCGCTGATCAACCTGGGCTTGTTTTTGATGACAATTCGAGGGCTGGTGCAGAGACTCAATCCGCCATAGCTAGTCAGGTCGTCACAGAGAACAGCCACACTTTGGTCGAAGCCAGTCCTAAAACAGGTAATTACTGTTGAATGAATTTGTAGAAATAAATAATTGCTGGTATATCTTTCGTGATTTCTATTTATTTTGGCTCGAAAAAGTATTGCTTTGGAAAGAAATTTGCGCACAATATATTTTTTAGACATGTACATACTTACGTGTATTATAATTTAGGCCGTACATAATTTGTCAAAGTGTGTAATGTGTAGTGCAAAATTGAGTATTATTTTAACATTAGAGTACTGTTCGTATACATTGAAAATAAATGAATTGTTATTTTAAGTGGTTTCGTTCGCATGCAGGATATTATGACTGATATTTATTAATCATTGTTTCAGGTGTTGTACATGGAAAAAACATGACTAACAGCCCGCATCATGGAAAACGAATAAGTCGAGCTGGCAGTGTCGATACTTTATCTCCTTGTGAATCTATTGCTTCTGATGATTTGATATTGGATTATGAACAGAGTGATGCAAGCTCCTACGATGAACAGCAACATCGGTTCGTATCATGTTTAAATATATTTTTTATGTCCACACACTTGTCGCATACATACATATGTACATATAGGGTATTTTATCATAATAAATGTTTTTCCATTATCTTCCATATTATTAGTAACATAAAAACACGCTTAATAAACAGTTTTTACAGTTTAAAGAAAAATAATCCACGAATGTGGAAAATGTGGAAAATGTTTAAATAAAATTATACACTGCACAATACTGATAAACTTTTAGCATTATGCTATTTACGTAAAATACAGTTAGTAATTGATCTCAATTCAGCTACACTAAAATTTAACTTTGAAATATTTGTTATACTGTCAATAGTAACACAAGTGTTGGAATTTTGAAACTGTATTATAATAACACGCTCCGTATGTTGTTCCTTACACTTTATCCATATATAAAATAATATTTAATAACTGAAAGCTCATCTGCAATTTATTTGATTATATTTTGTACATTTTAGTGTCGAGCCAAGCACAGCATTGCAAGATATGGACAATACTACCATTCTTTCCGAATTGGAGGCACAAGGTGAAGAAGTGATGAGGCAATGGACCTCTTTATTGGGCACATGTCAAACGCTACAACAAAGTAATAACTCGAACACAATTAACAACAACGTGAACGCTGGAACAGCCAATAATAATAATCAGCCAACCAAGGAAATAGGGTGTGTATTTCAAGCTTTTATACTGCTTTTGAGATTCTGAATTGCTTTGAACTGTTCGTGGTTTAACATAACGCATGACTTGATCATAGACATGATCGCATTGAAAATATGATATAACGAAATAATTTTTTAGGTGATCTTTAAATAATAACATTTTTTTCAAATTCTTTTTTCACTTATAGAGCAGTGTCCCTGTCGTTACTGATAATACTGTATTTCAAGCAAGTCATAATTTTCTTGTGGCTTTAAAAGTGGCTTTTTTTGTTCTGTTTTATATGTTTTTGTTATATGTTGCTTCGCTATATGTTACTTTTCGTGCCTTAATATGGTTGTACTGTAAGATACGCAAGTAGGATATATCGCGTTTCTTCATTTTCTCAATATATGGTCTTCTATATTCAATTAAGTCTGTGATAATGAAGAAAACTGACTGTGTGGTTATATTCTATACATTTTACCAGATAAAGTCTTTAAAGCATAAGATGGGGTGGTAGAACTGTTATGAAACTATTTACAAATCTGCTCTAATACGACTAGACACTTTTAATGATACTGATCAATTCTATAGTATTTATAGACGAAAGAAAAATTGATTACAATTACCTCTGTCTTTTCACGCAAAGGCAAATATTTTAAACGTAATCCCTTAAAAACTTTTTTTTATGAAATATGTATGTGCAAATGAACATTTAGTTTCATTTATTTCTGAGAAATATAACGGGTGCGAATAGTGTAGTGTAAGTTGTTCCCATTAGCAGGTTTTCTTTTTTTTTCTTTTTAGGGTATGCAAGGTAAGTCATGTAACATTGTACATGAGTGTAAATAGTCTGTGAATATTTATTGTTTTTGTTTTTATAAATATATCGTTAAAAATTAATGTTACCATAATTCTTGTGAGTATTTCATTCGCTTTGAAAATTGATTAAAACTCCGTTTTACTACCATTCGTTTACATTTCATTCTTCATACCTACTGCAATGCAATCCACAAAGTGTACTTAGGAAGATTCTACATTTTTGTCATATATCATCAAGTTTTACTTAGAGATATGTACTGGGTTCTCAGAAAGATAGTGCTACTGATCGTGCATATTTACTTCTAAACCGAACTTTAAAGAGGGAGATACTCTAATATTTAGAATAATTTCTGTAATATTGAGAACCGATCCTGTATGTAAATACGTAACATGTAGGTACGTAAAGGATTTTATAGTACAGACATGCAGAACGGCAAGTGGTATACTTAAAAATGAATTATGAGAACCGTGTCGTGATATATGATAATTAACAATGATAATTCGGGAAACAATATTAATATACGTTCAGGAACATTATGTGTACCATTTAAAACAAAACTCTAAGATCGTAGGAAAAATATACAGGTTCTTAACGTTGACATTGGAAGAATTAATGGAAAGATTGCTGAATTGATTGTTTAAATCTCTACAGTTAGATTATTGACCGGCGACAAAATCAGTGAAATGGTAGAAAAAGCTGGAGTCACGTTTTATGTTGTGAAAATTACATAAATTCTCTGGGATGTCGAATAATAAAATTGTATAAGGTATTACAGCAATTGGTAGAACGAAAAGGCTTTTGACATGAAAAAAAACAATGCAAAATTTAGGGTGAAATTTTTTAAATATTAAACTACATTCGTAAAAATAATGAATGCCATTATTTTAAATTAGGAACTACGTAAGAGAGATTTGAGTAAATAGAGTCCTCGTAGATAAAGGTTGTAATTTCTCTCTTATATTTTTGTTACGTGTATCACCAAGATTTCGTATTTTGCAAACCTGAAAATGTTGCTACTGAAAGTTATTGCGATCTTTTCTGTTCAATATTTTCTGAAATTTTATATGAAAGGGTCATATTCAATTTTGTTTATATTTATTGCAATGAATATAGAAGATATTTTAAATTTGTTTTATTTTTGTAAAAGATTAATAATAAAACAGAAGTAAGGAATTAGCATTGTTGATCAATTAATATTTCAATTACTTGCAAGCATTATCTATATTTTATAGTAATTTAAAAATTTAATAAAGATTCATTATTTCATTAATTTATAATAGCGATTTAAAGTAGAAAGTAATTGAGTATCTTTTACGTTATTGACTGTTTCACTTTTAATGCATGTTACATTTTGAAGCATGCGTTTAACTTTGTAGTACGTATCCTTTGAGGCTAACAATAAGTGTCCAGAATAATTTCCAAGTATTTTTCACGATTTTTGTATTTTTATATTGATATATCAAGTGCCAAAGTGCCAAAATAATAGTCTTAAACAATAACGTTATGAAACTAAACGTACAGAATATCTTCTGTGTTTAGAAATCAGTAGTTAAATTTTACGTACGAAGAAATAAATTAAATTTAATGTTCATTATTTGTTTTTGATGAGGTATATGAAAGTAAATATAAGCACTAAACATATGAAATTAAAAAGGATTATTAATTGCAATTAATCACACTTTTTCGAGCGTTTTATTGCACTCTTCAAATTATCGTATCCAAAATATAAATATAGTATTTGTAGATATAAATGATTAAGAAGCTCGAATAAAATAATTGAAGAAATATACGTAAAATCTTACCGATTAAACTTAAATCTACATGGATTTTGAATTGGAAAAATACTTTACACTTGTATTCTACCTTTACATGTTTCAAAAATATTATCCTTGAATGTAGGTATGTTTAGAAAAGGTTTAACCAGTCCAAAACTAAGTCCTTTCTAATATGTATTTATGAGCCTTCATAAAAACAGGGTCAATTCATGAGAAATTATTGCACGTGTCCGTTTGATTTTCCAGTCGTGGAAGTACTAGTTTTTTTAAATAAAGTCGTTTTGACGAACATATTTCTAAAATACGTCAGAATTTATTCTGTGACGAATACAGATATATCTCCTCTATTGAAAATTACGTCTTTATTCCGAAATACAGACTTGCCTTCAAGCAAGGTATCACACTAGCCAGAGCGTTCATTCCAAAATCAATAACCCCGTAGACATTATTTGTACATATCCCCCAGTAATTTGTAAATTCCCCAGATCTTTTCTTATAAACGTTAAAATACACTTTTCCACATTATGTTTAGTAGTATTATTTATTTCTGGCAAATATTTGTTGAAGTTCACTGTTGGTGCTGTGCTCTTGTAATATTATATGAAATTTTGTTCTTATACAGGTAGATTTTTGTTTAGTATATTTAGGCGTCTATAGTGTTTCCCAAGTTCTTACGATGCGGTTGCACCTAAATTTCTAAGAAATCGCACATTTTAGATAAGCTTTAGGGTAGGATTCTATTCATCCTTTTAAATTTCATGACACTCCGTTTTCAATGACCAAATATCGTAGGATATCATAAAGCTTTGAATACTATTATCCGATAAGAAAATATAGAAATGAAAGAAAAGACATAAAAATCTAAAAATAAAGTAACGCTAAACATTTTATATCTCTTTTTGCACTTATATGTACTTTACCAAATCGTGGTACCCGTATAATAAACATTATTTTATATTACTATTATAATAAACTTACAATAAGATCGTTGAATACCTATAAAAACCATCAGATTCTGCAGAAAGTAGAGAAACACACTTGTACTACCAATATCAATTATCGACTTTGTGAATTGTAGGATGCGTTTGGCAAAATTGAAATGAATCTCTTGGTACGGTTGTATATTGGCGGAATTTCTTTACGAATCTACTAACCATAAATATCCGAATTTACCGCGCGTCTGCGCGTGAGGCACCTTTCATCCCCACTACGCAGCTTACCTTCTCCCCCATTCGCTGACTCAGACGGGTGTCATGGCGGCGCCGGCAACTCGAGCTTGAAACGCGGAACTCGATAGTTACTACTGTTAGTAACGCGTGTGCGCTCGTGCCGTTTGTACTGTTTGTATTTTTTATAGTGAATTTTATACTCGCGTCGTGTTATCGCGTGCCTTTATTGTTTAGTAGGATTTTGAAAGCGAAACAGAAGTGAAGTGTTCAAAATAATAGTGATTTATACGAAGTGCAAATTAAAACAAGCCTACATAGGATACATATTTATCGCGATATATAAAGGAGAACGCATAGTGTTGTCAAAAAAAAAAGTGGTCTGTGATAAAAGTGATTGATGGGTAACTTATTTCGCGGAATAATAAACTGTTTCGCAGTTTTTTTTATTTCCCCCTTTTTTATTGTGGCGCGTTAGAAGATAGGTTGAAATGGAAAAATTAAATAAAACACTATCAGCGTTAGTGTTACTGCTATTACACTATCAGTCTAATCTGTAGATAAAGCTTTTTATGCTTTCACAGATTGTAATAATGTATTGTTTTTTTTATCGAACTTAATTTTTAAACAATATCTAAGGTGAAGATTATTATGGTACAGCCGAGTCACTTTCTATGCGTATCTTTTTAATACGGTTTAGAAGTTATGGAGCGCGGATTTCACGCAAATTTTTTGGATTTCCCGTTGTACATACATATTGCCTAAAATTGTCAGATAGCTACGATAATTGTGACGAAGAAATGTGAAAAGAATTGCTACTTTCCAATTTCTTCAGATTTTCGGAGCAAGTTTTTAGGCATTCTTATTTTCCTGACTTTTGATGATCATCTTCTTATACGATTGTAGATTAATTTTAACTCATTGCTTTGGATTAATACGGTCTTCGAACATTATGGAGCGTATCCATAATTTTTCATCGTACGTTCTTTTCTGTGCGATTTTTTTATATCCATTCTTCTATGGAACGTATCTACCACATAAAAAGATACTCGACAGTATCTTAATTTGTTGGTTAGTATTTTTTTGTATCCCGTAATATAAACTGGTTTAATTATTTAAAGAATACGCTGCATATTAATTTTAAGGACTCTGACCCAATTATGCAACAAAAGTTTGTTAACATATTTTCTAAGCTATAAGATATATGAGCTTTCTTAGAAATGCTTAAAATAATATGAAGAAAAAGCAAACAGATTTAGTTGTGCATTTAAAAACACTGACTGTTCTTACTTGACCAAATTAAGTGTATTATTTCAACATTTTGGTCAATCTTATTTAATGTTTTTAAACGCAGGGCGAATTTTTTGTACCTATTTCGAAAATAATTTGTTGTGTGAGGATTTTCTTAAAATTCCTACTAGCATAGCAATACTAATATCTCTCTACAATTTGCCCCTTTAGTAATATCGTTGTGGTTACCTGGTAGCGTTTTTAATTGATTCTAAATGATTCATTAAGATTTCTGCACTCGAATGAAATTTAAAATCTACATGATGATATATTAATTGATTCAGCGCATTTTATGTTCCGTGAAGTACGTATGGATATTTTATAAAGTAAGGAATAATCCGAGTTATTACCGTTAACAATTTTTTACAATTATTATAGTCACAGTATATACACGTTTTTTCGTCGAAGAAAATAATGTGAAAATCTGAATTTATGATACTGTAATAATTAATTTTTATGTTTCTTGGATTTTCGTTGCTTAAAAAATTTAGTTATATACAAAAGTATTTATGTGTAATTAAAAGTGATTGCCATGACTTTTTCACTGCCCTGTTGAACACCTGCTGGGTTAAGTTACAGGAAAAGTCACCTTTTGTGGTTCAAAAATTACGTGAATAATTCCATTTTATAAGCTGCCTTAATTGTAATACACTTTATTCGCATTATTCCTCATACATAACATTAGTTTCTGCACTATATGCCATTTAATATGTATTGACTTATCTTACTAACCCATTTATTACATGCATATTATTCTTTTTATAATATATAAAGAAGAAAAATTGCAGCATTTATTGCCGCGATATGAAATGTGCTCCAGGATTTATTTTAAAATGCATTCGCCTTTCACTTACACGTAAATTGAATATTATGTACAGCCTTTCTGGTATGTGAATAATATTTGATATCACTATTTTTCCTTGCAGCATCAATAACAAAATCTGGAAAAAACATAGAGCAATAGTATCAATAATGTGTACCTACGCAAAAAATATAAATGTGGGTCTGCGTTTCCTTCAATAGAAAATCGGCATTTTGCAGTGTTTTGGGGGGTTATTAATTCTTTACAACGTTCAATGTGAAATTAAAAAATTTGCAAAACTTCTATAATACCTACGTGCTTCCTTAACAGAAGTGTCTCAAATTTTTCACTAAAATTCTCCTGCTCCAAAATGGTAGATATTCAGCATAAACCATGATTTTTGTTTTTCCCCCGTAACCATCCCCTTAGTCGAGATACAAGGTTGAAACTTGAACCCCTCATCCGGTTATATGTACCCTTTATCGGACCACCATACGCTGGTGTTCTAAGAAACCACATATTCTGCAATTGTGCATGATCTTAATTAGCGTTGCAACAAAGTTGTCCGCGATTATTTATGTACAAACTTTCGTAAACACATCTTTATTTCGGATGAGCAGGATTAACGTTTACATAATTCTATGTAAATCTTAATATAAATGTAAGTTATCAAAAGTTTTTTTTTTCTTTTTAATTTCATTCAATAATTACGAATAATAATTATTATAAAACTAGTTATTCAAATATAGAAAAAATTCGCTTTGAAATACTGGACCAGATTCATCTTTTAAGGATTTTTGGAGAAACTTTTAGGTAAAATTCTAGTTTCTAACGGCGTCCTCGTTGATAAATAAAATGATAAACAAAAAAGTCGTAGAGGTCGTAAAGCACGTTTAATAATTAGGGGTTGTGCCATGCTCGTTAAGTAACGCTTACAAATTTTATCAAATCTAATATGAACCTTTTTCGCAATCTGTATCAACAGATAGCACAATATGTACACCTAAGAGAGAGATTTACATACGTAGTTTGCATCGTACTTGAAGTATCATTTTAATTACTACACGTATCTATTACTACCTTTTTGGTGTAGCTCCCTCGTAAGTAATTACTTAATTACGCTTTTCATTGTGTATGCTGCATGCACAATTAACTACATTACACGATGGCAATATGAAAGATAATCGCCAATCTCTTTCCTTCGTCGTCCCCAGTTTTCTCTGGTTTGTCATGTACCTACTTACTTAGAATTATAGTAAAGTGACATCGTAGACAGTACTTTGGACATTGCATTTTTCAATGTGAATGACAATTTTGCCTCGACAAACGTATCCCCTTTACATCGTGTACGTAGAATCACATTCGCGAGAGCATCAAATAGTCCAAAGGCTATCCGCAGTGAAAAATGATTGTGTCCTAGTTGTTTGTATCAATCTTGTGCTAAATTGAAAAAGTCACGCTGTCTACAATAGGATAATGTTACGGATCGAATCGCAGATTGTATCCGAGAGTATTGTAGTTGTGTTTTACGCTTTATTCGATTACGTATTGTGTTCAATATCACCTGAGTTCGAACTGTTCCATGCTCAATTTTTACGTTTCGTCCCGTTAGAAAACGATTTACGTTGCTTCTGTATCTAGATCATTTATTGTTTCGTACGACGAAATTTCCTGCCGCTTTAAATCATTACTTTTCGGCCTGCTTGAGTTGACATTCTCTGTGAGACGCTCTTCAGCGTGCAATTAAATGTTAATGGAGGAGAGTCGTCGCAACAGTACATATAATGTAGAAAATTGCGAACCAACATAATCGTCACACGAGACAATGGGCAAGAGAAGTTTGCGAAAGGCAGAGCTGTCCTTGAAAATAAAAGCAAACCGCTGGGAAAGCCAAGTCGCCTTATTAGCAGTAACGACAGAGTACCATCACACGGTCATTGCATTGAACCTTTTTCGCCCACAAAGTACTCTCTGCTTGTCATTTATTCGTGGGCGTGTATGCCTTTTATTTACGATTTGTATTCGTGTAAAGGAATCGTGTTGTCGCCTGTGCCTGCAACCTTGTACATAGATGCGTTGTGGTCGAGAAACCCGGTTTCACGGTCCAACATCTTCGTTCGACTCCGTTCGACTCCGTTGTTGCGAATTCTATTTAAATTTTTCATTTTCGGCTACACGACCTACGACATTCGAACACCGTGGCGGGTCTAGTCCGATCTCAAAACTTCGTCAGAAGCGAAACGGAGAATCGCTTCGTATAAAACATGCGCAATTATTAGTTTGCAATTGTTGTAACGAATACACTTGTTACACACGCGCGTTTACAATAAATCGTTACGAACGTGTAGAATGAAATCGGTATTGCACGATGCGAGAGCCACCGTCTGTTTAGAGGTGAAGTCTTAACGGAATATAGATTCGGATGGAAATATAAATTCGGATAGAAATAATTTATAGAAAAAGGAAAAAAAAGAATGAGTACAAAGACATAAGAAATGAGAAGGAGGTCAATTCAGCGATAGTATTTTGTGTTCTAGCGCGCTAATAAAGCGAGTGAAGCAATTGCAAAGCCCCGATGAGGACTCCGCGGGTGGGGACTACTACCAGCTGACATATCCTAACTAGCGACCACAACCCGCCGGCCCTTCTCTGTCGACTAGCGAAACCACACTAATCGCAGCGACTAAGTCGGCATAACGTTGAGCACACGGACATACACTTAGGCAGGGACAGAAATCAGGCATACGAGATGAAACTCTCCGACAGAGGAGAGACGAAAAGAGCGAATCAGAAACGAAACAAAAAAATGTAAAAGAAAATAATCAGCGGAAACAGTGTTAATACACGTATGAATTATTACCCCTTTGGTCACGAAATGTCCGGATCAAATCTTCTCCCGATAAGCACACGTACATTCAGATAACACACGGTGTATAATCGTTGGATAGCAGAACGCTAGCACAAGCAGACGACGATAATTAACTATAACGATGATGATGATATGAGGATGAACACGATAATGACAAGTAGAATGAACGATAAAGATTATTTTTCCAATTTCATACGAGTCTCCGTCACGTCCGATAACTTTCGTCCTTGTCGAAGTTCCAAATCTGAGCCATTTTTTCTTTTGGTTCGATTGTCCTTTTTGCAATGTGTTTTCTGGTCTCCTAGCTGATCAAGTTAATCGTCGCTTAATTGATACACATGTACGAAAAAATTGCATAGCTATGTCGTCGTATTGATACTCGATTTCCAATGTACCTATATTAAATATTCTGGTAGACTGCTGGTAAACGTAGCGATTATCCCTGCAAAAAGGTATTAACGAAGTGCGGTACTATTCGGCCACGAATTCTATTTCGAATTGTCCAAGAAAACAAGGCATGCTGCGAAGGATATTGCCGCACGATTGCTTCTTTGCATTTGCCTTCTTTCTTTGTGATTTCGTTCTCTTTATTTGCGTGAATCACTATTCATGGATCACCTTTACAGTACTGGGTATACATCCAAGGTAATGCCAAATGTTAATTCTTTTTTATCTTCTTTGTGCGTTGCTGTCGCAGTAGTTCTCCCTTGAAACGTTCATTTCCAGTATACAAGTTAGAATATCATTGTGATAGAACGTAATTGTATAATTATTTTATATATGAATTTCTTATACTCGTCGAACGCAACGCTTGGAATTCCTATCGTTCTGCATTTATAGATATTTTTCTGATACGTATATAAATATATATAGTATGTAGAATTTTTATTTGGTTAAGTGTACATAAATGATTATTCTGTGTATATTTCATAATACGCAATACTAATGCTCTCAATTCTTCCTTATCGAACACGATATGCAATAGGAAAAGTTAGTGTTCTTATTCAAAAGTATAACATATACATTGCTATATGTCCTCTCTACATGCATTCTCTTTGGAATTTTCATTGCACTGGTATCACTGCACAGCTGAGAGTTGCAAGTGGATTTACAGAGACTTGCAGTTAATTAAAAGTCGACGCGTACACCCCCCCCCCCTCAATGTACTTCCAGCAGAAGTGTACAAATGCTTCCAGTAGACTAACTTGATACTTTAAAATCCTCGAAGGGTTGACGCGTGTGGCCCCTGGTCAAGTCTTTAATTACCTTGCTAATCGACTTGAAAACTCAAGCCATCCAAATTGGAAGAGTTGCCACGTAAATTCGTTTCTCTCGTGGCTGTGGGTAACTACTAGCCTCGTCAGTTTATTCCAGCAAAATATTTTCAATTGCTTGTTGGAATTTTCCAATGTTCATTGAAGTGCAACTTTATATCCTCTGCCAGATTTTTACGAGTTCTCACTTCTACAGTTAACATTGGTTCTGCAGTATTTCCATTGCATTGGGCCCATTTTCAAAGAAATCCATTGGACCTACGACGAAACGAGAACTTACTACCTAGTACTTCCATTGTACGAGGGAACTTCCCTATTCCCTTTCATCGGAGGGAAACCCCTCCTCAGATGTTTCTAATCCTAAAGCGTTGGCCGTCAAATGAACCGAAATAATCCATTTTCCTGCGCCAGAGTACTCCGATTACGGTAAGTTAGGTTTAATACTTCCGGGCTAGGTCGACGGCAACTCTATACCCCCTGAACGCCAAGAGTATTCTTGAAGGGGTTCTCTGTAATTACCACCCGACTTGTAACCTCGCATCAATTGCAAAATGTGAATCCAACCCCAGCTCTCAGTCGGTGTACAGGTTCATCCTCAAAGGGATATTATATTAATGTATGCTGAAATTTAGCGCTAGTTTACGCGGTAGTTAATCAAACACTTTACACAAAACGTAGCGTAAAAGATGCATTTAGACATTGCTAGAGACCTCGTAGCGTATATTTCATAGTACGTGTAGAGTTTTCTATCGATATCCGTAGGAAGAAAAACGCAATGCATAAATGGAGTACATTTCGATATACAGTGAGTAACAGAAGCACTCGAATGGCAGAGGCAGCGAAGTGATCGTATACCGAGTGCATAAGAATTGTGCAAAATATTGCGGTTGATTTACATAAATTATAGAGGGTGTCCCGGGTTTTAATGTTCAAACTTCGTCAGTATATTCTATGAGGATTTATTACAAAGTTATAACGGAAATACGGAATAGTATTTCGCCAACATCTGTGGGGAGCTTTGAAAGGTAAAGTGTAACAAACACGAATAATTTCACGTAATGAATTAATAAAAAAGACTAGTAATACATTCGATGAAATGAAACAGAATAGAAACGAAATTTGCACAGTAATAAATTCGATCTTCGATCGCTATCAATCATGTATGTATAGTTAAGAACTGTAGACATTTTGAAGTGTTAATTAACTCTGGAAGTGACGATGTAGTAAGTAGTAAATACATTGATCTATTCGAGTCAATGCTCGCAGTAACAACAAGGCGGTTACTATTCCGTATTTTTATTATAACTTTTTAATAAAACTCTATGTGACCTATGTTTACAGAACATTTTTTTTATTTCACGCCACAGAATATACCGACAAGGTTTGAACATTAAAACCTGGGACACCCTGTATACAAATATCTATTAATCTATACGTAACATATATAATTTGTATGTATTAATAAACGTGTGTAATTGTATAATTTATTGAAATGAATCGCAATACATATTTTATATAATTTCCGCCCAGTCGATATTAGAATACCACGCTGTACCTACCGTTCAAATACTTTCGTTACTCACTGTACATACGTAACAGGATTCAGAATGATTTCGAAACATCGTGAAAATTGCAGGGAAATATAATAATATGCGTCGAGTCCCGAATCTATAATCCATTGAACGAGTCGGGTCAGCAGCTGCAAAACAAAGCACGTGGGTGCACTTTCAATTCGGAGTGGCAGGGGTGTACCCATAGTGCTCAGATATTACTGTACTTGCTATATTCTTAAGCTGGCCATAATCCCCACAAAAGTTTTGTCCCAATACGCTGTATACGTCAACCACTCTCGATATAAGCAATTGAGCAGCGTTTAATAATTAACTTTAGCCAATAGCACATGAATGTTTTGTTTACAACTGGTAAATCGACTTCGTTGAATGGAAGTATAAAAGCATGAACCATCCACGGTACTATGACATGTTTAGGGCATGCGCTGTTAAGTGCCTCAAGCATCTGTCGAACAAATTCACGTGGACAATAAACGGAGTAATCGGTGTGCAGCGAGTTTCGTGAATCATACATGCCGCCGTTTCAGTGGTGCACTCTAAACTTACCATGGGGTGTCTCCTAGGGTCGCTTTATAGAAGAAGGAAGGGACATAGTTAAACAATGTAGACAAAGGAGCTTGGCAATTCTATGGGTGAGCCCTCGCACCTATGGTGCTGATTCAGGCTGCATTTATGATTCACCAGGTACCAGTCAACCGCCTTGTATCCATGAACTCGTGTATCTTTCTTCCCTTGTTTGAGAATCGAAGGAACATAGCCCGTTTTGAAGATGACAATTTTCTGCTGTTTTATACATATATACATTTCCGACAGTTTTGCGTGAAAATGCTCGATATATATATATATATATATATATATATATATATATATATATATATATATTCTTTTCTTTTCGGTCTTTCCTGTTACATTTGCTTGTGTGCGAGATTTCATTCAATTTTTCAGGGATGTTAGTCTTGCAGCGGAACTATAACTATTTAAGGGGGGAAATACCATTAGAACCTACAAAAACTCAAAAGTTTTTCGCTACAAAAAGAATATGCTGTAAAAGTATTAAAACGAAATTCGAGGTTCCTCTGATGCTATAGCCGGCGATCCTGCCTCAGCACCGGCCGGCGCATTACAAATCTTTAAACGCGTTTTTCGCAAAGTTACATTTTCAGAATTGGCGGGATCAACAACTCAAAAATTATTAGATGAAACTTGTTGAAATTTTGCACACATATTTGTAACAATATCACCTTCTATATGACCCGCAAAGTATGAAATAAACTGATAACGAAAGTACTTTTTTATTGCAAAATGTAGCGGAAATTTTGTGTCCAGACTTCGATATTTTTGTTTAAAAGCGTGCCATTTGTTCAATTTCCAATATTTTTCACTTCTTCGAGGTTCACCGAGAAATCGTGAACGTTGACTATCGAAATACTTTTTACTGGTTGGTCTCTGACCAATACAGCCAAAGCTAGAGCTTCCGTCGTTTCACAAGACGCGGTACAACCTTCACGGAACACCATCCGATTGCTTCGCCATTTTGAAATATTCTGAAAAATCAGACGTTGCAATAGCAACAAGATATAATAAATGATATCCATAGTTTCAGAAATGTGAAACAAACCTTTCCCTTTCAAAAAATGCATGGAAATCAGCTCATTTTCAGCCGCCTAAAGGTATTTCCACCCTTAACTACGAGTTCTTCCAAACGAGACACACGCGTTTTTTTAAATGCGTCGTTACACATGGATCGATGTTTTACTTCGTACAAGAGAGCAAAGTAAATTACAGAGGGTGCAGTGCATCTACGTTACTTCTATTGTTTGTGTTGGTTAAATTACCTCTTAAGGTGTAAATTGTACGTAAGTTGTTCAAGCATTTTGTCGACGAATCGGTTCAAATTTTTCGCTCAAGGTATTTGATTGTTATTAATATCGGTCAATTGTAATCGTTTGAATCGCATACGTCCGTTTTATTTGCAGTTTTATTTCTCCGTGTTCTTTGCGATTTTTCCAGTCACGAGTGCCACGTGATACCTTTCGCAAACACTGACTAATCATAAATGCTCGCGATGATTCGTATAAAGAATATAACACGCATATATTGCAATAAATAATGTTATACGATATGATTATAATTTTCTGCCATTCAGAAACTAAGTAAGAGTTATTATCGTCCTTGTATGCATAGCAAAGAAAATAACTTACATCAACTATCTATCTATTTAACTTAATTTATTCGATGATATAGTCAGATGGTGAATAGTTTTATGTAAGTATGTATGCCGCTTCGTGGCACTATTCGTTTCAAACGATGCACGAGAATACGTATTTACGTAAGAGTATTGGTAAAAAGAAAAAAAGAAAAAAATGCCGCCAGAAAGGTGCTAATACAATTTAGTTTGAACGAACGATAATATTAGCGTTAATTGTGTATCCAATTTTAGCATTAGTTTTAAATCTAACGATAATACAAAATCACGGTCCAAATTATTATGGAAAAATTACTAGTCATGGTGTGTAACGTTTAGTTAAATAACCTGCATACGAATTGAATTAATGAACGTGGTACAATTAGGTTTTTTGGCAGCACAATTGATTCATCCGATGTGTAAATTATATTTTGAATATCGAATACTCGTCTAAAAGTGGAAATTTATATTTTCTGTCGAACTAGCGTGCTATGCATTTCGAATAGGTCCCCACTGAACGTTAATGTTTAAAGATTGTTCTATTTGGTTGGAGATATATTTAATTTCGTAATAGCTGTTGGAATTGTATTGGTGAGATGTATTTATGTACGAAACAAATAAAGGCTGCATTCCAAAAACCAAATAGATTCTTAAACCGGCGTTAACATCATAAACTAATTCCTTGACACGTTGGAATTATTATGAAGAAAGAGTGATTTATTTATTAATTAATTACTTTATTCTGTTTTGTGTAAACGATGCGATGCATTACGTGACAATATACGTAATTAATATTTCCCATAAATACTATCGAAACGCTTGTAAACTTAATGCAACGAGATTATTAGAGTTGCTATGCTGGTCGTAAAATTTCGCGTTACGCCTTAGTGAAATGCAAATTAGAAATAAGAAAGAAGCATTCGTTGAATAATTTATGAAGTTTTTTAATAGGTGAAATCTGATTTCATGCGTTTCCTAGTACTTCGGTGTGACTTGCCTTGGAAAAATTTCTGTGCGGTGCAGTAACGCTGATATGTTTTATTTGTGAGGAATACAGGAAGGTATACTTCTAGGGAAAGTTCTAACAGAATAGAACGCGGCTTATCTAGACCACTGATATTTCCTGAATGTCGTAATTAAAATTTCACAATCTCCGCGATTATGGAAATCGTCGATCAACAATTTCAGGAGATTTCGTTCCAATCCTCAAGTTTCGGAAAGCGACCACAAATTTACTATCCTGCAAATTATTTCATTCGCTTCCCCTCTTACTAATCGGAAAGAATCCTCACGACAAATTTCTTGCAATTTATTCCAGCCTAAAGTGCCTGCAAAATATTTATTTTTCGTCCATCGCATGCGCGGTTCCCTGCGCCATAGGATCATTGACATTAATGGGCCATTCTCGCAAGATGAATTTCGCAAAACGATAAACAAGAACATCATCCGCGCACGCACAGTCAACGTAACGAAAGGGTTCGAGACCTGAAACGGTTACGCAAAGTAGCTGACGTTTGGTCCCCACGTGAAGTATAATCGTAAACTCGTCAAGGCGTGCCGGGTTATAATTTAAAAGGATTTAAAGTGAACGGAACGCGATTTAAATGGAACTCCACGGAGTGTAGAGCTGGAGAGTGGCAATCGTGCTGGCGAATCCTTCTTCGTCCCTCGTTTCGCGGGTCGCAGTGCAGGTCGGGAACCGTGGGTGGAAGAAAACGAAGGTGAAAAAAGGAAAGAGGGACGGCGTAGCGAAGAGGAAGAAGAAAATCGCTAGCACGGAAGGGAACGTCGTAAACAGGCGGCACCAACGGTGAGAAAGCGAGAGGCAAACGAGCTGAATACTAGTTAGTATCTCGAGAATCACTGCCTGCGGATCGACCAGTGCGAGGAACGAACGATTATAACCCTTTTGTGAAAAGGAACGAGAAGGATCATGGCATAGGCTTCCTAAATTGGCGGTACACGTGTGTGGTGCTCATTAAGGGGAGACTTCATTAGACGAAGTGGTGTGTCGATGGTAAGAGTGTACTTTTTCTGGGAAAATTAAACAGAAACGCAAGAATCGTGTACGGTGTGCGCGAAAAGCAATTAGTCTCTGGTGTTTTTCCTCGTACACCTGTAGAAGGATCGCGAGGCGGAGGACATTGTGCAGGGTGGTTTTCGGGAAAGGTTTCCGAGGATCGAAGGGACAATGAAGGAGCCATCTGTGACGAAGAACACTGTTCCACGACAGAGTATTTCTACGACGAATGGGTAAATAATTGCAGCGTATCATTCACCCCAATCTTGTGCTCGTCTATACGCAGCAATTGTGTATTTTTTCTTTTTTTTTTTTTATAAGAAATCTAATGTTGCCGAGCAGTTATTCGAGAAATTCTATGAGCCGAAATCAGCATGGACCGAAAATATATTGGTCGATATTTTTTTCACCTAACAATAAGTACATAAATTTTGCGAAATCATTTATATGTTAATTTTGCAATGTTGCATTTACGTTAGATTCATATTTCAATGTTTTTATGTTTTAATAATCCTGTGACTTTTACATTCTCTAAATTTTAATAAATTAACATTGGAAAGAAATATATAATTAATTAATTATTGAAGTAACAGATTCCTCGGTTTGAAGGATACATAAATACAGGGTGTTCCAAGAAAACCGTTCAATTTTGATATGGTATACGAAAATGTTTGTATTTCAGAAATGGTTGACCTTTCGACCTATGATTACCATGGTTTTTTTACTCAGTACAGTGCGTTCTATGTACCATATAAATATTGAATGGTTTATTTTAACACCCTGTGCAAGATTGTACGCTGATACGTAACCTGAACATTATGGAGTTACTATTACTATTGCGCTGTATAATAAGAGAAACTTCGTGATTCAGACGATAGCGTTGCAGGTTACAAGGTGGATAAACAAAGTTGGTCAAATATTTGCTTACAGTTTGCACGTGAAACAATAATACCATCATTAATAGTTTATTTTAACGAGTTAATAATCAAGGGAATCTTAAATAGAGGCACCGATAAAATAACAATTAACGTGAATAACTCGTATTTAATATTTGCATATAATGTAAAATTGACTTTATGATTATAATATGCTGTGAAACGCAGCTTTGAAATTGCATATTGTTACTTTTATGTGGGCAAGAATAATGAGAGTGAAGGTACGGTAAGCTTGGTAGCCGTTAAGAGCATGGTCTTAATGTTTATTTTGCAGCAATATCTAATTGAAATATTATTCCGTTTCATTGCAACAAGTAAATAAAAATTGAAGATAACTAATTGAAGATAAAATTAATCTGCAATTATATCAATTTAAATAAGCTTCTCAACAGGAAATTAATTAAACGGAGAAGCTTTCAACCCGTTCTTGAAAGCTTCAATATTAAATCATGAAACAGCATATCATTTTCATTTGACCGCGAAACCGGTTTTACAGGTTCCTATCTTTTTTCAAGGGTCTGCAGTCTCGTAATATAACAAAGATACATTACTATTGCCTTGAAATACGAAAAGCTCTTAGTATGTACCTATCCTGAAACACTGATGCCTCAAAGAAGTTCCGATTGTTCTTTTTTCGTGAAAAAATATGAATAAATCTCCAATTGATAAAAGATTAAAATCCGTCGATAGGAATGAAAGTTTTTTATTATCAAAATTATGGTAACAATTTTATTAGACACTACGGTATTTACCGCATGATATTTATTATTAACGCGCATATACTTACTTGTTTCTTAATTTTATACGTAAAGATTGTGTTATCAAGAAATATTTATAAACATTCAGCTCGTGGAAATTAATAATTGAATATAATTTTTATGATACCGCGTATTAATGATTTAACAAACACTTTGGATGTTCAGAAATTTATTTCGCGGTAATTAGGTTGTCAAGTTTCGAATTCTATGTATGCATATATATCTTATTCATGAATTCGCAGGGAAATAATTATCGCCGAAAATTAAATTGCAAGGCGAAACGTGATTCAGATTCGTGATTGATTTCCTGCAGGTAATTTCGAGTCACTTAATGCCACGGTTGCCAGGCAGGTAATCTTACGGTACGCATCAACGCGCATTAGGGTTTGTTGAATTTGATACAGCTTTCGATTGGATAATTGCGTTCCCGTTACTAATAATAGATTATCAATAAAGCAGTGTTAAACAGAAATTGTAAAAAAGTTTTTCTATCTTCCATCATATAAATATTATACAATTGCGCAGTTTGTTTTATTGTTTATATTACAGCGTTTCGTACCTACATTAATTTATTTCTAAGCACAATGAACAGAATCCAGTGTCTATTTCATTGTATTACACATTTGAAGAACTTCAATGAATTGTCAAAATAGTGAAATAAGTATTTTCTTTCACAAGAGATGATATATTTTTTGCAACAAAACGAAATAATACCGTCGAACGATGCACAAAACACGTGATTATTTTTTGTATGTATTCTTAAATCGGTGTACCAGGAAATTAAAAGTGGTAAAAGAAAGTCTGTGCGAGATAAAGAAATCGGACATGGTCTAATTGACTGATTAACGGTGTTTCAAAATATAAAAGAGTCTGTGCAAGCGTTTGCCAATAAAAAACATACGGACAGCTTACAGTTTAAACTCTTGCGTTTAATTTATTTTTCCGCGTTTCAATTATAATGTCTCAGGAGGTCGTTCATTTATAAAATTTTCGTCCAACTGTACAAAATATCAAATCTGTTGCAATATTCCCTATAAACTATATCTAAACTATATCGGTTGTTCCAACCAAGCAAGATATTTCCACTTGTTTTCACTCGAGTAATAAGGATGCACCTATCTATAATATCGTCGAAATAAACGGCCCAACGATTAATATACTCTAATAACACTGTAGCTAGCACTTACGTTTTAATGACTAATCAGCGTGACGTAATACCGAAAAGTTGCAATTGTTCTCTTTAATATTTGTAATATTTTTATTTACAACTAGTTGACTCAGTTATTCGAAAGACGAACGACTTCAGCGATTTGTTATTGTAAACAATGAATACGCGATATGATCTCATAAGTTGTAGAAACGTCTCGGAAGACAGAGACGCGGTAGTACCTATTTGTTTTTTTCGGGGGCGGCGTATTTAAAGCATTTTTAAAGTACATTCTTCAGTTGCAGTGTGTACTTGCTGTGTCTCAGTTAGGCAAAGCATCTTTGTCCAGTTCTCCGTGGCATTCTGCATTAAAATATCTCGGGTAAATAACCTGTCCCTGGTGAAAATAACCGTGCCCAGCACCAAGACGGCATCAAAGTAACCGGGCATTGGATTAATGCGTATGAATTAGTGCGGTAATATGTCAAAGGGATAATAGAATGCTGGGATGGCATGTAATTGTTGAATGAAAGACGTATCAGGCTGCTCGGCTCATTGAAATATGTAATCCTAGTGCGTCCTCCAAATAGGGCTGAACTATCTTCCCCATGAATCTCAGTAACGAAGCTTGATAATTGAGTCTTATTAACAAGTAACAGCGAATTAGTCTATAGAATTTTTTTTCAGCACTAATAAGCTAAAAATTCTGTAAAAGTATGCAATAGTATAGCAGTTCATGCGAGAAATAATATTTATAGAACTAAATTCATATTGGTCTATGTTCTGTTTGTACTATTTCTCAAAATTCTGCAGTTATTTATTACCTTTTTTCGAATATTTCGTACTTTAAGTAAATGAATGATAATTGTTTTTGAAATTATAATTGGGGATGAAAAATAGCTCACGTTTGGTGTTTTACAATGACACATTAAAATTGATAAATTACTGCATGATACTACTTGCATGAAAACTTGTACAGTATCCTGGTAAATGATGAAGGGAACTTCTAATTAAAACTGAATATTATCATATTTTTTCAGTCAATAGTCACTGTTTTATGAACTTGCTTGTTCTACAGTAGCAGAATTTTGAATCAGGAAAAGAAATAGTATTTTCTTGGACCGTTACATCGATCGAAGCGAAATCGAAATACCTGACATACCATAAGTATAAGTAACCATCACGAACGCAGTAATTTATGCTAAGCAGAACGGTTTCAACATTAATCAGAGCGTTACTAGTTAACCGAGTTTTTCTGTATACTCTTCCCTGGTCCTTTCTTCTCTTTTTTTTCACTCGCCGCTTTGCTTTTCTCAATTAGATCGAACTTCATATTTCTCGCAGTCAACGGGAAGATCGATAAAAAAAGGAAAAACGGGATCGATTTCATTTGTAACTGAAAATGTAATTATTTATATCACTAATATTGCCCAGAAATTACACAATTTACGGAAGACTGAAGAAAAAAAAGTCAGGGATGAATGTCGTTAATAAAAACTGAAGTATTCTAACGTAATTATAATTGTCTTATTAACGAATGTTTATCCCTTCTGAATTTTAAATATTTATATAAACATTAACTGACAGGTAACATTAATTTAGTGTTTAATATTGCCATGCTTCATAATACGAGTAGGTATACGATATAAATATGTGCAGATATTAATTTCATTTACGGAAATGATGTAATTTTATGTAACTCTTTTACTAAATTTCTGTAACGATCCGCCAAGGATTAGAGTTCATCAATTTTCTGTCCGCAACTTTCACTATTCCGCGAAACATTTTGAGTTTTCAACGATTCCATTATATCCTCGAGTATGTATATAGACGTTTATTAATTAAGATTGAAATTTTATAAACGGTTGGATTGAAAATTTTGGAAAATGTCGTAGAACAATAGTTGTATCGATTAACTACAATATTCATTCCCTATAAACATGCCGAGTATGAATATTTTCATTAAACTATCCATATAAATATTTAAAGGCAACTAGATAAAGTAACTTCAATAGATTCAGTGCTTTCACAGTAATGTGTTATACGCAAAAAGGCACATATGAGCTAGGTAATATTGACTTCTCTATTAAAAGACACAGTATAAAGCACTCCATTTTCCTTCCTTCTCTTTCCCCGCTGATTCTCTCAACAATATCTGTCAAAAACTTTTCCACGTTACGGAAGCCGACAGCTGCAACTCTCGTACCCTTTTCAATGATAAATGTATACATAGGAGTGTATCACTGGTCAGGATAATTCAATGAACGGAGCAGTCGCTGGATAATAAATGAAAACTCAAAGCTGAGCTTTTTAATCACATTGCTCTCCATTGATGATTTACGAGGCCAATAATATTTTCATACGATTTATTCCGTTGTGTCTGTATGTATTTCTTTGCTGCGAATTGTTTGCATAATCTTCTAAACATATTACATTTATGTTGCTCATAACTTCTGTCAAGCGTCTTCTAAATTTAAACTCGTATACAAAAAATCGTACGAATGTTTCTTTGATACTATTTCCTTATTATCATTTTATATTATTACTACTAAAGGCGTGCACTGTAACAAAGTTCAACCTTGTTCACCGCGATTTGCAGGTGCTTAACACTAAGACAAAATTTTAAAGCATGGATATCAAAAAATTAATTTAAAATAAAAGATTGACACCAGAAATATCTTCAAAATAAAAAAACTGAACTAAGCACGCAATACTACTGAAAACTAGAAATAACATAGTGTCGGATTTACGCATATAAAAAAAATACGAAACGCACAAACAAAAACACAACAGTTCATACGTTCAAACTCGCCATGTAAAATCATGCATTTGGAAAGTATCGGGAAACTACTATACTATCTCAGCCGGATGTTCAATGGTGAAAATTCATCTCTGTGGAGGTTGGAAGGTTAGTATAGAAAGCGGATCTTTTTTTCTCCTTTCAACGATCGTAGCTCCAGTAGGGATGTATGATATGCCAATGGACGTCGTAAAACGAAAATGCTCTGTGCTTTTGTTGCCCGACGAATATCCTCTAGAGTCGACGGTTTCTGGCAACAGCAGCGGTTTCAGAAGTCTACGCTGAAAGGGCATTGGCAAGCTGAAGTTTCGACAACGGGGAAGGGAATGACTTCTGAACCGGCACTCTCCAGAGATCGATCGAGTGCGCCAGGGACATTAATTGCTAATTATTCGCTATTCTGGGATGCGCCCCGTGATTTTTCGTTTGGATTCTTGCCACGATTGTATCGACCCTTCAATTAGCACTCTAAAACGATAGCCTTGGGAGATCCAGTCGGAACATCGGGATAAATTACGCGCAGGGTGATTAAGGGAAAAAAGGGATGGGAAATTCGGAGGAAAAATTGTGTAATTTGAAGGAAGGATTTTTCGGGGCAGAAGAAGTTAGGAAAGGCGAAACTCGGTAGTAAACAGTTTTCTTCATTTTTTGGTACACGTATTAGGTGTACCAATTGGTAATACAGTATTTCTTGAACATTTCTTGAACTGTTAGATCGTAAGCTGTTAACAAGTAAATAAATTAATAATTGTCGGAGTTTTGTTCAGTCCGACTTCTGCTTTTTCTGGAATATTAAAAGTTCCAGTTCAGTTGAGACGTCGCGTCGATACTTGTTTGCAACGAAGTCGTCAAAAACGATTTATTATTACGCCGATAGTTTTCAGACATTTTTTGTTCGTTGCATTACACTTCTAAATCGTTGCATTACAGAATGAAATGCCAAAATGAAATGAAAATTGACAATTTCTTTATTAACAAATAATTCTATCCGCAGAAATGCGAAAGAACCGCAAAAAATTTCAACGATATAACAGCAATTGCTATAAAATACTCGACATTCTTTGAGAAGGTCTTGCTATTAAATTAAGAAATAGTGGATTATCCGTTGGCACACCTAATACAAAACTGGTTTCATATTTACATTCCGTTTATGAAAAGTAAAAGTAACTGACGCAGACGATTTTCCAAAGTCAAACATCGCAATAAAAAATTAAAACGTAGGTTACATCGCATCGACTTATTACTTTCTCGTAAACGGTTTTAATAGAAAATGTTTCGAACAATCCGAATTCTCCACATTTAATTTCCCTCGCTGCATTTCGTTACATTACCGTGCTAGTTTCATGTATGTACTGTAATTAAAAGAACAATGTTACCACAGAAACTTCTGATACCATTTGTATCTAACTCAAACGCATATAAACGTCACCATTTAAATACTGCACAGCGACGTGCACGCATACCCGCGTATGCATGGTAGAATAATCGCAAACATCAACAGAAGTCCTGACAAAGTGGAAGTACAGAATACGGGAAGTCTCGAACAAGCGATTTACGAATTCCTGCGGATCGATATCAGGGAAAATTGGGGCTATTGACTTGTGAAGCGTTTAACACGGCGCGGCGCGCGGGTGTTCAGTCTCGACAGGAAGCGAAAATTAAGTCGGCATAAATTCGCGAACTTGGCAGTAGAGTGGCGGCCAAGGGAGAGAATCGTCGCTATGGGGTAGAAAGGAGAATTGCTAGAGCAGACGCCAAACGCAACGTAGTCAAGCCCCGAAAGAGCGGAAGAGCAAAGTATTGATCGTATGCTCCATTGCCAACTACAATGTGCTTCTCGAGTTGAGCGTGGAATTGTGTTGTTTTATTGTTTGCACAAACAACTTTTCGCTGTATATATGAGCCGTCTGTCTTGAAAGCAACCTAAGTCCATTTATATTTAAATTGAGATATTGATAAATTGAAAATTTGAAAGAGCCCAACACCATTAGACATAGTTTAAAATGCTTCAAATTGAAAAAACCATACTAATATTCTGTTAACAAAATATCTGTGAATCTGAACATATTTTCTGCAAAATGTTTAAAAATGAAAAAAATCACGTAGAATTGTATTGATTTTTGTGGGAAATAGACTTTAAATAAAACGGCTCATATCGTCGATCATCCCGACACATCATAAACGTTAAATTGATTGGAGGGAAAATTGATTTTGTGTGTACAGAAGTTATTGTTACGTTTACTTTTTGCAACATTTCAGTTTTTCTGTTTACCGAGTTAATGCATCGTTAATAAAATGTTCCGTAATATTTCGAGAGGCAAAGGTCATTTAATGAATTAAATTACTTGTCTTTATTTGTTATTGTTTTATAATAGTAAATTATCATAAAGTAATTCTATGGATATTCTCTAGTGTATATTAAAGTTTGTTAGGAATTTTGGCTTTTCTTCGATACTTCACTATATCTTTTATATATATATTTGTCATTCTTTTACGTTTGGAGGGAGATTGTTATTCTTCTTGCATATTTTTAATGGTTCGTATGGCGAGGGTGGTTGTATCTTTTGTTGTTGTTCTATTGTTAATTCTGTACATATGGTATGGGGTCTTCTGGTCAACGGGAATAGCTAGATTTGGTGAACATTATTTTATGTCTTATATTGTAGAGTTCATGGAATTATGACGTACAAAGCTTATCTTGTATTAGGATGAAATAACTCTTTCGTTTGTAGTATTGTATGTTGACTTCGAAGCATAATTTTATGCACGTGTCATATGTATTATTATCATATGGACCTATTAACTATTATTATTGATTAATTAAAAATTCGCATGATTCATTGGTAATAGACCATTTTTTTCATGGACAACATAGATATTTCCACGGCATTTTCTGTGTGTTTAAGGTTTAAAGATTTCTTGTCATTTCGGTTATGTCTCATTTGCGTATTTACGCTATAATGAGTATTCGAATTTATTTTACATTATGTTTGAAGGTGTTACGATTATCTTATGAACGGGTAAAATGTTGAAAAGAATGCAAAAGTAATGCATACTTTGAAAAGAAAGAGAAATTCGTGAAAAAAGTAAGATGTATACTTTGTAGAAGGAAAACCTCCCACATTCTCACGTGTAGTTTCTAAGGGGTTACAGTTAGAAGACACGTATAAAAAACTTGAACAACGCGAAGCTGGTATTCCGGATGGAGGACGAAGGAAACTAAATACAGAGAAGACGCTTTTTACGTTTTTACACCTGTGAATAGGAAATGTCTCAGTTTTTTAATCATACGACACCCATAATATTCCACTCTTGCTAGAAGCAGTGGTGTATAATAATACTTGACTCGACATGTACCGTATTCTTTTGTGTAGCGACTACTTAAAAGATAATTATGTAATATACATGCTTATGTCACAGACATTTAATACCACGAACACTTTCTAACCATAATGAATGCTCTTCTATATCAGATTAAAAATACCAACGATACTTTGCGGAGAACAAAATTGTGAACACGTAAAACAAATCAAATTACATATATCAAAAAGTAATATTTCGGATTTATTTATTCTGGAAAGTTCAAATGAATAAGAGGAATAAATAATAATTATTCGACCGTTTTAACTGTAATTAAATAAGGAGTATAAATTTTCAGTGCAATATTATTAAGAAATATTAGAAATATTAGAAAAATAAAATTGTATGTATGTACATACATAATAAGTGAGATCTTCTGAAAAATATTTCTTTTCTACACTATTGAATATTTTACATTTGTTATTATGAAGTTTTTCTGCGATATTTAATTCTTATTTTTAATGTCCCGTACAAACGTTTTCTGAGCGACTTTTTTTCAAATATAATATCAGGGAGGTTCGTATCTCTCCTCTCCCGGAACCGATTTCGTATTACTCAATACGAACTGCCCTTTAATTGAAACCTTTAGCGTACTTGCTTTGTAACATTATTAACATTCGTGCAACAAACACAATGAATTTTATTCTTCAATAGCAACCTTCTGCACTTTCTGAAATATAGTGACTAAACGACCCGAAACTATATTTATCCACAACCGCTTCAGGGGATTTCCTGCTGGGTATTTAAGCATTTCCTTCAAGCGCATAGAATCGACAAAAATTTACGTTTTACGAGTTACAATATGCTTTAAGACCTATATAGATAATAATTATTTATAATTATTTCTTATTCAAGCTCGGTAAATTAACAAGAACTGACCATAACGGTAGAAGTAATTAATTACGTTCATCTAAGATTTTATTTAAGAAATAAAAGAAATAGGTAATATAAGAGCTTGAATTAAAATAAAATTGAAATGACCGTTAATCTAGTCGATATTCAAACAAATTTTCTATCACAAAAAGTTCAAAAATTAATAAAAATTAATTTATTACTTCGTTTCTGATTCACTCGTTTACATTACAATAATGTGGAACCATTTTTGACAAAAAGTCAGAAATTTAATCATTAAATTATGTCGGCAATTGTGTCGGCAACCAGAATCCAGTTCATGTTTATTCTTAAGACCCTAAATATCTTGAAGAGAAAGTATGGTTTCATAATTACCATCATGTACAAAAGATTGAAGACTTTTTCTTAAATTCCATAAAGATATTTGTTTAAATATTAGTTTTTCTATTATCGAATTAAACGTTAAGAATTGTACAAAAATAGATAGTAATAAAATTTCATCTAAAAAGTAGTGAACTTTTATGAAAATCTCTATAATTCCAGCTCTATAACATGTTTCCCATAAGAGACTTACTAAAAATTTCAATCTAGGTTTTGATAAATACGTGCAAGCACAAAATACAAAACAAACTATTTATTATCATATTCTATTACTAAATGTTGACTTTCAAACAACCCTGCAATTAATTTCTTTCCCTGCTACAAAATACAAAATGTTGCATCAGTCAAAAGAAACCTTACTACCCCCAAAATTCTTCCCCTAGCTGAAACCATTTTTCCTCCGATTTTCTCTCATCTGTTTGCTTCATTCGCGTTGTTCCTGTATAGTTTTCGAAGGGTACTGCACGGAGGGCCACTCGTACTCGTGATTCGTCAACGACGCGTTTGAACAAATCCCATGCATTACCGGGAAACACCAATTTCTTCCCATCCTCTTCGCTCTTATTAATCAAGGGTGCCATAATCCCCTTCGCAGACATACGCTAATCCCAACCGTACTCGGTCCGCAACACCCCGAGGACACCCTTACTCTTTCGTCACGCGCTCGACAACTAATTCCTCCGATGTCTCGAGTGATTTTCACTCATTTCCTCCGCCGGTCGTCCACGTTGGTCCGCTGGTTTGGCGCAATTCTCCGCGATATCGAACGGAACGACGCAATCCAGTTTGCGCAGGTGCGAAAGGCATCGGTGTCCCGAGGATGATGTGCCGGCTTGCGACGTTCACTCCGGAGATCGCGGAACGCCGCTCGCGTTTGCGGTTCCAAACAGCGGCGAGTGGTGACCCGGTGTACCGTAAACGACGGGATTTCGCACGCGTGTCACGTGGCTTTTCCGACAGGTTCGCCAGATTTCCCGCCCGAATGGCGAACTCGAGGATCGTCCGTGAACACCAGAAACGAACGCCAAGGGCGCCGCATTGCGCAACCGACAGTGGGGTTCGAATGAATTATTTAGACTGAAATCTGTGCCGGAACTGTGTGCTCGTGCCAGGGACCCTGGCGTGTTTCGTGCACGCCTGACACCGATAACGTTTCGATGGATCAACCCTTTCCCGAGTCCGATCCGCGTTTTGGATTCGGTAGCTTTTTAACCGTTCATTGGGGGAATGGACACTGGTTGATTGCTTTGTTTTTGTAGATCGATGAGACTCGGAGGATAAAAGTGGTCGTCTGTTTTGATGTCGATTTATGTGATTTTAATGAGGGCATTGTAATCAGGACGTTGTCTGTATTTCGGGGGGGTTGGTTTGAGACACGTTCTATATTTTGCTTGTCTGGTTTTCGTTTGGCAAACGTAGGATTTGATGAAGGTGTTAGGTGGTAATGAAGTGGCAATTAAGTAGGTAACTATTGTGTTGTGTGCTTGGGATATATCTTGAGTTAATTGGAGGAGGACATTTTGTAATGTTTATCGTTAGGTGACTGGGCTTGTTAGTATGTTTTACATTGCTTCTCTACTGGCGATTTGAAATGTATATTGCTGGTAATATTTTTCGTGAGTAATGTACATGTACAGGGATCAGAAGCGAATCACTGTAAGTCCATTAGCATTCAAACCGAGGTATATAAGATGTTCACAAATCACTTGGAAAATAATGGCAATGTTAGTATCGTCATCTATTGCTTACGTATGAAAATAGTGACTTAAATCATTTACCACATGAATGTTTTAACAATAAAGAGATTTTTAAACTACGTAACTCATGTTCACGGAAAGTTGGACTTACACTGATTGGCTTCTGAGCCCTGCATCTATCGCTTGTAACTGATTCGTGGTTTAGGTTTACTAAGGTTCACATGGATTGATAGAAATTGGAAAAAATTAATCAAATTATTTAAAAAACCCAAGTAATATAAGTAACAATTGCAGGTTTATGAGAAATGAGTATTAAATGAGTAAATGAGTATTATGATATATCATAGTTTTCAAAGCTGTTCAAGTGCATAAAGTTTGTTGGCTCAATCTTTTCCGGCAACATCTTTCTGATTGTTTCACTTACTCAAAATAGAAAAGTGATGTGGCCCTCGTGTGAAGTAAGGAAGAAGAATTTAAAATTAGCGTCGGTAACGTCGGCAAGTTTACACAAGGGTGTTGTTCCAAACAGTACAAGAAGGCAATAGATTAGTTTGAACGTTAACTATATCATTAGAATTTGAAATTCTGCCACAAAAATTTATATGTATATCTAAATATCAATTTACTAGTTTATATCTTTGCCAGTTTTCACTAATATACTAAAAATAGAGCAAGCGAAAATTAAAATATCTGCTACTGCACTCTGTTTATCATGGCATACAATATAATATAAAATATTTATGTTTAATTATTATTCTGTTTTTAGTGCAAGAAACAAATTAGAAACAATTTCGCCTTTTCCACTTTTATGCATAGAACATTTACTTAAACAAAGAAAGTACATTTTGATACTCGTTCAATATCTTTATTATTATATACCTATTGTTGTCCAGAGAGATTAATACATTTTTACCGATATGTAACGAAGAAACATTGTTATTCAAATTTTCGGGGTACCAGTAGAAATGTTCGTTTTACCGTGATACATTTCTTATAAAATTCTCTGTTACGACAATGTATATAAAACTATCCACGTTGCACAGGGCAGAGTACGAGTTGGTAATCATTTTTTAATTAAAAAGGCGAGGAAATTACGTTCTGCCGCTGTAAACGTAACGGTGCACGCAATTCTTTCGAAAGACACTCATTTTTCCATTCATGGAAATCTATAGAAAAGTTAACCGCGCAGTCATCTAGAAAAATCTCAGTAAATGAATAAACTAGATGTCGTTAATTAAAAAAGCTTATTTCATTAATCTCCTTTTAATACATTCGCCAACTCAATATTTGAACTTCGAAGCATTTAAAGAAAATTTGTATTGGATGAATATTGTCCATAAAGAAAAATCAGGTGAACTACCATGTATGTGTTTTTTTATCGTGGTTATATCTCGATTCTCTGTATAGGTTACTGGTCTGTAATGTATAGACATGAAACTCTTTGAAAATCAATGGACTCTGTATGGGTTAACCATGTTCACGTTTCAAGGAAAATACATAATTTCACACGGATCTCCAATATCTGATAACTTGAGTAAAAATACGCTGCAAAGCACGAGTGGAAAATATTATTGAACACAAAATTTCCATTTGAATAATTTGAACGAGCATTAACTCCAATCTTAGAATCATTAAATCGTTTATTTTTTTTATTTCGTTAATGCAGCGCTCAATTTCCTCCTTCAAGGCGGGGTGGTCATGGGCTTGTTGTCATAAACCTTCGACTTCAAAAAACCCCAAAGAAAAAAGTCAAACGGCGTTAAATCGCATGATCTGGGCGGTCAATTCTGATCACCAAAATAGGAAATCACACGACCAGAAAATGACTCCATTATTCTTCAAATATTGCTCAACAATAAAAACGCGTTGTTCTGTCGTCTAACGCTCCATTTTTAATAACCCTGAACTGTAATCTGTCCTTTTTTTCGTTGGCAACACTTTACCGGACAAATGGCGTAAAATTCAAATCTTGCGCGAATGTTGGGACACCCTTTATAATGAAATTTTTGGTAACCGTATTTCAAGTTTCTATTACAATTGTGAAAATTAAAATAATCCCAACGTTGCACTACGCAAAGGTTTCCACAAATGTTTATTTAATTTTTGTGATAACAGTGATTCGGGAATCGAACCCGAGATCTTTGTATTACTAGGCACTGATCAGTCCATTTACGCCACGGCCCCTTCCCAATATTCGTTAATCGTTTGTTCCTTTTAACGTTGTTCTTTGATGGAGGCGCCCGATCCTACACTATCTACATATGGAGGGCACAAAAGCCAATCAATGTAAATCCAACTTTCCTGAATATGAGTTACATAGTTCAAAAACCTCCTTATTATTAAAACCATCAGTTGATAAATCAATTAAGTCACTATTCTCACACGTTGCGAAACAGATGACGGTGCTAACATTGTCATTTTTTTCCAAATAATTTCTAAGAACCTTACTTATCTTGGTTTGAATGGTAGTGGACTTACACTGATTGGCTTCTGCACCCTCCATATAGTTATACTTCTTCGATTAAAAAACATATAAAGGGTAGTAGCCAGGGTGTAAAAATTGACATTTACAATTTGAATATACATATGTAAATCAGATAGTGCTGCGAAACCTGATGGTGATCTTTTGTCTTACAATTTTGACATTATTAATTCGTTGTAATAGTAAACATTGTTTCTGATCGTCTCGAAACTTGAATTGAGCAAGAGTACAACATCTAAACTTCTCAAATACAATTTTTGTAACACCTTGTCCATTTAATCCTGCGAAATTATGGAAAAACCACGAATGCACGTGTTTTAACCATTTCTTAATGAAGAATTATTTTATAATTAAATATAAGTCCGAAGTGGAAGTTGATGTGTGCAAGAAAATTTCGAAAAATTGTAATTGCCAGAATTACCTGATCACGTTTTATATTCAATTGTGAATTTCCATGCTCTACGAATCTCACGTTCATAGTAATCGCACAAACTTGACGACACATGTTAAACCTGTTTAGCAATCCGTCCAACTATATCACCTTAACGAAATAATTAAAATAACTAAGAAGGTAATATCGATGGAAAGCAACATTTTTAATTTCCGCTCGAAGTGCTTGACCGACTGTAATGGCTTCTTCGACGTCCGAGGCGTCGAGGGGCGCCAAGAAACGAACAGTTTTAACCGGAAGTGCTATCGTCGCGAGTGTCCGCATGAGCGTTGTGAACGAAATCGGAATTTCGTCGAATCGAAACGGCGAGGATGGTCGTGATTCCGGTTTGTCTTCGGACAGTTCGACGCCTACTGTTGGATCACCGGTACCAAGGCAACGAAAAGTTACAAGCAATCCGATTAATATCGTCAGCCCTTTGGGGAAGGCACGCGCCTCGATTCAGACTGGAAGGTAGTTCTGTTTCTTAGAACTGTGATCGATGATTATTCCCTTTTAGGGAAGTTTGACAAACGATGCTTTTATTCGCGACGAATACAATTATTCAAATAATTATAAAAGATTCAGCTTCTTACGTTTTCTCTGTCAGCCTGTCGCGCGAATTTATTTTCATTGTAATTAAATTAGTGAGCAAGGAATTCAATTTTTGTTCTGTATTATTGTTATACAGAACGTGTATATATCAGTAAAAAATTCTGAAATTGTATATTTGTGTTATTCAGATGTGGCAGGAAAAAGATACAGAGAAAAGATACAAGAGGCGTAATAGGGGAAAAGTTTTCACATCACGAAGTAACAGTTATTATAGCGAAACTGTATAAATAATATGCATAGATCTCTTTAATCACATAATAATTATTTAAAATTATTTTTCGACTAGCAAGGGACATCAATTAAACGTAGCATACCGAATTTAATATACGTATATACGAGATGGTTCCCAAAAAAATATTTCACGCGTGTTTTTTGTTATCTCTAATGATCAATGTCTAGAGGGTGATATCAGCCCTCAGTGTTAGGGATGAAAATCGTACCTTCCTAAATATTTTTTAAACTATTAGGTCTACAAAAAAATGTAGTTTAAATAGAAACTATATATTTTTGAATGACAAATTTAACAACGTGCCAAATACTTTTCTAAAGAGCTACTTCGTGTACATATCTCATTAAAATCGCCGGGTTACATTTAAGCGAAGCCCCTTGTAAGTATACAGGGTAATTCTGAAGAGTGAAGAAAATGTTTGAAGTAAATGTTATTCAGTTCGATAAGATCTATCCGAGTAAATAACAATTGATATGTTCTTCCATTTAAACAAAATTAGGGACACCCCCGTCCGTCTCCCTAGCTAGTCTCCGAGAAAAACTTGTTGCACGCCAAATAATTTGCCATCGTTGTCGGTGCTATTTAATTAGAAAAAAATTAGGTCGATAACTGTAATAATTTTTCAGAAACCAACTTGTAACACTTGAATTGCCCCACCTTGAATATTCTAATATTTTTTAATATACATATTGTACTTGACCCCCGAACAACGCTGGTGAAAATTCGCTCATAATCTTTGACTCTCCAAAAGCTTAACTATAATAAGCAATTTTGGAGTGGAAGATTTAGTTTGCATGCTATATATGTTATTAGTATATTCTTATAACAAAATCAATTACCCTCTCACTTCACGCTATACGGAATAAGGGCAAGGTGGATAGACTAATTTGAAAGTACTTCACGTTTTTCGTGGGTTAATTGTATTTTATTGTGGGTGGTACGAGTTATCACAAGTGTTAAAATTAGAATATCTAAGGTATTTGAGTATTTTAGTATTCAGTGTTCTAATGATTCCAGCTGTTGCAACCAAATTTCTTAATCAATAAATTATATACCATTATTATAATACGTAGGTTTTGTTTTATCGCGAAGAATTATTATTGACTAATTGCAAGAAAATTGGAGCGACGTATTCTAATTCCTTCAAGAAATATGCAATGCGATGGAGAGATTTATTTTGATTGTGTACTGTGTTAGGGTTATACATTATATTCGGATAATGAATGCTTACAAAATTATTATACTTCTCTTCCTCCTTTCTTGTTTCAGAAACGAGTCTGATAAAACGACAAAGGTATGGCGAACTAGATCCGTGACGGATTCACCGCGTTCTATAGATGGTTCACGCAGTCGCCAATTTTCCAGCCCTTTAAGAACATCAAGAAACGTAAGTGGTTTTCAGAATGCTTAATATTTGTTTTAGAAGCCTTCCTTTATAATTGTATTTAATATTCGTAACCGAAATTGTCATAATAAAAACGAATATAGGAGGTTAGTATCTTCTTGTTAAGACGGGGTTCCGTCGGCGTACATTATGAGCCGGGCGAGCGATCCCCGTTTATTCAGAACGGCTTGAGTTTGAACCTCAAGTGCACATAAATAATTAACATCGTGCGTAGATTCATATTTTAACATTTATACTTTAACACTTCTTAACAAATTTGAACAACAAATACTATTAGACAACGAACGCATATTTCGATTCTGTGAATTAAATTAAATCTGTGTATTAAAATTTTGGTCCGTTTTACAAACCTGATTTATAACTGTAATAGGTATAAGCTCGGCAATTTATCTGTAATATGCTTTCCAATTACAGTCGTTGGATTTTTTTTTTTATATTTTAGTTTCACGTGTACATAAAGTACATTCTACATTTGAATATACGTGCATATATGTGTACTTAGATAGCTTTTTAAACATACTCATTATATCACATGCTATATGTTTATTTTAATTATGACGAATTATGACATTTTAAATACGGGTAACTAAAATTTGCATTTTAACTTGAAAGACACATTTAATTTTAGGTTTATTCGCCGAGTCTCGACTCCGGAGATGAAGGAAGCCTCCGCGTCGATCGTGATACGTATCAGCACATGTTTCAAGACATTGTTTCCATAAAAACAATGCTCCTAAAGCTGAAACGAGTACTTCAGGAGGTATATTGCACAAACCTAGAAATTCCATTGAATTTAAAAAGCTTCCTCTTATAATTATTGCAAGTGTTGTCATGCTAACGACACGCAAACTTTCTCGTTCACATCGTACACGTGTCCTTGATGTGCTTTCTGTATTAACACGCAATTTTTTATTTTTTTCATTATTGTCACCAACCATGATTTTACCTTCCAAGTCAGAAGAGAACGGTTTGACGAGGGTACGTTTGCATTTATGTTTTTTTTTCAAATGCACATACTATTATTTAATATTGTCGCCTTATCTCATACCACGTCTGATGTATCGCCTACACTTACATTTATAATGCGATTAATTGTGCTTCTATGCTTGCAAAATGTTAAATACTATGAATACTTTGTGTTATGTTTATAGGCAGAAACTCTCAACCCATTCGAGAATTCTATGAAGGTTAGTATAATTCGAAATATTTTTGATTGCATTTAGTTCAAATTACGAGCCACAGATTTCATTCGTAAAAGGTACTCTGAAATTCTCATGCAGCGACCACATTTCAAAAAGATACGCGTCAATTTAATATTAAACAGTAATCCAGCCTCAAAAGTATTTCGCGGTCCTTTCTTGTCGATAACGAGGAAATTTCATCGCCAGCTGTTATTAAACAAATGTTAACTGAGACAACCCGCTATATTTATTCGTGCGCAAATTGATGTTTCCACGCGAAGCGAAAATAAAAGAGTGTAGAAGAGAGTTACACGAAATTGTATATATTAAGAAATGTAGAACACCTTGAAATATCGTTGTGAAATAGGATGTGTACTGTCACGAACGAGCTACAATGATTTAATCTATGTAAATTTTAGAATGGTCTCTTCTACAACCTGAACGAAGGTGGCACCGCTGACGTTGGTACCTCCCCCGGAAGTGGAGGTAGTAGTATTGCGGACGAATTGGCTGATTTACGTAGGCAGGTGGTCTTTTTGCAAGGCCAAGTGGAGGATCGGGATCGTACGATACAAATATTGCAGGTGAGGTTTTTAAGAAGCACCGTTTTAAAGCTATGGAAAAATATCTTACTTCTTTAAAGGGGGGGGGGGGATATTTTTACTAGTTAGAAAATTTCCAAGTTGAACGTTTTTTTTTTTTTTATTTGACTGATTAAAGTCGCATCGACTGCAGAGCTCATTAGCGACTACGGTGAGGTATGGAACAGTGACTATTGAGGTTGAAACATGATGTTTTAAAACCTTATACATTAAACACAATGCTCTTACATTGTTAAATAAAATATAACGTATTAATCGAAGTAGAGGACAAGTTGTGCACTTATCTATAAAGTTTCAAGTGAAACTTGCAAGGCATTCCGATCTAATTATATAAATTGAGAGTCGAAAGAATCTTATTCCGATCATTCCAGTTTTCAGAAAATGTCAGCACGATTTTGTATTTTGTAGTTCCAGGTATCGAAACTTCAAGGACCTAACGGCGATGGCCAAACATGTACTTTAACCACTAATCATAATAATCTTTCATCCATGAACGCTTGCAATGCTGCTACACAAACAGAAAAGGTAAAGCTGTCCTACATTTTTCATATCGCGAAAATTTAGCAACAAAATATAATTGCCCAACAATGTCGCGAATTGCCACGTTTGCTTTAGAAAATTTTCGAACGATAATCGTGAAATAAATGCCAGCTTTTGCTTCATGCCGAAACACTCGTAGGAACGCAAAAAAAAGGTTTTCGAGAAACAGCAATAATCCACTACAGAAGTGGGCAAATTTTTTAGAGCAACAAGATTTTTGTCATCCACTTTGGCTGAACGTTTTACAATGTTCATATTGTTATTCACATGACACGTATTGATTGGTACTTATATACAGTACACACTACGCATAGTTATAAATTGTTTTTAATAGTTGTTCAGTATAATCATTTTGAAGTTGCATACACATATATACCATTGCTAGCATTGTGTACCGATTTTTAACAGGTTTAACTTTACCATTATCATATATCACGTTTCAATTGTAAAAAATGATTTATATTCGGCACAGTGTTGCATAAATGTATAAACTGGTAACGCCACGTATAAAACTACTCGGAAACGATTTAAACTAACAACGGCACTTTTCATTCTTTGCGATGCAATATTTACTTAATTATTCATACCCTACACACATATTGTTAGTGTGTCCACATGTACAAATGTTAATATTTTAATATACATATATCCATTTGTATGCTGCACTTTGCTAAATTTTTCTGAAATTAATATTAGTGTGTGTTGAGACATTTTACACTGAATGTATACTACCGCATATTTATGATTATTATTATTTTATTGTTACTTTTACTTTTGTTCTATTTTTAAATATTGTTAATATAATGAGTTATATGAATATCGTAGCGTATATGGGTCTAGAGTTTTGCAGATATCGAAATTGTTTCCCCAAGTAATGTTATTGTCTGCCTATTTTTTTTATTATTTGTATTACGTTATTTATTTATTATGTGTTTAATTATGGGCACAGACACGACCAGTGTCCGCAGGACCTTCACTCCTGCAAACACTTCCACAGGAAGACGTTATGGGGCCTCTAGTTAGGTGAGATTTTGTTTCTATTTATTTTACATGCGAAACCTATTCGAATTTTTAAACAAACAAGCGACACAAATGTCTATTGGCCGAGGAACCTTAGGAAAATGTTTTTAAATGAAATATTCCACTTCAACGCATATTTTCACGAAAAATATTTTTAAAAAATGCGAGATGAAATGTTTGAAAGCAATGTTTGCTTTGCACAGTTAACATCCTAAGGTCCTTGGTGAAACCTTTTCGTACAGAATTCGTTATTCAAATAATGAAATCCTTAAAAAATACATAAATAATACAATAAGGTGATATTTAAGACTGTTTCAGTACTATTCATGAAAGAAGGACACTTTTCCTTGAAAAATTAGATTGTTGAAACAGCTCTATTTCTAAACTAATAGCGAGATATCGAGACGATTGCTACAATGCACTCGTGTGGTATATATGTTTAACCAATACAAATACGTGATGATACAATAGCATATTTGCAGTCAATAAGAAAACGATCATCTTCCACACGAATAAAAGAAATGATATACATACCGCAAAACTTGTGGTACAACTAGCTGGAAAGTTTACGTAACCATATATTCCAAACATAGAATGAAATATATTTGTTAAATGTCCTTCGAATATCATTCTCATTATCATTTATTACACTTTAATATCATTACGTTTTCATACTATTAGATACTGCGAGTAAGAATTTTTAACAAATCTACAATGAAACAAGTAAATCAATTTGAATAGTGTACACTTGCCGAAAATAATTCAATTAAATATTCACTTCAGTCCTGATTGTACCACAAAATGTTCACGCTTATACAAATGTTTAAACGTTGTGCTGTATCGTGAAATCAAGTGTCCATAGATTCATCGCTCGCGAACAACATAAAAACATTTCTCATATGTAGCATCATGAAATATTGTCATAAATAACGTGTTGTTCTTGCTGCTCTGGTCCTTACCTTACTCCGGTGATTCCATGCGAGACAGCTTCAGGATCGGGAAGGTAGAGTCGGTCAGTTTGTGTGACTTACTATTGGGATATTTACTCCTCTCTGCATTAAACGTCCTTATATTCATGCATCTTTTCTACGTCAGGATTACCTGTCTGATCGTTCAACCCTAACACCTTGTCAGTCTCTTTTGCATGCGAATATTGTAAAACTTTCTGCTTTTATTTTCCTTTTGTGCTGTTCTATTCAGCCGCGTCTACTGCGTATAAATGTAGATAAAAAAATGATTGTATTGTACTACGTTCAATACTATCTCGTATTGCATTAGGGTTTGTGACTGAATCGCGAGGAATCAATACTTTAACAGCTTCTGGCTTATTTTAGCGATAATAGCAAACGTTTTAATGTTTTCAGCTACGTAGTTAATGATTTTTAATACTTTATTTGCTTCTCATAACGTAGAATTTTGTATTTAATAATACATGTAATTTATAATGAAACTCGATTGCATTGCCTAAATAAAGGTACTATTGTTTCCAATTCAAGTGCTATTGAAGGGCACTTTAACTTGCAAAATGTTCAGCAAATAAAAGTTAGTTTTAATGAAGACCACTGTGGCTTCGTATATTTGTGGTATTAAAATTTTTGATACAATTTTGAATTACTAATTTTCAAGAGCTAATGTGTAATCGGGAGAAAGTATATTTTTATAGTAAAATACGAACGTGTACAAATTAATTGTTAAAGAATTGATTGATTATCCATGCATAATTTTCAGCACTTTCAGTTGCAAAAACTTTGTTTATAATTAAATTTTTTAAATATATAATATATTTAAAACTTATATTTGTGAAACGAATGAGCAGCAAATTGTAGAAATGTCTTAATATTTCGATTCGGGTTGCAAGCCCTAGTTAACTCTAAATTATCATCAGCTAACAAAATTTACTGTTCCAAGAGTTCAAAATGTAATTTCAATGGTAAATCATATAAAATGTGTGATTTGTTTTCAGAGTGTTTCTGTAATACTTTACCAATCTTAACAAACTAATCCTCCTAGCATGTAATGTAAATAGATAAATATACGATCATTTGCAAAATATAATTAAATAACTCTTCTTGTTAAGACACTGTATTGAGAGTGTAATAGATTTAGAATTAATAATGTTTCATGCTGCATTCGATAGCTGTGTCGGGTAAGTTCCTGGCTTGTATTTTTAGTCAATAATAGTTTTTTATAGATTATATTGCAATGGCTTTTCAAAACTTGCACTCAAATGATAGTTTTAAAAAACGTAAGATTTACTAAACAAATTTGACCGCAATAGAAAACGTACGAAACAGATATTAAATTGTTAACAATGTCTCGGAAATTTTTTATTCCGAAACTAAACTCAACATTTTCTACTTTTACATTAACGGATATTGTATTGTTTAATTAATATGTAATAAACTCGGGTTTAATTTCTACGAACAGTTGAAATACGTTATCCGTAGTTGTTTAAAATAACAAACTTATCGCAGTTCCTACAAAAAATAAAAAGATTTCTAAAAGGGTAACTTTCGGGATAAAATAATTGCACTAATTTTTTGTACTACTACTACTAATTTGATTGTTTCTTTCTGTACTACTCATAAATAGTAACTATTGAAATGATCGAAAACGCATACAAGATTCTAATTTTATTGTTATAAGTAGACATGTAACAAGTTTTATAATAGAGTTTCTCTAACACTGTACAGGATACAGCCAAATATTGAGCGCTTCTGAAAGTTTACTGCAATTGTTTAATTTTTTTAGAAAACATTTCCCTCAGTACTCCATAATTGATCCTTTGGAATTTTCGTAAATTAAAACAAAGTATTCAAATTCAGTACGTCCGTATTGTAGTTTTCGTGTAGCTCTTTCAGTCGTTTGATCTTACGTTAAACTTTGGTATCTATACTAGAAATGTACGCCCAAAAACTGCATCTTGCTATTGCGTACTTTGATCATACTAGCAGTTTAGTTAAATAAAACGAATGATCAAGCTTAGAAATATCAAATTATTTTAACGTTTTAAATTTCTTTCCAATCGAAATATTGATAAAAATAGTAATATAAATCGAATTACGAATACCTTTGTGATTTTACCATATCTTTGGTTACATCCTGTGCAGGCTATAACCAACAAATAAAGCTTTTTTATATTATATAACATATACAGTGGGATTTCGATAAGCTAAATCGTGATTACCCGACGTCACGAACTTATTAATAATATATGCACGATCTTTTCGCTGGAAAAGTTGTCGTAAAAAAAGTACTTTAGTTTTGAATAATGATTATTACATACGTACATTTTTAACAGTCTCTCAATTTATCTAACTCGTTTATCTTCAGACTTGGCCGGTTAATCGAGATCCTACTGTACAGCTATTCTAAATATACAGAGTGGTTAAAACAGGATTACACTATATGTTTAGATAGTACTCTTTAAACTGAGTACAAAATTCTATTAATAAACGTAGTAAATATATGCAAATGTAAAGGACACGTTAATATTTCTCGGGATAGAAAATATTTCTGTTTTAGTAATGCAAATGGTTTGCTCGTGTCCTCCAAACGAATAAAGTTTATAATTGCAGTTTATATTGCAGTAACCTTGTCTTCGACGATTAGAGAACAAGGTGTTTTCATTCTAAATATCGTCATTTCGATTCCACATATAGAATGGTACATTTTTAGTATCTATTAAATGTGTATGCTAAATAGTATTCAACACTTTCTGTACTATCTCACAATTTCCAAGTTTGTCAAAGGACCACCCATAAAAATGAGAAAGAGGATCACACTATTATAAACTTGAGTAACAAACTTGTTCAAACGAAACAGAAAATCGGTTCCACCATCAGAAAAATGCTTATTTTTCGATCCATTCAATGCACTATACACCCTCAAAGTGCATATCTGTAGTTTTCACCACCCCGTATGTTTACACGCGTACAGTTTAACCAATTACTGTTAAACTTGGTATTGGCAACATAAATGTACAGCCATGGCCATCGAATTAGAACCACTCGAAGTTTTTAATAGTTTCACACGTACTTCAGACATTGGTGTTGCTATTGTATTTTGCTTTCCCTCCTCCTTGCCCGTATGTCTTAATTATTTCGCCGGGAATCTACAATTTTTGTTCTCAAATATTTCCAATATACCAATGATTTCCAAACATTTCCAACGACATTAAAGTCGAACAATTCGCCTGTCCATAGGGATAGACCTTCAAAGTACCTCGAAGAAGTTTATACGCGAGAAGAAATGATTAAATGCAAATGTTCCCGAAATATTAAATACTTGACTCGAAACAGTACCATCTCTTTTTCGAAATTATTATAGAGTGTGAAGCCACGATCGTAAACGTACAATATTTTTGTTTATTTATTCAAGGCTGTTTGAAGTTCGGCGTGTCATACCTGTCTGAAATCTATTCCATGTCAGCTATAATAATGCGATAATTAAATTATGTCATTACTAATGAGGAATCATTGGTGACCTTGGGAACTAACACAAAAATTGCCTTCAGAGAAGAAGTCAAACAACATTGTCCTCAAATAATTTTCTGTATCGATAAGAGTAACAAAGATATTACGATGCATGTCATAGATGAAACACCCCCTATTATATTAATACATTCGACACCTCAGTAAATCGAGGTTCTATCGTACAATACTTGCAAGGAAAAACCGCGAACGGTCAGACTCCGATTTTAATAAAAATTCGCAGGTTTGAAAAACAGTCAAAGATATATTTGTATTTTTTTTAGCTACCCTAATTCAAGTTTAAGGGAGGAAACCACCCTCCAAAGTTGTACCCCCAAAGTGTTAGCTCGGAAACAGTTTGATCTAAAGAGAATATTTGAACAAAAATTACTTATGGTTTTCAAGGTTTCGTAAGAAAATACTAAATGAATAATCTCAAACCGTTCCCGTGGATAGCACTCTAGAAGGGTGGTTTCACCCCTTGAATTTGAGTTTACCGCAGCTACAAAAAAGAAAGTGCGTATCGAACATTTTGGACAGCTCCCCAAGCCTGCGAAGTTTTATTACAATCGGAGTCCGATCGTTCGCTGCCCTTCCCCGTTAGAAAAATGAAACTTTTGCATCTGGTCTGAATTCGATGGCCAGGTGGGTGGGTTGGGGTGTCTGTAGATATAAACTAAGTACCAGAAAAAATATATTTACTGCTATATTCGATGAAACTTGATTTACAGATGGAGTGACTCCTGGGATCGACACCGTCCACCATCGCTCGCAGAGCTTAATGGTAACAGAAGCCTTCGTAAGTCGGCGGACCGTATACCGCGTACAATAAAGTCTCGTCAAGAGGAAGCCTCGCAGCGTCATAACGGGCACACAGATAAATTGCCGATGGAAAGCCCTTCCAGTAAGAGAACCGTGAAATCGAAGGATCTGAACAGCATTGACACGAACGGTAGTGAACGACAGGAGACGAAACGGGAGGATAGCCCAGCAAAATCGTGTATACCAACGGTTCGAAGACTCACGACACCGACTTTGATACCACGATCAGCGAGGGCCGTGGCCTCGACAGGGCGATCGCACAATACGTAATTTATCTTTTCACTACGAATCTTAGTTGAATTTTAGTTTGTGCCTGTCAACGTCGTGGAAACACTGCTCAGATAGTTTATTAAGCTTATTTCCATAGAAGCAGCATCGAATTGTAGCTTCTATTCGTAGCTGGCGAACCGATGTGATAACGCCACTACATTTTCTGGGTTCTTGTTCCCTTCTTTTTCAGATTGATATCACACCAGATATCACTATTCCGAACTATTTTAGTTGGAGCGGATCGAATTTATGAAAGCACACATCTAATAGTGTTCTTGATGTTTGGTACGCGTAAATTTGCAAATGTAATTGTACAAATTTTATGTTCAGAGTTAAGGGCAATTCATAAGTTCCTATCATTGAAGGTTTACCTTTCATTTCGATTAATCGTTTCACGTGTAGAAAATGTTGCGGTCATTCTACAACATTCGAACAGGATCGGTGAATTCGTTTTTCGCGGTAGGTCTGTATCGATTCGTTTTGTAATTATAAATTATTACTCGAGTTCTAACTGGCCCTGTTTAAATGTATACATTCATCGCATGAATGTGTAGTTTAAACTTTGATCTGAAACAGACTTTGAGTAATGTTTGTGATATAGTAAAGAATCTCCTATTATCATGCTTTCTACGGATCTATGAACGCTTCGTCACGTTCATTCGACTACGAATGGTGCGGGACGCAAGGCACGGAATTTATATGTATTTCTAATAATCGACAACATTTACCAAATCGAACACACTTTTGTTTAATCATGGCTCGGCTGTAAAATTTACCACTCCTTTTCTTTTCTGCGTAATTTAAAAAAAAGACAACAAAAACGATATTTAAAGTACACTTAAATGCAGCAAGTACATAAAAGAAAGCATACGATATAAGTTATATGATACAATTGCAATTACACTACATACGATGTATGCTATGGTACGATACACTATACGCGAGTACATTGCATGTACATCGCATACATTGTGCACTATATAGTGTAATACTGTTGTCATCACGGTACATATGTATAACCGCATAACAGTGTAACATTGTAGCGTAATATTTTTAAAGTGTACATTGTATTCTTTTACAGCTATTGTACTTAGATTAGAAACACAAGATAGAGAGAGTTGGTCATTGGAAAAAATGAAAAGAAAAGAAAAGAAATGAATGTTCGATAGAACGAACAGAAATTCTTCTCAAGAAGTATAAGCAATTTAATTTCCCTGCTTGTTGTCAAATATCGCAAACATTAATCTTGATTTCGAAATTTTTAACGAACGAATTTTAATTCACTGCATTATTCTTTTATTGATGTACAAATCATCTGGTAGTTAAATGATAACACTTTTTAACCGACCTTGGTTTCAACAGCGAACCGTCGCTGCTGATGTCGGGGTATTCTTTTGTAAATTTTTCTTTATAATTTATGTTACTTACAATTTATTCCATGGCTGATTTGTAAGATTATATTTGGTGCTATTAAATCTCTTTAGTTTATCGTATTTAGGGTCTCCTGAATCATTGGACACTACTAATAGAACTGGTTTATCTTCGAAACAAAACTATGCGTGTAATTACAATGTTGCTATATAGATAAAATAACTGAGACAATAAGCAATGCTGCGAGGCGATTGCTATAAAATAAACGTTTCGCGCAATTTCCTTCAACGGCGCAACAGTAGAGATTAATTGTTTTAAAACACAAAATAAGAGAACGCTTTCAATACTGTTCGATATCAGGGGATACTAAATATCTTATATATATTGTACATTTTTTTTACTCATACTTTAATTTGTAAAGTGGTATAATAATAAAAAGAAATTAATGAGCATAAAGCAATTTTTTATATGCATACGATAATATTTTAATGATTGTCACCTTCATAATGAACGAGGGGGCTAATATGCGCAAGAGCATATTGCAATAGACGAACTCCACAAAATCTCTTTGAAATGACGGACTGAACTCGTATGAAGTAACGCTGCTATCGGAAAAATTAGAACGACTTTCATTCCTATAAACTATTAATGTGTTTCTTAAAACGACATAGCAGAGTGTCGTAACAAGTCATTTGCCAAATGTTTATGGCTTGCAAATTAAGTATCTTCGAATTGTGAAGAAAGCAATTTATTAATTGATCAAAGTTAACATTCTTCAACAATAGATAAGACGAGTGACATTTCTAAATTTAACTTTATTTGCTCTATTTCCTGTCTTTTGAATATTAATACTGGACAGAATGTTTCAGTACCTTGAAAAATTTTGCATTTTATTTAATTTTATATAGCAAAATCGTGTTTCTGTTTACGGATTTACCGATAAATTTGTTTACACTGCTTTTTATTTGCTTTAAAATTTACTTATTTCGCATCTACATATTTAATTCGATAACTGGAGATTCAAGTAAAACACGTGGAAGCTTGCGTTTATATATTTCTACCAATTTTGACTAAAGGATCATTGCTCACTTATGTTTATAGATTCATAGAATCGTCGAGTAGCGTATTTGTTTATGCTTTAATGTTACAGAGTTTCTTGTAGACATATTTTTAACATATTAATCTGTGCATCTTCCACTTGAAGACATTCCTAAAATATTTGATAAGGGCGTGATGTATTTTGAAATGAAATAAACTATTAGCCTTTTAGACTGACGATAACTATACATGTAACAAACAAACAGGTATTGTACCGGCAGTATATCCTACTTTCCTCAAGTTCAAAACAAGTTTTTACAAAACGCTTTCGAGAGGCGCATTGAACATTGAATTGGGCAAAAATTTAATAGTTTACGATGCGTTGAAACCGCGTTTTGAAGCTGGATCCAAACCAAGCACGGAACATTGCGCCGCACAATATATCTTTCTGCATCTGTACCTTTCTGTTTTAATTTCCTATACATTTTTATCTGATAACTTAGTCAGCTGGCATTTAATCAGATTTTGCACGAAAGGAGATACAAGTATGCTACTTATATTAACAAGAATAGTCTCTACTCGAGCATCCAATAGTAAAAATTAAAATTACTACGCTTTTCATAAAATCTTGAAAATGCTAAATATAAAATAAGTTAAAATATTGATATATTAAATAAAGTAAACCAAACTTTACAAAATTTTAAACAAGGAAATATCACAATACGTCTGGACATTAACTACTCGATAATTTACGAGAACAAGAGTGATTAATAATGGCGTGTAATATATAAAAAGAAGTTGTGTTTAGTATGAACACTTCCTGCAGAGTTGCATTTCATACTGCACAATTTACTGTGAAAGAACAGTGAATAAGAGGAGCCCTTTGTACGGTTGTGTGAAAATTCGTTACGATTTCGCAGTGTTCCGTGCATGTGTGGATCCGTCCGAACACATAATAAAATTAGTTGATCAGCAAATTACCAATGGCTTGTACACAAATGTAACTGCTTTTTATATTGAGTGTAAAGTATCAGACTCGCTTCATTTTCGTCGATTTTTTAAATACCTTGCTATTTCTGTTCAATTTGTAATCACTACATCTTTTAGAAATAAATATAGCAAGCCACAAAATTGATAACAAGATTTTGCTATGTATGTGCAATTGTTTTTTCGGGTTCTTTTTATTGAACGAATGAACTAGATTCTAGAATAAAAGTGAGTATGCATATATTTATGGAAGCAATGATTTAAACATAACGATATGATATCGTTACAAATGCTGCTGTTCCTTGAACACGAGTAGTATTGTATATACGAAGTATGAAATTTAAGGGTAAGCATCGTCGAAATGTTTAATATGAACGAAACTGCAGGCGCAAAACAGACCTGTAACGTCTTAATAAAGTACAACTAATATCTCAGTCTTACTAAACATTTGCATCTTAATATACATATATACACAAATGCTTTCACTTGTAATAGATAATAGATAATGATTAGTTATGATCTGTAATTCATAAATATTATTTTAATTTGTATATTATATGTATAAATATGTTTTCTCTGTGGTCCTAAATGCGGTTGGATTAATAAACGAAATTACGTTTGACATTACTATTATTTTATATCCTGTCTGGCCTAACACACAAATTCATTATTATTGCTTTTCTATAATGAAAGATAACGAGCAAGAGAAACATTCCGATCTTTAACGAAAATTCAAAGACAACAAACGTTTAAACGCGGCAGAATGATATAAGATATATCAGAATATTTATGTATAACATATTTGTAGGATTATTTTTCAGGGAAAATTGTGACTGCCTTTACTTTCTCGTAAAATTACTTTATTATTCAATGACTCTTACGAGGGAAGACTCTCAACTGGTCGGCTCGGATTTTTATGTCCTTTTGCAGGTTGATAATACACAGGCTGCTGATGGTCTACGTAAAATATTAGGTGTATTTATTCAGAAACTTTAAAGATATTAACAATTAAAGTTACATACCTTCTATGTGAGGCTACAGCTTCTATAAATAAAAAAGAATCCTCAAGAAGATTGGTAGCCAAGTGTGATGGTGTATGGCTTGTGCCGTAGAGGTCCCGGGTTCGATTTCCGGTTAATTGACATTCTTTTTTTTTGTGGTTTCATTTTAGCGACACCGTGCACGTTTCTGAATGATAACTAGTTCTTTTCAAATGTTAATAACTTTGAAACAGTATTTCTTTACAATGCGTTGTAGTGTTGTAGTTGTAGCGTTGTAGTTGTAGGTCCACACTGTTCATGATCAGATTGGAGATAAAGTGGAGTACGTTTCTAACTTCACGCATAGGCTCACCTCCCCACGCTGCGATCTTTATTATTTTGTCTTAATATATACAAACTCAAGAGTTTTCGAAGTCGGTCCAAAATGCATAGCTAGTCCTGTAGGAATCAGTGTAGTTTTTGAAGCCTAGCGAAACGTTTATTGTGTGTGCGTGGTGCCGCACTTTCCTGTGTTTCAATTGCATGTACGACAACTATCATCCAGAAACGTGCCCAGGTCGCCAAAATGAAACCACAAAAAAAAATGCCAATTAACCGGGAATCGAACCCGAGACCTCTACGGCGCAAGCCATACACCATAGTAGTAGTAGTAGTTTTTATTCATTAAACAATAGGTACATGGGTGTGAATATATTGTTATGCTATCGCGTTAGTAGGTCTTAATATCTAGTGACATCGAATCGACGGTCGACGATAATAACTATACGACGGTAAAATAGTGATAATAACTTAGGAGCGAAATTCAAACAGGATGGAAAATACACGATAAATAAAGCTGTACATTATTTATCGTACAGATTTTAAAACACTTCACTTGGAAGTTTCTAAAGCTTATTTACTACAGACCGTAAAAATGTAGCTAAGTCTAAAAAGTCATGTACAACCCTTGAAAAGTCGACCCCACGATATCCGGGGCTGGTCACCACATGGCCTACCCCGAAACAAAGGAACCCTTGAGAACCCCACCAGCTCGCCGGCGCGCTCTCCCCGACCTTTCCCGCGTTTTCTTCTAGTTTTCCCGCATTTTTCCCTTAACTCGCGCGCACCCTAGCTTGCCACACGGAAACGGAAGCGTTGCCACCTCCACATGCCCAGCCACAAAAAGACCCAACCCCATTGGACAAGACGAAGTCAAAAGGAGGAGCAAAGAACTCAGGAAGAGGAACCAGAGCCGAAAAGAAAAGAAGAAGAAGCCTCGCAGATCAGAACTTCTTTATCTCTCGTTACGAACAGTACTTTCATCGCTGATTTACAGAATAAACAGTCGTTCTTTTTAACTTTACAATTTGTGTTTGTTTTTGCCGCGCTTCTCCACAAGCAGAGCGGTCCAGCGCTCCACGGGCACCTGAATCCACGTAAACTCCCTATATCCCACCAATAGAATCGCAACAATATTGTTGCTTATAGTGAATAATCTATGTTAAAAACTAGGTTGGTACTTGTGGCTGCATGGTCGGATGGTGACGCTCGCTGCCCCTGGGGGGGAGGTGGGGGGTTTGTAGGAGGTACATTGGGGTTCTCCCTAATTTTTTGTCGGGTTTTTTATTGGATGTCCATTGCGGTTGGACAGTGTGGTTGGGGTTGGGGAGATCCGTGAAAATTAATGCTGGAAAGCGATTAAGAAAAAAAACGGAGTGTTTGTAGTCTTTTCTTCCATGATGGGAGAGGTTAGAGTTAATTTAAGCTTATAACTAGGGGCACTCACTCTCTATGCGTACATACAATTTTCATTCTCTCATGCGTTCCTGCTGTGTTGCAGACCTTAATAACTATACTAATAACTAAACTATTTACAATATTTACATATATATACTGTTAGGTATGGTAAGGTGGGATGGGTAACTTATTTGTTGAAGCTGTGTCGATGTGGTTTTATTCTTTGTTTGGGTCAGGCTTGGGTTGCCACCAGTATTTTTTTGTGTTGTAGTGGTATTTGTTCGGTGCGTCTAGTTTTGGTAAGTCTGTGTTGTAAATTATGCGGGAGGTGGTGTTTTTGCTGTCTGTGTAAGGCTCGTGTAGAATTTTTTTATTATTTGCTGTGCGCTGGATATGGTAGATTATCGGTATATTATTCTTGTCTGTGATTCTGCCTGTTCTGTCTAATAGGAGGAAAGCTTCTGAAGGGATATAGCCGGATGCTAGGGTTTTCTCGTGGAATTCATCGTGTGGATATAGTGAGCTGTTTATGAGGTGGTTGTTTTTTATTTTTGTAATGTTGGCGAAGTAGTCTCTAGTTAGTTTAATGATGAAGTTGTCCACTCTTGGAATGTTTGCAGTGTCGTATAGTATCTTGTTGTTGGTATATTGTTTGAAGCTTGATTTTTCGGTCCTGTTTATGCCGGTGCAAGTTCTGAGGCATTTTCTTTCAAAGATTCTTAGTTTTTCCATAATTGAGGGGCTTATATTATACCATGTTGGGGAGCCGTATGTCATTAGTGGTCTAATTAGTAGCATGTAGCAGATTGTTTTTATTTTTTGGTTTAGATATTTGGAGTGGAATAATTTGGCGTTGTTTAGGAATGCTTGTGTTGCTTAGGAATGCTTGTGTTGCTTTTTCTAGTTGTATATCTATGTGTTTGTTTAGGAGGAGGAGTTCGTCTAGGTGTATGCCCAGGTATCTGACTGTTTTTCTGTGGGGTATTGGCGTGGTTCTGTGCTTTATTTGGAATGTTTTGTAAGTTTTTATGAAGTTTTTGGATTGGTTTTGTATTTTTTTTCGGAACAGGATGGTTTCCGATTTTGTCGGGTTGATTTTAAGTTTCCATGTGTTGTAATAGTAGTCTACTTTGTCGAAGAGGTGTTGCATTTTTTCTTGGATTTTTGTTACGTTTTTGCCTTTGATGTAAACTATGATGTCGTCTGCGAAGTGTATTGTTTTTATGTCTGGTGATCCAGGAATTTGGAATAATTTTGGGATGTCTGCAGTGTAGCAGTTGAAAAGGTCGGGGGAGGTTACTGTCCCTTGTTGCAGTCCGTCTGTCAGGTGAAGAGTTAGTGTTGAGTTGACTTTTGTATTGGAGGTGAAGAATTTCTTATTTTGTGTCATACTGGTAATTATTTTTTGCAGATGGACTGGACAGCCTTTTCTTGCTAATTTGTACAGGAGGCCTTTTACCCAGACCGTGTCGAAGGCCTTTTGTAGATCAATCAGGCAGGCGGCTACACTTTCATTATTGTGGAGGGCGTGTTGTATATCGGATGTAAGGGTGTGTATTGCATGTACTGTGCTGAGCTGAGGTCGGAATCCAAATTGTGTGTCTGGGATTAGTTTGTTTGCTGAGAAGAATCTTTCCAGTGCTTTTTTTATGAGCCTTTCAAAGATTTTGGATACGTTTGGTAGGAGACTGATTGGCCGGTAGCTGGATGGGATGGATGGGTTTTTTCCTCTTTTTTTTTAATGGGATGACTCTTGCTATTTTCCAGGCTTCTGGGAAGTAGTGGTTGTTTAGACAATTGTTGAATAGTATGTTGTAGCTGGCTATTAGGCTATTGGGAAGGTTCTTTAGGACTATATTGGGGATTTTGTCTGGGCCTGCGGATTTTTTGTTGTTTAGTTTTCTGAATAGTTCGATTGTGAGGGTAGGTGTAGAGAAGTATTTATTGTCATTTTCGCATTTTGGATTTATGGCTGTGTTGATGTCAGAGAACTGTGTGAGTGTGTCGTTCGTCAGGTTTCTATGGTCATTGTCTCTTTTGTGCGTGGCATGGTATTTTTCTACTAGGTCTGTTAGCCAGGCTTTCCCTAGTGCAGTGTTTTGGGAGTTTGTTGCAGCGAAGTGTGCTCCTAATATGTTGAGTTTGTCTGTGTCTTTTGTAATTAGGAATTTTCCGTCTGTGTCTCGTTTGAGGGTGCTCGGGTTTATTTTTGCCTTGGCTATTAGGTCTCTGTTTGTGTTGTCTATTTACAGGCTGGGGATGGTTAGGCCTTCTTTTTTTCGGAATATTGAGTTTATTTGAGGGAACATGCTATGTGAAGTTATTGGGATGTTTTTTATTCGGTTCTTCCAGTATGTGTTTATAGATTTTTGAAATTCCTGTTTGATTTTGATTTTACATTGGCTTAGGAGAGATTTTGTGGTTTTTATTATTGTTTGGGAGAGGTAAGATGGGTGTCTGTACTCGTTGTGGAGCGTTGTTAGCAATATGCTTTTAGTTTTCTGTAGTTTCTTGATTTTACTGTTTACGTATAGTTCTGCTGAGTTGTAGTCTGGGAGGGTGGGTACGGTTCTGTGGATTGCATTTTTAATTATCTTGTCTATACTGGCTAGGTATTGGTCTAATTCGATGTTTGTCAGGTTTCTGTTGTGGGGTATTGTCGATGTCCAGTTTCTATTAATGGTTTTTTTCAGTTTGTTCCAGTTCGTTTTGTTATAGTTCAGTGGGAGAGTGGGGGTGGTGAAGGGTATTTGACTGTCTTTTTCGGGGAGTGTGAGGTGGATCTTGATTGCTCTATGGTCGCTGTCGAAGTTTATTGTGGGGATGGTGCTGTATGTGTTTTTGTTGAGTACGTGTATTCTGCTGTCTAATATGTAGATGTCTAGGTATGCGTTGCTTCTTGGGAAGGTAGGGGTGCCTAGTAATGTGATTCTGTATTCTATGCTATTTTTTGATATCCAGTTTGCTAGCGCGAGGCCTCTGCCATTGTAGTAGCTGTTATGCCAATTTTGGTGTTTGGCGTTTAGGTCGCCAGCTAGTATGTAATAATTGTTGGAGTTTCTAAGGGAGAGAGTATTGAAAATTTGGTCTAGCTCGTTGATAAATTCTGTTGATTGGAATCCTGCCGCATAGCATGCTAATATGAATAAGTTGTTATTGTTCTGGAGTTTTATTTTAATGATGATGGTTTCTAGTATTGTTGTGTCTGTCGTTAGTGGGATGAGTTCGTGTACTATCTGTTTTTTTATTAGTAGAGCAACTCCTCCGCCGTTGTTGTTGTTCCTGTCTTTTCTTAAAAGGTTGTAGTTTTTGAATTTTGGGCTGTGTTGTGGTTTTAATTTTGCTTCATTTAAGAGTGCTATGTCGGGGTTTTCTGTTTCTAAGAGTTGGGTCAGGTTATATCGTCTTTCGTTTGATGCAATGGAGTTTACGTTTGCTGAGATTATTGTGAGTTCTGTCGAGGACTGGTTATCCATTGGTAGTGCAGTCAGTATTAGTGATATTTTGCTCTTCTTGTATGCCAAAGTATAGGTTGTGGAGTTGGTTTATTCTGGCGGAGTTGTTCCCTATGATGGTTTCCAATCTGTTTAGTTGCGGTAACATGAAGTTTTTCAGATCGTTGAAAAGCTTTTCGTATGGTATCTGCGTGGTGTTCTGGGGAGGCTGGTGTAAGCAAACCCGAGGCTTTGGAGCGCCTCGCTTACTGATCTGGTGAATGTCACTACGAGGCCGATAGGCGAGCATCGTGGGACCGCGGGCGCGCCTTCTCGGCGGGCAAGAATACAAAGTCGGGGCACTCTTTAGGAAACGGTCGAATAGAGCAGACCGATTGTAACCTAACCATTGTATTAATACATAAATAGTTATACTTGTTATCGTAGACGAATTGTGCGATTTCCTCATTTATTCGTCTTACACTGGTTTGCGTGGATCTCATTTGTCGTGTTTTGAGGGTGGTGAGGACGTGCAGTGTGTGGTGGAGTGGGATGGGGGTGTGCTGTAGTTTGCTGATTGTGAGTGAGGTTTCGCGATAGTGCCATTGCGAATGAGAGGTTCGGCTTGGTTTGGTTGTATTCTATTGAGTTTTTTGCGGTATTCAGTGCTACTATTTTAGAGTTCGTTTTTATGGTTGCGTTGTGCTTTAGTCTTGCTTTTAATTCTTTATATTTAGGGCATCCGTTGTAGGATGCTGGATGGCCGAAGTTCCTGCATCTGCCACAGTATAATTGGTGTGCTGGGAGTTTGGTCTCTCTTGGGATTTTGCATTGTCCGGGTTCATGTTTTTCTGCACATTTTACGCATGTAAATTCTAAGTTGCAATTTTTGGAAGTATGGCCTACTCTTTGGCAGCGGCGCACATTGTGGGGTCATTTTTGCGGAGTTTGTCCCAGGAAATTACTTGGCGTAGTAGTCTATTAGTCTGAATTAGTTGGTTTATGTCGCTGTGTGGTGACATTTGTACTAGGAAAAATGGTAGGGTTCTGTTATTGTTGTTGGTTCTGAAATTTGCTACTTTAATGAATTGCACTTTGCTTAGTTTCAGGTTTATGAGTGCTGTTAGAATGTCTTCTGTGTCGAAGCTGGAGTTTAGTCCTTTAATTAGCAGGGTTTGTGGTTTGAGCGCTTTTGTGGTGTACGTGAAATATTTTATTTGTCGTTTTGTCAGTTCTGTAATTGTTGTGTTGTAGTCTCGTAGGTTGTCTAATTGTATGTAGTGTTTGGAGGCGTTTATGTGTTTGATTTTAAAGTTTTGTATACTTAATGTTTCTTTGATTAGCCTGAAGGTCGTGTGCTGTGTACTTCCTACTATGTTAATGATGGGTGGTTTGGATGTGAGGTCCTTGGTCTGTAGCTTCTCTGTCCTGGTGTTGTCTCTGCTGCCCTTGATGTTGTTCCGGTTGCACACTGCGGTGGTTGGCTCTAGTCCTGGCGTTTCCGTGGTGGTGTCTTGTTCGATGGGGGTTGGCGAGGCATTTTGGCATTGCCTTTTTGGTGGGGCTCCGGCCTCCCTTTCCGTCTGTCCATTCCTTTTTGTGCCGGGTGTGCTTTGGCCGGGGGCTGTGATGCGCGTATCGTTCGATTTGTCCGCTGGGGTTCCTCGTACGGGCGCGGGGGGTGCCCGCACTTGCGGACCTGCGCTTCCCTTTGGGGGGGTCGCGAGTGGTTGGTTTGGCGACGCGGCCCGTTCGCCTGTGGCCTTGCGCTTTGGGGTACCTGCTTGGGTTTTTCCCGGCGCGGTGGCGATTTTTTGCGACCTTTCCTCCTCTAGCTGCCTGGAGAGGTTTTCGATGGTTCTGTTTAGATTTTCAATAAGTTTGTGCAGCTCTCCGTACTGCTCTTGGCTTTTTTCCTGGTGCTGTCCATAACTGTTGGTGCAGTTTTTTCCTGTGGGTTTCATCTCGCTTAGGAGATTTGTTGTTTTTGCGTGGTGGATTGGGGTTCTTTGCACTAGATTTGGTTTTTTCGCGCTTTTGGCTTCTTTTAGAGCCTGCGCGAGTTTGCTGTGTAGTGTCGGGTGACCACTGTTGCTTTGTCCACTTTCATTTAGTATGTTACTAATTTTCTGTAGGTTGATTTTGTTGATTCGGCTTGGGTGCTCACATGTCTCTGTGAGCTCCCTTACTATGCCCGAGGGGAGCTTCCCCTCTTTGGGAATTCGTGATTCGAGAATTTTGTAACACTTCACTGTAGTCGATGGTAAAATAGCACGGTATAACAAAGGAGAGGCAGGAGAAAGGAAAAAGCAGAGGATGCTTTTTGTTATCCCGTGATTTTGTATTTACTGTGTGGCGGCACTATTGATACGTATTAATTATATTTGTCACTGTATGGAGAGTCACTGGTTCACCGTAGCTCTGCATGGACACGTCCGTACCCTTCGAAGGTCGCGGCACTTCTAGCCATACACCATCTCACTTCGCCATTTATATTTTGCGCTTACTGACGCACAGTGGGGCAAAACGCCAATTAGGTATTGCAAAAGTAAAAAAAAGGACTGTAAGAGAAAACACACTAATACTCGAATCGAAGTCTCGATTAGGTATTAGAATAATTGCGTAGGCGTGTATATATTAACAAGGTATTCCGTTTATTAATACTGTGCTCTCTCGACCGTAGTCTATACAAGAATGCCTTCCTTTGGCAAAAGCGTCGGTCGTGAGGACGCCTACGTCACCATGGCCCTTTTTAACCATTTTAGGGTTCGCCCCGCAAGAAAGCTACGCTAGACAAAGACAGCGTGCATCGGCGAAATGCACATGGCCCGCCTCGGCCGTTCCTGTACCTCGAATATTCTAACAGGACTGCTTAGGACCTTAATGGTAGTTCTATTTACAGGAACTGTATCAACAAGGATTGAGGTGTATAAAGTTCAAAAGATACATTTTTCGGAAATTTTTCAACAATTTATTTCAAGAATGTTTGAATAAATTTAAGAAATACTTGCGACATTCACGCGTATCCGCATTAATTTTTATATACACGTTAATAATGGGATGTACAGTTTATATTTTATAAAATTTGGCTGCAGCTTACTGCAGCTACACAAGTTATTTCGGTTTTTATGGAATAGTTCGATGTAGAGAACGTCCGCCCTGGTGTGGCCACAAAATACACTGTAAATTCGGTATTTTTCAATATCCTCGACTTGACCGGGACAAATGCATGGATCTTCTATAAAGAAACCACGAGAGAAGAAATTTCGATCGCTAACCTTGATAACTCGAACCTCTATAACTGGAATTTTTTTTCTTTTCCCTTGAGATTCGAGTTTTCGAGGCTCGACTGCGGTAGTATTTTACTTTCAGCTTCCGCCATGAAAAGGACCGAAAGCTGTATTATAAAACAGAGTAATATATTTAATATGTTATTTACTTCCATTTCCAAAATCTGTTTTTTTTCTTAGTTAGTAAAGCTTCGTTAATTAAACAAAACCGTGGAACCTTTCATAAGAAACAAAATTGTATTAATTTTTATTAAACAATCGGTCACTATTTATAAGATAAGAATTATATTTTTTAAAGCAGATTGCAAGTGCCAAACATGGTGAAGTAGCATATGAGTCTATTTCGTTTGCCTCGCAAAATTTCAAGATATACAATTGAGAAATCGTTTGTTTCAGAACGAAGAGCGAATTCGAGTTTTGGGCGTACGTTGATTTATTTGAATTATTGTTAAGACATTCATCATGTCGGTAACAAATGCCATTAATCCTGTGGAATTTAACATGAAATTGCTTCTACGTAAGTACATGTAATGTCTCGATATTCGATTTTACGTTGCGAATGTCTTTACTTATTGAAGTTTGTGACGGTAGGACACCAAAAACTGGATAATTATTTTCTAAATTAAAGCGTTTTCGATCGATAAAGAAATACAATTTAAGGATTTTGGAAATGTTTGCAAATTGTATGATTTTTATTTGCAAAATTGCAAGCATCAGTCTCATAACCAAAATCATTCGAAAGGAATAAGACTAAATATATCGATACTAACTGATTGTGAAGAGCAGAGCGCTACATTGGGGGATCGAAGTGTCGCGCCGCTGGAACTGTAAAGCGCACAGATCCATACAAAGATTTTTCATAAACCCGGGGATGACTGCTGACATTAAGCTTAAGGATTATATATTGTACAAGTATAAAGAAAGAATTAAAGAAAAAAAAACTCATTAAATTAAATGTTATCGATAATATCAAGTGGAACTACAGGGGGTGCTACAGTTCCACAGTGCCAATGCGCGAGCCGCCACTGGTATGCACTGCATAAGTTTTAAAGATTTAAGGCTAACAATAACTGAAAATATTTTATTATCTTTGAAATTTCATAAATGTTGTCCAATAATATCCACTACATAAACGGTATTAATGTACATGAGAGTGTAATTCATTATAATGAATACTGAAAACTACGTTAACAAATTGTCTTTTCCGCATGGAATAATGGAACTATACCTCAATACCTCAATAAAAATCAATTGTATTCATTATCTTCTATGCTTAGTTGAAATTATAATCTATTAATTGACGTTGCGTGATAAATTCAAATTTGGTCATTCACGCTGCAACAGGTATTTGAGCCAAGTACCCCAGCGCTGCATGATATTTAGCACAGATTGATATTTAAAGAAAAAGCTCTGCGTAGCATAAATTTATTATTACTATTATTATAATTATTATTGCTAAGGACAAAAAGAACTACCTACGTATCCATTATTACAGTGTCAAATTGATACTTCTTTTAAACTTTAAAATTCGATCTCCATCGCCGTAGAGTAATATATCGAAACCATTTGTAGTCCGAAAGTACAACTACCTTGTATAAAGCGCATATCAATTGCGACATGTATTTTTCCGGTTAGTATGAAATTGAACCAAAATTTGTCCGTGAGATTCTTATTACTCTCAACTAATTATAAGAATATTTTTAAAGCTAGCTGTCATCGTTATCGATTGGTCACATTTTGCGTCAAGATATTGATGTTTAAATTGAAAGTGATATAATTATATTTCAATGGCAAAAACAATGTAGAAGTAAAGAAACACAAATATTCAGGCAAATATTCAGGTGAAATTTCAAGTACGATATAAAACTGTTATCAAGGTACAAACGAACGAACTTTATTTATTCGAATTATTTTTCAATACGGTTCTGATATGATAATAAAGTATAGGACGAGATTTGGAACATATTTATAAGCGCTGAAATAGCAAGCTAAAATTTAGGAATATTTATTTAAAATATTACACTTCTTTTCTTTACTTCAATTCAATTTTTAAACGCTTCTTCTGTAAGATTTCACAGGTTGATGTTTCTATCGTAGAATAATGATCGTTAATAAAAATGTCGTAACAAAGCATGCAAAGGTATAAACAAAAATCGTTTATGGTGTTTAAAATTTATTTTGTTCGCGTATCTCCTCGTACTTCGAAGTATCCCTTGCCAAGGAAATAATTTTACAATATTTCTGACTTTCGTTTCACATAGATTATAGACGCCATTTATTGTTTGGTATTTATAAATTTATCCTTAACGCATTAGTAGTTTCTTGACATGGATGCAATTGTCTAATAATAAACTACAAAAAGATTTCTTTATAATTGATTATTATGTACAAAATAGTGTCCTTGGCATTGTGTGTTGTTTAATAATGGAACGCATAACACAACAAGTATTCGAAAAGCACGTTTTTTGTTTGTTTGCGTATTTTTCTTTTTCTTTTACGAGTATTCAGGTCATATTTGTGTAATGAGCAATGTGTGTTCAAAGTGAGGGACATCATGAGCACTCATCTTTCTACCATATCGAGCAATCATCGTTAACATAGAACTTTTTGTAAAAATTATGTTAAGACAAATAATATCAACAGAGATGGCAGATTTGTGTATATAAAAGAAAACTGTACGTAATGCTATTTGTTTACAATTGTTTTTAAATAAATTACTGTACTTTATACATAAGTGTATGTATGTAGCGATATACTGACTTGGTACTAAATCGCCTACGGATGCTTTGGTGTTGCAATTACTCTTAGGTACCGTTCTCAGAAAAGTATTTACAGCTGCTACAAGAAATATAAAACAGAGTAAAGTTTGATTTTGTACGTCAATCGAGAAAAACAATGCTAACGATATCCCATACATTAATCATTAATGTGTACTTTACAGTTAGTGTCATACATATTGCGTACAAGTTTTATTTTGTCATACTGTTTCCTGTGTACAAAGCAATAAATACACTTATAACATAATAAAAATTACATTGCTACAGTCAAACGCATCATTCAATTGTTGCTCGAGAAGAAAAGAGAAAGGGTAACGTGTCTGCGGTAAATAATATTTATCGTGAAGTCACTTAAGGATTATAAAAGTAATATAATCCATGCAGGAAAGCAACAATACTAACATTCTTCTAAATGTAACTCATCGAAGAAAATAAAAGTTTGCATTATAAACGTGTTCAGAATAAATTACAGTCCATTGAATATGACTCGAAAGAAAATAAAAAACTGCTCAACTGCAACACGTTGGTCGATAAATGTATTAATTTATCCAGAAATGTGCGGCCGACTTGAAACTATATCGATAATTATACGATGATGATATTGAATGTAAACTTATTCTGAAATTACGATATACAAATATCTATCAGTACCTGGCACTTTATGGCAAATCGGAATTGCATTAGTATTTCAATTATCCGTTAGAATTTTCTCCATTTGCATAAAGTTCGACGAATTCGTATGAAAAGAAAACAACGGCTGTGTAATAATGACACGTTATAATGTCTGTATTATTCAGTATCACTCATTTATGTTAGACGAACGCGCGATACTCATTACTTCTAACGCAAAATACGCACAGAAACAGGTTTACCACATATTGTCACGGAGTGAAAAAAGTTATAAAACAGAGTGCCTTTAGTTGATTTGACTTCCGTACGGGTGAAATTTCTCGCCGGATCAATTCTGCCTTTTTGTCACTTAGTACATTCGTAGTTCAACTTGTTACTAATGCAGTTAGAATTTGAGAAGAGTGCGTTCAGATCTGTTGCAATAAATAAGAACGAGATTCCTTCTATTTTCTCTCTTTATCTGTTTCCATCATTTCTTTTTTTATCGCGACTTTACTGTCACATTTCTTGTCCCTGTCACTTTCGCTGAATTCTTTTTTTATTAGAATTTTGTTGTCGCCCCATCTTGTGTCAGTTTTAAATTTCCCTTCAACCTCCGATCCATTAACCTCGCCAACTTTTTCGTCCTGTATTTCTACAACTTCTACTTTCTTTGTGTCAGACTGCATCATCTTCGCCGCTATATGATACATATTTTTCACTGCTGTGACGTATGTATGGCATTCAGACTGTGAAAAGAAGGAACGATGAAAAATATTAATGTACCATTGCAGTTCAGCTCCTTTATATCAATACGTTCTAAAAGAGCATTACGTACCGATGCTTTCTTCAGCTTCTCATCGGTATTCCTTAATTTGTCTTTGTACATTTTTAAGTCTTCAGAAAGACCTTTAATATTACTCGTCTGTTTTGTCGATTTCTCATTTACGATCGACAGATCGTGTTGCAACTCCATCATACGTTCTTCCGTGTCCAATCGAGCTTTTTCTGATCTTTTTAATTGACTAACAAGTTTCTCTACGTCTAATAAAGAGCCCTTGTATAAAACAAAACCTTCCGGTACATTTGATTCTTCCGATTGGTCTGTAACAGCATCTTCTCTTCGAGCCCTTTTTGACGGTGGGCCACTACCAACGAACACCGGCAACAATTTTTTATTCCCTGAAATAGAAAAAATGAAATACAAACACGATATATATAATTGAAAGATATGCGGTCCGTAAGAGTAATATGTTTAAAACGTACCAAGTGCCAGTGAACGTAATAATTCCTCTTCGCCCTCTATCTTAGCAAAATCACTCCTATCAAATTCTCTGTCGTCTTTTTTATCCTCCTTTACGTCATCATCTTTCGATTTATCTGTTAACTTACGATAATGTAAAGAATCCCGTGTTACAACCTTTTGTACTAACTTACGAACTTGAGCTCTAGACAAATTCAGTCCTAAAGTGTAAATAAGTTCCTCTATATCTTTGTCGAATATATAACCACAGTGAGTTTGATCGAAATAAACGAAAGATAGCAAGAGGTACGGATCGTGTGTATACAATTTGGTTTTTCTTTTTCTTCCATCCTTTTCCTTGTCTCTTTTACCCTCCTTCATCGAATCATCGTCCTACAAATATACAAAGAGTAATGATTACGTTTGGGATAAAGTTGAGGTTGAAAGTTAGTTAGTTTGCAAAAGCAAATTCAGTAACGTCTGCAAAAGTACGTACATCGGATTCATCTTCTTCATCATCGTCGTCGTCATCATTTTTCTCCTTCTCTCGATCTCTGTCATCGGTTTTACTTTTCGCATCTTTTTCATCTTTCTTATCTTTACTTCCCTCCCTTCTTTTGTCATCTTTCCTACTGCACCTCTTGTCGTCGTCTTTTCTCTTCTCATCCCTCTTATCGTCTTTCTTATCTTTTTTTTTATCCTCGTCCTTTTCCTTCAACTTTTCAGGAAGACTACACAATGCTCGGTAAATTCGAAAACCAAAATCTCGCATTAACATCTCGTTAAATAGTTCCGCGAACAATGAAACTTCAAAGGAATGTTCCTGAATGAAGAAAAACAGGCAACAGCGTGTGAATTTATTTATACCACCATAATTTGCTGCATGAGTGAAGCATGACGTATAATAAGAACAAAGAAATACCTTTGTATCTTCCGGCCTGTAGTCTAAAAGTACACTCAATGACATCACAGTGCAATCGAACTTTCCACTCTTCGCCATTCTCGAGGGATGGACAATAACATGAGACGATTCCGGCAAAGTATATCGTTTTTCAAGGGCAGCGCGTTCACGTTCACAAAGCTTTCTTCTATCTTCGTCGTGCTATACGCGTCAACGGTGATACAAAATTAATCTTTAAAATCAATATATACTAACACTAACATATTCCTTAAAATATTGAGGCTTGCACGGGAAAAAATGTTATATGTATATCTATAAAAAGTGTACAAACGAATCTCACATCTTTATTGTCCCGAAATTTCTTATCATCCTCCTCTTTCGGCGGCGGCGAAACGTCTTTTTCATTTTCTTCCGTGTCGTCCTGCCGACCTTCTTCTTTAGCTTGTTCCGACGCAATTGTTTTCGTAAGTCTCGCAAGCAATTGCGACTTTAAGCCTTTACAATTCATGGTACGTGCCGCTAACTCCTGACGCAACTCGTTCACCTGTATCAAATTAATCGTGCATGAGTACACGCATGCGACGATGCAGGTTAAAAAGAATTCTATATAATATATAACTGTACTTAATTGAACTAACATTCATAGCTTTCGGGTCCAATTCAGAATAATGAGTAGGGTCCTTTTTCTCGGGTATTGATTCGTCCTGAAAAAAAAAGAAATCGTACCATTATGTTATAGAATGCGAAGGAAGGGATAGAAAACTACAAAACAGAAGCAGCCCCTATATAACGAAACGAAACCACTCCCTCTTCATTCTTTCATCACTCTCTATTTTATCACCACTCTCGCACATTGTAATGATATACACGGTTCTCCATTCACGATGACCTTCAAGTATGACTCAAGTAACTGCTAGATTCTCATAGTGTCCTGGCTCTGGTGTCTGTGTGGTTGATAGGTAATGGATAATATCAATAATGTTGTATATAACGATTATCAAATGAAACTTTTTGAATGATTTATCAATGATCGGTGAAGGTCTCAGGAAAGGGAATGGCTCAGCTGCGCTCTTCTCCGAGCTAGGCTTGCTTGCTTCTCTTGTTAATGCAATGTGAGCGCCAGTGGCTAAGGGAATACTTGCAATACATTACTCATTGATCTTCTTTACGTTAATTTAGCTATCAAACGTTTTGACAATTGAAACACGACGATGTACTGTAGCATTTACAATTGTTATATAATTTTTGTGCCATTAAGCATGTTGTATTACTTTGCACGGATAATTGCCCCAATTGCTATATATCGTGATAGAATATGCATATATAACGTCACTGTTCGATTCATAAGTTACCACAAGGTTACAACATTATTCATACGTTACCGAATCACCTTCTAAAGAAAACTTATAACTATATGCGGTCAAATGAAAGTCAAAGTACCGAAACAACGTTTTAACTACTCGTATACAATGTGACCAGCATTCACTTCGAGAAAAAAAAAGAAAGAAAAGGAAAATAAAACCATTTAAGTGGTCTAAAGATAACGGTAAACAGCAAAATGCTGAAAACCGAAGAAATATTTATAGCGAATAGGATCAATGAGCAAGTAGAGCCTATGTTGAAAAACCAGTTTAGTAATGGGGAAAACAGTTGCACGATTATATATAATGTAATAAAAAGGTAAAAGTAATATGGGATGATGTTGGCAGTGCCTTTTGATCAGCGACGGCAGCCTCATCAGTGTCATTGGCAGCATCCAAATCGTCGGGGCTAGATGCAGCACGCAGCAATTTTCGCTCCAGTTGTTTCTTATAGCTGAGTTGCAGGCCGTCCCATTCCAATTTGGTGGGCACACAGCTCCAAACATCTGGGAGAAATAGTATGACGGTTTCAACGCGAGAGGGTACCACTCGCCCCGACTTGTGGGTCGTTTCTGCACGTCTGTAGTAGAGTTCCAGGAAGCGGTACCTGTGCCGCAAGGAAAAACAATACCCAAACGTCAACTCAGGTTAATGCCGCTTAGCTTTGCCTTATATGCTAAGTGTTCGTTCGCTTGTTCGTAAAGCCCACCCACTGCATACAAAGCCAACACAACAGCGCACAATGTAGACCGTTCGATAAAGCACAATTGAGTGGGTTCACAAAACGATCATAGAACAATAACGATGATCTGTCTGCCACGACTGCTCGTATATCATCATCATCATCATCATCATCATCATCATCATCATCATCATCATCATCATCATCATCATCACCATCTGGGTGCTCGATACAGGATCTGGTGCAGCATATCTCCATCGGTCAGTTGTTTACAATGCAAATACATACCTCCTCTGTAGAGATTGAGCTACAACCTTAGTTATCAAGTCAGAACTCGCATTAGAAGTTACTTTCTCTTATGGATGGTACACACCTGCCAGGTCTTTCTTAAGAGCTATAACATTCTGTCTGATATCTTTAACGCAATTGAGTAACACCGCCGGTCAAAAACGTGTGTGTATATCATATCATGCATTTGTACAACATGGAGCGTCCCGCACGGAGCCGACGGTCCCAAAATTATTACAGGTCTTGTGATCTTTCGCATTAATTTTCGTTCTTTTTTACTTGATAATGTATCGACGAATAATGAAACGATAATGGCCAGCGAAACTAGATAGCGTTACGTTGCTCTTACGGCGAAAGTGCCTTAAATTCTATTCGATTGTAAAAATAAGAAATGAATATTAATTTTTCAAGAGTCGTACCATTGTGTGCAGCTGGACAGATCTATCCCGGTAAGTGCTTTACATGTCCTCACTGCCGTTCTGATCAAAACCGATGGATCCTTTTCAGGATTAGGACCGTCCAAAGAAGGACTCCAAGGCCCACCGATAGCCATTGTTTCGTTTTTACCTCGTAAGCCTACCAAGAAATTTATTAAACGTGTGGGATGCACGTAATCGCGATCCGGATCTCTGTCCTCGGATACACCGCAACATCGTTTATATATTTCTTCCATGGCAGGCATAGTTATAAGCATGACCTACAAAAACAATTTACACACAATTTAACAAAATTGTACAATATCAATCCATTTGCATCACAGAGCAAAATATTCGATGAGTAATTTCTGCTCTGTATTGCTGTATTTCATTATAACCAGTTGGTATTAACAGAGAATAGCAAATATTTAAATCGAGATAAATTATGAGTGATTTATTTACTGTTGCTGTTATAATCGGGAAGCTCTGCCAATTCAAGTCGTGATGCAAACGGGTTAAATAGGAATATATATTTTACGTTATTTGTTAATATAAAATAATCGTACAAAGATCGAAGAAATATCGAAGAAAGATAGATTTACGAGCAGATATTGCTAAAATATGAAATTACCACGAAATATATCCATCTCAAGTATACAGGGTGGCCCGCAAGTGTCGCAGTATTTTTAATTTTCTTTTAGCTGAGGTGATGCTGAACAACTTTTTCCCTGACCAAAATATGCTAAGTAGCTTCGTTTTTGAGTTATTAACGAAAAACACTGGCCAATGAGCGCGCCCGTATAGCGTGCGCCCAGGCACCACCGCGCGCGGTTGTCATCGGGTGCTTCGAGGGGCAACGTACGGCAAATATTACATCATCTTAAATTAATAATAATGTGTAATGATTCGTGATTCACGAATAACAATTTAATTATCAGGCCGTTTATTAACTGTTCCATACTTTTATTCCTTATCCGAAACGTATGAAGTATTTTATTACTTATTAAAACAATGTTTGGATAATGAATGTTAAAGAAAGATAGGTAAATAAACTTATCCTTTCGTTCACGAAGTAACCTGCTTCGACGAAAGTGGGTCCTTGGCCGTTGATCATTGTACCGATCCTGACCTATCTTAACAATTTTATGCTACGCACTTGTTTCCACACGTATACGACCCACACACACCTCTGACGGGCCATGACCGTTTGCACTACAATGAGACCTATGTACGTCAATGTGTGTGTCGCATCCGTGTGGAAACAAGTGCGAATCAGATCTGTATCGATCGCCGGGAGGACGTGCGTTTCGTAGCACAAAATTGTTAAGATAGGTCAGGATCGGTACAATGACCAACGGCCAAAGACCCACTTTCGTCGAAGCTGGTTACTTCGTGAACGAAAGGATATGTTTATTTACCTATCTTTTTTTAACATTCATTATCCAAACATTGTTTTAATAAGTAATAAAATACTTCATACGTTTCGGATAAGGAATAAAACTATGGAACAGTTAATAAACGGCCTGATAATTAAATTGTTATTCGTGAATCACGAATCATTACACATTATTATTAATTTAAGATGATGTAATATTTGCCGTACGTTGCCCCTCGATGCACCCCATGACAGCCGCGCGCGGTGGTGCCTGGGCGCGCGCTATACGGGCGCGCTCATTGGCCAGTGTTTTTCGTTAATAACTCAAAAACGAAGCTACTTAGCATATTTTGGTCATGGAAAAAGTTGTTCAGCATCACCTCAGCTACAAGAAAATTAAAAATACTGCGACACTTGCGGGCCACCCTGTATACTATTCCTTTTCATAGATTGCTTTAGAAAATTGCGTTTGAAGAATAACAAACCTTTGCTGAGAAAAGATAGTCTGCGTCCGAGGGTTCTAGTACTGCAGTATTTTCGATACAAGGATCAACGTCCTTGTGCATAACATGGAAAGAACACGATTTATTAAGGGCGAATGGCATGTGCGGAGGAAAAGCATCAACCCATCGGAAATTAGTGGAAAAGAAGTCGCTTGGAATATACATATTTTGATAGCGTCTTCGTATCTCGAGTACATCTGCTTCGGGTCTAAAATAATGAATAAATATGAAGAACTGTATTATACAGAGATAAACTAATAAATTCTATTTCACTATATACACTTATATGTACGTACAAGTCGAGTGCTATTTTTGGTATTTGTACCATGTAACGCGGTACAACTCTGGTACGCCGTCTTGGTCGCGGAGATTTGCTCCGTCTAGTTCTCGATGGACTACGTTCTTCTTTTTTTTCGCGTTCTCTAATTCTTTCTTCGCGACGCCTCTTTCTTTCAATTTCCTCCTCCTCGTTTTTCCGGTCTCGAGGAGACCTTTCCCTTATTCTGCCAACTTTGTTTCGGTTACTAGCTGTATTAGCACTTGTCGCACTAGATGTGAATCTATTAACAATTAGATTTTTCGTATAATAACACCATTGTAACGCATGTACCGCACTATAACACATGACACGAACCTAAATCTCATATATAATTGTAATTAAGTGCGTGAATATTATGTGAATGATACAGATGATGTTTTAGTACCTATTGTTAGCATTTTCGTTTGGTGGAGGTACAGCACTATACGTCCCTGAGGTTCGATTTTGCTGTGGCTGTGGTTGTTGCTGTTGCTGACGATTAGCTTGATTATTTTGTTGTGCATTGGCGTTACTATTATTATTTCCCATGGGGAGTACTTGTATTCTAGTGGCGCTCCATTTAAATGGCATGGATGGATTGTACGATGCTTCCACAAGCACACGGTCACCCACAATGGGATTGGATCCCTTAACGCATGCACTAGAAGAATATTTTAATTATACGTATGGTAGATTTTCAATCAAAACCTAATAAAACCATTTTTATATTGCATTATTACTTTGTTTGAAAGAACACATCTTCGTCTACAAAACCAAAATTGTCATATACTTGAGTAACTGTGCCAGTGAAAACTCTTTGCTTGGTAGAAGATGGAGGTACATTTTGCTGTACTTGCTGCGGTACACCAGCCACAGAAGGTTGGAATGCATTGGTATTCAATGCTCTTGGTGGTGGATAAGAAACAGTAGCAACTTGCGGGTACAATTGGCCAGCTATACCTGATGGCAAATTAGATCCAAGCGTTGCCATCGAAGCCATTGTTATGTTGGGCTATTTTGTAAGATACATGTTCTTTAGTGTACATTTATGTATCAGATAATAAATGTTCGTGTTTATGCAGGCCCTATAAAATATTAAGACACATATTCACTAACTTAACCCCTTAACAGTATAATATAATTTGGGTTTACCGTCAGTGACATATGTAATTGTTTTGATTGTTTATAACATTTCTATATGTGATAAATGTGTTTGCAAGTACTTGTTCAATAATCTTGTTGTGTATGGTAAATTGTAAAACACAGGGTACACAATACCACATTACAATTAGGGGGGTGGTCTTGGACAACAAAAGAGCAGAAACAAGAAAGACAAAAACTGTAGATAACGTGTACAGAAGAGTAAACTTAGATATATCTGTGTAACATTAAACAACTGGCTGTGCGTCACCATATTGCTGGGCCCACTTGGGATAGACTGTTCTGCGCTTGACGCTATACCTTAGTCTCACACGGGATACACTGTTAAGGGATTAACCTATAATCTATCGTATGAAATCTGGCAGACTCCAGATTCTGTAATTTTATTGACCAAAAAAATATCTCCTCAAACAATTCCTCAAAGCCGTCACATCTAAAATACAAATAAACTTTCACTACTTTGAAGGGAGCACAAATTTAAGTGTTCCATAAAAAAATAAATCTGTAGGAGTATCCCAGACCCTGTGTCAACATTTATCAGTATTCTTTAAACATACAACAGAAATTTAAAAAAGGCGACTAATATTTCCCAAAAACAATATCTAAACATTTATAATGATAAATAGATGTTGAGAAATAAACAAATATTTACATGAAAAATGTAGACGTTGCAGATGAAAACATGTTTACACTTTTACCTTCCGACTTGTTTATCGTTACTGACCTGTTGTAATCCTAAACTTTGTTGATAAACTTGTTGAGTTTGTTGTTGATATTGTACCATAGGCTGTCCACCTATACTACCCATTGCTTGCCCCAACATTTGTTGTTGAATATTTTGAATTCCTTGTCCTATGTATATGTACACAAAAAATGCACCAAATATATATATCTAGATATTAACTGGAATTCCTTGCGTAAATAGAATGGCTAGATCGTATTACAATTGTATTGCATAAGTTACATTATAAGCCATCGAATCTTACAATTTATAGTAATATGTAAGTTTTTATAATATATAGATGTAACAAGAAAAATAAGTTACTTTTTCATGAATATAAATTATACAATAATTACAAGAACATTTGAACTAAAAAATGAATGCATGTACTATCTGCATGTTTATATAACAAAAATGATTTCTCACTTAAACAACTTGTATGACACATATATAGATACAAGTAAAATTTGTTAAAAAAGAATGAAACCTTTTTTTTCGAAGTCGAAATACTATAAATGAAAAATTTAGCAGTACAAAACATTTTCCGTTCGTTGGCTAGCACATGAATGTTTATCGCTTTAAAATATAAATTGAAATTAATTTCTAATGTTTCGATAGCGTACGAAATATTGATAGAAACTGCTTGATAAATATGTATTCGTCGAGTCGTGAAAAATTATAACAAAAAATTGGCAACGTTGTTGTCCTGTACACGGGATAATAAGAAATATATTAGTGATAAAATCGATTTACCTGCATTTCGAACCCACGGTGGGTTTTTACCACCGCCAAATGGTGAAAGATTACTCATTTCTTAAGAAATGTGTGATATCTTTAACGATATAAGTTTAACAATATCTTGACGATACTTAATTCAGCGTCCTTCATTCAGGCGCCATCTTTACAGTTGTAACTACTGAAATCAAATATATTCCTATTGTCTACAGGAAACGAATTAAATTCTAAGTTCAGGATGAATTTTGTTCCTGATGAAATGATTGTAGAATGTAAATGCTGCCTTAAGTCCCACGCAGCTTATTTTCTTAATTAATCATAAACGCATTATACATTAGACTTAAATAATAGTAAAAAAAAACAGGAAAAATTTTAATTTGATTCTGGTGCATTTCTTACAATGAATGGTATTCAAGTGCAGTCCTGTTCAAGTCGAGACTGGATAGAACTGCAGGTTATTTTCTCGACAAACGCCGGTATTTAATATCTTGTTGCATTTGAATTTGTGTACTTTGTGACAAATCGATGTAAAGGTTAGGTAACAATCAACTGTACAGGTATACCGCAATTTAATAATATGTAAATGTGAAAATCCAGTGATGCTTTTATTTTACGATTATTGAAACAGTGATACCGAAACGTCATGTCCGGCGCATATGCACATTGAAATTAAACGGAATCATGATTGATCTGCAATCAAGATTATTAAGATTCAAGGCAAGGCATGACATAACATCCTTTGGTTATGTCAAATGAGTTGCATTAGTATAATTGTATGCTCCCTTTCTATTAGCAAGAAAAACAAGTCTCCTGCGGATATACGACTACAATTGAAAAAACGATGCCCAAAGTCATAAAGTGTAGGAATTTGATAGTAATAGAAATAGTTAAAATGCATTATATACTATATCGGAAATAAACTATCACGAATAAGTGCTGTATTCAATAATGAAAAAGGCGCTTATTTTTATATAATGGAGGACATTTCTATAACACCACTATTAAAATTGTGTTCTACGAATAATGTGTTACTTACGATAAAACATACTTTAAGGCGCGATTAGAAGAGCGTGATGCAGAATACCATCGGTCTAAGGGGCGGTTGTATTTAGTTATTGTCGCAAAAAGATAGAGATATAGATTTATCAAAATATTCTTTACACGTTCAATTTCTATTTACATTAGGTTTATTCTTTTTTTGGCGAATCTATAAGTTTCGTAAAGTATATAACGTATTCTTTCCGTTATATGTGCCAAGAATAACGCACGCCATTGGCTACTTCGCGTAACCGTTGAAAATCTTGCGCCGCATTGGTCAACAGTAGGAAGCATGCTCGTGTGAAATAATTATCGATACTAAACCGAAAATCACAATTTTATTACATAATAATTCTGTGAAATAATAGTTGATTCTCTTTGAAAGGGAGCGGAAGTTACATTACAGATCAGTAGCGTGGGATCGAGTTGCTTAAAATTGATTTTGGAGGTAGCAAGCTCTGAACATGGCGTTACGATCGATCTGCCGGCTGCCAATTGATTCGACCTTCAGCCATTTGAGCCATTTGGGAGCCACCGCCCGGCCGAGACGATCGTCTTTTGTAGTGCTCGCAAGAACTTTTGCCGCTGAAGCTAAAAAAATGGCTTTGCCGCGTGTTTACTTTGACATGCAAGTGGACGGTGAGCCCGTTGGCAGAATCGTGATGGAAGTAAGTACAAAATGTTCACAATTAATATGATTTTCAAAAGTGAAACACGTTGTCGTTAGAATCCCGGTATGATTGGCCATCTTGGATTTTCTTGAAAGCCGGTTGTGCGAGTTCGTTTTCTTTATTATTACAATTTATTCGAAATCTTGATTTATTATATTTCTGCATTGGAATTTGACATTCTGTATAAATGGTACGAATTGTTATCTCTGTTGGGTGTAGCAGAGCGTGATAATGATCGTTGTAACATGGTATCGCATTACGTACTCTGATCCGTACTGAATTGTAAAATTTTCCATTCACTGATCTGTCGCTGACACATTTGATTACGTATTCCACATACGCGAACCATTACGACGTGTCTGTGGAATGTATCTTTGAGTACTTATCAGAATTTTAGTGACCAAGCTTGTTTAAAATATTCCTTTTCTTTTGCATTACAATTTGTATACATATAATAACGGAATACAGATAACAATTTTATCTAAAATTAACTCTTGACACTGTGTAGATATTATATATATAAATGTGGGTCCTCCTATGTTTTATTGTCCAGGAAAATGAGCATTACACCATCCTATTGCACTTGTAACTGCGTATTCAATTACGGTTTAGAGGGTTAGCAAATGGCATAGTATGTCAATAGATTTATTTCAAAACCAAATTTGTGATTACGGCTCGAATCACTAATAGTGGCTTTCCGGTTCTCACAGGGACAAAAAATCTCAAATTTTTTCATTTTGAAAACGTGGCACGTACAAAGGGGGTTTACTTTGTCGTATATGATTACCAAGCCAAGTTTTGCAAATGTCCAATGGTTGAATTTTTTGCAGACTAAATTTTAGCAGATACGCGAGTACACGGAACTTTAGCGTTATACAGAGTTAACACGTGGACGTAGAAAATATGTCTGGCTCTTTTTTTTACCATTTTTATGCTTGTATTTTCGAATTTTTTGCTTGTACTTTAGAATGAATTTTGTTATATTGGAGGCATTAATATGGCTTTCGAGCCTTTTTAAGGTTAAGCATGTGGCACCTAGCGAGCATGGCAAGAGCAATGATTTTGCGAATTCTAACTTCAGATGGGCACTCATTCCACAAGTGTCCGCATAAATACGGAATCCGGCTCGAACACTTATTTATATGAATTCTGTGAAATACATATGCTTCTTCATTTGATAATTCTGTTCGTAACGGGTAGAGAACGTGCGAAATGTGGACGGCAATCAGACAGTGTGCTGATTCAAGAAATGCGGAACACGTGATGCTGGTGCATTCAAATTATGATCGTTGTGATCGGTTCGGGTTTAAGGAGTTAAACTTTAGTTTTGGGCATCAAAAACTATAGTCTTTTGTATTAATATGTTCTCATAGATTTTGACTAGTGGAGTCTAAAAATGCAAGTTTTGAATCTAGGACTTTAAGGTTAGAATTATGCGTATGGGAAAGTGGGTGTTTTTTAGCGTAATTTACAGGTTAGTTTGACGCCATATTGAGTTCTACCCATACTCCGATGTCTATGTCTATCCATTGTCCGACTGTAATCGAAATATAAATCAAACCTAATTCTAAATTAATGTAAATCTAACCCACACGTAGTTCAAATTCGAAATAAAAAAACGCTAAACAGCCAATTTTACATGCGCATAATTTTTGATTTTTCGAATACTACCAGAAGATTTAAAGGGAAAGCTAATAATTGTTGCTGGGCCAAAGTGAAGTACAGGCATTCAATGCATGTGTTAAAGCAAACTTAGACTTTACACTTTGGATGTGCATCGCGGATGATTCATCCGTAGGAATGGATTTCATCCGTGATGCACATTCTTCAACGTGTAAAAAGTGTAAATTCGTCTTCAGATATTTCGATAAAACCATGCATCAATGCTTTATCGGATATTACGGGCTCTGGACGAATTTCGAATGAGTTTCGAAACAGTATAGAGCGCGAAAATCATCGTTCGTGCGATACTCATTCAGAACAGGATGTCAGGTGCATTTGCACCTAAAGAGTATCATCGTCGATCTTGTGTTTCAAGAGCGAGAGATGTTATGAAACGCTGTTTAATAGCGATAATGCATTATGGACGATTGAGACGTGCCAAGGGCCCTTTCTCGCGAACAGAACTGATATAAATAGCAAAAATTTGAACGCTTCACTAAACAAAATCAAAACGATGGTAGTATACCAGTGTTGTTCGACGAGATGAGCCCCAGAGACAGAAGACCTTTACCCCTACTCCCTGTCTCTCACACTTGTGAGCAGCCAATGAAATCGTTTTTATGAGATTGAAGGTATTGTCACGAGTTTTAAAAATGGGGCGCGCGCAATGGAAGCGAAATCTGCGCAAGTAAACTCTATGTTGGCAGTATTTTACAGTTTACAGTACATACTGTTATCATTTCGCGACATTCTGTGGACAGTTTTTATATTCATCTAAATGAGAATTGTAGAATAGCATTTATTTAAGCTCCACTTATTGAAATGGAATTATAGGCAACATCTAATTTATCAAACACTTGTTGAGCTCTTATTATTTAAGCTATTATCGTGCATCACTACACCTATACTGACCCCTTTAGTTAAAATGCCCTAATGTAGTATTTTTTCAATTTTCAACATACGTCGAAATATTTTCAATTAGTTTCTATCCATCTTTTATCTTCTGAATAAAGTTAGTAAGTCCCACGTGCTATGTAGGGGTCTAGAGCCGGCTGCATTTATTTATAATAATAACTTTTCAAATGGTTGTACTAGTTTATTATGATCCATACACATGTCGCCTTCTCAGTTTTGTTCTGAAATGCAGATTGCCTATTTTATTGTAGTAGAGTAGTATATGAATATTTACAGCACCTCGAATTAATTGCAATAGATACAAATAACTAATAATAAACCATTTCGATGTACAACTAATTCTATTTTTTTTTAAATATTAATTACTAGAGAAATAAGCGACAGGATCTTTTCTTTATTTAGTATTTTCATTTAAATGTACAATATAATGTACTTTATCTAACTTATGTGAAATCTATGAAGTTGTATATATGAATATCAGTGTTACTCAACCTTTGACTCGCGACTCCCTCTTATAACATTCAAATATCTTACGGAATTCCCCCTGCCCCATGTAACTTAAGGTAAAAAAAATATTATGAACGTTAAAAGTACGTACTGTATTTCCTTCTTTTAATTTATAATCAGCATTACATTAAAAAATAAATAAATACTAAAAATAATAACGGCGAACCCCTAGGAAACACTTCGCGATTGACAGATTGGTAACCACTGTTTTAGACGATCAAAATCATTCTTGGCATATTGATTGTTGTTTTTCTTTTAACAAAAAATGTATAAATTTAATTTTCAGTTGAGAAGCGACGTTGTCCCAAAAACCGCAAAGAATTTCCGAGCCCTCTGTACTGGTGAATGTGGCTTTGGCTACGAAGGAAGCACTCTTCATAGAGTGATTCCCAACTTCATGCTCCAAGGAGGTGATTTCACCAACCATAATGGCACTGGCGGAAAATCCATCTATGGTACCAGATTTGAAGATGAGAATTTCGCATTGACGCACGACGAACCTGGTATACTTTCTATGGCAAATGCTGGGCCAAATACTAATGGTAGCCAGTTCTTCATTACCTGTGCTAAGACCGGTTGGCTCGATGGCAAGCATGTCGTTTTTGGAAAAGTTCATTCTGGAATGGACGTTGTTAGAAAAGTATGTCTCACAACCTTTGTCTTTTGTTTAGCTTTAAACATTTATTCAATACGTACAGCACCAGCCATAAGATTGCCTTCAATACGTTTCAATGTTTGAAACTAGCAATTCTATGATTTATTAAAATTGTTGATAGTTATTTGTTAATGTATATGAACTATAAGAAGCTTCAATTTCATTAAGAAATTTCTTTGTGACATGCATTTAAAAATACTTGCATGCAATTCATTTTAGTTCAGTTCGAATATTTATGCCGGTACTTCATGCAAAACTACATTTACATATAGTAACAAAAGTATATCTTAATAACAGCAGTATACCTACAAGGTCTGTTGTTTTAAACATTTTTGTACCAAATATTTTGTATACACGCGCGCGCACACACACACACACATATATTTAAAAAAATGTTTATACTATATTGTTGTGTTACTGCAGTCCAAATTTTTTAGAAAATAGTAATAGTTTTATGCGGCAAGTTTTACATTTAATTTAAGGAAATATATGAATATTCATATCTTTTTCGTTTCAGTTGGAGAGCCTGGGATCCCAAAGTGGAAAGACTTCCAGAAAGATCACAATAGCTCAATCTGGAGTTCTGTAGATGGTTCACCTAGATACTCTAATGACTGCATTTTTATTTAGCTGTTGCATACAATTGTTGCTGTCTTTATTGTATGACACATTCATTCTAATCATCACCATTTTTCTTCTATACTGTCGATTTGATTCCATTCCAAGAGAAATGTACAACTATTTCAGTTTGGAACCAATAAGTCACCTACATTGTACTATTTTTTATCTCAAAGAATTGAAGTTTGAATACACTATCAAATAGAATTCAACAGCAGCGTTTCTATTTTTTTTTTTTTTTTATTAAAAATTATTTAACTACGTTCGTTTTTTCCTTCTGCTGAGAGCAACATATTTCTTCTTCACTAAAGAGAAATATTTAAACAGGCGATATGATGTTTAGATCCAAACTCTTCCATGGAATATTGCTCCTTTGCTATTAAGTGGTATTAAGCACAGTAAAATATACAAATCTATATATGAGGCGTGTGCTTCATAAAATAATTGTTTCTGTGTCTATTATTCGTACTTTAGTATCGAATAAAAATGAATTTTCGGGCGTTTAAATTTTTGAGCTCGTCAATTAGTGAGTGTTACATGGTTGCTGTACAATGCATTTATCAATGAACTTACAATGTTTTAACTTTTCTATTGTGCTTTTATACTTAGATCCACGAAAATAATGCTTATGTTATCTAGGGCATTATTCGTTTTTATATGTGTGCACGATTCATTTTCTATTCACAGAATGATCAGTAAAAGTTTGATTAGTGTAATACTGTAATACCAGATAATGCCTTTAGATAATTCCACCTTACTCTGATGTAACATAGTAATTGGGATTTCCATAAAATAAAATTCTTTTCAGAAGTAATCATTCGATATTATTTTTAAAACATAAGAATGAATATCTGTATTTCATTAAGAGATCTGCAATATCTTAATACCTGAATTTCCAAGCGTCCTTATTTGTCTCATCTTAAATGAGATGAGAGTTATTGGATTACCCTTATTCGGACAGTTTATATTTATGGAACATTGAGGGGCAGTTGGAGTGTAATGAAGTGTATAAGCGTGTCGCACGATTTTTATAGAGGGTATATGTAATTTGTTTTAAAATAAATTCGTAAGAATGCTGACACCTTTTTTATGTTGTGCGTTTCCTTTCAGAAGCACGTACTTTATGTACATAGTTAAGTGCTTATTATACTATGAGTTTTAGTAAGGCCAGTAGGATGCCAAATAACACTTCGGTACGGAAAGAGTGTAATGAGTAGGTTGGTTACAATAATGTAAAAAGGTATGTATTTGAAACTATTGTCCCGTCTGCCCTAGTTACATGTTCTGCGGTAAACTGACTTCGCGTCCCTTGTAGTGGTTGAGAAATATCGATGACACCATCCGTATTATCGATGGTTATCGTTTGTCGGCAGACAAACAGATAGAAGGTAGGCGACACAAAAACACGTTTTTATTGCCTCTAAGTCCCGGTGGAGTCTGGTCTTACGCGCGGTATTGCCCGTTCGCGGGCGATCTACGAGCAGTAAGAAATTGTATACCGTGAAATACAGTAATTCTTCTCTTGGCGCTCACCACGATCTCTACCGAGCATGCTTACGAGTTATCCCCACCACTGGAGGGGCCCCTCTAGTTCTGAGTCGACGGAGTAAATCGGCACCTTTTGATTAGCCGACACGTCGCGGGCGCGACGGTTGCGTTTAACCATGAAAAGATTAAATGCTTCGTATCGGTGAGGCAACACTAATGCAACGGCGTAACTTTTTTATTGTTACTTATATCGCTATAATTTTTGTTTTTAATTATTGCGGAGATTGTGGTGATTGAAATGAGACCAAACACGATAGAATTTGGATTATATTCACTTACTTAGCAATATTATACGTAATGGGCAAGGATCCTTACAAGAAAAGCTTGCGAACGGTCGTGCTGAGTTTTTACTATAACTTTACGGGTTTAGAGAATAGTCCAAATCTAAACATATATTCCAATAGGCCTCTTCAAGGTAAGATGCGCATTTATTAGTATGGTTTTATGTTTTTCTAGAAGCCCATGCAAGCACACAATAATGAAATGCCACATGCAAAACTGAAATCATCAGCCGCAATTGAATACAATAACGAAACGTGTGTTATGGTTGAAGCGCCGAAAACAGAGCCGTCGACCGTGCTCGAGAATCAGGTGGATCAAATTCGTCGCAATGCCTTCCCGGCGCGAAAAGTTCGTTTCGATCTCCCTCGAGCAACGTTAAGGCGGCTCGTCTCAAAGATAAAAAGGCTTTCAGTAGCCGCGACCGTCCGTTGCTCCAATTTAAATAACTTTATGTCCTTATTATTCTTTATACGTATATATGTAGATATATCATATTTCATCACTTTCGATAACTATCGATGGTCCAAGTACAGTAATGTCTTGATACAAGCGAAAGATTTCTACACCATACAAGCGAAGAGTTTATCCCCACCACTGAGGGGTATACCCCTTCAGGCGTCCACAAGTTCACTTGGCGATCAGTGTAACGCGATACGGGCTCGGGTATATCGGCGAGCTAATACTAATTGAACGATGAAACTTTGCTATTTCTCATCCTTTTCTTATGAAACTTTTACATATCATAGCTGACAATTTTCGGATTAAAATGACACCAAACACGATAAAATTTGGACTATACTTACTGCCTTAATTAACGGTAATAAGTTGGTATGTTAAACCGTGTATTGGGCCTTTGATCTTTGCCGATTGCCACGATCGGAGCTTCTCTTTTCTTTTCACTAGCTATCCTTTCCTGCGGTCGAAAATTATTACCGTTAATTAAGACACTAAATATAGTCCAAATTATATCGTGTTTGGTGTCATTTTAATCACATAAATGTCAGCTATGGTATGTAAAAGTTTCATAAGAAAAGGATGAGAAATAAAAAAGTTTTATCTTTGCATTAGTGTTATTTCACCGATACGCTGGATATTGTTTTTTGGCTTGGCTGCTCGGTCCTCTTTCTTTACTCACTGTCCTTTTCTACGTACGACGCTGCCGGCAAATTTCAAACAATGTAGGAACTACACCATACAAGCGAACGTTCAGACCCGAGGCTTTCGCTTGTATCAAGACATTACTGTATCGGATACTATCGCTAGTGCTGACTATCGATATTTCAGCAGTATTTTCATTTATTCTACGCGCATCTAGGTCCTGCCAAATTATTATTCTTTTCTATTCTTCCGACTATTGTATAAGATATAAATAACATATAAATAAGGAAAAGTCTCCAAATCAGTCAACAGCTGACTCCCTGATTTTTGTTTGTAATCCTTTACGATCCTATGTAGTATTTCCCAAGTTAAATAGTCCTTAGTTACTATTTAAAATGCAGACAGGGTTCAAAAATAAAACAACTTAAAGGAGCAGATGTGACATGTTCTAATTTCACTCAGCAAATGTTTTGTAAAACAGGAAAATGTGTGTTGCGGTAAAGCTACGTAAGTGCTCCGACCTCTCCGATTTCGATGATTTATGAATATGCTGTAGAACTGAGTATCCGGAACAACTTTTTCCTATACATATAACCGCCGCTCGGCCTTAGTTTTCGAGATATTTGCCAACAAATATAGCTACTACTGCATAGAATTTTGTATATACGTGCACGCTCGTGGCAACCTGTTAGGCTGCCGCTTTTCCGGCGGCCGGCGAAGAATCTGTATACCGGCATCGTTGCTCTCGTAAATCAGACATTGCAAAAATCGCCGCGCACACTGAAACCCCTTGCTCCCAAATAGCAATAACTCGAGAACTAAACGAGATATAAAGAATGTGTAAAACGCATGTTTTCCGCGGAAGGTTAGGACAATTGGGGCGCTGTGAACCGGTCGTCGCTACGACGGCCCATTGCTGCATAATTACAAAAGTTCGGTTATTTTTTTAACATACCTCGTATATATTTGGGTGCAATACAGCCTCCCTTTAATTGAAACTAAAGGTAAGTGATGGAAATTATACAGTTCCCAAATCGCTGAAGTGGAAAAATCGGAAATTTTTAAATAAGGGGGGCTTGGACATTTGAAGATACAGATATTTTGAAACTTGATAATCTCACAGTTACAAATTTTGGAAATGTTTGAATTTCAAAGCTTTCGGATTTGAAAATTCCAGCATTTAGAAATCTGAAGGTACCTCCCTTGCGCTAAATCTTGGCTATAAGAAGCCTATATTGTACCCGAATGTGCAAACTTGATAAACGTTACTCTTCTACTGCACTTTCAAATCCATTTTAATTACGTTTAATAATTTCACTGTTTCTTCGAATGATTTTTAGATGGATTTAGAAGGGAAACGACGCCGTCGCAAGCGCGGAGTCCGTTACGAGGACGGAGTCGGTCACGAAGACGGAGTCCAAGCAGCAGACGGAATCCAAACAGCAGGTGGAGTCTGTCCCGACGACGAAGTCCGTCCCTAGAAGACCATAATTTGTGTGAACTGTATAATTACTGGAGAGAACTGAGCCTCAGATGCAAGAAGAAGGTATGTAGATACGTGGGCGATCTCATGCAAAACGATCATACTGGATTTACACATTTCTTACATTCTCATGAAAGTATCATGTAAACGTCTAGACTTTATTGCAGTAACATAACATCTATGTTTATTTTTTATATTACAGCACAGCGAGCTCAAGAAAGAGCTGCGTTTATTACAGTATACCGGAGGAAGAGGGGGAAGCGGAGGAAGAGGAGGAAGAAGAGGAAAAGGAGGAAGAGGAGGAAGAGGAGGAAGAGGAGGAAGAGGGGGAGGAGGGGGAAGAGGAGCTACAGGAGGAAGGGCCGAAAGGAGGAAAAGGTGCAAGAGGCGCGAAGGGAGCAACGAATAACTATTATTTCAATACAAGCAGGTTCACGACTTATATTAATTTGTATAAAAGCGGATTAACCACTGTTTCTTATTATAAATAATTGTTACGAAGAATATGTTGTTATAAATTTAACTTTTATCATCGTCATTTATCAGTCGTCACTATTATATCTAGAGGTTATCCTATCTGTTTTCCGAGAAAGTTGAATATTGCTAAAAAGGACAAAGGGTGACAAGGAAAATGGGTGACAATGGCCAGATGCCTCTACGATTCGAGATCCGAGGTACGTAGCTAAAATGTGTGCAAATAGAAAGTTAAAGGAGTCTAACAGAAAGTAGAAGACAAAAATTACTTTTTCGAAAGTATCTTCATAAATATAGCAATCTGTTCTAGCATACTTCCTTTACAACATTTGTACCTTTTGTTTGTTTCATACATTCAAATTGCACCAGACACGATAGCTGTAGCCTTCTATAGAGTATCCTTACAAACTGAATTCACGAGCAATTAGTACAAGAGTGTATACATATCTATTTACATATGTTTATATATACCCCTATGTATGCATGTACGCATTTAAAAAGATTGGCCATTTATTTGGTGTCGATGAACACCGACTTCGGCATATTTCCAAAACCGTAAAAAATAAATCACTATACATGTAATGTTCGTTACTTTCTCTGTATTTAAAAACGTAATATGTAATTGACAAAGATCCATTCTGCAGACTTTTCCATTTAAACATTAGTAGTTATTTGCGTTTATCTTCTTCTAAAGAATCGATTTTCGCAATATCCTGGATGCACTGCGCAAAAAGTAACTAATTTCTACTAATAAAGTAGTTCTTTTGCTCACAATCAGTGCAATTAAAACCATATGATTTGTTTAGATTTATTTTTTATTTGCTTAGAAATAACATTGCATCTATATTTAATAACCGCATTGTTTTATTAAATGGATATGCATATTTTTTACTTAAACCGATTCTCTCATAAATCTGCGCAAAGATTCATGCTCTGCGTCCCGCATAGGTACGCGTCCCGAAAAATGTCCCGGAAATAGCTACTCTTAAAACTAATCACGAATTATTTATTTTGTTCGAACTTTCGAATTACTTATGCTTCAAAAATAATTTTGTTGTTGTATCTGTTTCATTAAGTGTAATTTTTTAAATTTTGTTTGTAAAATAACCCTCCCTCTCCATCCCACGCCCTCTTCCCCGGATCGATGTCGATGTATATTAATATTTAACGGGATATCGCAAACTCTTTATTTAAAAATTAACTTATTGGGGATGTTTAAAAGAATTGACTGATCACTGTTCATGAGCAGAGCGCGCTCAAAGCAACGTGGAATTTCTGATGAGTCGGTATGGTAGTCACGTTGAGCCACGAAAGTCTACAAAGTGATTTGTCTGTTCCTTATAGATATCTCGTCTGTGTATTGGTTTGAGGTAAAATGAAGGTATGTAAAACATATCTGCCTAATCCGACTTGACTGGTTTTCGTATATACAGCCATTGTGCTTATGTATCTAGACCTATTTATCATAATTTCCGTTGTATAATTTTTGTATTTTCACTATATTTAATTATAAATCTTATTGTTCCAATGGTGCTGATATTTAAAATTTCATATTATTCTGAACCGGTAATGTCGCGTGTGACACGAAACTGGCAACGGGGGCTACGTAGCCCCCAGGTCGTGCGATACAAATTTACATTGCATGTTAGTTCTATGTTATACCTCGTCTGTGCTAAAACTTCAAACTATATTATAGCAAATATTTTAATGCTTTGTTGGGTTTTATAAAACGATGCAGTTAAATTGATAAAAATATTAATGTTTAAATTAGAGGATTCCCCACCACCTTTATTTTGAAAAATATTGCCGCACCGAAAAATACCCAGACACCCACCTGCGTGCAAAGTGGCAGCACATTGGCAGCAGACGGTGACAGAATCTGTTCTACAAATCCATAGCCATCTGCGTCGCCATTTGGCTTGGGTTCTCCCACCAGAATCGGCTGACAGATTCAAATAGCAGATTGCTGGCCGAAACCGAGCAGATCAACAACAGAATCCGCACGGTTTTGGTACCGAATCTACTCTAGCAAGTTCTGTTGTATTTTTGCTGGCAAACTGCCACAATAGTTGAACTTGATAGATCCTGCATCAAATCTGTAACCATTCTGTTCATAAAAACCTTCTAACAGGAATGCGACAGAATCTGCTATGCAGGATTGGGTCTGGGTATGTACACATACTTATAAGGCTCCATAGAGCCTTATTCTTATTATTATAAAGTTATATCTTATACGTGGCACTTAAATAATATTAACTGAAATGTGCACCTTGCACGACCACCGGTGCACTTTGAACGTTGCGTTATCAGTTATCGAGTATGTGTTGAAGTACTTGCGCATTTCAACATTTTTATCGTATACGTAAAACAAGAAGGTAAACAATATACACGAACAAAGATATTTACTCCGTTATTGCTAAACATAATAACAGGGTGGCGTATTTTTTAATTTAAACTCAACATTTTTATCAATTTAATTGTATCACTTTTTCCACTATAGTTTGAAAGATATACAGAGAAATAGAAAACACATATGTATATACATGTATGTCCCTTTGAGGGATGTTTTCACCCTGAATAACTGTATGGTGGTTCATCAAAAGACCTTCTCTTGAGGACGCTTACAAACCTTCAAAGTTTCCAAAAAATAACAATTTTCGAGTTACAAGAGTTTGTTGGCAACTTGCTAAAAACTCTTGTAAAGGACGATGTAACTCAAAGAAATGATAAAACTTATTGTAAATTTAAATAATTCGCGATGAGAGCTACGAATATAACATACATAACATTACCAAATTCTTCTTAACAGTTGCGCACATTTGAAGTGAGAGTTCGGAAAGGTATTTATTGAACGTTAATTAAATCTTTATAAAATTCAAATAAGAACGAATGTTTGAATTTTTGCAGATTTTATTAACTCTGTGAAGGGTGAAATCATGAATACAGTATGAGTATTATATCAACGTTATTTCATACAAGTAACAACACATGTACGTAACAGTCATATTTAATGAAACATTTACATATTCAGCAAATCCATTTTCTTTTTGAAATTTTGTATATTGTTTAAATTGCCATACTTATTCGAACATAGTCAATGAGTTAACATAAATTTTACTCGCATCTGCGAAGATAGACGCGGTATCATAACTGTGTTCTTATAATACAAATGAATTCAGCGCAACGTTATTAAAAGTATATGTATATGTACGTTAATTTTATACACACAATTATACATATTTATATATCCATGTATGTAATATGTTACAATCATTTAATGAACCTTTGACCGGCAAAGGCAAATAAATACACGTATTACATTTGTTTGCAGCAACATTTTACAAGGGATGCTTTTCACGAAATAAGGGTTCTTTTGACGTCAGAATAGTGACTGATCGTGTAGGGGGTTTTATTTGTTTCATGATTTTAAACATAACAGATTATTCACATATTTCTTTCATTTCAGTGGATATCCATTATTTCTTGGAATATTACTGCCGTTGTCGTTATTATAGAAATAGTACTAACTACTGAAAAAAGGAGATAAGTTTTCAACCGTTTGCAGGCAAGCTCGTAAAGTATAGTATTTTCATTTCAGTTCTTAAAGCTGCCATATAGGGGTCTAACACATTTCTCCCCTTGCTGATAAAAATATATTCGATTTACTATACCCAGTGTAAATGATTTAACAATGATTAAAGGAACAACAATTCGCGACGTAAAGAATACATAAATATTGAATAATTACCACGGCAACTAAAATAAACTCTGGAGCCCTACAAATATTTCTCTTTACAATGTTATTTCTTTACGGGACCCATTGCAACACACATAGGAAACATTTTGATTTCGAGTCATTCGTATTGTTCAACAATAATCTATCATGTATTCGACCCTACTTATATAAAGAAAAGAAAAACAACTCTTTCGTAGAACACCATATAACATTTATCGTACAACACAGTGTTCACTTATATTTTGAAATTTTAGCGCCGGATTGTTTGCTCGATTACGTTCTGGAATCGAAGACACTGCATTATATAATTGTAGTAGCTGAACAGACTTCTGTTTACATTTATTGGTTTAAAGCTACATCCATAGAAATCTTTAGATCTACAAAGTGTTGCGGATTTCTATACGTCATTTTTTATGACGGATTCCGTAATGTTTTACGATGCAGTAAATATTTATTTTACAACCTTCTAATTTTCCTATACCGATTCTGATTTTATCGAAATTACACTTTTGTAGGTGGAGTTGAGGTTTTTAATATTTCTAAGCTATAACTTTTAACACTCACCAACTTACAAAATATTAGTATGTGCATTTGAAATGCAAAAAATCATGAAGACACTAAAAAAAGAGTCACTACTATACATTATACAGATTATTATCTTTTCGTGTTAATTATTCTGTAATTATTTTGTTCCTGAGTGTATGAGTGTATGAGAGTAAAAGATGTAACAGAAGTAAGAACTAAAACAAAGCTATCATATTTATAGGCATAAAATAATTGAAAAAGCACCCAGCTGCAAAGTTTCGCAAAATCAGAAACGGCTATACGAATAACGCATTTTCTTAAACATATACGATAAATAAGAGTTATTTAGTGTAACATTTCAGCGCACCTTCGAACGCAATATGAAATGTAAAAATATACAATAAAAAAGATATATTCTTCATTCTATAATGCTATTTAACGTTATAACTATCACTGTAACGAATTATTTTCGCACACACTTTTAGCACGGGTATGAGGTAAACAGAAATGGGAAATAAATATCCTAGGAATATATAGGATGTCCCAGTATTAATGGTACACACATATAAATCGATTCCCCGTGTAAAAGTATATAAAAAAATTTTACATTTTATTTATTTTAATTTTTGTGTGGAAAGATCAGCTCTCGCGACATTTCCCAAAACGCATCATCGCAAGAAGAAAATCTATTCTACATTTTTGGATCCATTTTTTGACATTGTCATTTTTTTTTACAAGGAATCGATTCATATTCGTATGTACCACCATTATTGTCGCGCCCCATATAAATCGAATAGAAGTGTATCTGCACTGTCGACGTTGCAGCTAGTTAACTTAAATTAAACCAGATTGTCAGTGATCTATTAGGTCGCGTTAATTTCCGAATAAATCCTTAAACGAAGAAGCGTTAATTGATCGAGTGGGACTCGTGCTCGTGCTTCCATACTATTTAACAAACAGATCCTTCAGGGAAGAGCAGATTGACGGTTCGCTGCTCTCGCTTTGTTCTTGCTCCTTGTTGCCGCTGGAAAACCAACTGGACACTTTGTTTGGTCTTGGTTTGTTGGGTGAGGCCGAGGCTTTTCCGTTCGATCCAGACGCCTCTGCGTCACTTCCTCTTTGTGCAGTTAAGAGTTTTTCGATTGCGGTTCCCAACACCTATGAATAAAATTTGATCAATGTTGTGATACATAGAATCTCTTTTGTACAGTGTATTGTTATTAGGCGTATTGCCAATATCGAGCCAGCGAAGAAAATTGATAAAGGGTCGGTGATGTTTCCGTTACGATAGTTGCTATTAAAAACGGGCGTATACGGCACAGTAAGATCTGCCCGGAAGACAGTAAACACGAAAATACTGCAGGAGCTACGAAAAATGTTAATAAACTGTTGATATAATCGTTGACAGCATTCGTTTACTTATAAATCTACATGTAAAAGAAACTATTGCATATACACTTTTTAACTCAGAAGCTATTGAATTTTTCGAGATAGGCAAAGACTAATTACTAATTGCTAAATTAATGGTCAAAATTGGCAACGGGAGAAATTGTGTTAATAATTGAATTCACATTTTCATGATTGTTTTTCAAGATCGCAGGACAATGAACAAAGACTTATGAAAAAACCACAATACTGACCTGAGCGTCCACTTTCGTCCCGCTACTGCCATCCCATACGACTTTGTGTCTGACGTCGTTGGTTGGGGACGTCTTGCCTAACGTTTCCTTGACCGCCTTCACGACCTTCGATTTATCGAACTTGAAGCTCAGGCTCGCCGTTATCAGGTCCTCCGCCTTCTGTTTCTTCGACATCGGCTGATGTCTTTTCGTGAACCAGTTCGTCGGCGCCGCGATGGACGAGGCAGCCGATTTCGGGGAACCGGCAAGCTTACTCTTAGCACCGTGAAGTATCGACACGTCGAAGCTGTTCGACCGGAAACTCTTCAATCGACTACGCTTCTGCTCGACCGTTTTATCGGACCAGCTGGATTTATGCTCATCCCGCGAACTTGACGCTTCATCTCCGCATCGGTTAATCTCCGTCGCGGATGTGGCTAACGAGCTCAGGATCGATATCAGATCGGTGTTGGTGCAAACGATTCCAGCCGCAGTGGAGAGAGAAGCACCCACGGCCTTTGGCACCTCCGAGGCGCGTCTTCGCAAGGACGACGTCGGAGAGACCGAGGGCGGTGGCATTTCGGAGAATCGACGTTTCTGATATTGAGTGTAACGTTGAGTGGAGCTATTCCCCTCTAAAGGCTGGATTTCGCATACTTGCTCCGTCGACGTCTTGTACATCTTTAGGCGAACCTGGAAAATTCGTTACATTCAGTTGGATATTTTCTATTTCTTTGTTCGACTATTTTTTTCTTGAATTTATTAACGGACCTTATTTGTCGAGAACGCTGGAGAGATAAATGATATGCTGAACCGTATTGATGGTAAACATTATCGTCTTAAACTAAGTTTACTATTTATTTATGACGAAGTCGTGAAAGTTTTGTTCGAAATAATCGACATTATTTTCGACGACGCTGCCCCATCGTTTTTGGATGAAAAAAGGGGGTGGTTTTCATGCAATTAAGCGATCAATACTTTTTCGTATCTACTCCAGTGTTTGAAAGTGTGCATCTGTCGAAAGGTATCGGACCGATTTGAACAAATGGTAGTCGAATAGAGTCAGGTCAGAGGAATAACCCAAATGTGGAAGGACTTCCAACCCTAATAAACCCTAATAAACAAATTACAGCCTGCGTCCCTTTTGCAACGTGTGGCCCAATGTGGCCCAATCTTGCTACAAGATGACTTGCCGTGTTCCGTGACCGGTGAACGGCGAATTCACGACTTTATTCGTCAGGGTTATAATACGGTAACCACTTATCATCCCACGATATGATTTTGCACGAAAAATACGGCTGTTCAAATCTTATTAACAGCGACATAGCCATCTTATACCGACGTTCTTTGTTGTACAGTTTTATTTGGACGATTGAAAATTGATAACTGTCTTTTGGCTTCACCAATTGTCGCGTGTTGAATAACTGCGAGGACTAGAACTTGAGCATCACAAAAAGGCAGGAAAGTATGTATGTATGAACTCATTTGTGTACCAAATACATATTTGATAATTGAAAGATGGTTCCGATACTTCAGTATTTCTGCTGGCTATCTTCGAGATTCACGATTATAATGTCTCGTAGGATCGTTAGAAGTGCAAGAAATGGTGTTCTCGAAAAATTTGCTTAACTCAACATTGCATTGTGAGATTAAAACATATAGGGCTTGGCACGATTTGTGCAAGAGCTCGAGAAAGGTATGATTCTTCATGAAAAGAGAAGTGGGGTATATATAACGAGACATTAGAAAATATTTTAAATTCATACAAGACTGTATGAAGTAATGAAGTGGCGGTCAGGTAATTTCATATATTATTCTAGATAGAGATATCGAAGTTTTTAAGTCATAGGAATTTTAAGGCCAAGGCATTATTCCACGATAAAAATGATTGTACTGCCACTTTCTGTTATACAAAAAATGTCTCTCAAGTATTGTATTATATTAATAATATAAATAATAATTAATTCTATACACAGGTTAACCGAAATGGACAATTCATCGCACAAACTTCTTTTTAAACATTACTATTCATAGAAGTTGTATAGTTCTTGTGAAAATGCACAATAGTTGTTATAGTATCGTCGAACAAACTGTACGTTAATAAAGTACACGCACCCATCCAAGTTTCAAAGTTAGTATTCCCGAAAATCCAGCTTCGGATAAACAAATTTTATTCTACACTTCTAATTTCTTTTTGGCCTAGTAACCACCTTCGTTACGTTTTTTACCCTAACTTCGACCGTACTCTGTACAGCATGCACCTGTTATAATCAGACTGCGGAAGTTTATGCAAATGCACATTTTAGAGAAATGGATTAAAAAATTTGACACTGACAGAAATACGTTTCGGTATTAGGATCTTCATGATCTCAAAAATTTATTTTGTTATTTTGTATATTTCGCATATGGCATATACTTTGCATTTTTGCATACATCTTGCATATACTCTGCATATTCACTGCATAACGTAATTGCATGAACTTCCATAGTCTAATTATAATATAGCAAGTAATAAAAACAACCATAGACGGCTATACTATTATACACGGTGAACCACGCAACATGATCATCTTACTTAGATTATTCTATCGATAGTGGGATGATCGACTTGTTCATCCGGTGCAAAATGATTCTAACAAATTACCAACTATTCTATACGACTTTTTTAGAGTCTTCTGTCCAAAAGGTGTATTATAATCGTCTGGAAGCTCTAGTTAAAATATACTATTCTAAATAAACAAATTTCCCGTCGACCCATTGACAACAGTATAATCTCGGCTGATTGCGTTTCCTGATTCCCCCTATATTTTAACAACAAACAGCTAAGCTATTAACAATAAATGTTACCTATAGCCGCGAAAGCCTCACCTTCCTCGCTCTAATTTCCGCGATGTCGTCCATAATGTCCAACTGAAGATTGTGCGTACTTCCGCTGTTGCTCGGCGGACCGGATAGTCCTGATTGCGAGTCTCGGCGACCAGGTAATATTCTGGCCCCACCTCCTAGTGGAAATGCAGCGATTGATTCCCGGCGATTGCGACCAAACAGAGTTGGCGGCACTTTGGAGATCGTTACGACCGAGTGCCTTCGACCACCTGGCTGACGTGCTGGTGCTTGAGAGAGGGTGGCCAGGAAGGCAGCTTCTTTGGGCGACGGTCCTGATCCTTCTCCACCACGTTCGCTCAACCGCCTTACCTGTTGATAAGAATCGATCGAGTTGAGCAGCTTCGAATCGATAATTGAGCGTTGGTGATTGCAACGAAGGTGAAGTCAGGCGATAAATCTTGATGACGGCGATAAGTTAAGCAATCTATTCGAGGATCTAGCAGCGCTACTGGTCCATTGAGAATTCAATTGATTCTAATTGTATTTCGAATTTAGTCTCTTCTTTTGAAGCTGAATGATAGGTATGATGTACTGATTACAAGTACTAAGTGAAATCTCTTTCTAACTCAATTCCCGTAGCATTGTGTCAATTATGAAAAATTAAGCATCGTATGTAATCATTTTTTCAACATTTTTTTACTGCTGTTTTTGGAGACGAAAGTATTGTAATCTGTCGGGTGCATAGAGTTTGAGTGGGTGGAAAATGCATAAAACATTTCTGTTAATTAAGAAAGCTTGCGCAAATATTAGTAAACATTTATTCCAATAATTTGTTGGACTTTTTTAGTACAGTGAAATGATGAAAAATTCTTTTGCGTCTGCACTGATTTTGACATCAATTGTCGCTACACACTGTAACACTGTATGTATATAAGTTGAGTAATTGATAAAAGAAAACGAATTGCATTCGAATATTTCTGTTAAGTTTTATAATTACATTTTCGCAATAAATGTTCTGCAGTTTGTCTACATATTGCGAAATATAATTTCGAGTGCACACACGGTTCTTTAATGGATGTCTGCCAATATGCATGCAATTTATTTAAAGAAGTTTATGTAATAAATATTTGACTGTAGCGCCGTTAGAATACTTTAATTACTAGCTGCATACAGGGCGGGTCACATAAACTGTTACAAACTGTTTTTGTACATACCACTGCAGTTACCGACAACACTATTGAAAATTAAATAGCACAGAAGGACAAATTATTTGGTGTGCAAGAAATTTGTGAGAAGACAAAGGGAAGCCTCCATATTTGTTTTCAAATGGAATTACAAATTAAGTATTCCTCATTCGGGTAGATTCGATCAAACTGAAGCATTGTTTTAATTCTGTATAGTTAAGGAGTTGAGCAGACGAAGCTGGACAAACTTGTGCCTATCAGAAAATACTTTATGCTCATCACTCTGTAATAAACTAGGATTAGATAATGTTTCAAGTAAACGTTATCCAGTTCTAATTGGTAGCATTTGTAATTACTGCAATTACTGAACAAATCTATTATGCACGGTGTGTCACAAAACTAATTGAACTTTACAAAAATAGAAGATCGGGGGAAATTTTTGGAGGAAAATATTTTATTTGATTAAAAATACATTCCTTCTGCGGCGATGCAATGATTCGCTAGGGCAGCTAATGCATCAAATTACGGTTTCATATTCTTTTATGGAATGCCTTTGAGAATACTCGTCACGGCCTTTTGGATGTCTAGAATGTTGTCTAGGATGTCTAGAATGCGCTTTCCTTTCATGGTTATTTTCGGCCGTGGAAACGCAAAGTAATTGCACTGTGCTAAATCCAGTGAATAGGGTGGATGGTGGAATATCTTAACTTGGTCATTTTTGACCCGGGAACAAACACTACGCTCGCGTTGACAAACGATGCTTCTAATGATCTGACTACCCTAAAACTTTGACAGTTTGCCAATGGAGGATGTATTTATGGACAACAAAAGTTTTGTATACAGTTTGTGTCCTGCAAGATTAACATTTGGATATTAGAAGTTTTCGAGACACATTCCTTTCATGTAAAAGATGAAGTTTGCCTAGACTTGTCTAAAATGAAGGCATATAATTTTCACTTCACAAATGGTAGCGGATGAAGACAAATTCACCGATCTACTATACTATTGTTTCGAGATGACTTTGAATCTCAAATTTTATGAATCTTCGTTGCTTCATGTCAGGTAAAATTATATTACTCTTATAGTTGGATTTGCTCAACGAGTCCTTCAGTAAACTTAATAGTTGGACAGTCTCGTATAGAATGTGTGATTTAATTGAAACAAAATTATTTTCCAAACGAACTCTTTCGTCAATCAGACATAAATTTATGAATTCAAGATCATTTCAAGGTCATTTCAAGATCATAAGTATAGTAAGTCGTCGAACTCGTTATTACATCCGCGACAACTCTGTGAAGTGAAAAATATACAAGCCAAGGTGATCTTGACTTTTCATCGAAAACAGCATTTCCCGAAAGTGTACTAGACCGAAATGCTAATTAACTTTCGTTAAAAACGTCTCTTCAGTTGATTTAGATTCGCAGATGTTTTGCCAGTGGTCTCTCCTACCATCTCCCACAGACCATTTTCAATGTTATCTTGGAGGTCTTAAAAAATTCTATAAAAGTGAATAAAAATTACAGTGAAAACGGATGTGGTTCGTAAGCGTGGTGTTCCTGACATAATCACGACAACGGTACCTGAGATGCGGTTATCCCGGAAGTGCATTGCGGAGTTGGCAGAGAATGTTTCCTGGCCTCCCTCCACGGTGATAATAGATAAGGATTCAAGGATGGCGAATCTGGATCCAAGCAGCGCGGAGGCGATTCGTTTCTGCGCCGTTCCGCTTCCTCTTCCCCTAGCAAGCTTTCCTCGACGATGATCTGCGGCTCGCCGCCGCTTCCGGCGCTCAGATGCGAGCTGTACGACTGCCTTCTCATTTTGTTTCAGATATTCTACTCTGCAAGCAGGAAGGTGCATCTGTTGTCAATCAGAATGCATAGCTACAAATGTATGCGATTTCAATAGAGAATATTGTATGTTAGGGCTCTTCCATTTCCCTGTGATACAGAACGTTACAAAAATATACTACGAATCCCAACAAAATAGCACGACATGAAATTTCTGTAAAGCAGTTTCGCGTCATCTTACTGCGTGGGTTATATCCAAGAGCTAGAAAAGTAATTCCGTGGAAGTAGTTCACATGAATGATGAATTTAATTGCAGAGTTCGCTGTCTTCATTTATTTATTTAAAGTCGCACGCACCTCTATGGATTATTAGCGGCTGCTCAAAGATCACACGGTTACTGTACATTTAACATATTTACATTACAACGTAACGTGTATTTGTTAAACGTCTATTGCTTATGCCGTTATCACCTTAGGTTACATTAATTGAATTAAATTTATGTCTTTTACAAACGTAAGTAGAGTGTTAACAACTTTAATTTCGTTCAGTGCTTGCTTGAAGTCATTGGGGATAATTTGTTGTCGTTTCTCATTTTGATAGTTCTGCAGAATCGTAATACTATGTTAATAGTGTTTTACAGTTATATATGAAATGATTATATGGTTATATATTACGAAAATGAGGCAGCGTATTTTGTGGCTGTCAGAAATCAAAGGACTCGCGTCATTCCTTAGGCTACCGAATCCTGAGTCGCAGTTCAGACAGTGCGTACATATTTTGCTTATTTATATTTATTGAAACGTGATGCCTTATTGCAGTTTACTAAGAAAATAACGATTCCACAAGAAATAATGTAATGTATTTATCCGTTTGCTCAAATCTGCTCGCTCAAATATCGCACCGCAATTCGATAAAAATGTACCTTAACACTTAATATTAAAAGTATTCCTACATTATATACAGGGTGCTTCACTTCGTTTTATTACCTGAAATATGTCTGTTGTAATTACATTTTGTTTAAAATGCGGCTTACAAAAGTTTTATGGACTAGTGGGTGCGTGCTTACGGTAAAAAATATGGCGTTCCATTTAAGAACAAAGGAAGTTGATCTTCGTGTCGTATTAATACTTTCAAGTGGAATAAAACTATTGTTACCTTAGACTGGCGCCCAGAAAATCATGAAACTTTCGTAAGAATCATTTTTATCAGGTTTTAATTGCAACGGAGATATTTCGAGTGATAAAGTTAGGTGAAACACCCTGTATAGTGTACCGAAATTTGGATTTTCCAATGCATCGCCGTTTGGTGTTCATGCGTAGCTTTTATTCTACTGAATATTTTCGAGGCTACACTAACATGTTTCGTAACGAATCTGTAATTATTCTTAGTATGTTAATCTTTGTCATACGAAAGTTGTGTCCAATTACAGTTCATGAATTGTATTTGTGAAAATAGAAACGGCCTCGTTTTTACACTTTTTTAATGCTAACGTTACAAACCCTTTGTACAATTAACTGCAGCAATTTTAAACAAAGTTTTAATCAGCTGATGACGAGGCAGTATTAGTAGCTTAATGTCGGTGAAATTATACCAAAATTGTTGTATTAATTATATAATTATTTCATAAATGTCGCTTACATTCAAATATAATTCTTGAGGTTTACTTTGAATTTATTAGTAAAATCTTACATTTGTATTTTGTATGCCCTTGACGACACTTGCAATGCACAATACATAGAAAGAAGAGATTCATGGAGGCAAAAATATGTTATACAGCTAAATTGCATCGTATCGATTAAACAAATCTGTTTAAACAATATCTGTTTAAACAATAAGGGTTAACATAAAGAATACTGAAAAGACGACGAAGAATTTATGTTCCTCCTCTCCTTCTTTATTTGCCTCTCTCCCTCTCATCTTTCTCTCTTGTGCACCATTATTTCCTCTACCTTGCACCGCTGATGAAAATCAATCTTCCCAGGTGACACATGTTCTCACGTTACAGATAACTAATTTTGCGTCAACCTAAACACGATCATTATCGTGGAATGAGTATTGCTCACTTTCCTCGTGGTTTTACCGTTCATGTATCTACATTCCGCTGAAGCACGACGATGTCCACGTTAAACTGTTCAATGGAATGGCACCAGGTAGAAACGATGCAATATATCAATAATAAGAATAAATCGATCCTATTCCGTAAAAAAATTGTCCCCTGAATAACGGCAGCATAAATCAGTGATTTCATTAGTCTTATTTCTTCGTTTTTCGATCAGGTCTATTAGATATTCTTCACGAACTCTTTTCTTTTAACACGTGGTTTCAAGTCAACACTATTTCAATATTTTTTCATCGTATTTTCCATAACGAAGTGCCCCATTATAATTTATAGTTTATAGGTTTTCTAGGGTGAAATTTTTCATTGACACCATGCTAGAAATTTTAATAAAAGAACTTAATTAAATGTACTTATGTCTACTAAATTTGGTCTTCGTTTATTAAATTAGCATTGCGAATAATTAAAGAAATTGAAGGTTGCGAGCTTGTGTTTTATAATAAAAATAAAACTTTTGTTCGGGAGCTTTCACGTTTCATTTTTATGTCTTTTGTAGTCTTTTAGAAACGGATTGAGTAATTATACTCGTAGAGTATACGTTTAGGGGGAGCATCATGAACCGATGCATTTTTGCGTGACTTAAAAGCGAATCCCTGTTATTTTTCTGGCGATATGTCCCTATGATGGATACTAAAAGTCAAAGTTTGGTAACTGTTCCACGTATCTATGACATTTTATTTCAAAGGAAACATTCCTTCTATATTAATAATAATGTACACGTGTTATATGACCGTATCTCTGATATATATTACGCGAATGTAACTGGAGCGTAAACCTTTCTTCTGCAACGCGGAGAAATTTTTTAAATTGCGTCGGGCCGGAACACATTTACACTCTTATACCAATATTCAAACATCCTTCCCTGGTGACAAGCTGACAAACACCTACTTAGAATTGTATAATCGAATAGAAGTATTTACGTCATACTGTAATAAATGAATAAACAATTTATTAATATAAACCATTTTTAAGTGGTACTCATACCTTATTCTAATATAATATTACTTAATAGCAGCATAACTTGTGAAATGTTAGAAACCTATGCATCTGAAAGCTATCTCTATTAATTCATCATTTATCTATTAAACCAATTAAATGCTTTTTCAAACACCGTAAAATTTCTGGATTCGATCCAACGGGATATATTATTCAACTTTTGTTTGCTTAAGGTCTGAACGATTGTTAACAAAAAAAAATGTACAATGTTTTACGCGTTGAACTTTATATCGAGAAAAATATCGTTACACGTAAACATGTAAACCGTGCTACATATTTATATGTCAGCAAATATTGAGCGAACAAGTTTGGTAGCAGCAGTTCCTTGTGTTCGAGTCTCAAAAGAAAGTTCGTTCTCACGTTGACGATATCGATTTATTACACGCGGTTTATTTTTATCCGCAGAATCAGCGAACTCCCACTTTTCCTCGCGGATCATCGAGCCGAATGATTTTTCTGCATACAAAGGGCAGCAAATTTGAAACGTGCTCTACTTCAAACCCCATCGGTTTAAGCTTCACGTGGTTCTTCGGATCCGGCAGCAAGTGCGAAGTACTGTGATTTGCGATCTGAATTCCATTGGAGCAAATATTTTCTGTCTGCAAAGATTCGTAACACTGAACCGTATTGAGCAGACAGTTAAATATTTCTGTTTTATACTTTTTCTGTTTTTGGCTCAACAGGGCCACAAGATTTCGATAAACTAAGAGATGCATACAGCCAGGCCTATAAATATTCGTACCCTCACTGTTAGTAACAGAAACTGGTTAAATTTGGTGGTGAGATTTTTTAATACATTTGTGTACTTTAAAAGGGCGCATCCATGAAGCTTATTTCTTTTAAATTTCAACAAAATATTTTAGCATAGTAATAAAAGTATATGAATTCTTAACTTATCCTTAAACATGTAATTTTAACAAATTTCTTTCACGGGTAGTGGGGGTACGAATATTTATGGTGCTGAGTATATTTAGTATTAAAGAGGTACCAAAATGTTGCCTTCTTTAAACACGATATGAAAATGATTTTAAACAGGTCAAAATATTATTTCATTATGCTTCATATCTATATGAGTTTCACACTTAACAGGTGATGTAATAAATATTTGGTCATTCTGGAAATTATTTTAATCTGGTTTATTTATGTAATAATAATACTAATAATGAAATCGATTGGTGGGAAATGTGCCCCATGCATGTCATATTTTCCCTTATCTTATTTTGATTATTATTCGCGGCTATTCTTTCTCCCCGGGGTATAAAGTTGTAAGTGGGAATTCCAATGTGAGTTGTAGAAGGAAAGTTTTGCAGGGCGGAAGTGGACGAGGAAAGAAGGATGGAAGCTAACGAATGACGGCGTTCCATGATTGGACCAAGTATATAAGCCGGCTGTCTTCAGCCTATTAACATTATTCCCGTGCAAGTTGATTTGCACACCTCGAATTAAAGAAAGCATTGCTGCTTTTTACAATTTTATTCAAGAACTCACCGGGACTTGTATCGAAGAAACATGAAGCTCCTCGCTCTTTTCGCTATTTTTGCTACCATCGCTTACGCCTTTGGCGCAGTGGTCCCGCCAGAAGGCTACGACGATCCAATTTACGAATTGAGTAAGTAATATATTTAAATAATTGTTAATTAACAATATATTTTCAAATATCCTTGTACTTAAAAGGTTTGATTTTATTAAGGGGTTGTTAAATGTTTTATGAGTATACTTTAATATTTTTGTGTATGTATATAAATGTTATGTAAAAGCGTGTTAAAAATGATTAGCTTATTCTACTGAAGCAAAACGAAAGGAGTACCGAGCCATTGACACGAGACTTTGGTTTAGTAATGGTTTGGGCTAGTTGTTCTTTTAATGGAGAGGCTTGAAATATAATCTGAAATAACTATTTTACTGGAAGTGTGTACTTATAGTGATGTGCTGTAAACAAATTTTGGATTCTTTAATTATTATAAAAGAATGTAGAGCTATATTAATACTGTCTTAAGGAATATGTCTTATTTTGCGCATGTTAACTGGTAAAGTAAACTGGCCACGGATATTGAAGTTAATAAATTGCTTACATATTATGAATATATAATTAATAATTCTCATACCTAGCACGTTTTTTACTTCGTACAATTATTTATTTATTTACCAATCGTTTTGTAATAATTAAAAAAAATTTAGTAGCTCCAGCTAACGGTGACATCCATGACTGTCAATAATCATTCACAATATCAATCAAGCTTAACATTTGCCACCAATATTCATAGATATATCCGATAAATTATTCTTCAAATATACATTTCTTAAGTTGCTCTACAAACTGATAAGATATGATAAACATAAGAAATTACGTTCCTAACGAAGGCTCCGTACACAGTAATTTAAAAAACATTCGAACACTGTATTAAGCCTGTCTCATTAAATAATACAATGTTCGAATCACAATTAGTGTTGTATTTCAAAAAATTAAATATGAGGTCACTCCAAAAGTCTTTGCGTATTTTTCGGCGATTTTAGCAAAAGAAAATCATGAAAGTGTAAATTTAATCATTAACACAATTTTAACCTTTGTCAATAACTTTCTTCCATTATTTTTAGTTATTGGCCTTTGTCTAGCTCGAAGAATTCAATAGTTTTCCAGATAACACACGCACGGGTCGTAGTTTCTTTTACATGCAGATTTGTAAATAAACAGATCCTGGCAAACTAGTTTAACTCGTTTATCAGTGATTATTATAATTTTTCGTAGCTTGTGCAGCATCTTTGTATTTATCGTGTACCTGAAATATGTTACTACGTCTGCCATGAATTTTAGTGTCAATTATTGCGACGAAAGCAGGTTTTCATAAATACAATTCGTTGTTACAGAATGAATGATAAATTATTCATCTTCAAAAAGGAGGTCACACTTTGTGATACATATTACAGAATACTTTTACCAAATACGCAAAGATTTTTTAAATCTCCCATCGATACACAATAATATCGTGCACGTACTTCAATCGACTACGCTGTATACCTCAAAGTCTAACAAGCATAGCATTTTTTTTATCAGAACCGATTGAAGACGACGGGACGGGCACAGAAGTGGCAGCGAATGGTGATTCCTCTGAATTGGCACCTGTTCGACATCGTCGGGTAACGTGTGACGTTTTGTCATTCCAATCGCAATGGTTGAGCGTCAATCATTCCGCTTGTGCCATCAGATGCCTGGCTCAGCGTCGTAGAGGTGGTCGTTGTCAAAACGGCGTTTGCGTTTGTCGACGATAACACGCGTTGAATTCACTAAATTCATCAAGCTGTCTGGTATACGTTGACAAATTCTCCAATCTTTCTACTTGACACCCCATTTTTTGTTTCTACGCGCTTCACATACTTCTTATTTGAAAACATTTTTTGTTGTTGTAATTGATCCCTTAATCCTGTTCAATGAATGTGAAGACTGGTCTCGTGTTTTTGGAATATTTGTATTTACAAAGTAATTTTGGAAACCCGAAACAGTTTTATTTCCTTTTTCAGATCTTGTATATATCAAATATTTCTTTTTGATTAATAAAGGATTATCATGAAAGACTAGTATTGTGTTTCTGGAATATTTTTATTTGCAAGGGAGTTTTAGCAACCCGAAAATTCTGATTTTATTTCATCCTTTGCATGTGCCAAACATGTTGTACTATACAATAGCATGTGTATGTATGCAATACGTTTTTTTTCAACGTGCCAATGATTCTGCTTTAAATAGCTTTTGCTAATATCTTAAAGTGTTATTCTAAAAATAATTTCATTTTGGAGATATTAAACTGTCTAAACATTTGTGTATAAATATATTACGATGTATACTTCCGATATAGTAAATAACATCAATAACTACATATTTCCCCACCTCTGTTTGTCAAATTCTTTTTTATATGTCAAATTTCAGACAGCAAATAATACGGTACATTCGTTTAGTCTGCGCTTTTCAATTTTCTTTATCCCAAATAGTTCGTTAACATCGGATTTCTGGAAAGATTACTGTAAAAAGATATTTGGCTCCGATCGATTGCGTCGTTTGCAGTCAAAAAACGGGGTTGAAATATTGGAGTCGTAGGCAGGACCATTTATAGTGAAAATGACGATTCCCTTAGGCAAAAGGTCGAAGAAGATTTCGATTTTCGTATATCAAGATAAATACTGTAAGATACGTTTTCAAAGTTCTCCTTTTATAATATCAATTTTAACTTACTATTTTTATTCTTTTTCAATATATCAATGCTAATTTAAGCAATAACATTTATTATCGTTCATTAATCACTGTTCAAAACTCTGGTATTTATTAAAATACCAATCACATCTTATGACAATTTACATTTTATTTGTTTGAAAGAAAGAATAACTTCAAGGGACAAGAATCTTTTGTTGTTCACTTTGTGCATGAAACGCTGACAATAAGAACTGTAGCTCGAACAGAGAGAATAAAAGTTTCGAAAAGTCCATTCGTTTCTCCGAGTTTAATTAATTCACACAGAAGTTTGATTTTGCAAATGGAATATTTGCAATTACAAACTGACACTCGCCGTTCTTTCTACAGCACTGTTGCTCTATGTGAAGTTCGATCGAAATTTAGTATCGATAATTTAATTACCAATTAGTATTATGCGACATGCAAAATTGTTTACTTGAGTTTAAATCAGAACTGTAATTTATTAATAACACTATTCTGTTTATTGAAATATAATAAAAATGTAAGAAGTTTATATTTATTTCAGAAGTTAACGGAGCTTTTGAAATTACTATAAGATAAAGATTATATAGTACATTCCACAAAAATTGTATTGTTCTTTTTAGACTAAATATAAAAGTATGCGCGTATGTGTATTATATGGCTAACGATGAATACTGAATCATAAAGCTTATTAGTCGTTTCGTTTGGTATTGACATTTAGGAAGAATCTACGTCACTATATTGACAATGTCAATTGTTGCACGGGATTAATTTTTATCCGCGAAATCGACCAGCTGATTTTTTTTCCTTCGCGAATCATCGAGCCGAACGATTGTTTTGCATACAAGAGGAAAACTGCAAAATTTAAAATCTGTGTCATTTCGAATGACGACGAATTACGCTTGAAAAGTTCAGTGTATCGACCTCATGCTGTATCTTTGCATCTTTGCGTCACGCAAAAAATGTTTCGCAATAATGACGATCGTTGAAACCGATGAAACGTTGAAATTAACGACCTCCGTGCTAAAAAGAAATGTATTCAGAGATCTATACAAGTTTTTGAATGTCAAAAACTCATAAGGAGAAAACGCTGCTCGATGCTTTCGACTATATGCATCAAAATTTTATTCAACTCGGCAATTATGAAATGCAGAATTTCAGAATGAAATGCTTGAGAGAACCAATTACCTTTTCGATAAGGAGTTTTTAGCTTGCAATGTTTATTTGAAAAATGTGTTTTCAATGTGATCGCAAAATAATTGAAGAAGATTCTATTTTTTACAGAGTTAGAAGAAATGAGCCACGATCAAGAACTTTTTGCTTATGAATAGCATTTTCCCGTATTTCAAATTATTTTTTATTATATGCATACAGAACATAAAGTTGGCAACTTTTGTTTAATGTTTGTGTATAGCAGAAACGGTATAACACTAATGTTTTGTGACATATCCCTGTCGCATTAATGCCAACGTTCTTTCTAACTGCAAGGAATGATTAATTAATATTATACATTTATATCTGTGAATAAATATTTCTTCCATTACTATCTCAAATATGTTGATTCGTACATTTTTATTCAGTACAAGATTTGATAATGATAATATACAGTCTTCTTTTGTAGTTTCGCTGGAGGAAAATTGTGTAATGCAAAATAGTCAGAAAAGGAAAGACAAAGAGGGACGGAAATTATCTATCATTATTTGGTGGACATTATAAACAGGTGGCTTTACTCGACCAACATCACTTAAACATAAATCGATCGTCAAAGGAGTACGCAAAGCACTTCATCGATTGGTTCGTTTGAGGCAATGTCCAAAGGAACTTGACGCTTCAAAAACTTTCCTGTTCAAACATTTGATTATCGATTACATTGCTTTAGTTTCATTATGTGGGCACCCTAACAGATAAATGATTGTTAAATATTTCTTGCCACTGTAAAAAAGACAATTCGATCTTAATTTTCAAAGTGAACATGCATACAGTAGTCCCTCGAACAACGCGGAGGTTAGGGACAGACCGCGTAGAGGATATTGTTTTTTGGCTTGGCTGCTCGGTCCTCTTTCTTTACTCGCTGTCCTGTTCTACGTTCGACGCTGTCGGCAAATTTCAAACAATGTAGGAACTACACGGTGGAAGCGAACGTTCAGACCCGAGGCTTTCGCTTCGATCAAGACATTACTGTATAGATATTGTATTGTAGAGATTAAAACGGCGGTCGCGGCTACAGGTACTTTGTTTTACTTTTTGGGGGCCATTTTATGGCAAGGAAACCCGATCATATATGAAGCATAAACTTTCAACTTCTTATCTAAAAATTAGGTAATCTTATTTACAAGTTCCCGCCACGGAATGTCTCGAAAGACACAAATTAAGTCCAAAGGAATTAGAATTCCAACTTCTACCAACCCTCTTCTACCAACCCTGTAGAATGTAAAACGAGAAACTTTGCCTGTCCTACTGGAGACATATTGTATTTTACTAGCGTCACTACATTGAAGTCTAAGTATAAACCTTACTTCCACGTTTACCACTAATCCGTGACAAACCGGGCAAAGTGGAGGTTGGATTTCATCGAATCCAGGCATCGTTTGATGTACATGTATACTCTGACAAGCAGAAACTTGTTCGCCTATGAAACTTCGTGCTTTGATGTTTGGTCTCGAATACAGGATTCGTGGTGGCTTTACGGTTGGAATCAAGCTAACTTGTGTAAGAAAACCCGAGGTTCGGAGCGCCTTGAATACTCATCTGGCAAATGTCGCCACGAGGCCGATAGGCGAGCGGGACGCATAAACATTTGGGGGGGTCGTAAAATAGACCCTGGAAGGACTGCATCGTGGGACGGGGGCACGCCTTCTCGGCGGGCATGAATGCAGCGATGGGGCACTCTGGAGTAAACGATCGAATAGAGCAGATCGGTTATAACGGAACCATTGTATTGATTCATAAACAGATATACTTGTTATTCGTACGAATTTTGTATCATCCTTTTAATACTTTCGTCTTACACTTGTTGTTGCAGTTGTAAATTCCAGCACAATTTGCTTTCTTCTGACGCCACAGCAAGATTCCAAGTTTGTAGGGAATCTAGTTGGATCGCAAAGACAGGTTTAGGCTCTGAAGGGGGATCGTCAATACTTATACAAGAAATCAATTCTTCTTTTTTCTATAGTTTTGTATGAATAAAGTGTGAAACATTCTTGAAACATTCAATCCAAATCAATCCAAATATCGTAGGAGTAATAGATTCTTATTTTTGTGTACTGTATGTTCCATAGTTTGTCGTGAATATGCTTACAAAGGATTGGAATTATTATTGTTATTGTTATTAGCTAGTTTGTGAAAATTGCGATCCAAATAGCATGAATACAAGCATGTCGTGACAAATCTTGAGAATAGGTATTTAATTTTATACGATATGCTTGGTGAAAATGATTACACCAAAAAGGTTTGCATTTTTTGGAAGTTCCAAAGGTATTTCCCCCCTTAAGGAGATACGAATTAAAGGATCTTAAGTAGTTTGAACTTTTGTTCCGATAATTTTATTAGGGTTCCTTTTTAAATGAACTTAGTTGCATTAACTTTTGGCCAACTATTTTCGAGGAATGCGCCACCACTTCTTATACCTGCAGTAAGTAAGAGGAGGACGATCCAGGGATTTCTAGCTGGATTTTTCTACTTCAGGGGAAGTTGCTTCTAGTATTTCGTAGTATTTCGAAACTAAACTTTTGAAATAATTTAAATCGTTTCGCGTTCTCTTTTTGTATGATGTTACGGTATTCGAGATTTCTTCATTAGTCGTTTGCTCACTTTTCACTTGAGATACGGTTGCGAAGCAGTTTGATTTCTAAAAATCAACTAGCATCCTTGGCATCTTCGCGTACAGGAAAGACGAATTATTTCAAAATTTCCCCCTGGAAGTATATCAACTTTACTGAATAACATTTTTTAATGTGATTAATATGTCCGAAAATATTCAAGTTAAAGAAAATTTAATTCTCGCAATAAGGAACTAATTCATTCTTTTCAGCGAAATACCACTCAATTAGTTCATTGGGTACTTTATACTTTCCTAGATTTCAATTTTGGGGAAAGTCAAAATTGCACAGCTTTGAAGAAGCAGCGATCAAGACATAACTGTTATTAATATAAGTCTTTTGAGTGCATATTATGAATTGTGATCTTATTTCTGGTTAATGTTTAAATTAAATAACGAATGGAAGAGTATACATATATCAATATTAGTAAGCTTGATCAGCGGTGGTGTTTGTGCAAATGGAAATTATCGTGAAGTTGAAGCAATAATGATGTTCACTATTATCTGTTCATTTTACGCAGCTGAGAAGTTAAATTGAAATTCACGTATTTACAGAAAGTAATATCCTTCTCTAAGTGACGGCGTTAAACCGGCAACAGAAATGGATTATGCCACTCAGGGCTTTCAATTACAGATACGAAGTTAAAGGAAAGTAAAGTACCTTGCTCAGATATCTTTTTCTTTTCGTTTTTAATAACTTTTAACGATTCTGAATATTTTTTAAGAGAAAGATAATTAATTTCTAACATCATTATTATTTCTATTTTCATCGTAATTGCAATTCCCTACAATTAATTCGATCTCGTAACAATTTAAAATTTCTTTTTGGAATTGCTCGTATCGTATTACATTTAAATAATTTTGTGGGATGCAAGATTTCGTGGAAATGGTATGAGGGCTTTGTATGAATCGTGTGAAGGAAGTATCGAGTGTTGCGCGAAGTGTGAATGAAGAGTGTTAGTAGAAACGTCGAATGCGGACCGAGTGAATGTTTATCTCGAGGATCGAGTGGATGGTTTCGGAGAATGCACGTGGAGTCTAGGATGTATGGTGACCCGTGGTCGAACTGTGACACGTGGTAAGAGTGTGTGTGTCGGTGTGGGTCTTAATGAGTGAGAACGAATGGTGAATAGAATGAGAGGGAAAATGCACGAAAGAATATATGCAGTGGATGATGCGTGCGAGGGGAGAGTTGAGGTAGAGTCGTAGGAGAGTTGAGGTAGAGTCGTAGGAGAGTTGAGGTAGAGTTGTAGCGAGAGCGTTGGTGGGAGAGTGTGTATTGTGTTGAGAGAGAGAGCGGTTGATGATTGTTGAACAATAAAGTAATTTTAAGAGAGGGTGGAGCCAATCATAATTTCCCCTGGAAAATAATCCTACAATTTTATACCTAAATTCGATTCTACTGAGTGTTTGACAAATTGTGTTTTTTAATTACAATGATAATAACTAACAAATGTAATAATAACTATTTAATTAGAATGATAATAACTAACATAATGTAAGTGTACATGCTCAGTACGAAAACTATCGTATAACGTATAGAGTAGTAATAGGCAGTAACTAGTCAGACGCGGGCCTTCTTATTGATCGTTTTATATCACTTTTAGTGGAAATAACTTCATTGCATTGAGATTAAAAAGTGAGCTAATATACGTATATAGTCTTAGTTTAATCGAACAACAGTAATCTATTAAGTCAAATCTTTTAAATGATAAGAACTAAAAGTTTATATACAAATTTTTTAATAATTTTTAATAATACTATTAATAATGAAGATTTACTAATAATCACATGCTTTGTAATCTCTTGTGCGCGTTGAATGGATGTCTGCTTTTAAATAGCTGTTTTGCACCGAGTAAAGTAACGCTGAACGCGACAATTTATTTTTATTCTTCTTAAATGTATTCCGCAATGAACTTAATTTACTACCTTTCTATTTTATCACCCACTTTAGGTGAAAAGATTCATTGGACACGCTTGATCGAAAATTAGACGCACTTTAAAACACACCACAACTGCATAGCATAATTCTCAACTTCTTTTTTATGAGATACCAGGGCCATATTTTTCCATGTTCCTCCTTGCCGAACTTTCTTATTCATTTACAACTCTTTACAATTACGGGCACAATCATAAATCGTGAATTCGGTCAGAATTGTTGGAGTTCTCAATTCTGCCCCGAAGAACCTAAGTCTCCCGTGCCCAAAAACTTTCCGGATTATCAAAAGATTCAGTAACGTCCAATCTTTGTTCTCCGTGCAAAAGGTACAAGTTACAAAGGATTGCCACAGTCGTATCTCATTCAATTTTATTTGCAGATAAATGTTACGCTATGTTAAAGACGTAACAAATTATATGGGATACAATATAATTGACTGATTTTCAAATAGAAATTCGTCGTAATACTTTCTCGCATTTTGCTATTTCAAGACAAGCGAAAGAAAGAAAAATGTGATTGCAAAAAATTGTATTATGCAGAACAAGCATTCATTACTACATGTTTAATTTATAATTTCAAGCAATTCGACGACCACGTATTAATAAATATTCTTCTGCAGCAATTCATTATTTTGAAGCTTATTATCGCCGGTAATATCGTATCCTACGCTGAAAAGATGGTTAAGTAAAAAATAGGAAATTTACAGATTAGTATAAACGAATGATTTATGATTTGGTAAAATAACGAAGACAATAAGCATACAGACAAATAATCGAGCTATAATTAAAGCAACATTGACACAATACGTATGTGTGTCTAACACCCTCTATACACGTGTATACACGTGTAAGTTTGAACTCACGAGTAGATCCTTATTTGATATCCATATTTTGTACAGGTCCGAGCTTCTAGTCTGAATTTTTTAAATAATTTGCCAAGGTATTTTAACATAATATGCTTTTTGTACCGCAGATTTTTACCTGCAATAAACTATTCTAAATTGTTTGAAATGTCAATACAAATCGGAGTACGGAGGGTTAAAGTTTGCCCAAGCTTTTCGAGCTTACTAGAAACATGAAAAACGGTGACAATTGGCGGCGGTATCAAGTCAATACAGGTAATGGCTGTACGATTGAATACGAACACGATTGAACATTTTCCAATTTTTAATTTTTTATCGATCGTAACAGCCACGGCACTGCAAAATTCCCCCTGTAGGAAGACATAGTACAACCGTGGCCTGTGTTCCAATCAATCGACTACACTCGAATTGCGATTCCTTGAAAGATATCGAGTGATATCCAATAAAGCAAAGACCTGGTGAGTGCAGCTTTAGATGGTCTATCGATCGTGCCATGCGACCACGGTTCACCCTTTGAGGCGCAAAGTTAAAGCGTACAGGGAATTACCGACTGCACCGCTTCTTTTTTTATTATTATTAATTTTTTTGCTTTTAACGTTACACCGCCCCATTCTACGAGGCGTACAACCCTCTGTAAGTATACGGTTACGTCATACCTTGATTCATTCTGACGTCAGGGGTACGTTGGGGGTAGTATACAGAGATTTGTTGTGATGCTGCATGACATGAAATGTTTGGTGAAAGTGTGTTTTGCTTCGGCATCGACGTTTCCGAACTTTTCTAATGAAAAACGACGCGACCTCATGTAGGATAGACAGTTATTTAGTAGTACTATACAATCATCTTTCGTAAGACAACATTTTTACTTAAGGTTGTATCGTAGGGTGACTGAAATGGAGACGGTAATTTTCCAAGCAGAATTAAAGGATTACACTTAATGAAACAAATACAAATACAACAAACAAAATTGTATTCAAAGCATAAATAATTCGAACGTTCGAACGAAATAAATAATTCGTGATTAGTTTTAAGGGTAGATAATTCCGGGACATTTTTCGCACATCTATGCGGGACGCAGAGCTAACATCCGGGACGAATGGTTACCCTAGAGTATCGGGAACTTTAAATAGTGGGAAGTTCGGCGAAGTAGAGTTTTCCATGTTTTTCCTTGATGTTTGATCAATGGGTGTTTAGCGTGTCACAAAGAAGTAACGGGCGGGCGTTGTGACTTGCAGAATCTGTATTTTTCTGCGAAGTTTATCAATAATTGTGAGTAAATAATCGTGCAAGTTCCAATTAGTCAATTATAATTTATAATTTTGTAGTAAAGGAGACGGTGTAGTGACTATTTTTTACAAATATTTATGTTCAAAGTGAAATTAATTATATTTGTGTGCACGGATCTATAATATTTTTGCTAAGAAACATTCATTATGTATGTATCGTAGTTTGTGTAGACTTCTAATTATGGTAAATGTCCCACAAATGTTCGATATTAATTTTTACTACAAAGAAATTTCCATTCAAGTCGCACTTACAGTTAGTAACATGAAATAATGAAAAGGAAAGGAAAATGTTGAGCGTCGTGGTATGCGACACTTGGAATACGGTATACGTCGGTATACCGTCTCGTTACAAATATTAATTATAGCGAGTCACTATTGAAAAAGCTTAGTAAACCAAGACTCGGTTGGTTTACTGGAGGAGATGGTCTCCTGGTTGGTGTGTTTCTTGGTGTTCAAATTAAGACTGACTTCCTCGTCGAGCGTTTCTTCAAACGTCGACTCGGAAGTGTTTTTTATGCATGCTGATTGGACGTTTCGGAAAATTGTCGATTTACCAATCAGCGTGCCTTGAGGGTGCAGTCACACCTTTCCCTTGCGCCGAGGTGCGGTTTTCGAAGGTGGGTGCGTCCTTGCTACTTGCGGTCGGTTTTTTGGCGATTCAGGGGAAGTTCCGAAAGGGTGTCGAAACTTAACCTGGTCGACATCTGCTGAGGATCGACGTCGAGACCCCCTTGGGAATCCACGTTTATGACGCTTGCAATTAACTGTCGAGGTCGTATAAGGGTTTGGCGCTTATTGCTCCTTGGCTTAAGGGCCCCGACTCCTTTGGGGTCAACTCCGAATCGATCTAAGCGCCATTACAAAGAAACGGGCGTTAGTGCAAACAAAAAATTTGCAGATTCGACATTTGACGGGGTGACATCTAAAGTAATTATACAGAATTATAAACTGACGGTGTGACATCTAATGTCATTAGGCAGAATTATAAACGGAGAGTGGGAGGCCATAGTTGCCAAATCACATAATTTTGTGGTTCTGTCGCACTGTTGCCACATCTGTTACAATCCTGGCCACCAGCAAAATGAATCGGCTCGAGCCGAGATTTTGATTCCTGCCGGACATAGTCATAGCTGCTGAACGCTTTTGTAGGTTCGATCCCCCTCGGGTATATCTTTTTTTGCATTATTTTTTTTCTAATACCGAACTATATGACAATGATCAATATTTGCTGACCAATATTTTAAAAACATTTTTTAAATATTTTAATTTAATATACGTATGAAAATCTGAACATACTAGGAAGAATCTCAACTGGTCGACTCGGATTTTAATTTCCTTTTGCAGGTTGATAATACACAGGATCCTGATGGTCTGCGTTAAATATTATGTGTAGTTATTCATAAACTTTAATCATATTAACAATTAAAGTTACATACCTTCTATGTGAGGCCATATCTTCCATGAATAGAGAACGATTCTCAAGAAAGTTGGTAGCCAAGTGATATGGTTTATGGCTTATGCCGTAGAGGTTCCGGGTTCGATTTCCGGTTAAGTAATTTTTTTTTTTATTTGTGGTTTCATTTTTGCGACACAAAGCACGTTTCTGGATGATAGTTGTCATACATGTAATTGAAACACAGGAAAGTGCGACAGGACTAGCTATGCATCTTGGACCGACTTCGAAAACTCTTGACTATGTATATATTATGCCAAAATAATAAATATCGCAGTGTGTGGGTAGGTGAGCCTATACGTGAAATTAGAAACGTACTCTAGGTTATCTACAATCTGATCATAAACAGTGTTGACCGCATGTTCACTAAAACGTATTTTAAAGAAATAGTGTTTCAAAGTTATTAACATTTTAAAAGAACTATTTATCATTCAGAAACGTGCACACTGTTGTTAAAATGAAACCATTTAAAAAAAAATAATGTCAATTCACCGGGAATCGAATCCGGAACCTCTACGACAAAAGCCATACACCATCTCACTTGGCTACCAATCTTCTATAGAATTATTCCCTATTTATATAAGATATGGCCTCACATAGAAGGTATGTAACTTTAAGTGCTAATATCATTAAAGTTTATGAATAACTACACATAATATTTTACGTATACCATCAGGAGCCTTTGTATTATCAACCTGCAAAAGGACATTAAAATTTGAGTCGACCAGTTGAGTCTTCCTTCGTTCGAGCGCTTTTCGTGCTACCGTTTCAAACAGTGGTATGTTTTACTACTATTTTGCTTTCTTTTAGAACACACATTTATTTTTTTTTACAAATCTAATGAACAGTGTAAATGAAAGAGATTCCTTGGTCATGTTGAACAAAACAGATTTATGAAACAATATTAATATGTTTAACAATAGAACGTTTTATTCATATTTTTTATTTATTCCGTGTATATACATATACCAATTTTTTAATTTTTTTAAATAATTTTTATTTAATTTATGAAAGAAGGCTGCTATTGTTGCTTGATATATGTCAGGCTCAGCCAACCGGCGGGCCGTGGGCCACGTGCGTCATACTATATAATAATAATAATAATAATGTGTAATGATTCGTTATTCACGAATAACAATTTAATTATCAAGCCGTTTATTAACTGTTCCATACTTTTATTCCTTATCCGAAACGTATAAGGTACTTTATTACTTATTAAAACAATGTTTGGATAATTAATGTTAAAAAAAGATAGGTAAATAAACATATCCTTTCGTTCACGAAATAACCAGCTTCGACGTAAGTGGGTCCTTGGCCGTTGGTCATTGTACCAATCCTGACCTATCTTAACAATTTTATGCTACGAAACGCACGTCCCGGCGATCGATAAAGATCTGATTCGCACTTGTTTCCACACGGATGCGAGACACACATTGACGTACATAGGCCTCATTGTAGTGCAAACGGTCATGGCCCGTCAGAGGTGTGTGTGGGTCGTATCCGTGTGGAAACAATTGCGTAGCATAAAATTGTTAAGATAGGTCAGGATCGGTACAAATCAAAATACAAAGCAATACAAAGATTTATTTTTTTATTTATTAGAAATAAATGAAATTCATTATACTTCAGAAAAAGAGTTGTCGGATTCTGTTATATGTGTCAGGCTGATCACAAAAAGAACCGACGAAAAACACGAAAGCCTTGCAACAATTTCGACCGTCCTATTTGTGATAAACACGTAAATACTATAGCAATATTTCTAAATTGTCCAAAGAATTGTTTATTATTGAAATTTAATAAATAAATAAATCATATTATTTGACAACTGGTTCATGTTTATGTGCATAGAACGCCTAAAAATATCGTCTATTATATGGGTACATGGGTACTTGGTTAATAACATAAGGGTTAATAAATATATATAATTCACATATAGTTAGTAACTTGAAAAAAATTATATAGAAAAAATGTACTTGAGGGGTTTCGAACCTAAAAGAAAGTTTTTGCAACGGCTCGAATCAAAATCTCTGCACGAACCGATTCATTTTGCTGATGGTTATAATTGTAAAAGATGTGGCAACAGCGTCACATAGGTCTTGCTACGTGCCGGCAACTATGTTTTACTTGCGTATGTGTTTGCGCATCAGGTATTCACGTATGAAACGACGTTCGTTGTGTGAAATTATAACTTACATTTACCGACTGATATGTATTTTTATCGACTCTGACGGTAACCTGGCAAAATTTACTAAAATGTGCCATAAATGCCACAGACGGATAATCATTGAACTATTCTAACGTCAGATGCGTGCAAATCGTAGAACCGTTTCTCCGCTTTAAAGAAGTGATAGATTGTGAAAAATATAATTTATGTGATTTTGTGCTAGTAAAAGGAAGGCCGAAAGGGTGTTTAAGCAGTGAATAAACAATTAAATAGTTCAATATTTAAGAAAGGTGAAGTGTGTCAAGATGCTGCAGCCATCTTGTTGCCTACATCGATGTCTGTCTCAAGCTTGACAGTTTCATAAATAACGTTATCCTGAACGAATGCTGAATTTATTGGCGTTCAAACGAATGACTCGGGCTGTGGCGAAGTCTACCCGTGTGTGGTGTACCCGTGAAAGTTTCATTAGTGAAATTATAGAGAAGAAAAATCGAATCTATGAAATCGAGCCTCTCTCTCGCGCATGGCGTATACGTGCATGCTTTCCTTTGTTTGTGTGAGTGCACGCACACAGTTCACGGCGCATGGAGTCGGGACCCTTAAGGAAGAGACTATTTCCTCAAAAACAATTTTGTTATTTGCGCGTCATAAATGTGCTAGCCATTTGCACGTGGATGGTTGTTCCATGTACAGATTGCTAGTCGCCCTTTTTGGTACGGTACGAATTTTTATTACCTTCGTTCGCAGGTAGGACACGCGAAGAAATTGTTGCTCGTTTATTTCGCGACGCAACAGAAAATATCTTGCTCTAACTGAGACGTATCAATTTTTAGTCTACCAGCTTTTCAATTTTTATTAATGCTCGCCCACTGGAGGCGGGCCACTTTGACCCAACGCTATGGCAACATTTATTGTACGTCATCATACGTTTCAAATATTCAGTTAATAGGTTAATATATTCGAGATTGATTTACTTCATAAATTCTTGGCACTCGCAATCGGCGATGATTGATAATCTCCAACTAAATTGTTGAGGACTCATCAGAAATTTAATAAACATGACACTACGTCAACATAAATTAAAAATTGTGCCAGACTTTAATTCGCGAGTTTGTACGTCACTTTTGGAAATTAGGTTTCAATAAAAGGATTTATAAGGTCTTGCAATAAACTTCCAGAGATTCATATCACACTATGTTACTCAGCCAGTAACATTTCATGGAATACCAACCACCAACCAAATACCAAATACCAAATACCAACAAGTGTCAATAATGTTCTGCAGTTAATATAATTTAATGCATAATTTTATTGAAGTAGACTATTAATAGCTATCATTGAATGCTCAATAACGATTGCCTTTACACATTTTCCAGAATTAATTTAATTCAATTGAGCATCTTGTTACGTACCATCGCTGATGAATGACCGCTCAGCTGTTAATTAAAGTATAACGTGACGATTAGCAATATTTTAAAGAGAGGAGCTTGTTCACTTCTCATAGCTCATTGCTGCGCACTTTTTAAATTTTTGTTAAATTTTATACAATGAACAGCTTCAGCAACAAATAACTTATACTATTATGATGAAGCCAATAATTTTAATTAAAAATGAAGCAATTTGCATGTATGGACCACATGACAGAGCAAACTAAATTTTTCGAGTAATTAGTGCAGCAGTAAATCCAATCGTCGATGTGGTTAAACCAAGTTTAAATTCAATACGCTTGCTGCGTTGCAAGTTAACAGTTCAGTTATTGATTCCGCCTCTCATGGCCCCTTAAATTGAAAATAAAATGCGATATGCCGCTTTTCATTTACCATTGCTTCCTGTTACTGGCTGGCACTTTATTTCTTTTTCATGGAACAGCACTAACCGGGAACAAAAATTTCAATGGCGTTACGGTTTTACGGTGTTGCAATCGTGTTCTAATAGCTTTTTATATTGTCAATTTTTAATTGCAAGGTTTGGTTCCAATAAATAAATAAAACAACTCAGAATAAATACAGTGCGCAACAGAAAGATAGATCCACTTGGACTTTTAGACATAACTTTCGAGCTACTTAACTGATTCGGCTGAAATTTATTCGACATGTAGCCCAGGCACTAGGGAGTATTTATTTAAAATTTCCACAAAGTAGGATCCAGGTTTTCCATCGGCTAAATTACAATTTGTGCACCATAATGCGACAATTCACGTTTCTGCCAGCACTAGGCAGTGGTTGCACGAAAGAAATATCAGCACAAGCACTTCGCCAGCGAGATACTTTGATATAAACCCTATAGAAAATCGTTGGGGTTAACTTCTACGTGACGTGTATGACAATTGTCGGCAATCTACTACAGTCGCCGAATCGAAAACTGAGATATTGGAGGGCTGGCATCGCGTTACCCCGAAACCGCTGCAAAATCTAGCAGAATCAGTGACCGAGAGAATGAATTTGTTAATGAAAGGCGGTGGAAAATCAATAAATTATTGCAAACATTTGTCTCTCTAAGTTATTATGTTTCAGTTAATTAAAGTTTTTGTTTTTCTGCAAGTGGATCTATTATTTTGTTACGGTAAATTTTGAAATCAACGTTTATTCTAGCATCGAAATTATTATGCAAAACGACCGCGTGAATTGTTTTAAGAATTGTTTGAGAAAAATTTTTTTTAAATTTCATTAAAGGACAATGCGTGGGTGTGAATTCCATTTACGAATTTGCACAGTTATGTACTTCTTACTTAGCGACCTTCTCATTCATATTCCAGAAAGGGCTAACGAGCTTGCTGCTTGGGGGAGAATGACGTTCTCTACTGAATATTTTTCAAAACACTGTGCTGTGCTTATTCGGGTTTGGAAAGTTTGACGTGAGGATTTCTATACATATTAATATATATATATATATATATATATATATATTATTAACATACACGCATGCTAAACTACAATAGCTGACAAATTGAAATTAAATATCGCAAATATTCCAACAAAATTCTAATTGAGGAGAAGACACAGTTCGAATTGTTAATGCAGTAAGATCTAAATACAAAATATACATTACATTACAATTAAATTTTATCCTTCGCTGCTCTCCAGAATTTTGAACAGGCGTAAATGAAATTTATTTGACTACTTTGTAAGTAAGAAGCTCGTATAATACTATCACCTCTTACTTCCATCTGTGAATGTCCGTAACATCTCGCGTAAAAGCTGGTGGCAAGAAGAAATCGTGTAGCGTCGATAAAAATTGTATTATTAAAAAAAAAAATGACCACACTCGGGGTTTTCCCCTCGAAGGAATTCCCTTGGGCCTTGACTCGCTTCTCTATTTTCTTTTGGTATTTTCTAAAATGATCCCATTTTTTCTTCTGCTTTTTCTGGCAAATGGGAAAGGAAGTATTAAGTGCCACCTCGTAAGAGCTGAGTTTAAAACAATGGAACTCGTCACGATCATCTGTTATCTGTTCGGTACGTATACTTCTGTAAATCGAAACCTCCAGACAATGTTCTATCAAAGCTTCGCAAATGTGGATCGAAGATTGCGAGTATTAAAAATTAACTTGCAATTAACGAAGGAAAGTATTCGCCATGCTATGTCATATGAGTTTAATAAAGGAACTAATGCAACTGCAGTGCTGAAAAACATATTGGAAAGGTACATATGAATAAATTATTAATGCAAGCCAGTGTCAAAGGAAGCTAAAAATGATGATACCAACGATGAACCTTGTACTGAGTGCCCTAAAAAGTTGGATAAAGTCGCCTTGTGAGCACAAGCCTATCGTTGCACAAAACTCAAAAGGAATGGTTGAATTTGTCCAAAAAGTTGAATTCTACAGATTCTTCAACTCAGTATAATTACTGTAATGAAATACACAATTTAATTTGCACCTTACAATTCAGAATTTAATGAGATATTTTGATTAACGTGCTCCGCGTTATAAAATGCCAGGTCTTAGAGTGTGCAGAACACCGTGTTGTCGAAGAAGCTGTATCATTATTTTCCAAACCGTTTGTCCCCGTGATCCCTGCGCAGGATTGAAGGACTTCCGAAGATAATGCACGCCCTCCCATCGGCGAGCAGCTTTCCGTTTGGAAATGTCGGAATCGTCAAGATATATCGAACCCTATTTATTCTGCCTTCAGGGGGTGAACGAGAACAGAACGTGGTATTAACGTGGTACATAAGTCCTTCTCAGTTTGCTTGTTGCGCGTTTGCTGTGCACTTACACGAGCAATAATTTTTCTTGAAAGCAAAAGAGGGAAGTGTCAGGGTTTTGCCAGGGAAAAATGAGTTGTACACGCACGTATTGAACTTATATCTATTGTACGTCTAGCAGATTATGGATTGAAAAGGAAACTACTATCAGGACACGATGTGTCGTGTGTGACGCAAGACAAAAGAAGCACATAATCACTCGAGGGCAGCAGGCCCATCAGCGCCGCGCTCGGCGCTGCGCGCGCACCATAGCAGAACGCAGATTGAGATTCTCACAGGAAGGAAAGTGCAACGTATTTGACAGAGGGGCTTATTAGAAAAAAAGATTTTAACGATTTTTGTTAGTACAAAGTCTTCACTACTGCACTGAGAAATTATAAATATAATAACGAATAAAACTATCATCTTCAAGTTTGTCTGTGGTTTACTGTTTTTATATCAATTAATTTTCATGCGCCTGTATTTTTTTAAGTCTGTTTATGATTATTTTAGGTACTTGTTTTTCTACCTCACTTTTGAAGGGAGTACATTAGTCGCGTGTTAGGGATCTAAATGTCTCAAGAATTTTGTAGAAATTAGTAAACTAATATAATGATTGGCCATGTTCATTGTTCTCTAAAGAATCAGAAAATAATAACTTCTAACATTTACGTACAGTGGCAAAAGATAATAAGTTATATTAGAGTAGAATTTCGATTAACCCCTTCGTTACAATGTAATATTATTGCAATTAATCATATAAATTATACCTTGTGTAATTAAATAGAGTAACTAATTGTCAGTGCTTTTCAATTCAAGCGTATTGCTTTTCGATATTGACGAAAATTCTAATATATTGTGTAGCATGACAGTTTCCTTTTTTAGAGTACTGGCGCGAACTAACGACGTCGATCATCCAGAGATTGGATCTTACTATTAAAATATTTATAATCATATATTTTGACTCTAAAATTAGATACAAAGAAGGTTTTTCAGTTTCAAGTCAACATTTTTACATTTAAGAAAAATTTGTTTATAATCATTTCTCCTCAGATCTCAACATCTTTACAGATTTATTATACTAGTATTTGCAATAATTCCTTGCTTTATACTTGCTACATGTATGTATACATTACATTTACATAATGATAAACGTTAAGTCAAACGTTTTGTCAGTATTTCAGGGGGTCTTAAATTATTTTGCGTTTGAAGGAAACTTCAAACGAACAATATATATTGCCAAGAATGCTGAGAACCTTGAAATATTCACAATCGTATATTAACCGTCCGAGGGCTCCTTCAGATTTATCATTAAATTTACATCCCATACTATTCTGTTCTAATTTTATATGACACAATAGTTTCTCGAATATGATGCAAGAGAATGTATTATACAATGTATATGGAACGTACCCCTTCCCAACTACTATATTGCAAAATGTCGGCACAACCCTACTTATTGCACCAAAGAAAAGGAAAGATAAGAAAGGAAAAACTCTTACGTTAGATTATTTTACCGCAGCATGTATGGAAAGTTATGTTAGCACACATCGTGATTCTCGTCAGAAATATTTCTAAGGAAAGGAACCCCCCCTGGATAAAATCGTAAATTACGTTCGTTCCAGTAGTCTTAAGAGAGTGGGTCTACTTCCATGGCGCCGTATTCTTACCGCACCACATCCGAGCGAAACTGCTGAAAAATAAGAAATCTAAAAGCAACTGCTCAGACCAGGAAACCTGGATGCAGCTAACGGCGAAATCGAGAACGAGAATGGCGCCTCAACTGAAGATCAGTTGGTCCCTCCTTGTTAACTTCAACGAACCGCATCGTAAATAATAAAGAAGTTAATAACCAACTTCTAACCGTTCCTATTTTTCTCTTTTCGATATAAACCCTATAAATAAAGGTAGCACTGGGGAGATGAAATGTTTCGGTTCTCTTGTCCCGGCAAAGAACGGTGGAAAAGAAATTTTATAAAGAAAACGGAGAATTAAGTGCCCCATCAAGGAAGCATTACGTTGCAATATACCGTCTTAAATTTGATTACTGTAAAATTGCCCATTCGAGCTTATTGGGTCGCTGATAGAAGATAGTCGCGACCAATAAATTTCGAACTTTGCCGAGACATCTATGCAGTATACATTTTAACGCGTCAAAAACGCGCCGTGAACGGTGAAACTGGCCTTCGAATTTTGTATTAAAAACTTCATATTGCGATATCCTGAAAACGATTGATTTTAGTTTAAACGATTCAAATGTAATAATTGCTTGTTATTTTAACGCAGGGGCTGCAGCTATGCAATTGGTTTCGCAAAAACTGCAGTTTCGAAGAATCATATTTATATTTAAGTGCAAGTGACAAATAAATTTGAAAGGACCTCTTGAATGGTCTTTGAATAATTCGTTCATCTGTATTCTTGGCGGTATGAATAAATAATGTGAAGCTCGATGTCACTTTCCTATTAGGAGGTTTAAATGGTAAATCCTCAGCATTTCAAATAGCTATATGTGCACAGTGTCCGAAACTTGTATCGTAAAGTACGTTCAATGATTTGCTTTGAGCTATTTTCCAATACGGCGCGTATATTTGCGTTGCTGTCGACGTTACTTTGCTCTTTATCACCTTCTTTCGTGCCTTCATCGAAATGGGAAGAAACTAGGCTAGGACAGCGATTCTCGAAAGCTGTGTGCATAATATTTTTATTATATTACGTGTGTGAATTATGTATAATAAACGTGCATATTAACGAGATAGTGAAATTGGTTAAGAGGAGAAACATTTTACTAATATCATTAAATAACAATTGATACAGTCAATCGTCTTGAATTTTAAATCATGTATAATAATTTTACTTCTTCTTGTTGAATAACAAATTTTGTAAGAAGAATAATTTCTTTTATTTTGGGATCTTGTTTCTTCTTTTTAGTTGTACTCCTAGGTCTTCAAAAAAATACGTCTACTCTTGTTTCTTTGCAATTCATAGCTACTGCTTTTGAAAATTATACGAGCACTACATTTTTCTGTACGATTTTGATTTTAGAAACCGTTGAAAATATGTATGAACGGAACACAGAAACAGAACACTGTGCAAGTTGCGCAGAAGTTAATTTAAATTATATGAAGCTTTGTTCGAAATTGTAGGAATACTTTCTAAAACCACAGTATATTGGAATTGCTTCTGATTAAAGAATATTATACACGTACTTATTTATCTAATAATATTATAGTAGATAATGCTGGAAAGTTACTTAAAAAAAGACATAATTCAACACTACCCACCCGGTTTTACAATTTCATTGGAAAATCAATACGAATAATTTCTTACTCTACAGCCCGTATAAATGTCACAGTTCTACTATTTTCTAGATTAATATTGGTCAACAGTTGATCACACCACTGTCGATTCACTTCCCACGTACTGTGCTTAATTAGAAAACATCAAACATGTGCATGTATATCTACTATCAGGTTTATTACATTTTCTAGCAGTGGTTTACCAACACATATTTTGTCCGCTCGCGACTTTTATAATCTTGTAAATGGATATTTCAACAATATCGTAAATTGTAGTCGGTGTGCTTCACAATCGAATATACTGTGCGCAATATTTCGCGTTTTTTCGTTTGCAGATCAATGCTCGTAAAAGCTTCGGATGTTTACATCGATAAAGGATGCAATGGGTTTAACTTTTTTTTTAATTCCGAGCACTGGGGTTCCTCACTGGGGGTAGAAACATAGCTTCCATTTTCCTCGAATACATTTACGCAACAATCTCTTATCTTTTATGTGGAAGCCAAGAAAAGCTTCGCCAATGTATATATTAGTGCATTCATACACACATGCATGTATGCATGTACCGCCACCGTTTCAGAGAAACATTTTATGCTTCTCGGCACGACCGAAAATCTTGCCTGTGTCGTCGAATCGGTTGAGACTGGATGTTGTTGATAATTGTTTATTCAATGTTAGCCTATTGTTACAATAGTTTCACAGATCTTAATATACTTTTAGTTTACGTCGCAGTATTGCGGCTCCTACTAACTACTCGTCTTAATTTTTCTACTGAACTGGTGGGGTGTCGCGGGACCCCTTTTTATATTGGGAAAAGTGCTGGAAAATCGGGAGTGGGAGATTGCCTAGGAAGGAATTTTGAGTTCAGGGGTCACATACTTATTTCCTGGAATTCTGTGTGAACCAGCATCCGGTTAGAATTTAGATAGTAGTGGTTTGACCTTTGACTCTGATTAGAATTTAGAAGGGTGATAAGGTGATGCGTGAGAAATAGAATGGACGAGTTGTTCGACACCTGCTAATGTTTTACTACAACGTTTGACTGTGAGGATAATGGTTCAAAAATTTTATTTACATGCCAAGATATTATTTTGGGCTTCCTTAAAGCTTGAGAAAAGTGGACCTTTACTTGCTTTTGCGTTACAGGCATTTTAATACTGATGAATAATAGCGAATAGGTAAAATTCATTCTCGTACTATTAATTTTATAATTTAGAATTATATTGTTACAATTACATTGCGATCAGTTACTACAGATTTACAAGTTTTACGTTTTGTGAAACATTTGCCTGCAAGTGCTGCTTAAGAAACAATAATGGGTTGCACAGAAAGGTTTCATTATTTGGGTAATAGTATACGTTAGCAAGGGATTACATTTTCATGGCCAGATGCAAAAAACACGGTGCCTTTTGTAAAGCGTATCTGATTTCTATATTTTTCATTTGATGTGGGCAGTATTTTTGCACATTGAGCAAAATACGTAGAATTATAAAAATTAATGAAATGCATGTAAGAAAACCCGAGGCTTTGGAGCGCCTCGCTTACTCATCTGGCAAATGTCGCCACGAGGCCTATAAGCGAGCGGGACCCGCAAACATTTCGGGGTCGTAAAACGGCCTGCGTGTGCACAGTAGTCCAAAGCTAATCAGAAAAAATGCCATGCGATTTATCTTATGGTTCTGGAAATCTGCTGAACTCATATATGCAAAGTCAGCATTACCACGTATGTACATGTTAGAAATAATATAATTATTTCTATAAAATTGTCGGGTTTACTAAAAGTATGCTTATTCGTTGGAGGTTCTGGGGTAAGTGCCATGGGGTTCATCACAGTCCTCTTACCAAAAGGCATTGCCTTCCCCACTCCGTGGCCAGATTCTCCAGAAACAGAATCCCTATTCTTTAGCAATGTGACGTCAGGTCACTTGCCATACTCAAAGTCTCTATCTCTTGTCTATAATAAACCATCCCTCGGCACTCGATAGCTAGAAGACCCAAGGTGGTCGCCAGCCATCGCCTGTCGACAGGATGTTTGGTTCCATTCATTCACTTCCAATACGTGCAAGGACAACGTCAATCCTCGGACATTCCTAAAACACTCTTCGACCACGCGTAAGACTGCGTCCCCATCCCTAATGATCCACAGGGGGCATAGCACTTCGCCACCCGACTCCATTCCATTCTTTAAAAAATACGCTGTTGCTAACATACATATATGTATATGTAGCTGTATGTTTTTCAATATTTTATATGTATACAGCTGTAGACGACAGTTTCCGAAGTTTTTCGTGTTTGATTTAGATTTGCATATTTCTATTGGAGTTGAAAAGAAGTAATTATGTACATCGACAGAAAATTTAATGATCTATAAGAACACATATGAAAAAAACGAAAAAGTATGTTTAATATCTTATATTTAGCTTGTACTTATTTGAACCAAATAAAGCGAGTGTTGTTTATTATTTCATGTAATGTCAGGTGAAAAAGCCTGATCTACGTAGGTCTAAAAGCGTTTTTCAGAAAACCATGTTTCTGGACTTGGCAAGCAGTACATCTCCGAAACTGCCCATCCGATCAAGTTCTAATTTTGTCAGCTTATTACTTGCACAATTAACCTACGAAGCAACTTACGATTTTGTTGATATTTCAATTCGTTCAATTGTTATGAATTTTTAAAGCTAATTTGTTCGCCCAAAATGGAAGTTTTTACTTTAAATAGCCGCCATTTCCTTATTGTCAGAATTGCATGGATGCATATACACACGCGACGAACATCAGGCGAACTAACGAAACAAGATAAAAACAGAAGCATAAAGCTACGCACGAGCATAGCTCGGCTGTGCATACCACGGGGGCAGCGCATATCCAGATCCATGCTTCGATTTATTCTAACACTTATTTTGTCTAATTTAAATTAATCGTATGTAACCGTTACTTTATAGATAATTGTGTAACGAATACTTTGTCAGAATTAGAAATTAATCGGATGAACAGCTTGTAACTTGCCATAATAAAAGAAATAGTAAGATAAAGTTAAGAAGTTACTTAACTTTACTCAATAATTATCTGAGAAAAATTACAACTCCAAGGGAAATATGCAAAAGCGAATTAAACGCAAAAAACACTGTCGTTTCGGAACTTTTATCCGCAACTGTATATCGTGAAAATATTTGTTTGAGCTGCAAATAAATTACAAAGGACTCTGTGCATCTGTTTATTATAATCATATTCGGGACACCATATTTCATTCGTTAAACATTGTTTATTAATATACATTTTCTTTCCAATATTAAATCACTTCCATTTTCGATGTTCGCATACTATAATGAAAAGTATGTCGTGCATGGGACATATTAAATTTTTATACGAGCTGACTTATAATGTACTTGCAATTTTAAAAAGAACATATTTCGAAAAATGGGAATTCCAATGTCCTTTTAATGCCAGTGTAAAATATAGTGCAGTTTCCAATAGCCTTGTGACATGTGTCAGTTCGGAAGGGTTTCATTTTGTGACATAACAAATTGACGTAACCTTTTTTAAGACGCTTAGTTTTCTTATAAAGTTGTCTATGTTTGCGTTATTCATTTATTAACTGCAGCAATTTAATTATTAGAAATCTTTGATATGATGGTGCACGTAAGTTAAAGAAATTGAGTACCTTGACTCAATGAGAAAGAATCCTTCACGGAATAAAAATGTTGCTTGAATTGATAAGGATAATATTTGTATAATAATTCTCTTTGATTTGAACCATTACAAAGGACAAAACAAATAAAGTTCTAGCACGTTCTGCATATTCATCAGATTCGTCTTAGGTACATTCTCAAATCAGGAACCACGACGAACCAATTGAAGAAGGGATTAGTTTCAATGCCCCAAAAGTTTCTATAAATATTATACATATAATTGCTATTGGAAGTATAAGTGGAGAATAAAACATATGCACATAAATTATAAGTGTTTATAGATATTACTCCTCAACCTAATATGGTGGTCCGTCGATACACAGCTAACACCATTGTTATCCATTAACGTTTTCTGATGGTTGTGATATTTAATCAGTTCAAATGACCGGTTAAAATGCTTTTATAAAAATTAATCGTAAATTCCATCGTATGTTCTCTCACGGCATTCTCTATTGTAACGTACATACATGCATTCATACATAGATGGTGTCTCACTTGATTTTGACATCCTGATTATCTCGGCATTTGCTAATCCTAGCGAAAAATGTTTCAGAGTAGAGTTGGATGGTGTCATGTCGGGCATCCTCTGGTTCTTATTCTACATATCTGGTCAACTTTATTTTGTTAAATGGAATTATGTAGTTTTTAATGTATCAATCGATGCAGCTCGACAGTCGTTATAAAAAGGTATTAACCTAGTTATGTTCTAAAGTCGATAGTTTAGTAGATATTTCAACTTATATAATTGGGAAGGTCGGCAACTCGAGCATTCAGAAAAATTTGGGCCTCTGCACACATGCAGTTCATATTATGCTAACAACGGAACAATTTTTGTTTCCTGCTAAAAAGCGGCCCTGGGGGCGAATACACACCTATACTCCAAAGAAATCTTGACTTTGCATATTATCGCGAATAATTAAGAAACAGTTTAAACTCAAAGTTGGGTGGCTCTTTGTGGTGTATAATACGGACGTGAGAAATTTTGAAAAAAGAATGCTTTTTAAAAATTCATAAATAAATGTTCTTTTATAATTAACCCTTATGTTAGCAACCGAAATTTCAACGTCTGTCTCTTAACCGAGTACCCCATACTGTTTCCATCGACACATTAGCCAAATTGGTTGATTCCACCTATTATATTTTTTACAATTTTGTCGTTAAAGTGCTTTATTGACACTTAACTTCTTATATTTATAATAAATTGACTTCTTTTTGTTTTGTGGACTTAACCGATGTAGCCAATGAGTGGCTGAAATATGAAATTATATTCTTTCGAGACTGTTAGCTTTCATTTCTATAGCTCAACATCTGCAGCTTTAAACATTTTATGCAAATCTATTATATGTATATTCTTATACTGAAATAAATGTTAGAATATTCGAGGTATAGGAACGGCCGAGACGGGCCATGTGCATTTCGCCGATGCACGCTGTCTTTGTCTAGCGTAGCTTTCTTTCGGGGCGAACCCTAAAATGGTTAAAAAGGGCCATGGTGACGTAGGCGTCCTCACGACCGACGCTTTTGCCAAAGGAAGGCATTCTTGTATAGACTACGGTTGAGAGAGCACAGTACATTAATAAACGGAATACCTTGTTAATATATACACGCCTACGCAATTATTCTAATATCTAATCGAGACTTCGATTCGAGTATTAGTGTATTTCTCTTACAATATATTGTCTAGAAAATCAAATAATCGTCGTGTTTCTACGTCAATTAGGGGAAGATCTTTCTTTTCGAACAATTCGAACCCGATTGGCAAATGCTCAAACTACGAGACATCTTTCCACAAAATTGGCAATACAAAGCATGAGAAATAGTCAAGTAGAAATAAATGAAATTCCTTCTACTTAAAAAAAAAGTCATGAGATTCTGTTATATGTGTCAGACTGATCCCGAAAAGAAACGACGAAAAACACAAAAGGCTTGACACAAGTGCGACCGTCCTATTTGTGATAAACACGTAAATACTATAGCAATATGCAGAAATTGTCCACAGAATTGTTTATTACTGTAATTTAATAAATAAATAAATCATTTTAGTTAAAAATTGGTTCATGTTTATGTGCATAGAACACCTAACAATCTTGTCTCTTATATGGGTACCCCGGAACCCCGGTTACTAGACAGGCGTATAAATATGTCTGAAGCTTTATAACTTAAAAAATTGCGAACCAATTTTAATTAAAATTGGTATATCGACGTAGAAACATCCAAACAATGGGGATCCAGAGGTGTTTTGCGATATCGTTACCAGAACATAAAAAATTCTTGTAGGAAACATGAACTGGGTACCCGGGTACCCGGTTGCTAACATGAGGGTTGAGATATATGCCTACATACGATCAATTTTATAAACTCTTCTTTCCTCTCCTTCTCTTTTTTCTGAGAATCACTGCTGGCCAAAAGTTTGGGACCACCAGGCATTTCAAGCTACACACAAAAGTAATACTGATTAATTACTTAAAAAATTGTTAAACTGATTAACAAGTTTAAGTTGAGAATTTCAGGACACATTCGAAATAGAATAATATATCGAAACAAAGTTAATTACTATCAGTCTATTGTAAGTAGCCCTATCTATTTACGCGCAGCTACCTTCTAGAACGTATTGTACCTACAACATATTGTATTGCTTTGGAATAAAGAGAAATAGTACTCTTACACTATATAATGTTAACTACAAATTACTGAAACGTTAAGAAGCCATTCAATATTTGCAAAATAATGGAAGTGGTTCGAAACTTTTAGCCGGCAATATACATATCGGCTGATTGTGATTGGTTCGCAAATATAGCATTACATTTTTATTATAAACTCAATTACCAATATTATGAGATACAAATAAGAAGTAAGGAATCACAGATAAGTACTAACAATGCCTAGTCTTCGGAAAATAAAAAATAGTAATAATTGAGGGTTAATATCGATTGCTATAATACTTTACTTCTCAGTAACCCAATAGGGGACACCAGTCAGGGTATCACTAAAAATGAAAAAGAAAAGGGAGGAAAATTCGTTCAGAACTCTCCAACTTTAATTCACGGCCAACCTTAATCTTGAACGGGGGAATCGAAGGTCGGGCGTTGATTGTTCGAATTGTTCCCTTTTTATCCGTCCAACGAACGGTAATATCGAAAACGTTCTAGCACATTGCGAAACTGATTCGTTCATCGGCGAAATGAAGATACGTTTGAAGGAATGAATCCAATTAACTCCGTGAATTGAATGTGAACACGAACAAAGTCAATAGGAAGCTGCGTCGACTACCTCGAATTCTTCCAATAATTGGAGAATAATGCCGGCCTCGGCAAAGATTGTCCTGTAGCTTGAACGATAATCGATACTAACAGTTTTATCAACGGACAACACGCGTATGGCCGTTTATCGATTGAATGTTGTTAAACAGGCGATCGATGCCACTCGAAAATCGTGCAGGTAGCAGATGGGATCGTTTCTTCTTTATTATTTAAATGAAGAGTTTCCGTGCAACGTTGCCATTCGAATTGTTAAATTCTCAGTGCCCTACGATTTGTGTTCTTCAATGGCGCAGGTTACTTAAGCGTTGCACGGTATTTAGGTACTTCATTTGGCTCTCTCGATGCAATAGTGTAATGGAAGCTGCAAGACACAGTGAATTCCATTGATTGCGATGTCATTCGAATAAGGCGATTAAGTTATACTGTTGTACGGATTACTTTTCGTAAATCTCACGTAAGCGCGATAGAAGATAAGGGGAGGTAAGAAGACTTCAGTTTGACTTCAAATATTAACTAATTATTTGCTAATAAAACGTCGACACGGCAACTCTCTCAACCACCCACTCTATATGTATATTCTATTGTTTCATCCTTAATTTCTCACTCATTCCATTTCTCATTTGTTCTCACTCATTTAGAATTCACACTGTAGACATTCTTGGCCACGTAGCCTCGGCCATATGCCCAATGTAGGTGGAGAAAATTCATAAATGGCTTTATGATGTTCATAATACGATGAAATTTTATCTTTAAACTTGGGACCTGATTTTATAGTGTTTTTAATGTAAAAAGATAAATTATGTACGTTAAATAGAGAATTGTTAATTTATAATTTATTTGAATTTATTTGAATTTATTTTAATTTAATAACTTTAGTTTAATAAGTAAGACATAATAAAATATAAATAAAATTAATACATAATATGAAAACATAATGTAATTAGTACATAACAAGTGTATATAGAGGGTGTTTCAACATATGTGCCGTTTGATGTAGTTTAGGTGCTGCGACAGTCGGTCACGTTCACTCGAATCGTTGGGTGGGCGTGCGTCCTAAGTTCACACGATCATCTCAAGTGCTCAGCTCCAAACACATCTCTTTCACACATACGAAATCATTCTAAACAGTCACGCGGTATTTTCAATTTCACCCTATGAATCGGAAGTTTTCTATTACAGTAATTTCACGAGTATTGAATCCTTGTTTTACAAACATTGCTTACGTTGTTAAACAGTTTATTACTTCGATATTAATATTCCAGAGATAAATGGTTATTTGCTCCGTTTCAGTTATTGTTTATTTACACCGTTCATGTGTTATCGTTTCAAATTCGCTTAAGAGAGCTTTCCAAACAGTATTCACGTACAGAAATGGAAATTAATGGTAGGGTCGGCAATGCAATAAAATAGATATTCAGTGTTCGATAAGAACCGAATTGTTGGTATACAATATTTTCCGATACAAATTTATTTGGTATATCTGAACGTGCGTTCGAAAATGTTCAAAACGTTCTCCTCTACGATTGATAATTATAATGTAGGAGTTTCGCAACAAATATTTTTTACTCAAGACATTAAATAAAACAATTTCATAAGGGACCGATTCTTTAACAGGACATAGGATGCAGTTTGCAATACAAATTTAAATATGTCTTCTCTCACTCGTTTCTCATATCATACTACCTCATTTGTTTTATTTTTATTATACAGTAATCCCTCAAACAACGCGGTATATATTATTTATGTATACATATGTGTAATAGTGTAATTGCATCAGAAAGTGTGTGAGTATGAGAGAATGCGTGTATGCGACGGTATGGGCCGATGGAGCGTGAGGCTCGGCGAAGGGGCCCGAGAAAAAAGACGAAAGAAGAATGGACAGAAGGAGTGTGGCGTAGGCTAGGAACGCATGGTGACGATTGATTAACCTTAAATATATTGTATTTCTATCTAATGTTTCATTTTACTTTATGTTTGTTTAATTTATTCACAATCCCACATATATGTATTTCGTCTTATCAGCGACGTACATGTATTCCTTCCTATTCTGACGAATTCTAACTGTTTTGCACGGCTCGTTCGAATTCAAACAGATATCAAACTGTTTGGAGAAGGAGGTAAGAATGCATTTGTTTCTAGACATAGAATAAATTAATTTGAAATAAATGTGCCTCCAAAAAAAATTGTCCGAGAGAAAATCCGCGTATAACCGAGCCGCGTTGTTCGGAGGATTACTGTATACAAATCTACTGTTGGGCGACTTGAACATAAATTGTTCGTGTCCGTAAAGATTGAGAACGGTGGATACATAGTTCCGCGACAATCTGTACATTCTGAATAGTGAAAAACCAAAAAATTGGGAATATAGACGTTTTTACTTGAAACTTAATTTCCTGTACCAATCATTTTGCAGTATCGTCCCAGAAAATACTGTACCGTGGTAAGCAAGGTGTATAGACTTATTATAAGTTACGAGGTTAGATTATTAACAATCCTAGTGAGTCCCGGTGATGAAATAGGCACTGGTTCGCCCGTACAATTAACAAACTCTTGAACAATCGATCCTCGGCTACCCAATCGCGCCTGTCCTCTCGGCTCGTAACAAATCAGTCTTTTTTGACCTTCAAATAGCGTAAGAAATAAATAGAATAGTCGTATTTCACTCTTGAAGCCGTACATTTTTGTATTCAACACTCATCCCCAAAATATACTGCTTTCGAGATATTTAGATTTGAAGCTTTCCAAATGTATGTATGTATGTTACATTTGATAGTTGTTTCACGCGTAGAAGTTTCTGATCTGGATTGGGCGGAATCCGTATTATTTCGCATTCCCACTGCTTGTGGGTGAAGGAGTGATTCTCGATTGTTTTTTAATGAATTGTTTAAGTACAAGTACTGGTCCCTCTAATTTAATTTGTTGTTTTTCAAGATAAGGAGTGTTATGTTGAATTGTATTATGTATCATTATAACACCTTGTGCTAATTTGTAAATTGTTTAACTTTGTTTGTATTAATTTAAAGCTGGAATTATAAATAATATATGAATTTGCAGTGGGGGTTATATTGGGTCAATATAGTTATGCAAGCTCTTTCAACTATTATTGACTAAATACAGTATTTATCGTGCCATCGTAGACTAAAGTTATGATATCGCATGATATGTGTTTCAATTGGGGCGAGCAAAAGCAGCGAATCGGAAATTCTAACGTCTGTCATCCATGATTAATGGGGCACTTAGTGCTTTGGAAAAGCTTTTTAAATTTGCATACGCTCCAAAAATTGGATTCTTTAACTCAATTTCTACGGTTATTTCGGAGGGGCAAACCGGAATATTTTATGTAGGATTATACTATTTTCTTATAATTTGCAGTTCGGGTCCTAAATCCTACTTTTCAACCACTCTTATGAAATTTATCAACCGAGTCAAATGTTTTAGTTAGTCTATTTAATAATTATATTAGCGGTATAATGGTCATCCAATTAATGATAAACAAATGGTAAATAACATAACACGTTGTATATCATATTTTGCCTATACCATTCTAAAAAACCTTTATATTCTCTATTACATAAATTTTGCTAATGCTCCTATCAAACTATCGAACTTTTTGTTGCGCACTTCACCGAGATAAGAACATTGTCTAACTATTTAGAAATGTAATAATTCAGCTAAGAAAAATCAATTGCGAAATATATTGTACAATGGAGTATCATATTTTTAATTCAATATGTTTGTTTAGATTGAATAAAATGACATTTTTTACATGGAACTTTTGCGGATGTAAAAGGAATTTAACCAGATTCGTGCAATCATCGATTCCGCAAAGGGGAGACTTTGCATGCTCGAATGGAGACGAAGAATACTAGTAAAGAATAGGATATCAAGAATAGGAGGACTTAATATACTGGAAATCGATTTGTAAAACGTTCCATGAGGCATTGGTTTCGGTATTGAAGGGTTGAGTGAAAATCTAGAACGTTTCGACGTCACACGTTTTATCTTTCTCGATTCTTAATGATTGTTAATTGCTAGCGATATTGTAAGGGAAGAAGGAATATAAAGTTATTTTTTTGGTACAATTTCCACACGTGTGCATTGAATACATAGAATGTTCATACTGTAGGATAGAAAACGACAAAATATTGTAAAGATGATTAATTAGATTGCAATAATTATAACGATGAAACGTTGTAATAAATTATTCAAATCATATTTTAATCAACTTTCCTTTTTTATTACTCGCATTAAATGCTTTATTTCATTTGCATCAAAGTTGACAATAATGTTCACAGTTAGTTATTTCTTCCGACATTGTATATTATATGAAATAAATATTTGTTATATACAAGATTTATTATACACAAACATTAATGATTTTGGTAAATAGAAGAATTTATAACTGTACAATTTAATTTAGGCCTAAAATTATTTATTCAAATGATTCAAGTGCTAAAACAAGCAATTCCAGCAAAGTCTACGATTGATTTGTAATATATTTGACAATTCTTTTTATTATATTTCATTTACAGTTGATATTTCTAATATTACCATAACGTAAAATATAATAATCTGAAAGTCTGTTGTATAACCGAAGCCGATTTCATACCTTACAATAAAGAAACTCACAACGCGTTCACTTTAAAATACAAAATGCAGAATTTGCTTCGACTATCCTGCTAGTATATCCTAACTGTGTGCAATAAATAATAAATATAAAAATTAGTAAGGTATGGCCAATGTAACAAATGAGGGTGGTCATTATGTTTTAAAATAGCACGTAAAATAATGTTCACAGATACAATACCAACATTGACATTTTAATAAAAGTTTCACAGAACTTTCGTAAAACATTTACGTTTGTCATCATAGATTTTCCATTTCTGAATCCATCTTCCTCTATCATTAGCTTTTATTTCCTAGAAAAAATATGTGTGGTGTCGTATCGGTCACGAAATTCGTAACTTAGATCACGACGAGAATAACGAAGAATGGTCGTAAATCAAACTCCGGAGCCCTTCTTCCGTCGCTGTGTTTAAGGTGCAAGACTCGGCTTGCGCACGTTCAGAATCGAGGTTGTAAGGCTCGATCCTGAGAGAAGTGTCAAGATCGAGGTTGTAAGGCTCAATCTTGGCTTCTGAGGTAAAGCGATAGTAACTCAAGAGCAAGCTGTTCTTGTCTTGAGGGTAGTCGGAATGGAACTCGTTTCGTTGTCGAACGTTTGTCGAAACGTCGACTCAGAAGTAATCTTCTACACGCTGATTGGATATTAGGAAAAATTACTAAATACCAATCAGCGTGTTTTGTAGGTGTAGCCGCACCCTTCCTTAGCGCCCGAAGCGCGTTTCTAGGAGGCAAGGGTGCCATCAATTTGGCAATGCAGCGGAATTTCCGTCAGGGTGTCCAAACATGAGCTGCCAGATGTATGTTCGGACCAGCTCCGAGGCCCCTTTGGAAGTCCACGTTTATGACGCATGCAATTGACTGTTGAGGTCGTGGGTAACCTGAAGGCGTGTAGCTTCTGGATTAAAGATATCAAACGATTTCCTCAAAAACAGTCTTATTACTTGCGCGTCATAAACGTGCTAGCCATCTGCACGTGGAAGGTTTTCCTTGTGCCGATTGCTAGCCGCCTTTTTGGAAAGCACGGTGTTTATGAATCTATCGAGTAAGCAGCCGAACAATGCTAGCTGCTTCGTTCGCGAAGCAGTAGTGTAATTACCTGGTCCTCGATAATCCCTTGACCGGGGGCTGAGGACCGCGCGCTCGGCGTCCCATTTCTTACGGAGGCCTTTACGACGTAACATAGAATATGTAAAATGAGTATGGTTAATTTTAAATAGACTGATTGTAGTTCATATTTGTTTTTGGAATACTTACTCGCTTTCTGGTCAACATGTTTTTCATCTGCTGATGCAAAAATAAAGCAATACGTAAATAATAAATAAAAATTGCAAATAAAAATTAAAAAATAAATTACGTTGTAACAATTATTAAAATTATTTGAAATAATTTATTTTGACTTGCTTAAATAACAGATAATTATTTCTGCTGATTATTCTCAATCTAAAGTAACAAATAATTTTCTATTTAAATAATTATCGGAATCAAATTTCAAGTAACAATGCCCTACACTGTTAAACGTATTTCCCTTTAACAGGATTTAAAAAGATTTAATATTGAGATATCTGCAATACAACTCATTCCATTTTCTTATCATACTATGTACCTCATTTGTCTTATTATATGTATGTACATTGGTTTATCCTAACCATATTCTCCTGACCACTCAAATACAATCGTTCACTAATTTAAATATCGCCCTGCGGTTTCAAAATTATTTAAATTACGACTGCGAAAATAAGTATTTGTTACAGTGAAAGATACAGTGACTAGTTTCTTCTTTTTGTTTATGTAAAATGTTTGTCTTTTGCTTGCGACGAGGAAGTTGAACAGAAATAATGATGTTTCGTTATTACTCTCAAAAATTATAATATTACATTTTTCTGACCACGTATCATATGGAGAGCTTTATCTGCAGTGTTACGTATGAAGAATATTTCATACGTCGCTCTCAACGCGTTTTCGAGCTCGCGTCTGTGATGGGAAAACGCCCTAAAATTCTTTCGGTTATCATAAACAGAAAAAGGGGTCCTGAGCACATGTGCGACCAGCTGCATTATGACCAAGACGGGTGTGGTCCGACGAAGACTCCTAAATTTCCTTATATGGAAGGTTCTAATGCGTTCCCCGGCATTTCGGGGGTATATAAACCCTTTGGTTTCTACCCTCGTCGGTTCAGAGTTACATAGTCACGCGTAGAGTCACGTCGTGCCACGCTCGTACAGAGTCAGTTATATCTAGTGTGATTGGGCTTAGCGCACCTTTCGAATCATAGATTAACCCGTTAGAATCCGCTAGTCCGGTTGAAGTTCTTTCGGCATACTCTAAAAGCGGCTCTCAGACCCCGCATCGCCAGTGCGACAACACCGTGCAAATACTTAGGTAACTTGCACACTTTAATATTATTTCATCGCGACAATTACATTTGTACTGACGACTGATCTCAAATATATATATTTGATTTGATCAATATATATGATATATTTGATGAATTTGTTCACCATTAAATCAAGTAGATTCGTTAAACCTATCTTTACCCCGTAATCCTTTATATCAGTAGTAACGTTCCCACAGATACAACTTAACCGCTCGAGTTGTATCGAATATTAATTTAAAGTTACGAGACAAACTAAAATTTCCTGCGACTCCCTGATTTCGAATCAGGTTCGTTCGCACGCCTTATCCAAACAAAATAACTACAAATATTCCAACCCAGTGGCTTCCCGACTTCCCATCGGGTTCGTCCACGAAAGCTAACCCATCCTACAGCTCCCTGGTTTCGCACCAGGTTCGTCTGTATCCTACGGCTCCCTGATTTCGCATCAGGTTCGTCCGTACGTTTTCGAACCTCCGAACAGCTCCCCGGCTTCGCGCCGGGTTCGTCTGTGAATAAGCCAACCTCCTAGCAGCTCCTCGATTTCGCATCGGGTTCGTCTGCGAACTTCTTTCCTAGTGGCTCCCCGATTTCGCATCGGGTTCGTCCACGACGTTTCACCCTCCTGCGGCTCCCTGATTTCGCATCAGGTTCGTCCGCGCTTGACTCTATTCCTGAGGCTCCCCGATTTCGCATCGGGTTCGTCCTCGCTACACATATTCCAGCGGCTCCCCGATTTCGCATCGGGTTCGTCCGTGCACCTTACTAATAAATTCTCAACCGTATTCCTTGGGTTATATCAACCTCGCCGGTCTAGGCGTTGCCCACAGCCCCGGCTCGTAACAGCAGATACCCGTGCTTTATTTTCGCGGTAATGCAAAGCAGAAACAACAGTAGATTAATGTCTCAGGTGCAATGAGCACTCAGAGATACCTGTTTCACCTTTTTATTCAATTTTAGCGTCTTTTCAAGATTGGATTAAATAAATCTCGAAGATCCGCGTAACGTTCTTCTCATATTTTTTAAGCTTATTATTAATCTCTCGCGTATCAGGGATAGATTACAGTGATATCTTACAGAGGATAGTTCCAAAGCCTAAATCTGCGACTTTATGAAATTTCGTAATATTTTAGTAATTTTCATAACCTTAGAAAAATTTTTGATACAGTGGACAAAACCTGCGTTTCTAATACTATATTAGAATTTCTGCTATGGCGGTGAAATTCACACTTACGTGCTTATATTTTTACAAATTAATGTTTAGTTCTATAGCAATATTGTTTCGCAACTTATGGAAAATATTTTACTTTAAGAAACTGATCGAACACTTTCCCCATAAATCGCGTCTTGAAACGCCCTATTAGATAGTGCACAGAAAAATATATCATTCTACTAAAAAAGACCGAGGTGACCTTCATATGTTCTCTATGCGTCCACCTAAAAAGGAACTATTAACATGAAATTATGCCACCCTCGAAGTCAAGCAAGTTTCGTTTGACACATTTTCTTCTATCGCCAATAGCAACCGAGTTATTCAGATGGCCAGTTTTAAATGCCGCACCCTGTATATTCTCAATAATGAATTTCGCTCATTGATTTGTTCATTTCGTTTTAATAAATTTTCATTAACCCTTTATCGCGAATTGTTAATATTTCTGTAATTCTGTTCCTTCAAATCTTATTTGTCTTCTCTTAAGAAACTAGTAATATAATATGTATACTTTACAGTCGTCATATTTTTACGTATGTACCTTGCCAGAATAAATTTAAATCATCAACGGTATTCAAGAAACAGAAATGCTTGACACAATTTCATTTTCGCAGTCTTCCTTTGTACGCCTCGTAATTTGTTTTCAGCAAGTTCATTTTAAGACGTCAATAGTATTTCTTGCTCGTTATTTGCAAATCGTCTCGTTCTCAAACGGACGTCTTCTGAATTATTCTAGCTTCTTGCAATTGTACAGCAGCGATACCTCATTATTTTCAACATTTATCTCGAGGTTTCGACGACGTTTCAATTTGTTCCTTTGCAGTACGTGTAATAATCATTGCGACTTCCTAATGGGTGTATCGAATAATTCGTCTGCCTGTTGTACATTATTTTCACGATAAAACATGCTTATGCAACTAGCAGTTCTGTGAGCGACGTTTCATGATTGCTGCCAGAGTTAAGAAATTGGAACAGCGAGATAATTAAATTGAACAGTTCCTTACGCACAATTACCAGTGTAGAAGTATTTATATGTACACGGTCAAAAGTTTCCGAACGACAGGGTTTTTTGCATTTGATTCACTTTTGCTTATTTCCTCTGGAGTTGGAATATTTTCCGGGTAATTATTGAGTAAAGTATCCGGATCTTTTTGGGGTTGCTAAGTAACCTCTTGACTATCTTTTAGTACTTCTTTCATTACGAGAAGTTGCAAAATCGCGTAGTTATGAAACAGCGCCTTTGGTTGCGTTTAGGGGAAGAACCTTGTCAATTGGTGCCCAGTAGATCTCCGAAACAAAATTCGTTCATTCGTTCAACTTCAACTTTTAAAACATTATTCCTTGTACAATTATCTAAAAAGTAACGGTTAAGTGAGATTAATTTAAATTTTGCAAAATAAGGAAATGGCGGCTAAGTAAGAGTAAAACCTTCCGTTCTCAGCGAAAAAAATTCGCTTTAGATATTCATAGCAATTGAACGAATTGATATAACAAGAACATCGTACGTTGCTTAGTAGCTAATTTCGTAAGGAATAATGTTTCAAAATTTGATGTTGATCGGGTGCACAGTTTCACAGATCTACTGGGTGTTATGTCCAGAAATATTGTTCCGAGGAAAACGCGTTTGAAGGTACATCTTACAGGTACAGCTTTTTCACACGACATAACGTGCAGTCATTTGGAGTGCTGTAACTTTGCCAATTATTTATAATCATATACTTGATAATAATAGGTTCCTGTAACAAGGGCTTCGAAGCGTACGGAATCCTTTGTCGTGCTGTAATTGGTTCATATATGTACGAGTTAAATGTAAGCTATTAAACACACTTTTTAGAAATTCAGAAGTGTTCTTCTAGATTGTAGACCATTAAATTCTCTGTCGTTGTACATAATTACTATTTTTTCACAATTCCAACAGAAACATGCAGAAGTCAATCAAACACGAACAACTTTATCGTTCGGAAACTTTTGTTTCCCAGCTGTATATATAATTGGATTCAATTCAATAAGTAAATGTGTTTGCGAATTTCGTATCGTACAATGTTTTGTTATTAAATGAAATAAAGAATTTCTGAATTAAACTGTGTACTTTCATTACTACGTTACGTATTATTTATTAACGCAGACGTGATTATTCTATTCTAATGTAATGTTGCTGTCAACATAAATGTTTCGATGAATGGATAGTCTTGGAAAAATTGCATCGCATATGAAAAGAATATTTTCTGCTTGTACTCTGCATTGTATTAATACGCGAGACTAGTCACATTTCTCACAGTTTATTAAATTTCTCAATTTCCCAAAGGTTGGATTAAAGAGGACCACCAAGAAAAGAGTCGTTCATATTTCTTATATTTTTTAAGCTGATGCTTACTTTTCTATTAAGTGAGAAAGAAAATGGGACAATACCCTGTGAATCTTCAGATATTACAGAGAAATAAATTTATGCATGAATAAGTGAAAAAATGGATGTATTTGTAACGTGTAAAAATATTCGAAATGTTTTAGGTAATAAATTACTACTGGCTGAGCTTTTTGCACATGCAATCTTTGTATATGTAACTATATTTTTTGAAACATTATTTCATTTGTACTTACTGTTGTTTGAATGCTATCTAACAGTAATCAGAGTGTACATATTTGAAGTATTTCCACTTTAAAAAATTATTTGATTCATTGTACTTAAGATATTGCATATCATATCATAAGATCATTGCATAGGTTCGTGCCCGATTTGAAAATCAAACATAAGTGGTTATATTTTGAAGTTAACAATTTTATTATACAATTATGTAGTCACCACCATTTTCCCGAACTGTCCCCTAACGTTCTACAAGCTGGTGGATTCCTTTTTCGTAGAAACTGCGTGATTTTTCTTCAAAGAATGTCTTCAAAGAAAGAAGAAAGAATGTTAAGGTAGTTTTCAACAGCTACCAGGGAGCCAAAGTTCTTCATCACTTTTTAACTATTCGAGGAGCAGGAGCACGGTCCAAATAAACGTCTCGAATGTTTTTTGTTGCGATTCGACTTAACTCAACAGGTGATACTATCTTTCGATAGGTATCTATCATGACATAAGACAAACATCTGGGCCGAAGTACGATAAGATTCCCTAAACTTCTGAAAGTCGGGCACGAACTTATGCAGTGATCTAATGTAAGCATATTTGCTTCATCCTGATTTCTTTACAGTTATCCAAGCTTTAACGCTGCATTAACGGTTGAATACTTAATCTAATGAAAATCCAATGAAAAACACACAAATTAATATGCCTATTTTCCATATATGGAAGTATACCTCAGTACAAACTGGCAGAAGTTTAATATTCCATAGTGACAAAAATAACTTCCTCCTTAACGTATCCGAAAATTTTTAATTTATCGCATCAGTAAATGAAACGATACCGTACACGAAGAAGTTCACTCACAATCAATAGTAACCAACATGTGTAGCCGATGGCACTTGCAGCATGGTAAAACGAATATAAAAAAGGGAAGCAACATTAGCGAGATTGTATATTGTATGAATCATTGGACCGTGCTGTTATAAAAAGTCTATTGCATGGCACGGTCACGTTCATTTTGTATTTTTGTACGTCGTCGCATAAGCCATTCTCATACACGACTGTTCCTATATTCAAGTATTCAACAATAACTTCCTTGGTTCAATTTCAATCGCAATGCATATTCCATTCTGTTTTTCATCATTTGAAAAGAACGATGGCTGGCGGCAAATGTCTGTTGCATAACTTCTATATTTATTCGCCTGCATACATATTAGTGAAGGGAACAGAGTATGCTGGTGGCGTAGAATGTTTCGCGGGGGCAGATATATTGCGACAAATAAATGTAGTCAGCGTGCCGAACTACCGCAGAAGCATTTATCATTGGCCTGTATTTAACGTGCGCATCTTTGAACGTCTGTTTTGGTACCGACCTATTCTACTTATACTTGTAACTCAAGCAATTGGAATACATTACGCTTAGAAGCGAAGATTTATTCTGGTCGAAAATTTGTTTCAGTTTACAACACACTAATCGCATTGTAGTACTGCACTGTCGGTACGTATTTGGCTGTTCAGATTTTTTTATACTTTTCTTGTTATCAGTATAAGATGATAAATATTTTTATTCGTGGAATTCATAGTCAAGTCCGTAGGGGATTTGGGGGATTAGGGGTTTGAGTTGGTAAGTTTGTCGACTTTATGGAAATAAATTTTGTTTATTTTTGAACGTAGTACTACCACCGGTTTTTGTCATTTTTCTAAAGCTTTCAAAGTGAAATTGCCTTCTCCCTGATTTAGATATTTATATTTGCACTGGAGTAGTGGAAGATTTTAATAAAAATGCACGGTAAAAATAGTGTGCAGCAAGTGTTTGAGGATTCTGCTTGCACTATAGCTGGCACAGTGGTTTTTACATAACATAACGAGAACAGGTACATTTCTTAAAATCCTTTTACTATGAAAGAGTAAGTATATTTCGCATAAAAGCTTTTGTCTGCAAAGGGAATATACTGCGTATGTGTATTTCTATTCAAATGACGTGAGTAGTTTAGTAGAGAGCAAGGTAAGAACATTATGCTGCTCTTCAATTCTGTGTTTCCTGCCATCTGCGTATTTCAATTATACGTACATCCTTGCACTATGTACAGCCCCCACAGTTAACTGATAACGTTATCATTTTTCTTTCAGTTTCCAAGTACCATCTACATTACAGAAATTTTCTACTTAAAGAAACTTTTAATCGATTGGCATAAACTATGAGCTGTGTAACTCTTAAATTAGTTTTAATAATCCATAAGACCGTTTATATCGTAGGAAAAATATATTTGATAACTATAAAACGTTTCAAGTATTTTCGAGTACCCTGGAATTTCATGGGGATCTTGGAAACAGCTATAAAAAAATAATTAATTCCCATCTGTAATCTAAAAAGAAAAGCGAGGTACATGTTATTCATACATTGATGTTTTAATTGCATTTCTTCTTAATAATTGTTACTGCTGTTATAATACCGCTGCATTTCAAATGCTTTGCTTTAGAGCAATCTAAAATAACGTTAACGTTAATAACGTTATCAGTAGCTATGGATATTTTCTATTACAAAAATTTCCATTACTCTGATATAATGTATTGCTCTTAACGATAATTGCGTAATCGATTTTTTTATAAATACACTGTAGCAATAACATACCTTATACAGAGTGTCCCGCACGACTACTGGTAAGTTATATCATTAAAATGGTAAGGAATAAAAAAGGTCGTTATAAGGTAAAGTTACGTAACATAGGGCACAGTACACTTCCGCAGGTATTATAAAAATGCTCTCCTGTCATTGGTGACTATGAGAACTCCAATTGCAATTTTTTGTCGTTTGAACTCAAATTGATTTTTGCATGGCACGAAATTGATCAAAAAAAGGTACCACAACCACATAGCATTGAATTACAAGTGTATACAATACAAAGTGACACATAAACTCTCGAACGCGGTCACTAAAAAAAAATGCAGTTTCTGCATTAATCGAGGTCTGAAAGATCGCGTATGAGATTTTAAACCAAGGAAAATCCATTCAAGCAATTTTTTCTTTTCGAAATGAGATTAATTGCATGATTTAGTCTACGCCTATCAGTCAAAGAAATATAAGTCCAAAAATGTTTGCTCATTGTATTATAATGTGAAAGGAATCAGCAAGCATTTTTGTATTTTGTATTTTGGTCGCAATAAAACTAATATTTACTCGACGCAAGTCCAGCAGACTTGCGTTGCTTTGTCTGAAGCAATCTGTTTAATGGTTTTATTTATGGTTTATGCCCATTAAAACAACAGGAAGAGTTGTATAAATTTATTGTACTTCACGTGTTGACGAACTGTATTTCCAAACTGAAAACATGTGATTCTCATCGTTTTGCTTTACAGACACTGAAATACTGTTACAAAGTTAATCACAAATCTTAACAAGCATTTCCTTCTTACATGTAAAACGAACCAACCCCCCAAACAATGCAGGCACCGACAAAACATTGGAAACACCGAACTTCTAATTAATCAGAGTCCTTGCCTCGTCGGTATTCGAAGTTTAAGTCACACTTGGAAGTTTCTTTGCGCCGTCCTCCCTGTTCTGCAACTTTCAAGTTATAAGTCACCGTAAGTGACAAGTACGGATAGTAGATCGCGACCGGAGACATCGTCATTAGCGGAGCCGTAAATTAGAAAGCGTGCACAGAGCTTGACAGTTTTGCTCCACGTCGCTCCACGTTGGACCATGTTTTGTCGAAGTAGAACCCCGCGGATTTATAAGCGCTCTCGAACTTGTGTCATTGGAGTTCGGATCACGGGATGTGGATTAGCATAACTAGTAAGCGTAACGTATAATGTGCCGCGATAATTTGCACTGAACTTCCCGTGCAATTTAGATATTGGACTGCTAAAGGGGCGTTCTATTAAACTGGTACGCGCCAGGAAGTATCATCTGATGGACCGTGAAGAAGTAGGTTCACGAGACGCTATTTCCAACTGCAGCAGTAGATATACAGTGACGACTATGGAGCAGGGTAATAATAAAAAGTGTTGAGCGTCGTGGTATGCGATACTTTGGAAATACGGTAATACGTCGGAACACCGTTCCGTTATAAATATTAATTATAACGAGTCACTATTGAGATCGAATGGAACCAGGACTCGGTTGGTTTTACTGGAAGAGATGGTCTCCTGGTTGGTGTGGCTATGGTTGAGGTCAAACTAGGACTCGTGTATTAGGATGTTGGATTAAGACTAACTTGGGTTTGCGTATGCTGATTGGTCATTTAAGAAAATGCCCAAATACCAATCAGCCTGTTTTTTAAGGTGTAGCCGCAGCCTTCCTTAGCGCCCGAAGCGCGTTTCCTTGGTGGAGGTGGTGCGAATTCAAACGTTGCCGTCGGTTTGTCGAAGCCTGACCTGGTCAACAGTGGCTGTTGGAGGCCAGTGTCGAGCCCCCATGCATTATGACGCATGCAATTAATTCTTGAAGTTGGCTTAGGAAATAAAACGATTTCCTCAAAAACAGTTTTGTTACTTGCGCGTCATAAACGTGCTAGCCATCCGCACCTTGAATGTTGTTCCTTGTGCGCCTTTTTTGGCAGGGCACGATTTTATTAGCGTCGTTCGCAGGTAAGGCGCGGGATAGCAATTGTTGCTCGTTTTCGCGACGCAACAAAAAGGGTTCAGAGGGTTCAGTAGTTTTGGGTTGATAGTACACGCCGGATGAGGGAAAAACGCTGGGATAAACGCGGACGAAAAATAATTTTATAAAGTTTTAGACAGTTGTGTATTGCATTGTTGATTAGTAAAATGAAAATTCAAGAGCAAGAGGCATAGAATTACGATGAATAAATAGTAATGTTAATATTTTTGACGTCGTTCAAATTAATATTTAATTGTTAACTTCATTCATTGTAAAACGATGATACACTTATGCGACTTTGTTGCGTCCTCAAATAATAGGATCAGTTCCTGGTAAAATATCACATCATTATATTTTCCTAGTATTAATAATAGAATGCCTATATTATATACGTATAATAAATATCTTCAGTAGTATATACTTGCAATATAAGAAGAATAATAGGAAGAACAAGATTCCCAAGCTGGTATAAACCAAATTGATAAAAGACCGTATTATATATTTTGCAGTTCAGTTATTAATTTTTGTCCAGCAATTATTCATTTACCGAAGTGCCCACACTTTACCTTAATCAGTGCTTGGGATATTCGTGACATTCCTATAATGTTAGTAGCGGTTTCGCAGATACTACAGTCATTTTTTAACGTTTAGGAATACATACGACAGCAAGGGGAAGTTCCGATCAAACAAATATTAGAGAAACACAAACAAATATGAAAATATTATAAAACATGATGATTAAGGAAAGGAAGCGCAAAGCAATAAATGGTGGTGAACATCCTATAAAAACCAAATAAATGAATGTAATACGCGTTGCCCGTATTAAAATAACTGTTTAGTAAAACTTGTTCATTGCGCAGAATAACGCAATAAAATGTACGTTTTTGGAATACCTTCGAGTACCATAGAACGCAGTTTATGCGTTCTAGACTACAATTTTACTGCGACCTCAGCAATAAAAGCATAGTGATATTTCCAAAGATGAAAGAACATTATTTTATATAATGTAATCATAGAATTAAATGTACCACATTACTTTATTTATTTACTTTTCAAATTATATTTTGGCACTCACTCCTTTCGTGACATATCGAACATAAATTCATTCGAAAGAAATATTTGTTCTACATGCATGTAACTTTGCCCTTTTCTGTAAAAAAAAAAGCTATTTCGTGTGATTTGCGCCATTAACAAAAATTTACGTGGGCTCGTATGTCTCTTTAAAATCACAGCCCACGTGTATTGTCATCACGCGCAGGACAGACTGCGTCATCTCGACCGGCGTCGTGGAATCGACTCCCCTGTCGAATGGGAATAACAAAGTTAAATTAACCAGATGCTTTACTACCTATTCACAAATGCATTTTCCGTTTTTTCCTGTTGCGTTATATTTATTACTAGGGAAATGGCGGGTAGCACCGGACATCTTCATACATTTATTCCTACGTCATATAAAAATATAAATGGCAGACGATAACATGGCTGCTTGTGCGTAGAAACAATTGCAAATTGGTAGCTGCATGTACGCCAAGCGAATAAGATATTATTATCAATTTTCTTCTCGCTGAAAGTGACGTTACCGAGAACATTAAATTACACTGACTCCTGTTAGTTATTAAATGTGAGTACGGGAACGGGTTTTATTGATCCCAGTATTAACAATTGTATATACATTTTAAGACTCTTAAACGTTTAGCAGTATTCCTTTCGAATTGTACAAGTTCATGGCAAAAATATTGTTAAGTTTAATATGTTAATATGTTAATATGTTAAGTAACAACAATATGTTAAGTTTATATTATATTGAGATGTATGTAAGGATACGTGAACACCTAGAATGACCTAGATAATCATTGGAAATTATGTTTGTGCCTAAGCGCCAATTTTTCAATTGCAGGAAGACGAAAGGTTTTATCCTCATCGACTTTTTTCCTAAAATTACTTAAGAAAAGTGTTCTTTTTCTAATCAAAATGACTAACGAAATCCTTGCGTTTATTTCTTCCAGGGGAAATTTCATTGAAATTGATTGATTTCTGGGGGCGTTTATTCACCTTTTCTCTATTCTTAAATGTTTCTTTAAAGTAAAGTGGAAGAAATTGTAAACATTACGAATTACATAGCATCCATTTCAAATTACTTGTCTGTTAAATAATTGAATTTATAAATGTGTGTACGTGATCTAGTAATATTTCCCTTTGTAATTATCTTTCTATTGGAATACAAGGAAGGAGACTCTGTCGAACCACCGACAAATAACATTCCAAATGACAGGAGGTGTAGTATTATATTGAGGTGTACATAACTTTCGTAAAACACATAACTGCCGATATATCCCGGGCGACACATGGGCCCTGCCTCGACGCAGGGGCGTAACATAGTGACATAAGTTCGGTGTCACTACAGAAGAAAGACGACCCCGGGTCCAGTCTTTAGGAACCCGAGGGCCACCAACTGGGAACTCTATAAGAAGGAACTAGTAGGCTCCGGGACACCAAAAGATGCGGCGGAACCGTGGGATGGATTAAGAAAGTGGCCTACGAGGTGCAGATCGCCATAATGCAGGTCTACGAAGCAGCATGTCCGGTAAGGAACAGGAGGGACAGCACGAAAGTCCCCTGGTGGAGCGCTGAACTACACTGCCTGTGAAATACGACTGGAAGGCTACTCAACAGGGCCAACCGGATAGGGCAAGAAACGGACTGGCCCAAATACAAAGAGGCCCGGCAAATGTATAACAAGCAAATCGGTCGGTCATAAAGGGAATTCTGGAGGAGCTTTTGCCAAGAAACCGAGGCACTGCCACTTGTGGCAAGGCTTCAGAAGGTTCTAGGCATCCCACAACCCAGTTTAGGCTTCCTGAGACTACCTAATGGGAAAGTGACGGAGAACCATGAGGAGCTTCTGTACACTTTCCCGGCTCCAAGGAAATGGAAGAGCGGGGCCTGGAATCAGAGTACGGGTCACCACGAATTCAGATGCCAGCAGGCTGGAGGGTGGCCTCCAAAATTGTCACATACGACAAAATAAGACGGGCGATCGGCTCCTTTAAACGGGTTAAAAGCTCGGGGACGTGAAACGCGCCTATGAAATCCTCCGATCATGTATAACCTAGGGATATATCGGGCACATAATGGTCCGGATGGACTGAGCGTCCGGCTAAGCCCGTAATAACTAACTATTGGTATACTATATTGTGTAAGTTGATTATTTTTTTAGCTACGACTTGATTGTCTTATGTTCATTACTTGCAATTAGAACGATATTTATTTACAAGAATCGTTTAAACACAGATATTTCTGAGTTAAAAATATGGTTTTACTATTTTTGACATTAACGTGGGAATATTGTCAACTATTTTTTATTTTAACAATTACTTCCTGACTTTGGTCAATTAGATAATAATAAGACTTTTAAATATGCACATGTGTTGAAGTATTTTATCGTAAAATAATTAAATAAATCGAAATATAAAACTTCTAGTTAAATATCCCCTTTAACCAATCAACGTCAATTAGATCAGTTCTCAATCAGTCAATCCAGATTTAAAAAAGTAAATTGTCATATTTTAGTCGTTGCATATATAAATTCGACCATCCAACTAAATAAAAATATGTAGAAAAATAAGAAGACGTGTTAAGTTGACTTTCTGCATTAACAGTGCAAAAAGAAAAAAGTTAAAGAATGAATATCTCACTACCATAAAAAGTAATATACATACGTATAGTGTTCGACAAAATTAATTCTATAAATTTTATTCAATACAACTGAATAAGATCAAATTTTAAATATCAGAAAATTGTTAATATTTCTTAAGACAATAAAAAGGAAGTGCCACTGTTTCTATTTCATTACGTTTTATAACGAAACGTAGTATTGCTGTTTGCTTCACAATCACATTTTTCGCTTTATTATTGATATATTGAATTAATCAGCTTTTCAACCGAATTGCTCATTTTTGCGGAATTGTGGAATACATACACCAACGATATCGGGTTGCAGCAACACGTTGAAACTTCTTTGCAATATTTACGTGGTTGCTGGTTGAATATCTAGAATGCATGCAACGAGGTCAACGGGATAACAACGCGACATGCTTGATCGTCGCTTGTCAAAGAACAAGTAATATTCTGAGCAAAGTAGGAAAGTCTCTTTCTCGCGCAGATGTAAATAGGGGGAGTTTAATTTTGTACATAGGATGATCTGCATACGGTGTTTAAGCAGGGATGCGTCAAGCTTTAATATCAAGTAGAAATTAATTAGGTTATGACCAACGAGTTCTTCGGATATCACATTTTTCATGCTTTGCACTTGTATTGCAATTTCACGAATGCAAATGAATCGCCATCAAATTAATCATTCCCAAGTTTGCATGTTATAGGTCAAGACACATTTGTATATAATGGACGAAAATAATTGCATAGAGGCAAAGATTCGTCCATAAAATATAAATTTAGTTAAACACCATTGATCCCTGAATTTAATCAAATTGATACAAAGCTATGTGAAAACAACTATTTAATAAAAGAAATTCGGGCTATTTAACTTTTTTATTCATATATTTGAAGCTTTTATTTTTGAAACCTCATTTGCAGGAATAAAATAATATAGTACTACAATTTTTTCCACATTAGATTCCAACGGATCATATATTTTAGTTTTTTTGTTAAATTTTGAGGACTTTATTTTGTAGACAGAAAAACGAATATCATTATTAGATACATTAGACTGTAATATTGTTACTTTTAGTTGACGAAATAATACACGGATTTATTTGATTTGTAGTACTCGCTCCACTATCTGATCTTAATTGTGGTATAGCGTCCTTGATGAAGAATATCGCAAAGTCTACATCCATTATGGGAACTTGGTAAGTAAAATCAGAGTATTAAAACTTTCAGATAAGATTTATTTAATATCCTTAATAGAGGTTCTCAAGTGTAAAAGTCTGCATGATGTACTGCAGAGTGGGCGAATCAAAATTCTATAAGAACCATGTGTTTTTAAACCTTTTCTCAGATCTGTGTAAAATTGTATTTGTATAATTCAAAGGCAACCATGCTTGAACACTAATGAATATTTATTTTGAATTTAGATTAGTAGTGAATTTATCAACTCATTTCAATGACTAAAAGTGTGGTACGATATTCTTGAGTAATACTACTTTTGCATATTAAAAATCATCATTATGAATAGGTATAATGTAATTGATTATACCTTATAAATCAATTGTGTTTGTTTCCAAATGTTTCGTCAACTACTTTTCGCTCATCCATTATTCATTATTTCTTTGTAATGTTTCGATACATGTATATTAGATATTCCAATTTTTCCTCCAGCTATGAAAACTCACGAAAATGGTTTGCTGCTTTCAATTCATTACATTTATACATATTGATTAGTATTTTCTGTTGTTGCATGCAATTGGTCTTTTACTACATTTTAGTACAACTTTCGTTTAGGATTCATTCATTTTCTCTGCGATTATAAAAGTATCCAAGAGGTTGCTCAATAATAATTATTATTACTCGTGAAATAACTTATTACGTTCAATACGGATTACGCATATGTACGTATGCAGAAATTACCACCGCACTGAGTAATTTCCTACAGCATCAGACGAAATCAGAAAGCGGTGATCAATTTGCCTTATGTAAACCAAGTACCAGATCGCTGTGGACAGAGAGATTACGAGTCCCTCAAGCGAAAATGCAAGTGTAGCGTGCACATATACGTGGAACATGAATATTATTAATCAATGTTTGCTTTACATCCCTGGATTATTGCTTGCAAATAGTATGGACAATGGCGTTTCTGAAATGAACGTCATTAATAAAAATTCAGTTCTGATACAATTAAAATATCTTTATGTTCTGAATGTAATAATTTTATACTTTATATCACATGTGCATAACGATTATAATAGTTAATAATTAAATCTAATTTATATTTCGCTATTAACTGGTATCATTCTTTATTATTATTCGTGTTTGTTATTCAATAGTTAATCCTACTTAAGTCATTAAATCATTTGCCATTCAGTTCTTCCTACTTGTTACTCAGTGCTTTTTAAATTAATGATTTGTAAATTCACGATATGCATTTGTTTCATAAAACAATACCGAACCAATTGAATAAATAATCGTGCAATTACGTGAAGTGACGCATACCGAATGGAACAATTCCACCATTAGTTACAGCCAACGATTGTTGTTAATTAGGGCAGAAATGAAAATGATAATGCTCGAAATAATCAAACTGCCCAATTGTAATTGTTGCTGAAACTTTCGTCGCATTGGTTTGTAATGCAATGGAAGAATTCGTAAACGCTCAATAGTTGTCCGTATATCATTTCCGAAGTCGAAGGCGCACGTGCACAATCTGAACGTGACTTCTGATAATTCCGCGGTTATTTCGACGAGCGTGCCAAATTTTCGCAGCTGCTCGTTGCAAGCATACATCGTTTCCTCAAATAACGAACTTCGACAACACCGAAATTCGACGTGGATTCACCAACTTGTATTTCCAGGTTCGTCCTAATTGCTATTTGCATCCGTTTTAGAAAGTACTATTAGCAACTGTTACATGCGCTTATTTCAATAAAACACTTTGCACACGACTCTGCATAGAGCAATATTTTCTTTTTTAATATCGCGGGTTATTCTGAACTCGACTCTGCAGTGATTTACAGACACGTTTTTTAACACGTCGCTGCATGCCTTTTTGATATTCTCGTGTTTTGCCAGAGCATCGGGAATAATTTTATTCAGTCCTCCGAAATTGAACGGAATCGAATGCACAAAAATGCTAGCAAAATGAATACAGTGTAGAATTTTTGTATTCATTTTAATATGAATTAAGTTCGCCCTTAATTATTACCAAAGATACGTCAATCTGAATAGAGTCTTAAATTCCATGTTTCGAATATTATCTCAAACATATAATGAAATTGCGCTACCATTTTTATGAATAATTTAGTTATAGAAGAAATGCTAAATACAATGTATATTTAGTCAATAATTTAAATGTATTTAAATCTCTAAGAGAATTCACACTTAAGTATTTATACTGTACATCTATACGTACATACATAGATTCCCACTAAGTTAGCTACATAATAAATGTTTAAAAGTTCTTCTTCTATTCAACATTTATTGTAATTTTCATTTCATATATTATTCTACGCGGACTTCTAGCTCATTTTTTAAACGAACGAAGTCTTACGTGGCGATATCAAATCTCTTCAGTGACTATTATATCAAAGGACCATTAAATATCTGAGCGTGGAGCTCCCTTTTGCCGTGTTCTGTCGCCTCATTTTGAGTGTCAAGTATTTCCGGATAGTATCACATGGCTTTATACGGAGGTGCCTCGAGGCGTTATGCTCATTTGTCATAGTTATAACCCACAGGTACAAACTTTTGCACCTCTCTCCGTTGCAAGACACAGTTTTATACGTGGTCTAACTTGCTCGCTTATAAAATTCACATTACCGTGAATTACACCGCGTGCATACTTTCACGTGCCAACGCATTTACGAAACAAATTGAACTTCACTTTCGTGGATAGAATAATATGACGCAAACGATGTTTATGGAACAAGAAGCATTCATTAATAGCACCTAGTGCAGCATAATAAATTGTCGAATCTTTGACGATATATTCGGTGTATAATGGTGAAGTAACTATGGTGATATTTGTCCGTTTTTATTTTTTTATTTGTAGTTTAATAATTTTTATCACGAACCGAAGTCTCATGTAAATTCATTCATCAATAACTTGAAAAACAACGCTACTGTTCGTTTTATGATATTTTAATTGAGTTTTGTTAAATCCTTTTGATTATGGGTAGCAAAAAAGTGTTTTAACTCAAAGTTTGTTCTATATGAAGAGCTACTTGAAGATAGAAGAATTATCTAATAGAAATTTAACGACCGACCTTTTTAATCCATAGAAGTTCAATAGTTGCCGATAACATTAATAGTTAAAACAAAAAGAATAGAAGCCTCTGAAATGAAAACAGTAATACATGGTATTCCAAATAATAAGTAAATGTTTTTAAATATTCGTCATTTCTACGAATGGTGTAGTTGTAATTGTCACTCATATTTGTAATATAAAAAATACCATTTCTTATATAACGTTAATTCTGAAATCATTCTGCAGATGAAAGTATAAGATATACATATAAGTAATGCAAAATACTATATTTCTCGAAATATTACATTTTTCAATCTTTTCAAGACTGATAAGGGTGACAAAACAACTCATACATTATTCGTATATAAAAAGTTCGCGAAACTCCTTGCCCCAAATGTTCCACAAATTTTGTCTTCGAGGAGCGACCCTAACAAAACTTTAGTTTTACATAAGGGTAGATGTCTGAAACGAAACTTCCCATGGGAACTAGCTTCACAGTGTTCATTGATAGTCTACAGCTGACTGCCAAATATGTTTAAAAGCTAAATAAACTTATAATACCAGTAGTACTATTGTTTGTCGTACGTTGCATAGTGAACTGTCGTTTTTAAGTTTGCAATATAAAAAGTTTGCAAGCGGAACTCACGCAGAAAGAACTCTTTTTCGAAAAGAATTTATTAAACTGATCCTATTCGTACCAGTGTCCTTGATCATAATAAAGCGCCTTCTTCATATTAAATTCGCATTTTGATATCCACGGGAACTTCGCGTTTTTATCTCACAAATGACTGATATTAACGAAACTGACAAATTTCACTTGGAAGAACGATGAAATTAGTTTTAAGCATGAAACACAAGTTAAGAGATTGATCCTACCGAAACGCGGCACTCGTTATTTTACACAGTGACGTTGTTTACAGTGTTTCCTGCAATTGTGCATATTTTATAATACAAAACTTCGTACAGATACAGATTTATTAAAATTTAATTTTCCACGATAATTTATATTTAAATATCACCCCCCTTACATTTGCATTTTGCACGTTCCTGACATATAACATATCGTATTTGCAAGAATCCATGCACGCTGGAAATTTGTCACACCTTGCTACAATTTTTATGCACAAGGAGAAACTTTTTCACAGACTTTAAAAGATATCGCGAGAATCGATTAAAATCTAAATAACTTCACACACGGTTTTTAGATTTGTATAAATCTGAAATATCTCTTGCTGTCGCAATTTATAATATACATCGAATGTATCAGAAGTTATAACACGAGGACGTTCCTGTGCTAGGACGTGATATGTTATTGACGTGAAATCGTAGTACATACAGCGAAACGGAGATAAAGTGCGTCCGAGGAAAGATGAAGTGCGCTGAGTGATAGTGGCTTGTGTATAGTCGGACGCACTTTGCAGTCCATCACTCTCGCATTGTATTTTACTGCCACTTTTAACACGTTCCTTACTCTACAAAAAAATGGGGATAAGAATACGTTCGTTTCCGTGAAAATGTTACGGATGTTAATATTTATTATCAATTTTTGTCGAATAATTCGTTCGTCGCTTTTTTTCATTTTTCCTATGAACTTTATTAAGGAAAACGGATCTCTGTGTTCAATATTGATATGCAGTAGAGTAATTAAAAATATTTTGCGCAATATTCGCGGCGTCATATCTAGAATAAATCTGCACATATTTACGCACTTTCCATCTATACAAAATTATCGAATCGAAACTAATTGCAGGCCAAAATTTTGCACGAACAGCGCCTGCATTTTTATGCTTAAAGGAAACGGTTCGAAATTTTGCAATTAATAAAATCGTGTAATTAAAATTGATTGAATCACATATGATTTCCATGCGTGTACGATAAAATAAATAACGAAATACAATAAAATAAGTTCCACGCAGAGAAATTGATAAGATTCATGTGACAAGTTCTTGCGCAAATAAATATTGTTTACATCCTTGTTCAGTTTTCATCGTCCATAATCATTTCAGTGGTATGTGACCGACATATCGTTCTTGAGAATCCAGTTTTACGGTCCAACACACGATTTATCGCAGGTTGTTGATGGGAATAGGAGATTCCGAGAGTTTTATACCCACAAGGGTGCGAATTCGTAGAAGGAAGCTCTGCCAATCCGCCGAGCCAAGATGTATGATTGATTGATTTCATGTTTCGTTGACTGCTGACGTATTCTCGTGAATTGGTAATCAATACATTGAATAAATGCAAAATAGTAATACGTACAACCAAATGTATATCATACGAACATTCGACTATCCGTACTTTCGATCCATTGGACACTTGTTACCTGATACAATCGATTTTAATATTGCTGGATAATATTATCCAACTATGTACGTCGACACAAATCTTTCTACTGTTTGACACTTCATTTATATTTCTATTTAATCTCAAAGTTTCGTCGGGTTAATCGATAACATGTGTATTATTACCAACTTATCGAACCGAGTTCATCCTCAGTGTGCCCGGATGATCGGTATTCTACTGTACCTATGCATTGTCTACCCATGGAATTATTTTCAACCACTTAAGAAATTGGTTGAAACGCATTAATTGACATATATTTTGACGAAAACATCGACACTAGAGTTGTTTTATTATCTTATGCTCCTTTACAGAGTTTTCGTGTTTAAGTATTAATTACTTGGGAACTAGTTGACAAAAATTGGAATCGCAAGGGAAGCGTCTTTACGTGGGATAAGTAAGCGAAATAATCGAGGCTTTGATGGGGTAAAGTGTCAAATATAATATTGGTAATACCGATACTAATGTCGGCATACACGTGCTGTAAATTGATCATTGTGGTTTAACGCGCGGGCAATCAAGTGCTTCACTGGTGCACGTGGGTTCAATTAAAACGCATTGGGAAATTGCAGATGCGATCGTGCGTTCTATAGAAAATCGAAGGCCGAAGATGTTCCATAATTTCGTCACGACGCACAGTGGGGTATTTGGCCCGCAAAACCGGACAAAAGTCAATTTTCAAAGTTTTGCCAAAGATACAAATTTTTGTTGTCTGAGATAGTTAAATATGTGAGGAACAATGTACCAATTTTTGTTTTCTTATTTATGAACTGAGGGAGCAGCATTTTTCGTCGAAAGTTAGCAATTTTGATGGCACGCGTTTCTCTCTTAACCATTCTCTAAAACATCGTTGCTTATTAGCGATTAATGAATCTTTTAAGGAATTTGTGTAAACTCTGCCGTTATGGAAGCTTTTAAGGTAGGTACATACTACACTTTCCAATAGATTTTATACTTGTTACGTATGAAGAATATTCCATACGTCGCTCTCAACGCGTTTTCGAGCTCGCGTCTGTAATGGGAAAACGCCCTAAAATTCTTTCGGTTACCATAAAGAGATAAAGGGGTCCTGAGCACACGCGCGACCAGCTGCATTATTACCAAGACGGGTGTGGTCCGACGAAGACTCCTAAATTTCCTTATATGGAAGGTTCTAATGCGTTCCCCGGCATTTCGGGGGTATATAAACCATTTGGTTTCTACCCTCGTCGGTTCAGAGTTACATAGTCACGCGTAACGTCACGTCGTGCCACGCTCGTACAGAGTCAGTTATATCTAGTGAGATTGGGCTTAGCGCACCTTTCGAATCATAGATTAACCCGTTAGAATCCGCTAGTCCGGTTGAAGTTCTTTCGGCATACTCTAAAAGCGGCTCTCAGACCCCGCATCGCCAGTGCGTCAACACCGTGCAAATACTTAGGTAACTCACATACTTTATATTATTTCTATCGCGACAATTACATTTGTACCAACGACTGATTTGAATATATATTTATAATTTGTTCACCATTAAATCGAGTAGATTCGTTAAACCTATATTTACCCCGTAATCCTTTATATCGGTAGTAACGTTCCCACAGATACAACTTAACCGCTCGAGTTGTATCGAATATTAATTTAGAGTTACGAGACAAAGTAACATTTCCTGCGAACTTCTTTCCTAGTGGCTCCCCGATTTCGCAACGGGTTCGTCCTCGTTACACATATCCCAGCGGCTCCCCGATTTCGCATCGGGTTCGTCCGTGCACCTTACTGACAAATTCTCAACCGTATTCCTTGGGTTATATCAACCTCGCCCGGTCTAGGCGTTGCTCACAGCCCCGGCTCGTAACATACTTTTAGCACATATATTTATGTAGTTATTAATATTTGAAAATAATCAATATTTCAGTACTTTTCTTTACGGTTAAAAGATTTCATTAACGATTTTGTTATAGTATTTAACATCATTAAAAGCTCGTTCCGGTGTCATTGCATTCGATAAAGGTTTGTGATAGCGATGCAACAAAAATTGGTTCCGGTTTCGTCCGGTTTCACGTTTTATAGTTAATTTATGTTATATGTATAAGGTAACTGTTTGGTCGCAAGAACCGATCATATCCACGGCCTACGTTACCAGACAAACTTTTTTATGATCGGGTTTTCCTGAACTTGTCATAAAACAACTCCTAAAAAGTAAAAGTTACTGTATTGGCATTTAAGACGTTAATGTTGCGCTGCATTTAGTCGAAATAGGGTCGCCTGAGAGTACGCACCAAATTGACCAAATCTACTATTGACCCTATTTTTCAAGGGGTTTAAACAGTCCTAAAAAAAATGTTTTAAATAAAAGGTAAATGGTATTCAGACATCTACAAACTTCAATATATGCAATTCCGAAAACAATTTTTTTTTATAAAAAATTAAGTTATAATGTTATAAAATAATGTTAAAATTTATATTTAATTTCATAACATTGTAGCTGACGTTAAGACGATTTCAATGACCTACTACATTATGACATTGAGCCTATAAACAACGCTACAATATTTTTGTCCGGTTTTTCGGGCCAAATACCCCACCGTCGCGACGTTGCGTAACAAATCTTTTGCATAACAAGTCAATAGTTGTTATCGCGAATTATTTTATGTTAAGTATACACAATAGTAACGTTATCGACTCCATTTAAAATAAGAAGCGTTAAGTCTACATTCTCAATAAGTATTTCCGTTACTTTTCTAAATTCCAAGTCCCGTGAAACGACGGAATGCTTACATTTGATTATAAAGCAACCGGGAATTATTTTTCCAGCATAAATAACACTAATTGACGCGTGAAATATCTTTATCAATAAAATGATTAAAAAAACTTAAAAATAGAAGATGAGAATTTTACTCAGTTAAAATGAATATTTATCTTATTTGTCCGCAACTTTGGCTTTTTGCAAATATATCTTCCAAAAGATATTTTCTTCGACTCATTCACTGTGGTGTGGGTTAATAAATATATATTTGGCTTATTAAATGCACGAAATAATTCAGAATATTGCAAAGTATTACTTTGAACACAACGAAGGAAAATTGATATAAATAATAATAACTCGTACAGTATTTTTCAATCGTAAAATATATTAAAAGCATCGTGCGACGATTTATTGGAGTTGCTCTGACATTCTACGTGCACGCCTGAACTCACAAAAACGTTGACATTAAGCTCAAAGTTATTAAGCCGTACGTTCAACGTGTTCATGTCACGTCCTCTCTAAACGCAGCAATGTGTATAGAGTTTGACGTGCTAACGTGTCGCAATCACGTACAAAGAAGGTTAGGCAACACGGGAAATTCAGAAACGTATGAAGCTTTGCATACAGGTAAAGTATGTCATCCGTAATACAACCCTATTTGTCGTTCGCGCTATAATTCGGTTTTAAAGGGGCGAGATCGAGCCCTTGACAAAAATTGAGAAGTTTTTCCCCGAGAAATATCTCGGACGCGTTAAGATATATCTGAAAAAAGTTTAAGTAAAATCTGTATCGTTTTATTGTTTCTACTAAACTGCGTAATAAATTTTTTTGAGAAATCCATGGTTTTCGAGGTTCCCTTCCCCCAACCGGTTCTCCAAAGAAAAGGTTGTTTACTATTCCTGCTTAAATACCCATGGGCACCCTTTTTTCATATCCGTAAATGACTTATGTGTTAAAGTTTAAACAAAAATAAAAACATCATTATTAACGAATTGGAAGTCCGTTTACGCAGTTCTCTTCAATAAACCGGTTCCATAACGCTCTACTTAAATAATTTACATTTATTTTACGTCCGTTTGTAAGAAAATTATTCGTATTAAATTTAATTGTAACGGTATACAAATTTTGATTAATAAAATGAATATGCAAGCATTGAAATATTTTCTTCTTGTACATTTTCCCACGTCAAAGGGTAATATAAGTAGCAACTGATGAAAACAATGAAAATCACGGTTTATAATTACTATAATAATAATATTCCTCATGGACAATTAGAATTTAATAGATCATTTTATAATTCAGAGAATACGGTGTAAGACGAATAAATGAAGAAATCGCACAATTCGTCTACGATAACAAGTATAACTATTTATGTATTAATACAATGGTTAGGTTACAATCGGTCTGCTCTATTCGACCGTTTCCTAAAGAGTGCCTCGACGTTGTATATTGCCCGCCGAGAAGGCGCGTCCGCGGTCCCACGATGCAGTCCCTTCGAGGGTCCGTTTTACGACCCCGAAATGTTTACGGGTCCCGCTCGCCTATCGGCCTCGTAGTGACATTTACCAGATCGGTAAGCAAGGCGCTCCAAAGCCTCGGGTTTTCTTACAACGGTAAGCTTCTCGTTAAACAATTACTGCGTGTACGAGGGCACACTATGAATTAAACAACTGTTTAAAAATAGTTTCATAATTCAATATTAATAGACAATCTTGTGTAAGAGATTTCGGCTGCGAGCGCCCTATCGCTGGGCATCTGGTGTACGTCAGCGCGGGGCCCGATAGCGCACGTACCCACAGGACACCGTGGGCCGAAGGGAAATACGTGACCGAGGCCCTTGAAGCCATGGCGCCGGGAAAAATACATATAGCGCGTCCTTTTTGGCGATCACGATGCTGCAGGGCATTCTTGCATCGATCGCCGTTCGGAACAGTCCTGACATTAGTTTAGCGGAACGGTTAATAAAGAATAGCTGGTTTCAGCGTCTTAGATAGAGTAGCCCTATCTATTATTACACTATTATTACACTTGCAAATGGAAAAAGTGAATGCGAACTAATTCTCGAAGAACCAAATGCCTCATACAGTAATTATACAGTAATGCCTTGATACAAGCGAAAGCCTCGGGACTGAACGTTCGCTTACATGGAGTAGTTCCTACATTGTTTGAAATTTGCCGACAGCGTCGAGCGTAGAAAAGGACAGCGAGTAAAGAAAGAGGACCGAGCAGCCAAGCCAAAAAACAATATCCAGCGTATCGGTTAAATAATACTAATGCAAAGATCAAACTTTTTTATTTCTCATCCTTTTCTTATGAAACTTTTACATAGCATAGCTGACATTTATGTGATTAAAATCACACCAAACACGATATAATTTGGACTATATTTAGTGTCTTAATTAACGGTAATAAGTTTCGACCGCAGGAAAGGATAGCTAGTGAAAAGAAAAGAGAAGCTGCGATCGTGGCAATCGGCAAAGATCAAAGGCCCAGTACACGGTTTAACATACCAACTTATTACCGTTAATTAAGGCAGTAAATATAGTCCAAATTATATCGTGTTTGGTGTCATTTTAATCAGAAAATTGTCAGCTATGCTATGTAAAAGTTTCATAAGAAAGGGATGAGAAATAGCAAAGCTTCATCGTTCAATTAGTATTAGCTCATCGATATACCCGAGCCCGGATCGCGTTACACTGATCTCCAAGTGAACTTGACGAAGCCTGAAGGTGTATACCCCGCAGTGGTGGGGATAAACTCTTCGCTTGTATGGTGTAGAAATCTTTCGCTTGTATCAAGACATTACTGTAGTTGTCTCGCAGAAGTCATTTTAGTTCGCGATATCGTTAAAAACAATATATCTGCTGATTGTAATCCCACTTTAAGAAACGTGACTAAAGGAAAAGCGTCTCTCGGCTGTCCACCGGCGTTTCATCTTAACGAAGCCTCCGTGGAAAGACTATTGATCAGAGAATATGCTCGACGAGATCCTTTTTGCTTCCAGGGCCCTCGGCTTGCTAACCGCCTCCAGTGGCGAACTCCAATCTGTTCTACAATCGACTCTAATTTCGAGGCAATCGCTCGATATCGATCGCACGGCAGCGGACGTAAATCTGCACGCTAATTTCATATCGGCATTCCAAATCGTAATGCGAAAGGGGAAATCACGACCGAACACGAGGGAAGGATAGTTCGCGGGCTACCTCTGCGACTGACGTTGGCTTTCTTTATTAGCTGGTAATTAACTCTGATTCGCGTGTCGTCAGGTGTAACTGATCGCGTTGTTTGCGAGATGCAGCCGGGTAAAATGTATAATAGACAGAGCGACCAGGGGAAGCTGTAGGGGATGGAGAATAGAAACGAACATGTTTGTTGTATTGCAGGCTGGCCTAGAATATTGCATTCAACGTCGTGACGTTGGAAATGGGACAAGAAAACTTGTAAAAATCTTTTCTTCCATTTGTTCATCGCGTTTTTAACGTCGATTCGACTTTTTAGTTATTAGTGACTTCTTCAGACAGCGAGATTTCTCAGATACAATTTGGTGTCCTATAAGAATTTTAAGGTATCCGATGTGTGGTCCAATGACGTAAACGCTGAGGTAACATTAGGCCTCTATTCCGCTCATTGGTTTGGTACCTCTTACATTCGAATAAGAGGTGGTTGATTGTTAGATGGACAAAATTAAGGGAAATAAAGGTCTAATTTCCTTTGCTACATTTCAGAAGATCGATATAATAATCTAGAAAAGACATTATATACGGCAAAAAGCAATGATATACTGGAAGTATATTTTTAGAAACAATTTTGATCTGCTTTACTGTGACCAAACTTGATCCAAGCTCAGAAAATTTCAAAATGTAAAAGTACCTGCGACAGATGCATATCGCGGAATACACATAAACCAGAATTGTAAGCAGCCGCTAAAGGAGCAATATCATTCCCATCACATGATATTCGAAGACGATTACCATACCAAAACCTCACTGCCGCATTACACCATATCGTCCAACAAACATGCAATAATATATGCAGCCCCTATAAAAATACGAAAACACATGCGTAACCCAAGACTTCTACCAAACAATGCCTAGCAACAATATGAAAAGGAAAGACAGAATAATCATGACTGGGCTTGAACAGGACACTATAAACTTGCGTATGAATACCTAATGAAAAAAAACAGACCTCCCAAAGAGTAACGCCTGTAACAAATTACATCGACCAACCACCTACTGTTCGAGTGCAGCAGATATCACACCCAAAGACGAAAATATAAAGCAACGTCGACTGCGGCCTCGACGTTACAGAAACAGGTGAAAAATACCTTAAGCCTTAAACTATCTAAAAGAATCTACCATAACATACAATCTGATAGAAATGAAGAAAACAGGACCATGTCGACGCTAATGGCCTGAATGTCGATGCGACGTAAAACTCGAAATAAAAAAAAAGAGTGAAAAGAACCCTGAGCTCCACTGACAAATAATTCTAAACGTCAAAAACCAACGTCGCGTCGTACGTTAAAATGAAAACAGAACAACGCTGATATTAATTTCCTACTTTTTAATATCTACCTTAAATCAATAATACTCTGTCCGTTAGAGGTGCAATTAAATTCACTCACTCTTCTGGATATATAGCGAGTAAATTGTCCCTTTGGTTATTTAATTGGTAGTGACAGTAACTGTAACGTAATAAACTATTTTGACCATTTAATAAGTGACGCTCTTGTACCATTAAAATGATTGAGGCTAATTTCGGTCATTTAATCGATGAAGTTACATTCACATTTGTGAGTACAAAGGTGAAACTTGTATGATTTGTTCGTTTGCTATACCGTGGGCATCGAATAATCGCGTTACTGTTTAGTACCTACCTTTATTGGCACATAGGTACTTCACTTATACATATATGTACGTATGTAGATATGTATGTGGGCATTCTATTATAAGTTGCGAGTTTACCTTTATTACCTGTGTCATATGATATTCTCGAATTGTTTAACAGTTGCAAAATTTTCATCAAAATACGATTAGGCGCGTAATATCATTTTCATAGTTATACTTAAGCAAAGCTAACGAAAGAGGACCAGAATTATTATTAGAAATTAAATGTTATGGACAAAAGGGAATCATCGTTGGACATGTTCAAAGGGGTGCTTCACAAATGTAGAACAAAATTTCGTAGATTCGTCGTGTTTAGAAAAGAAAGCCCATTAACTTGCAATATTTGACTACTCTGTCTTTAATTACTAAATACTTCATATCACATGGATTCTTTATATTTTACTTTTATCTCGGTAACAAATTTCATATTGGAGTTAAATAATAGTTGCGTTGCAATATAATAGGCGCACCTGTTTTTGTGTTTGAGCTAATGTATGCAGGTTCTACACTGTGTAGAATCTGATACTAATTGCACTATGAATGAACGAAACGTTTTCAATATTTATAATTACCGTAATTAATTCCCGCGGATTTGTCCAATAAAAGTTGAAAACGATACAAATTACATGATTTTTATCTTAATTAGCAAAATGACACGTCTTATCAGTTTGTCACAACTCATTTTACCTCATGTCAGTTTCGTTTAGCAGAGCAAAGATGTAGCCGTGGCAGGGATCAATTTATTTCGCACCTAGGAGAGATTACTTTCCCCTACAAGGATAGCTTACGAGAGATCCAGTGACGACAGAGATAAATTTGTTAGAATCCATGACGGAGTGAAACCATAAATACATTTGCAATTATACGCGAAGGAATATTTCGAGTTTTGTGCGAACGTAGATTTTGAAAATTCTTCAAATATTTATGTCGCAAGCAATTATAACAAGTGTGGTGAATTGGAAGACTGAAAAAAAGTTTGACAGTGTTTTATTTTATGATTATATTACAGATAGAAAACATCGTAGAGAAACTTTTGCGTTCCAAATAAACGAAACACCAAGTAATACGAATGCGGAACAAAAACAGCCGTCTTTGATTTCCACATAGAGTTTCATTAAATATGTAACCTTCGCAAAAGATTATATCAAGGGCACAGTATTAATTCCATGTTATTTCTATGCCGCCATTGGTGACCTACTTCTATATTTCATATAAATGCTGCTTCGCGACACGAGGCTGTCTTTTGTTTCCAAGCCCTGTGATTTAGCAGTATCAAGGTTGTCCAGGGAAAAAATCAAAAAGCAATTCCGTTCCCCTACTTTCCGCGTCGTTTCAATTGAAAGGCCGTCTACGGATCGCAACTACACCCAATACGTCGGCAGGAACATCTACAAGAACCCGTGAATCGGATGAAACGACGCTAGAAACAAACGGGAAAGTTTCTCGAAACACGTACATATTTGTTTGTGCGCGTTGCTTGCATCGCAGTTTCTCTCGTTCGAGCAATTTCAATCGATGCTCGGGATAAGCGTGTCCCGTATTCCATTCCGTCGGATATTTCCCCGAGCCGCTGAAACCGTCTTCCGCTGTCAACTTCCGTCTGGGCTACTTAACGAAGCGCAGAAAACTATGTACTTCGAAATATTTGCAACATGCGATTTCACGTTGGATCGCGTAACGCGTTGTCCGATATCCTTTTGCAGATTCCGTTCGCTGGTTAGCAATTTGTGGCTAACTTTTGTTATTATACAGACTGAGTCACCTGAGACTGGAAGTCGAAATATTTTTCAAACTATTTTTACACATTAACACTAGAACTAGGTTTAACACCGACTGGTTTTGGTATTATTTAGACAGTTGTTACGTATGAAGAATATTCCATACGTTGATCTCAACGCGTTTTCGAGCTCGCGTCTGTAATGGGAAAACGCCCTAAAATTCTTTCGGTTACCATAAACAGAAAAAGGGGTCCTGAGCACGCGCGCGACCAGCTGCATTATGACCATGACGGGCGTGGTCCGACGAAGGCTCCTAAATTTCATTATATGGAAAGTTCTAATGCGTTCCCGCGCATTTCAGGGGTATATAAACCCTTTGGTCTCTACCCTCGTCGGTTCAGAGTTACATTGTCACGCGTAGAGTCACGTCGTGCCACGCTCGTACAGAGTCAGTTATATCTAGTGTGATTGGGCTTCGCGCACCTTTCGAATCATAGATTAACCCGTTAGAATCCGCTAGTCCGGTTGAAGTTCTTTCGGCATACTCTTAAAAAGCGGCTCTCAGACCCCGTATCGCCAGTGTGTCAACACCGTGCAAATACTTAGGTAACTTACACACTTTAATATTATTTCATCGCGACAATTACATTTGTACTGACGACTGGTCTCAAATTTAGTAAGTATATTTTACATACTTCTATTTATATTTTATATACCACTTCCCGGCTTGATATTTGTCTGCTATATGCCCATAATCTTTGTCCATAATCTCAGATCTCTGTGTACGATTTTTGTAATATAAAAAATTTAATACTGCAACTGGAATGTAAACAATGATCAATTCATATACAAAGATGCAATTTTCGTTTAAAAGTCTATCTTTGGTTCATATTTCCATCAGGTTCTGGATGCTTTGTTGCAAGGAACTACATATTTCAGTTCAATCATGGCCATTATTGCACCATTTTGCATACTTCTGTTTGAAGAAAATTGGACTTGAACTAGGTACAAAAGTGTCTTGGTACAAAAGTCAAGAACAGGAAGTATGTTAATCTTGGGGGACCGCGTTCCTTCAGTTATCATTTACAATATACAGTAAAATAACTTTACGATAGCCTTTAATTATTATATCAATGGAAACAGAAAATTAGAAAATTACAGCCGAAAGTTGATTTCCTATATTGTGTTCATGTTCCAGAAAATTACATTTCTGTATGTAATGTACTGTTTTACAGTGACCAGAGATACGGGGAGTACTCGAAATCAGAACTGTTGTGTATTGTATACTTCATGTACGCAATACAGTATTATACATCGCGAAGTGCTTTTCAATTCTCTGTATGTATTGTCACGTATCAAACTGCTGGGCCAGTGCACTGAACACAACAATACGTGCTTGACACGGCAATGCTTGACTGCTTGTTTCGCATTAAAATCAAATTCTTCCGACTTCAACAACTTTATGAAAACTTTATACTGAAATACTATATTATCTTTGTTTTCGACGGAATTTCACAATGGGTTGTCGCGAGCAATGCAGAAGTTACTGGAAGTGACGTTTTACGTTGGAACTGCAATATTGCTTAAAGTAAGGAAGTGGTGTAATGTTTCGTTGCATCTTGTCTTGAAATACGAAATTATGGTACACATATATATACATATATCCAAGTTAGTAATCATTTTTGCTGTATTTCAAATGATAATTGTGCAGAATCATTGTTTACAGAATTAAATGGAGGAAGAAAATTTTTGTATGTTGATAATCAGCCAGTCTAGGGCAATGTAGAACTGGATGTGAACGATACGATAAATGGTAATCTATGTTTATAATAATGAGGGTCCTAAATATGTTCTTGGAATGCCAAGCAGAATTTGTGTGATTTAATGCAGAACCTAAAGTGCTCTATTTGACAATTAAGTTTCACAGCCCGATTTGTTTTAAGCGCGAATTGTCAGGTAGCATTTAATACCGGAACAACGAAATCCGTCGAAATAACAGGTACATAGGTGTGAAATGCAATCTGTTTTAAAGAGATTTTTAGAATAATTTTATTTTAACGAAGATAAATTTGGCTTAAATTACCGAATAGCTCTTTAATTGAAAATAGTTTTTGTCAATTGATCACTCAAATGTTAAACAAGTTAAAAAGTAACAAGAAATAAATTTTTCTTTGACTCTAGTTAAAAATCATATGCCACTTTCCGACCATTATAAAGTAAATACTCACTCATCGGTGTAAAAATTTAATTAATTTTTCTGTTCAACTTGCAGGCTGTTAAGTAAAATATACGAAATTGCATCTTCTGTATACTTGACTGTAAGTTCGCAAGTAAAATACTTTGATGAAAATATAATTTCACTCAGGGCACGTTGGTGGAAATAATAACAAACACTTTCATAATATAATACGCAATATTATTCAAATGATATGATTTATGTATTGAACATTATAACGTGTCGACTTGGCGAATAAAAGAAACAGAAGACGAATACATATGTTAGATTTATTTTATAACTTTGAACTACCGGGGTTAAAAAGGCGACCGTAAAGCTCCAAGGTTCTGGGGTAAGTGCTATGGGGTTCATCACAGTCCTCTTACCAGAAGGCATTGCCTTCCCCACTCCGTGGCCAGATCCTAGAGGAACAGAGTCCCTATTCATTAACAATACGGCGTCGGGCCGCTTGTCCATTCTGATCATTCTCTCTCCTTTTTTAAACAGTACACCCTTCGACACTCGATAACTGAAAGACCCAATGTAGTCAGCAGCTATCGCCCGCCAACAGGATGTTTGGACCCATTCATACAATCTCTAGACCTGCCATAAATTAGTCAATCCTAGGACATCCGATAGCTGAGTGGCGACGAGCCACCAGCCATCGTCTGCCGCCCAGATTGCATATCCTCACAACAACCTCACCGAACGCCCGTAACCTAAGACCCTAATATAAATTATACCCTAAATGAATAGTATTCCGTCAAACAGCCATATTCCTTTCTTTAAAAATATGCTGACGCTAACACATATATATATATACGCGCCAACAAGCACGCATTGGTTGCACTCCCTTTCTTCGTTTTTTTCATTCCCGGCTTATAGCCGCTATTATGTCTATTCTGTTATATATATATATATATATATATTTATATATATATTTATATATATATTTATATATATATTTATATATATATATATATATATATATAACAGAATAGACATAATAGCGGCTATAAGCCGGGAATGAAAAAAACGAAGAAAGGGAGTGCAACCAATGCGTGCTTGTTGGCGCGTAATAATGAAAGGTTCAACATACTTGACATTTTTTTCGCAGTGAATTGTAACGTTTGTTTCCAATGTGTGTGAATTATTCTTGTAAAATATGGTTCAAGTTGGTGCATCGGAGAAAAACGAAATGATTTCTCATCCAATACACATAAAAGGGAAACAGAGCGCACCTAGCGAAACGAACGACTACACGATTGCAAACGTACATCTGTTTCTACTCCTGATTGATTTTCTGTCGTGCCAGTGAATTTAATCGAAATGGTACAGTGCAGTCGTCCCTCGTTAATTGTTATTCAAAGCTTTGCCTCTCATCGCATTACATCTCTTTTTCGTTGGATTTTCAGTTACAAGCCAATAGACTAGCATTCGCCCCAAGTCGACATTGAATGGTATTATCTGCGGGCGATTCCTAACTCTGAAGAAACTCGAAATTCCCATTTGATTCAGACATCATTTAACGTCAGAATGGATATGTTTGTCGTGATTATTGCTGCCGTATTTTCAGAACTTTGACCACAATTAAACACCAACTTTGCATATTATAAGGAAAATTTGATTATTTGATTTTGTTCAACTACGAATAATATCATTATTATAAATAATATTAATAATAATAGTTTATGATTATTTTGTATAATATACCAAATTACTTAAGCGCTGAAACTTAATAATAACACCGTCATTATTACATTCATATATTAATTAGTCCATTCTACTTATAAATAGACGAATAATATAATAAGTTATTAGTATTCTAATATTATTAATAATATAATTCGCTGAAATACTTCAACAAATATCCCTTTAATAGAAAATTAATACGTTTGCTACGACGGTGGCTTGGCGAAATCTGTTAATCATAGAATATGCTTTTTCTTTTGTATATTCTCATAATGTGAGTGTTAAGTTTAGGGGAAACTTTATTTATTCATGTGGGGTAATTTGTTCTGTGTCAAACATGCATGTGTGATGTTTGGCACTTCAAAACAAATCGGTGATCCATGCATACTGTATGTAGCGAATTAAGGTAGAGCACGTGTTAAAATGTACTACTAACGGAGCAGTGAAGACAAATGAATAATTTCAGGATAATATTCAATTCGAGAATACTCTGAGAGGGCTGTTTGTAAAATATGTTTCTCTAACGTGCCATAACCCAAAATGGCAACGGATAATGTTGGTGTATATGGCGTATACGCAGCCGCGTACATTGACATGGATCAATTTGACTACGTGTTTGCATTCGTGCCGCTTACTTACGAGAAAGGTTGGGCAACCCGGAAATTGTGAAAAGTATGATACTTTGCGTACAAGTAAAGTATGTGATCCGCGAATTGTCAGCTGCCATTCAATACCAGAACAATGAAATCCGTCAAAATAACAGATACATATGTTTGAAATGCAATCTGTTTTAAAGAGATTTTTCGAATAGTTTTATCATAAATAGCATAAATTATCTTTAATTGAAAATAGTTTTTGTCAATTGATCACGCAAATATCAATAGGTAATAGGTAATAATAGGTAATACAGCCGTATTTTTCGTTCGTTCCATTTCGTTCGGTTTCAAGGGGTGAAATCAGCGCTCGAAAAAAAATTGAGAATTTTATTTTCCGTGAAATATCTCAAGGACACTGAGAGATATTTTAAAAGAGAATAAACAAAACTGGCATCGCTTTGTTGCGTTTACAAAACTGCATAAAATGTTTGTAATTTTTTTTCCATCGATTTCTTAACATTTTCAACAATCTTGTTAATGTATTTACTATATTCACTTCTTTTCTATCACATTTACTTAAAGAATAATTTATATTATTTACAACAGGGCTATTATTATAACGATATTGAAATTATCTTCGTCCATTGCAGTATATTTGATTTTTTGCCTTTGTTATAGCGTTTTGCAGTTGCACGAGTCTATCGCAACCAATATGACGTTTGCTGTATCCCATCATCTATTGTAAGTAAACTACTTCAAACCTGTTCAAGCGCAAAAATAAATTAGCGCATGGAGTGTTAAATAGGGCGTTTATTTATACGGAAATAAAAATATTATTCATAATGAACGCGAGATTGGAAATAATGTGTTGAGTAATATTTGTTATCTGTTTGTATTTAATGTATATCCTTCTGTTGCGTAAGGTGTCAATTAATGTTAATGATTAGTTACGTAGGCTTATGATATAACCACAATTTAGAAGAGTGAATCGCGCCCCGCATAATGTGTTTAAATATAGATTCAGTAGTGAAATGGTTATATTAATTCAAATAAGTACTACTAGAGGACTGCCTAGCATTCACTGAAAATTTATGTATTTATGTATTTAACCATCGAGTTTTGACCAAAAATGATTAGCTTGGGCTGAGAGATTTTTGATTTGCATATTTTATTCCAACCATTTCTTGGTTTACGAGCATTTACCGCGTAAAACTTGCTCCGTAACTGATTCGTAGTAATGCAACGTTTAGTTACAACGAGAATATGAGCCAAGCCTCCTTAATCATGATAGAGTAAAGAGGAAACTGGTATGCTGGTTGGTAGTTACCTAGGTATATACCGTTCATATGTGGGTACTGCATTCAATTCACAGCTTGTGCAATGTTCGCAATAAAAGATCCATGAAATGGATAATGGGAATAAATATTTTAGTAAGTAATAATTCATCTTAATAGTTATCTTAAATATCCTGTATGAATTGTGAAACAAATATCATGCAAATTCGTTCAAAATAGTACACGTGTTTAATATAAATACTGTTGAAGTTGTATTTAATTGATCTTGTGTTTTCTGTATCGATTTTTTGCAGAGATATTATTAATATAAAAATTTGAAACTGAAGACACCTGTGACTGTCTATTTATTAGGCACAGTCAACAACAAAAATTTACGCTGCCCTAAAAAGAAGATATACAATTTTCCATAACTAAAGGACATAATGGATCAATACCATATCTATGAAAATAATTCAAAATCTATTTTTAATTTCACGGTGCCCCGATATAAACTTTTTCATGAAAATATCCGGAAATTTTTACCTGCAACGCGTTTAAAATCTCTTGCATTTTAATTCGATAACATAAATAGCCACATCGTCCTTATGAATTCCCTAAAATGTTATTTCTTGGGGCATGATGATAATAAGAAGAGAAAGAGGAGACGAAGCAGACGGTTCTGAACTGCGTAGCTCTGCAAGTATGTGTACGTGCAATTCGAAGCATTTCAATAACGGCGCCTCGAGTATGAAACATTTCAGGTATGCGCTATCATACGATGAAGGGGTTAGACAAACCGACCGTATTGCTCTTCGGGAAAGTAGTCAATAATTATTAGTTCCCGGGGGCTCTTCCTACCACTGAGGTATCTAATGAGAGCTTTCTAACGCATTTCAGGCACGGGACAATTAAATTTTGAAAGTCCATTTAGATGTAGCCTTAATCGTACTCCAGGGATGTTTGTTGCAGATAGAAATGTGGGAAATTGCAGGTCGCTGTATTTAACGGCGGAAATTTCAGAATCTCCAAGAAATTATTACTTTCTTTTCAAGTTTGTACCGTTGTTATGCGTCGGAAGCAACTCGCTGTTTTTGTTTTGCTATTTAAAATATACCATAGAAGAATGAGTAAGGGAACTGACTGACCGTACGACTCAGCGACGAGTCGTACCGCTTCTCCTACATCCAAGTGCAAGGATCAAAGGGTCGTGATATCGACGCTCACGAAGCCTAAAAAAACGGCCTAAGTATAGAAAACCAAAAGCTCAGGTAGTCAGTTATTCTAGAAATCCTCACGCGGCTAGTTTTTAGTTGTGTCGTCTGTAATATATTCCTGTAAAGTGCAGTTCGAGGATTGCACTCGTGCCTCGACAATCAGTGCTGTATTACCACAATTTTCGTGAGTGGATAATGAACGAAGAGGAAAAAAAAACCACCAACCTTTCACCTTATCTCCCAACCACGAAACACCGTGTTTGAAAATATGTGAATTAACGACAAAGGGTGGATTCGTGTTTTCTTAACTCTGTTGCATTCCCACATATGTATTTTAATATCAGTCTTGCCTTTCTTTGCTTTATAATTTATCTTACAGCTAGTTCGTACTCTACTCCTCTCACAATTATGTTTATGTAGCTAATAAGGTGAAAAAGAAAGCTTCTAGGTTCAACATCAAAATTGTAATGGGCGATTTAAATGCTATTAAATATGGGCAGACATTCGTAAGATTTATAAAACATATAGTGATCTTTATTACCAAATGTAATAAATATACAAGTAGTCATTATAATTTTGCACAACGAACGGAAACATTATACAATAATTGTTATGCGTCCAGTACGATTTAGCAAAATTGGCTTTATTATGTAAGAGAAAAGCACAAATACTCGAATCGAAGTCTCGATTAGGTATTAGAATAATTGCGTAGGCGTGTATATATTAACAAGGTATTCCGTTTATTAATACTGTGCTCTCTCGACCGTAGTCTATACAAGAATGCCTTCCTTTGGCAAAAGTGTCGGTCGTGAGGACGCCTACGTCACCATGGCCCTTTTTAACCATTTTAGTGTTCGCCCCGCAAGAAAGCTACGCTAGACAAAGACAGCGTGCATCGGCCGTTCCTGTACCTCGAATATTCTAACAATTACATGAAAGTTTTATTTGAACATTCCAACGTTTCCATAACTCATTCCTTAAAGCTATACAGAACCTGGCAACCTTACATAAGAAAAATATACCGTTTGAATAAGAAAAAGAATGTTTCGGATTCATTGACATGTGTTGTAAAAAATCTAATTGTACCATACGACTTATTTATCATTATAAAATTCCATTTAAGCTTTGTACGCTGTCCACGCGTATCGATTACGCGTTACACAGTAAGATATTATCCACTCCGAAGATTTCTTATTTTGTTTTCGTTGTGCCAGATTTACGACAGTCCCACTAATGTGATTGCACGTAATTAACGACGTTAAAATAGGATCGATCGTTATTCGTGGAAGGCCGTGTAGTTTAGATTGGAAATTTCCAGAACGTCCATCCTTGATCATCCATGCAGATTCGAGATACTGTTATATATACCATAACGCGACCGCGCGAAATGAGCGTAACCCGTATCAGCGGTTGACACAGTCAACACGGTGAAGGTAAACCAATTAAGGCAACGAGTTAGTAAAACGATTATCAACCGTATTTTCCTCATGTGCGTACATGCGTGTGAAACGTGCCTGCATGCTGACATAACGCTGCTGCGTTATGTGCCTTGTAACAGAACAAGCACAGCAGTAGAAAACAATGGAACAAGCAGTTTTGCGTAATAAATATTTCATGGTCAAATTATGATGTTAATGTCAATTTTAATTTGCAGTACTTTGTATTTGTAAGGAGACATGTTTGGTTTAGCATTGAAATGGCGGGGTGGACGTGATGCACGATGGCTGGCAAAATTATTGATCCGAATAGGAAGATCGAAACGTATATTTTAAATAGGGAGTATTGAGCTACTCCAGATGAAGTGGATAAAATTACGAATGAATAGTTTTGAGGAAAATAATATTTATTAATCAGAGTAGGATTCAAACGTGTTAGAATATTCGAGGTACAGGAACGGCCGAGGCGGGCCATGTGCATTTCGCCGATGCACGCTGTCTTTGTCTAGCGTAGCTTTCTTTCGGGGCGAACCCTAAAATGGTTAAAAAGGGCCATGGTGACGTAGGAGTCCTCACGACCGACGCTTTTGCCAAAGGAAGGCATTCTTGTATAGACTACGGTCGAGAGAGCACAGTTTTAATAAACGGAATACCTTGTTAATATATACACGCCTACGCAATTATTCTAATACCTAATCGAGACTTCGATTCGAGTATTAGTCTATATTTCTCTTACATACGATTCAATACACTCTGATCGTCGTGGAATGAAGTTGTTTATATCTTTAGTATTTAAAATCCGTGCTTTTAGATATGACGAAGCCTTCGAAATCTCTTTTTATTGTCGGCGAATCACGTATTCTTGAGATTTACATTTTTCGAACTAAATATTACGGATCAGTCACGAACCATACGTTCACCTGTTGTACCTTTTCCGAAAAATGCATCAACTCTATAAGCAGAATCTGTTGCATTCTGTTCAAGTCTAGGCTTACAGTACCAGCCAGAAGTATTTCGACAACCAAAATGTGTTTATTCTTTCTTTCATGTATCTGCGTTTTACATGCCCTCGCAAGGATTAAAGGTAGGTACATTTTCAATGTAAACCTTGCAATTGCATTTTTTTTAAAAACGTGATACAATTTAAGATACGCAGCATTATTTCCGTGTTTCTACAATCGAAATTACCAATAGTTGCAGAATCAAATTTAAGCAGATTATGCTTGCAATTCAAAATAGTGTTACAAGTAAATGCAGCAACTATAAGCTAAGGAAATACGTTAAATACAACCACGTAGACAAATTTTACAATGTGCACTGCAGACAAATTATTTAATATGATACCCATAAACAGGTAACCATAAATTATTTAATAAGTAACCACAGGACGACTGTTTAAATAATTGCTGCTATGGAAAACGCTGAAGAAATCCAGCACCCCAAGTTGTCTGTTAGCGTCAGATTATTTTTAAAGAAAGGAATATGGCTGTTTGACGGAATACTATTCATTTAGGGTATAATTTATATTAGGGTCTTAGGTTACGGGCGTTCGGTGAGGTTGTTGTGAGGATATGCAATCTGGGCGGCAGACGATTGCTGGTGGCTCGTCGCCACTCAGCTATCGGATGTCCTAGGATTGACTAATTTATGGCAGGTCTAGAGATTGTATGAATGGGTCCAAACATCCAGTTGGCGGGCGATAGCTGTTGTCTACATTGGGTCTTTCAGTTATCGAGTGTCGAAGGGTGTACTGTTTAAAAAAGGAGAGAGAATGATCAGAATGGACAAGCGGCCCGACGCCGTATTGTTAATGAATAATTGTTCCTCTAGGATCTGGCCACGGAGTGGGGAAGGCAATGCCTTCTGGTAAGAGGACTGTGATGAACCCCATAGCACTTACCCCAGAACCTTGGAACTTTACGGTCGCCTTTTGACCCCGGTAGTTCGAAGTTATAAAATAAATCTAACATGTCCAATTACTTATGCCAATTACTTATTACTTAGTTAATTTAACTACTGAATTTTACGTTTAAATCACTGGAATCCTTATTTGCAGCAACCTAATATTTCATGGGGACTGTGCATCGTCAAAATGTTTATTGCTAAAAGTTGCATATTTTTTGGTTCTTTTGGTGCAAGTTGCATAACAATATCTTTCAAACTAAAAGGTAAAAAGTATTATTGTTTTTAAAATTCGCACTCTGACCATTTGTACTATTTTTTGTCAAGCTCCATAAAAATATCCCCGGAAATTGATAGCCTCTGTATGGATTTACAAGTATGCAGCTATTGCTTCCGTGTACAGTAGAAGCAGAAAAACTTTTTTCAGGACACGTTTGTTAAAACTGGGAAAGAAAATAAATTCGCTGGATAACTTGAAAAAGATCGGAGGATTATAAAGTATCTAGGAGCTTTTGTGGAATTTTAATATTATTAAGTAGTTTAAAACTATTTTTAAACTATATTGAGGATGATGTGCTGTTCTTTTTCACTTTCATATGTAGGACAGCCGAGTACAAGATGTTTAATGTGATCCTTAGTTTACTGGTATTAGAATTCTTAGGACACTGTTTGGTAAGTAAATGCTCGTGTGCAAATAAATGTTTGTTTGCGTTAAAAATATAACATACAGACAAACGGCAAAACCCTGCCCGACTCCAGTTTTTTGAACTTCAGGTTTCTTTTTGTTACGTCGTAAAAGCCTCCGTACGAAAAGGGACGTCGAGCGCGTGGTGCTCAGGCCCGGTCAAGGGATTACCGATGACCAGGTAATGACCAGGCTACTGCGCGAAACGAAGCAGCCAGCATTGTTCGCCGACATACCCGCCAAAGCAATAAACATCGTATCTACCAAAAAAGACGGCTAGCAATCGGTACAAGAAAAACCTACAGATGGCTAGCACGTTTTATGACGCGCAAGTAACAAGACTGTTTTTGAGGAAATCGTTTCATACTTAGTCAAGAAACTACCAGCCTTCAAATTATTCACGACCTCAACAGTCAATTGCATGCGTCATAAACGTGGACTTCCAACCGGGCCTCGGAGCTGGGCCCAACCAACATCTGGCAGCCTAGCTTTGGGCACCCTGACGGAAATTCCGTTGCATTACCAAATTTATGGCAATGTTTAAGGACACACCCTTACCTCCTAGAAACACACTTCGGGCGCTACGGAAGGGTGTGGCTACGCCCACAAAACACACTGATTGGTAATTTCTAATTTCTCCTAATCTCCAATCAGCGTACAGAAAAAACCTTCCGAGTCGACGTTTTGACAACGTCCGACGAGGAAATCAGTTCCATTCCGACTACCCTCAAGACAACAAACCGCTTGCTCTTGAGTTACTATCGCTTTACCTCAGAAGTCCAAGATTGAGCCTTACAACCTCGATCTTGTCACTTCTCTCAGGATCGAGCCTTACAACCTCGATTCTGAACGTGCGCAAGCCGAGTCTTGCACCTTAACACAGCGACGGAAGAAGGGCTCCGGAGTTGATTTACGACCAGTCTTCGTTATTCCCGTCGTGATCTATCTCTACGAATTTCGTGACCGATACGACACCACACTTTTATTGAAACTTATGAGTATAGAATAGGCAGAATTCATTGCGTTCAGGAAAACGAAATTGTATTGTGGCCATCAAAATTAAACTGACTTGAAACAACAAGAAAGACAAGCCATTTATTTATTCCCTTCCACTTTGGATACGGTTCTTAAAATTCAGGTGTCTCGGAATACTTTTTGCTCGGAATTTGTACCTCAGGGTTGTCTCGAGGAGTTGCGTCGCGTCGTGTTTATGACCGAATATTCCATCGCGTTTCAGGTTTTCGAAGTACTGCGATGTGGCACATGTAACATGTTCAGCCTCTCAGATGTGTGTATCACACTATGCATATATTATTAGTTACTGCTAGAAATTTACGAGCTATTAATTTTGTATTGCGGAAGGTGGGCAGTTAATAATTTAGTGTACCACCCTTGTGCATTATATTATTAATTGCTACCACCTATTTCCTTGCTACAAATTACAATTTTAATTATTTATAATTTAGGGAAAATCGCTTAAGTCCACTTTAGAATTAGTTCAATTAATTTTGAACATATTTTCTTTCATATTGTACATAATCACAATTTGGATGCAATTCGTATACTTTTTTAATTGAGAGATTTGAGCTCGAGGGCTACAATCTTGAATAAAGCCGGTGGAGCGTTTAGGACTAACAAATACTTTCCTTTAAACTTGAACTCAGCAGAACAAGCTTTTCCACGACTTTAAGCATTGTTTCATCGGATAATCAGATTCTCAACGTGGAAACAATATTCTGTCGAGGTACAGTCTACAACACCTGCTACCTAACAACGGACTAACCAAGCTCAGCGATATTTTGTGCATCGTGAAATTATAAAATTAGTGGAGAGCTGGGTCATACCTGTAGGAACGAAATAAAAAGGAAGGGCAGGCACCGGGAGTCGAACCCGAGCGATATTTGAAAGAACAAACAAGTTCATTTGAGTTGCTCAGGAAGATGCGACTGCAATGTAACCGCGAAGGTCTAACAAACCAAATTGTGCAACAACATACGTATTGTTTGCAGAAAGCTGTGTACCACTTACGTATCCTCGTGTCGTGTCATCGTTGCGCGTCAATTTGGACCCTTGCACCGTTGCGCACAGAAAGATAGAAAGATACATAATTTGTCCGTTTATTGTCGTCGTGTCAAAGAAACGATACCATATTCAACTGGGCGAGTATTGACGGAGGACGTATCAATATTCCGTTACTCACTTATTTCCATCGTGGATGCCCGACTGTTCCGGCCATTTGCGTACTGTACACCGAATTGTTTTGCGTCCTAATAATGGAGTTTACTAATGTGGGAGCTACTTTCAGCGAACCTCGCGTGTTTGGAATAGAGGGCAGGTAAGGTAAAAGGCGTCAGCTTCTTTTAGAAGGCTAGCTATCTTCATTGATATCTGACGTCGGCACACGACAACTCCCAAACAATACAACGACTCTCACACGACACTCACAACTCTAACGATACTTTCAATTCTGTATACACGAAACGATTCTCCTCTCATTTAACCCTCTTCTACTCTGCCTCCCCCATTACATATCTGTAAGCCCATTAGCATTCAAACCGAGATAAATAAGGTTTTTACAAATTACTTGACAAAAAATGACAATGCTAGTAACCTCATCTATTGCTTATGACAAAAAATTGTGATTTAATCGATTTATCAACTGTTGTAACAATAAAGAGGTTTTTTGAACTAGGAAGCTCATGTTCAGGAAAGTTGGACTTACACTGATTGGCTTCTGTGCCCGCCATATATCTTTTCACTCTCAGCTTCCCCCTCATTATATTTTTCATTTGCCCTCGCTCATTTAGGATTCACACTGCAGACATTCCATGGCGACAGTCGGTCACGTCCACCCAATCCTTGGGTCGCCGTGCGCCCTACGTTCGCCCGACCATCTCAAGTGCTCAGCCCCAAAAACGTATCTTTCATACCCTGGACACATTCTAAACAGCCTCGCAATATTCCCAATCCCACACCAATTGGGAGACAATTGTACTTGCAGAAAGAATATATATCGCTAATGGAGCTTACTTTGGGACCCGAAAAGTCCATACGTCGTTATATTGAAATAAAAAAGGAAGATGTGCGGGGAGAACTAGCACAGGAGAAACAATGCATACAAACGTAGGAAGCTACTGCTCGTCGCAGAGATAAACTCATTGCAGAGTCACACGAGAAACAGAGGCCCTATTTTTCTGGCATCCTCTGTTTTGATACGGATACGTGGGGATGATACGAGCAGAAATCATAAATCGTTGCACTGTGTCTTTCATTGGATGGGACGGTATGGGGATTCGCAACAAATGGTTACCGAGCTTGCCAACTTGTGTCGGAAATTGCTGATATTATTATACATACATTTTTTTATATTTTTCTTATTGCCCCTATAGTCAATCAAAAAATATCGAAAGGAGAACGTATTCATTTTGTGCGATAATCGTATCACTAGGAAAGATGAACAACGTGCATGTATTTAGTATTAATTTGGAATCTATGTAATTTTTGATTATACACCAGCGAAGTCGTGGAAGCCACATAAGCTTCAGGAAGATTTATTTTGCAGTGTCTATGCTGAATAACATACAAAGGAATTAAAAAGTAATTTTGTGCTTCAACAATCTGCCAAATTTATTTAGTATTCACTTAGACTTCTTATTAGACGCTTTCCACGCGGGAACTAAAGCATGATAATAATGAAGATGATAGTAATGCAAGCGAGTTCAACTGTAAGTTATTGAATATTCAGCGAGAATGGAATGGGATCAACTGTTTGGCACCACGGATCACACCAACTTACAAATAGAGTTGTATGGCCACAGGTTTGCTGTTATGACTAAACACAAGTTATGACTATTATTCCTGTTTGTGCAATTTAATATCATTGAAATGCTAGGATTAACACCATCCATAACGTACATTCGCTTCTACAATTTATTTATCACGCGACTGTACATCTGTACATACATTGTAACGCATTGTTTCTTAAGAAACTGTTAGTGCTATTTCGATTATTCTATTTGTGATCGGTACAAATGGTAATAAGGATATAGTGTATGTGCAGAGATTGAAAATAATCTGTCATGAATTGTAAAGTTACTTGATAAATCACGAGACACCGTAAAGAAGTAGAGCCATAATTTAGTTAAATGGTAATTCGGGACAAACCCAAGACTCTGAATTTCCATTGCGCCGCGAACTCTTCAAGTAATTAAATAAGTTCACGAAATTATATAATGAACTTTCACTAGGTTTATGATATTGTTATTATTGAATCGCTTTGCAAACTGTATTATAATACTATGTAATACGAAAATTGCAACTCCAGTTTCGCAATTCAGGTTTTCCACTTTAGAGTTTATATTATATTACTGGGTAAAAGTTTTGGTCTAAAGTTTATTTCTATTGCGGTTGCTTTTGCGACTATCTTGTGCCTGTACGATGAGATTATATTGAATATTAAATTTTGCTACGGCTTTGAGAATGAAAGAAAATGCTTTGTAGAATTTAAAAAGTATGTCAACTTATGGACGCGGTTCATGGAATACAAAATTAAATAGTTTCATTATTAAGTTCACTTACTAATACATTTCTGTTCTTTGATTCCTTGAATGAAATCGAAAACGTTGCATTTTTTACCTTTGACATACACAAATATATTTAATAAACTAATTCATTTAATTTATTAGTAATACACAAGCGAATGGCTTATGTTTTTCTGCTATCTTGTAATTTGTCTTAATAATACAATACTTTATATTTGTTCTGTTGCAAAGTACGTTAAATATTACGAAGATGAAATTAAACCCCATGACAAATTAATAAACAGAATTGTAAATACACGGATTGATTTGAAAATTGGTAACAATAATTGTTACGCGTTGTTTTATTTGATGTTCATTCGGTGCAGACGTTAATTCTCATACAAACATTAAACCGCGTATCCCTTAAGCCCTATGTAAATGACGCAAGATATTTTATAGCAAATGTTTACAGAGCTCTAGTTGTCGCATTACGCGTAATCTGGTAGAACAGTACTTCCAACACAATTATCATTGAACATTTTAGTTACTGTTAACCTGCTGATCATTTAATGAGAGAAATATGGAAGACACTACAATTCTTTTCCGCTCTTTCCTTCGATTTCAAAACAAATAATCAATATTCGAATATTATAGTATAGATTTGCTTATTGCAAGTTTATAAAACATACAATACAAAAACCAAAGCACCAATAGTGGCTCGTGATTTTTTTGATAATTGAAGATACTGTAGCAATAGTATAGTGTCCTGACAAGCTTTGACTACCTTCTGCCATTGATCAGTGGTCATAAATTATTCCGTCGGCCCGTAAAATCATTTACAGCATGACATCCTATTCTGCAGAAGGAAGAATTCTGATTCATTAACAATTATATTCTCTATAAATTCTACCTCTCAAACTCATCTTCGACATATTCAATTGATATTGATAAAACCTCGAACGCGGCAGCAATAAACAAATTCCGAAAACCTGTACTAAACGTAGTGTAAAATACAGATTGTCTCATTATTTTGTCAAAGGTATACGCTATAGTTAAGACAAAAATAATTGTCCAAAGATAATTATCCTCCGCAAAATAATCTACTTTCCCTTGTGCAACAACCTTTCAACTTTAAATACGTTAAAAGAAAGGCTATGCTTGACCTACGATTACGCCTAGACGTTGTTCCGTCAATATCAAATAATGTCAGACGACGACGTTAAGGAACGCGCGCGGGCCCGAGAGGGAAGGGGGGGGGGTGACGATTAACAATTCTTTCGTATTGTTGGATGACCAGCCCTTGAGTCACCGATAATATGTAAGGCCCGCGGATCCTGGTCTACTCAGAGTCAATATTATGCACCAAGGTAGTAGTCAGCGATATGACCACTGCCAAGGGCCAGACTCCGCGTTGGCTAAAGCGACATAACAAGGGCTAAGCTCATCCTTCCCGCCTAAAACTCATAATATATATGTTAGATTTATTTTATAACTTCAAACTACCGGGGTTAAAAGGCGACCGTAAAGCTCCAAGGTTCTGGGGTAAGTGCTATGGGGTTCATCACAGTCCTCTTACCAGAAGGCATTGCCTTCCCCACTCCGTGGCCAGATCCTAGAGGAACAGAGTCCCTATTCATTAACAATACGGCGTCGGGCCGCTTGTCCATTCTGATCATTCTCTCTCCTTTTTTAAACAGTACACCCTTCGACACTCGATAACTGAAAGACCCAATGTAGTCAGCAGCTATCGCCCGCCAACAGGATGTTTGGACCCATTCATACAATCTCTAGACCTGCCATAAATTAGTCAATCCTAGGACATCCGATAGCTGAGTGGCGACGAGCCACCAGCCATCGTCTGCCGCCCAGATTGCATATCCTCACAACAACCTCACCGAACGCCCGTAACCTAAGACCCTAATATAAATTATACCCTAAATGAATAGTATTCCGTCAAACAGCCATATTCCTTTCTTTAAAAATACGCTGACGCTAACATATACATATAGTAGCGGAATACCAATTGTAGTTAGAATAGTTTTGGACACGACGCATACCATTACTCTGTCGCGCAAACTCGTCACGGTATTCTTATATAAAACCTGTCTGCAAAAGTAATTGTTGCACACGATTTCGTTTACCCCGGAATCCAACAGTATAATGGAAAGAATGAAAAGGGAAGGTCAAACTTTTTTCTCCTCTCCTCCTTAATAAATTCCGTACAGGGCGAAAATAGAAGATGCAGCTAAGGAGTATGCACGTTTCCACGTCGGTGCTCTCATTGTCTGCTTGCAACATCACACTGCACATCGTTGACGGTGCGCTCGTATTGCAGCCCTTTATGGTCAAAGCACTTTGGATACCGGTCAAGTGAGTGTATACGACCTATTTGTAACCCAATAACTAAGCTCGAAAATTAATTCCGACCCTTTGATCCTGATGATATGACTTCGATTGGGTGTCGTAATTAAGTATTTAAGATATCGATCGGTTGCACGAAGATGAAGGAACATTTCAGCATTGTTTTCACATTTTGCGAAAAATATTATTTGCAGTTCAAGAAGCCGTGATGTGCTGAAGATGTGGCTCTCAATCATAATCTTGTAAATACTGTCGACATTAATATGAATTCCTTCGTTCTGCTCCGTTTTGTTTCGTTATTATGCTGATAAGAATATTGCATTTCATTATGATTACTATTATAGTGTATTATTATTATTATTGTTCGGACGTACTGTAGAGTGTTACTGTTGTGCAGCTGCTATTAACGGGGTGTTCCACATTAAAGTTCGATGAAGTGTTGATCATATTTGTATAGTTTTCAAAACTTTGGTGTATTTTAAATACTATCCGTCTGTAATTGGATTAAATAAACAAAATTGCAATAATTCATTATAGGGTATCGTACGTCGCGGTGTTCAAGTCTTAAAATATTTGTTACAACTTCCGAGAAGACGTGGGCCATTCGACATGACAAGCTCGTAGCAGGCGTGTGTAAATCAATACGTAAAATCAACATAGTATGTGTAGGATTATTTTTCAGGGGAAATTATGATTGGCTTTACTTTCTCGTAAAATTACTTTATTATTCAATAACTATTAATCGCTCTCTCTCACAACACAATATATATTATCTCACCAATTGTTAGAAAATCTGACACCGCTCCACAAACGAGGCGTACCGCTTGCGGATAGGTACCCTTAAGGCGAGTACGACGACGTCGAGTCCGGACAACGTGGCGCCAGGCCCGCTATAAATTACATAAGGCCCTACGGAATTTTGACGGTGTCGACGCAAGGACCTTCCGGTCCATGCGGCAGTCTTGCACAGACCTTCGAGCGACAACATTGCATTTTTAAGCCTGTACCGCCTTAACGGAATACATCTTATTTTTTTACACCTTCATCCCGTTCCTCCTGTGGTTTTGATTCTTACACAATGCTCTCGCTACAATTCTCGCTCGACACCGCTTCAACTCTCACCCGACTCCACCTCAACTCTGTCACGACTCCACCTCAACTCTGTTCTCGCCCGCATCATCCACTGCATATATTCTTTCACGCATTTTCCCTCTCGTTCTATTCATCATTCGTTCTCACTCATTAAGAGCCACACCGACACACACACTCTTACCACGTGTCACAGTTCGACCACGGGTCACCATTCATCCTAGACTCCACGTGCATTCACCGAAGCCATCCACTCGATCCTCGAGATAAACATTCACTCGATCCGCATTCGACGTTTCGACTAACACTCTTCATTCACACTTCGCGCAACACTCGATACTTCCTTCACACAATTCATACAAAGCCCTCTCATACCATTTCCACGAATTCTTGCATCCCACATATGTAGTATGTATGTACATATATGGATCGTAAGCAGGTATCTGAATAGGTTGGTATCCAATAATATTTCCTTACAAAAGAGAAAAGTTGTAAGGATAGTGGACGATCTCTCAGAAACTGCAGAAGTTCCGCAATATCAACTTTTAATAAATTGTGGCAACTCTGACATTGAAATATAGCTATTATTTTGTGCAATCCACGGGAGTAAAAAATTATTACAAGCTGTTCTGCGCGACGTGTCGATATTAGAAGTATCAATTACAATTTCTTCACGAAACTGGCAGGAACGAGGTAATTATTTTATTCAACACACATACGTACAAGGTCAAAATTATTATACAAAATTTGATCTCTGATAATGGTACTGTATATTACGTATGCGCGATATTGTTAATTAATAATTTTATTATGGCTGCAAAACATATGATTAACGATATAGAATAATGCTTTGAATAAGGAACTGGGGTTGAAAATAATTTCTCTATGAATATGTACTTTATACGAATTATGGTGATGTACAGTCCGTCCTATAAGTATTAGAACTCCCGCTATCTACACAAGAAATTTGTTGAAATAATTAAAATTTGTATATTTTGTTTATTAGTTATCCAATTTTGTTAAAAGTTGATCTAAATAAGAAAAACTCTACTCCAATCAATTTCTTTTATTGGCTGTGAGGATACGGATACTTATGGCAATTACTGTGCCCGTATAGTATTTTATTTGAAACCTTTCGCCCTTAAAAACATACAATTTCGCAATATGTACTTCATCGTGCGAAGGGCATACACTTTTTCTATGAAATAGCAGATAGCAATATTATTTCATCTGATTATTCGTAATAATAATAATAATAATAATTTTATCATATTATACATTTAGTGTATCATTCCTTTAAAAAAAATATTCTGCCCTTTTAAAATAAGAATTAACTGGCATTTTTAATCTCTCAATGTATCTTCGAACAAGGAACGGAACAGAAAAATGACACGCTTTCGCATAAATCATATGTTTGATCCATCAATGTTAAACTCTTTTCCAACTGAACTTATCAGGTTTTAATACAGCACAGCGATTGGTATTTTCAACCCTACTGAAATGTTAGAGGTCAACGTGTTTAATGTTTGACATTAAATGACTGAATATGCTTTGAAATGGGTTACAAGAATTTTGCTTTGTTTTAGCATTTAATTGAAGATGAATTTGAAATTCTATTATAGGTGTGATCAAACTGTGGAACAGAATTTAAGCAGCAATCTATAAATATTGAATGAAGTATTTCGAAATACTAGACGCGAACAAATCGGTTTCGTCACGGTCCAAGGAAAATTAAATTAAAATGGAATCGAGTATCAAATATATTGAATATAAGATCAAGCTTTACCTCGATACCAATTACGTGCGACATTTAAATTGTATCTATTAGACACTGAACAAGCTTCGTGCCTTGAATACATTATTCATTAAAGCTTTTCATGAAACAAAATTTAAATACTTTGGCGAGTACAGGTTCAAGGTGGCTGCAAATATTAAAGACGAGAACCTGCCAATAAGTCCTGCTCTATATCCAAGTTCATTTTCAATAGCATTGAAAAACAATATTCAGGTTCATATTTGCAATCCACAAATAAAATAAAAGTTAATTAAACAAAAATTGTACTTAAACGTATTTAACATATTTAACGTCGAATACACGGTGCACTTGAATAAAAAAATGTTCCTCCCAAACCCGACAATCAAAAATTTAACACTCTAACTTTAACTCTAAAATAAGAATACTTAAATTCATCTTTAGTCATCGACGTATCGACCATCATTTTCAATGACCTCTTCCCATTTCTCAATCAATTCGTTGATTCCATTTTCGAAAAAATTTTTTTTTATTGGACAGTTTAAAGTCTCCATTTTGGTATTTGGAAAACCACCTTTGACACTTTGTTACACTTAAAGCATGTTCTCCATACACGTCACAAATATTTTTAACGGTATCTTTAACCGTATTGCCTTTTTTAAACTCATACAGCATGCAATGCCGAAAATGGATTTCGTGAACACTCATTTTAAGAGTGTTTTATAACAGAAAATATCAATCTAAATGCTTCGAATGCACTGGCGAGAGGATATTTCTTGAAAGGCATAAGGAGAAGTTTCTTTTAACACATCGCAGAAACAAAATACAGATGTTTACATAAAGTGCGCTAAAAAACGACACGACTTATGGGATGACCTAACAATTAGCAGCAACTTCTAAACGTCCAACGAAACTAGTCTTCGCGTTACAATTAAACTATTTCATTCCTTAACAATTCTCTTGTATACTACCTTACGAACGATTAATCAATTTCCGTCACCTGCCTACGCACCGTGGAGGCGAAATATTCTTCGCGGAGCAGCGTCGACTCGTTTCAAACGTGAACGGGGACGCAGTGATTTACGGGAGCAGCTCCCACAAAATTTACTTACCCCAGCTCCTTCCTATTTCATTTGTTTCGTCGATTCGCCCGATACGGTCGATAAATTCGCAGATCTCTCGCACGACCTTGCGATTGTTGCGAAGAGTCTAACTGAATTTCGTAAGCGAAATGAAATTAAACGTTCTTGGGAACCGATTGCCGGGAAATAAAGTGGATTCAGGGGATTCGCCGTTTCCCCGGTGTACCCTTATTCTCTCCCACCATCCGTACGAACTCCTAATCCAAAATCCTCTCGAATTATAGAATCGTGCTATTCTATAACTGGGAATTTCAGAGTTGATGGGTTTACAAGATTAAGCATGCGCTCGTCCTGTTTCGTTTAATAAAGCTACGTCACGCTCTGGGATTTCTCGTGCCCGAGAGTTTGGCGCAACTTTAATGAAAATGTTTGGCAAATACACGCAGCTTTGAAATGTTATTTACCATAACCACTTTCTGTGGGGGTTGTGTACTGAACACGTGAAATTACAGCTTTACTGCTTGCGGGTAAAAATACGATTCGAAATTAGTATCCGAAATTTCCACCACTGCTCACACGTTGAGACTAGGATGATATTCAATCACGACGATGTCGAATTGAGATTACGTATGGTACTTTGGACACATTGGAATTAAGATGGAGAAGGCAATGTTATTCAAATATCGATTAATATTTTAGGAGCTATTTATTTCTTTTCGATGGATATTCAAATTGTACATTTATATTAATGATCTAATTAAATTAACGTAATTAGCCGTATTATCCGTGACTTCAATATACGTTTTATTACCAAAACTATTAAATGGCATAAATATTTTTCTGTTATTCCTGTGATTTTACAGCTTGTTAATTTTATTCGCACAAAGAAAGTTTTGACAGTTTAGTGCTGTCGAAAATTGTATGCAAAATTACAAGCCACTTGGCTTATAGTGCAGATATAACACAGAGTATCATGTAAACACGTTTCAAAAGGCATCTACGCCTGTAGATCGAACTTCAGTGACATTTTACAGATGCCGTAATTGATCGAGAGCTGACCAACAACTGTTTCTAGTTTTCTATATGAAATTCTTCGCGTGCCAAGAATGACATATGATCAACAAGTACCAGAGTTTACGAGGAAGGATTTTGAAATCAATTTACTTCTCAATTAATTCGATTCCCCCTGATTGCAATAAATTAAGTTAATTTCATTAATAATTTACTGTTCCGATTAAACACACATTAAAACCGTTGACGTATACGTATAACATTTGAAATGCTTACTTAAACAGTATACAATTATCACTTGAGCTATTTAATTCTGTTATTCATAATATATTCTACTCTGTCCAAATATTTATTTAAATATTATCACGCTATGTTATAAATTGATAGAATAAAACATATTTAAAAAGAAGGGGCGACATGTAGCGTGTCATTTGTAGTGTTTTGAACGGCCAAGAGTGTATCTGATCAACAAGTTTCCTCTTCCATAAGCACAATGTTTTAAATTAAGCTGTCCTCTAATCGTTAAGTATTCATGTCCAGCAAACGCCGCTTCTTGCGCCACAAACTAATTAACTTCGCTAAAAGTGTATTACCGTATAACAAAAAAGGTGGATTAAAAATTCTCCACCATTCATCACTAATTACCATTGCCAATCGCAATACCGCCCACGAGTTTTCTCACAAATAAAATCACGAGCCGAACTTCATAAAAGTCAAACGAAAAATAATAAAGCTTTAATTACCACGCTCCCCCGCAACTGGCGGGATATTCAATATTTCAATAACGCCGAAACTCGCCTTCTTCAATTTCTACGTGAAATCACGCGGCGAAGAAATACTCGTCCTACGAACCAAAGACTCCCGACCAAACCGTCGAAATAAAAATGAAAACTCACCGAGAAGAGCACGGCGATAAGCGACAAAGGCGCCAGCTCGATTTTTCCCCGCAGACAATAGGTCCGTGGCAAGTGGTATCTGGGGAGGAGAGTATCCGCTACGGCACAGTCATAGACCCCTAGACCGTGTTCGCGAATAGCTCCCTGTCCGTCGATGGATGTTACGTGCAACGACCTCGGTGACTTGTTTCTTGCGCTACGCGTACAGGTGCACCTGTTCGCGCGTCACAATCGGTGCCACGCACCGCACGATTTTATACGTAGACGCGATTGCAATGCGCGAAATTATGCGCCGTTCGCGTTATCAGACATTGACAAACATTTCGATGCAGTCGTTTCGAAACGATAAGGGTGTGTTGTGCGATAAACGCACGATAGTTCTTACCGCGTTCACAGTTGAAGCGGTACTGCGAGGCTCGTCGCGACCCGGCTTCCCCCTCTGCCGTCGACCCGGAGCCCGTCGACCAATCAACGTTACGGATTCTCCAGCGTTTAAACCCCTTCCGCTGGACCCGCGTAAGGCCGATTTCAGTTTCGCAAGGGGGTGGAAAGTACTTTTGGCGGTCTCACGTGTTGCTTCGCTGTAAACACCGATGGATGCTGGCTTTCATTTGAATTAGCCGGGAGGGTGTGGATTTTGATGCTCCGGCGGAGGGGTTGAAATTCTTGATCTATTGAATAATTGAACGCAAAGGCAGTGCTTGATTGGAGCAGGGAAGAGAGCAGTTTAAAAAATGCTATTTGTATGCAGAAAGTTGGAGAATTGTGTGTTACGGGGGGTGAGTAATTGGATTGGAATTTTTTATTGAAATTCTGTTGCAAGTTTTGCGTGCACGGTTGTGAATCGATCACTGTCCATGAATTTTCTGATTGCGTCAGCTTTAATGAATAGAATTTATAACTTGCACGCTCTTTTGGGCCCAGTTTTCAGCTTGTGAGTGATACTTCAAATGGCCAATACCATTAGTTCATAAAACAAAGTATTTATTATTAGATTAAAAAGATATGCAATTAGAAAAACGAATAATGTGCGATTCTGAAATATAGAATCCTTTACCCGACGATGATTGCACTTAAAAGTGAATGAAACGCATTTTCTAAATAATTAAAGATATGTTTAAAATGCAAATTAATGGTAGTATAATCATGAAAAAGACATGAAAGTTTCTGTGGGAAGCTTAGTAATTACTTTTCCCCAAGATTGAACTCTGACCCTGTTTACGTATACGATTGCCCTTTGAAATGCCCTTTGAAAGTATTAATCCTACCTCAAGTTTTTATTCTTATTTTTAATCAACAAACAATCATTGCATTCATTATGAGAGAGAAACATTTATTCGTGAAACGAAGTATTCGAGATATGTTTTATGATTCTTTATGTTTTGCCATCTATTCTTACAAGCTTACTCGTATAAAAAAAATAATATGTGACGTAGATTTATTACACATTTGTGCGAATCGAACTGCGATGTGCTTTCAGTTTACGGAAGGTCGCCTTTTACTATTACGACTTGAATAGTGAAATTGCTATTAACTGTCTTTACCTGCTTGACATCATCCAATGATGTTCGAACGGTGTCCCTAATGATGGTCTATCGGATATTGCGCTACGACTTTGATCAAAGTGCCTTGCTCCCATGATGCATTTCGAGAAGTTATAACGATATGAGCAAAGCTAACAATAATTTAAGATTCTCTATGCTAATATTCAGATAACCTTGCCAGTCCTCAGTGGTAGTTTTTACATTAACCTAGCTGTATAACTGATAAGAGCTTAACAAGTTAGTTACAACTACGTTTGCTACTAATAGAATCAGACCTGTATAATAAATCTGGTATTTATGTAAATATGTATAGCAGGTATAACAAGTCAGTACTTCGTTATTTTAATAACTACGATGCAGGTTTATCAGAAATATTAATAATGAAGGAAATTGGAGAATACACAAGTTGGCAATAGTTTAATTCGTGTGTATTTGCAAATTAGCCATTGACGTTACATATAGTGTTCTGATAATAAACAATACTTTCTATAGTCTACTTGATATTTTTCCTCTATTTTAGTAAAGTAACAAGTATTAAAATTACGAAGCATTATATTTTTAGGAATTTTTCAAATTGTATTTCAGCTTCTTGTTGTAGAAGAAATTGAATTGACCAATCTCCCGGCGAATGAAATAAAATGTTGCAGTAACGCTTTCGTATATAAGATCTTGAAGACCTTTACATTTCTAGGAAGTATTAAGTACGTTCTCGGGTCCCATAATTTACCAAACGAGTCTCAAGCAATTTCATTTGTAAGAAACTTCGCTATGACTATCCTGCAGTTCGTTTCTTGATTGACTTTCAAATTCTCTGTGGAATTCTAAACTGCCTCTGTCATACAAAACGTGAGTTCACTGGCCCTTGAAACGAAGCGGCATCCTATTGAAATTCAATTCTAAGGGTTGGGGGTAAGCATAATTTGCGGTATCATCGTTTAAACCCTTTATTGCTGAATATACAGAGTATATTCTGAGCAAGTTTCATTGACGAATGCCGACACGTTTCTTTTACTATCGAATAATTCGAAATTGATACAATTCATTGAAAAGTTATTTTCTATTCATTTTGAATAGCAATGTATTCTTTACCTCATCTGGTGCGGTTCTTTTTGAATGACAATGCATTCCATACCTTTCACTTTTGCGAGAGTTTGAAGGAGATTAGCAATTTAAACTGTTTCGTAGTTGTATATGAATTTAAAATAATGGAAGTTTTGTGTAACATGTAATTGAATTGACAGTAAATTGTGTATATTTAGTACGTTCTATGTTTGTGTTCTAAATTGAAATGATATTGATACAGAAATTGCAGAAAAAAGTCTTTAAACTTTTACATAAAAGTAAAAACTTCTACTTTCTCTCTTATATTTCTTATATATTTTTATTACTATATTATTACGGGTGCAAATAAGTGGATGAAGTAGCAAGAATATATGTACTCGTACCTTTAGGTGTACCAATATCAATTTTGAGTACGATGCGCTATCATTACACTCTGTGTAAACTTTTTCTTTAAAGCTAGCCAAGTTACAATAAGAGTTGATGCTATATACTTACAGAAGTATTAGGAAAAGTTTTCCTGTTACAGGAGAAAAAAGGATGAATCCACTTCAATGACAAAACTATAGTCAGTTCCTCGTGCGCTCATTGAAAAAACAATTTATTTAATCAGTTACGTGACAGAATTGTTTCTGTCGCATGTTCTGGTTGTAATATTTAATACAATTATTCTACAAGACGTCACCAAGACGGTATATAATATTTCATAATTTCTATTTCGCTAGCATTTTATTGTTGATATGTAAATCTTCTTATATAAAGCGGTGAATTTGATTTATTTTATATAAATTTGTTATATTATATTATATATGTTCCAATGTTCTTTATTGAAACATTTAGCTTCTAGTATATAATACATATTTCATTTTATGTTTCCGATTTTATGTTCGAAAATTCTTACAAGGATTGAGATGAATTATTCAACAATCGTTAACAACATTTTTTGCAACAATAAAAAACAAATGAATTTAGGTAACGCGCAATGTAAGCAGGTGTTTGTTTAAGTAACCGTATAAAATTTGTCCCTGTACGTGGATGGGCTTGAAGTATGATTGACACAATAAAGATCTACTTCGCGAGTAGTTTCATCCTCGCAATGTCAGACACGCTATATTATAAGAGATAATTCGAACGAGGGATCTCGTGGACCCTTGGTAACAAGGACATTGCAACCAACAAGGGCAGTTATGTAGTAAAATCATTTTATTACGATCCTTAAAAGGGCATATAAAGTTACAAATTTGAAATCTAATACGTCAACACTCGTTGAAAGTGTATGAAACCCTAAGCCGAAAAATTTCTGCAATAATTGGTGTAATGTGTAATATCATATTTATTTTCATGTATAGTGTTAATTAAATATATTAATATACTATTTCGTGCTGCTCAAAAATTTCTATTTATTAATACATATATTACAATACTGAAAATCATTGCATTCGTGTTTCATTTATAACATGAAATGAATTCGCATGCTGTTTGTTAGCAACAATCTTTGTTTGATTAAAGCTTAAGCGATATTTTCTTGTAGAGAGAACGGTAATCTTTTTTTTTTCAAATAGTGAACGAGCATCGATGTTTTTTCCAGCAAGAACTAGCGCCACTCTGGTTCTAATTGATTCTATCTCCAAGGAGATTAAGTGATATTCGATTGTCGTTCCAGTTCTTATCTTCACGGTGAAATACGGCAGAACCTCTGTTCTTGGGGCATTAATTACATAACGAGAGTCCCTTCGCGTGCTTCTTTAGTAATTCTTTAAATAACGTGATTCCTTTCTTACACTTTCATGTCGTAAAATATTGCGGACCTTGGGTGCGATTTATGGCTGATGTTTGTTAACAAAATTGTAAAACTCGAAATGCAGACAAACATTTAAGTGAATTTACATTTGTGAAACATAGATAGGTGATTAGAATTCGTTTTCGAATTTATTAATTATATGCTCTGTAATGATTCGAACGAATGATTTCTATTAATATCGTAGCCACGAGTACGTTTAGTATTTGTATATATATAGACAGTAATAAATTTTAATGGCCGTTAATTTTACAATTTTTATAGGGGATGGAAGCGAGGGAGAAGTTTGTGCGTGGTGCGCGTGTAAATGGGTGTGGGTGCGTGTGTACATGCGGAACCAAAGGAAAGCGATGCGAAAGGAGAGCGCGTGGAAGAGTGTGCATAAGATTTAGCGATTGCGTGATCGGCAGAGAGAATGGTTCAATCGATGATGTAATCTTATTTTATTCATATTAGTGTTAATGTATAGTATAGTATCTAAGAGTATTGTTAATAAATTAGCTTAGTGTGCTTAGGAGACGCGAATGAGTACCGCTTCAATCCTACATTTATATAATCCGCAATTAGTTAACTCACATTCTATACATCGTTTAAAAATCTGGAGATTCTCAGTTATTTTGTGCCCTTCTCTAGGTTTTAAATTTAGATTTAAAGAATTTCTTGAGGGTGCTTTCCCACCTTTTACAGAGCAGAATATTTGCCAAGCACTGTAGATATTCAGAATTATTTCTCACCTGCAATGTCTCGTGTTGGCTTGTTTCATTTATCTTTACTTTGGTGCAACGAATCTTAATTGCCAATTGTACGCTAACATCGGATTACACGTTCCACCGCAAGAATGTTCGTTCGTTATTACTAATTTCTTTTGAGTTCCTTTATGCAACAGGATTAACTATTTGACGTAGATTTTGATCAGGATATTTATTGGCCACCATTACAATTTTCTCGTAACTCAATTTGGAAAAAACAATGGACTTTTATGTGGACAATACCTATTCAATCTTGAAGAATTTGATTGATCAATTTTAAGTAAAGAGTTAAATAAAACGTTCTTTGCTGAAAATACATGCAAAGTAAAGTAACATATTTTCATTGTTTATTGCAATATTTCATAAGCATGTTAATAGAGATATTGTAAATTACAAAATGATTCTCCAAATTTGACTTTCTACTATGTTTACAGTTTACCAAGATCATTACTGTTCGTGATTGGACCAAAAAGCGAATTCGTACTTTTTGTTAAAAATTTCTTAATAATTATTATCTTGCATTAATCGTCAAACAACAAAGTAATTGTATTTATACTGTTATTAATATTTTCTTAATATTCTCAATGACGGGGAATGTGGAAACTAATTGGATGTAAATGCAGAAGGAATTGGGGAGTAATATAGGCACGAAAAGAACTTCCACGTATAGTGATTCTTCTACTTTATCTGCCTAAGTCAGTTCACTTTCGTGGTGCTTTATAGGGTTGAAAATAGCAGGGGTGTGGCTGAATGACCAAGAAGATAACAGCTTTTTGTTACTGTCTGTTCTTCCTTTAGCTGGAGGCAACCATTTGGGATACTTCAACTGGTGAATTGTTACATATTTTACTGGACGTTTATATTCAAGTCTCTTATGGCTTTATATAAAGAAATATTCTTTTAAATATGAAATATGGATAACGGGTATTTATTTTTGAATGTTAATAAACGTGGTGACGATGGTACAGTAAAATATACGTGTAAAATTATATTATTACTAAAATTATTAGTTTCACTGTATAAATGATAATAAACAATGGATATGTGTATACATTTATTTATTAATTATCAGATTTAAAATATCCAATTGTGCTATTGCTTTGCACAAGTTTAATTATTACCAGTGAATTATTGTTTACTTTTGAAATTGACAATTCGTTATACTTGACAAAATGGCCTTACAGGAATCTTTCTAAAAATTTGTAGCGGAGATGGTGCTAATGGTGCTTCTTACACAGTTGATTCATAATTTAGGTAGACAAACTAATAAGGTAATATGGGGTAAAAGGTGAAAGCAAAAGCAAAACAATTTATTTTAGATGGTCTTACAAAAGCGAGGGTAATATGACTCTCCAGCGAAAATGGTGAAAAATAATTCATTGGCAACATCGGAGATTAATAAGTAATGAATAAAATTGTTTATAAAGAAAATTGTTACACATACTCTTTTTCGTCCAACGTTCGCTCGCTATGTGTCCCTAATTCACTTATGAGGCATTTGATCCACATTTCACCACTTTGGTTCATAGAATACTGTCACAAAATATGCATATTCCATTGGTATTATCAGAAACTTTATGAAGATTTTCGTTTTTCGAAATATAAGAAGATGAGTTGTGCATGCTCTTACTTGCTCTCACACCTCATACCACGCTTGGGCATTATCAAAATATTAAACATTATTAAATATTACAAAATATAATTAAGATAACATATTATGTTATCTGGCTACATGTTATTTCACATAATCATGCGTTACTTTACTTGAACAGACAAATGATTTTTCCCCAGATACTTTCGTTACTTCGAATTCAAATGGAATAATGTATAATTTTATTTCTCATTTGATCAAATAATTTTTCAAATCAAATGTTGAATACTCTCTGATTCTATGATGTCAACCATGTCAACTGCATCTGAAATACAGATTTTTGTATAGTGTTTCACGCATTCAACCTCTACCACAAATATGGATGTCTTTCGGACGAACTCTTAGGGGCGAGTGCAATTTTGAGAGCAAATGCGATTAAACTGGCTTATACTCATACTCATGGGAGCCATGTTACCCATCATTATGGGGGCCAAACTAGAAAGATACACAGATTTGGAAACTTTATGTTTATATTTAAGAATATCAAAGATTAAGTAACTTTACTTATAAATATGGATTGCACATAAATTTTATCAAATATAACCCAACGCAAAGCACTTTAACTATCTTCATTTGCAAGAAATACTTTTGTTTCTGAAAGACGAAAACTTTTGATTTTGTTTATGCTTATTTCTGGCAACAACATGGCAACAAATTCTCCATGTATCGTAATTTTTGCAGCAAATGACGACATGTGCTTTTTTTGTTATTACAAATCTGAAAATCACGCGGGAGCACAATTCCTATTTGTTACTCTACTATTTATTCATTAATTACTTTTTCAGAATTAATGATAACGGTATTTTAAAATTATTGACAAAGTTGTACATTTGAAACTGATATATTCTTTTTAAACAAATAATGTAAAGCAATAACTAATTGTAGGAACTCTGTTATACTTCAAATAAACGACATAAAAACGTATTGCCTTAAGGTCTATTACCTTCATCATATGACCATATGACATCATATTAACTGCAATTGTTCATTTAGATAATCACTTCATCCCATTATAAATTACAAGCTAATAATTAATTGTTGAATGACTGGCAGGATGCGAAATCCATTAATTCTATTTGTGGTGTCAATCATAAATTTCTCATTATTATTTCAATGAAATTTATGCTATGCATTATTATGAATTAAATTTAAGAAAACATATGCACAGCTATATAACTGACGCGTATTTATGATTATTAATATTTTTGATTTCATGATCACCAAATATGAAAGTATTTCCTAACATGTTAGAGGAAAACTATATACGCTGTGTCTAAAATATTTATATTACAAATTCCTGCTTGCGAAATCGCAATTCGATAAAATTTCCAAAGTAACCGAAGACGTTTTCCTTGAAATCGGATACATGATTCTAGAATATCTAAAGACAATACACTTACAATTAGAGAGACCGCTCGAGTTAAAGCAATAACACTTGTCCCTTGTAGACCTGAAATCGATTACCCTGCGGCTATTCACCCCTATAAAACATGTAACTGCAGCAGACTGCTGTGAAATACTCGAAGAGGAATTTCTCCTTTCAATTTAACGTTAGCCACCTATTACTTCAAATAAGTAAAACGAGAAAATTCCAGAGATGGAGGTCGACAATATGCATTCCAAACTTTTCAGATGTAACGTTTAATTAAATATTACTTTCTAATTAAATGTACAGCGCTTGTGGCATCCATTTAAACTGCTGGGTACTCAAATATCTGTTCGGCAAATGGAATATAAAATACTTCAAAACGTATGCTTTTTCAGTTATGAAAAACAATTTTCCGTATTTGTTTCTAACACCATAGACACAAATCTTCTGACTCTATTTTAACAGGTTTCTTTTGAAGATACTAACCAATAGCTTCCAAGCATCCTGCATAACTTTGATGTTATTCATTTCTAGTACGCGCACATTAAGAACTTTATGAAATTAATTTCCTTGGAAAAACAATGATTGCTACGCTTTTTCCGAGAACATCGTTCTTAACAAACGAATCACGATTGCGTACCAAGGGCTGATTTTTAAAAGATACGAAGTGAAAAGTTGTCGGAAAAATAAAAGCTGTTGCACTCGTTAAATCAGCGCTGCAAAAAGTCGGTTGCAAGTTCGAGCTACATACTCTGTTCTAAAAAGGAAGGAATGAGAAGAAAGTTCAAAGAGACACTACACGCTTTGATTACCGGCACACGCTGGAACTAGTAGTATTTATTTAGAGGTGAAAAAGTGATTAATTATTGCAACACATTTGGTTTTTCATTACAGGTTTACTAATTGAGCCCCGAAGCAATCAAACGTGACTTGTTTTGCTCCTAATCTGATTTATTCATGAATCCTTTGGTTTATGAATAAAATGAATAAAATTCAATTACACCAGCTATTATTATAATTCGATGGAAATCGTTTTGTTCTAACGAATGCTCATTTCTGCAAAATTTTAATATGTTTATTGAAATTAATTTGTTATTCATTTTCTTGACAAAGTTCAAGAATCCTTTTAAATGATATTTTGCTTTAGATGAAACTAGTTCACTTATCGTTAGTATATTAAAGTAATGGTTTAAATCGAATAGACAAATTTGTGCGTCTCTCTTGTATATACATTTTTCTTTTTACCTTGCCAATACAAAGGACTGAATATTGTGAAATAGGTATACTGGTAATATTTAACGAATTAATAATGTAAATTATACCATCTTTCAGAATATTCATTTCGGCAATTCATGCTGGCAACCATACAGCAACTCATTTTATTCACGAGTATTGTTAGATTGGGCTAAAGTTCATCAATAGAATGTAGAGTATTTAGAATTGTACACAATATTACATTCAATAAATCGATTTACGATACTCGGTAACATACGACTTTGTCCGTTTAGAATCAGGTATTTCTAGCTTACGATCGTCTGCTGTACGGTAAGCTTATTTTACATGAGTTGATCGCAATACATTGCCTTTTCACACTACATATAAACAAAATGATTGTACACGCGTACATAATTTGATTTCGGAGAATTAATGTGACGCTCATTTATATAAACTTCTGGAAAAATTTCTGTCGGTGTGCCATAACTATGTTAAAATTTTGGGTGGAATTTTCTATTTTTGTATGCTTTTCTTCTATTTTAGTTAAGTCGGCGCAGAGGGCACAAAATCATCCCTTAAACACAGGTTTATTACATTTCTTTATTTCTTGACAATTGACAAGCGCTGTATCTTGCAGACACTGCCTTCAGAAGAAACGAAACTGCATCCAGAAAGGATGTATTTTAACGAAGTTCTTTAAAGAAATGCTTGTACTTTTATGGTTCCATGAGTTTCACGTACGGCAAGCTAGAAACATTTATATAAATTGTGACGAATTTGACGAAGTTATGCAACATTGAACCCCAACAAACTTTCACGACTGCACAAGTGATGCAATGAATTTTCGCAGCACTGTATATTTAAAGATCCAATTCTACTAAACATATGTTTGTGTATGGCTTACCATTATATGCTTTAATTCTCGGTTGCATAAAAAGCTGTATGAAATTATTACTCAATTAACCTGTAATTCAATTTACCCCAACGTATGATTATATATTACAGCACGAAACTACAATGCTGCGAGAAACGTAAAGCAATTAATCATTTCAATTTCACGTTATATCCCAATCAACACAGATGTCTATTTCTTATACAAATACGTACACTGCGATAACAAATTTCGAACAATCGCAAAGTATTTCGCACGCGTAACCGACAAGAGACAGTAATTACATCGAGACAATGCAGAATTTTAATCCTCTGCCTTATTTTCCTCTGTATCTCCAAAGATATATTGAGGCAAACACAAAAGGGAACATTTATCAGACTATGATAGTTACACCTACATATCCATGGCGTTCAGGGCTGGCGAGTTAAACAATTTCACCAGACAGTTTCAGTTACCGGATTTCTTCCATATAACACGCGTACTACGCCACCCTTTCGTTCCATCGAAGCCACGTTTAAAAAAAAAAAAATCATGCCTGATAAAGCGGCAAGTGACGTTTTAGTATTCTTGAGCGAATACCTCAATTCATTTTCACAATTTGTCACGAAGGTTGAAAAGAGATTCTTCCCTGAACATTTCCCAAACTCGTGTTCCTTCCATTTCCGAAATTATGCCCGATAAACTCTGACGGCGGAGAGTTCACCGGTTCAACCGGTGGCAAATGTGTTGCGTAATTCATTTACGTCAACCGCGACACAGTGTTTTAATACGTCAGCTACAAGGTGACGATTTGTCGCAGGCAATCGGAAATAATGTTGCGAATGAATGAACGTGCATTGCAGTGCAGGTGTCCAAATGTTTAATGTGCCGGACCGTTCGTCCGCGAATTAATTGGAGTACCGGTGGAATATTTCGAGTTACGACAAATTTTTAGAAACCAGAATACTATAAATATTTCCTCGAGTTAATACTATCACTTCTAAATTCCAGAATTGATATTGCGTTAAGAAGCGTATCGGCCGATATTTCAGATTTTCAGATTATATTGGAGAGCGTTGATAGAAACGGCCACGATGTACAAAAAAAAGATGAAATAGTAAGTACATTTGACGTTCGTTCCTGTTATGAAGTTTTTTGTTACAGAGATCGATTTTCTGAACACAGATTTCATTTCTCGTATTGTCACGAGGAAAGCATAAAAATTATTTAACGGCAGTATTAATCTACTGCATTGAGCAGAATGGAAAAGGAATTATAATTTTTTTTTGAAAAAAATCATCGTAACGAACTCAAACGCGAGCACTCTCTCTCTATTCCCTTACCACTTGCTCGTTGAAAAACACAGCCCCCAAGCAAAAACGCAATAAAAAAAAAAAATTACGCTCGAACGTTCAATAAATCCTATCCCCCTTTGCACACGAAAATACTTCAGTGATAAAAAAAACAGGGAAAAAGTAAAACCGAAACAAGCGTTCGCTACCCTGCAAAATGATCCGAGAGAGGTTTCAATGAGCGCCGAGGGTAGATCGTGTTCCATCACAGATCGATCGCATCTGTCGATAGACGACTGAGACCGGTCGTTTGCAAATTGCTATCGGTTATAAGCCCGATTTCGCTGTAGCAGCGACGAATCATCGATTCCGTGGCGACGAACTTTGTTTCCTGGAAGTGACGCGGATGCGCAGAAACTTTGACGTCAAACGTTCCCGCTGTACGAACGGGACCCTTCTTTCGCTACCATGGATATTGATTTTCCGTGGTTTCGAGGTTTCTAGAGCATCCGCATTTATGCGCCGCCGGCGCAGACGCTGGCCACCCTTAAACATGGCGGCCCCCCGTGCACGAACCCTTACGCGTCGCGTTCCAACGCGTTCGCTCCGATATACGAGGATGCAGCCGGCGCACAAGGGACACAGCTGAACGTTTCCGCTTTCGAACTGAACGTGCTGTTCCTGGTCAGAATGGCGGGCGACACGTGTGCCGTTGTCACGTGCCTCGTGATCCTTGCGTCGATCACGATCGTCAGCGGTGAGTTTTGCATCCCCTTCGCCGTTCGCTCGCCACCGTTTGACGGCCAGCTAATATACGACGTTTGTTGGGCTAATTTTCATTTTCGGTTGGCAGAATTTTAGCGGGGAATGTATTTTTAAGCGGGGCCTCGGTTGTTCCTTGCACAGTTTTATCGTGTATCTCGTTTAGCTTATGAATGGGTAGGATGAGGGTGCCGTTGTCATGGTGTTTCGAAAACATTCGAGAGAATGGAGATTGGTGGATGCATGGCGGCGTTCCAGAGTATATTTAGAGGAATTTTCACCTGTTGAAGTGACCAGTTTGTGTGCTAGAATTTGCCATGGGCCATGTAATCAGTGCTCTTTGCAGATGGTGCTTCGGATTTATTTTTTGTCGATTGCGGTTGAGGGTAATTCATGGGGATTTCAATATCGGCCTTGTGCCTTTGGTATATTTTGTATATTTTTCAAGTGAAATGTGTAACGTTAACTATTTTTAGTAGGTACTGTACTATATCAATGATTTAACTTTCTTTACTTTTTTTTTTTGTGAAATTCTTTCTGATTAGACAATGATTCATTTATATGTAACACGAATTTGATTGAATAGTGCACTGCGACAAATAAGTTGTATTAAATATATTGTTCTTTCAATGTTAGATTTTGAAATGGAAAGCATTCACCAGGTGTGAATTTGTGTTCTCCATCGAACCGCCATTGTCGTTTTGCTTTTTCGTTGAATAGAATGAATTTTACGAATTTGGCACCCGTAATTAGCACCATTTGCCATGATAAATATGTACCTACCGCAACATAAATGTAATAAGTAGCATTACATAAATCTATGGGAAGTTACTTAAAATTCAAATTTAACTAGCGTTTGAAGGGAGAAATTAATTTTCCAAATATATATATATATATATATATTACTGCTAAAATTTATATAAATTTCGTGAACAAATTGTAAATTTAAAAAATGCATGTGTAGTATAAAGATTGAACAAAAAATTGTTTACACGAGCACAATAGTTTTACAGCTTCATTCAGTTGAGTTTTCACAATTTATGTGCAATCTATAAATCAAATCCTATAAATCAAATCTATAAATCTGATCTTATCTTAAATAAAAAAAGACTAAGAATTTCGTGTAGTTGCAAAAACATCGTTTCCGCTATAATAAATTACATCAACGCAGTGCGAACGAAACGCAGTCGACGTTTCTTCAAGAAAGGCCGAGATACTTATAAACATTTCGAATGAGAATATTTTATCAACGTGTTACACCCAAATAACATTACAATTGTTATTGTTCGACAAATAAAATTCACGAAGGTGTATGAAAATTTGATTTTGTGTCATTATTAGGTCAACTGTTAACTACGGAACATCGAACTCACGCAGCTTCCGAACGAGTAAACGATTTATGGTGTTATCAGTGCGACACGATGGAAGATGGAGAGAGATGTGCCAATCTCACCGGAAATTATAGCTCTTTCGAGCACAAGTGCACTGGTGACAAAAGGACCTGCATGGTAATGACAAACGATAACACCGCTTCAAATGCGCGTTGATTACACAGAAAACACACGCGGGTTTCGACAGATGTTTGATATTCCGCCTTTCGCATGTTTTTGCAGCAAACAAAACATATTAGCCAATTTACTGAGGGTAATATCAATTATTGTATGCAAAAGGATAGATCAACGATTCCTTTTTATGAATAATTTAACCATGCAGTGATACTTATTCACTACAGCTCAGGAGAATTGTGAGTGATAAACGTTATTAATTTGGTTTGCAATAGTTCTGTTAAAAAGTGCCCCTTGTTAAAAAAAAAGAAATCTAGTAATAATAACTAGCTTCAACTTAGGAGAATATATGGGATAACCGTTATTATTTTACTATCTGTTACCCAATTATCTTTTTTCGACACTCGAAAGAGACTCTCCCACTTAAGAATCATTTCTTTCATTCCCAGTGCTTCAGAAAATATTTAAAAACACTGCGAAATATTTAACGAAACACCTGCAATTAAGTACAAAATGTTTAAAGAAATTAAAGTGCAAGAATGGTAATAATTAATCACTAGCAACTTCCAGTGTAGAAGGTGTTGCAAGATGTAAAATTGTATCAAAACTCTGTTATGACTATTTTCGAAATTAACAAATATTTTTCAACAATTGAATTCTATTAATATGCAGTTTACCGAACGTTACGTGAACGTTATTATTTCAAACAATAACTCTGTCATATAAGAGTGACTGTTAAAAATTTATTGCTCGAAGCAAATATTTTTTTGAAACAATATTTTCTTCCAGGTGAAACGATTTTCCTACACCACCAGCACGGAGGATTCAACTTCCAGCCCGCAGACTTGGTCAATGGAGAGGAATTGCACCAGCAAATGCGAACCCGGGTGCATAGTGATCGGCGAACGTACGAAACTGTCCGCTTGCACCACTTGCTGCGAACAATCGTTCTGCAACATCGGTACCGGGGCTGCGACTGACCTGACGATGAAAGGAATCGATGTGTTTCTGGCCCTAATATTGCAAATTACATTGACCGTCATCATGTATCCGTCGTGACATTAAATAAAATGGCACCAATTCCTCCCATACTCCGTGTAAATAAATCAGTTCACCATTACCACGTGAACTTCTGGTTCATTCCGTTGAACCGTACTGGCCAGCTACGCGAGATTCATGCAATTTATGTTTATACATATCTGCCGCTGTACAATACGCTGTAACATACAAGTGTGCAATATTCGTTGTATCTGCGAGAGAAGATCTTCATTTTATATTGTACATGGATGGAGTTTCATTTAAATGTGTACATTTTAAATTTGTACATAGTTACGATCGCCCTTCGAAAAGTGAAGGCGCGAATGTGGAAATGTTGTGCGATTTATTATGCTCTCATATGATACGTATAGTCTATTTTAGTTGTACGCATATGTTATTGTAACAAGTATCATTAAAATCGAGAAAGGAATATAAAATGATTTGTGAATTGTTCATTGCATATCCCTGTGAGCTAATAGAAGTTGTTGTAGAATTTGATGGTGGTATTAAATTCAATTTTTCTTTGCGCGCTAAGTTCCAGAACAGCATGGCTTTTTCGGTATATATTATTCTGCACATATTATTTAATCAATATGCAGAGCGTGCGAGTAAAATATTGTAATTAAAAGATGAGTTAACGAATTTTGTATCCACGATAAATTACAGCGATGTTAAATTACACAAACACAAATATTCGGAACTTTATCACGAATTTTCTCCAATAAGAGTAAGTACCGTCATTTAATAAACAAGGCACACAGTTGCAATGTTTGTGCATAAAATATTGGCAAAAATCTCTGAAGTACCCTCAATGGTCTATAATTATGAATCGGTCGATCGACGAAAAGATGATAATTCGAAAGATAAAGGCTCAATCGCGTTCTAATATTTGATTATTAGTTTAATATCTCGCAACAATTGCCAAGAATGTTAATAAATATTACTGCAAGATAAAAATGGATACCTTTTTTAACCAACACAAGCTTTATGGTCGCGTGATAGCAGAAAATATTAGTTACGTTACCAAAATTTCAGTTGGACACATGAAATTGCAACTGCATTTCGTACCATATGGCATCAGGTGCATAAATTGATAAAACTGTATCGTTTAAGCTGTTGGTACACTTACAGCTGCGACCAATTAACGTTGTTGCACCACGTAAATGGGGGCATTCAGTTTAAAGTCGAGCATTCTCTCCCACAACATCCTGGAAATCTGCGTATTATCGTGTTCGCAGAAGTCAAGAAGGCTCCGATTGAACGTCAACCTTACTCCGTCGTCTTCAAGATTCTTCAATCCTCAGACTAGAGAAGAACTTTATAAAAGCGGCAGTTATTTAACCTTCAAATAACCCATACATCATTTGCGCAAATAATTATATATCCTGTAAATACTTCCGAACAAAATGAACCGAAATAATAATAATAACTCTCGAATCATGTATTCAATAATAACCATTTTTTTAAATAGGAAATGAACGGAATTTTTACATCTTAATATGAATAACATCAGTTATTCGTTTTGTATTCATATATAAATTTTTAATCATTGTTTTCAACTTTTTCTTAAATATAAAATAAATAGAATTTTTGTACGTTTCAGGCTGACTAAATACACATTAACCAATATTGTTATGTCTTCTGTATTTATTCATTAATTTCTGAGTAATTGTTTTCAATGTCTTTTTAAATACAAAATTAATCGAATTCTTGTACGTTTGAATCTACCCAAATATACATTGACCAATATCATTATATTTTTCGAATTCATGCATGAACTCAATCATTCTGTATACAACGATACCCCTTTTCTTTAAATGCAGAACGATTGAAATTGTTATACGGTAATCTCCAACCGACTCGAAAATGTGTAAAAAAACAAAATACCTCGCTGAAATAAAGTCCAACCTTGCGCAGAACCAAGTAAAAGGCAAATTACTTAACTTCGCCCCCACGAGGCACAACTTTCCCCGGCAGCCAAACAAAACCGAAATCCTCCGATACACTGGCACCCGAAACAATAAATAAAATCACTTCCCCGTCAAGAAACGTGCGATCACTCATTTCATTGGCACACGACGGGCACGTTATTCCCACGCCACACAGTGGTCGGAATTGTCGAACTAACAATGAGTTATACATTTAGGCAAGAAATCAACATTTTCATATCGATATCTAGTGAATGTATGTTAGTTCCCAAATGTCCATCAGTCTCGAAAGTGAAAATATCAATAAAGTTTAACAACAATTTTTGAGTTTTGAAAATTGTGCTTTTCATCAGATAAAACTGTCTTTCTTCTTCGAGGTGTCCGGATGGTCTTCTTTAGTATAATCATTCCGAGTTTTTTTTGAAATAAAGAACATTCTTTCACGTTAGGATATCGTAATGGCCCAAAAATCAATTCCCACCTCGTCCCATTCTTCCAATTAATACTGTTTAAACTTTAAATCCAACAATGTTCTATCATGCTACGTACACGCGTTCGCACGTATCGGCGAAATTCCGCGAGGGACGGAGGGCTAAGAGGTTTTTTCATTGCAAGGAATTGCTTATTTCAGCTCATGCCACTATCTTTATATTTTATGCTTAAAATGTATGATTACCGTTGTATCTTTTAACCTACCTGTAAAATAACAATACCGCATTACTCAGTTCAAGTTTCACGCAAATGCCTTTAACCGTTCGAAAGTTATACAAAAGTGTCACTCAGTTCGTCAATTCCGACCACTGCGCGCCACGTTCCCGCGGCATTATCTCGCGTTTCTTTCGTTCCGCGAAAGGAAGCTGCCGGAACGGATTTAATTCTCGTTCATTAGTCCGATTGCGTCCGCGGACACATCTCGCGCACCCGGTTCAAGGAAAGCGAGGAATTCTGCCGACTCGTGCAACCGTCAAAGACGAAATCCTCCGCCCTTGTTGTGCCGGTCGCGGCGCGCCGCGGACGAACAATGCGTTCCCCGAGCATCCACGTTTCTCGGTGATTGCACATAAAGCTGCCATTATTAGAACTTCAGTGGGCGGCGAGCGCTGGTGCTTTTTCCAGCCTCGGCGTTCGAGCTTACGCTTACGCACTATTCGCCGTTGCACTCGCGTGCGTTTCGTACTTGGCGTTCGTTCGTCCATGTGGCCGCCAGTTGTAGCCAGCTACGCTCGTAAGTCTCGTAACGCGCGTCGCGTCGAGCGTCCGTTTTTTTCGTATTCGCACGTCCGCCCGGAAGTGTCTCGCGTTCGACCGACGATCCCGGCTCGTTGATCCGCTCGCTGATCCGCTGATCCGCCGATTCGCAATTCGGCGGGCAGGAAAAACGCGCGAATCTCGGCTTCGTTCGACGCGCATTCGAATTTCGCTTCCGACCACGCTCGTGGAGGCGTGCGATTGTCGCGATCGCCGCTTATCGGTCGCTCCACTTTTATTCATTCTGCTAGTTACTCGCCTATTCGTTCCACGGCGATTCAGTTTCTGACGATGGATCGTTGATCGCTTCGTGGCCACGATAGTTTTTTACGGTGCGCGGAGCTCGACGGATTCCTTCCTCGAGACGGGTGAAAGTTTTCGACCGACGGGTTCGACTAGGGGGTTTTGTGAAACGGTAAGTGGTGCACGTGTGTTGCTTTCAAAGATGAAGTCCCTCGCTGCCGAATAGAACATTCGAGTTGCCTGGTGTGAATAGTTTATAGATATTGATTAATCGTGTGCAACAAAGTACATAGGTGCGGTATAATAAATTCCACAGGATTGTTATTAGCTGCAGTACAATATGATTTGTATTGTTCGCCTGCGGAAAGTATGTTGACAAAAAGTAATTTAGGAACAAAAGAAATTTAAAACGGGTGTAGTATGAAGTTTAATGTCCTCAATTTTGGCGCGACTTCCTGGAGTCTCTCCGGTGTACTTTCTTTTAATTTATTAATTGCATTTTGGTCTATTTCAGGACACGCTTTTGATAATGCTGTTTGGAACAAGATTTTATTATTCCTGCAATGTTCGATTTCGTTTCTAGCCATATGATCTCGCAAGTGTTCGATCGGTTTATAAAGTGTAGTTTGTGCTGGCCATGCCAGCAAATTAATATTATTTTCGTTCAAAAATTTGTTAAGAATTTTACTGGTGTGTTTAGAATTGTTGTCCTGCTGTAAAACAAACGAGTCCTAGACGATTAGTTTTGTCAGTTGATTGAACGAAATTTTGCTGCCAAATATTCCCATATTCCACTCCTGTAAAGTGTGCCATCTTATAAATTGTAAATTGCCTTCACCGGCCAGTCAAAAGTAGCCCCATATTAAGACTGATCCACCTCCGCGTTTAACGGTTCCAATAATCATTGAGGGTGTAAAAGTTTTTTCCACTTTCCTCCCGTTTTCTCCGTTTATTCCAACGAACTGTACACTTTGATTCGTCACCAAATTCGACCGATTTCCAGAAGTTGCTCGTTTTATTTACAAATTGTTTAGCAAATCTTAAACGTTGTTAAACAAACGTTTTACGCTTGCTAAGGAATGATCGCTTTCTCGATACTCGCCCATGAAATCTTGCTTCTTTTATTCGCGTACGAATTGCGTGTCTCTAGTATAGGAAAACACGTCTCGGATTTTAATTGTTTCACGGAAATGAAACAATTTTTTAGCACATCTCTTATTATCGTGCGATTCCGTCGCTTTGTGGTTTTCCTCGCGCGCCCCGATTTTGGAAAATTTTCCGCAGCACCATTCCGTTCCAGACGATTTACTACTTTTCAGACACCTTCTGCATGGGCGTTAAAATCTGATGCGATTTTTCGAAGCGCATCTCCTTTTATCCGGCTATCACATATTTGTGAGGTGTCAGAAGGTGTAAGTTCGCGAACTTTTGGCACTCTACAACAATAATATTTTTAAAATGCAAGAATATAAACGTAAAGCGATACAATTAATGCTAGGAACTACGAGGAATATGATTTAGCAAGTGAACCTTGACCAAATTATAGTAAAGTACGACGAAAAGTATCTGTCAACTTACTTTTAATGATAAACACTTGTGTTCCACTTAATGAACGAACATATACGATTTGTACCATCTCAAGAAATGCTCACAAAGTATATAATTTTTCCAACGGAGGAAAGTCCAAAACAAGATTTTGATGCGTGCCAACATACTTTCCGCGACGAGTGTATATGATGTATTGGGTTGAGTTATAAGTAATTGCTCCTGCAAGTAGTGGATCTAAAAACTACGAGTTGGCATGCACGGATTGCACCAGTGCAATTGTTTGGGTAACTGAAATGGAGAAATGAAAATAGCATATGTGTTAATAGCAATTTAATCATTCACTGTATAATACAGATACCACTTCTTATAACAAACCTCGTATCAAAATAGGCCAATTTTGTTTCCACTGGAAATCGATAAGTTGCCAAATAAATGGGCAAATCTTATGTTCGATACTGAAATACACTTTATGGTTCAAGGTGCTTTGCAAGTCTCTTAAATGAATAATTGGACGAGGATCAAAAACCGGCAATTACTTCTGACAACCCAATAATACGATAGGTCGATGTGTCCTGCGAACGTGAACGTTGTTTGTTCTACTAAAATATATTTCCATGGTTATCGTTTTTCCACTATTCACAGATAACCAGCCCCTGCGTAATTCCATCCGCGGCGCCACAAATAGGCCACAAATAGAGACAGGTTTATACTAAATTCTAAGTACGTCGTCTAACTCCCTTTTTATGAATGCACAAACTTGGAGAAAGGTCGTGCAAAATGTTTAGCACGAGGAGCGTCGTAACTTCGACATTGGGCCCGCGATACGATCGTACAAAGCGTCCGAAGCAAACTTCCGTGTAACAAAATGATGTCGGACTGTTGAGTTGTCAAAGAGTTCGTTCCATTCGTCGCGTCGCGACAATTACATCCGACGGTGGACAAGTATGCTAGTGAAGTGTCGAGCACCTGGAAAGTGTAACTGAGGATTCATCGAAGCGCGAGCAATGACGCAATCGAAGCTTCCCAGTTTTCTCTTGGCCACGTGGTTGCTCGGCACGATCGCGACTAAATCGCGCGTGAACGACTTTCTCCAGAGCTTGCCGGAGTACGAGATCGTTTACCCACGGGTGATCTCGAATGGAAACACGCGGGACAAGAGATCGACTCGGGATAGGGAAACTTTGCACGACAATTACGAGGAGCCGGTGTTTCTGAAGATCAGCAACTGGACGTTGAGGACTGTCGCGAATGACCGATTGATGCTGTCGTCGAATTTCACCGTGCACTGGGTATATTCGAGCGAAACGAAATCGGATGGACCAGGTAGGAAGTCGCAGTGCGACCATCGACGAGGTAGCTTAGAAGATAACCCACGTTCCTTGGTCGTGGTGACGCTTTGCAAGGAGGAAGTGTACGCTCTAATGCTGATAGATCAGAGATCGTTCCTGGTTCAGCCTTTAACTGATGGCCAGCACGTGATGTACCAATCCGAGCACGTTAGATGGTGGTCGACCAGGGAAAATCCGGATATTGTGTCCGTGAGTCGTGGAAATTTCGAAGGTAGGACGGGCCAGTGGCGATGAACGTACCGAATTCTATTTTCATTTTCGTTTGTCGCGATGTACATAAATCGAAAATTGTGTCACGGTACACAAGGTGAGCCACCTGAGATTGGGTGTTTCAAATAGTTTCGAAACAGTTAATTGTATCGAGAAATGTTTTACGCAAAAGTTGAATGGTTTCCAGGGGGACATTATTTGATATAATTAGAATTTTTTGCATGCGAACATTTCAAAGTTAAGTTTCTTTTTTGTTTTGTATCAGAATCGTATGTATTTTAATGTATCAAATGAGTCAGCTCGTCATTCTCTATGAAAAAGTAATAAACTCTTTATACTGAAAAACCATTAGCTTAGGAGCATATTTTGTTTTAATTGCATGTGATATTTTTCTCTACTTAATTACATTTTTCAGCTTTGAGTCTCAGAAGACTCACCTTGTATAGTCATACTTTGATAATTAATGTTTGGCGTTATTTGCTGCAATGGGTGTAACAGTGTGTTCCAAATGCGTGGAATGTAGAAAATATATTTACTAAGTCGATGAGATTGAAATTAATTAAGTTGTTTATAATATTAAACAGACGAACATATTTTAAGTAACTAGTTATTTCTATTAATTTTGTTATTCTTATTTTTAACATGATTCAGAAGAAGGAACTTTATTTTGCGGGAAGAGTGGATCACTTATTTTCAAACTTTGTACTGCATTTAAACCTATTGAATTTATGTAACATTTTTTTTGTCTTGGAGTATTACACTATTTTATATAAAGCTAAAACGCAAAGTAGAATATAGTAAAGTAAGAATCATAATAATAACTACAATTGCACATTCCGAATCTTTACCGTTGGATTATTATATAGCAATTTTAATCACGTAGAATTAGTGAAATGTCTTAAGACATCTAGGTACGTATACAGAGTATTTTGTTACCAGCAGTAATTTTAATGTTTTACTTAAGTAATGCCTGAAATAGATTTCCAGATTTGTTGCGATAATTCTTGAGTCAAATTTCACAAAGTACAGCACTGGTAACTTTCAACTGTTTCGGGAACATTTTTTAAGTAATTTCTCAAATGATAATAGTTTAATGTTAAATAGCTCTTTTACATTTAGATTCTACGAAAAAATTAAACGATATTTTATCAATAATTTAATTTTATGTTGAGAATAATAGAAAATGCCATTTTAGATCATGCGAATTTTAATTAGCCTTCAATTGCTTATGCTGATGGAAAGAAGTTTTGATAACAAATACAAGAAAAAATAACAGCTGCATAGAAAGTTATTTCTATCAAGAGCAGTACAATTTTAATTAATAAATGAACAGTTGCTAGTTCATACATTACATAAAACATAGAAGAGTGGAAGGAATTGAATTGCGTAACTCTGCATCATTGTAACTTCCTGACCAGTATATGTCGAATCACGATGGAATTTTCTACAAACAGTAGGAAAATTTTTCACGCGCAATTACTAATTTAGAGACTAATTAGTCCATCCTTTAATTAAATCCCCGCACATCGAAACCAATAGAATGCTGCGACCGCTTTAAATTGGGAAAATTCCATTGGCGTTAAATCAGAAAACTTCATATTATTCATAACTGGCACTAGCAAAGTGAAAAATTGTTTGATAAAAGTTAATTATATTTATTGAAAAATTAAAAATATACTATTTATCTTTTATTCAACGTAGATATTAAAGAGTATAATTGAAACATTATACAAGAATTGCCCTCTTTAAGCAATTTATATTATTAACTACAGCATAGAATGTGTATTGATTTATGCAAAAAGTTAAACTTTATTTACTAAGCATCCCTAAAATTATACTGATAGCATTATTTGTCGAAACCGGTAAAAAATAGATTTATATTAATTTTTGTAGTATATTATATCTTAAGATTATTTTGACATTGCTCATTCGCATTCTAATACTTCAGTGTAATTCTTTAAATGATTCCTTAACGTTAGTTACAAAATAAACCTTGATACCACTGTTCAACACTGATGGAAATTTGATACTGATACTTAATATTTATGGCGTAATAACAGTATACAATAGCTGATATGTATTGCACAATAATAGTGTATAATATAATATATATGTATAATTAGTTCATCAAATAGAAAATGATTGGTGATAAAGTTTGTTTAAAAAAGTATTATACTAATTAAAAGGGAGTTAATGAATTGGAATTAATGAATTAGTTACAGAAAATATTACCATCGGGCTTGGAGAAAAGAATAAAAGATCAAGACGAAAGAAGCGCAGTTCTCTGAGCCACAATGCCCAACAATTTTATAATCTTTCCGGTGATGTCTTTGATGTGGAATACCCAGAGGATGAGAAACTGATTCTGTATGACGAACGGGATGAAGTATCCACCGAGTATAACGATACGATTGTCGACGAGTTGTCAATTGATGTGAATTCTGAAGAAATTGGATATTTCTCTGGACCCTCGTGGCAACGGAACAAAGTATCAAGTAATATAAAAAGTGTTCAATACGAGGCTTGACGATTGAGATTATAGCATTCTGGTTTTATTCATTTATAGAAAAACATCTACACGTTATTAGCTGACTCATTGGCTGTCATTTATGAGTAAAGTAGTATATTAATATTTTTGTTCAAACACTTTTGTTTAATCCTCGGTTGACACATTTGATCGATGAGACCTAGATTTCGATTATTAAACGGGAACAATCTTTATAACTACTTGTCTCAATGAATTAATTTGTTTCATGCAAACACACAATTGGCTTTATTTAAAAATTGCGATATGGCAAATAAATACCTTTTTGGTTATCTACATCAAAACTAGATACATTTTTTTAAAGTAAATATCGCATATTAACAATGTAGCATATGCTTCCGCAAAATGTTTAGCAAGAAGTGTGAAAAAATGACAGCTACAACTTTGTTTCCCAAAAGTTTTAAGTAACTTTCTTCAATATGATGTCCTTCCATTTCTTAATCTGTATAAACCAGGCCATATTCTAGAATGTTCAAACTTTGGTTATAACTTTTTTCGAATCTATATAACTATTATTTTTTAAACAGCACTTGATTGAACGTTGAATGTGGTCTAAATGACCCAGTGTAACAATCGTGCGCCATACATGAAGTATGATAACTAACCGAGGGCTAAATATCTGCAAATTCGTTTAAATATATTTGCTGCATTGTTAGAGAATTTGTGTAGAATATTTTTTTGGATTTAAACATTGCATGAGTCTTAAAATTGTAAGAATTTTGATATATATGCTAGAAGCAGTTATTAACATTTATGAATAAATGCTTGCATCTGTTCCTAATGAACGTACATAACTGGAATACCAAGAATATAATTCTCCACAATTGTTTTATCTCGACAAGAGATCCTAAGTAGAATTAAATGAAAGCCTGTATTCTCCATCAGCGTTGCATCTTAATGTGAAATATTAAGTAGAATTAAAGGTAAGCCTGTACAGTGGGGTATCCTATAACGATCTAGAACCCCGGTCGTTATAGGATACACGTACAGTCAAGCCTCTTTAATTCGAAAGCCTCTATAGTAACAGGAAAGAACATGCCAATATACGTATCATAAATTTCATTTCTTATGTTGAAATTTTATGCATCGCAACACATGTGTAAGTTCATAACAAAATTATAAATAAGGGGAGGGTGAGTAGCTACCAATTCGACTTCTTTTGGCGAACTGTCCGTTCGTTGTAAGGTCGTACGTTATAGTGCTACCCCACTGGATCCTCAATTTTATTTTCTACTACAGATAACGTAATTGCTTGTGCGATGAGTTTCAAACATTTGTGGAAAAGTAAATTTTATTTCTTTTGCAATGCGGGGAAAATAGTTACTGATGCTTAGAAATAATTATTTCGCATCTATTCATAATGAATATATTAGCACCTAAGTAGGATATTGATTGCAAAAGCTATTTGTTTGCTTTCATTTTCATCGGAAATAAGTTAATTAGTCTACTTTTAGGGAAAAAACCGATGAAAGAGTCGTCGCCTCGATGGTTGGAACTTGGAGTGGCTGCAGATTATTCGGTAGTTGATTTTCATGGAGCTCGAGTGCAGCAATACATTTTAGCTCTCTTAAACATTGTGAGTAGTGCTCCAAATTAGCGCAAAATAATTTGAAGGCAACTGTGAATATTTATGTCCTTTATCTTGTCGATTTATTTGCTTCGCGCTACTAAATTGTAATCAATATAGTTATTTATCTAAACAGTTATATGATCTTAATTAAGTACTGTGTATCGAAATAGAAATTTATTTTTGATACTAGGTCAGTGCAATCTACATGGATCCCTCTCTTGAGTCAAATATGATTCTAGTTGTTGTGCGAATAATCTTATACGCAGAGAAAAGAGACGGTATGGTAAGCAATTTGAAATTTCTGCATCTTTCGCAATTTCATATTTTATGTACATTTGGTTTGTGTGAACGTGTGACTAAATATTTAACATTTTACTTCTGAAAATGTCTTAATCCATTAGCCTTAAAGCTTGAACTATGTTGACGGTATTTTTTACCACAATTGTTAATTCTAGATACTCAAAAAGTGATCAAGAAATGTTACAGGTAATAGGAGTTTCATTTATGATCTATTATTAATTCATGACAGTATTTTAATATTGTACAGTAAGTGGTACAATAAAACACCGTCAGGCAATAAGGGGTTAAACATCTTATAGCAGTTTGCAATTTCAATTAATTGAATACATGAGGCTGAATGAATGTTACAATGAATGTTAATATTTGAATAGTATTTTATTTATTAAACAGTAATGTCTTATATGTAGCAGTTTTGGATTTCAATTAGATTAGTATTTAATGAAGTATTATTAATGTACATACTTTTTAATATTTATATTTTACACTTGTGATTATTTTAATATTTAAAATTTCAGAATGTACGATTATTAATCAGAGACACGTCAATCTAATCATCTTTCAATTTTAATTAGAAAAGATAAAATCAAGATTTTCGATTTTCTTCTGAAGATAAAATTTGATTTCATTAATTTACATACGCCCTATTAACAAATTATCAACGATTCGTTAAATTTAAGTGGTCAAATTTATCGTAGGTTCGTCGCGGCGATGCTAGACGATCTCTCGAGAACGTGAACAGGTGGAACAGAAAAATGCTGTCTTCGGGCGATGTGAATCACGATGTTGCAGTATGGTTAACGCGTTTAGATATAGGAGGCCCGTCGGGATACGCACCTGTGTCAGGTGTATGCGATCCTGCGAGGTCCTGCGCCTTAAATCGAGACGAAGGGTTGACCAGTGCTTTTATCGTCGCACATGAAGTTGCACATATGTGAGTGTTGTGGATGCTGCATCATTTTTTATACCAGGATAAATCATTCATTCTTTTATTTTACCTTTGTCCTGTTATTATGAGTATAGTTGTTCTAGCCTTATATTAACTGAACGATTGATAGTGACAAATTTAAATCTCCATTTTAAGAAGTGCAATAAGAAGCACCTTCAATAATAAATTGCCACTCTTCTCGACAGAAATATTTATCAATTCCTTTTCAAATAACCAACGGAGGGGCTTGAAAGGCTACGAAAAACAACAAATATAATTTCTGCACCACTTTCAGTAGCTGCAAAAAAGAACGACGTAATAGTGCATCTGTTGTATAGTACATTGTATAATGATAATAATAATAATAAGATTTACAAATCGTGGTTCTATAGACAGACCACTGTCTATTTGTTTATGGTAACTGAAATCCCCTAAAATTAGATGTTTTTCGTTTGAATAACGCACATACGTGTTTCCCGTAGCCTAGGCCTGACTCACGATGGAGACGAGTCGACCGGAAACGCTTGCAAGGAAGAGGGATCTCGAGGTAGCATAATGGCCCCAATGGTGGCCGCAACGTTTCATCATTTTTATTGGTCTGCGTGCTCAAAGAAAGAGTTCAATCGTAGAATGAGGTGAGAACGGTCGTTTTACTCAAACATATCTTCTTTAGAATTACATACTCCTAAAATAGATATTTGCAGACGGTGGTATTGTTTGTTGAATAAGCCGAAGCACGACGGATCTACACAACTGGAAACCAACGGTCGTAACACATTCACGATGGACGAACAGTGTCGTATGGAGTTTGGCGAGGGGTGAGTTGTGTTCGACGCTTTCCATTACTTCCTTAAATAATTATTTTATTAGATAATTACCTACCTTATATTATGCGAGCGTTTGTATCAAACGAATGAGATGCTTACGACGTGTAAAGAGTAGTGAAATTTGATGCAAAATTCAATTATGGTCTATCTTTACTCTACTATTTTTAACAATTATACGATGTAATATATGTCAGAAATAATATAATTATTTCTATAAGTTTGTCAGGTTTACTAAAAGAATGCTTATTCAATGGAGGTTCTGGGGTAAGTGCCATGGGGTTCATCACAGTCCTCTCACCAAAAGGCATTACCTTCCCCACTCCGTGGTCAGATCTTCCAGGAACAGAATCCCTATTCTTTAGCAATGTGACGTCAGGCCACTTGCCACACGCAAAGTCGCTATCCCTTGTATATAATAAACCATCCCTCGGTACTCGATAGCTAGAAGACCCAGAGTGGTCGCCAGCCACCGCCTGCCGACAGGATGTTCGCTTCCATTCATTCACTTCCAAGACGTGCAATGACAATGTCAATCCTCGGACATTCCTAAAACACTCTTCGACCACGTGTAAGACTGCGTCCCATCATAAATGAGCCACAGGGTGCGTAGTACTTCGCCACCCGATTCTATTCCATTCTTTAAAAATACGCTGTCGCTAACATATATTTATTTGGAGTTTAAGGTAACTCGAACTGTTTATAATTCCTCCAAGTTAAATGTAACTTTTTTACTTGTTTACTTTAAAGATTTCACGATTTTAAAAGTTAATGCATAATGTAGTTATTTAGAGGTTCAGCTATATTTATTATTACAATTCGTTTATAATCCTTCCAATGAAGTTGTACGTATATTTGCAGTAGTATCGCTAAGGGCTACTCTACTACGGTAATGGCGGTTAGATAATAGGGTCAGAATATAAAGAATAACAAGGATATATATTTAACGCTACATAAGATGTGTAGGAACCGAATAAAAAGGAAGGGCAGGCTTCGGGAATCGAACCCGAGATCGTCGTATTACTAGGCACTGATCAGTCCATTTACGCCACGGCCCCTTCCCTATATTCGTTAATCGTTTGTTCCTTTTAACGTTGTTCTTTGATGGAGGTGCCCGATCCTACAGATGCATAAGATTGACATAAAGTATAAAGCACATAACATCGCTCTCTGCCATTCGGTAGCGAACTGCCGATACTCACGCGGGACTCTCGAGTCCTGCCTCGAAGCAGGGCCGTAAAATGCTTTACAGTGACGTCAGTCGGGTGTCACTATATAGTATTATTGAGGAATATAGTAATAGCATTTTTATGCGTGTCGTGTAATATATTTATTGAAATGCAATCTTTCTGTAACAAGTTAGCGTGCAGCCTTTTTTTATTTACTACTAGCTACGAGCATTGCAAAACGTTCAACGTCATGGAGCCATGCTCTCGTCTATGGTGCGGTAACAGCAATGTTTCACAAACGTGTAAGACTAAGAAGGGGCCACCTTTAGACGGCACATTGTGTGGTATTTCCAAGGTAAAGTACAAGATTTTAAGTACGCGTCAAATTGGAAAGGAACCAAATGATTCATTTAGGCAGTACTTACTTGATTATTCTTCGATCAACTTTGAGCATAATTGTAGTCGTTTAATTCGTTCGAGTATTAGCTACTCGAGTATTAGTTCGAGTATCGACCATTTGAAAAATATTAATGACCTAGAAATGACACTGATACCATCGCGTGAAAAAAAATTACTTCGAAAAGTTGAACACCTCAAGTGCATCAACGTTCGTATCATAGCATTTTTTCGTGTCATTAATATTTTGGAAATGTTCGCTTGTGACGCTTTACGTGTCTCGCCCTATATATTAATTATAAGATCTATAATTAAAATCTACATCCGTTCTTCTACACACATTGAACATCTTACCACAATCTTCGCATTTCTTACAAATTATTAACAAATTAAAATTAGTTACATCAGCCTTCCCGATTCGTGCCAAAATTTATTACTTTTGAATACATTTGCAACAGCGAGCTGTGTTATTCTTTCAGTCGTGTATAAGGGGACGATGTCAATCGACGAGTAGAAAAAATTTCGATTTCGGTGTAATACTGAACAAACCTAGGGACGGAGAGTGGAGTGCGTGGAGTGGCTGGGCAAAGTGTTCGAGGACATGTGGAATCGGAGTGCAATGTCGAACCAGAAAATGCAACAAACCGCTGTCAGTATCCTTCAAGCACTAAATACGTTTTGCCACGTTCCAAAATATTAATCCGTTGGAACCAAATCAAAAGTACAATTATCACGGTGAATGGTTTTATTGCAAACATAAAAGGGGCGCACAAATTTATTTGCGCGTTATGTATATATTTTATATTGTCAATGTTTTTGCAACCAAAAAATTTGCCCTTGCATTTCCATATTTGAAAGCAGAGAAATTGATAGCGTTTTACCAAAGATTAAAACGAAATTGCAACTTCCTAATTGATCTCTGCAAAGTTTAATTCATACGAAAATTATTTCACGTTTACTGCCGATTGTCTCTCGTGCAACTGCATAAAGCAAGCCTCTTTCCAATTAAAGGCCCGCTTACGGTGGGAAATATTGCTCGGGAACCAGCGACGATTGCAAAGTTTGCGATTTGCCAAAGTGTTCAACGTCTGTCGATCTTAGAGCACAGCAGTGCTCAAAATTTGCCAATATTTTGTATCTCGAACGAGTCCAATCGAGGAACGACGTGACCTGGCTACCGTACGTGTCCGATCAGGAGAACTTGAAATGCCGATTGGTTTGCAGAAGCAAAGAGACTGGCGAGGTATTTTATACCAGAAAACATTTAATCGATGGAACGTCGTGTTTCTATGGATCGACGGATATATGTATACAGGTAACGTTGAGCCTTTGATATAGGACTGTCATAGAAATCCTGGGCGTAATTGTATTTACGAAGAATAAATCCTATTAAATTGCAAATGAACTATTTTTCTAATAATAGATGCGCATTTAATTAATAGTTTAATCTTATATGCTGCAAGGGGAAGCTTGTTCTACTTTGAGATAATCTTCTCGTTTCTTTTTAGCGGTAAACCAGTAACATTAAATGCATACGTGGAAATACAATATGACCAGGTTCAAACCTGTTTATAAGTTAATGCCGAAAAGAATGTCCTCAATTACATTTCATTTTCTATACAATTATACATATTGCGAGACAATGTCACGCGGGAGTGTAACAGAATTTTCCAAAAATGGAACTATGCAGAAGAATGAAATGAATGAAACAAGTTTCAAAACGTGATCAAAATGAAATATGACGACATCGATAAAATTGCACTCGATCACATTTCAAACGACCCCCCAGAAAAATAAACGTAGTACTTAATAACCACAATAAAAATTGAGCAAATTCATTTCCCAAACGTGAACAAAGTGTGTTGCACGATTCCCTAAAATTCATTTAATTTTGCCGATAGGCAAGCGTCACTTGTGAGCCATTAATTTAAACAGATCGAACACTGTTGTCAGGGTGAATGTCGTCGAATGGGATGCGACAACGTTCTAGGATCGAAGAAAACGCCGGACGCGTGCGGAGTATGCGACGGGGACTATTCGAGCTGCGAGAATGTCATCAGCAAGTTTCAACGGAAACTACGTCGAGGTCAGTCCTGTCGCCGTACAAATTGAGTTATTAGAAGATGGTGATGAAGTTTCCATCATAGTCGAATAGTCAAGGAAGCGAAGTGGAATGGAACGCCCCTAATTAGTTTAAAGGGAGAGGTATGGCGAGAGCGAAGTGATTAGTTTCCAGTCCAGTCAGCCCGGAGGAATGAAACTTTGAGTCTATATCTTGCTTGGAATCCGAGAATCGAACCGAGAAAACCGTGCCGGTCAAAAGTTTTCGTCGCGACGATCGGACAATATTTGACGGTTTCAGTGATTTATAACTCGCGTACTTAATACACGGAGTAATTGGAGCTGTAGATGACCTCGATAACTTTGAGAAAAGAATCGACAATTTACTATAATCATTTCGAAGCTTCCGTTAAATCATGTTACAACAAAGTTTCAATCAACTCAGTAACAGCAGAATAATCTAAGCTCACCTTGTACAATAGCGTAACTTTGTTGAAATTGATGTTAGTGTGATGCGTTAAAGGATAATCTATTAATTTAAATTTATTTATTGGTATGCTTTAGCTATTGGTGTATTCCATATTTTGCACCCCATTTTCATTATAAATAAAAGCGAATACGTTTCCCACTTTGCTTGCAATCTTTAAGAAAATTGTTCACATAATTATTAACATCGTACATTTTTATTGTTAGGAAATACAATTAAGGAATGTTGTATTAAAATTGTTGTTTACGACACTAAAAATCCTTTAATCTTTTAATCCCAATACATTTAATATTTCTGATTAAACTGATAAATTTTGCTGCTGAAGTTATTGTTATTTTTCAGAAGTAACACGCGTTGCCATAATACCACGCGCGTCTCACAACTTGCGTATGAACATCACGATACTGCCTTCTCAATTCTTATTCCATTCGGATAATCTAACCATCGTGATAGGAGATGGTAGAAGAAGAAGAAACGTGCAAGAGAATTTAACGTGGCCTAGGCGAGATTTAACGATCGTTCAAGGTGCTGCGTTTCGGGTTCAGACGAGGGATAATAACACGTACTTCGTACAAACGGATGGCACTGCATTCGAAGATGTGGTGATTCTGGTAAGAAATCAATTTTCATGACTCACTTTTACGAGTAAAAGCTTACGATATTGAATGAAATGACGTTAGACAAAAAGAGGATGGTATAGAACGTAAACGTTGGTAGCTCTGGCAATAAATATTAATAAACATTCCAAAAGCACAGGGTGAAATATTGGGAATCGTTGACTTTGAAACGTCATAAATTCCAAATGTATGCATGCAACGCAAAAATTCAAGCACCGCTTTGTAACTGAGCCGCCCGTTGGGCAAATCGGTTAACTGCACTTTTTGAAGTTTGCAAAATCTTACCGTCAAAGCGCTTGATGGACTTTTAACTTTTTATATTTAAAGAAAATCATTGGGTTGAATATTAATAAATAACAAAAATTTGGTACGGACAATAGGTAATAAACGATTTATTTCAGAAGCTAATGTGATTAATTCCATACGCTTATATAAATCATTTAAAAGGGATAATTTTTTTCTGCATTTATAATAATACATGCTATAATTTTAATAATCAATGTAGACTATTGCATCACTTTTCTCCACTTTTTTGTTTTGTGGTGTAAATCGATTTGGCTAACGTGCGTTTGAACGAAAAGTCGATGCTCATATTGTACATAAAAGAATTGGCTGAAATATTAATCAGCAACCGTCGAGTGCAAAATATAAGATAACAGATAACTATGCATTTATTCGAGGAAATACGTTTCCAATTATACTTCGACTTTCTCGTAAACTAAATTTGCAAAGAATTTCTACATATATTTCATTATCGGTCTTTTTATCGCATTATAGCTTTAATCCTTCAAAATTTCACAATTTTCGTACTGAATCGCTATATTTTGTTTGCGATACCTTCCGTTTCATTATTGTTGACAATTTTTACATTATCATTAGATCGTAGTACCAGAGAAAATAATAGAGCAAGGTATTTCGACTGCAGTTTCGTTGCAATATTTCCAAAATCGCGATGAAAAGAATGCCAAGGCCAGACACGCGTGGTTATTTGGGGGTTGGAGCTTTTGTTCGGCAAGTTGCGGCGGTGGAACACGCCAGAAGATGATAGTTTGCAAGGACGAGAAAACTGGAAGAATAGTGTCACGACGAAAATGTTCGCTGGCAACCAAACCCAGTCAAGAAATAGAAACGTGCAATGCTTTTAGGTACGAGATTCTATTATATAATCATTAAGACTTTCTTTCTCACAAAGGAACTTTGGATGCCAAAAAGGCAGACGAGGGGATACTGCAATATTCACAAGCGCAATAGTAGAATGGAGATAGTAAAATAAAAATTGGGTGGTACGTCCGGTTTAAGTGTGTCCATGGTATCATCTGTTTTTGGTAAAACGTGAACACAATTTTCATACAAGAATTAATAGAGTCTTTAATTTTGTTTTTTAACTGTGATTAAAACATTTTTGTTTAATGCAACTATATATTTTTATTATTGCCAGTTTTAAGTCGACGTTTCAAGTCGCCGCCAATAACGTCTATCAAAATTTGTTTCAATTTGTGAAAACTAAAGAGATAATAGCGTATAATATGTATATTCTTAAACCGGGAATGCTGTATATTACTTTCAATCAATTAAATAAGTAGCGATAATGTGGCGAGTAGAACGTGGCAGAATTTATTTATAATAGCTGAAATTAGAAACTATAGGTACAATAGACCTACGTTTATCCGACCGAATAACTTCGATAATAGGGACTCATTGTCAGAAGCTTCTCTCTACTCTCCGTTTACCAAAGGAGTCAAGCAAGCCCTGATAAATGGTCGGATAAATAGATTGCGGACAAATGGAATTCTACTGTACTTTAAAGTCTGCCAGGCAGAGGGTTTTGTCATTTATGGTTCAACATAATATCTATAATGGTGATTTATTGCTGGTAATATTAAAAAATAAAGGGGTACTTTATTTATTCTCCATTTAAAAAATAAAATCTACCACTTGTCATAACGATTAAATTATTTACCTCTGCTTGCTTGATATTATTATATTCTTCCTCTAATTTTACATTTCGCAGCTTTAAACTTAAATTATCATATAAATCAAATTCGATGTATATTTTTAATATTACCATTCATATTTAATAAGTATTTATTTCGTACTATATTATTAATGACAGTATGCATTAAATATGTGACGACAAGTTTATCTTCAATTATTATAGCTGTACTTTTAAATGGTTACCTGGTCCATGGAAGGCCTGTTCATCTGCGTGTGGAAGATTTGGTATGCAATTACGGCAACTTTATTGCGTGCATTCAGGATTTAATGGGACCGAAGTTAATAAATACAACGAATTGGAAGTCTATCGAACCATGGTGCAACCATCTATATGTCAAGGCAGTCCTGTGCCAATAAATAGTAGAGAATGCAACAGGATTCCATGCCCAGGACGTTGGATATTTACAGATTGGTCCTCGGTAAGAAAATGTTTCCATTAAAAACAAAAAAGGCACTATATATGAGTAGAATTTTAGTCCAACTTAAAGAACAAATATACAAATGAAATATATAAAATTTGATACTAGATTATCTTTCTTATTCTTTTAGCATTGGGCACAAATAGAACAATAAACATAAACGTATCCGTTTTGCATGTTATTTCTATATTTTTAATGCTTGATAATTACAGTATCTCCAGAAATAAAAGATTGTATCGTGCAATAACGTTTGGATCCATGGGAAGCTTTCATTTTCTCGTAGAATAGCCACCTTTATTAATCAGCTCCTTGCTTTACCGAACGGTTATTTTTCATTCTTCAAGCTTTTCTCCAATTTTTTCACTGTTGGTTTCTAGTCAAGCCATATTTGTTCATTGATTTTTTATACAGTGCTCGAAGAGCAGCGGAAGGGGTATTATGCAATCTCGAATAGCCCGTTGTATACCCCCGGAGAACGAATCGTTTTATACCTGCGATGGGCCAACGGTGAAGACAGAAATACGTTCGTGCACTGGCCATGTGACTAGAGCCATTGAATTTCCACTTCGTTGCTGGAGAGACAAGAATCGATTCTGTTCTGTGCCAAGCTTGAAACGGTATTGCAATATGTCAGTATTTAGGCGAAGATGTTGTCGTTCTTGCAAAAGATACAATCCGTCGAATTTACCCGACGCATATGACCGTAACAATCAAACGTCACGAACTTAAATTGTATCCAAAGAGAAGGAAATTAAATGAAATGAAACGTTTCATTGCGTTTAGTAGTGATTGTGACAAGCTGAATACAAAGACACGATAAATGATATATCAATTAGAATAAAATGTACGTATTTAGTGTGTAAAAGTTGTAAGAAATTTGTTTAGTTGCCAGCGTTACTTTGATTAAATTAGATTTTCGAATGCGTAGTTTTTAAAACTAATTGTTACGATAATATTACTAATATTACATATATTGATACTATATAATAAGAAATATGTAAAAGTATATAAATATTTATAAATTGGTTTAATAGCTGGATTAAAAGACAACGTTTTAATACTAGAATCTGTAACTAATATATGCTTTCATTTCGAACAATGTACGTGGTAAATAAAATGGATTTTAGTAAATTTTGTGTTTGTTCCAATGGAAATCCGATTATAGAGGGTGTCCCGTAACTATCGATTTACATTGAGAAATAGGGTGCAGCTGGGGTGATTTTCAACAACTTTTTCCTGCCCAATGAGAGCGCCCGTAGAGCGCGCCCCTAGGCCCGTACCTCTTTACTGCGGTCGGTCGTGTACGGGGGGCATCGAGGGTATCGAGGAAAGCGTACCGCAAATGTTGCATCGTTATGCATTAATAATATATAAACTAATTATTCTTTTCGTTAATCAATCATGCGCAGTCGTCGTCGTTATTCACGAGTAACAAATAATTCCACATTATCTTTAATTTAAGACGACGTAACATTCGCCGTACGCTTTAATCGGATACCCTCGATGCCCCGTACACTACTGACCGCAGTAGAGATGTACAGGCCTGAGCGCTCTCAGTGTTTTTGGTTAATAATTCAAAAATAAACTTTAAAATAATATTTTGATCAAGGAAAAAGTTGTTCAGAATCACACCAGCTACCCCTAATTTCCCGATGTTGCGTTAGTTACGGGACACCCTGTATGTATACTCCTATATTTACTTATAACTGGCAAGTCTGAAATCCAACATTCCAGGAATTATGAGTTACAAAATCTATGGCTGGAATATTGATATTGTTAATTATAATTTCGCGTTATCCTGTACAATAGTATCAATCAAATATAGTATGGTGTTATATGTATTGTATTGTGCTGTTATGTATGCATATGCATTTGGGCAGCGTATTTTGACGTTGCAGAAGACAGAAGATAGAAGACTCGCGCCATTCCTTACGCGAGCGAGTTCGGCAGTCTGTAGTCGCAAATCGGACGCTACGCGACGGCCGCTACACAAATAACAATATTTTCAAATAAAAGTTCACATTTCTGTATTTACTGTTTATTTAATGTAGCGCGTGTCCGTTATTTCATTAAAAAAAGATATATTTGGGCAATACTGATAATTTTTGATTTATGCAATTTAGGACAATACTCGTAGGAAATATAACATGGTTCCAGTTTTTAAAATTCCAATAATGTTACATTTTTTATGTTAAATTTAATAATTCAAATGAAAGAGAATCAATTCATTATTTATTTTTACGCAAAATGATACTTCAAGTACCATAAAGGATCGTTGTCACACCGATGTTTAATATTATAAATATTAATTTAACTCGCAGAATACCTTGCGAAACATAATGAATTATTCAACAAGAAACATTGCAGTCTTGGTAACAGACTAAGGTTTATTGAAATTTCGAGTATACAATACACAGTGACATTATCATTAGTACAAATTAAAGTTCCAACGAGATGAATTGAAATCAGGCGGGCCGACTAACCTTGCACAATATACATATAACCGAAGGGAAAATGGTAATATGGAACTCGACTAGTATCACAAAATTTTGTTGCCGGTATTACAAATTGTCAATAATTTATAGCTATATCATTCATTACTGTAACTATGATTTCATTTTTATTCTTTAATCCCGAGGACAAACAAACAGATACACGTTGGCCGTTATCATAGTTATTATTTATACACTTAATTCTTATACTACATAAATTTATCCGAATATATAATTACACGAAAATTCATCGATCTTTAACGTAACTTTTTCAACCGTTATATTCAGCCTTTTTTTAAAAATCTAAATAATTGCGCAATTTTGACAAAAAATTAGAAGACGTCCTACATTGAAACAATTCGTCAAACATTGCAATAAATACTCCATGCACCTCGCCCTTCTTCTTCGATTTTCACTAACTTATTCATAACGTTACACGATACGCAGGGCCGTTCCTGGGTTGTTGGCCGCCCAGGTGCACAAACAATACCGCCACCCATATTGATTTAATATTAGTCTAAATTTTACATATACTAAACTACTAAACAGTCTGCGGCCATCCCTAGGTTTGGCCGCGCAGGTGCAGGGGCACCTTTTGCACCCCTGTCAGGAACGGCTCTGACGATACGTTCAAGTTCATGGGCCCAAACGATTAATTTCTCCAGGTCTTTTATTCGACTGTTAAAAACGTCTTAACCGCGGAATTATTAATATCTAACGGAGGATTGTCATTATTAAAGGGAGTCTATAACTGAATGCACGTGGGCTATATAACATTCCATATTATCATGTTCTCTTCCATACCGGCACAGAACGTTTCTACAGCGCGCTGTTTCTTTGGGAGCAGCAGAAAATCGCAATCTCGATCGCAATTTGGAAGACTGGATTCCATCCGAGATTTTCGCGTCTTCCGTTCGTTACGTATCGTCCTGTAGCTTCTACATCGAATTTCGTTTCCTCGAATTCACACCTGGAATTATCGACCCTCCTCGAGTCAGCCAAGATATGTGCACGTAACAGAAGATATGTACGCAAAACTTTGCTAAGGATGTATCAGAATTCTAGGCGTTAAATTCAATTGTATAATCAATTTTTAATCCGACAAACATTTCGAGAAACAGACGGATATCTGTTAGATAGTATGCACATAGCAAGTACATAGATTAGAAATAATAACTTTGTAATGAGGCGAAGGTATAATTACGATACAAAAGCTATCAAATATGTACGAACACATTCCACGAATCCATTTTAAAAAACGTTGAAAATTTTTTGGGAGTTTAACAGGTTTTTGGTTACAAAATTCCACGGGCTTCACACCTTCACGTAATTCTACTTGCTATTTTCCACTCCTTTCCTCCAATTTTACAAGCTAATTAAATTCGTATCTACTATATAATTCCGCAACATCCGGGGAAATCGTGCGCGGGAAATCGTTCAATCTAACCCTTACGTTGCAACAATTGTATAAATAAATGAGTCTCCTGACTCAAGACAAACAAAAGAACAATAATGAAGCAAGAAAACGGGAAGAGCAAATTATTAAAGGAGAGTGATCCTTCTATTAAGAGTAAATATTATTAAAATACCAACAAAAAAAATCATTTGACTATAAGTTATTGATGCGTTACCCTTAGAACTTGACGAAGTGATTCAAGCCAGTTATCACCGAAGTACTATCCGAATGTGAAAGAGGTTACAAATGTTATGAAGAAGTACAGACACCGATTCTAATCATTATAATTGCGGAAGGGCTAGACTCTCGCGCACTCTTTTTATAAACATCCACAAAAAAGATCCCACTGATCGGAGAATAAGATTCGAGCAATGAACTGAAAGGACCATTAGTCGCAAAACGGTAGATCATCATATAATCATCAATTATCTCTTCTCGTTCTACGGAATTACAATAGTAATAAGTATTGTCTGTTTTTCCAACTGGATCCTCGTTAGCCGTCGCTTTATCTCTAAACTTAGGTGTCGGCTGTCGTGTAACGTCATGGCGGGACATTCTACAAAATCGGGGTGACCTGTACTCGTGACATCGGCGAAAATCCATTAATTATTGTTAATCAATAGACGGATTAACACGTCTCGATTTTGTTTGAACATTATGTGTGTGCATTTTAACACGTGCACGATTAATTATGCCGTTAATTATCTCTGCAATTACATTCTTTATATTATATTACACCTATGTATATATGTGTGTGTGTGTGTGTGTGTGTGTGTGTGTGTGTGTGTGTGTGTGTGTGTGTATAGATATAGATATATCTTTCATACATTATATAATTAATGTGTGTGTGTGTGTGTGTGTGTGTGTGTGTGTGTGTGTGTTGTATACATATAACTCTGGGTACAAATAATGTTTACAAAAATATTAATTTGGGAAGGCAAACTTTCAATTATAATTCGCTTACTCTTGGATACTCACGAATGTAACAATAACACGGCTGATTTATCTACAAACAGAGAGGGGGAATAGGTCTTCCTCGAATTGAAATCAACACTTGACTCGAATCCGTCGGTTCGTTACTAAAAAATCTAGCGACTCGGAACAATCTTCACGAAATACAACACGCATCTCATCGCGACCACGTCGAAACAAGACAGACATTTCGCGTTGACTACTCGGTAAACTTTGCTACTTCGAGATCAACATGCTCGTGATACTTGTGTCTTTGGCTCGTTTCTATACGCACCTATATCTACACTGTTCTCTCTCATGAACCACGAGGAATCTTGTCGTATCTCTCGCATTTGAATCTGCCCCGTCGTTAATGAGATTAATAATGACATTCGATTCGATTCGATTCGATTCGCGGTACGGCTGGTCACGATCGTCTTGTTCGTTCACGTGTCACGGAAAATGGCGTTCAATCGAAAGTAACGGGGGTGCAACAGAATCTTCCGGTGTAATCTCGCGTATTCCTGACCCAGTAATCTTTCATACACGAATCCTATAGTTGTACAAATAAGACATCGAAGCATCGGTATGCCCGATGCTTCCGATCAAGCGATAATCAGTCGTTCGTCGCTGCAACCTTTCCCAATACTTTTCGTACCTGTCTCGTTATCAATTACGCGAAGAAGTTCACATGGACGAATCAACGATTTGCGCCAAGGAGAGCTGGTTCCTTTTTGTTGGTGGATCTAGTACATTTTCTTTTCTTAAATACAATTCATAGGTATTGCAACTTGTATACACGATTTCCTTGTACATCCACGAGAACTGGAACTTCCTTTGTGCAAATTGAGCAATCCTCCGACACGATTGTCACTTGATCGATTAAACGGTTAATACGAATAACATCGTTCGTTGCTGGTGAAACCAGATAGACCTCTCGATAGACCTTTGGGCTGTTTACAATTACACAGAAATAGGCTCAACGGAAACTCCTCGGTCCAGTGTGCCGAGCACACTATCCAGAACTTTATCAAAAGTTACACCTTATTTTATACATCTAATTCCGTTTCACGAACGGATCGCGACGGACTCTTGGATCGTGATACAAGAGACGCAAACGTCTCGGCGACTGTTTCGTTCTCCGTTCTTCGCGTCGATGCCTTGTAACGACCGTCTGGCGTCTCTTCGTTCTCTTCCTCACGAAACATCGTACAATAAATTACTAAACGTTATCATACACGTTGCCTTACGTTTAAGTGTCGTTTATTTTTGGTGAAATCGACGATAAGGTTCGTTTTGTTTTCGACAAGCTTGTCACGCGTTTTTTGTTAGACTGCTGCTTTTTTTATTATCGTTTGATAGTTATATAATAATTAGGAGGAAGACTGTAACGACGTCACGTCGTTTCGTTCCTTATCGTCGTCGTGTAAACGTTAAATCTCATCTAGGCTCTCAGCGACTGGATTTCTTAATGCTTTGGTAAAACGCAACCTTCGGTTCTATACGGCTCCTCGTTGTCGTGTCTCACAATCGTTCCACGTAGTTTCCAGGGAAAGTGCCGAAATAACCTGTCCTTTGACTGGAACCGACGTACCAACCATCGTCACATTTCTCCATTACGTACACCGTGTCCGCTTCTCTCAGCTCCAGCTCGTCTTCGTTTTGTGGTCTATAATTGTAGAGGGCACGGTACCTGGAAAATGTTCGAGAAATATTGCCTTCGTTAGATTGAAGTTTATAGTACGACGATAATTTTTTGGACAAATCAAGCCCGTCAGATTTCAGCTTTTGCTTTTACGATAACGGAGGGCACTGTTGTCACATGTTGCCTGCCAACATTAACCCCCTGTAACCCGATTTAAAAGATTTTACATAGTGTATTGTAAGGGGAAATTTGTGGCTCTGAATTTACAGTGGGCGCTTAAATACAACAAACACATTGGTTGCAATTGAATCGTTCTTTTGCAAAATACTTTGGCAAATGATTTGAAATAATGAGGATTAATTGGATTTTTTATGGTACATATTTATTTTGCAACTTATTTGTATGTAGCACGATGCGAAGTTGAGAGAATGATGTAAAAAATATTTTTGTTATAGATCAAATTCGGAAGGAGTATTTAAGGCAGCATTATTCTTACAATTTTGTTACTGTTTATGGTTCACATTTTTAATAATGGAACAAAGATGTTTCGCAGCAGAATGTAATTGTCTAAAGAAAATACTGAGATACAATATAATTGCGAGCACTAATTATTTCAAGACGCCATGGCGCGCCAGATCGAAAGTGCAAAAATCTTTTCCTCTCTGCATTTTTACGCAATACTGTATTTTCATTTACATTGTATTGTAACGAATTGTATATTGCGTAAATGAATTGTATTGACATTAAATTTGGTTTACAAAATTATTAATTTAATTGAAGCACCATTACACAAGCTATAAGTTTTCAGCTTGAAATATAAGGACAACTTTAAATACAATCACTCACTCCCTCCACTTTCAAATAGCAATTACAGTGCAGGAAATGTTTTTCAAACGAAGGACAATGATAATTTGATAATGCACAGTTCCAAGTTGAAATATACTGTAGAGAAAAGCAGACAATGCGATACGCTCGGCGTATTCAGGCTACGGTTGTACAAAAGACGGATGGGTAATTCTACTGACAACTAGAAAAAACAACTGAAAACCTACACAATTTGATGGTGCTGATATCTGCGATATGATCTTCACGATATTGTAACCAAAATTTATACTCGCTTGAGCCTTATCCGAAACGAACGATTCAATGTGTAGCAAATAGAGACTTTTTGCTCGAAGAAATCTGAACGAATGTAAGGGGAACCATGAATTCCTTTGAAATTTGATTCTAAGTAGTTGAATGAACCTTGGGAATGTCGAATGGAAGTTTCGAAATAAATCTTTTTCTTCATATTTGCTTTTCGTACCAAAAAGTATGCGATACAAAATTACTTAATCGCGGAATATTTAGAAATTTAATTTTCATGAAATTAAATTTATAATCTTTATAAGTAATATTCAATACTCTTATTGAATATGCTTGCTTGGAAATTTAAGAATATATTATTGCATACTCTTTTCTCTTTGTTTTTAATTACAAAATGCTGTAGACGAATATTACTGAATATTACTGAATATATATCATTGAAAAATAGAATTCAAATGTAATCGAGAACTTTTTTCAACAAACTTACGCTATTGGTTCCGAGTGTGTGTCGATGTGCAGTGCTTCGTTAAGTTGCGACACGTGTAATTTGCTCCCCCCCATACGTGGCTGAAATAACAGGAATCAGAATTGTTACCAGAAATAGTTTCATGAAATATGAGCAAGTTAAAGTAATGCAGATGAATAAATACTTATATGCAAACTTTAACTTTAAACTGTTTAAAAAAATATGTAAAATGTTTATCGATGATAATCAACCGAAACGCAATATCCATAGTATTTGAACATAGGTTTCACCTAGTTGAAATCGATATCCACTCACACCGGATATAAGATTACAAAAGGTTAATGCACAATAAGATTGGAATATTGGTACGGTAACTATAACTTTGTAATACGAAACTTACCAGTGAATTGTAGTGTGGCTGGGTTGTGTTCATGTTAACTGGTATCGACGGCATATAGTGATGGGGTCCCATACTCATTTTCCCTCCAGCTGATCCATTTGCCAAAAGGCTATGCGCGGCTGGAGAGGCGACTGGTTTACTTTTTGTTGGCGTTTCTATCATTAAAATACGTTTGTAATGTACCAAAGGAATTCAGCAATACTAATGGGTGACCTTTCCTCTTCGTTTTATTATTTCGTTAATTACTTTCATTTTATACAACAGTATCTCTGTTCAATTCGCATGGAAGTATGAAAATACATGCACGTATTTACCTGGTCTATGCCCGGGTTCTTTAATGACATCGACGTAGGAGATCGGGAATATTCCCCTTCTGTTTGCAATACGTCCCTCATACCAGTTCTCATCGACTCTTCTTGTCAAGACAACAAGCTCTCCTAAGAAGGAACGGTTGAATTATCGTGCAATTATTACAAACGTGCTGATCTATTCAGATTTTCTCCTGCTTTTTGTATTTACCTTTGGCTAAAGACAGTTCGAGGTTCGTTTGAGCCACGAAGTTGAACTTCGCGCGTGCTTGGCCTTCGTAAGGTTTTTTTGGTGTCGTTCGCATGCCGTCGTACGGCAAAATCTGTGGTTCAAGGATTGGCGGTTTTATTAACACTATTCAACATCAGTTCGTTTTTTTATTCTGATAGATATGTAGATAGATATATTTCAGAATGGTGACATCAATGGGTGGTGAAATTATATTCAAGACGTTAAAGAACAAATAATTTGTGGAACAATTTTAAGTACAATAAATAAAAACGAATCATATTTCTGTATTCTGCGTTTAAATGTTTGACAGAAATATAAATATTCTCATTTTAAAAAATGTACATGAAAAGAATTGCTGCGAGCTTAAGCGAAAGTCTGTGTCAGTATATCATTTTCTATCTGAAACAATTCATTCCAAAATCTCGAATTAAATATTATTGTACCGCGACTGATTAGAAATCTGCGAACCGGAGTAAAAGAGCGCTCGATTACGAATTTTAATGGTAGCACAAACAAGAGAAAATTGATTAAATAAACCCCTGTCGCGAATATATCCAAATGTAGTTAAACTCTCTAACAAACGAAATAATAGACTTTGCTATTATTGAAGTCATGAAAGCATAAAAATATGTAATTTTTTCCTCTGTTCATAATAATCTGATCACCCACTGTGTACACGCGACAGGAACGAAAGTGATAGCAGTATTAGGTCTTTCGAAGCGAAATTACCTCGACGTAATTCGACGGGAACAGGCCGATCATCGCATTATGTTCACCCTCGTACCAGTTCTTGTCTACCTGGCGGCGTACAAATATTATGTCACCGCGGCGGAAATTCAATTCTCGCAAAGATTGCCCGATGAAGTTGTAAAGCGCCCTTGCCAGGAGTCGAGGTTCCGGCGTTTGCTCCTGAGATCTGCTTCTGTGACTCAGATCGTCCACGAAGTCGTCGTAACGGTTCAGAGGAATCGGTGATTTCTGCGATGGTCTGTAAATCATTGAACGCGAAACGTAGAATTATACAAGAATGCTGGGGGTTGATAGAAGATGCACGAGTGGCAAGATAAACGCGGAATATGGTAGAAATCGTGGTTCAAGAAAAAGAGAGGAAATTTTTCACGAGAGAGTTTATTTCTATAATCAATTCTTTGCTTGGTGCGAATTTAGGGGGGGGGGTACTATATTTCGAATTTCGGCTGGACGTTTGTTAATACCATGCACTTTATTATCTTCTATACCTGTATTTGTTACTATCGATTGTATTAGACTAATTTAGATTGGAATATTGGGAATGTTTCTGTTTCTGTTTATAACAATGAAGTGTACCACCAAGTACCAACGAACTATTTTTTACTTACGTTCGTGTGCAATGATGAATTGCACAAAGCAATGATTCCTTGTTCATACAACTTCTGAAGAGAATTTTCTCATGTACAGTTGAAATTTATTCTACATACGTCCATTTTTTTCTTTTTTTACCCCAAAGCAATTACTTTTCTGTTTTTACTTTAACGTATTTTATGCAAAAGTCCTTTCATTCAACATGATCATTTTAAGTATTATTGACATTAATATTTAAATGTTTTATTTGTAAAACTGATTATACAATCAATGACATAACTAGGAAGGTTGTATCTACAAATATATTACTAACTAAGAAATCAAACAAGAAGTTTCAATAAAAGTAATAACAAAAAACATAAAAGTAATAACAAAAAACATAGTGAATGAAAAGTCATTTTCTGTTGAAGAAATTTTTCTGGGACGCAGTTATAATAATTTATTTCAGTAATTGGAATTGTTTCAAGACAGTCTTTCCTTGACGGAACTTGTCTCATTATTGCGTTGATTTAAGACATTATCTCCTTCCGTTCCATCAGAGCAGTGCATAACGCTTGCACAATATTTGTTTGTAGATAATGATTATTGTATTCTATTCAGAGTGCAATTATATCGATTGACTGCACAGCAAAACAAAGGAGAACCATTTAACAAAGGAAACTACTTCGTACAGTACTTCTTCGAGCAAGTAATTATAATTTTGTGCTGAATACAATTTATATAGCAATACTTATGCACTGGAAATAAATTCTTTGTGATATAACCATTCTTTAACACTAGGGCCACGGACATTGTTTGCGTACTTATTCTCACTGGCACCCCGTAGATTAACGATTGACAGTCAAAATAAGCACGCATTTAATTCATTTAATTTCGAAATGAAGTTTAATTAAGTCATCTTCATTATATTGTTTTTAAAATCTAAGATCCCTCAAAATGGCGCCCCGTAAACCTAGAGTTAAGTATAAATAATATAAGCATTGCATATTCTGATCCTTACAGGTGTACTCTATATACCTGTATATAGAGGTATACCTCTATATACCTCTATATAGCAGCCTGCCCAATTTATAAAAGACGTAAAAATCTTAAAAATAACTTGAAAACCATGTATCCGTGTTATCATTCAAATATGTATACGCACTGGTGCACTTCGTAGATCTTTAAAAAAGTTTCTCAGCACTGTTCAGTAATACAATTAACTTTGTGGCATTAAATATAATGGGAAATAATGATGATAAGTGATGAGTAATTTTCATTAACTGCATTCGTGCCGGACTTATGAACTTCGTTAATTTTGTTCGCATTACGTCTTTACTTAAATATTCATTTACAATTCTGAAAGCGATAAGCCTATCGGTGTGTTATTTTGTAAATGGGTGTTTCTCAAAATAATTAGCCAATAGTTAATGACCCATTTTCTGAAATTATTATCGGAAATCTAGATTACTTTATCTTCATGCCTTTAGCATTAATGAACGTTAGCGTTTCTATTTATACATTTTCGATTCATACATGTATACATGTGGATTCCGTTTGTAACTATACGGAATGCCGAGCTGAAATTCAATTACCTCTATTTTCTCAGAAGAACTCACGGGTGCACAATTTAAGCGGCAACTACAGTGGCTAATGCACAAGACCATCAAGGAAATGGATACATTTTTAAAAAAATTTTTTAAATTTTGTCAACGTCCACTTTGAAAATAATATTTTTAAAAAGAACTTTGATTATCATGTAAATATCAGAGACATATTTCCTAATTACCTGTTTCATATTACTACAAATCTTATAAAAATATACGTATTGTTAGAAACTAACAAATAACCATTTTGTTTAAGTAATATAGTTATACCGTATTTTAGATATCGTGAGAATAAACTATTATATAACTACAATTTTATTCGAATATGAGACCACAATATATAATTTAACAATAATATTTGTTAAAATAGATTACGATTGACTTTGTATTGCTTAACCGGTTAATCATTTAATGACTATGACACCGATGTTAAGTGAATCTTTAGCGTGATATCAATCGGCGTGAACATATTCTGCATCGTGATGGAAGTCAACAACACGTTAATCATGTACCATCAGATGTAAGGCCATCACGTCATTACGTAATGCATCACATTCTCTAAGATATTTTACGCAGGCGTTGTAATAAAAGCGTAGGTGAGTCACGCGTCTATCGAAGAATACAAAAATGTGAAAGAATAGCTTTGTGTTGCCGTCTTCTTACCATCTTTAACTGATAAATATTTGAAACTTGAAGGGCATGCGTGCATTATAAGGTACTAGTATAGGATTTCGAAGAACATAATTAATACTGAAAATTTAAATTAGTTTATCCCAAACGATATATCAAGTTACCCCATACAGTAGTACAAGTAAACATTTTACTTGTTACTAAACAGTTGAAATAAAACTATTCCTATATAATTATTAATAATAAACAAGTATTTCAATTTACTGTTCCCCCAATTTCCTTAAAAGTCAATATTTCTGGATACTTGCATACACAGCACAATATTTTATACCTTCATTAATTTCTTAGCGATAACCTTCGATATTTCATTTATATATCAATCGTGTGCCTAATTTATAAGTCACCTGTTCCTTGGTACCACATTAATCACCCTTAAGCTACTAAAAAGAAGAAACAAAGACAGCGAAGAATTGATGAGTGATACTCACATGAAATTGTCGGTGTGCCTGCGTGAATCAATGTCGTGGAGCTCCTGGAGATATTTGCGACGACGTTCTTCTTGATAAACGCGTCGCATATTCTCCGCGCTTCGACGAGCGAGCTCTTCCTCGCTCAATGGTTCTTTCGCCTCTGCACGCACTGGAGAACGATAGTGAATCGTCACCTCACCCTCCAGATAACGCCTCGGCGATTCTACGGCAGAAAAGATTTGTCCTTAAATTTAAATTGCCCCTCGATATCGTTCGATTCGTTCCAATCAAGTTATTTAATTGTGCGGGGTGTTTCTCAAATACTGGTTCACCGTTAATCTAATATTTATGGCTACTGTGGCGAGATATTTTCCACGGAACGTGATCAGCTCAGATTATTCGGTCGTTAGCAGTGGATCGACTGAACATTTATTCGTTTGGTGGAATATCTTTTAATTAGAACTTTCAGACGACTATAACAAACGTTGGAATCACTGTAATCATTTTGAAGTTGGCATTAAATGGTGTTGTACCAGATAAATAAATTTCCAATCGATCCACCAGCAACAAGATAATCTAACAAAAGTTGAGGACGTTTCGTGGTTCATTCTGAACAATGAATTACATATCTGATTTGTAAAGTCTGTCTGCTTAAGGGAAATCGAATTTAACTTAACTGGATAAATTTCCGTGGAGATTCTATTTTTACTTTGTTCTTTATAGTATTTTTTATTCTGTTTTTTTATAACCGTCCTAATCGACTGTATAGTTATCGTTCGTTGAATTTACTTCCACTTAAATCGTATAACTTTTCTATTACCATTCACGAAATCAACCCGATAGATCTTTAGCCGAAAGGTATCATGGTCCCTTGATTAATATCGACATGGTGCGCACGAGCTGTCACTAATGAAATACCCATTGCGTACATTAGTATGCATGTATCAAAATGACAAATGGAATTAACGTATAAATTATAACCATTCCCCCATTGTACGTGACGGTGTTCAATAATCGATATCCTTCCGTATCTTCTAGTGATAAATCGCCTTTCCTATATCACAGGACGCATTATTTCAACTTGGTAAATTAATATGTTATTTGTAATAAGCTTTTCATCGTGATATGTGTTTTGATCTTATTATTATTATAATACATAATCTGTTAAGAAATTAGTAATTGTTAATATGATGCCATAGACTGAACAATGACGTTCCCGATTATGCATTCGTTGCGTATTGTATTTCTCTCCTAAATAACGAACACAGCATATGCAATTTACCACAAATCTAATTGAACATTTGTTTGAATTTCTTTCGGGATACTTAAAATTAGAGCACGAAGAAGCCTAGCCTGTTATTTACATTATTGTCTTTCCCCTAAAGAGTTCAATAAATTTCGTAATTATTTCTTTCTATATAAATTCTCGATAGCTTTCCCTGGTTATATATTTTATACAAGCGAGCATTCAGCGCATTGACTCCTAGACATATTTGAATAATCAGTATACAAGGTACGATTGAATTAATAGGGTAAAAGAAAATTAATAACGAATTCATTTGACAAAATGTAAGAAATATTTATTTCAAGTGGAACTATATTAAAATAAAAGTTATTTTATATAGTTTCCCCCAATCGTACTCCGAATTGAAGAATTATATCGTACGCACAATAATGAACTACACATTTACATTTATTCAATTTAATTTAAATATACACAATCAACTTCAACTATGTTGTTAGTAAATAAACTAAGAACTTCTACTTTCACTTATAGGTGAGTACCCTGAGTACATATGCAAGTAGATCAGCATTCTAGATAACCTCGTACAACGATACACGATATGCATATACGCGTCTCTTCTTTCGTGGTGTTGCCTTACGAAACATGAGATTTGTGAACCTTACTGGCAAATAATCAACCCCTTTTACTTTTACAATTATCAGACACGACATCGTAAAGCCAGAACTACAAATTCCCGTGTAATCAATTGAAACATGTGAAACATTCTATTATTTTCAGTTTTGAAATTTTATTCAATTCTTTATTACTAATTACTACCTTTTGCGTTTAACTATTCCGAACAAAGTGGTGTTACTTGTGGTAATCCGTCCATACGAATTCAAATTTCATATTATTCATCATTAATTTCACTACTCTCTAAATATCAATTTAATCAAAAGAATGATTGTTTTCCAGTGTTAAGAAAATCGACGAATCGACTCAATTGGTACTAGTAAAAAGACAATTCAATAAGTTCAATATAAGTAGAAACGTAAATTATTATTAGATTAAAGAAACAATTTCACTTTTTAGAAATTGAAAAAAGAATTGTTTGAAAAACTAATAACCTTGATTGTACCGCCATGTGAACACACCGAACTCATTTTTCCCCTTTATGCAAATCTCGTACTATTTGTACCTTCTAATTCCTGTTTCTCTTAGAAAAAAAAGGAAATATGAATCATTATTTCTGTTTTACTGAGTCAAAGTATAAACTAGATAATGTTTTTAAGTGAAAAGGCATTGTAACTTATTTTAACTCTTTTAATCACCTTAACTGACCGGCACCTGTCATATTCAACGTGACCCAGTCTCGATACGCGTTCGTGAACGCGTCTTTGCACTTCCGATTCTCTCGAAATTATTAGGGCATGCAGAAATTTTACGCCGGAAGACCGGCTTTTTATGCGAAAAAATCGGATCGTAGATAAGGGACGCACAGGTTTAACCCACATCGAGGTCGTGACATGTTTAGCTTATTCAGCATGAAATATATGGCTTCTTCTTTTACGCGGAAACGACTTTACCTATTTGCAGAATAAACTAGGAATAAATTTCTATGAAGCATACCAAGAAATTAAGAAACCTTTTAACTTTTACTAGAATAATTTGTTAGAATTATATAAATTCTAGTATTTATAATAAATAAGAATTATTATAATTGCTGCGTTCCGGTGTTCATCTAACTGATTATTTTATTTCAACAATGTAGAACAGTTTGAAAAGATGATCGCAAGTAGGCGAATATTTCTGAATCTTAATAATCAAATCACGACTTATCTTTTTTTATTATAAAAAACTGTATTCTTTATTTCCCCAAGGTAGCGTTAAGAAAAGTTATTAAATTGAAAAGGTTTTATTAAGAATAATAATGCGGAAAAAGTATCGTATTCTTTGGGTTATTAGGTATAATAATACTGTCTTTTTATTATAAAAATAAGCCCATCCAATCATAATTTAAATATAATGAAAACATAAATTTAATATTCTCGGAAGTTTGTACTATTTTTGCTCCATTTCAATTACATCCGTTTAAAAACCCAGTGGAATATATTTCAAATTCTTATAGAAGCAAAATAGAATGAATTTTTCCAATTACCATAAAAAACGCAACACAATTCAAAATTTATTAAATTTCAGAATCGCACATCCCACGATCGAAACCACAATGAACCAACGTTACATGTTACTAAAAAGAAAATCCAACAAAGCTCCCCCCCATCCTAAATCGTGCATCTTTCAAGCAATGTCACTGTTAACACCTTCAGAACCGACACACTTCGCGTACAAGTTGTAGTCCTATTCCCACGAGACACTTAGATCTTTCCAGATGGGAAACCAAACCAAACCAAACAATACCTCGTTACAACGCGAGAACAAATTTAAAAAAGATTTAAAACGAGAACTGTCCTTGAAATGAAAAAACAATTAACACGCCACTGTAGCAAAACTCCAGCGATCAATGCAAACGATTAAGATGTTAACCACCTAAACAGATTCCTGGATCTTTATTCGAATGCTTAGTATGAGCGCCTCGTTCGTACAAACAATTCCGCGAATTTATTGGCAAATTTGTCGAGATGAAAGCGTGCAGGCGTGTAACCGGGAGGATGAAGCGAGATCGCGCAACTGATAAAGTGAATGCAACCACTGCACTGGCAGTCTTGGCGAGAGGGAATCGCACGTTGCGCTTGCGTCTCGGTAATATAGGACTGACACAAGAGGATATTTAGACTAGGCTTCAGACAGGTATTCTTGGAGAAAAATGTTCTGAATGACCAGGGATATTGAGGGGTAAACTGGCTCCATATCCTATAGAAGGATATACAGGCGAGTGTTCAGGATAAACGGGGTAAATTGAAATTGGGTAGAAAGTAAAAAGATCGCGTGGCGACTAGAGGCCAAATAGACTAACTCTACCTTATGAACTTTTTAAAATTTTCCCACCAAAGCACTTGATTCGCACTTAATGTTTTGATATCTGAAATAAATCCCCTTGACAATTACGTTCCACACCACTAAGGGACAAAAATTTGTATGACAGTTGATAGACAAAGAATTTACTTCAGAAACCACGTAATGTAATTCATTCTATATGCTAAATTAAATTTGAAAATTCTGGTCGCAATATAAAAGTGACATTTGTAAGCAATGCATATAGCTAATACACTTTACAAAGTACGTTCCAACGTATATTTTGTAAGGAATTTTCAAAAACAATGTATATAAATTCATCAATTTTTTTCTACTTTTTGTTTTATCGACTTAATTACTTTTCCAAACGAACGACTCAATAGTAATTAGATCAAACATCGACGCTGCAAAGGAATTTTCCTGCAAACACCAAAGCTATCACTTTATAGTAGAGGTAAAGAACAATTTTTCAAACTATTTGATATTAATAATAAATTGTGTAGCGACTTGAAAGTGATAACTGACTGACATCTACAAGAAAGTTCAATCAAATTCTGTCCCAAAAATTATTTGATTACGTTTCACATTTAGTTGAGAATTGAATTAGTACACTCATGGTACTAGCACGAAGGAACGATATAGTCCGACTGATTACTAAAAATCTAATTTCTCTGTGGCAATCAAACTACGAACGTGTCTCATTTAAATGTTTGCATTCCCAATCGATATACCCTTATGTAGGAACCGAATAAAATGGAAGGGCAAGGCTTCGGGAATCGAACCCGAGATCTTCGTATTACTAGGCACTGATCAGTCCATTTACACTTATAACAAGAAGAGTTTAAATTCGCAAACGTGAATTGGAGAATCTTTAAAAGCTTCACAACCCGGACCATCACAATATAGCCTATTATCTAGGCCCCAGAGAATAATGTATCACGATGTGCTTTCGGAGCTCGGAGGCTAGGTCTTGTCGAGCCCAGGCAAATCGTCTATTACAGCAGATGTTGGGTGCGATTAACCCCTATCAAGGTTTATGAACGATGTCCAATTACCACTGTGACATTACCGTTCATTAGTCACGAGTACTGAAAGGCTCAAACTGACCTTAACTGACCATAAAGAACTTTTGTCTTGGGCGTTTCATGTTCGCAATGGATTAATCTGTTTTTGACGAGATCTGTCTGTGCTCAGTTCAAACAGTAGATGTTCATTTTGCATCCTTTTTATTAAGGCTTAAAGGTTTGCTTTGCAGTTAAGATTACTTTTGCTTCAATTGGTGTAAAGAATATTTGGTGATATAGAAGTGATAACGTATTATAGAACTAGCATAGAAATATTTATTAATAAATTTACTTATCGAAGAATGTGTTGATTTTGTTTGATATAGTAGTAAAATATAAAAAGGAATGGTACCTGTGCGAAGAGTTTTATAATACATATGAACACACAAAGCACAATACTGTTAAAATATTTGATCGAATACGGAAACTATTTATTGAAATTCCACAAAATTCCACAAACAGCGCAAAAGGAACAAATAGAAAACCTACCGGTACAAATTACGTGTAAACGATCGATGCGTCTCAGTCTGATGAATCCCTACCCAACTACAAGAAATTTCACTACTACAGATACATATACTTGTTTCCTGAATCACTTTGAAATACATTAAAATTGCCTTCATTTCTAGTTATTCCCCTAAACAACTTCCTCAATTCGTCTAGCCATTTACATTAACTGTCAAATGGTTCTGTCAATTAAGTTAGCAACAACGATATGAAACTTGCAAATTATTAAAAAAAACCGGACACAGTGTGGACAATAACTAACTACTAGCCTGACATAAATTGTCTAATATCCAATTATCGGTTGTTTAATATTCATTACCAATATTGGATTGAGTATAAATAATAAAGTGGCAGTATTTGTAACACCCATAATACATAATACATAATACAATCTAGTTATCGGAAACTATTCAGACTAAATTTGGTGCTGGACGATGCCGTACCACCAAAAAGTTTACATAACGCAGAAAAATATAAGAATCATTTAATCTTTACGCATTCGTGTCTAACAATTGCAATATTATCAATACTAAACGCCGAAAATGAATACATTGCGTCCACAAACAAATCCTACGAAATAAAATTCCACCTGACCAGCATTAATTATTAATCTAGCGCAGGTAATAAATATCAAATAAGAACTCGAAGGTTCAAACAAATCTCCAAAGCGAAACCAGTATCGTCGCCAATTTCTCACAGATGAAGGAATCCCCTAACCCACCAGTCACCGCTTAAAATCTCCACATTACCCTTATCATAAGCAAAACAGCTGTCCACCTAATCAATTCGTTCCCGCGAGTGAACGTGTTTCCAACGACCGCGACGCATTCTCCAAACGCACGTTGGTAACGACACGAAAACAAGAAAAAACGGAGCAAAGAGAGATGGTGCGCGTCGCGGGTCTAACGGCACCACGGATATTTATAGCAGGAAGAGAATTATTTCAGGAAAATTATGCGCATGTTTACTGACTGTACGGAATCGGCCCGTAAACCGAGGGAAGCGTGCTTCCGCTCCCAGCCTGAGGTCCGTTGCTGATCGAATTCACGTGATCGGACAAAGGAGACCGGCCACTTCTGTCCTGGGTCGCCTCGAGCTCAGCCACATGTGAACTTTGTTCGGGACTCAACGTTGGACCGCTTGCCCGTAGATCAATCATCGAGTTCTTGTAATTGTTCACCAACTGGGGCGATTGTAGATCCTCCGCAGCGGACAAATCGCCGCAGGATTTGTGCAAACCTCGCTGGCCTGATGAATCCTCTTTCTTCGTCTGTTTGCACACTCTTGGATCATCTTTCTCGACACGATTCTCAGGATCGATGATTGTTCCCTTGGCCCGGCCGTTGCTATGGCACGAGGGTGACTGTTGAATACAGTTGGCCCTCGTGTAGTTTCGATCCTCTCGATTGTCAACGGAGGGACACTCTTCTCGAATCACCGTCGTCTGTCCCTTTAGGGGACAATCGTGATTTCGGCGCAGGGACACGTCGACTATGTACATCTGCTTCCTTTCAAACGCCTCCACCTCTTCGAACCTCTCGTTCACTCTCGAGAGATCCAAGGGTGGAGGGATTTTGGTGATCTTTACTTTTCGTAGAGTCAAGCTTGTTGGGACAACGGCAGTTGCTTCTGGGAGATCGATATGGGACGTGAAGCCCCGATGGGTTCTTTTAGTCTCTTGTCCTCTTTGCTTTGCTGACGAATTTATTGATAATTCAGACTTTGTCTCAAACTTTGTATCGTAATCGAGGAATGCATTTGGTCTTAAGGTGTTAGCGAAGTTGTACTCCTGAGACAAAGAGCTCGACGCTTTCTCGCGGAATGTTAAATTCGGTAGAGATTTGCTAAGGTCCTTCTGCGAATCGTATTCATCTGTATCTGCGCATAATGCAGATCCATCTATCACTGAACTTTCGTCTAAGTTAATTGAAGTTGCGTAGGATTGATTGTTCTTTGAGACAGGTTTGGATTCTGCGACGCTTCCACGCGATTTATAGTCTGTTTCAAATTGACACGAGGATTCAGATTCTTCCGGCTCCAGTGTTTGCCCTTGCGTCTTTAGATTTAGGATACGTAGATCTGTATTTTGATTCACACCTATTGACTCAAGCTCCGTGAGTTTGTCGACTCTTCTGTCGTTTCCTCGCCACATTTCAAACGGTTCTTCCGACGCGTATTCGGGATTCTCTTGTTCGCCATTATTATGATTACTGTCAGGTGCGTCGTTACTGAAATTAATTCCACGTTCTCTATTCTGATACTCAATTTCACTTCTGCAGCTCGCATATTCGTAGCAGCCTGTCAATGCTTTTGGTATAAATCGATTATTCCCATCACGCGGTTCGACGTCATCCCTTTTGGAATCTGTCGACAGCTGCGATTCCTGTTTAAACGCCAAGTTCTCATCCGTACTAGCATTCTGCGCAGAAAGGGTGTCGTGAAAATTACCTGGTTCCTTCACAACATACACTTCGTTGCCTGGGACAATATTCACCAGCAGTTTGCCCTCCTTCGTCGTGGACATTGACCGTCCTCCTTGGAAACGATTCACGTCCACGATCAAAGCGTTCTTCGGATAAGTGGTTTTGTGAGAAAACTCGCTGCTGCAGGATTCCTCCTCCGCCAATTCGGGCGTGACGTTCACCTGACATCTCGATTTTCTATCGTTGCTGCTGATAGACGACGGATTGCTCTGACTGGTTATCGTTTCGGTGCTCCCGAATCCATTGTACTTCGAAACTGTGCCGGAGTGTTTGCCACCGAAAGCTTTGGGCAAGTCTGCGGCGTACTTGGCCGCGTCGTTGTCAGGTATGCTGGCGAAAAACTTTCTTCTCAGGTATCTGTTGCGCTCGAAAATCTCGTGCAGCCTTTCTCTGGTTCCGCTGTACGGAGCCTCGTTGTCGTAGATCCTGTTGTAGATCTGGCTGAATTTATCCTCAACGGAGGAATCCTGAGATTGATTCGATCGATGCGACGATCTTTGACGTGTCCGGTCCTCGTTGGATCGTTGGTATTCCAGAGTTTGGCCCATGGGTTCGTTGTACGACAGTGGGCTGCAACGTTTCTGGGACTCGTAGTCGAAGTTTTCGTTGCTGTAATCGTCGTAGAAGTACGTTCTTTCGAATTCTGTTTTTGGCCTCCAGCTCCATCGGTACGGTTCCTCTGTATTTGCTTTCGAGAAATCGTTGCTCGCGCCCTTGTTCAATCCCTCGTTGGGTTCTAGCCAGACGGACGTTGCCTTTTGCACTTGGGGCATCGAATGTCTGTGATAGTTGTACTTCACCGGGTGCCGGCTGGATTGACGATGATTGTTCAAGTGACACAGTTTCTCGAGATCATTGATTTCGTGGGCGAGATTTGTCCACTGGGGACTCTTCTCCAGGTCCAAGACACGTGGCAGATTTGCACTCGACATTTTCAGGTTTTTCGAAGAGTCTTTCATTGTTCGAGCATGCCGCCGATCCTTAAACACACTTGTACACCATCAACACTGGTTTAGTAATAGAGATTCTAAAGAGACAAGGGTGGACATTTAGTCACAATGATTCGTACGTATGACAAGTTTATACGCTGATTTCTATTTACGTTGTGGAAATTTGATTGATAGATCGTTATTTGTAATCGCGAGCGTAACAAGAACGGCGATAATGATCGAATTAGTTTTTCCTTGTTATGATAAGGCTTGTATAATTTAATGGTAATTATGTTGGCATAGAATTATCAGCAGCCCGTCACTTGGAACGATTCAAGTAATTCTTACTTCGAGGCAATTGAAATTTCTTTATCAGTGGTTAACGTGAAATAAACACGGGCGGGTAGGATTTTAATTGCCGTATTCTTTACTCAACGGACGTTGTGATACTTGTTTTGTAACTCATCATCGCAATTAATTGAAATTTATTTCAGTGCATGCACACACCTTTATCGCGAAGCGGAAGAAGATCAAGAAGTTTATTTTCTGATAATGTTGAGACACAATTAATTACTTGACTTTAGATTTCCCTGCATTTCGTAAAATTCAATAGTACTTCGTAGAGTTACGAGGCTGTTAACCTAGTTTAGAACACATACAAACTAATAAAGGGTAATAAATTCGAACCTAGAAAATCAAGGTTGCAAACGTGTAAAATTAGGAATTTAAGTAATGTTTCACTGAATGCCATTCACAAAATTCATTACCATAGTGTGCCAAAATTTAAGTCTTTCGTAGTATTTTTTATGAACATTTCTCTTCTGGCGATTCCCAAAATGCATATTTATGAATATTATAAGAGATTGTATGGACATGGAAAGTAAATTTATTGAAACGAAACTACCATTGACAGTACTATATTTGGAGTGAATGGTACTTGGAAAAACATTTCCGAATTCATAAAATGCATCTGGGTGGCCAAATTTGACATACCGTGACAATATGCCAATATGATGTCACCAATTACTAATACAAGGCTCAACTACCGTCTGCGGTGTTTTGAAAATATGTACTTTAACAATTCATTACTTAACAAAATTTGCCCACTGGAGGAATTTTTATCATGAGTAAAAAACTTCAAGAACAACATGTGCCCCTTTAGAATTTTATATTATTATATAAAATATAATAATGTAAGAATACTTGTTGCTTTTATATTTAGTAAAGTAATTCATTTGTATCATCCTCTGCAATGTATGAATAATTCTAATAATTATCAATAATCATTAAGAATGAATCTACCAATCACTTATGTAAAAACTGTAATTGATTTTGCGATTCCATTCGTCCTCTTTGTAAATCTTTTCTTTCAGTAAAGTTCTTTCAAACCTTCTGTAACTCAAACGTCTTGTAACACTGTCTGCTATCTTGAATTGTTTAATTTGCATTTTTCCCCTGTTTTTCTCTCCCTACTTCATCCTCCAAAGTACCTACTCTGTATTTACTGTTTGCAACAAAGGTTTTTTTCGTTAATTCTACCAAAGATACGATGATACTAATATTATTATTACCAGTAAACTATCTGTACTTATAATTTCTTTAATGAATTGCTTATAAGTAAAACTTGCAACTATTCTTGTGTATTTCTATTTGATCGATTAGAAACCTGCAACAGTGATTCTCCATAAAACGACGAACTGAACTAACGTCACGGTTACGGCGCGTTAGAAAGAGATCTACGACCTAATAGAAAATAACCGGAAGTTCGCAATATGCGCCTTTCGTGTTTTTGCACCGCCGAAAGTTTCCATCGTTAGGTTGCAGAAACGGAGATAAATCAAAAGCACAATTAGAAAATAACTATATCTTTCTTCAACGAAGCGAATAAGGAACGAGGAACAGCAAGACACCTAGTGCACGCAGGGGTGCTCTTCTTCAATGGCAATAAATCTGAAAAGGTTCAAGTTTGAAAAAACATTCAAAAAAACATGTTTTATTCAAATAACTTGATGTGTGAATATTATATAATTTGGTTAATACTGACAGAGCAATTCAGAGTTGCATTTGCAGAATTTTAATAAGATTTTCCTAATAAAAGATAGCAATTTCATTATACTGGAATTATTGTAGTTATCATCGAATCCAGAATTTAAACTCCATGAATACCGCCGAGGAATAAGAAATAAGGTGCTATAAACGACACGGAGAAGAATTGTGGTAATGTCTAACGTCAGAATTGCTCGGAATATGTGCGATGAAATTGTACAGAAATAGATCGAATATTTAATGATTCATAAATGTTGCACTGTACTTTTGTACGACAAACTGGAACATCGTCCTTAATCTAGCTAAATTTCTTTTACTTTCTGAGTAATTATATCGCTCATTTAATATTCAACAAGGTGGCCCAAAGAATAGCGTATTGAAAAGTAAAAGAGATTACAACAAATTGTGACAACATCTCTGTTGTTCTGATAGATGATTAAGAGTAGAATTTCTTATACGCGATTAACATTTCATTGCCAGGAAATCATAAATTAAATATATTAATGGTAGATACTATCTTTAAGAGTAGACTTTGTTAAACAATAAGAGAAAATTTATTTATAGAAGTATCATGCCCAGTTCCTTTCGATCAGGTGCAGCATTAATTACGTGATAATTAACGACGAGGAATGGAAAGTGTGTTTCGGTTAAGCAAGCGATAGTTGTTTCTGGAAAATTTCGTATCGCGCTTTTCGCCATCGATCCACAGGATTTTAATTAATATCCTTAATTGCACAATGAAAACACGCGAAACGCCTTGATTGCCCGCCTGCATTGAGAAACAGACGTTGCAAAAAAAGAGAAGAACCAAAAATAGAATAAAAGTCGGCCTCCGTGAATCAACTTGAACAGAACAGAATAGAATAGGAAGGTAAAAACAGGGAAACATACTTTCCCACGAACTTTTCTACGAAAATCATCGAATATTAAAATCTGGTGAAAAGATTTCAATAAGAAGCACAACCTTAAAAGATGTGCACTCGAGGAAGTATAAACAATGCTTTCAATTTCGATTGTACTAACAACACTGAACTTAACTAAGCAAAAGAAGAAAGATGATCTTCCAAGTATAGCGATAAAAATCTGCAATACCCAATTTTCACGTAGAACACTTTATATTTAAAAAACTCAACAAATAAGATACTTTGCTAAAAGAAATCATAATACTATAGGTAGTTAATAATTATTCAGTAGGACAAAGGTAGGCAGTGTCGAATTATAAGGAACTAAATTACGGAACGAAATAATAATAATCTCGTAACACTTTCTCTCCACTCACGAAACAATTGTTCTCCTGTGGAACGATTCGAGGTGGCAGGAAAGAGGAAAGAGATCGAAGCGGCTTCACCCTTGTTTGAACGTGAAATGTTCACAGGAGATCGGGTAGAATCGCGCCTATTTAGATTAAGTAGCCGGCTCAATGCGACACGGTTATATCGTTAGGCTCGCGGCGAAATCTTTCTTTGAGAAAGGTGTTACTTGCACACTCATAACCGGCATTCTATTCAAATGAGCAACACCATCCCCGGTACACTTTGCAAAGCTATTTATTCACGTAGCGGAGGGAAACTTTTTGCCGGGAAAACGATTTCACCGTGAATTACAATCTACTCTAATGATCCATTTCTTTCTGCGGCTTTTTACGGAAATTGATGGCACGTCATTGTGAAAATACGACACGTCATAGTAATTAACGGATGAAAAATGTTTTTCTGACACTGTTTCTGTTGTGTCTGCCGGATTTGTCGCGAGGTAGGTATTTATGTAGTTAAGTAGGACGGGCGAAATTATCATGAGTATTTCAAAGGTATTAAATAATGTCGTTTGAAACCTGATGGGTAATGTCTGTAAGTGCAGGTACAGTAGTGAAATATAATAGTGCATCATTAGAACAGAAGAAACTCAGTACAATAAACTGCACTTTGGTATACAATGATAAATAATAATAAAAATAATAAAATGTCTGCAAATGTTTGAAACTTCTCAGTTAAATGTGACAATATATCAATCTGAATACTCTGGAAAGTAATTGATAACAATTAATATATTGCATGCGATTATAAGAAATTTGCCACTTCAAATTATGTTTTTAATATAATTAGTACTCTTTCTTTAAGTAAAATATTATTTAATACCATTTCTATTACATTTTGCACTGGTGTAAAAAAATATTAAAATAATTAACGCGATTTGAAAAGAAAATTGAGGTACAGTAAAATCTGCAAATAAAATGATGCTTCGCCTTTGGCATTTACAAAACTCTTCATTATTGTAGAATAACAAAGATAATGAATTTCTTGCAATAATGTTATACAAGCATGTAGATTTACGAAATTACTATCGGCATTAATATTGAAATAATTCAGTTTTGAGCTTTTAACACCTCAGTTGAGACTCGTTTACATACTATCACAGTACCACAATGAAACACACTTTTCCTTGTCTTTCATCTTTGCACCTTCTGTGCTAGATAACTGGAGTACTATATAAGCATCATTGTATGTTAATTGATTAATTGATACAGACATCTGTCGCGTAGCGAACGTATTGTATGCACATCGATAAAGGAATTTCGAAATTGTTTTGCCGCATCACCGATAAACATATATGTGTATATTGTTGTATTAATGTCCTACTTGGTATAGTGATAATTTTTAGAGCAAAATATATTAAGATGTTTGTAATATATAGACTGTCAACATAAATACACATGAGCTATCGATAACAATCGATCATAGAAATTTCCACAACATTCACTCACATTAATTCTAATCGCGTGCACATGCATTTGCAAGGCTAGTTCGCAGGCTTCAATTTCCACGCAGACCGATATTCCTTATCGATATCACGTCTTTCGCTCGCATTTCTCAACGTGACTTATCACAATTGTGTCTCAATTTTGCACTTTCTCCGCCCAAGAAACGGTACACCTAAGCACATTATACGAGCGACAATTCGTAATTATTAAATTTATCCTATAAATTCCAGCCATAGAAACTAGCACGCATTTAAATTCGTCCAATCCACGCACAGTTAACCGTAATTTCGTTACACGTTCCCCGTTAATTTATCCCGTATAAACTTGTCATACGAAGCTTCCAACAGGCGACGAGCGCCAAGTACGAAATTAAGATTCAAGGCAGAGAGTGAACACAAGATGCCGCACATCGCTGACCTTGCGAACGTTCATCGAAAACTTTAACCATCCTTCAACTCACCGTATTTAAACGAACCTCATACCTATTTATAATCCGTCGGCACTTCCGCTTTCTTTTTACACCACCTCACTCACCGTATTATTAAATCATCCTGCGCAATTAACTGACACCACGACAATCTTTATTTGTAACCCCCTGAATTCAATATTCTTATTCGTAATCGCACTCTGCACGTTTCACACGAAATTGCCTGTCACATTTCCAACGAAATTTAATTTCACTTCGGAGCTACACGGTTCCTCAGTTTAATCAACACACCCGACAAGCTCCGCGAACGTATTTGTTTCTCCCGATTGTTTTAATGCACCTGAACTACCGACGATATTATCAATGCAATTAATCCGATGGACCGATATTTGTTAGTTCCGAGTTATCTTGAAACATAAATACAGGTACTTCTCAGGATTGAAAGCACAATGCTGCCGCTGCGACGTAAGAAAGGTGATGAAAACGCGACGGGGTAACGCGTTGGCGGAAGACGCGCGAGAAACGCGTTTGGCAGTGTTAATTGTTCCGCGGTTAATCAACGTATCGCTAGTTAACACTGATTCGCGGCGAGCTCCTGGCGAACGAGCGTCACTTCCTTCTGACCAGGACGAGGCCTCTGCCGCGAAACAAGCGCGACGATCGTCTGTTGCTCGCGCGAATTCACAGCCGCTTTTCGCGCTCCCTACCCTTCCAATCACGATTGCCCCCGTGTCACCCGTATTTTTGTAACGAGACACTCGAATCTTCTTGGCGACCAATACTTTTCTATTCGTGTGCGCCGCTACGCACACGCGTAAGCGTGCAATTCTTTAAGCACAGCGAAGGACTGTCGGGTATTCTATCTGTCCAGTTGATGGGAAATAAATAGCCAGTGGGCAGTGGAACTACTTGTAAATCAGATAAACCGTTTCCTTTCATGATTTTTTGTGCTGTTTCGGAGGGTAATAAGATTCTACTGGAATTTTTTGGAGTTTTATTAACAGTAATCACGAAGTAAGTTATGATTTAGGAGTTTGATTATGTTGCTCTTATGCGGAAGATCGTTTGGGTTTTCTGACGAATAGAAGCAGTACGTGATGGAACTTAGTAGTTGAAGTTTAATTAGCTGACACTTGTTAAGGGACTCTGTGCTAGTTCGAAAATTTATTAGAATGTTAAATAAGAAAGTATACGGTTCTTTTCTACGATGCCTCTTTTGCATTGTGATGTAACAATTGTTGAAAATAATTAAGTACCGACGCCAGATTAATGGGGTTCAATCAGACACACTTCAGTGGGCCATTTATTATGCTCCCTAATCTAAGGTACATGCATACGTGTATCTATGTGTATAATACGAGCCACAAGTACGTAACGACAGGAATGTTTTCATTTTTTCTTTCACGGTTGTCAACCCTCATCCGTCATCCCTCAAAAGTTCTTGTTATTTTCATTGATGATGCTTCCGTAATATTGGTCGGCAACTGAATCTCAGGACAATTCAGAATATATTAATCTTCGAAAAGCGCAACGTCTTGAATCTGTTCTTTATAATTCCGCATTTGGTATGTCTATTATTTTTTAATAATCTTGAGCATCTTATAAAAACTACAGCTACCGAAAATTTCGCAAACCTCGGAACTGTTTTAACAAGTGAAAATATGGTAATATACATATAGCTGACTCGACATTACTAAAATTACTCTATTTCATTTCGTAATTCCTCTGGCATTCTAAAGATTTATTTTTCACAAGCATTCTTCCAAGTGCCCACATTTTTTATATTATTTTTGTTCCAAGGCAATCACAATCTATACTGTATGTTTATACTCTCGACGCTTTTAAACGATTTGCAACATCGTGATATATTCTTTCCCTCTTACACTTACTATATGTATACCACAAACTCCAGCCTATCTTATTTTAGTGAAACTTTTTAATTAATCGAAGCAATCTAATATCAATCCTTTTGTACCGGAATTGATGAGAAGCATAAAAAGGCGTTTCTGTATAAATATTGATATTCCGAAACTTCAATTGCACTTTTTATCTAACCAAAGTCAAAGTTTCATCCAACAAAAGTTGAGTACATGTATAATTTCTGGGTACTTTGTATCCCTCGAACACTCCAAAATTGTTACAGTTTTTCGGTTCGATCGTATGGCCTGTTACATAACTCTCAGTTTCAAAAACCGAACATCTAAATTTAGGAATGACGTACACGAAATCCAACTTTTCATTGATATCGCATCGCTTCTACGGCACACGATACCTCGCAATAAACTAGCAATTACTGCATTCGACTTCCAAAACTTCGTTGCACTTTACGCTGCATACCATTTTCGAACTAACCGCGCGTTTAATTTAGTCCGATCACGAAAATACATGTCCGATGTTCATGTTTGGTCAGCAGCCATATCATATTTTCGCCGCTGCAGACACGCACGTCTGATCTCCTTCATCGTTGAGCATTTTATCAATACGAACTCGGATGCACGAAAGGCCACGTGTACACGTCACGGCCGCGATAACAGAAATTTCCAATTGCCAGACAGGTTTGCCCGCCGCGTCGTAAAATGAAAATCCAGGAAAGCTTTGCGATCTTTGGCCACTTAAAGACATTCGTTTCACTGTATCCCGTATTTAGTATGTGCAGTTTGAAAGATCACGAATAACCCGAAATCACCACGTCACGTTTTCTTTTAACCTTCGAATTCTCATTTGAAATAGGCTAATAGTGCTGCGCCGACATTCTTCCGCGAAGATATCACCGATTGGTGTATTTACCACGGACAAAGTGAACACTCTATTTGCTGGAAAGCAGCCAATTTGCAGTAAATAAGATTCTACTTGCTGACGCACCGATCTGATTATTCAGAAAAAATGCCGCCCGGCCGAGGACTATGCTGGCATCAATGGTTATCGGAGATTAGATAAGTGTCTGTACGCAATCAATGTCGCTGCGATACGCTTGGGCTCGACAGCTTGAGCGGACCTCGAGAAACGAGCGCGAATTCAGTGAAGAGTGAACTTGGATTTATACGGTTCATATTGTCAAGGCCCGCGTGCGGCCAACGATGGAACGTAATAGCGAGAGCCTTCGCGAAAATTCGGACGTGCATTGGTAAATATGTCAGGAATGCAATACAGCCCGCGTTATAATTCTCTCAATGGATATTTCGTCATTTTCAATTACTGTCTGTACTAAATAATTTGAAATTTGGTGTTATTCAATTCTTTACACTAATTAGTGTGGCTGACGAAATTCGACTAATATTGCATAATATCGCAAAGACAATTATTACGTTTATATCAATTTTATGAACTGTCTTTTATAAAACTGTTGTCTTCAATCGTATTCTGGCAATGAAACTATTAATCCATATTCAGATATGCTTGATATCAAGAATTGAGTTCAAGGTTGATATTTGCACTCTTACACTATTTATACAGAAAATTGATATATTTTCGGAAAAATAATTTAAAAAATACATTCAGAGAAATATTTCTAGCGCCATTATTGTTCCTAACCATGCCAATGTTTTTATATCTTTGGAGTGCACTTCTTCATAATACAATAGTGTATTATCCGAGAAATGTAAGAGAGGTATCCTACACTCATCGTTAGCCCTGACATTTCGTCACGCTTAAAGTTACATATCAAACAAAATAGCCCGTACGTTTTGTTCCTTTTCACAAAAGCAATCCATCGTTTTGTAACACAAATTTCATAGACGAAACACTGTAAATTATTCTATTTCTCGTGGCGCAGTAGCATGGCACTTTATTCTCCTTCGACCAAAGACCATTTAAAAAGAATACATGTTTCCGTAAACATTCCTATTTGTCGTAAAATTTTTGTTCTTTTTACTGGAAGAGAAAGAATACACCCTCTCATACTTTGTCCCTACGTAATGTGTAACTGAATGCAAATGTCCTGAGTTCAAAGTGGCAATTGTTCGCCTCTATCAGTGGGTACACTGTTCTATCAGTTTCCTCGCTCGCGTAAAGCATTTTGATTAAACAAGGTCTCCATAGAATAATATTTTAGATACGACAGCCTCGCAAGATCAGTCCGTTAATTTCCCCCTCATATTTACATCTTGCTTTAGAAAGAATATCTGACAGTTAAAAATATTTTATATTTTCCACAAGAAATAGAAAATATATGATTATTGTTCCAATGCTCCAATTGCTTCTTCAACTACTTCTTTTCGTTATATAGTCTCTAATACGATCGAATAAGATAGATAACATTATTGATAACCGACAGTAGAAGATTCATTTCAACCTTGAACTTTTGCAGTTTATCGCAGATTAGATTAATAATTAATAATAATAAGTCTTTCCCTGAGAAATCCCTTGGTACGCAACAAACGTACGAAATAGTTTTAAAATCAACATTGAGCTATTTTTACTTTGTACGGTATGCAATTAAATCGTATCACTTTTATTCAATATTTTATAAAGCAAAATGTGTTTTAACAATAATTCCACTGTATTTTGCTTGACTGAGAAAAGAAATCACTACTGAGAAACACTGTTTCACTTTTCACAGTTTCCTAAATTGTCGTTAAAAAGTATCAACGTTTCAATACATGTTTTGTAACTCGTCGCCGATCGAAACAATCTGCTCACTACAACTTCTGTTAACAGTTGTTCCTTACTTAGAACTGTAAGCGACAACCCATCGATTTCTTATTGAGCACAAACGAGACATGCTTCGATGCGGTTAAACGCAAACGTTCATACTAATCGAGTAACGGATTGTTAAGACATGTCTACAACCGTTTATTGTGTGCCCGATTCCCCTTCTTCGATGTGTATTGTACATGTTGATGTCGATGTTAATGTATTTCGTAATGTGATTAGACCGTGCACCATTTGTAGATGCATTTTCTTTGTGCGTCAGTTGGGGGAAAAATTCTCAGCACCTTTAAATAGAGAAAGTAATGTACTTGACATTTCTTTATGGTAAAGATTCTTCAAAAATTTGGACGCGAGTATTGACTAATTAAATTTGTAGCAATTGAATTTTCCCATGGAAATCATAAAATATTATCATACAGAATATACCTGCTCAGAATTAAACGGAGAACGTCGTTTAAAGAAACTAATGAATTCTTCATGATTTCATTTCTAGTATACAATCATAGTTCGTAATACCATATTTCATGAACAATATAACTGCTGTATTGAGGAAAAGTAACGAAAGCGTAACACTCTGTAGTTTCTAAGATTGGTGAAACTTACATGAAAGGGATTCTAGGATGCATTGCAGATTCAGAATATACATAATTTCGTTCGAAATGGAAAACAAAAATAAGAACAGAATAAAGAAAAGTGTACATGTAGAGGTAACTTTTGATGTACCTGGATTGAAAAAGAAAAGACCTTCGTTACTTTTATTTTATTGCATTAACGATATTTCATATCTACATTTGTACAGAAAACACAGTTTATTATTTTTATTGCTAAAAAATTTATGCAGTTTCTAATTTGGTAATCGTGTATGTTTTGTTCCTTATCTTCTTTCCTTATATCAAATTTACCAATTTGTACACAGAAATAGCGAGGGAGGCCTTATCTTTTCCCGATTGGAAAAATATAAATTCAATATTTAGTGCAAATACCTTAGACAGCTGCAATGTATATCTTCTGATAAATATGATTAAGATAACATTTTGGGTTCTACTTATCTTTGAGTAAAATTTACTTGCCCAAAATCAAACTTAAATTTAGAGACATTTACTTTTACTTCCACGATTCATGTTAAAAATGTAACTAACACTTTAAGTACGTATATTCAGACATTAAAGTGAAATGACACAACACACTATACGCTACACGCAATTAATCGTAAAATTCCTAATCAAAAACTTAATTGAACATGCAAAATATTTCTCTCTTTCACTGTAACAAAACTCATCACTATTTACAAATGAATTTAAGGTACAAGTTGTTGCGCGCGTAAATGTTTTCTGCAACTATTGCAACTGTGCACGTCAATTTTCCATGTCTATGACAGTTAAAGCAAATATTTTCAATTCACTCAGATTTTCACGTTGGAAGTTTCATATCATTGTACTTACTTCACATACGCATATATACAGACAATTATTAGCCATGCACCTACGACTAGCTATTTGCAATTGATTTTACCTGTACAGCTATTTCGTATTTTTTCGTAATCGACACCGTGCTCGATTCGTTGCAAAACAATCGCACGCTTCTCCTAACGTAAACGCTTGCGTTTCGTGTCATGCACAACGAGGAAATTTCATGCTCTGTTTCGTTTGAACAGTCGTGCGCCACGAAAATAATTCAAGCAGCCTCAAACGAACGAAAAAGCGATTGATCGCTTAAAAGCAATGCTTGCTCCAGTGAAACGCCTTGCGAAATCGTCGAAAGATGAGATCGTTTCACGCAACCATGAGTACGAAACCGCGACCAAGAAAGGAGACGTGACGCGGATAGAAAAACAGAAAGGAAATTAAAATAAGTAACAAAAAATGAATGGCATGTAGCATTACCTTGGTAGTCGTCTTTGTAGTTCTGAGATTTTGGTGGCGGCTGGGGTGCGTTTGAATATTCTATGGACGAGCCAACAAAAAAAAAACAAAAAAAGGAAAATAATAATTAGCCGCACTACGATTATCATGAAATAGAAGTCACTGCGAATATTCGACGATGCGTCTTGGGTTAATCAAACACACTCTTGCTCAGCATCGATCGATATTGGTATCCTGGAACGAACCACTCTTTTTTCCAACGATGCGTTGAAGTCGAAACGAATTACTCGATGGAATGATTGTACCCGGAGAAAAGTTCGACGCGATTACGATGTAAACGAGTGGGCGATGCACGCTCCAGTTGATGGAAATTTAGCAGTTTCTACTGACTTACTACGTGGCAATTTGCTATTATCGGTACTTTAGTTTGAAATTTTCAGAGGCGTTAAACTGTAACATTTTGCAAGCTTGAATTTCTTGAATCTTCCTTAAAATTAATTATGGTGTATGGCATTTCGACAAAGTGTAGCAATTCAAAAACACTACGTACACTACCATCGTGTGGACTAGGAGTTGAGAAGAGAAGACATTTTTAGAAAGGTTAAAAAGAACTGCCAAGAAACTTTCATAATCGTATGTGTTTTAAGAATGTATTAAAAGGAAAGTACATATGCGTATTTAAACGAAAAAAAAAATATAGTCTAAGCATTTACCAATAATGTTTCTTCGTTTCAAACTTCTAAAAAGTCCAAATAGCACCTCTTTTTGAAATTTTATGGCATAAGGATTTTTTATAAAATGTGTTCTACTTTCAATATTCATCGTACATTATATGTACTGCATTACTGAATACCGCGCGTTCAATTCGGTACTTGTGATTCACGACTCGTTTGTTGAAGACACCAAAACCGAAATATCCAGTTAAAAAAAGGGAATAAGAAAATTCAACTGGTTGGATTCGCAGTAAAATAATTCGCAGCACTTTTTAAATCAATCTGACGAAAACTACTGCCATCCGTTTTAACCACACTGTACGTTGAAATACACGAATACGAATATTGATCCAATTTTAACAGGTATGAAAATTCAGACCTTCGAAAGTGACAGTAGGTCGAGCGGTGTAGATCGGAATCGGTGACCACCAAGACGAGGTCTTTCGTCGCAAAGTTGGCGAAGGTGGTGGCGGAGGTGGTTGATACCTAAACCTCGGCCTGTGCTTATCAGGATCGAACGGCTGATTGGCAAAGACATCGGTCTGTTTCAAAATCGACGACGGGCTTTTCGAAGAAGCGCTCCTTACTTTTCCCAGCACTCTGCTTCCCTCGTTGATCCGTCCTTTCATGGGGCTCGAAGCCACGGCATCTTTGCACGAGGACTGTCTTCCAGCCAGGTCCGGGGGCGAGGACAACGAACGCATATTGTCACGTCGACTAGGATACCTATGCGCCACCCAACGGCCAGCCAAATAAGGCGCGATATCTCTTAGCTCGTGGACATCCGGTGACGAAGTAAACATTTCGCCCAAGATCGATGCCTTCTGCGTAGCGTATCTCTCGAACTTCTTCCTCATACGCCCAACTGCCCTCTTCGCCTCCAATTCTTTCGTCTCCGCCTTCCTAGCTATGGAATTGACCGACGTGGAAGCCGAAGTGTCCTTCAGCTCAGCTGTCTTGCTGATCACGTCGATGTGCGGCATAGATAGGTCCTCCCGTCTGAGAGGCACGCGTGGTATCGGAGGTGAGTCACCCCTGCGACGAGCCCTACCTCTGCGAGGCTCGTACTTCCGTCGCAGCCAGGCAACATCCGCAAATTCGTGAGGCTTCAACTTTCCCTCGTCCACCTTTTTCAGCAGACATCGCGCCAGCTCTGGGTCGCTCTGAAATCTCTTCGGCGCTGGAACCACTCTGACTCGACTTCCTCGAAGATCTTCCGCGCTTTCGAATCTGGCACGCAGCTTCTTCACCGTGCCATTCTTCACGAGCTTCAGGTAGGCGCGCCAGTATTTGTCCGGATCGGGAGAAGAGCTGCGCAGCCAGATACTATCGAGACTACAGGATGAGTTCGATCGCGTGGTTGCGCGACACGGACTGACACTATGGGGCCTATCGTGTTCACGGTCTCGTGGACAAGAGCGGAGCGATTGTCGCGTGCTGGCATCCGCTTCCCGCGCGGGGCTGCTTCCTTTCCGCTTGCTGGACGCTCCTTTGGGCGAGATCGAGCGTGTCCTGAACCCTGGCAGCGGCAGGGTCGCGTGTTTTGCTGACTGTGTCTCGCCAAATAATTCCCTCAAATCCGCAAAGCTTTGCGACGATGATAGTCTGCCGGGCTTGACTTTCGCTTGCTCCTTTTTGACTTGGCTCGCTCGCGATACCTGTTGCGTATCCTTCTTCTCGACGTTCTCGAAGAACTCTATCTTCGTTGGAACGTCCTGGGACTCTATATTGCGTTGGATAATCGTCTTCACGGACGTGTCGGAGCTCTCTGTCGTGCTGTCCCTTTCGCTACCTGAATTTACAGCCGTGACCTTGGCCTGGGCACCGTTGTCAGGCAGGGCGATGGCTAGAAGAGGAGGCATCTTTGACCACTCCTCCAAAACACTCTCTACTCGCTGCTTGTCGGCTGGACTCTCGTTGCTCGGTGTCAAGACCAGGAGGAAATCGTTCTTTTCTTTACTTTTCGATAGGTCTTCGGCGGTCGTTCCTTCCAGGGAGTAACAACTTCTGGGCGTAGTACTTGCCACGCTAACCGCGGCCGATGATGTTCTTGGTACTTTCTTGGCGGCGTGACTCGCAGCAATGCTACCTCGCGTTTCACGAGGAGCCAATGGCACTGACAACCTCCTCTGCGAGACTTTGTCTAGGACTTCCTTTCCCAGGGAAACGGAGAGTCTTTTCTTCTCTAATTCGGTCATCGATGGCGGGACGGCGATGGCTGTGTCCGTGTCGGATCTTTCCAAGCTTTTTCCACGACTGATAGAGTCGCTCCTCTTCAACGACGATTCTGGACGCTCGGGGAGCGATCTCTGGCTAACCGAAGACGTCTCTGACGTTAACATCGAGTGACATCGCACGTGCAGTCCTTTTCCGTCTTTCTGAACGCTATCGATCGATGCAGTCTGAGACGGGACCACGATTTCGTACTTTGACAAGCAATCGCGATTATCCACCTCCGTCACCTTCGTCTGTCGATGCTCGACAAATTCCGAATCCCCTTTCGAGGACGCGGGGGGCATAGGCTTGCGCAAGCTGTCGCTGCCATAAATCTCGTTTAATTGTTTCTTCAGGGTGGCCACTTGCTCGATCGACAAACTGCTCCAGAATTTTTTACTACCTCCGAGGCTTCTTTGCAGCGACGGCTGATCCAAATGATCCAAGGATTTGTCCTTCCGATCATCCCCGGCCTTCTTCTGCATCGTGCACGCGACGTTTATGACGGACGTGCCTCTCCAAAGCGGCTTATACGTATCCTTTCGCGAAGAAATTTCTCTCCTCTTAGAAGATTCGAGCTCGCTCTCCTCGCTCTGCAGCTTCACGAAGTGTTGGATAATATTCTCCACCGATCGCTCTTTACACCTCAACCCGCAATCCCCGTGCCACTTGAACTTGCTTATATCCCTGGTACTGAACAGAAAGTCTTTGTCCTTCTGAACGGCCTTCAGTTTCCCGTATAAGGTGTTCAGTTCGACTTCAGCTTTCTCGTGCGATCTCACCCTCTTCCAGCGATCGTAATCTATAATGTCCTCATTCTTCGCCCTTGGTCTTAAGTCGCTGGACGAGCATGTCCTCTCCAGTTCGCCCAGCCTTTCGAGACTGGAATAAAATTCATGAAGTTCTTTATATCTCTCCGATTTCCTTCTGTCGTGCACCATCTCCAACACGTAACGATGGTACTCTTCGCGATCAACCGACGATGTGCAAAGAGAACTCGTGCTTCTGTTTAATGACGTATTGGAATCCAATCTCGATCTTGTTCCTGGCTCATCAGCCTCGCCCGCACTTCTGGCTCTAACTTTCTTGACGACGATCGTGCTCGGACACTCTGATTTCTCCTGCTTTAAGGTATGTATCCGTCGACAGGCTGGCGATCTGATAGGCGAAGGCGAAGAGGTACGCGAAGAAGAGTACTTCGAATCGGAACACTCTGACAGAGTCTTCAGTGGCGGTTCGCTCAGGCTTCTTTCCTTCAGTCGTTCCCTCGATAAATCTGGACTTCTGTCCAAAGTTCTCGATGAACCGAAGTCGTCTATGCCTAGAAGACTATCGAACTTCCCGACCTTCTGGAGCACGGACCTGCCAGGCCAATTGCCACCGTACGGGCTGGAGCTTCTGGAGGACATGCTCTCCCGTTCCCAGTTTTTGAATTTCGAATTAGACACCGGACGCTTGTGCGCCAAGTAAATGCTGGGGGATTTCAAGGAAGGTTCCGATTTGCTGCCCTCCCTGATATTTTCTTGGTATATCCTTGCTCGTTCACTGACGATGGACCTTCTCGGGGGAACGTTCTCGCTCGAAACAGCCGAAGAAATGGATCTTAAAAAGAGATTCTGAAAGAAGGTGTCTGAACGCGTGATTTCATGATGCTTCTTGATATCCTCTATGGTTAATGCAGGCGATTGGTTCCTACGTTTAGATGGTTTCTGCCTGACATTGGGTTCCTCGTTCTCGATGTCACTTTTCTTCATACCATCGCTCTCCGCGTCATACGTTTCTCCGTTTTTAAGTTTCTTTGTTCTCGCGATACCTCCGTTTCTATCGCGTCTGACGTTACACTTCGCCTCCACTTTTCTTCTACCGCCGTCAGGAGTGATATGTATGGTTTCAGGTTTTCGCGTGGCCGATTTGATAATGCTCTGAGGTTTCTGTCTTTTCTTCTTACAGGGCTCGCTGATCGCCTCGGAGGAAGAAGTGAACTCCCTGCTGGAACGTATTTTGTCAGCTTGCTTCAATATGGTTCTCGGCCTCTTCGCGTCTCCTAATACTATTTTACGCACAGCTAGCGGCGAAGACGTAGTCGAGGAAGATTTCAAGGAAGACGTTGTTGATTTTCCTGCAAAGGTCGAATCCAGTGGTTTCCTTAAAATCTCCTGCCCCTTTGACGACACCCTCACCACCACCTTCAGCGATTTATCTTGTGGATTTTTCTCCTTCCCGTTATTTAAGGCAGAGGAATACATCGTCGTCGAACTTTTCACGACAGTTCCAGACGGCAGCGTTGTCGTCTGAACATCTTTACCGTCTTTATCCCTGCATCTCTGTAAATGTTTCTTGCTTTCCACGGAAGACAAATCGACAGAGGACCTGGCTAGTCTTCTAGACGATTCCTCCTGTTCCTTCCTCGTCAAACGTCCCCTGACGTTGGTCCTTTTTGAACAGGCCACTGGAGCGACACCATTCGAAGGATGCAACTTCTCCCTTGACTTTGTCAAAGAAGGAGTCACGTTCCTCGAAGTGATTTTCCAGGGTGATTTAACGTCCAGGCCACGTTTCGCGTCGAACTTCATCGAATATTCGTAGCCAGCCCTCCAGGAACCAGTGCCCGCGTGCACTTCGGTTATTCCTCTCTCCGAACTTGTTCTCTTCTCTGCAGCTGCGCCGGCCAATCTCTGCGACAGGCAAGACTCAGACTTCTTCTTCAACGGAACAGACACTCCTGCGACGGATACCTTCGATCGAGACGAGAGTGGAGCATTAGAAGACGTTCGTTGCACCGTTGAAGCTAGCAAACTTTCGCGACTCTTCTTATGTCTGTCAAGGTTACTGGGAAATCGATCCTTCAGCAGTGCAACGTTGGACGCGTCATCTGCGAAACATTGCGTGTGCCTCGACTTGAAGGGCTGATTTGTATTCATGTCTTTATCCTTTATATTCGACGCGTACATCTTCAGGGTCTTGCTGTTCCTCGAAGACTGTCTTCGAGGTGGTGACGGCGGTCTCGCGATCAAACCTACGGCTGTCACAGCCCTCCCTCTATTCGAGTTAAAATCTCTGGAAGTATTCGTTCTCGTGACAGCCGTTCGACGGTCCATTTTTTTGGTCACCGCGCTCTGACTGTTCGACGATCTTTTGTATCGCGTTAGAATCGTCGTCGATGAGGCGGGCGTGGTAACGGAAGTCGACGTGTTTCGCCGGTGGACACGGATCCGTGTCAAAGTGGGCGAGATCGGAAAATACTCGAGCCCGGCGTTGTCTGTGGACAAAGTGCTGATTGGTTGCATTGGCGCGTGTTCGTTCGTGTTATGTGTGCCGTTCGTGGTACCCTGTCACCAAGAATTTTAAAGAAAAGAGTCTCTCTGAAGCTGGTGATGTTGAGTTTGTTTTATTTCGCTTTTTTTTTTTGCTTGCTTTTAATCCGGCGGAGCGTGAACATTGGAAAGTCCTCTCGGCGGTGGTACTGCTGGTGCATCGTATTACAGGGGAGAAAAAATATTGTATCGCACACCAATATCGATAGATACCGAGGCGAGGCGGTGCGGTGTTTAACTTAAAAGCTACTCTAATGAGACTATTGTGGAAAAAAAGTATGCGTTGAAGCTGGACATGTTGGCTAACGTAGCTACGGACATTATTGTTACCAGTCATGCTTTGTACTCTTCACTCGATGCATTATTCAAGCGAAATGAAATTCATACCATTGTGGCCTCGCATTAAATCGTATTTCGCGGCAATTACACCGTCTGGTTACGTCGAAATGCGATTGCGTAACTCTTATATTAAAGCGATTTGAAACGACCGTGAAATAACGTTAATTGAACACGTTCGAACATGTTAGATATTTTTGCAACCGAATGATAAGTTTATTACTGATACATTCAACGATTCAACCATTTGTTCTTTTTTATTGTATCTAACGACAATGTTTCTTATACGAACGTGACGAAGAAAATTCTCGACTTAGCCATCGATGCCACAGGCACTGTATTATTATATAAAAAAAGAATGTACGCAAGTGAATGGTAAGAATTAAAAACGTCATGCTTGGAGGCGTAAGGTGTAATTTCAAACGAAAGTTCAGTGACACGTCAACGATCATGCATGGTCTTACAATTAGTAAAACACTGCTTACGTTAGTAATTAGACACACCAGGCGCAAAATGTCAGGCATAATCGAGCCGATGGTATGCACGCATGCCTGAGTGAGTAACGTCGAACAATACCAAAATAGAGGAAATAAAGTTCAATGTGAATTCAAGAATAAAGGAAATAAATACGACTTAGAAAAGTATGTAAAGAAAGCGATACAGGATGTAAAGAAAACTTGTTGCATTCTTCGAGGACTTACCCTTCGGTCGTTCAGGGGCTGGTTTACGAAGGCCATGCAGTGGCACGTCACCACCACTCTGGACTGTTTTGTAGGCCAATCGTTGCTCTAGTTGACTCAAAGGACTGATGTCTTCCTTGCGACGAAACACCAGGGTAGAATCGCTTTCGTAGCCTGATTCTTTGAGAGCGCTACGCAGAAACAGTTGCCGCAATTTTGAATACACGGCTTCGCGTACACAATTCAGAATTTAGAATCGCAAATTTTTAATTATGTCAAACAGTGAGGATTTTTTTCAGATGACTGTTGCTTTCCTACAAAAGTGTAAAGGAAAAACTAACTTTTGAGTGCTACGTGTTTTTGTTATAACAAGATATTGCGTTAACGCTATTTTTCGCCCATGATTGGTTTGGGGACGCAACTGCATCTTGCAGTTTACAAATTTATTCAAAGCCGAACAATGGATTTAATTGTCAACACAAATGGTGCTGAAACACGTTAAATGGAGGAACCAAATTCTGAACACAAAAGCGGACAATTTAAATTTCCTGATGTGTAATATGATACACTTTTGTTAGCTTAATAGAGGATAAATGAACTAACAGGAAAGTATCATATCAAATATTGATTTTATTGAACGCACGATTAAAGTATTATCATTCTATCTATTACAAATAAGTCGTTTTGCAATTCCTACTTGCAGCTATGAAAAATAACAAACGAATTAACAAGCTACAAAATCACTTACTGCGTCATGTACGGTTTAACTGGACGATTGTTGCGCTGATCGAAAGGCTGAAAAATAAAATATTCGTTCAATTAATCTCGCCCAATCCTGCAAACAATTTGCAACATACATATATGCCATGCTTTCCGCGTGTTCAGCGATCGATAATTTCAAATTTGCCGTGGTTTTACGCAGGAAATGGATATGTACCATCGGCGTCGGTTTCACGAGTATAGAAGACCGTGTAATAATTGATATTGTGCCCACAAAACATCGAGTGGGAGTTACAGAATTCATGCGACATTCGGCTAATGCTAAGCGTAAATTAACAATGAACGTTATGTACGAATAAATGAAATGCCATTCAGGTAACATGGACGTAGTATTTCCAGTAGAAAATAGGCAGAAAGGCAGATTTTAAAGGAACATAGAAGTAGACACATACGATAAACGACGATTGCCGAAGGAAATACGAAAAGACACTGCTATATTTGTAAGCGTAATAGTAGAATAGAGATAGTAAAATATAAGTTGTACATTATTTTTAACGAACTACACAAATTGCGAGATTGCAGCGAAATCATAGAAATAGAGTTTATTAATAATAGTTGAAACTTGTAATTACAGCTACAGCAGAACTCTGTCAATCGAAACATGTCGACGGATCTGAGGGCTTCGATAACTGAATAGTTCCGACAATAGAGGCTCAGCAGGTCTCCTGTTTACATGAACTTATGGCTTTCGATAAAAGGAATTGAAATGCTGAATACTAGAATTGAACAGGTTCGAGATTCTTGTCTGTACCCGCGTTCAAATGTTCCTTCTTTGATACATGGGTTCGTGTTCTTAACGCAAATAAATATTTGTTCATATTCATTATAGAAATAAGCGTTCATATAACTGAATCCAATGCTCGACCATAGTTCCAATAATAAAGACTTCGATTTCGCATACTGGTAACTGTGCATCAAATTATTCGGATAAATGGAGTTGCAGATAAATGGAATTCTACTGTCATTACGCATGTCGGTTCAGTTTATTTTTATCGTTTCAATTATAATTGGTTCCATTGATTTGATCGTCAAGAAAAGAAGTTTAATGCAATAAAGACTTACAATAAAGACTTACAATTGATTTCTCCGCCAAGAAAAGAAATTTAATATAATAAACAGTTTGCTAGTAAAACATTGAAACTAACAGCCAAACTCTCAAAATATAAAGTGGCTATTAATTGTATCCAACTGATTTGCATTTTTTGTTTAAATTTTATGTGAGTCGTTAATTTGTTTAATATTTATCATTTAGCACTCTAAACAAATAAGAACTTTGAATTGTATACAATACACGAATAAATTAAGTAAGTTTACAATATTTCATGATTTATTTTAACTCTTATAGTGTAAGTTGCTGAACAGTTTATTACTCCAACACTGGCAAAATACTCAAATAAACTTAGTTAAAATTATAAAGTAAAATAATATTTCTTTATCCCCTTTCTTCAATATAAATACAAAGCTCTGGAAGAAAATTACGTAAATAAAATTTTGGCACTTAAAATCCCCTACTGAGAATCACTGAAACTGCTTTCAAGGCAAATTGAACGTATCTTCTAATTGATTATAACCGTGATTATTAGTTAACGCTTAATTCTTGAATAAAGATAGTATTTTAACGAAGGCCAGATTTTCTTGCACAAATATATGAGTTGCAAATACTACAGTCTTCAATCATTCTAGATGTTAGATTTAGGAAAAGAGAATTTGTCAATAAGCCGGATAAAGTCGTGGATCCACTGGTCTGGCAAGGGATAGATAATCCGGAATCTAATCTGGGTTTAGTAATTCGATAGAACGATTCTTCTTCGCTCCACAGCATTCAAGAGCAAATTGTTCCTCGCTCCTTTACGACTGGCTGTCGCGTTGGTTCACAGTTTTCTGCACAACCATGATAACGTTTTTTTACTGCAAACGAATTATATGTATAATACTTGCTTCGATTAATAAATCACGAAATGAAATTATTCTGTTAATAATTCAGATGAGTCTATATTCGTCAAATTGTTACTTTAACTATAATAATTAATAGAATTGTATATTATGAGTTCGATCATAAATGTCGTAACGAGATACTATTTTTGTAAATATTTAAAAAACAAATAAGAAAGCGTGTGTAACATAACAAACGCAAAAAATTGTACCATGTTAATGTACCACACGCAACATTGGACAATAATATTATGTTACTATAATATTAAATTTGCAGTTCAAAGTCGCAGGCAAAATTGACAAATGAAGCTAATTTCCGGAACGTTAACAATTGTTCCGGAACCTTATAATTCCAAAATAATTTATCTACGATTACCTACTGTCTTTTATAATAACTCTGCTTAAATTTAAAATGCAAAAAAGTACTACACAATTACGGTTGCAAGAAAACTAATACCCCAAGGGAAAGCCAATAGCATCATGAAGAAAATAATAGATTTTCTCGGAAAAACAATTACGTGTTTGTTGTTACGGCATGGAACTGGGATCGCGTTAAATTGACAAGAATCTTTTTCTTATATAACTACGTCCGTATCTTATCATTTTATGCGTTTCGTAGACGATTCGTAGATAATGTCTTAAGAAAAATAAAGAACTATTTCTCCGGGCAACGAATGGTTAAGTCGAGCGGCAAGTTCTGCTAAAAGGCAATAAATAGGAAGACGTAAAATGACGGCGATCGGAAAGAGGAACTGAAGTACTTACAGGCAAGCAGAAGACACATATGTATACATACATATAGGTACATGTACACAGAGAGAAACAAACAGCAATATACAGTCGGGGTTAAAATTAAGTGGAGAGCAAGATTTAGCGAAGTTGACTATTTTTCTACTTCCTTCGAAATAGCACTATTTTTGTTGACTTCAACTTTATTTATTATGAGGAAATTTAGATTGACTGACATTGATATAGATTCATTATAAGGAAAAGCGAATAAGCGGAGGGATTTTTTATAGTTTCCCGACAAGTTTATGGATATCACATATTATGCAGCAATTAATAATACTCTTCAAAGTTATCTGTCTTGCACAGAGTAATATATTTTCACTTATTGTTAATTTCGCTTTTTCAACAATATTGACAACTGGATCGTGACTTTAACAGAGCCGCACAGGCCTTGCTATATTTCGAAATTTTAGAGGAGTGGGGCTTGTGCACATCATTATCAAACCGGAAGGTAAAATAAAAATGAAATTCTGTAGCATAGAAAATCTTCAAAAAATATGTGTCTCGTTCGAGGCGAACCTCGTTTAAACAGAGAGCTATATAATATTCTATTCTCAATCATTATTCAAATAAAAAAAAAATTGATATACATGTTGACGCTATAAATAGAATATTTTTCCATCTCCCCGTCCAGCAATTCCTCAATGAATGAAGTCAAATGTGGATGCCGAGCACCACACCAATAGTGCCACAACGATCAAATCCAACCCCTTCAGTACGAAGGAGCGCAGTGAAGAAACGCTCAACATGACCGCCGAATTTCTCACTCCATGCACATATATATGCCAACAGGCCAAAGTGAAGTTCCTTTCCCGAGCGCATGTGTGCGTCAACGGTACTCAAAGGGTTAACAATATCATTAACCCATTGAATACCAAACAGTGCAATAAAGGAACGTTCATGCGTCAACGGTACTCAAAGGGCGAGCAAGTTCCACTTAATTCATCCCCAGAATAGAACGGAAGCAAGAGTAGACAGATGTAAGTGAGACAGAGAAGGTCGAGTAACAGAGGGGCAGCAGTCATCGTGCAGTCTACTTGTCGACGACTTGTTGCAGCCTCTAACCCGTGAAGCAGCCGACGTCTGAGCGTTGGCGATGAGAACAGAAGGTGTTGCAGATGACGGTGACGATAGCATAATATGATTGGTGCTGGAAATAGAAGAAGACGTAGAAGAAGAAGAAGTGGGCGAGACGCGTTGGTGATGGTGACGATGGTGGTGGTGGTGACGGTGGTGATGGTGGCGGTGACGACGCTGCTCGTCACTGGTAGCCTGTAGGGGCGTCGATCTGTCGCCGATCGGCGAGCTCGATCCGCGCAAGCAACGATCGGGCAGCACGAAGCTCTTGGATCTTCCTTCCAGCATGCCAGCGTGCCAACCACAGTCGGTAGCAGCTCGGTCAAGAGGTCGCGCGATTCGTTCTTTCGCATCGCCCTGGCCGCGTCTCGCCGTTTTCTCGATCGTTCGCTCTATCGACCAATCGAGATTACCGGATCTCGCGTAGTCGAGCAGACTCATGCTCGACCACTGTTTCGTCGCCGCTTGCGGTTTCGCCTCACGGATATCGCTACGGGGACTCTCTTTCACGCTTGGACGAGATTTCGGGACGACCTCGAGGGTTTTCGAGCTGCTGACCGCTGGTACCCTTACATTATGTCTGCCCTCCGGTCGATAGGAGAGGCTCAGAGCACGGTGGCTCAGCTGCGCATCCCGAAGCTCCTCCATATCCGTACCCTGAGGATGTCCATTCTCGTTCAACCACTGTCCCGTTGTTGTAGTAGTGGTAGTAGTAGTAGTAGTTGTTATTGTTGTTGTCGTCGAGTTGTTAAAGTCGTTGTTTTATCGTCATCGTCGTAGTCGTCGCAGTTGAGGTTGTGTAGTGTTGTTAACGGCATCGCCCGGGGACCAGAGGAGGACGCGATATCCGGGACCGTCCAACGTGCACAACGGACACGACACGCAACACCAGAGGCACACACACGCACACATGGACATCGATCACGATACATGTACGTTATTGCCTTGACTTATTGGTGGGATTATGTTTTCGATGATCGACGGGGGCTTTTCACTTTCCACCCGTGGACCGTGGGTGAAATTGCCCCCGGGATCAGTGGGGGTGAAAGTTACGAGGTGGGTTCGAATGCATGGTTATTCGCGTGCGTTCGCTAGGTGCAACGGGAGATATTGTACTGACACACGAAAGCCAATTGATAGAACGCTTGGAGTCGTCCTTGTTCGCGCGCAAGAATATCGTTTTGCACTTTTAGAAATGCGCGAAGGGACAGAATTCGCCGGTGAAAGTGTATCCCTAGAATTACACGAGGAAGTGTCTGTCTGGTTAAAAGTAATAGACCTGGGTGAAAGGAAACGTGAGGGAATAGTGTATGTATAGTGCTGTGCAAAGGCTTAGGCCACCGCGTGACATTTGTTTCATCAATCAATAGATGTTTACGATGCTTACTGGTTACCGTGCTGTAGATTCTAATATCTCGCTGTGCCATAATAAATTGTTCTGCACGTGTATCACCGGAAAATGTAATGAAAGAAGAGAGTTATTGCTTCTTACGGCATGCAGCATGAGCCGCTTCTGCCAGCATTTGAGGTCAAATTCTTGACTGTAGACATTTCTATTACCGATGTTTCATTTCTGTTTCGACTTTCGACTTGCAACCATCGTTCTAAGGATTCCAATAGACAACAATTTTTACGTTCAGTATTTTACGCGTAGTGTACTCGTGCGGCGTGAAATTATTGATCCATATTAAAGATATTGAAATATCACAAGTGTAATGGCAAAAATATCAGTTGCACATAGACACCGAATCATTATTTATTATCAGGAGGGGGCTCAGCCGGAGAGATTGACAAAACATGTGAATTTTCAAGGAGGGCTATTCAGAACGTTATAAAAAAGTTTAATGAAACTGGATCAAATGTAACTAACCTAAGACTTGTGCACCGTATTGTATACAGATATGTATGTATACCTACTATGCACAGTTGGATGATTGTGCGATGACGTTAACTTAGGCACGTATTTGTAGTGGTGTGTCCAAACCTGCATAGATTTGCGGTAGTGAGGAACGATATTCTTGCGCATGCTTTACGTAGGTACTTTGTGACGGTTAGTTCAGAGGAGTACGGAGGATGATGGGAGAAAATGTCGAAAGAATGGAATCATTTTTCGATTACATTTTGGCTTACAATTGTGTCGTATGGCTGTGATGCGTTTTGTGTAATGTTTACTAATTTCTCGAGGATTATTATGTTGGTAGACTATTAGAGATTGAAATTTCAATGGAAGGAGGTGGTAATAGCAATCTCGATTAGGATAAAAACAGTTGTATTATGTTTTAGTGCACATCAATGATTTCGAGTGACAAATGGTGTGACCGTATACGTGATTTAGGTACTGCAGAATTGATTTTCATCGCGATGGATACACTGAGCAAAAGGGAAGTGAAGGTGAACAGCAACGAAGGGAAGAGAGTCATTAGAGTGAAGGAAAAGTGAAATTGGTCCTTACTTAACTAAAATTAAATATAAAAATGGCGTACCCCGTCAAATATGTCCATGACCTCGTCCCACCACTAGAAACATAGAATTAAATACAGCGTTAATCTATGCACTAATTATGGGGTTAAAATGATAATAAACTAAACAAAAAAATAACTGAACGTGTGTTTCTTTTTGGCTACTTTTCATCTAAAATATCGGTTACTTTTAATGAGATCCGATCAATGTAAAATTAAACCTAGGAGGTTGTGTTTTCTTGAAAAGGTAAACTGTTACAGAAATAATTAAGATAAACTATCACACTTTTGCAGTATTATGAAACTCAATTACATTAGACTATTGCTCTCGGAACAATTAAAATGTCTTTGTCTGTTATCAATAGATAATTTCCAAATTGAATTTTATACCACCTCAGGTATACAATTGTTTTTTGCCATTATCGGCAAATTTAATGGCCGTAGATGAAAAGCAAGCCACCGTGTCTGTTCACTAAAAAAGCAGCGCTACTGAAGCGAACTAGAAAACCAAAAAATAAAAGTAGAAAGAACAAAATAACGAGTTACGATAAAATATCGAGAAGCATGGATGAGATTGCGTGCGCTCGATATATCTCTGAACACATCGAAATGTTTTTAACGCTGGAAAGAAACGTAAGGTGACGTTCGATCGTGGCGAAAGAACGTGCCACACACCAACAAAAGAAGCTTCGTTTAAATCAAGAAGGAAAACAAGTATTTTACTTCGTAAATTGATTTCAGTCGGTCGATTAATTTGTTACCTTCCTTCTGGTCCGTGTGACAGAAGTCGGCTAGAAGCAAAGCCATTTCAAACGATCATGTTCGAGACACACTATGTTCGGGAAGCTTCTACGTACGTACCGTGTGTATTGCGACTCGATAAAACGCTGAGAATAGTCGCATTAGTTGCGTGAATCAACTGTCGCTTCGATTAGAATCCGCGAGAAAGCACACGACCGCGAAATTTCAACCTAATTGTCCGTTTAATGAATCGGATGGGGCCAGATACTGTCTCTTACCTAACAGGGAAAGTACGTTTCATCGAGGGTAGTTTGAACGAAAATAAAGGGGTACGTTCTAATAATGTCTGTCGTCAGGGGTAAAAGTATTTGTTATATTTGACAATGAATATTTAGAAGAACCGTTTAGTTCTAAAAACATTTCAGTGTTAGCACTTTGGACTGATTTTGATCAATAAATTCACGCGAATGTAACCGATGTGTCACAGTTTTTTTTCTTTTCCCTGGTACTGCAAAATGTAACGAAATATCACAATCCTGTTAAAATTTGACACGCGTATCATGGCGCAGTACTATAAAACAAAGTGTTATAAAAGGCAGTGATTATTTTACTACTGATTACTTTGTAAAAATTTTTCATTATTTGTTTCCGAGACGTGGAAATGAATTTTTGTCAGTAATCCGGTCCATTTGCCACCACAAAGCGAACCATTTTTTGAAACAGTACAAGGTGAAATATTCGTGACGAGAAATTGCTTGTATAAAATTCTTCTATTATTAAAAACGCGAAATGAAATTGAAACTGAAATTGGGATAAAAGAATTTAATACTCTTTGGAAGGCAGCTGTGTATACATATATCCATTTTTATATCCATAAGTTCGTATCTTATTTAATATATTTTCCTCTTTTTTAATTTTTTCTGTTAATATTCATTTTTTATTCTACTTCTTCTTGCTTTTAATATTTAAATACAGTTTGCCTCCGAAATATATTTAAATCTGATTGACACACATTGCCCCTCCATTTTCGTTCTGAATCTAATAAAAATAGAATTTTAGCAGCTATTCAATTGTTGCGACATTTCCCTGTTGCATAATCACGAAATTCATTCATGTTTCATAAAATGACTTTTACGATATGAAAATGGGGAATATCCACAAAAGAAATTCATGTAATCCAATGGATGAATAGCTTGCTTAAGAGTACGAATTTACGTACCTCCTTAGCTTCCTTATCGGCAATAGACGATCGGCCAGGTTCGTAGTCCTCGATGCGTCCAGGTTGATTTTTATAAACGTCCGAGGTGTATCTTAGTCCTCCATTTCTGAAATAGAGCAGCAAAATTGTTGTAAAGTAATCAATTTCCACAGTATGATTTCTGTTATCACAGGGTATTGCTAAATTTACGATAATTGTCAGTATACGATCGTTCAGTTAAAAATATATTAAAAATATAAACAGGACAAAATTAATATGTGTACCGTGTAAAAGTAATAGAAGTAAACTGTAAATATTATTCGAAATATTTATAAACGCACCACTTTAAAAGGAGAAAATGTTTCAAGCAGGCGCACAGATCCGAATTTATATTCGACAGTGAATATTAGAGCTTTAAATGTAGTTACACAATTTGTTATTGCACTCAACGTTTACCTATTGAAATGTACTTAATCCCGTATATCTGTTCCTCAAAATGTAAATACAAACGGATATGTAGCCGACAAGTGTATCAAGTTTTCATTGAAAGTTAAAGACATTGTTTTATACGCTACAATTTTTGTACGAAAATAGAACCTTTTCAATTGATAATCATTTCTTACTTTCTGGGCACAGTTGACGTGGAGAAATCATTTTCTTTATTATGGAGACGTCGACGATTGTCAAGCGTGGCAGAACGATCCGAGTATAATCGATGTTCCGGTTCACTTAAATATCCACTGCTACTTCCATAACCATATCTGACTCCTAGAAAAGAGGTGATTTCGCAAGAAGTAACAATGGCGTTAAAATTTTACTCCTCATTCATCACCGACAATCACCGGCAAAAAATATATCTATGCACACGCGCACACACGCGTGCGCGCATGTGCAATTGATTTCGTTTCATTGAATTTTAAATGAGCACAAAGCATTGGTGCTGGTTATAAGTAGATAACGAACAGTTTTGATGAGTGAGTAATGTACCTTGTTAAATCATATTTAATAGTAAAATTCTTTTTACAGTTCTTTTTTTACATCTGCAGTGTGCAGATTTTGACGCTTGTTATTTTTTATTACATCTGTCAAGATCAATAGTACAATAAAACCTACTGAAGTATTTTTTTTCTATACTTTATAAGGAGTATTAATATTTTAATATTGTAGGAATAAATATCTCAATAAAGGTAAAATGTTGTTGCAGTATGATTAATTGACTCAATACAAATTGTCAATTTCTTTAACTCGAATACTACAAATCAGTTTCTTTAACGCTTAATGTATCTTTTCTTCATTTTCATTTCATAGTTTATTTTAATCTATTATTTAATTGTAATCGTTGTGTCGTAATTGCTGAAGAACGTTTCGCCCAGAAAAATATTATTAGATCTCGGTGCACGTATGATTCCGAAAGGAGCAACATTAAATAATGGAGCCTTGGCATTTTACTCCTTGTGAATGTTACCGAAATCAGACCGCGCACGTAACAAAGCTTCACCTTGTCTTAATTGGGCACTCTTTTGAATAAGAAAAAGTATCTGTTAAAAAACCCTATAAATACCCGTTCGCTTTTACAAAAGAAAATTTCGTGATTAACTTCGAATATTTCTTAATTAACTTCGAACTTAATTAATTTACTTCGAAGGAAAATAATTTTGAATTGGAGTCCTTCCGTTGATTTATTTTGCTCTATTGAAACTTTAAAATGGGAACTCTATTCAGAAAAAACTAAAAAGTATTGCTCTAATTTATTCCTTTAAAGATCACACAAATTTCTAAACTTTTATTCACAATATTATCATAAGATGTATAATCTGTATTCATAAAATGTAAACAAATTAGAGTAACAACTATTTCAGACAGCGACATATTCATTAAATTAAAATATTTCATATTTGCAAATTACATGCAAAGAAATCATATTCAATAATAATAAAATTATTGTCAATTATTTGCAAAGAGTCAGTTATTCATACTTTTCGGAAAGTAAGTACATTCTGAATCGAGTGAGAAAGTTTAACGAAATTGCTTTAAAAATAATAAATAAATAATAATATAATTATTTTCCAGATGTTCAAAAATAATAAAGATCCTCAGTGAGAACCTCCTGTTTCAAGATACAATATTTTACTAAATTTGTATTAAAACTCTAACGCTACTTTCAACGTAATATAGTTCCACGTGAGCGTTCTTAAATATGTAGATCGCTGTAATACTTTACTTTACACGATTCAGAAGAAACAGCCTTTGTACACGTGCGGAAACGGTTAATCAGAGAAAAAGCTGAAAGGGGAACGATTGATTATGGACGTTAATCGGCGGCAGGATGTTAAATAAATACGCGAACACACGCATGTACGCGATTCTACTGTATCAATCAGAACACTTATTGTTACTTTCACACACGGGCCATTAAGCATGGTTAAAACCGATCGCAATAGTTATCTTGTGTTACGTAAGTTGTCGGTACGTTTAGCACACACTGTAAAACGTAATGGATAACATCAATTGTTGCAGAGCGAAAGAAATTGCCCCTGTTTTCAGCGTTAAAACAGCGAAATCGACCGAAGAAGAAGGCCATTATTTGCGACGTGTTAATGTCTAAGCTGCTCTATTATTAGTATTCAGTTTATGTAATAAATTATTCAATTCGATGAAACGTGTATTCACCTTTTCGTGGTTTGTAACGAATAGTTATGTAGTCATCTGAAAATGAGATTAAACCATTAATCTCATGAGCCTAGAATTTTAAATAATCTTCTAGGATTACGTTTCAATTATAGTTGCTAAACTATTCTATAAATAGCAAATGTACTTTTGTAACATGGAATAGTGTAAAATGTTACAAGGACTTGCTGTAATTTATATTGCTCAATTTATTAAACAGGTAATCAATTCTTGTTATTTTCGCTGCAGTAAATAAAATAATCGTATTTTGAATGGACTCTATTATTTTTATTAGCATATTCTAAAAATGAATAATTTGTTTTATTAAGTTTTACTTGTGTTATAATGTGCGGCTGTGCACATGGCCAGAATTAATTATTATGTAGTTACGATAAATGAATAAACTGAGAGAGTGAGCACAACATTATTTACAGCAGCTTTGAGTCTCCAATTTGTTAAACTAGATGTTAAACTGCTGTCAAGTATTTTGGTGATATTAATTTCCTATTGCTTTATCATAATTTATTCAATTTTATATTAACTCTTGTTAGCATCGAATCTAAACAGTATTTGCCACACAAACTCACCGCTTCTGTCTGCACGATGTAACGAGTCGTACATTTTCTTATACCATTTTGTCTGATTAGTCTCCTTGACTTCCTAAAATGTGTTTCTTTAAGTCATATGTAGCCAACGTGAAAAAAACTTTGCTGGCGGTAAAGTAAGAATAAAGAAAACCACAGCGACGATTCGCAAAATTATATCTAACAATAAATAATAAACAGGGTTAAAAATTGTATGTATAAATTAATTCTATGCTAATAAAAGTTGTACAAAATGAATAGGAAAGAAATGTTGCAATTTTGTTAAACGTGTCAAGTGAAGCCGAATTATTAATTTCTGGTAAAAGTACTTACCAGTTTTTATTCTAATATTAATATTTTTAGCTCGAAATATATGAATTCCTTTTCGCGGATGTATATACATTATTCAGATGCAGAAGTATAATTAACCCTTTACTGTGAAGCACTATATCCCACTGTTCCAGTTAAATTGTAATTATGCTTACACTTAAATTGTACCTATATGTAATTTATGATACGAAATACTGAAATACATATAAATTTTCGTAATTGCAAGTGTGACATTCGACATATAAATATGTTAATACATTTCATTCCCCACGAAGTGAAATCCATAAGGGGTAGATTTTAATAAACTGTTACGCAAAATCTATAATTTATATTTTCAGCAATGTTGTTCAGTTTCGATAATAATCAACCTATCTAACGCAATAATTATCCAAGTACCGAAAATGTACATACATCGAAAAAGTTGAAAAATACAGAAAGAGATTAATTATGAAATAACCGAAATACCAGTCAAGATTTGTGTGTTAATAAACCTAAAGCGTCCAGTAACTATTGACAGACCTACCGATCTTAAAACAAGAGGAATACCCTCTTTGGTCGTTGGGCCAATACCCTCGAATTTTCGAGGACCCAAATCGGCCATCTTCTTCGGTGGTTCATTTTCCGTTTCCGGTTCGCTCTCGTACTCTTTCTTCACCGTGTAAACTGAGCGAACATCAGTTTAATTTCACAATGCGGCTAACGTGATACTCGACTCGCGTGAAATTCACCGAAGGAAACTTTAAACGACGATCGTCCGTATCGATTCTAACGTCAAAATCACGATCACTCTTTCCTCTTTTGAACCCGGGTGTAGAAGTAAGTTGTATTTCAAGAATGTGTTACGCGCGTGTATCCACGGAACAAAGTGCATGAGCGCGGCTAAATTCGAATCGCGTGCGAACTGCACGTTGCATTATAAATTATTCACGATTCTGGATCTGTGAGAAAAATGCACTTACTTATCTCGCCGGGACTAATTAGTGGCTTCTCGTCGCTCGGAAGACGTTTCACTGTTACGTTTTCTTCTAGATAGGCGGCCCCTTTAGGCAGCTGCCCCTCTGGAACCGGATAAAACAATGGATATTTTGATGCAGCGATTAATCGTAATAATGTAACAAATATTGACTGTGTTCGTTTTAAGAGGAGGCAGCTATTAGTTATTGTAAAAATGATTGACTCGGTGAGACTGGTAATTTTTAGAAACGGGGAGAAATATTATTTTTCAAGAATTAATATAAATTACAATTGATATTTCTTGCACATGTTTGAGATATTTAAATGTGAGCAACCTAATTCAATGCATAGGTAATGTATAGGTGATAGACGGGTGTATTTTAATTAATAAGGATTAATAACACTGAATATTACAATACTGGGTATATAACACTGTATGTATGCTTTTCAATAATTATGCGAGGAATAACCAATGCCAGCTGGGCAAAGTGATAGCACACAATTATTGGTGCTACATTGGTGTTACAGAGTACTCTTTATTGTATATATTATTTATGTTAAATGAATAAAATAACGTGACAGTGTTCTTTTTGTTCTACAACTTTTCATCGTATAATCATAAGTATAATAGTAGATGAGTTACTCAATTTCATCAGGACACAAGCGTGGTTCCTGAAATGATCTCCACTGTTCTTTTACTACTCTTAAAGCTTCGCTTATGGTATTCCAAACATTATTGTTTTCTACTTTTGTCCGCTTATTTCTTCGCATTCGAGCCACCTCCTTACCTCTTGCTTTCTGCAGCAACGTAATAGTTGGATTCTGAGCACGTGGCAGTCGAGGAGTTGAAGTTAATGAATTTAATCCTTGCGTCGGGGCGGAGTGCGAATTGACAATTCGCGAACTACTGCTCTCATAACTACTCTGCGTCCGTTCCCGCTTTTCTACTTCCGTTTGCCAAGGTGCTGGAGTTTCCTGTTTAGTCTGACAAACGACGTGAACGTAGTTAAAGCATACAAGATAGAAAATACCATGAAATAAAAATAAACGCTGAATTAATTTAAAAAATGGATGGTGGGAAGAATCTGCACTTTTCTTCTTTTTTTTATTATTTATAATACGGGTATGTTGGTCACAACAAAGTCTAATATCTGAAATGCTGGAACATTTACTCATAATTAATATCAAATCAATCGAAATTGAACAAAAAAAGCTATTCACTAATGTTTAACGTATTTCGTCAAAACGAAATGTTTAATAAGAATAAATGAGTAATTGTTGGTAGTGTCCATTCCACGTTTTTCAATTTACGCCTAATATTTAGCGAAAGCTAATTGTTTACTTTTATGTTGCGTATAATTATTCACGTTAAAAAAAATAATTATCAAGATGCCTTAATTTATTGACGATCAAAGGTCAATTAACCATCAATTACTAAGCCTGCACGTTTAGCTTAGGAAACTTGATAAATTAAAGAAAACTTAATATACATCAGTTTACAAAATAGAAATGAATATCAATCTAAATCAATGATTTCCTGAATTAGAAAAATTGATCAACTCAGAAATTACTTTAAACACTAAATTACCCTAAGCGGTTTAAAAATCTTCGATACCACAGCGACGAATGAAATTCTGTATATAATCGATTGTGCTGTAACATTTTCATCCGGTAGTTTCAACGAAACGGTCACACTCAACAGCTTTGCCGGAGCGGAAGCTTTAACAGCCCCTCTAAATTTCACGAGTGCACAGAACGGATCGAAGCGTAAATCTTGATAACTTACTTCTTGCTGGCTCAGCTTTTTTCGGCTCAGAACGGGGCTTTCGAATTGCACTGGCCGGAATTCTTTTTTCTCAGGAACTGGACTGGCTCCGGCACTGGTTGGCGTCCAAACAGGAGGAATTCCACCATCCCTCTGACACTCCTTTCGTTCAGGGCTCGGTTCCTTCGGGGCTGGAGGTGGCTCGCTACCAGGTGACCAAACGCCTAGCAATAAACATTTCTGCCGTTAACCATCAATCACAATCAACGTATTATTTAAATCTGTGCACCAGGTATCGCGAAAATTGTAAACACAAACGTGATGTTGTAATGCTATTATTAGACACTGACTGTTCGTGCGAATATTATTGCAAGCTCTTTTTGCAGAATGCTGTTAAACAACATAAACAGAAGTCTGTTCTGCCATTGGTAGACTGTCAAAGTATAATCTTTATTGTATGTCACATTTTGTATCCTGTATACTGATTACACATTTCGTTCAAATGTAACTGTTAATTAATTTGATTAATAAATATTTCAATTTATAGATGACAATAGTAAACGAATTACTGCGAACAATTTTGACTACAATTAGATCGGAATAAATCAAATACTGGAGAGCAAATATCGAATTTTTCCTCGTATGTATATCTGCGTATTTTTATATTTAAACATATTATACCTGCATAAACACATCCGCCCGCTAGATATTACATTTCTTTGCCACATATTGGGCACAACAACGTGGAACGAAAAGTTTTACAAAGAATCAGACACTTGATTACTTCCATTATCAAAATTATTTACAAGAACGAGGACTATTGTTAATTACTTTCCTCGCTATAGTTAACGAACATTTTGATGAAAATTCCTGGAGGCTTTCGAATGTTGAAGGAAAATGGGGAAGGTAGGAACAGTGTACTTGCCGAGAATGTCTATTAATTAGTTCAGAAAGTGTAGTTGAGAATTGACTATCTGTAGCGCGGAATGTAATATACTATGAAGACCGTACTGCAAGCTTATATAATTTTCTTCCACATGGTGACCCATATTTTATATCTCCTAAAATTCTGCACGTCGATATTCTCGAATAACGCGAAAATATTATTCTATACGTCAACGAAGAACAACGTAATAAAAAAGACTAAAATTAAACCAACCGATCCATTTCTTCAGTATTGAAATCCTTGCACACTGGAAATTTTCGGGGAATTTCGGTTTGCGTTTCATTTTATTGCACCGCGTAAAGTCGCGAATACCAATGACAGTGTTTTTGGCCGCCGGTTATCGAATCGAATGGCAGTTTCGAGTTTCCCGTACACATTACTCGGGCCGTATTTAACACGAGAAAGCTGCTGTTAGGGTGTTTGCACCAGGACAGACACGACGCCCGCGCCACGTGAATTCAGCCAGCCAAAATCAACAATTCTGAATCCGTAAGAGCTCTGCTAATCCTGGCCCGCGGAAACCGTATGATGTAAAGGATCGTTTCCTCCAAGTCGATTTCGCGCTCCAGTACGTCAACCGTTTTCAGAGGAAAAAAGGGTGAAGCAATTTTTGGACCAGCACGTTAACGACGGTAATTATTCACCTATTCGTTTCCCTCTCGTGTAATTGCGAAATGGTCATTAACTGCTCGAGCTTTGTTCAGGGGATTTCGGCCCCGTTGTGAAACTTGCAGAACTGTGAGGTACTATGTCTAATATTGACTTTTGAATGCGTTTACATAGATTATTATAGTGTTTCTGTGTAAACGCGTTATGTATATTTTAGGGGTATTAAGAGTAACTGTTAAATATGGATACCATTAATTATATCTCAAGGGGTGAAATGTTATTGTAATTTTTGTAGACAATTTTTCAGACACGTTCAACATGTGAGGAGTAATTATTTGTAATAGGACAGGGCTTGTGCTACTCTGAAAGATCAAGCAATGACAACCGTATATTTATAATATTTATTAAAAGCCTGAATATATTTAGTTCTGGATTGTGTTGTATGGTGCGTGCCTTCTTGCAGTATGTAATATTATGTATGTATAATAGTCAATGTAACAGTTCTTATTTATATATGTACGAGGTTATTGGTCAATATATTGCACTTTAGGGTTGGTGAAAGTCCAGGGCTGCATGACACGTGGAAATAAATAATATGCATTGCTATTTCATACTCCGGTGAGTGCGCATTTAAATATTCTAATTGTCTTGCATTTTCGATTTTAAATATATTTTGTTACTTTAGCCCCCACACTGTAATATTTATTCTCTGTATTAAGTTGTTAACGAATGGAATATATGTATTTATTACAAGAGATAATTAAAAATTTCTCATTGATTTTTATCAAAGATCAGATTTTGAAACAATTAATTTATAATATATGTTATAAGGTACCGAATCTCGGACAGACTATGTATGTTTACATATGTATTTCGACTTTCAATCGGACGTTAATTTTCAATTGAGGAAAGGTCTGAAGACTATCATTTACATTCCGCGGCGTTATTTTTAAACCTCCAAGTGACTACTTTTAGTCAGCGATATTATTTTTACGCAAAAACGGAAACAGAAAATGTTACGTAAAGGTTTATTTCCATTCCATTCTTTTAAAAGATATAATACTAGTAAGAAGCTTTGTGTAATAGAAACTGTATGAAAAATAAATAATCTTTTGTTTTCTGAAACCACTTTGGTTCGGATTTAGACGGTTGTAATAATTAATCATCCACTTAAACGCGGCTTACTTAAACACTAGTTTTAATTAGAATAGTACCGTTATGGTAATTTTCGTGTTGCACATTACTGATACCACGGTGATAAGGTTTTCATTAAAGCAGCAAATAATTACAAGAAAGGAAATTTAACTAGAAATTCGCTGTATTGGATTTTTTTTACGAAAAACATGAAGAGCCATTAATTTTATAACATGCTATGAAAAGGAATTCCGACGCGTTATGAATTTGCGCCAGATTTAGCTTTTCACAGAGGCATTCTATTCATTAAAATCTGACTGACAAGTGAATCTAATTGCTATCAGATTATAGAGTTTTTTCTATCTACCGTGACACGACGATGGCATAATTTTCATGATCGTGAAATGTTATGAAGGACATAGAATCCATAGAATGCTGAACGAATCAGTGGCGCTAGTTTCCAATTATTAATGATCTCATAACGTTGATAATTGAACTGGTTAATTCCGCAAATAATACAAGTACTCGATTCAGAAAAACGTAGTGACAAAGATATTTTAAGTTTTGGAACCAATTCAGAGAAAATTTGGCTTCAGCAAAATTGAAAACAAGTTAGTATTTGTAGTATGATATAACTTCTTAATATTATAAAATCTTAAAGAATCGTTGCCGAAACTTAAATAAACGAGACTGCTTTATCATAGAAATGCATGATATAAATTATCCACTTTTTATACTCTAATTTATTATAAATAAATTGAACACTGTACGTGATAAATGTAGTTATATTTGTTGTTCATAAATGTTACATTTTACGCATTTGCATATTGGATATTTATTGCCCATACGGTTCTTGTAAGGAAAGAAATAACGTAATCTATAATATACATACAGTATAATACATACAAAAGTGTATAGCAATATACGAAAATGATCAAAAGTATCCGTCTGCGATATTATTTGAGACACACGGAACCAACGTTGAAGCCAACGTTGAACGCTAGTTACTCAAACACGAGTGACAGGAACTCTGGGTTCGATATTTCTTTCATTACAGTCGTATCTCCTGTACTCTTGTGTATCTATAAAACGAATAAAATTTTCAGGCAGTGTTATCTATTTTAAATATTTGTTGCCTCAACTCAATTCAGCAGTGTTTAATGAAGATGCTTCAAGCCAAATAATATTTCATGTACAACTTCACTGCATGAAATTGCTAATATAAATTATGTCCAAAGTGTTTTTAAACAATCTGAATTTTCTTTTTAAACCTTGCACAAGCAACAGGGTACCCGGGTACCCATTTCTATATTTCCTTTAATAATTTTTGTATGTTCTATAGGAACACAACTCCGGATCTCGATTATTTGGAAACTTTTACGTCAATTCACGTTTTGTGACAAAACATGCAAAATATTTTAAGTAACTAAGCTCAAACTTATTGACCATTTTGGTTGCCCACACGAGGATTAATCTTGCTACTAGTATATAATACAATATTTATGTAAAAAAATAATTAGGAAAATGCCTCCAAGCCGTGCTAAATTTTTTTACCATAGTACAATATTTCTAATAGTTACAATTTTTAAGCACACTTTAGAAATATATTACGATTTCATTCAACAAAAGATATCGAACTTTTTAGTATTATAACGAATCAGTTTCAACATTTTATAAATAAAACATAAACGTAATAATAATTATAAACATAAACGTTCTCTGATAAACATTTTAATAATGTTCTTACATTAACTTTGATTAGAGCATAATCCAATTTAATAAATTTAATAATGAAAGCACCATTTTCTATTACAGTCACTTACAAGTAATTCTTCAAGTACATTAGTTGGTAGAACGTACCTAAAATCATTTTAATTTGCTTTCGATATCCCGATTGTATTACTTTTGAATTAGCAAAAAGCGTAATCATCATTGTGTCAAATTCTGGGTTAAAAAAAAACAGGAGCAAATTATTTGTTCAGGTGATAATTTCGGCTTTGCACGCGTCGATTGCGACAGCAGGAAATAAGCAACTGTTTCATTCGATGGAAACGCTCCTAAAATTAGAAATTCGTGGGCGTCGATATTAAGGTACGTCTAATTGTAATTGGCCACCGAGTGCTATCGTACAATGCCGCACCGAATTTTCTGGAGCAACGTGTCGCGCATCATGCCAATTTTCGATTCAATTAATTTCAAAATTACATGGGAGACGCCGGGCTGTGTTGATAACAAGCTGCATAATATCGAGCCAGCTTGCTTATGTACGTTCAACAGCCAGGTTATAGCGATTCAGGGAAGAAGTAACTATCCTATAAATCTGAATTATGCTATTATCATAACAGGAACAACATTCTTTAAATATTGATTTCTGTGAATATTAGCTTTCTTGTTCGTGTAGTGTCAAAACAAATAAAGATAAATAAAATTTATATTATGAGAATTATGAAATAATTGTAGGAAGTATATGATACACAATCATTCTTTGAAAAGGAAATTAAATTGCTGTGATAAAATATTGTTCGCATATATAAATACTATTATCATTTTTACTGATCGAAGAATAATTAATTTCGACTACTATTATGGACTACTATATGGACAATAATGTTCCTATGGTATTCACGATATACATTTATACATATATCAGAGTTAATATGTCTGTAAGGTGAAATATATATTTGAGGCACGATTTTGAAAAATATTATCAATTTCACGTTGTATATTATCGATGCATCTGATATTGAATAAACGTATATGCTGGCGAATATTTACTTTGAAGTTCTGATGTATAATCCTAGCCCCTAACAAATTTAATAATTATAAACATGCACAGTGACAAAGGTAACAGCCATTTGAATGGTTAATCTTATGTAACACAGTATACTAAGTGTACAATAAGTTTTGAACATTACCATTCCAATTATTAAATCATATTTTCCGTGGAACATTTGAATCAATAATATGGATAGACGGAGCTTCTAGCTATTTAAGCATTTTGATTACAAGTTTTCAAAATAAAGCTACATATTTTAAAATAGAGTAAATAAAGTCCATTTCAAATATCACATTAAAACGCGCATATTTAATTGTTAACAGACATATTTTGTTGATATTAGGGAAATATTTATATCGGGGATTATGAAAATGATTTCACTCATACATTCTTCGTTTTCAGATATTTATCGTTTGTGTAAATTGAAACATATTTTTCTATGATTGTAAAAATGACAGATTCACAATTTCAAGAGAATTCTTTCGTGTAATGGTAAAGTTTCAAATGACTTATTGTCAGATCACATAGTTATTAGAACAATTAGTACTCAACTTCGCTGAGACTATTTAATTACATTCCACATTATCCACGTACAAACAAATGTGATTTTCAGCTCCTGAACGGCGATTAGTTACAAAGTAACAAAAAATTTCATCTTCCTTTTCATATAATATTATAATCATATAAGGTATAAAATTTCTTGTTTCTTTACTGCCAACGTTTACGCTGAACGTTCCCGTTCATGTTTAATTCACTCGTCACAAAAGTATAAAGCACTCTGTTAGTCACGCGTTTCGTTTGCAACTTTACCTGGTGTTGCGGACGAAGCTTTAAACGTGGGAGCGAACATAACGTTCTCTGAAAATACCAATAAGTAATTTATGGACTCGAGCAATTTTTAATTTCATTTGACGAAATATCTGCTTAAAGCAGTAGCAACAACTAATGCGACAACCGAACGCCGAAGATATTGAAACAGTAGAAATATTTCGATATAAATTACTGCTCAGTAGAAAGTTCGATTTGTATTTAGCAGATAAAATTTCGTTCAACAAAGGTGGTCCTGCTTTTTACTGATTGGAAATTTCTTCACGTGAAACGGAATTTCGATTAATAACAGATAATGCCAAAGTGCAATATTAACATGGGCATAGTAGCATTATACTTGTAAACAAGAAATACAGGTGAGTCCTTTTTTACATAAACATCTGTTGCTTCATTTAGATATTGCAAAATATATGACACGTATTTATTAGCAATTATTTTATCGTCCTAATCATCGAATTTTTCGCAACATGTGCGACATTAATAAGTGAATAAATGTTGGCGCATTGACTTTATGTGAAAAGAACTGCGTAAATGTATCTACTCCATAGGATCATCAATCATTTCGCCTATTTCAGATGCTCTATTTAAAGGTGATATCCGCATTGACAAGCAACGTGACCTTTGGAACTATGCCATGATTACTCCGTTGGAGGGACAGCATTTCCGAATAAAAAAACTTCCTCAAAGCAAGCACCAAAAATAACACACCCTCCTCTACCACAAACCCCATTGACCGAACAGCATTAACAAAAATTTCTTTTTACTTTAATCACGTGTGTTTATTATCTCACATTGATTTGCATATCTGATTGAAGTCAAGCTATTCGAATTAAAAACTGGGATTATTTTTATACTCGAGTTCACAGTTAATTAAATTTACCAAATGCATAAATGTATGGAGAAATCAAAGAAAATGCACGTCAATAAAATTGTTCACCAAAAAAAATTTTCGTACAAACTTCCTTATAAAGTAAATATTGATAGTACTTTGTCAAATGTAAAAACTGAACTTTGAATTCGTAATTATTGTTGCAAAGTGACACAATTTTAATACTATTTATACAATTTACTGTTCATTAACGTAACCAATACGGTATGCTACTTTTATTATTTTTTGTAGGTACAGAGACCGTATAGTAACCCCTTTCTCGTAATAGTAGAGAACTCGAGATACGAAAAGAGTCTGACTTGTGGGATTCACGGAGACGCTATTTTTCAACCTTAAATCATGATGGAGAACCTACTAAAGACTCCTTAAATTGCTCCTTTATGAGAACGGTGCTGGTCATTAATACAGAAGTAAGCTTGATGAGCTTCAAAGAAAAAGAAAGAAATGGGAAGTAGACTAAAAAAGAAGTTGAAAAGTCTAAGGGAGAACGGTAGGTATCTCTTGAAATATGATATTCTATGCATCCCTTGCGGTGAAACTAACTACTATTTAAATAGTACAGTTTTCTTAACGTTGAATCACTAATTGAGCGAGAATTTACGAAACGGAATATTAATGGGAATATTTCTAAGTTATTCCTTATTAATATAATTTAACGCTGAAATGTATGATAAATATTCTATTGCAATTAATATTTTTCATTTCGTTTAGATCACTGACAAGAAACAACTATACTATTCGGACCGTTTTGTCCTTTTTGTTTCACATTTAACGCATAAATACACATGGGTATCGTATTTTGCAAAGATAATATATTTTTCTTTAAGAATAATGAACTGATGAAAACTATATAACATTAATACAATTTAAATAATTAACATTTCATTTAAAAAATTTGATTAATTCCCGTATATCAACTTTAATGGCCGGAGAACAGAAAACAACATTAATATGTTCTATTTTTTTAAACTGAAACTAAATTATCACAATCGCTTGATACTAATTGCAGGCTGTCTATCCTATTCGATGATTCATACCCAACATTGTATATATTTGGCTACCTATGTTTAACTGCTCGCTTCTACACTTTTGCGTCAAGTAATTTGTTTTATTTATTATTTTAGTATACCATGTCGCGGGCCTATACTACTGGTAACATGCAGTCGCCTCGGAAAGTAAGTTAATAATTGGCATTTTGTGGAAATGAAAACGATATATCCAAATTTTTGTAACTCATTTCTTTATGTACTTATATTATAAAGAATACATTAACACATATAAGCAGATATATATTATAGTTATTATTATACTTTCAAACTGTTGGTAAGAGCGTTCACTTACTTTCCGAGCCGACTGTATATTGCAATTACTAGTGCACTAGTGAACAATTGTCGATGTTCAATGTTCCATAACTTTCTTAAAATTCATCCATTGCTTCAACAAAATGCAACATCAAGTTTGCTGTCCTACTTTCTTATTCTATTGTCCGATTTTATTTAAGTCGATGTTCAAGGGGTAAAATCCTCCCTTAAACAGAGGATTGCCAAATTATAGAAACTCTTGACGTCTGACAAGTGTTCTATCCGGCAGGTACTAGGTTTTCCGATTTTGTCGAGGGAAGTGTGACACTTGACCTTCAAAGCAAACGAAACTTCGACCAAAAGGGATGATTTTGAACGAAGTTATAGTCATTTAAAGAAATGATTGCACTTCCTTTACGGTTCCATGGTTTTCGCTATGGCACAGTTTTGATTCCTATCGAACAATATATTGTAAAATAATAAACTAGAAAAATTTGTGATATTTGTGTAACAGCAAAAAGAATAAAAGAAGACTGGAATTATAGAATAAAAAAGAAGCAATGAATGATGTTTGTTGTTAATAACTCCAACTACATAAACTTAATTATTCCTATAGCTTTTTGCCATGGAGTTAATTAACTCTTTTATTCTTTACGAAGATAGTTCTCCAAACCACACGCTTTGAATAGCTTCCCCATATTCTATTTTGTTTCTGGGATCCTTTTTTGCAATAGCCTTCCCAATTATGTACATTCAATTGCTCTCTTATGTAGGAGATAGTTTATAATAGGTTGTACGGGCAGTGTTATTATGATACAATAATAATAAGCTATTAATACGTTAAAATAATAAGAATATAAATCTTAAAAATGCAGTTGCGCCTGTTTTAAAAGCGAAGGATCACATTTACTGTTGCTGCAAAACCTATTGTCAGCGCAATACAACACATCGCAAACATCAAGAATTTTGTACATTTTTCCAACCTTTGAGCACGGATTTATATGAAATCGGACAATAACTTGAAAATGTAGAACGCGCGAGCTTTTTAATGTGCATTTTGCTGAAAGCAATTTGAATGAATTTTAACAAACTTATGTGACATTGAAATTCACTAATTTTTCAATAATGCACAAGTGATGCATTAAATTTTGCTAGTAATATGCACTTATATTACTTACAGAAACTTAATTACGCGAACGTGTTTCGTATTTTGTAAGAAGAGATTAAGGGATCCTAACAAATTCGTGAATCTATTAAACATAACATATAACGTATTCAATAATAATCATACGTCAAGTAAATGGTGTACAAAAGAATATTGTTGTACCAAAAAAAAAGCAATCAGAATAAAACAAGGGAAACTAACCGACCAACAAAACAATTATTCAACGAAATTTCCCCTCTATATCCAAATCTATAATGAAAGCAGTCCTAATAAAAATCGTCCACCGGAAATGAAAATAAAACGAAACAAAGAAAAGAATAATCCCTTCAGACAAGACGCGGGCAATGAAACTTTCGCGCAGGGTTTTAATTTCGATCAGTAGAAAAAGTTTACGAAAATCATCCGTTCGAAAGCGTCTCGGGTCTGCAATCTAAATTCACTAACACGATATCAGTCGATCGATAAATCCCGTCGAAATCGAATTTATAATAACAACGATCCCGACGAATTGTTCAGCGAAAATGAAAACCACAGACTAAACTATGTAAATGGAACCGCAATCGATCAGCAAAAGGCCGTCCAACGATGTTTTCCCGCACAAATTGAACTTCGCGGCCGGAAAAAGCCGCAGAAGCGGAAGAAGCCAGAGACTGACAAACGAAAATAGCGTGCGACTTCTATCTCGAACACACGTATATTGCAATTTCGTGCAATCTACGGAGCAGTAACGTGACACCTTTATATAATCGAGAACCGGCAAACCGCTGTTCCACGTTTTCCTCTAGATATTTGCTAAACCATCTCGAGTATCGGGATTTTTTTCACGCACTTCTTGCAACGATATCGGTAACTCACTGTACGTACGCATATCCTAGAGCTCCAAGTACTCGCAAAGTGCTCGAACTCGAAGAGCTTATAAACTCGACAATCGGCAGAATTCTGTGTAGTTTTCTGTAGGTTCGCGTGTAGTCGAAGGATGGTTTGATTGAAGGAGACGTTGAAATTGAATTGCTGACTAAAGTGTTTGTGTAATAACTTATGTAAGCGCTAATTGAAATGCAAATATTCATTCGCACAACTCCAAGTTTCTTATATGATAAAATAACTAGAACGGATTTGGTAACATTTGCCCGAAGTCACGATCGGGTTTTCAATTGAATGAAATGTAATCTGTACTTTGGAAACGAACGAAGATTAGCTTGCCTCTTGTCGATAGATTTAAAAACCCCCAGTGAAATAGTACAAAATATTTGGCAAGGGATTTACAACATTGCTGTTATAGAACTGACACAATCAGACTTCGATGGACATAAATTTTCATAATTTTCCCCACAGCATTCAATCAATAAACCGCCCCCAGCTCGATGTCACCAAAATCCACCAACCCCGAGGAACCAAATCGGTCACAAACACCCAAGCAAATCGAATCCCTTCACCTCGAATTATCACCAGAGCCAGAAACTTCCAAAGGCTTTCGATCACCCGGCGAACCGCGAGAAGAGCGGACAGGAAAGGCAAAAGGAAACAAAGGGAAACAGAAATTTGTGGAGCACGTTCGAACGAGAGCGTCGAGTGGGAAGTTCGAGCGCGTCATATTTTAAAGCGGATCTCCGCGTTCGCAGGACAACCTGTTGAACGATTCCTTAAGGCGAGACGTGTCGCCACGAAAAATTCTACCACGATCACGCACACGTGTATACACACACCAGCGCGCCGTTGAACGTCCAAGGAAAAGTCTCTCAACGACGCGGATACTCACTTTTCTCCAACATCGTTTGCGCTCTTTCCTCTGCGCCCAAGAAAATAACGTTCGCGGGATCACGTTTCACGGCTACGAACGAACGAACCTCGAAGGATGACCGAGGACTGAGTGGCGTCGCGACGCCCGACGCCCGACGCCGCCGCCTTCGACACACGCTTTCCGCATCGTTCGACTACGCAGAAGCCGGCGATTCAGAATAGTGCGTGACGGGGGCTGGTCTGAACGCACGAAAATTCGCACGGGACTGAGGCTTCGACAGGGGAAACGTAAACGTAACTCGTCCGCTCTTATTTCTCTGCATTTACTCTGATTTCATTCGGTATTTATGGACATGGCCGGCAACTTTGCTTTCCTTCCGACGTCGCTTTCGACGGGCACAGTTTATGAAGAGACACGGTACACCGATTTTTTGTATTTTAATTTGCGATTTTAAACCGTCGCGCGGACAACGCGATTTAAGAAGATATATCGCCTTGTCGGTTCGAAAAACCGATACAATTATTTTTGCAGGTTTTCTTTTTATATTTAATGTGTGCAGAACACTGTGGTTCGAGGATTTTTTTGAAACGCGAATAATCGATGAAGTTACGGCACGCCAAATGAATGCACGATTGTATCGGGAGGGAAGGCCTGATGTAACCTCAAACACGTTTTTCTGTTTTCTTTCAGGCACCCATGTTTTTATTATTTGGCACCAAGTAGATTCCCGAAACTGTTCACCCGATTAACTTTGAATTTTGTTACGATATTGCGAAACTGTTTATACAGTAGAGTACAATATTATTTGCTACTTCAGTTTGTTCAATTGGTGTGAACTTTTAAAGCGAATTATTTTCAGCGGAAACAGAAGTTTTTAGTTTAATTTACTAATAATATTGTATAATCGTATCTTTTAATTCTACAATTAATGGTAAAAAAGGAATTACAGTTTCGTGTCATGATTTTCTGGGTTCGGACATTTCTTTAAAATCATTACTTCTCAGATTTCAATTTATTTAGCATGCTTGCCTCCTGATTAACCCCTTGCACTATTTTGACGAGTCTGACTCGTGATGAAAATTTTAGGCCAAACATGGATGTCACGAGTCGGGCTCGTTGTTCAGTTTCAGACCAAACATGAATATCACGAGTCAGACTCGTAATCTTAGTTTGGGACCAAGTATAAACATCTCGAATGGGATTGTGTGTGCCCGTGTAGAGAGCACGTTCTGATCTTCAGTTTATACCATTCTTTATACGAGGTGCACACGTTTCGAATCAGCAGAAATTCAAACAACAATGCGCTTGCAGGCGCAATATTGGGCTCATTTTCCCAAACATATTGATGCAACGCCTAGTAAGGAGCACCCAACTAGGATCTGTAAAGTGTGTTACAAACACAAAAAACTAAGCGAAACAAGCTGGGAATGTAGTAAATGTAAGGGGGCTTTGCATGTACCGGAATGCTTTAGAAAATATCATACCATGCAAGAATATTAAATTTATACTTATAAGTATTTTTCAATTTAATAATTTGTTGATATTTAATTGTTTATTTATATTGCGTTTTTCAGTTTTATGTTTGATGTTCAAACACTACTACCGTGGATTTGCTTTTACATATTTTTATTTTGTTAGTAATTAATTATATTATTATAATTAATCAGAATTTGTTTCCATCTTATGTAATAATTAAAGTATTTTTTAAAAGTGTTTGATTCAAGTTCATTTGAATTTCACAAGGTTTCCATCGCGTGAAGCAAATACGGGCACGACTACCTTGCGCTCGGGTCTTAAGAATAGGTCTGAAATTTCGGCACGCGCGCTCCACCGCTCGCCACTCACCGCGACATTCGAGTCAGCCGCGTTTGGGCTGACTTTTTCCGAGGTTTCGAATAGTGCAAGGGGTTAAGCGTGTTAATTGAGGCTACTACACTGTATTCTAGGTGTAATTATCCAATCGAAGGGTACATAAGATAAAAGTGTTACAGTCTGCCCCACAAAAGCACCGGTGACATCTCTACAAAAATGTATATAATTGTAAAAAATAATCCAAATAATAATAATATTCCAATCTCCTCTATGATAAATGAAAGCTTGGCATAGTTTTGACATGCTTTCTATTAATTTTTCGTCACTAGAGACAAACAAATATTCTTTTCCAAATATCTAGAATGAAAGGAGTAACAAAATAGTACATTGGTAAAAGATTTAACTGGGATACGTTGTATTTTTATAAAGTTTTAAATAAGAATAAAGAAGAATAGAAGGGAAATTTGATTTTTAAGCGGATCTCTATTCTTTCAGGCCCACTGAACGATGCATTTTCTTAGACAAGAATACCCCACTTTCTATTTATTAGTATGCACCTATTACTCGAAGTACTGAACGTGAGATAGATAAATTAAGTATTTTACATACGCACGGGAGGAAATTTAGTACAATTTTCAGATATTAATTCGAAATCTTGAAATAAGCTGTATGTTTAAATTTTAGGCTCGTTTTTTGTAAATATTTAATATTGAGCTATTTTTGCCCAAAATAATATATTTATAAATTATCCACTTAAGTCTGCCAATATTCTTCGATACGGTATTTCGCATACTGCACTCGAAATATTATTCTCCATTTCGTCTTATTGTGAGCTTTTCTTCACACGAATTTAAAATCGATATGCTTATTGGAAGAATATTTCTGGAGGCATATATACCTATCTTCTGTTTTCACCCCGAATAACTGTATTCTTTGGTGCATCGATACAAATTGGATTCTAAACATTTATAGCATTGCAATAAGGAGCAATTTCAAGAATTTCGACAAATTAAACAAATTATATAACGGTGCAATTGTACATTCAAATTTAACCATGCATGAAAATAACGTAGAAATACGTACGTAGTATGGACATGGGGATAGAGGGATGCATATAAAGGAAGTCACAAAAACGACAAGAGTAGCAATGGCGCAGACACGGGGAATAGGACAAGGAATATTCAAGAACAATTTTGAGAGTAGAATGAGTATATTCAGAAGCATAGTGAAAAGTATCCTGCTGCACGCGGCACAAATCTGGGGACGGATGGAAGTAGAAAAAGTAGAGAAAACTCAGGAGAAATACGTAAGGTGGGCGTTAGGTATGGACTTCAACGCACCAGCATATCTAATTCTGGAGGAAACAAAATCGGGCAAAGTATGGTTAGAAGCGGGGAAAAGAGCGATAAAATATGAAGAAAAAACGAAGCGGTTGAAGAAGAATGAAATAGTTCAATGCTAGAGGGAAATAGACGCGAAGCAAGAAGAGAAAAGGTCGAAGTGGGAGGAAATGAGAGACGCATACCATAGGCAAAGAATGATGGATATACAGGAAATAAAAATGGAAAGAGGGAGAGGGAGAGATTTTTCTGAGGAACTAGCGCGAAGAGACAGGGCAGAGCAAGTTCAATGAAGTTCAAGTTCGATAGAATACTACGAGGCAGATACAACGTACGTTACAAAGAAATCATGGATAACCAGAGAGCTAATTACCTAAACGGAGACTACGGAGGAAGAGACCAAAGCATAATCGCAGGATTCGGATGTGGGAATGAGGAACGGGGAAGCAAGTACTGGAAGAACGAAAAAGGGACAGTATTGTAGACTATGTAAAGGGGTCAGAGAGACGATGGGTCACATGCTCCAAGAGTGCAAGGAGCTGCGAAGAGGAAACGCAATGATAAGAGGGATACTAAAGGGAGGAGAGGATAGGGCGGAGTGGGTGAGTATGGTCATGGAAAAACGAAGAAGAAACCACTCACACACAGATTATGTAATAGACTATGTAACCCCCATTTTGGGGCCGAAAGGCAAACCATAAACCTATTTACTACTACGTACGTAGCATGGCAAATGCAATTTCATTTAATTCTCCCTCATAATTATCTTTTTTCTGTCAGTAAAACGCTTTTGAGATATAGCTTGCCTCAATTATATAAGTGAAACGCTCTCTACACTTCTATTTATCTTACAAATTAATTAATTAAGTGTTTATTCTGCCGGACAGAATTCTGCGAATTTTATATTTATTGGGTATTAAATTCTACTCGTGTTATTCCTTTCCTCTGGTTTAATAACAGAATATACTTCTCTGCTTAATGTGTTTGTAGTTTCATCCAAATATATCATAGGTCACCACTGACCCACGCGGCAAAGAATGTGTTAATTATATCCTCACCCGTAGCTCTACTCAAAACGCTCAATTATCTTACCTTACATTTGTTTAAATCAAACGGCGCTTACTAAAATTTAGAAGATATTGATCTTGTTACATTTATTCTGTTTAATGTTTTTTACATTTTTATGTCGCTTTTTAATGATACATATGTGCCAATGTTTCTTTCATATGCATTATAAATTGTAACATTACTTCTTACTATTCTGCATATTTATAGATTTTATTGGAATGCCTTTACTATAAAACGTCATACAAAACTCTTTATTTTGTACACATTCGAGAAACGTTTAAATTAAATTTTCTTGAACTTAATTAAGTTTCAATTATAAGTCATATGTAATATACATTTCGAGAATGGGCAATGTTTCTAAATATTGTAAGAGAGAGATAGCAATCAATTCCATCATCGTGAATGTAAAATAAAATTAATTACACTACACAGTAAATTAAAATAGATAATAAATTGGACGTCGGTATGGAGAAACCATTACAATTGCCATTATAACGAAATGGACGAACAAAATTTCCATCGTGTAATTGAATGTATCCTTTGAAAAATGTAAGTTAATAATCTTGAATGCTTAATTTGGTAGAAATTATTTTTTACTTAAAATAAAAATCTCTGATATTTATTTGAAACATAATTATTTCCTAAATTCAAGTTTCCATAAATTCGAAATATGTTGGAGAAAAATCTATCTTCTTCAAATATAGTTTCTTACACTAGCAACAATTTTATACCGATGTATTATACATACTGTAATTAATCGAACAAAATAATGAAACGCACCTTTACCATACAGAAATCCTTTGCCGAATTTCAAAGCACTGTCGATCTCGTGCAGCAGATCGCTCTCATTGCCATTGTCCTTAGTTGCAAAATCATAACCACTTCCTTTAAGAAAAGCATGCCGAAGCATCCCAAGGAAAAAAAATATAATACACAAAGAATTATATTACTAACAAAAATTCGAGCCGTGTAAAATGCATCTTACAATGAGCAGTGTTAAAAATAATTGTAAGTCGTTCGTGGAATATTTACACTCGGTTTTTCTAATCTAGAAGGGGTAAAAGTGATCCGATGGTCAGCATAATCTAAACTGTGAATAATTCTCTATTTTTAACGATTCACAAGCGAATGTATCCTTCCGTGGAATCTAAACTGCGGTTTCTAGAGAGCATAAGAGTTCTTCGTTCTTAAATGTAACACTCTTCATTTCTACGTGATGATTTTAATTGCTGCGTGTTTTTACGTCCATCCAGGTGGTTTAAAAATATTGTAAATTTTATTATAAATATTCCTCGATTGTTCTGCGTTAATAAGTTAGTAATTTTCATGTTACTACAAAGCCATGCTATGAAGCAAGTATTATGTACGCATAATGGTTTTGAATAGTTGTCAACAAATAAACGTGTCTGTCGAAATGGAACATGAACAATGGTACCAAATTTTTCTAATATGAATGCATAAACGTTGCACCAATTATAGTACGCGTTCCCTTTGAAAAGTTTTATTTTATGATTCGTAGTTTAAATTAGTTTAAATCGTAGCTCGCCTGTCTTTCCTAACAATTTATAGCACTACATTCGCGAATATTTTGACGTCATCGGTTATTTAACAAATTTACAAGCGGTCTACGAACACAGTACATTCTTCTGATAACTACGCACTTGATAAAAGAAAATTAAAAAGAATTATACTAACCACTACCAATATTCTCTATATGAACTCCGAAACTTTGCAGCTACAACCAAATTCGAAGTGCACGATTTCATGTTACACTCTGCAATATATTTCTCTTCAATTAGGCCACTCGTCGGTCATTAGCACCCTCGCAAATTCAGTAACAAACGAGTTTGTTCATTTTTCCCGGCAGAAATCTATTATAAGTAAAACGCAATTCACTTTAGTAACCAACCGCGGAGGAATCACTTCCGCACAAATAAAGTTTCATGTACGAAATATTAACCATCCAATCGATTAATCCAGAAACATTTATTCGTGTAACTATGTCGAGGGTTATCTACGTGAAACAAGAAGTTCGACGTTGCCACGGCGACGTGGCAGGTTGAAAAGGGTGAAGGTCTCGAGGAGGTTGTTGAGTTAACGCGGCGGATGTAGTAGGTCGTGTCGCAATTCGTCGGAAATAGCCAAAATCGAGACGGTGGTTCCGGCGCGGTGCTGGACGCGCGACGAAACGCTCTACGAGCGCTGGCCTATTTCTCGATGGGGCCTATATTTAGGTTCTCATTCTCGAGTGAATCATGAACGCGATGCAACCGACCAGCCTCGATCGGTAGTTTTCGTTCGACATTGAGAAAAAATTAATTGCGGCCGATGGATATTTATTGTGACGGCCGACGAGTATTGTCTTCGTTTCTACTTTGGTGTAGTTAATGCGTGAAACGCGAACGCCCGTCGCTGTTTTAATTAAGGGCATAGGTAGAGGAGGATACATGGGCCGGGAAATAGGTGTTAATTGTCTTTCTAACACGTTCACCGCCCGTGGCGGTCATGGTCGGTCATTAATGAGATTTTCGTTCGATGGTTTATTTTTCCGGTTTTCTATTTTAGTATTTTCTATTTAGCGTCGGTCAAATACATACGCCGTAATTTGTATTCATGCACAATTCAGTACTACGATATAGTAGGATCCACTATTGGAGTTTGCGTTTGAATAAAATCTAATTGAGGTGAATGGAGTGCCTGCCAAAATACGTTTGGCGGTGCCTGCGTTAAAAAATCTTCGGTGTTTATCTTAGTTTTTGTCAGTTTTAGCAGATTTCTTTGGAGCGATTTGCTTTCTGACGTGCGAACAGTATTATGCATCGTAATTTTTACCCTCCGGTCTTCAAAGTTTTTAATGGCAGTTTTTAGAAACTGTATTTTCTGCACGTGAGTTTGCAAAGAATTGTGATACATTGAAGTATATTTTTTTGTATTAGTAATTCGTATTGGAATTCAGTCAGAAATACAATTGGGTGGACAATTAGTGGAGACGGTAATATCTCCAGATTAACTAAAATAGTATTGGTGGTTTGAAATTACGTTCCGTTTCTTAATTTTTGCACAAGTAGTCTATGCTTAATGATAATGTATAATAAACAATACTTGAGTTAGTATTGATAATGGTGTTTCCAGTAAATTGGGATTATTTTTATTACTACTTTTTATTACTACCTTTAATTTAACCGTTGTCTATTTGATAAATATACTTGTACTATTACTTTGAATACTTAAATTCTAAAAGGTGTATGAATCGAATAAATCTAATCTGCACTATGGTATAGTAGTGTAACACTGCTCTTCTATAAATAAGTACAAATATCATGGCACCTTAAAAATGCAGTCATTCGAATCTTTTATAGTTTTGAGCGTAAAAACATACTTCGCCGGGAAAGATATTTCTGGTGTGCTGCCCAGATTAATATGTCAAACTTCTCTTCACGCGAAAGACAAACGGTTAAGGTCTTTGGGACAAAATAAGAATCGAACCAACTTAAACAAAAAAATACTAAAATCAATGTACAAACGTTTGAAACCGGTTGTAAGTTTCCAGTGTGATACTGTATTCTAAACTGGCATTCAATATGCAATACAGAAAGAACCCAGAGCATTGTAAACGACCAGGATCTGCACATTGTTCTCAGTGGCACATATTTTCATAATGGTTAATATTTATATTACTAGATAACTGAGCATCCTTAGACTCTAAGAAGGGAGAATGAAAATTCGTCTTCATGCAGGCTATGCAAGTTAAAACACTTAACAAGATTAATGTTATATAATTGCAAGAGGACGTAAAAAGTAGATATCAAGTATCGTGTAATTGCAAAACAAAAACGAACAAGAATTGGTCACGGTAGAATTTTCTATGGTATTATACGCTGCTGTGTTCTATTACAGTTGCAACGATAACCCACGACCCGTACGAAAGCCAACAAACTTATCTCTCGCAACTTCCACTTTATTGGCAAGAAACCAATCCGCTCCTCATCTATCGGTTCAGAACGTAACTGTTTGTGGTGCAATATCTTCTTTCTGATTATATTTTACTAGGTCTAAACGATTCAAGATATTTCTTTAATTAAATTCGAACAGATTTCCCATTCATGATTCTAGCAATTAGTTTGTATGTTACGAATTGGAGGCTAAATTGTATAAACACATCACTGTACTATGTTTATCACAGAAGATTTATGGCACAATGTATTTTATATGATAAAACATGATGTCACCCCTATATATGAAATGATGTGGCTACTGCAATAAAACACTTTTGGACACCGAATAACTATTTTCGTGCCGTGCATCATTTGCAAAAACTTCGATTTAGAAACTATATTTAGTATATATTTAAACTGTTGTTACTTAACTATGTGTATAAATTACTCTATATTGACTATATTTACGATTGAATAAGAAGTATGTAAATTTCAGAAACATTAAGATTTTCTATCCATTATTCTCCGATTCGTTGAATTTAATTCTTTAAGCTGAGCAATTCATTGATTACAACTTTTACGTTAGTGTTTCCTACAAGTAAATTGTTGTCTCATGTAACGCTCGTAATAACAAGACATAGTACTTGGTACAATTGTGCGTCTTAACGAGCAAGCTTAGACAAATCTGCGTTAACTAGAGTTAACGAATTTCCGAAGTTTTCTAAATATATATACAAAATATTATAAAGACAGCAAATATTAAAATTTGTGTGCCCTTGATCAGTACTAGAAAGTAACGATCACATTTAAAAGTGTTTTTGTATTTAAGAGCACAAGCTCTATCATAGCTCTATGACTTGTGTGTGACTTTTATACGTCACTACAAAATAAATATTATAGAAATTTAACGCAAATTAAAATAATATGCAAAGAAAACGTTTTCCCTATGATGTTTTTCTTAAGAAAATATAAATTTAACTGCAAATCAAAAATGAAAAGTTCACAATAAAACTACTAATTGTAAGCTCTAATTATACAATATGTAATTTTCAATATACTTACAGATTAATTGCGTTAATTCGTTGTGAACATGCAAAATCGACATGAAAATCCATCAAACAAATAGCTTCACTTCTCTAATTCACCTTGTTCGCACTTCGAGGTTCAACAATAGACTGAGGACGAAAGGCGTAAAGTTACAGGTATATGAGACATGTTATCGATCAAAGGTATATAGGTTTTTAAGAGAATAACCATTCTGTTCTCACCCTAATCATTCAGGTTTGGAATCAGTTTAAGCGTATAGGCGAATCTATCACTGACAGATTATTCCTACTATTTTGAATTGCAATTTTTATTTTGTCAATGGGAGACTCCCACTACTATTTTACAAATAGCTAAACATGCACTATCCCTTGTAAGTTTACCGAACTTGAATTAGATGTTGACACAAGTCAAGATAATTAATACTGCAGTCTCTTTATCTTAACACTGAAAGATGTACAATTTTTCATTCTAGATAGTTCGATATTTTGTGTTTCATCTACTCAAATTTGATCTTTTATTTAAATACTTCTCATAGCTTGATTGTACTTTAATAATATCGAACCTCAAGGGTTGAAGTATTTATTAATTAACGAAATATATAATCACTATGATTGATATTATTATATGTACAAATATATCGAGGTTCAAATATTTCGGACAAATATTGGAGAATACGATAACGAAACTCCTTACCGAATATACATGCACCCCGAATCTTCAAATTAATATCTCGTTCAAAACAATATCCCTCCCAATTGTAAACTACCCTGTCTGATAAATATCCTGCGGAATGCGCACAAAATAAAGTCAAAGGAAGAATGAAAGAAGGGAAGATAAAACGTGGTTCTCAACCAAAAACACGGCCAAAAAAACAAATACAATATCATTCGTTCAGTAACGTTAGTGGCGAGCAATAAGACAAGCACGGAACACCTACAACAATGCAATCCAAGAGGAATATACGAACGTGCGTTAGTGACTGTTATTTTATCGAATTCTCGACACGACGTTCGTATCTTTTAAATCGAAAATCAGGCGACCAACACTCGAGCACCGTGGTTCCAATGCCAGCAATCGAAAACACAAAGGAGAAAACGCCGAATTAACACAACAACCCTCGATTCGGTGGAACTCACCGTCGTCAGGCATGGCAGACATTTTGAGGAACTCTTGCAGGTGCTTCGGCAAATTTTTCGCATCTTCGAACTCCTTCCCGTCCATCAGACATTTCCCCCTCGCGACACTTTCCTCTCCCTCGCCATCCGGCTTTCTTTCTCCAACTTTCTTATCCCCTTTGCCGTCGCCTTCCGGCTCGCTCTCGTCCAAATTAATACCAAACTTATTCAGTCTGTTCCTCGCCTTCTCGATAAATTCCTTCTCAACGGCGCTCATACCGCTCCTATCCAATTCGTTGTCCGCTTTATGGATATCCGCGTGCGTGCTGATCTTCAGCACTTTATGGTGCTTCCTCTCCTCCCGTTCGAGAACTTTGTGCACATACTCGTCGTACATCTGCTGACGAAATGCCTCGCCATTCACGACGATCGCGGACGCCTTTGGTTTCTCGATTTTGACGGTCCCCTGAACGTCTGCTGCCTGCGACGACGCATTTCCTTTAACGGGCCGACCCTCGTGCTTCGACGTTTTATTATCCGAGGGAATATTTTCGCGAGCACCGCGCGTCTTCATCGATCGTTCCTCGTTCTTCTTGCCAACGACTTTGTCCCCTTTTCTTGTAATCATGGAATGTTGCTCCACGCGTTCGATCCTCTCGAACGATTCTTCCTCGTGGAAACCATTCTCGCGATGCACCTTGCTCACGAAATCTCTCTGACCATGTTTATTGACCGTCTCCGAGTGATCTTTCTCCGCGTTCTCCGACCTCTCTCGCCAGCTCTGACTTTCCACGCGGCAGCCGTCATTATCCTTCGGGGTGCACTCAGTGACGGCCTTCGGGACGTTCGACTTCGTGGCGGTCAATTTATTGTCTCGGCCGGAAGATTTGTCCCACGTGCGAGTCGACTTCGATTCTTCCTGCTGCTCTTGCTCACCTTGTGCCGGATGCGTCGCGTGCATCTGAAATTTCTCGAACGCCTCCTTCTCCTCCTCCTCGGCCAATATTACGTTCTTCAACTGATTCTCCAGCAGTTCTATGTATTTGAGCTGCTGCGCGAAGTACTCTTGAGGCAGGGAATACTTTCGCCGGCCCTCCAGTCGATTCTCCGCCTCGGTCTGCAGCACTTTCAGGTTCTGCATAATCTCCGTGGCCGCCACGTTCTTCAGATTCTCCGTGTCCTTGTAGCGACGCGGCTCCAGCCGGCTCCTCGGCGGGCTCTGATCGAAAATACTGGTGGTATCGATGCACGATTTGTCCACGTTCACCACGCGTTTCATTCGCGGGGGCACCTCGACGCGGTCGTCGATCAGCGCCGGATTCACGTTGTAACGCGGATCGATAGTCCTTCGCGGAGGCGTCTTCTTCCCCGCGGTGTCCGGCATGGTTGTCGATTTATCGATTATGGCGGTGTTCAGAGTAATTGGACTCCTGTTGAAAGGCGTAGAGCTTCTTACCGGCGGGTCAGGCCTTTCGGGCGAATCCGCTATCAAAGCTCCGTTGATAGGATGAGCGGGTGTTGCTCGTTTGCAGGCGCCATGCTCGTCGCCGCTATCGAACCGTGGCTCTTTTGCAACGTCCGACTGACTGTCATGAATTCGGACGCCGGAGCGGCTCTTATCGGACTGCTTTCCCTCACCCGACGGTTCTATTAATAAATCACCGGAGAGTGATGTCGCGTGGTACGGTGTATCAACGGGTTCGCGTCTCGCTAAGTTCAGCCAGTCGCAAAGGCGAGTGGCCTTGAGACGCTCCTGACCTCTGTCAACAGCGAACTTTGTATTCGAGGACCTGGATTCCGATTGACTGTACTCTTCCAGCGTCGTCCTCGTCTCGCCCCAGGTGCTAGGTTTTTTGCAACTGCCAGAGTTTTCTTTGATTATTTCTAGAAGCCTGTTGGTCGCTTTTCTATCGCCACTGTCTTGTGGTTCGTTCATTGTGGATTCTGTTGCCTCGACGACAGGCAGCAATTCCACTCTGTACCTCGGGACGGGAACTCGCGACGGTGGTTCCTCGTCGTAGTAGCTGTACCTGTTCAGGAATTTGTTGTGCAGATCCAGCAAATTGTCCGCGTTGGCTCTTATCGTCGCTTTCTGCTGCGATGGTGACAGGCAGACGAGCAGCCTGGGATCTCTCGTGGTCGACAGGCCGATCCACGTATCCGAATTGTCTTTGGCCATCTGTCGAGGTTTCGAGGTTTCGTTGACGTTGACGGGACTCGAATCACCCACGAGCCGTTCCCTCTGTTCTAATTTCTCTGACTTATCCTGGTCTGAAACAGTGGTTTTGCACGGGTCAGCACCCCTCGGTCCTGTCGAAGGTGTCGTTAGTGTAACTGTTTCAGGCTGTCGCTCGCCCACGCCATGCAAGTCTAATCGGACGCCTCTAATCTGATCGCTCGTTACGTTGTTAGCAAACTGCGGAATAGACCGTAGACTTTTGAAGATGTGAAACTTTGGCACGGTTATTTCGTTGATCACGGAAAGCCCATATGGCATCGATAAAATTTTCTTAACGCACAGGTCCTTCAGAGAATCTGGTCCAGGCGTTGCTGTATCTCGCGATGCCTGATTTTTCGTGCAATTCGCGGCATTTTCTAGCGGTACGTAGTACAAATCCTCCACAGGCGAGTAAGGTATAGGTTCCGGCGTTACGGATATTCCGTGCCCGTTCGCAATATCATACGACAATTCGTTCCCCTTCAGCATAGAAAGTTTGCTTTTCAAGCTGGACGACTCGATTTCTTTCTCAGTGCCGCGTTTAACCTTGCTCTTCCTCGCTTCCTCGGCTATTATGGAATAAATGTCGGCCTGCCAGGCTTCCGTCGGATTATACTGCACTGTACTCAACGTGGTCGCGCTACTAGACGAGTCCTGACCCTGGTAATCGCAGCTGTCAAGTTTGTCCTTATCCAGAGCCGAACAAATCGATCGTTCGATACTCGTTGCAGGCTCGAACGTTCCGCGAGCAGCATCGCGCTTCTCATCTTCCTCGCTATCGCGCTCGTCGTTATTCCATGTCTTGTATATACAATCCTTCGCTTCGCCGTCTTCCCTGGAACACTTGTATATTTCCTCGAACTCCTCTTCGCTGGTGGTCAACTCGCTGGTGTCCCTCGACGTTTCGATCCTGCTGCTCTCCTTGGTGACATTTGCTCCACGAATAGTAGACGTTCTCTCCTGCGTTTCAATCGTCTTCGTGCTGGACATCTCGTTCTTCGTGACCTTCTTACGAACAAGGTGTCGCGAATGTTCTCCCTTCGCGTCAGCCACGTCCGTCGGCCGTTCCTCGTCCGCCGTTCTCGTTTCGTTTCGCGACTGCTCTCGCTGGAGACGGTCTCCAGCTTCAGTCGCGTCAGGCTCTTTCTGTGGCGACTCCATGACGATTTTCGTTTCTCGCGCGACCGGTCTACAAGCGTGATACTTCGGCGTAGACGCGGACGTCGGCAATTTTTCCCGCACCTTTCGATCCAAGCACTCGCGCGTTATTTCAGGACTTGCTCCATTGCCAGGCCTGGCGGCGTTCTCAACGTAATTGCGCAATTGTGTAATACTGTCACTCTCGAAGCAGACCCTCCTCCCGCTGGCCCTTAGATCATCGATGATCTCGCGTACGTTCTTGGGCAGTGTTCGCGTGTCCACGTTCTTCGAAGCGTCGCGAATATTTTCGACCGTCGCGTCACCGCGCGATATTATTGTCAATAAAATTCTCAGAATGCCGATATTCTTGCTCATCTCCGCTGTCTCCGCGGCACGTATTTTAGGTCGTTCGCAAGATGGCGCGTGGAATGCATCGAGATGTTCTTTGGGCAGCGGTGGTCGAATCGGTGGACAGTCTTCGTCTGTAATTTCCCTTGTTTCCCTGTTACGGCGAACCGGAGGGACTGGAAGATTATTCTCGTCGACGGGGGAAGAGCTTTGTTTCTCCTGGAAATCGACGTCAGCGAGGCTGGACGATCTCTTTGGCGGTGCTGGGGGACGGGCTTTCTCTTTTGTCGTCGTATTACTGTTTACTTCGGGGTGGAATTTTGAGCACGTGCTTTCTATGGATCGATTTTCCTCTGACAGCAAAGTGCCATCCTTGCTTGTAACTTTCCTCGGCGTCGATTGAACGCCGTTAACATTACTTAGCTTGCCAGAATCTTCCTTCTGCGCGTTATCATTGACTGATTTTGAAGGCTGAGAGGGTTCTTTGTTCCATCCAGTATCCATTGTTTTCTTGTCCGTCAGTTCAGCCGTCTCATCTTCCGGTGATATATTTACCCTCGAGTTTTGCGTGGCATCTTCGGCTTTCTTCGACTCCTCCTCTTTCACCGATTCTTCGGTTTCTTTCTTTGCTATGCTAGTTTGTAATTTTTCAGATATTTCTAATAATGTATGTGGCGCGTTTCTTTCTTCTTCTGCAAATTCTTCAATCGGTGTTTCACTTTTCGAGAAAGCATGGGTACCAGTTGCTTTTAATTCCTCTTTCAAATCTTCTGTTGGTACATTAGGAAGGATTTCACTTTCGGCCAATTTCAATCCCCCACCTTCCTCTTTCGGATTTCCGCTTGCTGCCTCTTCGTTAACGGCTGGATTGCTGTCAAAAGATTCCGCCTGATTTTCTTCTGCTTGCTCCATTGACACACTAAAATTTTCACGAGGTGATTGATCGTCCTTCTCCTCTGATTCCACATTGTTAACTGACGTCACATCCGTATCCAATTCCACGTTACTCGAAACATTCAATTCTTTACAAGGAGCGCGAGGTAAAATTTGATCGTTCTCCACTTCAACATTCAACGCCGACTCACTTCCACTCGCACTGTCGTCGCTTGGCGTCAACATTTCCCCTTCAAATACTTCTACTGGCTTTTCCACCGACCCTCCACCCCTGCCCTTCCTTTTCACGACTCCTTCGCATTGTCCTAGTAGATCTTCTTCTAATTCGGCCTCTTTCGTCGTATCACTTCCAACAATTTCACCTCTGGATTCTTCCACAACCTCGCCACCCTTAAACTTCAAAGGCTTTTCATTTAAGTCCTTCTCTGTATTCCCCTCTCCGTCACTATCGTCCCCTCCTAACTCTTCCCCTCCACTTTCACTCCCAGCCACCGCTTCGTCCAATTCTATATTTTCTCTCGAATCTAGCCCGCTGTCCGCCCGGTATTTCTGCCAAGACATTTCCCTCGTATCCGTGCCGACGTTGATCACATTTATCGCCACGCCCTGCCCCGCTTCCTCTTCGTCATTAAATTCCCTCGCGATCCTCGACTCCACCCGACTTCTTCGGTCCTCCCGACGTTCGTCTCTCCGATACTTGCCGATCTCCTCGTTGATGAAATCTCTGATGTGCTGCTCCTCGTCTTCGGACAGCTTCTCGCCTTCCTCTTGAATAATGTCCAAGAATCTGCTAGCCGCCTGCGAGTGCGCGCAGTGCGCGTCAGAAACGGCGCGTTTTCTCACCTTCGTGTACGCCGAGCCGCTGATCCGCTCGTGCCCCGTCGATCTGCAAGCCTCTTCGACGTCCTCCGCGTAAGTCGGCAATTTTAGCTCCTCGATAAAGCTCCTCAATTTTCTCTCGACGTCGCCGGGCATCACGCTGTCCCAGGCGTGTATCGGGTCGGAACGTCTGCTGGACGCCTCGCCTTCGTCGAAATCCGCTTCCGATCGCGCGGTCCGTTCAGCCGCGTCTCTCTCCACGTCCGACTCGATCTCGACGATAACCGGTTTAACGTTATCGCTCTCCCCTACGTCGCAGTAGTCGCTCACGTCGCGGATTTGCAGCGTCTCGTTGCTTCCCGCCGACGGCATCGCCCCGTTCACGTTTTTCCTCTTCGATCCTGCAAGCTTCGTCCCGCGAGAGTGAAACGGATCCACGGGCTCCGAGATCGTCACGATCGACTCGTCCTCGGCCGACTTGTCCTTGCCACCGGTCTCCAAGATACCGACACCGGGAATATGATCGATCTTTGCTTCCAATGGCAAACTACTGATCGTCGTAATTTCCAACACCTTTATACCCGGCTGCACTGTGCCCTTCTCTATTCTGCACTTCTCTTCCTTCGCGCATCTGCGGGAGCTGGCGACCCTATCCACCTCTGGTCCGATTTCGTTCTCCGTACTCGTTGTAGCGTTTCCATTCGCCAGCTGAATTTCGTCACCGCGGGCGGTATTCACCGTGCCGGAGTCGTTCGTGTTCGCGGCCGCGGGGCAATCGAGGACCTTGTCGAGGGGGTCGAGGTCCTCCGGATTTTCGACGACGGCGTCGTCGCCATTCGACGCTCTCTCCGGACTCTGGCGTCTTTGAAGGCGCTTCTTGTTGCGACCCCTGCGATTTCTGCGGTTTCTTGCACCGTGCGGCATGCTAATATCTTCCGTGTCTGTTGCGCACTCCAAAGATTCGCGGGATTCTATGGAATCGCAGAAGCAGAGCGGAATTTCGTAAAACGCGATTTCACGCGAACGGGGGTGAACCGTTCGATCGGCGTCCACGTTTCCCGGTGGAGCACGCTTCCAACGATTGTTCCTCGCATGAATTTCCCCTGCAGGGCGATCAAATTCTATCGACAGGAGGTGGTAAGGAGAATACTTTGGTCGTTGTTTTTTTTTTTTAGGGGATGACGCCTACCGCCCCGAGGATAATCGTTTAATCGATGGATGGTGTAATAGATTGAACGGAGCACGCGAAGTAAGAAAAGCGAAATAAGAGGCATGCGCTGTTCGCTAGCTTCGCTATGGAAATTCGTAAATACATTAACGAGAAGAATATTGCGATCCGAACCTTTGGTTAACTAAGTTAACTACTTCGTCGTTTCGTGATGTTAAAAGATATTAAGGAAACAGCAATCCCATATGATATGATTTAATATGATCACCTTAAGTATCGTATAGTATCGACTTTTACCAATTTTCTGATTCATATTTCCAAGGATGTCAATAATGTTACGACGACGATACCGAGCGTTTGACTCGTGGACGTATTTAGATGAACAAACGATTTCGATGTTGAATGTCTCTTCTTTTCGCAACGATAACGAGGATAGGTGATGCGAATGGTGCACGGCGAAGGAGAAAAGAAATTATGTGATACTTTGCTATCGTGCAACAAGCATGAGTCATTGTCAGACTAGCATTTTAAAGTAGAATTAGCTGGTAATTAAGAGAGGAGGATTCTTACTTTCTTTGCTTTCGTCTCGTTGCTCGATTAAGGAGATCTTCGAACCACCGTTCTGACTGACGTAACTTTTGGCAGCCTTCGTGTCATCTGAAAAACAAACGCGACACCGTGATGCATTACTTCTTCCTGGTGTCGAGCTGCTCTTAATTGCTTTCCTTCTTTATTTCAGTGTTTTTAATAAATATTATGTCTATTGGGTGAAAACCAGCCGTCAAAACAATTCGCACAGAGTTAAATACGCGTTCAATATTTCCTCGATGATAGACGTTTCTTTGAACATTTCAAGCAGCACTGCGATTATCGGTAATTATTGTATACCCCAGTGGAACGGTGAAAATGACAGATCGTCGATGAAATATTGGTTGCCCGGGAATAAATGATTGACTGGCAATAACGTGTATTTCATTCTTCAATTAATGCTGAACAACCAAAGTATTCGCATACTTTTAATAACTACGTCCGTAGAGGAAATCGAATTAATAAATGTACCGGAAAATTTAATTATCGCGGCTCTTCTTATCAGAATTAATATAATTAAAGAGTCACGTATAAAACTTTACGCGTCAATGCAGAGGGAAATTATTGTGCGTATGTGAGGTACATTACCCAAACTAAAAAATGTATTTCATAGCATGTGAAAATAAGAAAATCACGTAATCCCACGAAATCTGACATAACTCAATACGCCATTAAAAATAAAAAACAATTGTAAACCCAATCTGGTTCCAATCGTCCACTTATTCCCCTCCAACTAATATTTCCGATAAAACAGATTGTCTTGCGCACATGTTCACGAAGAGTACACCAACAACAAAATTCGCAAACCCGTGCAAAGGAATTACTTACACGGAAATTAATTTAACCGATAACTTCCATAATTCTGTAATGAAATTGCCTCGCGTAATATATTTTTTTCAAATATGTAACACTGTTCCACTCGACAACGACGACAGCTGGCAAATTAATACAATGCTCCGTTCGAGAGATAACGAATGGCCGATGGAAATGAACGATCCACCTGAAGGCAAGTAAAACTAATTTGAACAGCAACGACGTCGCTGTCCACGGACCTGATGCCTACGAAAGCCATGAACAATCGAGGTAGATTCGCGTGTTTCGTCACCGCTGACAGCCGCTTATGAATTCGGAATTAAACGTCAACGGGCCACAAATCAGCGGCATGGCCTGTAGGGTCCATGAATCGCGGGAATGGACTGAGCGCGAACAGATCCGCCACCCGTGAAACACGCTCAGGTCCCCACCCACGCGTGCGATCCGCTGTTCGCGCGTGTATCGTTAACGTGTACTGTTTGTGTACACGCTTACCGATATCAGGGTTTCTCAAACCATCCCTTTGCATGGATTACTCAATCATCAAGGGGGCCCGTACGATTCGTGCACGTTGTTATTGTTATTATTTGTCCGCGCTTACAATATTATTGGACTTGCGAGTCTATGCGCGGTGATTCACGAGCTCGCTGATTTGCTTTCGTGTTTTAAACATAATGGTTTCGACGGTAATTCTCTGTCAAGGTACTATGTAAGTGTGTTGGGAGATGCTTTTTCTATACTTAACACTGGGTTTACGGGTATTACTTGCACACTTATTTTCACTGACTCCCCTCAGATGAACGGTTTTCGATAAAAGTGCGAGTTTTCTTTGAAAAATGAATTCATTTAAATTACAAATAAAACATAATTAATTAAAAAGTTTAACTGAACTTTGTATTTTCGAACTCTGAATTGCGTCAAATTGACGCGAAACCTAGTGTTAATAAAAGCCTGCCTTGTCTGATTGTGTCCCATAAACGGGATTATATTTTACGAACGAATAAAAATGTTAGCTTCATGTGAACAAATATGTCAGTCACTGTATTTGATGAATTTAAAATGTCTAAGATGTCAGTAAGGCAAGTAGTAACATGCTTATCGATATTAGGGTTTTGCACGGTCCTGCGAGTGATCAGCATTTGTTGTCAATATTGTGTATTAAATACTGCTGAATGTTTAAGAGAATCTATTTATAATTCATGATGTCTGAAATATTAGTGTAACCTATAGATAATTATTTGCGACTACTAGATTGAGAAACTACCCCTCCACATCCAATGCTTAATTATTAAAGGGAACTCAAATGGTCCGTGTCTGTTGTCACTATCTTGCAGACAATATTGCTGCACGTGTAAGACTATGTGTATATTCACTAATTGACAGTGCTTGTAATGCTATAAGAACTTATATGCCTACGAGTACGTATTAAGATTTCTGAAACTCTTCTTTTACATCGACTACGCACCTAATTATTAGGAGGTCCACAGACGAATTATATTTATTATTCATCTTGCCATCAATATTACTGGATAGTGTGGGACTAACGGATGATAATCCAACTGCACGCTTTTTTTGTCAGCGAATTTATGCGATACATGCTTGCTTTCAAAGTATTAATTCATGTGCTGTTTATAATGTCCATACAAGTCCAGATACTTCTTACGGTACGGCACGGTTTTTATTAAATAAATTTAAATTACTAGTACGTGCATGCACGCATGCAACAATTAATCCATCTCCAAAAGGGGGAAAATTCTGCAATAAATTGTAAAGTGTAGCGTAGATAAAAGTAAATTTATGGGCAAAATAAATTTTACAACATCGCAGTGAAATATATTTTATATGAAAATACAGCGCTGCAAACGGAGCATTAAGAGTGTACTGTGCGCAGTACAAATAAAGTGAAACGATATATTGTGTTACTTGTATGTTAAGTATAATAAAATGTAATGGAGTGTTCATAATGAAAAATATTCAAAGAATAATTTCTTCGTTAACTACCGCTTCAAGAATGATGATGTATGGAACAAACAAAATAGGTACTGCGATTTAATATTAATTGATAGTTAAGAACCTAGGAACTAGATTTACACTTGTAATACGTTTTTAAATGTAAAAAGAAAAAAAGAAAAAAAGAAAAACTAAATACTTGCATGTTCTGATAACAAAATTGAATGCAAAAGAAAAGGGCAAAATAGTTTACGTCGTCTAGCTATTTAATTATTGCTCTAAAAAATGAATTCATCGCCTTGCTATAATTACGCTCCTTTCTCATTTCAAACACAGCGTTGTTCTAAAAAAAATTCACTACTTTTTCAAATGTTTAAATAAATTACTATGTCGATACACTATATTCTTCACTATCATATGCAAATTAAAAACTTGTAATTTTTCATCAATGTAAGGAGTGTTTGATAACACTGCAAATATTTTTCAAAACTTTCAATTACCTAATCCCTAAACGAAACAGTTATTAACCACTTAAACATAATATAACATAAAATACGTTTGGCAAAAATGAAAGTTCAACGTTATTCTCGTATCTGAAAATAGTTCCTAGACGATAACTCTAATGGGCCATATACTTCTCGCCAGCCTAATAGAAACCTATGTATTGCCAATCCTACAACTTCCATTAATCCTTGCAAATGCGGCATTCAAATATACCTGTGGGCAAGTTTGAGAAACACTGTTGTATATCAGCCGACAACAGTCTGGATTCAGAATTTCGAGTTACGCTTGCGCAGCCGGTCCCCTGAATGACATTTTTACATGAAACATATGTCCATACATACACACGATGCGTTAAATACACCGCACCTTGTCTGTGGATCCCACTCACATTCACTCGTCACCCTTTGTGGAGATTCTAGCACATATAGACGGACAAGCTGCGTGTGTTCCTCTCCAACATCGCGCTAGCCTCATGAATAGTGCCACTTCCGAGTTGAACTTCCTTCCGAGTCAACAATGCCGGCAGAACGACTACTATCCTGAGCACGCCCAACCATTTTCCACACTTTTCATTACATCACACGTAACACGCACCCGACCGACGAATTCAAACCGGAACAGTTCGAATGGACATCGAACGGCCGTTCGATTTTTAGTGCGTTGCCCCTTTCTAATCGGGCACGCTAATTCCCATGAATGAATGCAAGAATGTGGGGGGGGGGGGGGGGCAGAATTAGGATTTAAAATTGGACGAGGTGAAAATGTACGGTAATGGTAACCAAACATTGGTAACTTAGAAATTTCGATTTTTCGTTTTTCGTCTTTATAGATTTGTATACAAGTACAATAGGGACGGGTGACAAACTAGTACTTAGGGGCGAAAACCACCCTTATTGTTAGGAGTTTTCTATTTTTCTGTGTATATTAAAAACTGGTGAAGATTTTAGGGTTTCTATGCTATGTGAAACTGTACAATGCTGTTTAGAATTGTTAGAAATTTATAGTTTAAAATACGTTTACGGTCACCCTTATTTTTGTAGTTTTGAGTTTTTGGCGAAATTGAAGAATATTATGCAAAATTTTAATTTGAACAATTTGCTGTGCCTATTTTAGGTTTCAAGTAATACAGGAAAATAGGAAAACAAACTTTAATCTCTAAGTAATGCTTTCACGCTGAAGAACCGGCAGGTACCAGGGAGAATTTACCTAATACATACTTCTATTAAGATTTTCTACATTACTGTAAGGTTAAAATTTAAATCGTAATTTTCAAGAAACCGAAGTTCCCTTTTGAGTAATTTGAAAGATAGTACGAATTTGCACCGGCAAAGATTGGCACAGACCAACATGAAATGTAAACCATCAAATTTCATCAAATAAAAAAAAGAATGCAGTATTCGAAAAAATATTTGATACATATACATATATATATATATATATATATATATATATATGTTGTTATCAATGATTCGTAAGCAGAGGGCCAGAACAATTCCCAATATTGATCGACTTTGATCTAGATGATCTACTTTACCAAATTATTCGGAAATTATTCAGTTTTAATATATTTCATTTTTCGTTTAAAATTATAAGTAAGTTCTGTTCTATGCTATATCACCTTTCTATTTTTTTAGATTTTAAAAAGAATATCAAAGCTTCAGAAGAACGATTAAAATGCGAAATATAATGGGAGGAACTTGCAACGTAAAGTTTCCTACCCCGGAAAGTGTTATTACAGCAACGAGGTATTTTGTGGAGAAATAAAATTTCACTTTGAAAACATTACATTCGACAGGATGACTCGCATAATTAAGGAGGGGTGCAAATTATATCTCCAGGAAAAAACGTATGTGGAAAATAATAAAATGTTGCTCCCTTAAAACGTTTTACATGTTTTAAAAGAATAGCAATAGATAACGTGCAATTCAATTTTATAAAATAATGTCGAAATGTATTCGGCATGATTAAAAAGTCAGCACTACATTGTATGTTTACACTGTTTACGGACTAAAATTTGCACATAAACTTTAAGAGCATTAACAAAATTTTGAAACAAAAATCATGCGAGTTATTACTTAAAATAAGGCAAAAATGTAGATTCTTTGAAATAAGTATACCAGGTGCAACAGTACGTAATTGTATCAATGTCAAAGATATGACACAATTGAAACAAGAAAATAGAAATAATTTCAATGTCGCGACGCTCGCAGATCTTATGTCATTTCCCTTCTCTTTGTTACTCAAAGGTGAACGACTCCCTAATTAGGTTTTGCTTCTCGAGATTTCAAAAGGGTTGCACGACTCCTCTCGAGATATAATGCAACGACTCCCCAGGGCCCAGACACGACAGTTCTCACAGACAATATTGATTTACATATATCGCGAAGGACATAAAAGAACAAAATGCTCTATTTCCCGTTTGTTTATAATTTTTCGCGGGGAGTAAATTATAACTGCATTGAATTATTTCCGTTTAACAGGATTTTTGCACGGGACATTGCTGAGTAATCTTATCGAGGACAAAAATAATAAATTTCCTCTCATTTATACCGCAAATGTACAATTTTTTAATTTGTACTTTCGTTTTATCATATACGATGCTTAACGTTCATTCATTGTCTGTTTTATGGTTGTTATGGCAGCAATAATAGAATGATTTCTTTGCAAGTATTGTAATACCATTATGACAATGAAATTTAGAACCTCAATTCATTATTTCATGAGGAAGCAATGATACATAATGAGCAATCATTCTCTATTAGTTATGAGGAAAGCAATATATTACGATTTTCCTTCAAATTAACTTTTCCTCCAGCAAATAAACCCAAATCACTATTAGCATAGCAGAAATAATACATTACGATTTTCCTTTAACTAAAACTTTCCGTAAAAGGAATATAAATTATTATCAACATAACAAAAATATTACGGTTTTTCTTTTGAATAAAATATCATCTGTTGTCGAGTAATTGTAACCTTCGAATCTAAGTGCCCATTCAATCTTACGGAAACTTAAATCTCTTCCGTTCTATTCATTTTCCTTTGTACAAACAAATGACCGTCAAGCAGTGATACATATTGCACGTCTTAATTACGTAATTGAGCTAATGATGAGCCTCAGCTAATACGAAATTATTGGAGAGTGAAGGACAACAGTAGCAATTATAAAGGTGGGAGCGGCTTTTGTCAAGCATGGAGGAAACACGGTTAATTCACTGACTGAATTAATAAAAGTTCCAATACGAACGGCTTATGTAACATGACAATTAAGTCACTTGAAAAATAAGCATAACACATTATTTATAGTACCATCCAAAATACGGTGAAAATGGTGCAATTGAATTCGAGGGTTCTATAACAAAAGAAAAACGAAGGCGAAATGAAGAGATAACGTTTATAAAGATATTGAATTTCTTTCCAATCGATTTTTGTGTCGGTATTGGAAATGGACTGACGTACTTCTATAAACCTGTGCAAGCGTTGTTTTGACGTTCATCAATGTTCCACATAAAATAAAAAATATCGAATGTCGAAACAACCATCGCTTTTTTATATTTTGAGCTCTCGTTTTATGCAGACTGTGCACGAAAATCCTACCTTTAAAAGAAATTTAATGTACAGTCGATTTTGAGTAAGAAAATATTATACGAATGAATGAATGAATTCAGATGCACAGTTCAAAAATAATACATGAATCTGCGTGGAAGAAAATCAAAATCTGCATGAATGAGAAACTAATGATATCAATTATTTAATAACTGCCTCCAAAATTCGACTGCACTATACCGTGCGAAATATTAAAATATTATTCGACAACAATACCGTATCGTTCGGGTAAATTTTATTTTCATAGATGAAACGGCAAGTTTATATTAATAAGATTTGTGAAACAACGATCATCAAGCTTCTGTTAATACAGCCTGTAAATTCTTAAAATACGCTCTAGGACACGTCGTGTAACTAGCCTCATGAAAATCCTAGTTTCCACGTCCACAGTTCTTTTACTTTTTTTTTTGTATTTCACTAAAGACGAAGGAAAATCTCTTTACTTTCCCACAGCTTTAAGGCAACATCTTAGCGCTTTGCGTACGGCGCTCTACTCGCTCAACACGCTTCTAGGTTCCGCACATTTTTGCGCGCTCCAAAAAACTTTGTCCAACGCATATATGCCCGCTTTTTGCACTAATCATTTGCCATAGGAATATGCGAGGCTTCGTTTCCTTGGTAACGTAACAAGAACATTCACTTATTTTTAATTCCTTGAGTCGACGAGACGCGCGTACGAAAAAACATTAAAAGGAGATATCTCGTAATCCGACCACATCTCGTGACCCGCACGCAAAGTGTAAGTACTCCCATTGTTCAAACGGATTCACGTTAATATAAAACAGAGCAAGAAAAGAATTAAAACTGAAAAATCTGTAATTTCCCTGCAATAAAATTATATTCTCAAACTACCAAAAACGATAACATACCTACAATGATCAACGTAATATTTTCAAAGATAAATTCCCCCTCTGCAGCCTTTATTAAACAAACGTCTATACACGATTTCACTGTTCAGTAATAATTGCAAGACATCATAGATTACTTTCGTTTAAAATCGTTCTACTTTTTTCCCTATCGAAACACTTTCTCGAGTGCATTAACAAAATCTATCCCCCCCCCCCCCCACAAGGCACCCCGTTGCGTATTGATAACAACAGCGAAAAGTTGAAATTGATAAAGCGTAAACCGAAGGAACAACGACTCGTGATGCGTGTCCTACAAATTGCGCAACGAATCGCCGGGCAGGCAATAAAATACGTCGGGTCAATTAATGACGTAACCGAAGCGGTACCGAGATGGTAGAAATCCCTAGCGAGGGTTCTGCTTCTGAGCACCGAGAACGCAAAGGACGAAAGATGGAAGACATGGCTGCGGAAATGCGGGCTTGGCACCCTCGGGCCATGACGATGAACGGCACACCCATCGAGCAAACGTTAACGCGTCTCACTCGGGTCTGTTCGACGCTCGCAGCCGCGAATCGATTGTTGGAAATCGATTACGTGCCGAAAGAAAGAAACAAAAATAGAAATGATGCTCCTTGCGGCACTGCGAGGCAATTGCTTGCTCGATGTCAAACGCACAGTACTCACCAAAGGTTTCGGATTATGGTATAGAGGAAGAGCCGCGTGTTTGGAATACTGTTGGTAATTTGGAATAACGGGTTATCTGCAATAGTTACTATCGTTATCTAACTTCTAGCGGGCAAATAATAGGGGCGAATGACCCGTTAGGTCATGACATTTCTGGGCAATCTGTCATTTGGATGTTGCCGGCTTAATCTGTGAAATAAGAAGACGTGAATTTGCGAAACTTCTTCAGCAAGTATTCGATCGTTCCATTCGAGGTTCAAGTACGTCAAACGTTTCAAGTTAAACACTTAGTCTACTGATTTGCATATTAATTCTGTGGTCTCGCGTCAGTTTCGCGGTCGTTTCGAAAGTACAAAATGTGATATGAAATTTTACACTGCCATGTTGCTTAATACTCGGAATTGATATTTGCCTAAGATGATTCCAATACGGTTCCTATACGGTATTTTTTGAGTCCGATTAGATCTTGGGAGAAAATAATTATATTGTCTCCTCGTTTTTTTTTTTTTTTACTTTTATGAAGCGAAGATAAATTGGAATACCGGCATTCCAAATTTTCTGCCACTTTTCATTAGACCAAAGTTTCAGATACCTTTTTCTTTTTCACTGTTAGTGAGGGTTTGAAATATAAAAGTTTCTTGGTTTCCCTATGATATTGTACAGTTTAATTTGTTCCCATCCTCAGTAGTCATTTTTTATTCATATTAATAAAGCTGCTATTCAAAATATACTACGCTTACACTACCTGTTTAGTTACAGAAATTACGAATATAGGGCATGAAAAGAGAAAAAAAGAAACTAATGTTTCCTTTATGCATGTATTAATTAATTAATTTATTCTGGAATTTATTATTCGAAATCGGGCGAAATGGAAGTAGATTTAATACATTAAACAGAGAATAAATAAATATAGAAAGCATTTGCGGGACGTATTAGCATTGCAAGGTTACTATTCAACTGCGACTTGGAATCTAAAGAAAATCTATGGAATTGTAAAAAGGGAGAGAAGAATATTTAATCGTTTAAACAATAAATCCTTGTACCGTAAAAGAAAAGTTACCGTAAAAGAAAAGATACAAATCATTTGTATGCTTATGTAAAATAACAATTTGAAACACTCACAATAATTATTTGTGTAAACTATTTGCAAGAGTTACAAGTAGCTAATCGAATAAAAATTGCCACAATCTTCCAATCGAAATCATATTGAAGAAGTTTGGAATGAATTTCTTAACTCTTCGTAAGTTAGTAAGTTAGATTGGAAAATCGAGAGAAACTACGCAAAATTTAAACTTCACTCGTGGAATTATTACATCGTGGAAGCAGTAATCACTAAAGATCTACGTAATAACCGAAAAAATACGTAATAAAAAAAAAACTAGTGACACGGACGCCAAAATTGGTTAAAGCAGTAATTGATAAACGTGGCGAATATATAGAAAAGCAAACTTTATTTTACAGGCAAAGTTTCTATTACGATAGTGATTATAAAATTATTTATTATATAATAGTTCAATACATTAAACTGAAATACCCAAAATATACCCGAAAACCTTAGACATCTGGTATTACCTCACATGGTACATTATTTCACTTTGTCTTTTCAGAAATAATATTTGTTAAGTTCGAGTGAAGAAACTTGAAACTCAACCAGTGAATTAGTAATTAAATGTTTTAGTTCGTAAAAGATTTTACTAATTTCCGAACGATTATCTGACTTTACTTACTTTTCTAAAACGTTCAAATACTTATAAACCTTGATGTATAGGAATTCCGTAGGTAGATATATGTTGGTATACAATAAAATGCAATTTTATAAATTTCCGTTTAAAGGTATTGAAGTGCTTCCAACTTCTAATCTAAAGGTATTATATTCGAGGAGAGTTACATATACCTGGTATCGGAAGCAATCTTTCTTTATCGGTTTCTTCTTATAGGTATCGGGGTGGCTTCACTTTTCTAATTGAATGCTGGATGTTGTTTTGTCACGAAAGTTATTAAAGAAATTGAGATGAATTCAGTGACCTATGTATCAATCAATCAAATATATTTCTTTGCCCTCCATTTCTTTGAAAAGAAATTCTTCTTCTGATTTCATTTCGTTGCATTAAGCGTTCTGTATCCTCTTAATGAATAAATATTATACGAGCTTCTATAATAAAACGTGTATCAAAGAAATGGGTCACTTAAGGGAAATATCTATTTTATTCTTTAATATAGTAGAATATAATCGAAATGTCTGTTGTCCAGCCACTTGCAAATAGGAGAAAAGTACGACCCACGTCAACTAAATACCGAAGGAATATTTCTCTTCAAGAATTTTCGTAAAAAATTCGTAAAATGTACGAAGCTTTAACAGTGAAATAATGATAGGGAAGAAGGAAAGTAATATTGAGTGTCCAATAATGATAATTATGAACAAATTGTCAGCTGCTTAACATCGTCACTGCACTTAAATCTGATGTTACAAAACACTCCGTTTTTTACTTGAACCCTTTACATTTACACGAACGCCAAATATATTCAGCAACGAGTTTTCAAAAATAATTTAACGTTTCAATCCACCGTAATTATCAACTTTCACGACAATACCGTAAAAATAAGTATAAAGTTACTGTAATCGTATTTTGCAGATTGTAGTTCTAATTCCCCTGGATTATTCCCAAATGTATAATTCGCGCTGAAATAATTGTATTCAGCTAATGGAAATCAGTGTTCCATAAAGGAGACTGCCTTATTAAAGGATATTCAATTTTGTAAGGATTTTATTGTACTTCTCAAACTTGTAGCTTTAAAAGGACCTATTAAAGCCTTTAATGGGAACTACCGAGTCGTTTGCAGATTAAATCGCAAATGTTGCTGGGCCAAAATTGTGCAAAACGTTTCTAAGATATTAAACACCTGGTCAAATAATATTCGATTAATTGGAGTACTTAATTTGGGACTAAGTTGAAAAATAATCAAGAAGAATCTTTATCGAGTTGGTATCGGTGAATCGTATAATGGCTCTTGACTATCTTCACCCAAGAAAAGAACTGTTCGCACAGTAATTTGGCACGTGTCGGGTGTCATTAGCTTTCTAAACTATGCCCCATTTAATCCAGTATTTATCACGCAATGAAATACAGTAATTAATTTGTTTCGAAAGAACTTAAAATGTATTGACAATGAACATTTCAAATATTGTAAAATATATTAAATTTAAAAAAATCAACTTTTTTATAATACATAAAGGCATAAAATATAATTTAGCGAATTTATAAACCTTCTTAATGTTACTGATTTAAAATAAATAAAGGACTGTTTATCTGTTCAGGAATAGCAATCTGTACATCCGATGCACTGTTAATTACGACACATCCTTTGTATCAGACAATTATATCCAATGATTATGACTTTATGGTAGCCAAAGTTATTGGCAATTATAGAACTAATATGGTTACCATTATTACTATTATTATTACCATCTTACAGGGGAAGTTCGGGGAGTCGAAGATTCAGAAAAATTTGAAACTTTGCACAAATGTAGTTCATATTATGCTAACAGCGGAACAACTTTTCCACTCGAAAGTTAATTTTAACTTTTTCGCCACTTAGATCGTCCGCCAACTATAAGAAAAATAAATGTTAAGCATACCATTCACCACATCGACATCAAATAACGGATCGAAGCCTCCATCCAAATAGCCACACTCGTTCAGCCCGCCATCCCCAAGTAAAACATCGTTTCCATCAATTTCGTCAACAACCTCGGCGGCTTCCAGTAACGCGCAACCACCCTTCATCTGCTCCGACGTTTCCCTCAAACCCACGCCATCCCATTCACCTTCAACATTCACACCTGCCCCCACACTTTTTGCCTCGCCCAATATCTCCCCCCTATCGTGTTCATCCTTGAAACGCACACTTTTCCCCTCCTTGGAGCTGTCAAATAATATAGTGCGATCCGCCCGGACGCTCCCGTTCTTCAAAATTGGCGCTCGAACGAATAGATCGATCATAGTTCCCCCGATACTCGGACTCTCCTGTTTCTGATCGGCGGAAGACTGTCCGAAATCGGATGCTCCATTCGCTCCATCGTCAACGGGGTCGGGATTTTTCGCTGGCTCGCGACCCCGGGCGGACGGAACCGTTGCAGAGTCGCGAAACCCGCCGGTCGGAATGGCGATGGTATTCATTCTCCTAAAGTCCAACGTGTTTAGCTTGTTTTCGAAGTTCTGCCTGGCCTCGTCGTTCCTGAAGCAAGCCGGCGGCTCGATGAGAAACTTCAACGCTTCCAGCTGCTCGTAGTATTCACGCTCGAGCTCTCCCCGGCTATACCCGCTCATTCCGCTTCCGTCTTCCTCTCGGCGGTTAACCAGCCGTGCCTCCGCGTTCGCCCTCCGAATTTTCGAGTCGATTCTTCTTGCCGCATGCTTCGCCGGTGTCGCGTCCCTGCGACGTTTCGATCTCACCCCGTACAATCTATTCTCCTTGCCCGTTTTTCTCGCCGGAACCCGTTTCTTCGAGCTTCGCTGGCCCTCCAGGCTGCTCGCCGTTCTGGATTTTCCGCTGCGTTTCCAGGACGCACAGAACGAACGAACGATCGACAGAAGTCGCGGGCCCGGATTGACAAACGTGACCCTTCCCTTGGACTTCGAACAGAAGATTCGTTTAACGGGTCTCTTGGTGGTGACCAAAGGGTCCGTAGTCTCGAGCGACGAGATCCTCGAGGGGCCAGCGTCCTCCGCGCATCTCAAGCATCGCGAGCAATCGAGAAACCGCATTTTCGTCAAGAAACTAGCACGCGCTCGGGTGGATCGAGCTGCGGACGCAGGTGTTTAAACGCCTTGGCGATTGCTGTGTCGCGAAATTCGTTTGCTGACGGTCGAGGCGAAACGTTTCCCAATAGGCGACAGACGTGGCTGGGAACGATTTTACGTTCGCGTTTGCAGCGGAAACGCGAGAACAGGTTTTTGCTTAGATGTTTTTGGAGCTCTCGCAGTAGCGTGACATTTTCAGCTCGATGTGAAATTTGTTCTTATTTCTGTTTAGTATTTTATAGTATTTTATTGGCCGGCGTCGCGGTCTTGTTGGGCAACATTTATTTACTTCCCTGAAGATGATTTTATCGTCTGCTCTCCTACGATTGCATAAATTACAACGTATAAACTATCGACACGTGCTTCGCGTTCGTTGGATCCTTGGGGTTAAGGGTTCGGGGCATTGTAATCGTTCGAAGCAGTATATCCGCGTTCGATCATCGACGAGTCTAATGGTTTCGACCCGAGTTTACGTGGCTCAACTGCGCGATACGTTTGTCGGCGCAGAGGCACAAAGTGCGAAAGTTACGCGATCGGTTCGCAATGCGAGACTTCCGTTCGTTCAGTTTCTCGCTTTACTTTCCACGTTAATTATCGAACCTATCCAGTGTAGCTTGGGAAACATTGCTCCAGCTTCCCTTTTGCGTATCCGCCACGGTATTGGCACAGTTCCGGATCGAACAGCCGTGCACCGCTCCGAATTTCCGTTGCGAGCGCAACGAGCTTTCTGTTACAGTATTCCGTTTACACGGAAAGCAGGATCTGTTGTAATTGAGTTGAGCTTGATGGTGCAAGTCATTCGATAATCCTCTTCATACCGTGCAGATGTATCAACGAACCCTCGAAGTATTTTTCAGAAGAATTCTTCTACAATGATCCCTTTTTTTGTGTACACAAAATCTGGGATTCGAATTTTTACAATTGAACGTATCCGAATTTTCGAGAAATTGCTGTGCTATTAAAGGTACGTCTGCATTCCAATCTCACTAAAAATTTCAGAAACACATATTTCTTTTGCTTCGTTTGCACGCGTTAATAAGAATCATTTGCACTTGTCTTAGACACAATGCAAACGCAATTATAGTTTGCAAAGTATATGGGCCACGCGTGACCAAAAGTAAGTAAAATTGTCAGTCACTGTATATTATCTTCAACGCTCCTGTTCAACCACATTGTCGCGCAATTCAGTTCCATCAACGGATTAAGGACTAAACGGAACAACACATTTCAAACTTTAACTTCGTCACCTTATCTGCACATAGACCAAGCACTAATCAGTCGAATTCAGGTTTCAGTATCGACGCAAGGTACCGAAAACAAAACCGAATGGAGACAGTTTCGCCAGCACGCCGGACAAAGCGTGCTCGAGGACTGACAGAGAGGTGGGTCAGGCGGTGGTTCGAAAAGGAGGAAGAGGGTCACCTTCTAGGGCGTCTTCTAAGTGAAGAAGGGTGCGGCATCGTCGTGGAAACACAAATGAAACTTGTAGCTGTGGGGGCAGGTGCATCTTGTCTATGTAATCGTGTTTGTCACTGACATCAGGTGTGTGGGTATGGTTCACCGGTGTTTGCAAACGTGCACGCACGTCTGGGCACAAGTGAACCGTGGATACTGGCGAAGGGTACAATTCTTTTCTATTATTGGGTGGGTAAATAAGTAGCCCAGTGTTTTATGATCGAGTTTGCTGCACACCATTTATGAAAGTGTAATAACAAATTCAATTTTCTATATCTTTTCTTCTTTTCTGTTTGTTGACGGTTAATTAACGTTGGACATTTTAGAAATACGTACATATGTAAGTATCTCAAAAGAAGCCAAATCGTAAAGTTAAGGATAAGTATAGTTGGCTCGGAATGTAAGATAACGATTGGCACTTTTGTGCAAATGAGAATGATTTGTGTACATTTTTGTAACTTATTTTTGTATGTACTCATACAATAAAGAATACATAATAACAAAGAAACATACATTATAATAATAATATATGCATTACAATTATTATTTATACATTTAAACTGTTGGTAGGAGCGTTAACTTACATTCCGAGTTGACTGTATACATATAATAGAGAAGGTGATAATGCTTTGAGAAAACATGCTCTGAAATCTAAATGTAATATTACAGATATACACAACCGTCCAAAAATTACCGGACACCCAGTCCCATTTGAGCAAAAAGGGTTATTAAAGCAGGCACTGTTCGAACGCAAAATTGCATCTGCTGTAGTAATCATTTTTGCTCGAAATGATTAAGTGCCAGGACACTTATGGATGGAAGTGTATATTATAGATGCATTTCTTTAACAACATTTTGTCGATGGGTTCATTTAAAATCCATAATTGCAAAAGGTAATCCATCGATCTATTCGCGGTCCACGATCATTGAAGTCGCCACTTTTTCTACACCCGATACTCCTGTCGACGTGTTATCGTTCGTTTCGCGATCGTGACGATAAGTCGTGACTATGGCGCGCGCCATCAATCAAGCAAATTGCGTTTAATTGCCAGGCGATCCCCGCCTATCTGACGACCAGAGCAAGACCATTCAGAATATGGCGTATGGTTCCACGTTTTCTGCACCTGCGAGATTCACTGAATGAATTTCTTCCTCGACGAAACTGTTTTTAATTCTGCTATTAAACGATGCTGGTTGGCTGCGAATTGTGGCTTGAACGATCAGAACCTAATTATCGACGGTGAAATGATAAACTGCTCCCTAGGCGTTCAATACATAATATTTAATGTTATTATATTTGTTAAATTAACGGTTCGAAATATTCCTGAGACAGTTCCATGAAAAATGTAATCGCGGAAATGTCGTTCTTCTAATAAACTGAGGGCTACGTAATCATTGTTTGTTATTTTCTATTAGCGGAAAATAACTGTGCGCTTCATTTTCCATTGAACCTTTCGATATATATTAGATTGACTAAAACTTTTGTGTGCATACAACTGTTTAACTCATTCATTTCAAACTACCACGACCCTTTATTCGAGTGTTGGACTGTTGTCTCGCGAATTGGCAGTGTAATAAACAATTTTTCCCTCTATATTTATCACGAATGCACGTACACAGTGGTCTGTGCTCGCTGATCGCACGATAAAGCATTGCGTGTCACATGCTCAATTAACTAACAGCCCTCTAAACGTGTGCAGATTACGTGAGATTTATGCAAATAATGAAAAATCACGTTTCACTTAATTCTGTCCACAGCCATCATTGTATCAACCATTGAATACATAATATTTCTGTTTCTGTAAATGTTTATACAATTGCTTGGAACAAAATTCAAATTGTTGCATAGCATAATGGCGGCATCTAAAGTATATTGTATATTTCAATACCAATTGTGGTATAAATTACGAGAAGGCTTAACGGAAGAATAAGCAAAGAGAAACAATTTCATAATATGTCATTCTGGTGCATAGCTATATCCTTTATAACGAGAACAGCATTTCAGGGAAATTTGTCGAATTAAGTTTGCGTCACACTTTTGTATATTACGTACTTGTTTCGCAATAAAATGAAAGCGCTTTCGTGTGTTTAAATTTAGTTAATAATTTAATGTCGTATGCAGTACGGTGATAGTGATTAATGAAAAGTATTTCAATCGTACAGTAAAATAGAGGGATACTTACTTGCTTCGTTTTTCTTGGATTCTGTCGTTATAATTCGTGCATTCGATATGGTCGTTGTTTTCGCCGTCGTTGTCTCTGTACAACAATAAAATCGCTATTTTTATGTGGAATTGAATCCATATTACCGAGACTATTATCCTTCTACTTATAAAATCGAACACTTTTCTATAATTAGTAACATTTTAATATTTATACTACCTATTTACAATTGTAGTTTGGCTTTTATTAATTACTGCATTTTAATTTCAACGTGCGGTATTATTATATGTAAAGTAATATAATTGGCAGTGTTACAATAATTAGTATGACAAACTAAAAATTACTTACTGCTGACGGTTTCAGTGGTAGTATTCTCTTGCAAACTACTTCTATATATTCGTCTCTTCGGGGAGCCAACGTTTTCTCTGTAAATAAAAATTCAAAACTTGAGTTCGATCCATATTATTCCGATACTTACTTCCGAAATATACAGTAAGCTACGAAAACGATTTAGTATTTACAGTTGATAAAAGGGACAAATAGGTGTAGAATTTTTCTCATCAAATACAAGCAAATTGTAAACGTGTTACCAGTTACATAATTTATAATGCACACGAAATGTTTCTCATTTATTTGTCACACAACCCAAATTATACCACTTCAGTGTTAATTTTTTTATTATAAAAATACTACGCTACTGAACACGAGATACAATGTTGTCAAAAAAATCTAATGAAAGTGGTCATATCACTTTGCGAATGTGTGCTGAAAAATGTATAAAACGACTTACTGATTCAAGCCAAGTTTTAATTGCTCTCCGGAGTTTCGTAAGAGTGCATGTGCTTCGCTGTTCGTTAATTCCCGTGTACTTCTTCCATTTATGCTACTAATTAAATCACCCTCTCTCACTCCTTGCTGAGCCGCTTTGCTGCCTGGATTAACCTGCAACGAAAATTCGAATTCGTTTCTCAATTAGTATGAAATCTGCGAACCGTCTATTTAACGTCGCAGCGCTCGCGTTTTTATTCAAACAAGCAGAATATGATGAAATTGAAATTCTATTTGCAGAAAGTACGACGAAAATTAATATGCATCGAAGTACTAGCTATTCACGCGCCAGTAGGTAGATGAATTCATAATATTACATTATACAATTAATTACGAAACGAACGCGCGTGATTATTGATCAAATTAAATACACATATTTTCTATTTCACCCTACTCGTTCAATGTGCGTGTGACACAATGATTTCAAATCATGCTGCGCGTGATATGTTGTGAAGATTTATTAGAATATCACTGTTCGATTAATCTGTTATTAATATGTCACGCTCCTATTTTTCAAAGAAATTCATTTTACTGCCGCCCTGGAATTTCTTGTGGACAATGTTTAGAAACTTGTGGTATATTACTCACAATTAATTAGAAAAGGCATGAATTAATTACATTTAAAGTAAAAGTATGCACTGCAGTGTAATGCATATACTTGTAAGCTCGTTGATGAAATTTTAAGAGCATTAAAACATAATTTTCTGTAACAGGAAGGCTAATTATAAATATTGCAGGAAACAAATTTTCTACGTATAGGTTTTTAAGGTCAGATCGAATGATATATTTAATATTATCTAGTTATAATTATAATAAGATAATTTAAACTCTGTATATTGTTAGATATCATTGTATAATAGTTCTTATTCACAATTTTTAATTACAATTGCGATAACTGTAAAATACTCGTAAGATCAGATTTATTTAGCTTCGATATAAAAATCAGGTTTCTATCGAGTCGATTGCATTCTCCGAAATATGCTCGCAGACTGTTCGGGCGACATACGAGTGGAGCGACTTCAGTTTATCCAAATTTACTCATTAAATTCAACTTTGGGGCTTAAGATTCTCACCGTGTAGTTGCACTTTCGTTGCGCTGATGCTCGAAACTTCAGCATGTTGAAAACTTCGTTGATGCACCGGGGCTTGTCGATATGTCAACGAGAACAACGACAACGGTCGAGCAAAATGTAACTTCGTTTTCTACTTTTTCGGGAAGACAAAGTTTCAGTGGACCTTAATTGAGAATCGGTGTGCTTTCTGCAAAAAGTTATCCTCAGTCTATCAACTTTCCGGTAGATACCATTAATATGTATAAATTGTTCTCGAATTGCAAGTCTTGAAGTGAAAATATTCTTGTGGACCAGCTGTCTACTTTTCATTACTTTATAAAATACATTTACTTTTACAAATTTTTTTGTCGTTCGTGAAGTCTAAATTCTGTTGAATCATATTCAAAATTATTCCATACAAAATTAATGTTATTCATTTCACCATAGAATAAAAGACGAAACGTGAAAAATGTAGGAAAAATGCCTTTCAACAACTTTCTCTTCAGATATTTTAGATGGCCGATTGAAACGGGACACCCTGTGTAATTAACTTCCGGAAACAGGGAAACAAGCTAAAGTCACTTAAATATTTAATATAGAAGTTAGATCGCTGGAATTTTATTCTTCGTCGAAGATACAGTTAGTATTTCTTTAATACTAACTTAACTTTTAATTATCCTCCGCTTGTTATTTGTAGGGCTCCACTTCAACTAATCAATGATTCGTGCAGCATCCTACCTCTAAACAGCCCTTTTATATTTCTTGTCTACCATTGTTCGAATGCTGAGAAACTTAAAGCGATTCGAGACTTACGGCCAAAACTTTTACCTTTTCAACAATTGGAAACTAGCGGACAAGGTACATTAATTAAAAACACTGCCAATATCTCCCGACAGGGCACAGGAAAAAGTTTATATTCTTTTAACAGAAAGTTACTATGCACCGTTTATAAAATGATAGATATTCATCACTTTCGTCACACAATTTAAATTTATATAACTACACTGTTTCACTGAATCGCAAAATACAAAATAAATAATCGATTTGTAAATATCAACACAGGATTCACATTTTTTTATACGTTTTAAGTTATTGAGCAAGGGTTAAATGAGTTTGTTTCGCGTAGGTGTACTATTATTTTAATTTACAATTTCGACATGCTGTAATTTGCGATGGAAAAATTTTGCCAGAGCTCTGCCGTAATAAATTATATAAAACACGCTACCCTTGGGCTTAATTCCGCAACGAAGCTTATATTTCCAACCAAAATAACCTTTAATATAATATCTGTATACCAAGAATATTTACGGAGTAATTAAACAATCCTTCACGGAACTCCGAAAGCAACAACGCCTACATTTCCTTATACTTTTTAAGGGCTGCACTATAAATCTCCACGTTACTAATTGCTATATCGGTTGTCCGATGTTCCACACGTCATGGCGACAAATTAACTCTGTCTATTAATAGCCAGACGCCAATGTCGCGATTCGAAAAATAAACCAAGGCGAACCTTTCGCCTTGTCGGAACGAAATAATTAGTGGAATAAACAAATGTCCAAACTACAAGAAATTCTATTCAACAAAATATTGCAACTCTTTTCGCAATCAGAAAATTAATTACCAAACACCCATAAACCTTTTCGACAGTGTCGACGCGCGAATTGGAAAATCTCAAGGCAACCACCAAGAAGACAATGGTACACAGCACGCGAAAGGGAAACGTAAACTGAGGAAATTCTTGAAAAGCAGTGCGACGTGGATTCATACGAACGCATCGCCGTCGCATCGGCGCCGCCCTTTCAACCAGGAGAATAACATGATGGCTCTTCTGGCTGACCTTCCTCCTCAAACTTCTCGTAATTGTAACTACCAGAGTGTTTCTGCACCCGCAAACAACTTTTTATTCCTGCTCGAAATCGGATTCGCGCCGCCCTTTTGCGAATTTATTCGCGGCATAATTATTTCAGTATCGTTGCGTGTTACTCGTAAGTATGTACGTATATCACCGATTAAATAATTCTGAGTGGGTTGAAAATGCACAAATATTTTACATATACGGAGAACTAAATTTACTTTAATATTTCAAACTGTGCACGTTATTCTGCGATACCTGTATGCGGGGGGGGGGGATTAATCATTTTAGAATTGTGCAGAAAAGACTGAAATGAAAATGTAGGGAAAAAGAACAAAATATAATAAGACTATTGCTCACTCGTATACAATAATTCGAATGATACATTAATATATCGAAATATAATACTTCGGTCTCGATTTGGGTCAGATTGGCCCACTTTTACGCGAAAGTGTCAACAAGCTATTTTGTTGACTTACTGAAACCTTATGAACGAGATTGTGCGCTGTCATATGCATAATTATTGTAATTCCAGCAAATTAGAATTGTATTTTTTTCTGATGCTCATTTCATTAATGAAGTCTATTATTGCAACGTATTATATTATGTTATTATATTATTGCTGGTATTATACATATTTGCAGATTGTCAATTCTCCGAACCTCTTCAAATGTACAAATTTTCTTCAATATCATTACTCTACAATGCAAATTTTACATCATTACATTTCTTAGTTAAACAGCAAGATTCGTTTATTCTTGAACTGTAAGTAATGGAAAGGTAATACGTATTCGAATGTTTCGAAAGAACCGATGTGTTAAAAAATCAGAAATATTATTGAATGAAGAGAGCACTAAAATACAGATAATATAACAGTTGTCCAAAAGTAAGACTGTTTTTAAATATCAATTTTATGCTTGTAAGTCTTGAGGATGAAGTTTAATGTACTCCTCCTGGGTAAATTTGAACGCCATTTTGGTCTAGAATTGATAATAGACTAACGTTCCTAACGTTTGACAGAAATTAATGCGTGATAAGTATTAAAATTATATTTGATATTGTTTATGTCCACGATCATGTCTGTGGTCATAACTGAAAAGTCTACGGTTCGTCTTTAATTTTAACTCACGTATCTGTCTTCAGAAATAGCAAACCAACTGACTTACCGACTTCAACAAACGCACGATGACAGCATTGCGCGCTATATTTGAGGAACGCGGCCAGTAATTGAACTACAGTTGAAAGACTTGATTCTACCGATCCGGAGCTATGTATGTAAGTAAGTACTTATTTTATCAATCATTGCTGTCTACAAAAATTTGCACCCCACTAATATTTGAGAAAAGTTAAGATGCTGCAGATTTATATATTTATAATTTTGTGAGTTGAAACCCTCAAGATTAGTACAGAATTGTTATTTCAAGCAAACATAAAATATTAGCAAGCAAAACTGTATAATTTTTATAGTCAATAGTAATAATAATAATATATGCATACTACAATAATACAATATATGTAATATACATATAATTAGTATTGCTTCCTCCTATTATTTCTGTGCAATCCAGAAAATATAATTAATTCAAGACATCAAAAATTACTTCTCAACGTTCTACTAAACCAAAAATATCTGTTGCAACTATTCTCTATTTTCTATGGATATGATAATTAAAATAATGAAAATAGAACAAAATGTTGGAATTACACAATTCAGATTCACCGCGTCAATCGCTTTTTTATTCTGTAACCGCCATCTAGTTAGGATTATTATAAGTATTGTGTACTGAACTTTTATACATACTTTTTGATATAATAAACCTCAAGACTAGCAACTACTATATCCGTAATCAAATACCTCTAGTTCTTTGTAGAATAAAGAATAAACAAATATATAACAAACTAACACAAAAAATAACCAAAATTGTTATTACATTGCAAGAATACATGTTTATTTACTGGGTTCAGTTATTTAGTAAATGTTGGCTACACGGTCGAAACTAAATGCCTGTCACCCATAATTAATTAAAACCGCTAATTTAAAAGTCTGTCATTTAAAAACATTTGTGTAGCGAAGAACAGGTAACTGTACTAGAAGTACAATAATATGTACTGTGACTTTGTATTTTTCACTTTTCAGTTGAATTTCGAAACATTCGAGCGTCTCACTTTTACCTAGGGAAAGAATACGCGAGCTGTACATTTTTACTAAAATATGAATTTTTATTCTCTAGAGCGCCCATTAAAGAATCTGCCCAGCGTGGCATTGCGGATATTGTTTACTGAGGTGCTTTTTTCTTTTCACCCATAAAACTATAGTTTCTTGCTGTCCTGCTTATTTAACAAAATCTGGCACGTTCAAAATATTAAAAACTTGCGAATTTTAATGCTACCTATTTAAAATAGAAATTGCTTCAGGAAAGCTTCTGTCCATATTCTGTATTGTTTCTATTCCTCTCTACTAGTCGTTACCTACATAAATTGTTTGTTGTAAAAAATCGTATTGAAACTTGCTTCTATCTTAATAGATAATTGAATAATTGCACTGCATTGCTCATAAAAGTTTCCGATGAAAAGTCGATTAAACATTAAACAGTAAGAAAATAAAAGAAAATGTCGTGCCCCTAAATTATTTGTCAAAGACCTCACGACTAAAATTAAAATAAATCGTAACAGCAGTATTACAATAAATGCCGTAAATATCGCAAAAAATACATATAACGTAACAACTTTTCTGGACGTACGGCCACGTTTATGGCATGAACGCAATTTCCCAATTCGTACTGCACAGAAAATACGTAAACATATACTTGATAGCTAAAGCAAAAATTTGAACCTTTTCACTGCACACCATTAAATTCTAATCGAAGGTGTTTCCATTAGCGATAACACGAAAGTTTCCAACAGTTACGTGGAAAAAATTTTCTCGTTCGCGAGACCGTCGCGTTCCCGTATTTCCGTGAAAGAACGTCGCGAAAGTCTCTAAAAATCAGCCACGCGCTGTTGCCTTTAATCAAGAATCCTCAAAGCTTTCCTTGGGCATTCACATTTTTCCAGAATCACGCGCAGTTACGCGTCGACCCAATTGTGCTGCATCGATGCACAGTAATTCCGAGTTCGTCTCTATATTCCAGACTTCTAGGCCCATAAGAAACGATGACAAGTTGGAAAGCCTTTTACAAGAATTTACGAGTACATTTTTCTCCTTTTTTTTTTTTTTAGCCTATAATCTATGATTTCGAACGATCGCGATGAAATGTGCACTGACGATAGCAATTGATGTTTTACCTAGCACTGGTACCGTTTTTCCATGTGCATACTTCTAAATAGCAGATCACCATTTGTCGAATGATTGAGAACCTTAACGGCTTTATAATAGGATAATGCGAGATAATTTATGGAAAATATTTTGTTTTTACAAGCAGAACGTTGGATTTTTTATAGCAATACGAGCAGTGGTGTAGCTACATATTGAGCGGCCTTTTTTACAATTTTGGACGTATAAAATGTTAAATTTCTAATATATATTTTCTGAAACCAAAATGATGACAAGTCGAGTGCATACTAAAATATTTAGGTGCATCATAATTAGTTTTAATTATCTACCAAATTTTTTTTCTCTTTTGCATGTTTAATAGAAAATCTGGCAAATTGTCAAATATGTTTACATTTATTTTCGTCCTCTCTAACTTTGCGCTATATCTAAATAAATAAATATTCGTGGAAATAAGATCAAAATTAAATCGAAGGGAAATGAAAATGTAATGTTAAGTAATATTTTCGCACAAAGCAAATCTTTCACCTAAAATCCTATTAACGTTTAAAACTACTGCACCCAATCCCAAGTAATTGATTGTTCATCTTGATGAAAAGTCAAGACAAAATCGAAATGGCTTGCAACAATAAAATAAGTAGGATGATATCGATATAACAGTTCCCTAAGCGTTTACAAAAATGATTTAAATGTTTATATCACACGCGTCGCACAGCTAGTCCAAAGCAGCGCAGAAAAGCTTCAGCAATGCAAAATGAACGAATGCAGCTAAGGCAAGCAAAGAAAGCAATCGGTTTCAGGAAAGAAAGTCCATCCGAGAATAAATGCGCCAAGTCAGAATTCAGTAGTGCAACCGTTTATCGGAGCTGAATGGTAAGACCAGGAAAGAATTAAGATGAAACGAACGTCACGCGAAGCCACGCTAAGGATAATTCAGGAAAGTGAAGATATTCCTTTTCCCAAGATCACTTATTTCATTCGTGCCTGTTTCACGAAGTTGGCCATCCGCACCGTGAAATGTGTCCACCTTTTTACCCGCGTCGAACAGTTTGCGCTATATTCCGCGAGCGGAATTTTCAGCGAACAGTGTGTTCCACTTCCTTCGCGAAGAGTTTCTTTAAAGTTCGAGCTTGACTTGTCAACCGAGGACCATTGCGAACAGGCACGGGCTGACTATTTTATGGGAAACGGGACTCGCCAACGAAGAATATCTGTTAAATACAGTTTCTGTTGGACACGAAACGGTTGAAAGTGCATCTAGAAATTCGATAGATGTTTCTATCGTGAGGTATAAAATGCAGGATATGTTTAAAAGAATGTATAGACACTGTTAGAGCATATAACTTCCGCAACGATTCTTTCTTCTCGGGTGTAACTGATAAGTAATGTCGGGAGCAAGACTAACTTCGGGCAAAAAGAAAACGAACACTATGTACTTCGAATCAGTTACGTACACCCGCGGAGAAAGAAAGTTTCAGTGAGTTATGGGCTTCAGGAGTGTGTGCCTTTTTTGAAGCACCATGTACATAGTAGCGATTGGAGCCAATTGTGTTGGTCAAGAAATAATGAGTTTATCATTTCACTAAGGACATGATTTTGGGGTTGATTGTCAGTTTAAGAATTATATATTATTTGTTCTTTATTCGTTTAATCCTTGTAGGGAATTTGTAAATGTACCACGAATAAGACTTTTCGAAATGTCCGAATTTAACGTAGTCTAGGAAAACGAACGTGAATAGCGAAATATTCTTTATCTGAAAGCTTCGGTTCAATTTCCTAATAGTTTGCTAAATTGTTCACATAGCCGTTCTAAATTCTGCTTTTTTACTCGAATTCGATAGTTTGAATCGATTTGAGATCGAGTTAACCCTTTCCGTTTGGTGACTGAACTTTTGAGTATCATCGATTTAATTGTTTATCGAATTAAAAGTTATAAATATTAATATATGGAATGTAACAAATAAGCCGATTGATATGTCAGTTTAAATTCCGGCGTTGTTAAATGTCACATCTTAGATATTTACAGATTGGAAAATAATTTCTTTACCATTTAGTTTGAAATTCTGGAATGCAATTTGGAAAATGTTCAAAGCATCCGCGATATACTTTGACGCACGCTCTAACGTATCTTAATATTTCCAGAAATTCTTTCTTATGTCTTGGCTAGAAAATACCTGAAATCGTCGAAATAACTTCGACAGCTGCCTCTTTTCCCAAATATATTGTTACGAGCCGAGGGCTAAGGGGCACAGCTGCGCGAGCCGAGGATCGGTTGTTTAAGAGTTTGTTAGTTACGGACGGCCAGTGCGTATTTCGTCACTGGAAGCCGCGTAGATAGGAAGTGCGTGAACTTGCCGGTGCCTGTTTCATCACCGGGTGTCACAGGAAGGTAAAGGTAATCGTGGACAAACCAACGCCTATTTCATCGCCGGGAGCCACAGGATGGTAAGATTTCGTGGACAAACCAACGCCTATTTCATCGCCGGGAGCCACAGGAAGGTTTTCGTGGACAAACCAGTGCCTATTTCATCACCGGGAGCCACAGGATGGTAATCGTGGACAAACCAGTGCCTATTTCATCACCGGGAGCCACAGGATTGTTAGTAAAAATAGACTCGTAACTTATAGCGATACACCTCGAGCGGTTAAGGTGTATCTGTTTGGTGGGACGTTACTGCTAATGATTGTCAGAGGTGATTCAATGAGAAAAATGCGTATGATATTATTAAACGTATATTTCCTACTCTTTGGTTATTCTACAGTTTGATTATTAACTACAAAATCCACATTTCTCAATCTGTACGGATTGGAAATGTATACTGCCCAACAAAGGCCTGACGATATACCGTAAAATAAGTATAACGTCTTTAAGAAATGAAAACGTGTAAGAATTGCTCGAAGGGGACTCGGAACCCGATCTCGCTGAGCAACAATATCAAAGTAGTCGATACGGAACGTACTCGAAGCTAGATTAATACTGAGCCACCGAGAGCAGAATTCGTGCCCTTTTTATACTCGATATCCGGACCAAAAAGCTGGTGGGGGCACGGAAAATTCCAAGGGAGTCCGGAAAGATTCCCCCAAAGGGTCACGTCATCGCGACGTCGCGGAAGGGGCAGACTCGACTGCATGCACCCTCGATTTCCAAATAAGGGCATCATAGAAGGAAGAAATGAAATAATACTTCCTACGTAACAATATCATACCATTGCAGCAGATTTGAAGTATTGCACATAAACAATTGAAATCCGGCCATGGTTAAATTATATCAGCAATTTATACACAAAATACTTAAAAACAAATTTTAGCAGAATTTATTTTATTAATGCAGTATTTTAAAAAAAAGCCCGTGATTTGTTTTTACCTAAACTGTTGAAAAAATATGGACATTCATATTCGGGTAATAATATATGAATATCACGGTATAAATCTTTTCAAACCATAACTAGGGGCCGGTAAAAGCGTGCCAATAAAAAATGTTCAACAGGATATTAATTTCCACAAACTTTTTCCTGGCCAGCCACGCGATGCGATTTGTCTTTGTTTATCGTATTTTACAAATTTCGTAGAGAACAGATATGATTTATATTTGGTCACAGCGAAACTTCTTCAACGATGAAAAATGAAAGCGATCGGGTATTTTCTGCTTACCGGCTAGGCAACTATTGTTGAGATCGTATTTCTGCATTCAAAATTCTTGACGTGACACAGTTTTTGATAATAAATTGCTGACCTTAATTAAAACCAATGCTAATTGTTCTCCCATTGTTAGCCAAAGTATCTTATTTCTCGTTTCGCTTTCACCAATGCACGTACCCTTCAATTATTATCGAACTTATTTATAATTGAAAAAGGCAGCGATGTCTTTAACGACACTATTATTTATAATAGTAATGAACTATTGTTCCTGTAATATCCTTAGAAATATTTTACAGAAAGAATTAACCTCTATGTCTATTATAATTATTGAAGTCTCGCTCAAGTAGCTTTACAGTGTTCAAATAGTTTTAAAGACTTTGTTAAAGACAGTATTATCGAATAATTAAATTCCAAAATTGTATTCAACGCTTCGGAATATTGTAATAGAAACATGTTTTGCAGTGCATAAAACTATAACTCGATATTTATCGAAGCTTCAAACAATTCAATTGTACACATCACAAACATTAACTTCGTCAACAACTGAATGAAACCATCATGAACAAAATTAAATATAATCAGGGAAAGTAAAGTTCAACGAAAATCTGTGTCTATCTACGATTTTTAATCCAAGGTTCACCTCTAAAAACCGAACAATTTACTTGAACGATTAATATTCGAACCTTTTCCCCCGATACACCAGATTCAGAATCGACCACCGATTAAATTCTTCCCTTAATTGAATACCTTGAAGTCTTTCCAACTGTCTGCCCATCTCTAACTGGCTCGAACGTTTACTTCACCGATGAATATTTATAACATCTTCTAACGGTCTGTCCTTGCGAATCAAAAGACTCCAACTGTTTGTGATAAAACGTTATTTCTATTGGGGGGGGGGGGGGGGAATTTTTTGTCGATCAGAATATTCAAAGGGCCGGCTCAGACGAAATCGTGACGACCAAGTCGTTGTTCAATTTGCAACAAGAAGGAATTACAGAATACTGAAAGCTACGGAGATAATGTAGCAAGGAAAACAAATTTTATACATAATATGAAGCTTAGCTGTGGTGCCGCTTTTTAAAAGTGTGTATCTACGTTGTGTCGAAATATTCTAAACTGCACAAATATGTTTTAGTTTTCACTACAATTTTAGTTTGACACTGTTTCTACCGAAGGTGTCAGGAGACACCTTTTGGGATTTTCACTTAAAATTATTATCACTAGTTTAATCGTTTTTCCTCGATAAAATTTTTGTCTTTCCCTATAACGGTTGTTAAATTAATTATGCGGTATCCTTCTCTTCCATTGTTCCCAAGATATTTGCATTCAAACGCAAAGGTGTCAAAAGATACGTTTTGATCGAAATACACGAGTATACACAAAACCGTGGTAGAAATTGTGTTAAGTAACAAATGATTATTGCTTTTCCCGCAATGACGTGTATCTTTAATCAACCATGTGTACATATTGATTGATACCGTTGATTAATACAGTTCCTTGTCGACAAATTGGAGATGAGACTAAGACGTTCAGCAATTTGCAAATTGGTTTATAATATATCAATTATTGTACAATTGCCCTATCGAAATCAAAATATCTATATTAATGGCGCAGCTTATGGCTTATGGCTGCAAAAATAATTAAATTCTAATTGTATCCTAAATCCTAATTAAATTTTACTTCTATTAAAACAGTATTTAACTTTCACAAGGATATCGCATAACTAAACCATCCTCTGAAGTCTCCAACTAAAAATAAATGACAAATATTGTGCTAGTGTTAGTCACAAATACAATCTAATTATTACAAGAAGAGCTAACTGTATTCCAATAATTCCAACCGTACTCCAATAATTCGGCAGACGTGTTACTTTGTCGTAAAAAGAATTGATGCGAATTAACTTGCAGTTCAAAACCAAATTTTCATCAACCTTCCCATTGCTCCCAAAATTGTTCCCTGTTCATATTGCTAAAACGGCTTACGCGGTCCAAAAGTACAGAAACTATAGTAACAGCGACTAACTAACAGTTAGACACGCATTGGTGATTCCCAAGCGAATTCCAAACTGTTCAGCTGGTGCAAGTTCTTGCATCTATCATCTGTCGCAGCAGACCGTGAAACCATATTTTCTACAGTTTTGAATTAATTCAGCCGATTAGAACGGTTCAGCGGGTTTCATCAAAGTCTTTCACCCGCAGATAATGCGCGATTTTAAAGAACGATTGATTTTATGGACATCGCCACGGTTAATATTATTCGCCACCTCCTCCATGTAATCGAAGTACATATTCGAAAGCTTTGGGTATTGCATGCTTGCACCCGTTGAAGATATTTGTACAATTATCTGAAAACGAAAAAGCAATTCGCACTTTTTAGATAACAATAGTTCTATAATAGTATTTCTTCCTATACCTTTCTACATTTACAATTATTGTTATTAGCTTCCAACGTGTTGTCCATAAACGAAAGAATGCGCACTATAATCCTTGATTCTCAAAGGCGGTAAAATCAAATGGGGTTTGTCGTAAAATAGAAACTGGGACGAAAATTAAATCCAAAACGGTACGGAAAATTTGAGGAGGGATATAATACAGCGCAAAAGGACAAATTTGAACCAAGGGGTGTAAAACAAATTGTTAGCAATCTAGCAATCAAGCACATAAAAGGAAACATACAGAAAAACTAGAAACTGTAAAGTTTACGTATCAAGTGTGTTCAAATAGAAACTTACCTATGTGTACCAGAAAAAAATACTAATAGCATTTGGGCAATAATTTTTAAATGTCCCCTCGGTTTTATTGTTCCAGCTTTCATTAAATGACACGACGGTACTTGTCGGAAAGAATCGCAAAATCCGTGGAAAGAATCAGGTGTGAAAGAAAGCCTTTAATGCGCGAACAAAGAACCACGTCTGGGGCAAAAGAAGGGAAGAAAAATGATTAGCTGTACCGCTTTACGGATGTGGAAAGTTTATCGCACAATTCGGGCAGTTAGTCGGTAACAAGTAGCAGAAAAGCGAAGCACAGACAAAAGTAGAGCTAATGCCTGTAATTACGAAAGAGGATGATGCATATCAAAGAAATAAGAAGGAAGGAAAGCAATTAAAGGAAACGTGCACAGAAACGTGACATAATTGAAGGAAACTGAAAAACTACTGGTACAAAATAGAATCGATATAGAAGATTCGATAAAAACTTCGTTCGAAAGACTGGACTGCGATTTAAAAATCTATTCCATAAAATTCTGTAATAGCTTTCCCCGAATTCGTAGTTGAAGTGTCCAAAGGTGGCTACAGAGCGGGGTCACATGACGTCTATAGGTACTAATTTTAATTAGAAACGAAACCACTGAGATTCTAGGAGCGTGACGAACTTATGGAAGAAAATTCTTGGAAAATGAGAGGAGGTACTGTATATAACGCGTCGGGGAAATAGTGGAGGTGGATATTCAATATTTCGAGAAAATTTCCAATAGTTTACGCTGCAAGGGTTGGAGTTCATGGGGAATGGGGGGGCTTAATCATTTCATGTATGGTACCAATTCCATTTTATCAGGGAATACTAGAATATCACTTAAGTGCGAAAGTACAGAGAAACTTTAGTAAATTGTCAAATGTTGTGATATACGGGGTACCTGAAGTTTTTCCGGACAAACGTTGTTAACCTATTCTGTGCACGAAAATAAGAAAAAAATATTACATGAAAATCGGTTTTATTACAAAATTGTAACATAAATTGTAAGACCGGTTAATTTTCCTGCTCAACGTGACGTCCACCTTCGCGGATTCACGTCTGACACCGCTGTACATAGCATGCTGCCTCTGACACGGCGCACTTCTTGACGATATCTCTGGAACTGTCTTTTCAGTATTTCCCGAAAATAAAAATCTAAAGGCTTAAGATCAAGTGATGTAGGTGGCCAAGCAGCTGTGGCCCCTCCTTCAATCCACATTTGAGAGTAATGTTCACTCTACCAAGTTTTCACTGGTTGAACAGGAAAAATAGATGATTCTTCAGATCGCGCTAAAGCTTTATAATAAAGACTTATTCGTCGATTTTCATATAACACTTTTGTCTTATTTTCGTGCACAGAATACGCCGACAACGTTTGTCCGAACGAACCTCAGACACCCTGTATAATATATAATTAAAGTAGACTGCCGCTTAAATGATCGGTTAATCCGACGACAGGTATTAGTCCATTCCTAGGTAGTTACTAAACAAAAGTATATTAATAAGTCCCAGAATGTACATCCTAGAGGGAAAGATGTGCGGAATCCAGTACTAAGAATTTAGTATGAATAGAAAATAAAGTTAGCAAGGGAAAGACTATTTAAACAATGACAAACGTGATGAAAAATAAGTTTAGTCAGTAGGAAGCGAATTTAACTTTTGATACATAATTTAATCTTCTCAAATAAAATAAAATTTGGTTAAATAAATAAAAAATATTTTTTAATTTATCACAACTACTAGTACATAACATAATTATAAGTCGCATACTCCGATTACAAATAATTTTTTTTTAAAATAGCGAGCATCGGATGCAACATGATTTACCTCGACATTTCTTCAAAGCCTGGAGTGCCAAATGGCAGAATATTTTTATTGAATTGGATTGAAAGAAAATATGGGAGCAAACTGCCAGGGAAACGTGGCTAAACACAGAAATTGAAAAAAGAAGAGGCGAAAAGCACGGACTAGAGGGGAAAGAAAAGGGGGAAACGATGCCCGTCTGACGAAGCGTAAAGAAAAAATGGAAAGGATGCAAGTCTCGTGAAATGCATTATGCATTCAGATAGTTCATTCCAGCTAAGTCGAAGTCAGCCGCGCTGAATGGAGGAAAGCAATTAAACGTACTACTTCGAGAAAGCAGAAGCAGATCTCGACGGATGGTGTTAAACGTCGCGAACAATTCTTTCTAACAAAACTGTGGACGAATATTTTCAGATTGTTCAGTTCACAATTGTGACGATTTGTTTCGCATATAATGAACTTACGCCAATAAGACACATTGTTGGCACTTTCTTTCGCAGTGTTAATTTAATAGTTTATAAAACAGTGTAGCAATATTTAATACTTAAATGGGTCAGCTAGAAGACGTTTCATTTTGTGTTCCGAAATTACTGCATACATATATTATTTTCCGTTCAAAATAATTAATCAATATTTTTTTACATGCACTTCTATAATAACGGTCCCTTCATGTACAGAACCATGAATGTACAAACCTTTTATTACGAGCATTATGATAAAAGCGTTCTCCAATTATTTAGTAAAAAAAAAGTATTAAATTTCTTTCCGAGCAAAAATTAATTGGCAATTAAATTTAAATCTGAAATGAAAGGAGATATCTGCAAAGTAAATTTAAAATCTTTGATCTCCAGAGTTATTTGATTAGATTTTGCATTCAATTACGAATTTTCATAATTTATTGATTCACTAGATGGATCGATGTATGTATATGTACTGAGAATGAACAACTATATGCTTGCTGTTGTAATAACCACTGAATAGCGGAAAAATCTGACTTTGAATTCGGAAATCATCGTTTACATTCGAATTACAACGGTGAAAAGAATATTAAAGGTAGGAAGACGAAATAAATTTCTCAGAAACGCAATTAAAATTCAAAAGACGTCTAGACACCAATAATTGGGAACTGAAATATGTTCACCGGATATTAAAGGTGCTAACATCAATTCTTACTAGACGAAGTATAATTAATAAATCCGTATATTAATCCAAAAAAGTTTGATTGCACCTTAATACGCTATTTGAAAACGAACATTAATGAAAATTGTAATTATGGACACCAAAAGTAATTACATATATTATCTATAAACTGTGCTGATTTTCGTGCATTTTAGCAGAACGCGTGTGAAGCTAGATTAAAGGTGTACTTCAAAGTGTAGTCACGTCGAAAGAGCCGAGGGTGGCGAGCTTCCATTTTGTTTTACTGGGACGATAGCCTGCGAGAAATTCATCGATAATACACATACATACCACGGTCGATGAACTACCATTCTAAGCAAGGAATTTCGTGAATACGATTATATATTGTAAAACTGATTGAATTTCTTTCAATTTTAAGTGAGTCAATTTTCAATAGCTTACACATTGAATATATTCGACAGCCTTCTCATTAATATGGATGTACGGTTTTGTAATCTCATTAAACTTTACAGCGTAAGTCGAAGTTAATAATTATACTATTTGCAGATATTAAAGATTCGCTTATTTATATACTGATGTAACGGACCAGGTGAATTTATTTTCTAGCATTCCGATTAATAATCTCGGTAGACGTGAGTTAATGCGTAGGCAAATGAAGAACACGCGTAGTAACATTTTTCAGCAATAAAATGTATCGTTTTATGAGTCGTAAAGATGCGTAGTAAGAATGGGTAAGGTAGCCTATACTCATAAACTTCTGAGTAAATTAGCAACCGAGACGTGAAGTTCAACCTGATTTAACTTTATGATCCAAGAGTCAATTGCCCATTTGGTGGATCTAGATCGAGTTGAAAGTTTAACAATCACTAATCTTCTATTGAACAACAGATGCTAGACTTCGGCAATAGATTTGGCCATTTAGATTTTATCTATTTAAGTGCGGAATGAAACTCTATTATGCATTTCCTTAACCGTATATTAGTAAAGTCGTTGATGTTTCTAAATTCTTTCATTACATCTTCATCATCTAATCATTTTCATAGAAGTGTCATTTTCAATCTATTCTTTATTCAATTATTTCACAGAAGTATATTTTTTAGTTTAGTCTGGAAAAATTAACATATTTAAATTAAACGTGCTTTATAATGACGTACAATTTTGCTAGCATTGCGGGCGGTGAAGAGTAGATAATAGTGTTAATAGAATAATATTCAAATTGTGCAAGAATACCATTTATTGCCTACAATTATCAATAACAATATTGTCGAATGATATAGGATACAATATAAACACATTAATCATTGAAATCAGCGAGACGCGAATCATATGTAAATCAAGATGCCTCACTCGATAATCAGTTTTTACTAAACAGTAAACAATATACAAATATTAAGCATTAAATAAAGATATTACACATCGAAAAATTGTGACAAATTCAAATTTTCGTTTGAGAAAGATACAACTAAATAACAATTAAAAAAAAAAACGGAAGCCATTGGACTACTTCAAGAAATAAAAGCAATTTTGATATATACGAAAGGATTTAAACAAGCATAACCAGCTATGTATTATCAGCGAAACCCTACTTGAAACGCAAATAATCCTACACCATAATTGCCAAGCCATGGCGTTGAAAAATGAGCACACTTCCTTTGGACCATCAAAAGCTCAGTTAACAGGCCAAGTATTATAATATTAATAACAACTGTAAAAAAATCCATGCTATACAACCATTCCCCACTTAAAACCCAAATTAAAAGAAAAAAAGTTACACCGAAAACAAACTGACACTATAATTACAAAATTATCGCGCTGAAAAATGAACCCGTCCTCCTTGCACATACAATCGAAAGTTCAATTTAACGATCCACCTCGAATCCAAATACAAAAATATCGATCGCAACATCTAAAGCGGAATAAAAAAGAGTACCCATGCGATACAAGTGCCGTGCCATCGCAAATCTGTAAACCGACCTCCGAATCGTGCGTTTCAGAGTTCAGTTGTAGATGCGTCGCATCGACCGAGATCATTCAAACCTACTAACTGAAACCTACACATCGACCAACGGAGACTCAGATTCGCTACAAGGCGAACGTCACGAAATTAAACGCAATCGACGTCGTCCTATTCCTACTTGCCATTAATTAGACCAGGTCGCCGCGGCCCATCAATTGCCGATGTCACCGTACGTTAATTCAATTTCTATCGAAACAGAAGAAACGGGCCACGACACTATCGGTACACGGTTCACTGCCCAACGCAACGACTCGCGCACGCACAAGTACAACGAGCAATGCTGGCTCGCAGTTTTGCGGACCGTGTCTGTCGACGGGCAATAGAGACGCCCACCGTACGTTATCAGCGGTGAAAACAAGGATTTGACGAGAAACAGATGTTGCTTTTCACCGATAATCAGCATTCACGCCTAAAAGCTTACGCCGTTACGCTTTTAGTCGTTGTTTAAATGCACCACGTTGGAAGATTGGAAGATTAACCGGATCGGAGGAAAAGGTGATTGGGCCACGATGTTCGCGAGAATCGACGTTCCACGGTAGTCTGACGATAAATAGCGATTATTTCAGCGAGAGGATACGCGGACGCTTGTGGCGAATTCCATGGGATATTCTATGTGGTGGATGATCGAAGTTCGTTAGCTAAGGGTGTGAGGGGCGGGATTAATTTTTGATCGTTTTATCTGTGGGTGGTCTGGTTTCGCGTTACGATAAGAATTTACGTGCACGTAAATAGTTGGTGGCTTCGACTGATCCTGGTGGGTCGGTACTAATCGCGTTTTGAAAATTCAATTTCGGCTATGGTATTATTGCTTGGTGGTAATCATTTTTAGAGTATCTTTTCATTTACGATTTACTGAGCCTGGTACTCTGTAATCGAATTTTGTGTGCTTGAAAACATTGTTATGTAAAACAGTAATACGTTCTAAGGTGACACATTTGGCAAAAAGATTTTAAGGTATGAAATAAAAAATGAATGGCGATGTATAATACTGAATACTAATAAAACTAAATTAATTAGGAACTAAAAAATTGGATATATGAGTACGTATATAATGATATTAATTCATATTTGATTCATATACGAATATTACCCGCAATTGTAAAGAGTTAATGGATTCCTTTGTACATATTTATACTCCGGTATTATTTGACTTTCATATTGGGTTAAGATTTGTCAATTTATATTACAACTAACGAATCTTATTTAGCTGTAATTTAATCACTTGCTAATGCTTTTATCCTATATAATGAAAGGGGAAATGATTCATATTGTTATAATACATTCAGACAGCTACAATAGTGTAATACGATTTGGGCGCATAATACTAATTAATATATAATTGTGAATTTTAATTAGAGTTTTATATGAAAGAATGCGAGAAAGTAAATGAATTCACCAAGAGGGGAAAATAAAATTCTCAGGATTATCACCATAGCTCTTTACCAGGAAAATTGACTGCTATCTCTTATCATTAATGAGTCTATGAAGTTCCTTTAGAAATACGTGAAATACGAAATTAATTAGATTTCATTCACATGCTTATATTTATCTTCAACTTATTCTGCATTTTCTTAATAATATTGAACGTTTACTTAGTCGACCGTAATTTCTCATTAGACCTGCGAAGCTGATATTTCAATAACGTAGAACTAATTTTTAATAACTTTTAACAAGAATTAAATTTGCACGCATGCTTGCTTGCACTACAAGAAAAAACTGTTCCAAAATCGTTCCAAGGGTGCCAAGTAATTTTTTTATCCCAATATGTAATATTTGTTTTCGATATAAAAGTTTTCGAATTAGCAAATTTATCGATAAATTTAATTCGACTGTCAAATTCGACTTGTGTACAAAGGGAAACAATAAACGTCGCACGATTAAATTTCCAATTAGTCATCGATAACTAGCGATATATGTTCACTGATATTACGATATCAATTAGCCTGAATAAATATATTGCGTAGCTCCATTAGGAAAAACAAATTGCAACTCACAATTCTTTTCAATCCTCTTGCTTGAGAAACTTGAAATGGAACTAAAGAATAATAAAATTAACGATTACATTTTAACATTATAAATTATCCTTGCCATAAAATCGCATTTGTATAAAATTATCAGAAAATCAAATATTCATTACAAAACCGTGAAACAATACTACGAAGACTTCTTCATATGCAATATAATAGTAGACCCTTAATAGTAACCCTTTTATTTGCATAATAAATATTAACACGCCGCAAAGAGTAAAAGATATTACGATTCAATTGCCACTATGCACCTTATATCCCTTCGTACTTTAAGTTAAACGCATTTGTCATTAGCGAAATCAGTGTACGATATCTTACCGAGATATTAAACAAATTGCGGCACCAACTTGTATCATTGTATGAAAACGTGAAATTACATTTTCGTGACAACGTAATCTAAGTAACTGAGTGCAAGCAAGGGAAAATTAATCGACCAAACACGAACAATCGCATCAGAATCTTATCTGAAGGTGCAATGCCGCAACTGCGGCGATTCATGTAAGGAAAACATCGAACGCAGAGGAAAACTACCTCTGGTCGGCCTACGAAAGACCGTCAGTGGTAAATTGGACGTAGTATGCCGCATACTTTGCCCACTACGCCTACTTAAGGTACAGCAAAAAAAGAGAAATACGTGCTAAGCCTTGCACTCGAGACTTTCATCAAGACCAAGCTTTCTCAAAGAACAAATCGATCGAATAACAGGAACAATAAATTGTTCAAATAATACTGCCTCTGTAATTGGTCGAATAAAACTATATTAGTTTCTGTATCAATATGCACGAAAATCCTTTTTGGATTATTAATTAGTATGCACGAGTGCACGGATTAGTGTCCCCAATTTATAAGGTGCGTGGATGATTAAAAAGGCTTTATTTTGCTTTTTGGAAGATTTTGTAGGAGAAAAGGATCTGAAATTCTTTTATTATTAAGTTTGCATTTATTGTAAGGGGTTAAATATTACTAGTACTATTCTATAGAGGAAGTTGAAATTTTAAAGCGTATTAACGTTGATCAGTAGAGTTTTCATAAGCTCAGATATAAACTTATTCTGTTATTTTTTTAATATAAGTTGCAAACCAAATCTAAGCTGTAATTAAAGGCGCGATACTTTTGTTGTCCTCCAAGTATTAACTTCTATGTACATAGCTTTATCGTTTTTCAATTATCGTAGCTTCGAAACTATACATACTATACATACAAATTGTGATAGTTTTATTAACATATTCATAAATAAATATTTCATGATCTTCTTCTACCAATATAAATAATTGTCTCCAGAAGATACTGCATATTGGACGTTCACTTCAGAATTAAATAACGGTGTACTGCTCTACGCTTCATTCATTAAACAAAATACGTGTTACACTTATATTACCTCGACGCGCTTCAAATAGTCCATCCGATTTCTAACCTAATACATAAATACCTAAACCATGCGAATTACATTTCACAAAGGTATTACAATATATTTCGCAAAGAAAATGAATGACAATTATATGACAATCCTCCATTATCTTAAAATATCGTTACAATATTCGCCAGTTTCGAAATTAATTTTCCAGGCTAGTATCTTTACGTAAGTACTTGCGTATTTCTCGTAGAACTTGAATTTGCAGGCGATAGATACAGGATGGAAGAGCACCCGATGAGGTAATTCGTTTAAAAATATATCGTCAGCAAGTCTAGCCAACGATATCGTTTCATGTCTTTATATTTCGAAAATAATTACCGTCTTTCCGAAAACCCCGACAAGATTGAGCTGTCGTACAAAAAAATTGTTACAGCATCACTTGCTATTACACATATTCTAAAACGCATGCATCTAATTTTCATTTACAAAAGTATCTTTAATTGTAAGATGTGTCCCCGTTTCTCTCAATCCATTTAAATTCAGTTTTCGTTGAATGTCTTAATGCAACTAACGATTCGCAATTTTCTGTCTTTTTCTCCCTTCTTCCATTCAATTTCAATTCCATTCAATTCCATTCAATTTTTTTAGGGTCTTTGTGTAAATATACCTACTTTTCCAATTCATTTATTGAGTTTCCTGTAAATGGCGAATAAACTATTGCACAAATTCAGAAAATGAATTTCAATTAAACAAATTTTCAGAATTCACTTGTCTCTCGTTTATTTCACACTGCTATTAAATTTGTAGAAGTATGCGTTTTCCTTCGATCAAACATTTCACTGATTTATATGAATTTTCATATCGCGCATTCCACCATTCAATCCATTCGGTTTATATTTTACGGTAAATTTTCCGACAGGCGTCATACAGTTTTAAAACACAGCATATTACATTTTTCTCCTATTTACACGTCACAGCAAACAATTAGCAAAAAATGGGACTGACAATATTACTAGCGATTTTATCCGCATCATATTTTCACTCACAGGCCTTGATTGGTTTTGTTATGTATCTTACCTGTTTTTAATTATAACCGCATGGTGAACTTTATTATTATTATTTAAACAAATCATCAATTGAATCTTTTATTACTTTACTATTTCTACGAACTACCAATTACTCCCTTTTCCCATCCTATCCTAATAATTAAAATTCTATTCGTCGTAGATCACCGAGTTACCACATTCACTTTTCCAATTTATTATTTATGTATTTTCGCACCTTTTGGATTCACACACAATTATAGATGTCTTTGAAACTTGTTTTAATGTAATTAATGAGAACTGGGAAGGCAACATTAGTAATTCAATTAAATTGGCGCTCCTTAGAAAGACAAATGTACCGAAATAGCAGCATTTTCATTGCTTTAAACAATTTCGTCAATATTATCTTCTCTGCCTTCTCACGTTGCTTAAATTCAGTTGCCAAGTTTCAATCCAAGCTATTATATTTTAAACTTTTATTTGTCGCCTCTGCCTGTCTCTTAATTAGTTTATACCATTAGGTTGATTCGAAAATAATGTGGGATTTTCTATTAGAAACTCGACTTATTCTGGTGAATGCCAATATCCTCTCGAATTTGCTATATACCGTTTATTGGCAGATCCATTATTTAGGCATGTTTCCAAGCAGCACTGTAGTCTAAAGCTCCACAGAAATTTTCAATCATGATAGGAATCAAAATGGTAAACCAATTTTTTTAATTCGACGTGCCCAAATTCTTACAGATCTTTGAAATTGAATCATATCAATTCTTATTAATTCTTAATATGCACGGCTATCTCAATTATTAAGTCTGTTGTGAAACCTTTGATACCAAGGAAGCATCGTATTACAAAACATATTTCGATACCTGACATTATTAGCTTATTCGAGGTCCTAAACATACAAAAACCTAAACGAATCCTATCTAACGATACCATTGCTCTGTCAGTTTCCCCATAAAACGAGACAACAAAAACTGCCCTAGCATTTCTCAATTTCTATCCTACATAGGAGCCTTTCACAGGTAACGTCATTTAAATTAGACCAACAAAAGAATAAGCAGAAGAATACAATGAGGCGATTCGCCTAGTAGCGAACCGAAAATTATTCTCCAATTATTTGTTCTATCCAATACGATTTTCCAATTACTTTCTACATTATTCTTTGCACCCAAAATTTCATTCCAATTATTTTCTAAATTATTTTTCACATCCAAAATGATTTGCCAATAGACCCAATACTTTGACAAACGTTTCCAAATTTTCCCATCGCATTTATTGCCCGCAATGCTCCTCTCATTTTCGGCCACATTGGCCTAGCCAGATTCCCTCTCCATTTTTTTTAGCCGAACATTAAAGTGACCTTCGATAGTTGAGCTCGCGGGGAGCTTTGCCCGCTTTAAAATAGCCGTTTGGTCGCCGCGTCTCAAGTTTCGCGAGGATTTTGGCGGAAGCCGATACGCGTGGCATACCTTTCGTTTGCCTCGATCACGCGTTGCTCTTCTTGCACCGTCTACCATTCAGTCGGCTTCGAATTTAGATCCAAGTCAGGGGTGCGCACGCGTGCGAAAAGTATTGATACGCGGGCAGCATACATTCGAAACGACACGCGTATGTTGCACTGCACACGCATTCAAGAGGCGCGTGCGATCCTTTAACCCTTTCGTGACCATTGGGGACGTACACGCTGCCGTTGAAAAGTTTGAAGCCACTTTCCGAGTTGTGTAACTATAGTATCACTGGTGAATAATTCGTTTGGTTCGAAGTAAATGTTACAGAGACCGATGGTAATTAAATTTGTTTCGACTTGCTCTTTATTGGATATCTTCTTGAATTTCCAACGTCAGATTATTTATGCGTTGTTAAACTTTTGCGGAGCCTGGAATGTCTGGTGGTCTGAAACTTTTGCCCCGTAGTGTATATCTCCCACTCGAGTACTCGAATAGATTTCAATTTCCATATTTCAATTGATCTTTCGCTGCAGGCGCGATGGAAGAGAAATAAATAAGAAATTTAACCCGCATACATAAATTGGAAATATGTATAGCGGCATAAAAGAATTTGGGTTAGAATGATCTCGCAAGCTCATGGAAAATGGGTATCAAACAAAAAGTTTATTCTGTTTTAAAATCCCGGTTTAATAAACTCGTTCTATCTCACGACACACGCCAACAAATATATTACATTTTTTCGCCAATGAAAATTATTTTAAGTTGCTCATTTATCTATGGCACTTCTAACAAATAATAGTGCTCGAAATTATTTAAACTTGTGGCACACCAGTTGAAAATCGCTGTCCACACATTTTGTTCAGTTTTCCGCACACAAGTCCCAATTGCAAGATACAGTAATGCCTGGTGGTAATGTAATTTATTTTTCTCCTCGAATACAATACTGTAAATGATAGATTACAAATGAGGGAAGAATATTCTTTGCCTCGGCTTTGGATCAGATTAATCCTTTCCGTATGCGTGTTAGTCGAAGGAAATAATTCGAGCACGAAAGGGTTAAATAGCACGCGTTCGAATGCGTAGCGGGGGTTATTCGATAAACAGGAAGCAGACTCAACCCGTTCCTGTTACGTCAAGAGTTACAAGTATATACTTTATTTATTGGTTTCTTAATTCGGATTATTTTGTCCTGGTCAGAGAAGAGAGAAATTGTCAGTATTCAAAATTGAACACCTCGTGGTGTGTCGGTTACAGTTATAGATATTCATACATTAAAGGGTTAAGTTGGCCGAGCTTAATTTGCAGGAAACTACTGTGATGTGTATTGGTAGCGAAAGGGTTAAACTTTGGTAGAAACTCAGAGTTCTGTACAAAGTGTACAGGGTATACAAGTAATCGTGGTACCAGGTTGAACAGAGGGAGTTTTTATAAAAAAAGATAAAACTAATATAAAGTTCAATGAAGTGTTTGAACAGCGATTAAACGTATCCGGATACGGCTAATAAAGCACGAAAATAAAATTCTTCAGCTTGAAACTTGTAATTACTAAATACATGAAATAATTTTTGTATACAGAAACATCGTTGTGCCAACTCGATTTATATTTTTGTCAATTCATTATTTCGAGACTGGACCCGTGTTATTGAAATACATTTTATAAACATTCAGAAAAAATTGGAGTAGAACCACGATCAACCGTATCGTTATTATTCGCGATCTCAATCAATCGGGATCTCCAATTTATTAACGATACATTTATATACGTATCTCCTCGCTCGGGGCTCAGCTATAAGGAAGGAGCCAGGGTTTTGAAACATGTCTTCCAACTTCCGACGTTTCAGAAAAACTTATTTTTATTCGTTTCTCTAAGACCTCAGTTTATTAACCGGTCACACAATCGTCACATAACTGTGCATAATTACTGTACATGAAAAAATGGTTTACCAATCGTGATATGATTTTTTGAAGAAGAAATCATTTTTAGATTCGTTATTTGATGCAAGCGGAAAGAGAATCATAGAATGATTGACATTTCTTTAGCTATTGTATTTTATCCTCCGATTTTTTTCCAATTTTATCTTCACTCATAACATCAGTGGCAGGGTTTGAATCTTTGATCAGGTTTGTCGTTTGGTAGAGGAGTGTAAACGGGAAAGAAACAATCCATAGGTAATAATTAATTAGCATAAATACCGGATAATCAAACGATTCAAGCTACCCAATTATTTTAGTTTCTCCTGTAATCAAAAAGTAAGGGCAGTAAGCAAAAAGTTAATTCCCCTATTAGACACTTATATATACCCCAACATTAAAAGAAGAAAACTGAGTGCTTCAACACAAGTTTTACAAATCTATTTTACGATCTAAACTTTATTGTAGGAGATGGAACGATGTTGCTAAAGATAGTATTAATATTACTTTGCAGAAAACTGTAATAATTATAGCCGAACGAACAGCTTTTCCGGATGTTCGAAATTATATGCATCTACATGTACAGTTAGGAAATGAGTCAAGTGGCACCTAGATACATAAGTGATCTTCCGCGATTCAGAGAAAAGGAAATAACGACCATCTTACGAATTGGCACTGTCAGTTTGAGCTCGTCACCAGCTCAAGTACAACAGTAGTTGCACGTATTTATAGCTCACGCAAATATTCTTGCCGCCGTGCATTAACTCAAAAAATGTTGTGTTTGGTAAACACAATTTTGCAGCAGAGGCAGTGTTAAATATTTTGATACCCTCTGTACTGCAATGGTTACAATGCAATTTTAATCGATGCCCAAATACAGCAGAGATTATGCAAATAAAAGGGACTCTCGATAAAACTGAAGTAACAGATATGTATATCCACTTTCAATGCATAACGTAATAATTAATTTACTATTACAGATTCCCTTGCTTCAATTAATTTGCGCCACTCTTGTTGGATATAAATGAATAATACATACGTATATATCAAGTTTGTATTGCCGTCTATTTCATAATCAACCCTCCATTATTGGAGAACGTAAAACAAGCACACAATGTAGTAACAATTATTTACACGTGCAACATTGTTTCTCCAAAGCGTATCGAATTTCAAAATCACCAAACCGTCGAATTTATAATTACCTATTACCTATTACCTCCGAAAGAAAACTCAACACTCTGTCGTAGTCTGGAAGCAATCCTCTGCAACAACATTCCACACAGACCTTCCTTCTGCAATATTCAAATTCACTCCAAGCCACCGTCACATACTTCTCATACTAATCACTCATCAATTTACACGTCACCGAATTCTTACCAACCACCACCATTCACAGGAACAGAGCATCCTTCCCTTCTAATCAATTCATCCGCCCTTTCCTACTCATCTACTAGTCACCACGTGCCATCACGTAGCATCACCATACTCACAAAGCTACACACACGTAGACAACACTGTCAACCCTCTCCAGAACAAATCACAGTACTTCCCCTAAACTCCATAGCAAATCACAGTTCCTCCAATAATATCAAAAATGTACTTCCCCCAAAATTTCAAATCCCCACTGACTATGGCAGCCAGTAACTCTCATAAACTTCATAACGATTCAACCACCCAACTCAACCTCGGGTGTCCAGAACAGAATCTCCCTTTTCCACCACCACGGTGTTTCAACGCCACCATAGATTCCCGCGAATCCAACCTTCTCTCCTATCACGCTTACCAAGTGTTCCGCTCGGTACAATCCAAGAACAGCTTCGAAGCACTCGGACCAATTCACTCGTTGCCTGGCGTCAGCAACGATTCCCCTCGATCTAATTCATTCGCGCGATTTCCGCCCGACTTCTTTCTTCCACGGAAACGAACGACAACGATTTTCCTGATGTCGATGGCGCCGAGGCGGGTAGTTCACTGCGTCCGGCTTGTCGCGAGCCATCGGCCAGTGCCTAGGACAATATTAGAATCGTCGATCTGTAAGCGTCTCTCCCTTCCTCTTATTCCGTAGTCTATACCGACGCGACGTATGACGTGCTTCGTCTCTCCTCGTCACTCTTCTTCACTCGTGCTTCCTTTCTGCGCGTCTCCTTTCGGTCTGTCCCCCTTCTCACTGACGCTCACGTCGCTTTTCCGCTTTATTTTATACCTGACTTTATTGCGCTTGGCTCATTAGACCCTTCAGGTCCAAGGACTTCTGTGTACGAGTAACTGCATGGCGTGCCAGGTGTTACGATTCATCATTCGATCACTTTGGAACACACGCTGCCTCGATAAAAGTTCAATGCAACGCAGAGCAGTGGCGTCTAACGCTGTGCCACCCTTTGGCCATGTGTGAAAATTTCGTTGATTCAATTGCACGCAGAACATCGTAGATTCGTTTACACGCTTTACAGTTTCGAGAATAACGATCCACTTCTATTTTTTGTCGACCGTTGGCTTAAGCCATAAGCATTTCTTTTGCCATATTTTGTCTGTTTAATGGGAACCTCACGCGCCTGTTGCGTAGTAAATGGGATTTGCTTTTGCGGATGAATAAATGTGTTGGCATTGTGAAAAGAATTGACCGTTGACTGCGGTTGTATTAATTATTACTAAATATATTTATTATGGCCAGGTATACGTAGTAATTGGTTTATTGCTACTGTGAAAGTCTACTTTTATGGGCAGGTAATTCGCCCGACTTGAATGCAATTGTCTATTGCATTCACTTGTCTACTATTACTGGATTTAAGAAGATCAACTGTAGATATTTGGCAAAATAGTGAAGACGTAAACGATACGATGGCACAATGTATCAGAAAGAATACGAGCTGTAATTAAAACAGCGGGTTGCGCTTAAAATACTAACATGCCTGCATGTGTGTAAGATCTGAAAAGTCAATGAACTTTTAATTATCTTTAGTTCTTCCAATTTTGTTAAAAATATGCAGAATGTTGAAATCTCCAAGTGGTTCTATTTCGATGGTTACGGGCTGTATTAGCGATTTCAATTTGAATAACTGATTATAATTGTTGTGGTTTTCTGTTGCTTTGTAGATGGGTGATTTGAATGATTTAGCTTTAGAGCTGAGATGAAAATTTTGGTGTACAATGATTTGAATAGTTGATTTAATATTGCTAAGCTGATAATACTTCTGTGTATTTCATTTAATTGCATGCGTGGTAGTATCTTTCTTTCTTCTGAAAATATATGCATTCTCTGTAATTCATTTTAAACTTGAACTATGTAATACAAATTTATATTCTACAAGAATTTTGTACAAAGCTTCGCCTTTTTAAATCAAGCAAACTTTATGCGAATATCTTATTATTTTCTTACCAACCTACACAACATTTCAGATATCGTTAAATCGAAATATTGTAAATAAACATTTAGGGTGAAGAATCGCTTAATATTTCGGTACTCAATGCGACCAAGTGCACACAAACCATGCAATGTTTAATGGTTAAAGCTGGCGTGGAAGTTGCCACAGAACTATGTACGGTGGACCAAAAAAGTATTCATACAGTGCGTTGAATTTTAATGAATACGGTCTTTCCTTCGATTTATCGATCGCGTATATTGTTCAGAAGATATATTTTCTAATAATCCATTAATGTTTACGGTAACATTCTGTATTCTTTAAACGAAACATGCGCTGTTTTCATAAAAAATTCAAAGAAATGTCGAAGTTGGAGAAGAATTTTATGCAAGGTGGAATATTTCCTTCGATCAAACTTTCATCAGATTACTTACGTACTGCAATTTCATTACTTGATATACATTAAAATTTCTCTCGTCAAAAATCAATTTTTGCTGTCAGATAATAAACTTCGTATCGTTCACAAAATCTAGTGTCTAATTACTTACTCCGGAAGCAACCAACAAACTTATCTCGCCGCTTTAAATCACCGCATAAGTAATTCTGCGCGGTTCTTTGAAAACGCCCATTCAAAACTTCTACTAAGTATTCAAGGAAGACAAAGTCTCGTTATCGATGGGACGACGTGCATGATTCACCGAGCGGAATTATGAATGAAGAATTCCCTCTAATATCTATGGTGTACACGTTTACACGTAACATCTATAATGAAACATTGTTTCTACGAAGTATAACTAAACTGAAACACGACACCATACTATTTGAATTCGAACTTGTTACTCAGTAACGGAGTTTTTATAACTGTGTAAAATTTTTGGGAAGCATAATATGGAAGAGAAATACCTTTTAAGAGCAACACGGAGTTTATTTTATTTGGGGTCCTCGGAAAACAAACTAAGACATTTGTTTATTCATCGTTGGAAAATGTATCTTAATTAAAAATTTGTATATAGTTTAAGTAGATTCGACTCTCCCTCCAAGATACAAAAATGTATTTAAACGAGGCACCAATGATTGAACACATTATTTTATTTTATGATATTAGAGAACTATTATTTTATGTTTGAATAATAAAAATACATTTGTTTTATAGAAATCTTTACCGCAATTTATAATTAATAAATAATTCTCTGCATTCAATTTCCTTCTTTCATGGAAAATATTGGCACTTTTCAGGAGTTATTAATAAACGTAAAATGTTGTTTTCTGACACCAAGCATTACGTGAGAGTATAAAATATATTTGACAAGATGACGATCAACTTTTGCATTAATACGAGGGACAGGGTTTTTTCTTTTTACCGCTAGACTGCTCAGAGACCGAAGTTACTTTAAGCATCCATCTGCCAACATCGTCTTCTGGCATTTTGCCACTAATTCTGGGCTCCGACGAGGGTTACGCTTGCTCAAAAAGAGATAACATTCGAAAATGCAGCAAACATTTTATCCCTCTGCAAAAAGGATCGGGCATAAGCGTCGCTTTTATTCGAAACGAAAAGTGCTGTTGAAAGTCGTGCTTTAAACTTCTGCAAACACTAGATTTTGTACAACTTCCATGGTCGTAATCGTTTTTGCTCTGGTACACGAATTCAATTTTATGTTTTGCAACATATAATACGAAGTTTCGTCAAAATAATTGTCCTTCCTCTTTTTAAATTTAGTTTTCCTTTTGCATTATACAATATTAATAATCGCATGCATTGTAAACGTATTATTATTAACTCAATAATTAAAAGCAAGCAAACTTTGTGTTAGAATATTCGAGGTACAGGAACGACCGAGGCGGGCCATGTGCATTTCGCCGATGCACGCTGTCTTTGTCTAGCGTAGCTTTCTTTCGGGGCGAACCCTAAAATGGTTAAAAAGGCCATGGTGACGTAGGCGTCCTCACGACCGACGCTTTTGCCAAAGGAAGACATTCTTGTATAGACTACGGTCGAGAGAGCACAGTATTTAATAACCGGAATACCTTGTTAATATATACACGCCTACGCAATTATTCTAATACCTAATCGAGACTTCGATTCGAGTATAAGTGATTTCTCTTACATTTGCATTTAAAATATTCGTGTGCTCGTGCTCGCATTTTAAAAAATGGGCTGTAATAAATTAACTGTACTGAATAAAACATATGTTGGAAATGGGTTTATTCAATAACTCTCCTCAGCTTGTGATTTTGTAATATATTTTATTATCCACGCATTAAGAGTGACTTCCTTACAATACCAATGGTTTGAAGGAACTAACCGCATCCAAATTAACGGACTGACCTAAAGCATAGACGACTAATCTCGTGTGCGTGCGGGGCCCTATCGGCTCTCATATAAACAACAGTGCAAACCTTATAAACAGGATGAAAGGAACAGTATAAGGCATCCCCTTTCACACGAGAATGAAATGTTAATTTTTGTATTGATTTTTATTGAAAAATCTAACAATGTAAAATAATTCCATCCAGTTTATTTCAAGCAGACATTATTGCAGTAGCCAAAGATAATAGGTTGTCATGCAGCCGTATTTATTACTGCAATGTAAAATGGCATCACGAATGACAATAAAATTGTACCTGCAAGCACACCAATGTTTCTCACAATTATTCCACTACAAAAGTTACGTTAACCGTATCAACAGCTATTTCTAGTTATTGTTAAAGCTTCAACTCTCTCATACCTTTGTACGTCATATGGAACAAGAAAAGTGTGCAATATTTATAGGTATATAATAACACTTTCCGGTATAACTATAACAATTGTATTAAGCTTTCGTTTCCAACTGTACCACAAAACAGTATATTCAGCATCTGCAAATCTACAATGTCACCCAGAACGAAATATGTACGAATGGTACACAGATTCTCAAAAGTGATACACGTTCCCTAAAAGGAAACTTATATGAATACATAATTTTAAATTATTATTGCTGTACTGCTATGCAAGCCTTTTGAAAGCTCACAGTAACCATAAACGTTCAATTCTCAAATACACACTCTGACGTTACTGCTGGATCAAACACACCGTTGATTCATGGCGCGAAATCGTGAAAATTTCCAGTGACCTCGTGATGTACATACATGATTAAGGAATAACAGTAACTCACCGCTTTATATTCGTTGTAGGCGCGGCGCAAAGTAGATGGGCGCGGTTTACGTGAGTTAGATCAGTGCTAACGGGCACGTGTAAGCAAGTTTCAAGTCGACTTCACTTTACCCTTATAACGTAATGAGGGGAGCACACGGTACTGGAGTCGCCGATTTGATTCGAATTTCGCACGCGGTAAACATAGATCGTCCACGATAACATCACAGAAAGATATAGAAGGGTATTCTGCCAGAAATTACCTGGATTTTCCATTATCGTACATTTACTTGCGAAAATAATGGAAATATTAATTAACAATGAAAACATGGTTTAGAGATATTAATATGTTTTTTCGTTTTATTAATGATCTTATGCACATTTTATGTTGCTGTGAACAAACTTTCATTCTCCGCGTTACCTGCATTGAAAGAGTTTCTGATGAAAGAATTAGGTATTAGTAGCGTGCACGTGTGATTACATTTTGAGGAAAGTACATTTCAGTTGAACTGATTGTGCTGTCGTTGATCATTAATGAATTTCGCGGATATTTGATATAGTGATTTATGGTGGATAGTATTTTAATTTATATGTACTTATATAAATTACTAGGTGCTTACGTGCGTTACTTGCAAAAAATTAGGAATATTCATTACTGTTTCATATTGTTTCATATTTCGCATTGTTTCAGGCAGGTCGAACTTTGCGAAATGTGTAATCTTGCTGTCACTTGTTATTCGAAACTATTGCATACAGTTACGTGTACCGAATGACCAATCCTCGAATTCCGTTAAAAAATAGTTTAAAAGCCAACTTTCACCATTCATTCAATCTTCAAATGCAACGTCGACTGCCCATACCACGTTTCAACTTCACTGCATGTTTAGTTTCTCATTAAAACCTGTGGTTTTAAATCCTTTTTGTAGAAAAAGGAAACTTTTCCTCTTAAGAAAATAAAAGCCTGTGTTCAATTTGCGAGTTTGTACACTTCTAAAGTTGAACAATGCAATTTCATGTTGGATTAAATTATTTATGTCTAAAATGCATTATGTGTATCTATTCGAAATCGTAGTACAATTGGGAATGTGAAGAGTCTCTAAACAAACATTATGTACTTGGCAATTAAAAAAAATGTTGTTATGTAGAATTCTTTTTTTCAGATTCTAAAGTAACGACTTTATTTTGGAAGCAAAGAATGAATTCATCTTTTAAATGAATATCGGCACATTTATGAATGTCTGTCGTTTGTATTTCGAAATACTGTAACATAAGCTAATTCTAACAAATTCTATCAGAAATATGGTCACTGCAGATAACACGCAGTACTCTAGTGGCTTCAGCAGTCAATCTTTATTAATTGAATTAGGAAGAATGTATCATCGAACAGGTACTTTGTCCAGCAGACGTCTAAACTGATTATAAGTATACTTACTAGCTTCATGCAATGCTTTGCAAAAGTCTACTCTTATAAACAAAAATTTGTATAGTGGAATAATACAGTATTACTTACCACGTTATTTTTTTCAGGAATATTTTATTCGAAAATGTTTAAAGGAAGATTTCAAAAATTGCAGAGACGTAGTAATTTTAAATTAACCCATTAATATTTAATCTTAATTACAACAATCAATGATATGCATTGAGTGCATTCTGCTTATCACGACACGTCCCCCTTTTTTTAGAATGCATCCTACATGACGCTTAAATCGCACGCAGCAACGATGAGACAATTATAGAAATATTCACCCTTATTTTATTGTCTAAAAATGAAAAAGTCAACCATCAATAAAATAACTTAAACAGTCACCTAACAAATCTCAATACATATGTCTCTAGTCCCCCGCTAAAGGGCGAATTTACACTTGTACACTTTGAATATGTAGGATCGGGCGCCTCCATCAAAGAACGAAGTTAAGTGGAACAAACGAATAGCGAGTATCGGGAAGGGGCCGTGGCGTAAATGGACTTTTCAGTGTCTAGCAATACGACGATCTCGGGTTCGATTCCCGAAGCCTGCCCTTCCTTTTTATTCGGTTCCTACAAATATGGACCGCGAATAATTCAGCTACAGTGAATGTGAAAGATGAAAGTTGAAGTATTTACAGCAGAAATAGGTGGCGTTTGATTGAGTTAATTAGTTGAACCCGTGCAGAAAAAAAAGTTAGAAAACTCATCAGATTATTCATTCTGACGCCTCTTGGTATCTCCTTCAATTTATTCACTATGTAACTGTCTTTGTACTGTGATGGTGGAAATGAATGATTATTCTCCCTATGTGTCAGGTAAAGCTTCTTTTTTAATCGAATCTTCAGATTTAAGCACACAGAAAATGGAATAAAGCATTTCACAGGCTCATATGTACTTTCGACGAAAATGTTTTTCCAAATAGTTCAAATTAAAAAAAAAGTCTGTGCGAAATTTGAGCCCGACTGGATAACGGGAAAATGTGCCCCCCTTAAACATTGAAATAATTAGTTGTATGCTCGAAAAAACGTTTTCTTTCGATTATTTTCTAATTATTGATTATATCAAAAAATGTACTTGTAAACGTAGGTAGGACATGTCTTTTATGCGCTATTACATCTTTTCGTACAATGAACGGGTCTCGAAGGAGTGCACGCGTACTTGACGAATTTTCAGACTCAATTGTCTAGGGTATTAAGCCTCATATGAAAAAACTTTATTCCATATTTTCAACTCAGTTTTATGCGAGGAATGCTCCCCCCCCCCAGCCCCTGCCGGTTGTACCACAATTTCGGAAACATCCTGTATATTGTTATATATTCAGCAACTGTTTGCTCCAAAATGTAAACGTTCTGTACAACAGCGTAACATTATTTCAATTATTTATATAAATTAAATCTTCGGTAATTGAGCAGAGTATCTAAGTATTTGTATATATAGCCCATTCATATTAATAAAATATTCCTTTCAATCCACATTCAATCCACTTTCATTCCTTATGCTTCATTTCGTAGCGAAAGGGCTAAGAATAATTGAAGGTTTGCCTCCAAGTGTCGGATCATCCATTCAATTCATCCAAAACAATCTTTACGCCCTTCACTGTGGAAGAATCATCCACGATGCACGTCCAAGGCCTCAAGAGAAAGACTATACAAGATTGCAGGCATCCCCATTTATAACCTCGCCGTTTGCATCCCGCTCGCGCCTCGAAGCCACAACAGGCGCGTTTCAAATTCAACCAGAACAAACGCGTCTTTATTCAAATGGCCAAGATTCTCAAGCGGTTCTGCTTCGAATTTCGTGACTCGATACTAATTAACTGCAATCGTGGCTCGCGACGCGGCGTTAATTGCAAACCAGCTGTGCATCGAGCGGCTCGAATACGCGAGAGTTCCGCTTGCTGTTCACAATCCACCCATTCTCCGCGTGCCCACGTTATTCGCGCCACTTCGGCGCTGAAAAGATCTGTTTTCACGCGGTTATACTTCGCGAAGGGGCCAACAGCACGCTCGGATTCTCGAGTCGCGAAGTCGAATCGAAAGAAATCGCGAGTCGATACGTGTCGGGGGTTTTGCTAGCCGACATTATGAATCGTAACGCGCCGTTTAGTCGCCCGTTATGCCGCGGAAACAGGTGCGCGATCGGTTACAACATTATTATCGAGCAAACATTTTGATCCGCTGTTATTCTTTCGACGTCGACTTTTATTGAGCCGGGCCATAAGTATCGGATTGTCCGATAAGTTCGTGACGGTTTTATTTCACGGTGCATCTGTCACGACACCATTTGCCAATTGGATGGTACACCGTTTTATAGCTTTTCTGCTCCCCTTTCGGAACGGCTGTGAACTGTTTCGTGTTGGGCTGGCGACAGAGAAAGTTTCGTGCGAAATGTGCAGAACGTCCATTTATCAGAAACGCGAATGTCCAACGGATTTTACACGACGAGCTTAATTTAGATCCAAAGGTGTCTAGGATGGCCGAAATGTTTGCGACATCTGTTACAAAAATCGTGATGCTGACAAGGCGGTCTGAAAATGATTCACACGTTTCATGAATGGCAATCTTTGTGTAAACAGTACTCCATAGCTTGGAAGAGTCTTCGTTTCGTTGCGCTTCGTATGCAAATTCTGCTAATTAATTTAACAATAATATTATTCTTCGAAAGCTTGAATTGGTTATTTACCAGGTTTATTTGAAGCGGCGCACAGTGCGCCCAATGGACAAAAATAAAAAAATCATGATGGAATTTTGATCTGATTATTCAAAATAATCATTAATCGGTAGGTAAGGAATACGAATGTAGCAATTATTACTGTAAAAAATCAATAGGGGACCGCCAATAGTCTTCTATATACATATAATAACTGAAATCTTAAAAATTTGGTTTCTCGTGCATCACTCGTTCTTTTTTGTTCGTATTTTGTATCATTGATTGTTGTACCTTAAATATGGAGAATTTCATAAATGCTATGCAAAGCTTTAATTGGTAATGTAAAATTTTTTATGTTTCCTTAAAATTCAATTTACAAAAAGCGGTTTAAGCTATCCTGTAAGTTTTGTTGTTTTGCATCGACGATGTGTTGTACTACATTGCTATATAAGTTTTTTTCTGCTACTACCTGCTACAGTAAACGTTATTTAATTTTTTTGAGGAACCGAAACCAAGTTTCGGTCAACGAACGACGCACAGTGATCCTAAATCCCGGAATACACCAGTATGTTAACTATGTGCCGTTCATTCCACTATGTATTCCTTTTTATTATAATATTCATGTTGCAAGAAAACCCGAGGCTTTGGAGCGGCCCGCTTACTCATCTGGCAAATGTCGCCACGAGGCCGATAGGCGAGCGGGACCCGCAAACATTTCGGGGTCGTAAAACGGACCCTCGAAGGGACTGCGTCGTGGGACCGCGGGCGCGCCTTCTCGGCGGGCAAGACTGCAACGTCGGGGCACTCTTTGGGAAACGGTCGAATAGAGCAGACCGATTGTAACCTAACCATTGTATTAATATATAAATAGCTATACTTGTTATCGTAGACGAATTGTGCGATTTCCTCAATTATTCGTCTTACAATGTATTACTTATATTTTGTTCTGTAACAATTATGTCTTGTTATTTGTTACTGTTTGTGATTAATTGTTATTATTTATTGTTATAGTTATGTGATGATTTTATGTCATACAACTAGTTTGACCTTTATCACTATAAAAATGTTGATTATTTCTACATTACATGCATTTTTTTATTTTTGTCCCGAACGCCCATTGAAAGGCCGCACTATGCAACGGATTAAAGAGCACCAGAACCTGGAATTGGGTTCAAAGCAATGGAACTCGCGGCGATCATTGCGTATGTATTTGATGTGTGTACTACTTTGAATTGAAGAACCTTTAGGCAATATTGTAGAATAACTAATTGAAGTTATGTGGGATGCAAGAATTCGTGGAAATGGTATGCGATGGCTTTGTATGTGTTACGTAGGAAGTATTATTCCATTTCTTCCTTCTATGATGCCCTTATTTGGAAATCGAGGGTGCATGCAGTCGAGTCTGCCCCTTCCGCGACGTCGCGATGACGTGACCCTTTGGGGGAATCTTTCCGGACTCCCTTGGAATTTTCCGTGCCCCCACCAGCTTTTTGGTCCGGATATCGAGTATAAAAAGGGCACGAATTCTGCTCTCGGCGGCTCAGTATTAATCTAGCTTCGAGTACGTTCCGTATCGACTACTTTGATATTGTTGCTCAGCGAGATCGGGTTCCGAGTCCCCTTCGAGCAATTCTTACACGTTTTCATTTTCTTAAAGACGTTATACTTATTTTACGGTATATCGTCAGGCCTTTGTTGGGCAATATACATTTCCAATCCGTACAGATTGAGAAATGTGGATTTTGTAGTTAATAATCAAACTGTAGAATAACCAAAGAGTAGGAAATATACGTTTAATAATATCATACGCATTTTTCTCATTGAATCACCTCTGACAATCATTAGCAGTAACGTCCCACCAAACAGATACACCTTAACCGCTCGAGGTGTATCGCTATAAGTTACGAGTCCATTTTTACTAACAATCCTGTGGCTCCCGGTGATGAAATAGGCACTGGTTTGTCCACGATTACCATCCTGTGGCTCCCGGTGATGAAATAGGCACTGGTTTGTCCACGAAAACCTTCCTGTGGCTCCCGGCGATGAAATAGGCGTTGGTTTGTCCACGAAATCTTACCATCCTGTGGCTCCCGGCGATGAAATAGGCGCTGGTTTGTCCACGATTACCTTTACCTTCCTGTGACACCCGGTGATGAAACAGGCACCGGCAAGTTCACGCACTTCCTATCTACGCGGCTTCCAGTGACGAAATACGCACTGGTCGTCCGTAACTAACAAACTCTTAAACAACCGATCCTCGGCTCGCGCAGCTGTGCCCCTTAGCCCTCGGCTCGTAACATATGAATCGTGTAAAGGAAGTATCGAGTGTTGCGCGAAGTGTGAATGAAGAGTGTTAGTCGAAACGTCGAATGCGGAACGAGTGAATGTTTATCTCGAGGATAGAGTGGATGGTTTCGGGGAATGCACGTGGAGTCTAGGATGCATGGTGACCCGTGGTCGAACTGCGACACGTGGTAAGAGTGTGTGTGTCGGTGTGGGTGTCTTAATGAGCGAGAACGAATGATGAATAGAATCAGAGGGAAAATGCGTGAACAAATATTGGAAGAGAAATACACTAATAGTCGAATCGAAGTCTCCGGTTATTAAATACTGTGCTCTCTCGACCGTAGTCTATACAAGAATGCCTTCCTTTGGCAAAAGCGTCGGTGGTTAGGACGCCTACGTCACCATGGCCCTTTTTAACCATTTTAGGGTTCGCCCCGAAAGAAAGCTACGCTAGAGAAAGACAGCGTGCATCGGCGAAATGCGCATGGCCCGCCTCGGCCGTTCCTGTACCTCGAATATTCTAACAATATATGCAGTGGATGATGCGTGCGAGGGGGAGAGTTGAGGTGGAGTTGAGACAGAATTGAAGCGGAGTCGAGCGAGGATTGTTGTGAAAGTATTGTTGAGAAGAGATATATTGTGTTGTGAGAGAGAGTAACTAAGAGTTATTGAATAATAAAGTAATTTTACGAGAAAGTAAAGGCAGTCACAATTTCCCCTGAAAAATAATCCTACAGTTATTACAAACGTTTAAAATAAACGTGAAAAAGGAATATATTCAATATGTTATATCGCATCAGTTTAATAAAGAAAATAATGGATTTACGGCAGTGGATAAATATTTTTGAGGTATATGCACAAATATTAGTGTAGGCCAGTGTAATAAATACATTAAGAAATTTCAATCTAGGTACTACAGTAGGAAGGATGAGCCTCATCATGAGAGTCCTAAAGAGTTAGATAAGACGTTCTACAAGCTGCTGTTGCACAAAACCCAAAAGAAATTGTTGAACAATTTGCACAACAGTTGAATTCAACTCATTCTTAATTTTCAACAGATAACTGTTTATTTTTATCTAATTGTGAATCGAAAAAGTCGCATTATTTACAAGGATACCCCAATAATTCCAACGATATTATTCGTAGCTAGTTCACGGTCAATTTTAACCCATTTGATTTTATTACAGTAACCGTGTTATCAAGTAAAAGGTACATATTTCTGTTTCGGTTTCGATGAGATGAATAATACAATAATGTCTCGATTAGTGTACCTCACTCGGGACCGAATTTGAACACTAATCGTGTGCAGACACGATTCTCGAGCGAGTTCGAGTCCCCTTTGATGTTGTGGCAGCCCAGACTCGGGCAACGCTCCAGGAAAAAAGCAAGTTTAAATACCCATGTACGTGAGACAACAATACCGCGATCAAAATCTAATATTAAAACTTGTTCATTTTTGGTCCGTTTTAAATGAAATTTGACCAAAGTGTTCGTTACTATATCCTGATTAAAATGATACCAAACACGATATGGTTTGGACAATTTTTACTTATCACGGTATTAATAATTTTATTCTCCTTTATTATTATTATTATTTTTACTGTTAAGAAATTGTAAGAATTTACATTATCTACGTTTTAGATAAAGAAACTACGCAGAGAAGAGAGCTGGGTCATGCACCGCATTAATAATAATAAGTAAATATATGTATAGTTCAGAAATATATGATTCTAGTTGTTACCGAAAACAATAATAAAGGGGAATGAAATTATTAATACCCTGATATGTAAAAATTGTCCAAACCATGTCGTGTTTGGTGTCATTTTAATCAGGAGATTGTAACGAACATTTTCGTAAAATTTCATTTAAAACGGACCAAAATCGAACAACTTTAATCTTAAATTTTGATCGCGTTAATATTGTCTCACGTACACGGGTATTTAAACTTGCTTCTTTCCTAGTCGCTGCCTCGAGGCTCGACTGCCACAACATTGAAGGTGACCTACCGCTCGAGAAACGTGCCTGCACACGATTAGTGTTCGCATTCGACCCGAGCGAGGTACACTAATCGAGACAGCAGATACGAATTTATTTCCAAATTTATGATCTCAATACTAATTACCTTATTGCTAACAACTAATATACACATATTCTAATTGTCATCGGAAACAGTAATAAAAGGGAATAAAATTATTAATACCACGATAAGTAAAAATTATCGAAATCATATTGTGTTTGGTGTCATTTTAATCAGAAGATTGTAACGAACATTTTCGTAAAATTTCATTTAAAACGGACCAAAAATGAACAAGTTTTAATTTTTAATCTCGCTTGCATCAGTGTTGGCTTTCTTTCACCAACATTCTATCTGGGTTCAGATTACATGCTCGGCGCTTCACGCTTCGCTTGTTCCAGGGGGGACCGCCCTAACTAGTGGGGATAAAAATGAACACTAATCATAGACACAATTTTGAACACTAATCGAGACATTTCTGTATTCACTTACCCAGTAGAATTTTGAGACGCTTGCCTTTTGGAGTTTTTATTTCGTTCATTTATCTCTTTGTGGCATTTTATAAGTAACAAGTTCAATCCTTGCCATATAATAACGAATATTGCAAAACACAAGTGTATCTTGTAGGACAGGATGAAATTCAAGTACAAAAAATACGAGCGTGTCTCGTGGAAGTTTTAGCTCCACGTAAAACTATTATGAATTGCTAAACCTCTGCAGTTTCCCGATGCTACAATCGACTAATCAACTATGGCGTACGTCATAATATAAAAAATCATAGGGCCCAGTAAACAATCCATGATTGAGATACGCAATAATACATATAGAAAATTCTTACCAGTACACTGCAATTTTGATGTTCAAAGAGAAATTTTATTCGGAATACTTGTTAAACTGACGAAGCAATTTTGGATTACACAGCGAAATTTGATTGCGAATGAGATACTGGGAAGAATATCCCGCTGAGACAACAAATCGTATTTTTAAAACTTGAATGCATTTTGTGCTTGTTAAACTGACGAGGGAGTAAGCTTAACTATAACTTCATAACTTTGTAGGGGGATTCCTTGCATAAAGTAAAACGCGAAGAGAAAGAAGTAAAAGACTCTATACCGAGTTGATCACTAGGAAAGTTCTGATTAAATTCTATAATTGACTGCAGAATCTTCTTTAGTTAACTTACTTTTAATGCATCTATCTCCTTTACACTTAAAGTTTATAGTCTTTCCACTTTGCGGTACATTTTTTTCGCACAAATAGTTATACATACATTATAATTATATGTATACATTACAAAGTATGTCGTTGAGACTATACCTGCTGGTGTTGGGAGAAACAAATACTGCAAGGAAAAATACGTTTGCCAATATCTTTTGTACTTTATTCAACGTTAACCAAAAATAAATACAACATTACTGGAAAACATGCGGCATAATTTTCATGATTTTAGTGTTTCTAACGTTGATGTGATTATATGAAACGTCCTAGTTTGTCCGAGGACGCAGCACCTTGCAAGATATATTGACATTTGTGTACGCCAAACAATGTTCGTATTCAGCAGATGCAGTGAAACAGCATGTATCTACAATTAACAGAGAATCCTATCACGAACGAGCCACTAACTCCCAGCTTGCACCTTGGGCATTCTGCATTATTATGGCGTGCATGGAACAATTCAAGCAGGAATTGTTTCTAGAGCCATCTAAATGTATGCATTAAAATCGTTCTAATTCAACCGCAATGAAGTATACTTTGAAATAGATTTAATAGTAAATGTATAGAGCTAATTAAAAATAACCTGTATCAATGTTCAATTGGAGTTGTAAAAAAAATAGGAACCGGATATTGCTGGACGTTGAATTATGATTCCAAAATAGATATTATTATAGTATATTTTGTAAAATGTTTATTGCAATAATTAAGAAACACGTAACTCGAAAGGGGCTATAATTTTTCAAATTTTTCACCCTATTATAGTTCATAAACCCCTAATGCCCAACAGTCAAGTTGTAAAATGTACAATTTATTAAATAAAAAAAAATAGATAAACGCGACATAGAATTTTCGAATTTTGTTTTTATAGTACAATAAATTCTGTCTGTAGTGAAGGATGTGTGGGGGCACTTCCCACATACGCCCCTAGGGGACAAGCACGATGAGCACGACGATCCGGCTCCCGAAAGTGGTTGTATAGGTCCGCGGGACCATATATACAACCTCCGACCATTCCCTTCTATCCCTGTGTCTAAGGCAGGGCCTGCTAGTACGCCTTACTGATGAGTCCGCTAGCAGGCCTAGGACGAAACGCAACTTCTCCCCCTTCCTCTTTCTTTTCCCGTCGTACCTCCTCCCACCATCTGTACGACGGTCCGTCGACTACAGCAACCCCCCTCAGATGTTTGGACAGGAATTTTTTGTAGGGTTTATGAAGGGTTGCGTAATATAAAAACATATACAGAGTAAATTAGAGTATAGTGAAATAAATATTGTACGCAGGGAATAGGTGATAAAATGAACTTACCACTGCACCATACGAAATATCGACGCCATTTATCTTGTCTGCATAATCACATAACGCTTATCATCTGCTAACGATTCCGTTGCATTGATAGTTAATATTATTACAAACAATTACATAGTACTGTTAATTCCACGCGTCGATCCGGATCCATTGCTGTTGATTTCGTACGTACAATATTTCTTTGCTTACAGCTTTGTAACAAAATATTTATTCCTGAGCTTAATATAACAATTTTGTCTTATTTTTATCTAAAGGATAAATTACCGCAATTTGTCAGAAAAACTCTTGGACAACCTGTAGTACACGATGGCGACTATTCTTTATACAATATTAGTTTGGAATTAGTTTGAATTACACGAAAAATAAAAACCTTCGTTATGTTCTCAGTTATGTTAGTTTTCCCGTTTTTTGCTGCTCCTATCGATAGAAACCTTCGTTTTTTAGCACTTTGATGTTAGTAAATAATAGTGTTGAGCAACTAAAAAGACCGAGAATGACTGAAGCAATTTTCTGCGTTATGCAAAGCAGGGAAGAAATTGTCGTGTATGCAAGAACTGGCTTGTAAAAAAGCGTACATTACGAAATACAATTACGCACGCTTTTGCTGATCATTTTATTTGTATCGATACCGGCAACGCAACAGAACACAATTCTTATAAAGCATGAGGGGCTTTGACTTTTACTAGTAACAGAATCATTAATTTTTCAAAAAGAAGAACTACGTTAATATACAAATTTATTACGTTTAGAAGGTAGATTTCTAATTAAGTTACCTTACGCCATCAGTAAATTGTCTTTTATAGCAAAATCCAACACTACTCACCTGAAACAAACAATAAACACAATCACTTTAGTAATGTCGTTATTAATACAGGAGAGTAATAACTCAAATTATTGTACTTTAAATATGATATTGAATATTATTTTAGTAAAAACATGTTACAATTATGTAAGATAGGAATGATAAAGGCAGATTCTATAACAGTGATATCTTTTTGAAGGAAATTGATTTCGGAATATATTTCGACGAAAGAGAATAACCTAATTTTTAATGGATAAATAACGCGCATGGGTACTAATTTTACAGCACTAGCTCTTATTTAGTACATTTAGTACAGATTCAATGTCAGATAATAATTATATACAGTACCTGCAAACTGAAAAAATTCTCCTTCAAAATTATGGAAAATAAATCTGAATTAAATAGATTCGAAAGAAAACCCGTCTCCTTTAATATTCAAAGAAAGTAATGAATATATTCATTCATAGTTGAAGACTATAGACCATCGCAATTAATTAAAATTTCTATCCAGACGATGAGATGATTAAAAAGGATAAAAAGAAAGATCACTCTTCAGATGCATTCTGAATTGTACTTGTCAACAAAATGCAGGCACACTTCTAAATGCATTATAGAAACTGAATTTCTTCTTCTCACTTTTAAATTTTTTGTATTTAACCTCGCGCATTCCACTCGATACGTATCGAGAGCAACGATAAATATTTCCTCGAAGGCAATGATCTCAACGAAGGCATGTTACAATCCCAACATTGTTAAGTAATAGCATTGGAGCGATTGAACGATCATACTGGCCGTTCTCAGTCTTGATCGGTGATATATAATAATTGCTACCTTCATTGCAAACGGTACACCATTAAGAACTGAAAGATCTTCATTATACTGGTGTTATAAAATGTTAATCGGCGATCGATCATGTTTAATGCTACCCCGAACTCTAACGTGTTTGAATCATTTCTATCGTTGTTGTATGTAGTGGAATGAAAAGTTAACAATAAGCAGTGTCTGCGCGAACTTTTTTGGTGCAGTAAGTTTTATTTATTTTCCCATCACGTATCTCAATTATAAGTTAACTGTATAATTGGATAAAGTGTACTGTGTTAAAATAGAGTTTCTAGATAACAAACACAATGAAACATTGACTTGGTGTATAAAATTGTACGAATATAGAACAGAGTAGCCGGGCTCTGAATTGTAGAGTTATTCTAATATTGAAGAAATTGAATTTTTAGCTCATAAATAATGTAGGACCCGAGTAGTCCCGAACTGTAGCGTGATAAGTGACTTATCGAGAATCCAATGATGCGTAGTTAGCAAGTTTTTTTTCTCTGTATGGATAACCATTCCTTATTTTTAGTTCTAATAATGAACTTCATCTTTTATTATAATAGTCAAAACCTATAATAATAGTACCTTCCTTAAGTTCAATTTCTCCTATAATACTCCTCTTATGAGTTACAAATTTAATTTCTTCGGTGCTTGAATACTTCTGCTAAACTGCATTCACCATACTTCTAGAACTTTTGCATACATTTGTAACATTTTTTTATTTTTCCGTTTCACTGAATTGTGTGATCATAGCATTATGTAACGCACTTAAACAATAATTGTTTTTAAAATGGATTACTACGTATCTCTATGATGACTATTACAATATATTATATATTTGGTTCAATTACATGTCACAAAAATAATGAAGGTGTATTATAATAAGTTGGCCACTTTCAAATAAAGATTACCAACGGAACGAGTATAAGCCGTGTAATGTTTTTACGTCAATAAACAGACGACAGTGAAAAATTGTGCCAATTTGACGTTTCATTATTGTCGCATTGAAGCCGCAATACAGAAGGACCCAAATTGAAAGCGCCTATCAGAAAGTCCATTACTTAATCCAAAGAAATGTTCCTCTAACAGCTTGCCGTCTGTGGCAATATCTATGCATTACCGTCAACTCCCATGCCTCCATTGTTTCGAATTCCACGCAAGAAGCGATCTGTGGAACGGTCACGAGAATTGTGATGCTGAATTTGCAGAGGGTAATATGTTCTCTTTGTCTCATCTGGACACTGAAACGTCTATTTTAGAAATCATAGGAACTCGGGGGAACACTAGCAGCGCAAATTTGAACGCAGCGCGTTAGATATCCCTCTCGCGTACAAATATCCTAATTAATTTAATCGCTCCATTTATAAATTATTTCTAATGTTCGGATTTCCTAGTACTGTCCGTTACAAAATAAATCGTGATTAATTATTCCACTTTTTTCCCGCGTAAACTGTAGCCAGATCGCACGCAGAATGCATAGATGAAATTATTAAGAGCCCAGTTACGTAATCTGGTACACCTGGCCCTCCTTTTTGCCCACTATTATTCATAAGGCTCTTTTCATCCGTTTTGCACTGTTTCTTCGTCATGTTGTCCTTACGACAACACAGTTGCAAAAACCCACACTAATTCATTCATTCGTAAATCATGAAAGTAATGCGTACCCTGTTACGATTATTTCGAATCTATCTTGTTTCAATATACTGCTCAGTGCAGCTGTGTTTGTTTTTTAATTCCCCTAAAGCACGCACAGTAAGTATAATAATTTGGCTGCCGTGTACCTGCAATTGATCATGTTACGTAGGAAGTATTATTCCATTTCTTCCTTCTATGATGCCCTTATTTGGAAATCGAGGGTGCATGCAGTCGAGTCTGCCCCTTCCGCGACGTCGCGATGACGTGACCCTTTGGGGGAATCTTTCCGGACTCCCTTGGAATTTTCCGTGCCCCCACCAGCTTTTTGGTCCGGATATCGAGTATAAAAAGGGCACGAATTCTGCTCTCGGCGGCTCAGTATTAATCTAGCTTCGAGTACGTTCCGTATCGACTACTTTGATATTGTTGCTCAGCGAGATCGGGTTCCGAGTCCCCTTCGAGCAATTCTTACACGTTTTCATTTTCTTAAAGACGTTATACTTATTTTACGGTATATCGTCAGGCCTTTGTTGGGCAATATACATTTCCAATCCGTACAGATTGAGAAATGTGGATTTTGTAGTTAATAATCAAACTGTAGAATAACCAAAGAGTAGGAAATATACGTTTAATAATATCATACGCATTTTTCTCATTGAATCACCTCTGACAATCATTAGCAGTAACGTCCCACCAAACAGATACACCTTAACCGCTCGAGGTGTATCGCTATAAGTTACGAGTCCATTTTTACTAACAATCCTGTGGCTCCCGGTGATGAAAGAGGCATCGGTTTGTCCACAATAACCATCCTGTGGCTCCCGGTGATGAAACAGGCATCGGTTTGTCCACGAAAACCTTCCTGTGGCTCCCGGTGATGAAAGAGGCATCGGTTTGTCCACGATTACCTTTACCTTCCTGTGACACCCGGTGATGAAACAGGCATCGGCAAGTTCACGCACTTCCTATCTACGCGGCTTCCAGTGACGAAATACGCACTGGCTGTCCGTAACTAACAAACTCTTAAAAACTACCGATCCTCGGCTCGCGCAGCTGTGCCCCTTAGCCCTCGGCTGGTAACAATCACAAGCGAATCAATTATTTTGATTGGACGTATCTCTATATTTTAAATCACTTTTTGTACAGTTCACTTTACTAATTAACCAATCGGCTGTGGTTGACGACAATATCCGCTACAGAGAGATGGCAAAAATTTCGCGTTATGACGACTATATCCGTCATGCGTAAAAGTTTGTTAGCGACAGTGCATTTTTAACAAAAAGAAAAGGATCGAGTGGCGAAGTGCTATTCATTCGGGGAAGAATTTATGATAGGGGCTTAGCCTGCGTACGGTTGGAGAGTGTCTTAGAAATGGGCAATCTGGACGACAGACGATGGCTGGTGGCCCGACGCTATTCAACTATCGAATGTCCAAGGATTGACTGTTTACTAGAGGTTTTCAAGAATGAATGAATGAGGCTGAACATCCTGTTGGCCGACGATGGCTGGCGACCGCATTGGGTCTTCCAACCATCTGGTGTCGAAGGAGTGTTTATTTGAATGTGGAGTCAAAGACCAAATATGGCAATCGGCCTGTCGCCGTATTACCAAGGTATAGGGACTCTGCTCCTGGAGGATCTGGCCACGGAGTGGGGAAGGTTATGCCTTTTGGTAAATCAACTGTGATTGACCGCTCAGTCTTTACCCCAGAACTGTCCGGGAAAGATCTACCCTGCATACTCTTAAAGTATAATTTCTAACAAGTTAATTACCATTTGCTATTTAAATTGTAATTTTAGTCAAAACTAAAATATATTCGTAAATTTATTCGTATTTATTTGGAATCTTTGGAGAACAAGACGATATAAAACACACAAATAAAAAGCTTGAGATGGATTCATGAATCCCCGTATGCACTAACTGGAACTGCTTATCAGTTTCTATCAGTTTCACGCCTACGCAATCATTGTAATACTTAATCGAGACTCCGATTCGATTATCTTACATAAATTTTAAATCTTTTTTCCATTGAAGAACTAACAGTCAGATTTTTTACGAGCATAGCAAGTGTCCTAATACTTATGGGCGGCATTGTATGTAGTATATGTATATGTTAAGCGAATGAGTACATATTAGTAAGTATATTGTTCATTTTATAAAACAAAGCCGTCCGTTTTATCCAATATTTTAACAGCGACACTACTCAATGTTTGACGACTATACGCATCACCGCTTGATTCTCGCGCCAAACACATAGGTGTTCGTTCTGAAATAGAGATCGCCACAGCTAAAGGGTTGATATAATTTTTAAATTTCAATCATTGTTTTGCTCCCGATTCCATTATGGTTATATTCTGCGGAATGCCGTAGTGATGCTTATTTATCAAAAGCTGAGCAGCTTTCCTTAACACGTTTGCGTCGCCTAAGTGAAGGCGTTTACTTTACTTTATCTTTAATTAAAAATGAATAGGTCCGCAAGAAAGTTTGCATGCTGAAGGAGTATGATTCACGGGTCTGTTTTGCAATAGCAGAAACACGCTGCGCAAAATGTATCTGCTAACGATGTAACAAGAACGATCTCGAGGCCCGATTACACGTGCGAATTACAAAACGTGACTCTGTCTGCACGACGAAGCGCGTACATTCTGTTTCTATACAGCTGTTCCCGGTCGCCTTCTCCCTTAGACGACGATCGAATAGCTCTCCCGGATCGTTGGATCGACCTTACTGCTTGTAATTAGATCTTCGAACGCTACTTTGCAAGCCGCCTTACTGCTTAATCTGCTGGCGAACGACTGAACGGGTCAAAAGGACTTGGCTGCTGTGAGCGTGTCAGTGCTGAACCCGATCTAGGATTTAATCATTTAATACATTGACGGAAGGGTGGTGGTTATTTAATAAAAAAGAACAATTTGATTTTTATATTATGAGTAAGCGATAGGTTTCATCATTTTCTTTATTTTGTTCTGCTGCATATTAGGGTCTGCCACTGGTCATTGAATTAACCAATCATATATCAGTCAATAATCATGGTTTTTAAGGAATAAATGCAATATCCTTTTCGAGATATTGCGAGTTACAAACACAATTTATTTAACATTGGAATATTATTGGAAAGTAAATTTGGTGAAACAACAACTTTTGAGAACAATCAACTCACTATTATAAAAATCTCGCACGAAAATAATTAAATTAGTCTAATAATGTTGCTTTCTTAATGTGAGGATTATTTCTGTCTGAATTTCTTGATAAATACCAACAAATACTGTTTTGTTCTTCTTGGTGATATGTTGTCGAGATTTATAGAGAGTATACGTATATAATGTGTCTATGGTCTATGGATACGTTATTCAAAATACTAACAAGCGGGTAGCAGCCTCCAAAATATTATGAAATGTAATGAAATGTTAACCTGGCCTGTTTTTCGGCATGTAGAGTAAAATTTTAGGGTGCACCAGGAACATTTTAAAAGTAGAATTTTAGAGCCCACCCTAATTGATAGATAAGAAGTTTATGGAGTTTAAAAGGTCGAACTTTATTTAGGGAGTACGTGTATAAAAGCACTGATGTAATTTACTAGCACATAACGATCTATAAATATCATTTTAAATAGTATTTTAATATTTGCATATCTTTTCAAACATTTCTGAAATTCTCGTACTCAGTATTACGCAAAGGTCCTAATTACATCATGCATCACTGGAGTGGTTTGCGTTATTGCCCTATCATGGTGAAAGTATGTAAGAAGTCCTGTTTAAAAAAATATTGATGACATTGAAAATTCGATCCATATATGTAGCCCCAAAAAAAGGAATGTTTGCTTTGCCATTAAAATTTGTCCCTTTGAATTAAACAATGTTTTCCTTTGACATTTCTTTTCCATTATTAAAGTGAAGTGAGAAATTTAAGGTGTGCAAGTTGGGTGGGACATCCTGTGTATTAGCTTCCTGCTTTACGATTTGTCATATGTAGACGCACTTCAAAGTTGATTATTTAATTTGTGCATTGAACAACTCCGCAGCATGTAGAGCCAAAATCTACCACGTGTCACACGCGTATCTTTGGTATCTTGAATCTTATCCTCCAACTTGTACCGCCAGTGTCATTCGTCGTTATAAAGAAAGAGGTCTCTTTACTGCTAATTGCAAGTGTCACTTTCTCGCTGCATACCAGTTTTATCATTATTTGAATGAACGAGCATATTTTCAGGGAAGTTCAATAAAAGTACCTACTATTTGCCTGGTAATTAAATATTCTAGTATATCTTGTTTGTTGTGTATTGAAATTCTGCTAAAATGCTTGTTCTCTCTTCGTATAGAAAATCCCAAATGATTTTACTGGTGAATAAAACTTCCTTTAAGCGATATTATCATTTCCACAATTACTACGCCCCGACCCAAAAATAATAATCTCTTTTAATCAGTTTCATATTGAACCTTTTATAAAGAAATTCGGCCTAATTTGTTCAGTATAAAATACGTATTGCACAGTATCTTACTAAGATCTTATTGCGTCAAAAAATCTGTAGCACCTATACTATTACAAGAATGACCAAATTATTCCCATCACATGTACAAGTTCTCCACTAAGCCCCATATTAAATCCATCAATTGTCAAAATTCCATAAACATTTCGACACGCGTAATTAGAAGGAAACTGCAGGGTGCCCAACAACAGCCTCGCAACGCCACAAGCAGCAAATACACTTTCTCTTCGAGTGTAAAATTAAACGTAGCATGACATAAGCACACAGGAGGAAGAAGTCTCGCGTAATTAAACGATTGACGTAAGCCCTGGTTGGTAGACGAAAGACGGTAGACGAAAGGACGGGCGTTCAACGTATCAACGGCGTGACCAACTCGTTTCATTCACTACTTAATCGACGAAAGGTTGTGCGCGATGTGATTTCGTTCATCTCCCATAGAGCCACTTGAATGAACTGAATAACGATTAATAAACGTGAAGTCTATTGGGGGGCCGAGAATAGAAAGCCAGAACAGAAAGGAAGACGCCTTGGTCCCTATTCTTTTGGACACGCTTTGAAGCCTTTCAGCGCTACGCCACTTGTCAAAATTCAATTCTTTTCGTTCCTGTAGGAATGTTCGACTCACCGGCCGGTTCGGTACACTTCGTAAGAAATCAACGTCGAGTCGATTCTAGCCATCCAGCCGCCTAGTCTGAACGACCGTCGATTTCTGTTACGAGCTTTAAAACTCTCAAGAGTAATTCAGAGAGAATGAGGAAGCAGTTCTTTGACACTTGTCGCATTAATTCTGATCGGCGAGTAACGTAGACGTTCTATACTATTATTGTACTCATGAATCGATGATAAGATTGAAAATATTTGACACGCATACGGTCCCGGGCAAAAGTATAAACGTTTGACCGTAATAGTTCGTTGAAGACCAATTTCTTCAGCATTTTTTTATGTCTTAACTGAAGAAGAATTTCGTTTTGCCTGCACGCCATTCTCTTCTTTGCAAGACCGTATAAAAATTGGTGGAAAGTTATTACCGAAATCTTGATTAGAAGGTTGAATTAAATCTACGGAAATTTCATTTAATTTAATATAGGTTTTAGGGGGGATATCTAAAATAAATTAAATCTTTTAACGTATGTGATATTTTCATGTAGAATTCATTTCAACTGTTACACGCAACATTCTTTACCTTCAGAGACATTTGTGCATCTTAAACTTAAATTTGTCTTTTCTTGCATCTTAAGCTGATTTTGGCTTCCTTTTCTTCTAATGTACTTATATTTAATTTGACGTAATTATAATTAAGAAAATTCGATTAACATTTCGAAAAACGTGTCTTAATCTGCAGCTTTCAATATGTAACAAAGCTGTAAAGGTTACTAATGATTAAAATATAGTTTATGTTTCTTATGTGTAGCTTGATTAGAAAATTGCAAAGTCACTTATTGGCTTATACTTCGTATACTATGATTTCGAAATTACCTATCTAATTTTTTACCGACAACAAAATTATAGTCAAGATTAAATACGATGAGAAAACAGTAAACTGGCTTGAGCATAAAAATAACTAACTACCTACATCACTATTAAAGACCTTACGAAGTAAAGAAACATCTTAAATATTCTCCTCGTACAGAGCACTTTTTTAACGTAGATAATTTGTATCGTAATTTGTGCCAGCGTTCATAATTAAACGCGTAAGCTTAATAAAAAAATTAACTTATTTTTGCTTCCACACGTTGAATATTCGAAAAGCAAGGAAATATGAAAAGCGCCTTTTGGGTAAACTCTTCGCAATTTCATTCATTGCCTCGGGGTTTATTCGTAAAGCTCTTTAAAAGATATCCCGGGCATTAATCAACATGGCAGTCTTATTTACAGGCATAAAGTGTGTATGAAAAAATAGAAACGACATTCTGAGCTTAAGTATACAGCACGGTGGAACTAAGATTGGCGATTAGTAATTACCGATTACGTTAACGAACACCCATGAAGCACTACCGGTTATGATTTATCATTGATCTTTAATACCCAGCGGTTCTAACAAGAAATTCCTTTTTATTTCAACACTGATACAACTAACGTAGCTGCATTCCCATTACAAAATGCATCTACACAGATTTTAAAATATACGATGTTCCACAGAAAACCGAAAAGAATTTCGATGAACAAATATTAACTACCACAATTATAGAGGTAGAAACTTTCACTTTTCAAGTAAGAAAGTAAACAAAAATGTGTTTCTTCACGCGAAAATTAGCATGCAGTGAAAGCTGATGATCTGGAAGGAAATCCCAAAACTTTTCATCTCCAGATGAAGGGACTTCTAATTACATTTTACATTCGATTAGAAAATACTGATAATTTTAATAAGGAGATGATATCAAAACCAAAAGAACCGTCCTACTGAAAATAGGTGAACGAACCACGAAGGCCCAGCAAATACCGGAGAAATGAAGCACCAGGATTGCCAATCGCAAACTAGCAGATATATGTATGTATCCGGCTGAAGCAACGCACGGAAAATCCTTCCATTACCATTGGACAATTCCCGATTCGAGCAGATTCGCTGGGCAAGCATAAAATCGGTAATCACCGTGGATTCGGTATCGAATCTCGTCGACGTATCCGATGCATCAGGTTCGATTATAATTAACGATGCAGCAACGGTCGACGTTTGATTCCCCGCAGAAACGTGCCGCCCACAATCGAGAGCGATGCTTCGCGATTTTACGAACTATTATTACGAACGAGTGTGTTCCGTGACTGGTTCGAACGATAAACCATCGCGGAGACTCTCTCCCTAAGGCCGGCTATGCAGTGTCTTTTTAGTTCTTTCCTTGAGACTTGTTTGACGAAGATGTCTGCTAGTGCGAAACTGGTAGCGTCTGGGGAAAGTCCGTTGGACTTGTTCGATTCGAGAAATATCGGCGTTCGACTGTCTTGCCAGACTTGTCCACTCGAAATTGAACAGACACGTTCAATGGGCAAACATGAAGGGCTTCATAGAGTGTCGAAAACGTTTTTCAAGGATACGTGTACACAATACACAGCGGCGAGCATATACTATACTATTTATGTAATAAATAGGGAAATTATGTGCCTCTTACTTGAGTGGATTATATCAGTGCATAACATGTTTCTGTCCGTTCGATTATTATAGCATTTTAAAATACATACATTTCTCATAGATGAAAAATGCAAACGCTAAAGAATTTAAAATTTTATTTGCAACATGTAATTAAATACATTTAAAGAATGCATATAGATAGGGAACTGAAAAGAGAATATGATTTGAAGTAAATAACTTAATACGAACATATAACGAAATGTAGAAATTCAAGGGACGTTTAATTATACTTAATATTTCGTTGGTCCGCCCTTATTTCATTATTAGTTCGAAACGCTTACGAAGGATAGAATCAAGTACACGTTACAACGTTCAACAGAAATTGTAGTCCATTTTGGATGATTTCATATAATTTATTTAAATTAGTAGGTTTTTTGGTTTAATTACATAAAGGGTATAAAGGAAATTGAAGTCTGTATTGAATTTCTGCGCATAACATTATCTTATAATACATGCTCACCACTATTTACATTGTTGAAAACGATATAGTGAGCTCCTAAAATCTGTGAAGCAATAAAACACACGAGTTTAGAGTATCAAAACGACTTAAGACAGACGATTTTGGAGATGATATACAGTTCGAACATCGATCACAGCCGTACACGCCTTGGATTTTAACCGTTTCGGTATGAAACAGTGCAATGAAGAAACGTCCCTTACCCTATGCGTATACACGTGTGCGAATATGTACACCACCATGCCAAAATGAATTGATTTTCCTGAGAGTACATATCCACACATACATTTGAGATAGAGCTGATGAATTTTCATTTCTGTTGAAGGATAATCATCCATCATGAAGCTGTCCAGTTGAAATAGGATCAAGTCCCCGCAAACTTGACAAAGCTTCAAACTTATTTTCCTCGTAAACAAGGCTTCTGATGAAAAGAATTTTCGATTTAGTTTTTCACGTAGAATCAACCCCCGCGCTCGCTTGTCCCACCAATTACGGGACCACCCTGTATACCTCTCCAGATGCGATACAAATATTAAATAAGAAAATGATGTTGATGAACAACATATTCTACTATGAGGCGGCTACAATTAAAATTAATTCTTCTAATTTGTGTATTACGCCATTCATGTTATACTAATGAAAATGAAAGGAAGGGACATTGGATTTCTAAATATCCTAGAGAATTTCGAAACAACGTGACTACGTATCAGAAATACTGAAGTTCATAATGTTTAGAGACGCTTTCCTCGAAATTTTTGTGTCACTGAGGTGCTTCTTATATTCAAGAGTACTTGCAATTACTCGTCGATTATATGAAAAAATGTATGAAAAAAATACAAAGGGTTAATACTTCAATAACATACACGTAAATACATATATTCCGGTTGCTACGTCTAAACACGAGTGGCGGAATGTATCGTGACTTGAAGCTATCAAAAAATGTTTCTACAAAAGTTGTTTCAGTTAAAGGGACACAGTTTGTGGTCTAGATGCTTTTGTATAGGCGAAGTACTGGGGGACATTTAAAAACCAAGACACTTTTGTAAAATCATGTTCTATATTACTGTCTATACATAATGTTGTAGCGAGTATCGAGACGAATTTAACCGACCAGCAATATAATACTGTATAAATATATGTAGAAAATATAGAGTACCATTTAAAAAAATAGTCTTGGCTTTTATATCTCCCCCACTACACAACCTTCACAAAAATTATCTACGCCGTATAATGTGCCCCTTTAATCTAAACAACTTTTGCAGAAACATTTTTCTGGTAGGTTCAACCCTTCACGAGATATTCCACCATGCGTGTTTCAAACGTAAAATTCTGTATCTATATGCATTCTGTGCATACATCTACGACGGCTGAGGCCGGAAAGAAAAGAAAAGAAAAGTCGTTCCTTTGATCCACCGAACTGTTGGTTTCCCTTAAGGCGGTTTTCTTTCCTCGTCCCTCCGTCTTCGCCACTTTGCCATAACTCTTCTCGCAGGATTGCACACGTAAGTACATGTATATACACTTCCGACTAAAACAATTCGACGCATCCGTACGAGAAGGGGCGACAGTATGTAATCGCTTTGGAATTCAGCGGTGGTCGAAAACGAACGCCGCTTATGCGAAAATGCCCCGGGTCCTCTTCGACGCGCCACAAATCGTATGTCATGGCTAATGTAAATATGTAAGGAGAACGAAGACCGTATAGGAATTGAAAAAAAAAATCGAGAGCCACAGGCATCGTGGGGCAAGTGGTTGGATTAAAGGGGTTGAATAAAATCGAGAACGCTCGTGTACAATGTTTGTTAAGCTATAATTGAAGTGTTGCACTCCTAGGCGTGCTTTTTCGAAAAATGTGCTTGGAACTGTGAGAATATTTGTACGTGTGCTGGTTTTAGATGATAGCGGCTTTGAGAGGTTCATTCAGTTTGGAGTTTCTTAATCTTCGATGGACATAAGGGCACCTTTGTGTTAGTACTTTTTCCTCGTGGGTGAAAAAGAAACGCGTTTTTAAGACAGTGTATCAGTTTGTTCCAATTGAAATGGTTATTAATTTGATTAGTTTAAAAGAAATATGTGTCGGAGTTAATAGTAAAATTAATCTAATTTTATGATACACAGAGTTTATTGTTAATCGTGGTTAGAGAGAATGTATTGTTATTGTTACCAGTTCTCTACTTTCGTCAATCATATTTTGTGTTTTAAAAACAAAAAATTGATTACTGTTATTTACATATGTACGGTTGTTGGGTAAATGCATGTAGCGTAATATCTATATTTTACATTCAAGTTTCATATTTCTCAGTAGTGAAAACGTCAATAGCGTAGATAATGTGTTTAATTTTGTTCTTTATTATTTTATTATTTTACTAAATCGATACGAACATTTGCGGCGGTACCAAGGATCTATGATCATAACACGTAATTTCATAATAGGTACTTATACGATTGCACTAAAAAACACCCTAAACAAAACATTCCAGCTGCTTTTCTGCGCATATATCCAGATAAGAGTTACAATTATTTTTTACAACTAAACACGACCAGAAATCAAAGAAAATATAAAAACTATGACACGATGAAATGAAAAAAGTACATTATTGTTTTACTATGACAATAAGTCTCAACCTTCGCATGTAATTCTCAATTATTCTTATTTATAAACTAATTTAAGGTGTTTCCAATCTAAATAATGTGTTTAATCCTCGTTCAGCGACAGCTTATATTCTAGAATGAAGTAGCATATACGCAGAATATAATACATATTGGCCTCCTATGATAATTGGTCTATGATAATTTCAAAATTTTCTAGTGTTCAAGTACTTTGCCAAACAAAAAAAAAAACCCATGAACAATAACTTCATAAATCTTACTAACTTAGTAGTATTAGAAGCTTTGAAGAAAGGAATCAACTCCCATTCAAATTAGACTATGTATGTATACTAGACAAAAAATACAGAAGAAACAGAAATTCCAATTAAAAAGTTCTAATTGCACAGCACAACAAAATTCGATCCCGAATGTTATGCGACTTGCCATAAACAATTGCTTTTTAAAATATCACTTTTTCTAAGCTTTTTAAATGAATGACTTGCAATTATTATTTATAATTAATCTAGATATTTCAGTTTGTTGTACAATTTCGGTTAACATATTCATTATAAGTAATTCACGTATTGCAATGTAGGTGGTGGAATATAGTAGTCTTTAATAACCTCGTGCGTTTCATGCGGCCGGAAATAAATAAAATAAAATGCAATAACCAACACATTCGTCAGATTTACTAACTCAACAGTATTAGAGCCCTTCAAATAAAGAATCAATGAATCTCGCAAACTTCTGCCAAGGTCTCTACAATACAATAAGATTTCTTCGTAAAATATTAACTTCCTCCTTAAGATACATAGGAACTAACCAATACAAAAAAATTGCTCAATCGCCAGACTCAATGTCGAGCATCCAACATCCATAAAAGTATGTATATAAACCTAATCGCAAGTCAGGCCCTCAATCATTCGGTATACGCTGAAACTTTACCGCATACACACTACGTTTATAGTTTCTGATAAAACTAATCTACCTGACCTGACGTATCCGCGGGAAAAGGTAAACGATTTCCTAAGCAGCGCGAAACATCAAACATCATTAGACGAAATTAACCTGCACTTTGCGTCGACGCTGTCTGATATGAACTGAACAAATAAATCCAGAACACGCGTGGTTCCCACCAAAAATCATTCGAATGTTGACCCATCGATGGCGAGCAACCGTGCCGCTCGAAAATCTCGTCGCCCCGCGAATCAGAAACAATCGAACCGAACGAACGTGTAACGAGCAAACATTACGCGTAACGCTGAACATACACGGCATTGATAAACGATAACGGTCGAGCAGATTGGAGAAGAGAAGGAAGAAGAATAGGCTCAAAGGGGTACATCATCGTGTTGGACTAAAAGAAAGTAGGTTTTGACAGTTTTTTCCTCTTAGATAATTATTGAGTAACGTATCGGAATTTGTTAGGGGTTGTTAAGTAATATTTTTACTTCATTTCAGTAATTTATTTATTATCTGGAATTACGAAATAGCGGAGTCATATGGCATCGTCTATCTTCGTGCCCAGCAGAACCTTGTCCTTTTCTAGCAGAGAAATGAAAATGTTTTGTGCGTACGAGTTTTTGCAAATTTTGTAATGGAAAGAAACGGCGGCGACTAATCAAGCTAAAGCTTCTGTTTTAGATGAACATAATCAGCTTTGTTTCATAAGCATTCAGAACTTCAAATAGTTTTGTACGGTACAATGCGTTGAAAGAAGTTAATCGGATGAACAGTTTCGAAGATCGACTTGGGTGCCAAGTCGAGAAACGGTTTCGAGTAAAACACGTCTGAAGTTACATCGGCTGTTTCTACCAGATAAGTCGCGCAGTCACTTAGAGTGCTCTGACTTCGCCAATTATTCAAACTTTAAGAAGCCCTTTAAACGCAGCATTCTGCGCATACGGAATGCAAAGAGACCATTCTGTCCATTTTTGATAACCAACAAGGTGGCGTAAAACCGTATAAAAACAAATATACGAACCTTGTTCCGATAAGTGCTGGGCAGACAGGCCCACTGCGCGTAGCTCATGTGAACCATCGCGGAAGAATCTCTTTCTAATTTCTCGAGAAAGCTCTTCCCTCTTCAACTCTGCCGCCCTGGGCAACCACTTTCTTCTGAACTTCTAAAACGCACCTCAACACAGCATCGTACACTTTACCTCAATTCCTTAACAGTCTCCCTGGATCGCCAACAACAAACTAAGGTATCCTGTCAAACAACGGTACAAGACACCTGGGACCAGAGACGCGTCACTATTACATCCAGCTGTCATCGCGTCACGGAAATTCAACGCTCACCGTCCATGACCCTTTTGCGATATCGATTTCCGCGAATTTTAAAAGTAGTCGATCGCGCGATAACTGTTTGTCACCTGATAAAGCTCGGCCTATCGTGACGTAGGCGAAGTTATCGAACAATTTATCGCGAGATACCTCGCGCCGCGTAATAACAATCGATGACGAATCAGTGGGATTACCGTGAATTAATCGAAAATCGTCGATGTTCCTGCACTTTGGCCCACACGTTTTCCGCTCATCGAAGTGGACCCGCGATAGGGGTAGGTTTGGGTCAGCTTTTAACGCGTGTTACTTTTGAGCCGTCTGCGGTCACACTAGGTAGCCAACACGTGCGCTAGCCAAGGCGTAGCTATTGCCACTCGCGGCGCGAAGGATACGTCTCGGCGATTGTACTCGAGAGCCAGCAATCGCTGCCACTGGCCCAACTCAGGGAACCTCGACAACCGCTCGTTCCGCGCAGTCAAGGCGTACGGGACCCTCAGGCCCGTACGAACTTGGCCATCGAATTGTAGGAAACAAAGGGCTCGGCGCGGGGTCTTTGGACCGTTTCTGACCTTTTCGTCCACGGCTTTCTTATGCAAATGTCGAGAGGGAATCCGTTCGTTTCATATATCATGTTAAGGAAGTTGTCCTGCGTTAATTGGGCACGGGTATCTTGTTTATCGTGTGCGGATGTTTTGTGAGTTATGCTACATGTCGAAATATGGAAACAACTACGCGTATCCGAACTGTATGTAGAATATACGTATGAATCAAGTGTGTTTATTTATTATTTTGGTTACTGTAGTTTGAGGCGTTGTATGTTACTATGGTGCAAATGTTTATTTGCCAGGATGTGTCGAAATATGTGGAATATATTCGAAACAGATGTACTTAAGAGCCATATGACGTGATTTTAGTTAAATCATAATGAGCCGCAGTAATTGGTTTAATGTTTGTGTCTGTAAAATATTATATGAAATACAAGAATATGTTTTCCAAATTAACTAATAAGGAACCGAATTTCTGTCAAGGTTCTTCCTTTTTATTTCCTTTTTTCAAAAGTAGTGTGCAATACTATTTGCACAAGTCCCTGGAATCTATTAATTTCTTAAACACGCGTATATACTGCGGAATGCCTTTGAGAGTATTAGACTGACAATAAGTAACAAGTTCAAACCTGTTTCTTTAGAAGAATCTTAAACGTTATTAGTTTCCTATGCAATGAACCTAATCAATGTTGTATGCACTATGTATTATCTATTATATCTTTCTGACCCTTTTTCGTTAACTTGTATAAACAATTGCACAAACTTATTAGCACAAATAAAGATCGATTGTAAAAAAGTGGCGTTACTAATGGAATATGTCTATAAGGGAATGAATAAACAAATACTTAGTTTAGGATACCGAAAAACGTATATTAACTTCGCAAGTTCTTCTTACCTAATACACTATAGCATTTATATTTATTCGAAATTTCGAAGCCCTGTTAAGGTTGTAAAAGAACTTATTATTTGCTCGTTTACGATTACACAGTTCAGAATCCATGGGAAAATTAAAATTATTTATGATACATTGCAGAAAGATATTTGCGTAAAGGACATAACTCGTGAAGGTACATTTGCATATAAATCACGCTGCATTGAGCACAAATATTTGCTTATTTTACAATTCTGCTCATAATTTTTTTTTATTATACACGTATATTGCCTGGTCTTTAGGTAAATTTGAAAGTTGTCAAACACAGTGTCCCCCGTACGAAATTCTAATCTAGTTTTGATTGCATGCAAATAATGTATGCTTCCTTAAGCATCACTGTTTATGTGATAATACATTTTCACATTGTACGATATTTTTCACACTGCCTGATAAATCTGCTGAAAGTCTGTCCAAATATTTAGTCTTCCAAAATCAAAACAGCTTTTCCATTATATACATGAACTTCGAAATGAACCACTTTAATAACCTATATAGAAAATCAACGCGCTCCCTTACTCCAACATTTTTAACAGCGCCCTAAAAATATCTTCAGTCCTGTTCCTAATTTACTCAAACAAGAAATGTCAAAACCCCGAAAACCTCAGAATGTCTAAACACAAACTGAAAAGAATCCTCGATCCTGCCACTGATTTGCTTATACAGCAAAATCATAAATCAAACCATCCAAATTTCGGAGCTAGGTTTCCAAATCTCCCCCCCTCCCCTCCCCATCTCCATCCCTTCCCCTCCCCCCCCTCCCATAGAAAATTCTGCCAAACAATTTATCCAGGGGTTCTACGAGTGCCTAGAAACGGCCCTGGCCAGTTGCCCGCTCTACGACGTTAAGTATCGAGAGGACAAGGCATAGTCGCGTGTATTCTACGCTTCGCGTTATGCGGGCGTAAGCGGGCGAGCGAGCGAGCGAGCGTTTCGTTACGAAAGGGGCGAACCGGAGCGAACCGAAGCAAGGGGCAGACGCATACCGGCACACACATGAGTCACCGACTTACCGAATGACCAATGAACTAAACAGGGCCCTCCTTGCACTCTGAATAGTCTGAATGCACATGGTACATCGGCAGAGCACAAAAAGGAAGAGAGAGAGAGAGAAATGGGGGGGGGCAGGCAGGCTCATCAAAATGTTATTAGCAACCGTTTGCCCCCATGCACGTTGAAATTGAAGGCATATGCGCTCTCTCAGCCGGCGATTGTTCTTGGAAACGCGTGTACGTACTCGTTCGTGTCATGCTGCTCCATTCATTGTCAATAAAGGAACAAGACGGCACTTAATTCCGTGTCCCGACGAGGGCGACCCACTCGAAAGTGCGAGTGGACGAGCAGGATACGTGAGAAATAATACAAGTGCGTTGCGAGGCACTGTGTAATTGGTTTTGTAAAAAAACAATGTTAGATTTTTCAATAAAAATCTCTCTCGTTTTCATCTTCCGTATGTAAGGTTTGATCTACTGTTGATATAAGAGGCGATAGGGCCCGCACACACACGAGATTAGTCGTCTATGCTTTAGGTCAGTCCGTTAATTTGGATGCTGTTTAGTTCCTTCAGACCATTGCGCTAGTAAGGAAGTCACTCACAGTATGTGGCTAATAAAGTATGTATATTATAACATCACAAACGGCTAAAGTTGATTCCACATACCTGTAAGTTTAATCGCAGACGATGAAGAACGGAAGTGTATAGAGGGAATCAGGGCAAAATAAGGAAGCTAAGGAAAGAGACTCATAACATTAATATTGGTAAAGTAAATACAAAATAAGATAAGGGCTTGTTAGAAGAATGTATTTATTGAACTATAGTTTGCATTCTGTTTTATTAAGAGAAGAGGAAATTCGACAAAATAGACATTTTAACCCTGAGTTGTCACACTGGGTAGAAACATCTTCGCATCTATCTATCGATAATTAAAAAGGAAAAACCTTTGTAACTGTGTGTTCCAATAAATTAAGTTCTTTCGTATAATTACACAACATTTCATATAATTGCTCTTCGACCTTTCATTCATTTTACGGTGTTCTTTATTTATTATAGACTCCATGCGCGGAATAAATACTATAATTGCATTCGTGTTTTAGCAGACTGTCGTCATTTGTGTGTGTTCGTTCAGACAAATTTTTAATTAAAAAAATTCGTAGCCAAAAATGGAAACAAAAACTACGCGTCCCATTGTTACTGTGTATATAAAAAGTAACGCGAATACGGGTGGATATGACAAGTATTTCGTAAAAGACACCTTAGAAAATTAGTTTACTAAAACTTTCTTTAAAATAAATTATTTAATTATTTCACCAAAGTTATCCTTTCAACGTGATACATTCCTAATCCTGCTGGATGCAGTTCCTGCAAATACAACTACCATTATGGTCCTAAGCATTAGATAGCAGGTGAAAATAATATTCTTCATTATTATACTATCTCTCATTTCAACGCTTGTATCCCTTGCCATGCTTAAAAACAATACATTTGAGAAATGAAAATGACCTTTTTAGCTTCTGCGCACATCTATGTTGATATTCGAAATTGCATCAAGGGCCTACTCCGTGTTTCGTTTGTTGACTTTTGCACTCCTAAATTGGCGTTTTGCCCCACTGAGTGCCCCCCCTTAAGACCATTCAGCTTTTATCTGAAACATTTTTCACTGAGATGAACACGAGATCGGCGCCAATTTTTTGGTGAGAACGATTTGTTGTATATTTTGTATAATCACTTGATCTGTCCTTCATGGAAAGAGGCACTGTACGTGTATTACGCTTCGCCGGTCCTATTTTATCAATGAGGTGACAATGGATCCTACAGATGAATTCACAATTCTCCATATTGGGAATTTCAAAGCCCAACTATAATCACTGATCTTCGTGAACTTCCCAAAAAGCAAACCGGCTAACAATCAGATAAATATAAAACAATCTCAAACGATGTAAAATTTGTGCTTTCACTGAAACAGTCTAGGAACTTTTCAGACAAGCTGTTACCATTTGCCACAACCCAGTATTCAACTGTCCAGGCACTGACGAATATAACATGTCTTTTTTTCCTTTTTACAACTTGAAGCCTACAAATGCGAAACGTAACGCTGAGTTTCCGAATTGAAATATACGTCGGTGGTAAATAGAATTTTTGAATGTCGGATGACGTGGGACAGTGTATACTGGAGAAGAGGTACTCTAAGTTTGAATAAAGGGATAAACGGGATTTAAATAGCGAGATTTACCCCAAGTTCGTTTCCTAGAGGGTGGAAATTTCAAGGATTTATCCTGCTACGGACGGGAACAAATATTATCATGTAGTGTTACTTAACCAAACTCGTTCACAACGTCTGCTTCTTTTGTCTTCTTCTTCTTCTGTACAGCGAACTTTGTGTACACGAAGGCGTGTATTACGAGGCTGATCGTAATTAGCGGTATCCAATGGTACACATATGTTTATTATTTTTGATATTTAAATAAAATTCGCTGGACTTCAAAAAAGTCAATGGTCATAGCGGTGGCTTTGGTAACTGTGCCTAGTAACTTTTATTTTGTATAAATAATTATACTAGTATAAGTTGAAGTTACGCAAACTAATTCGTGTATACAGTTTTCCTATCCAGTATTTTCTTTCCCTTTAAACTTCAATTTCTTAAGTACTTTTAAAATTTTAAATACTGGAGTATAACTGTTCAATTACATCATTATTTTATTATTCACATTATACAATACATTTCTTATTTTTCTTCTGCTCCTTATTCCTTTCTGCGAGATACACAAACTTCAAGAAAAATACTGCGACAATAAAAATTGTAAAATGTTTGTCAAACGATACGCTCAATACTCCTAAAATATATATTTATTATGCATCTATGTAACTCTAGGAACCATTAAAGTATTATTAAAGGTACTGCAATAACAGTGTCAAACAACTGCAAAATACGTGCAATCATGAAGGAAGTCTATTTTATATTATTGTTAATTTTTCCTGATCTTTCTAATTTGTTGATCTTCAGTTCCCACGATAATTGAGGTTGCCTTATTTAGACGCAGTATACAGGGTGTCCCAGGTAACTTGATTACCCCGATCAACTATTAAACGACACATTTTATGAAAATTGTAACACATGGAATTTAAATGGTTTCGAGGGGCCCACCTCATACGGCATTTGCTTTTCTTGTGGGTGGAGTCGTTTCGAATTATTCAAGGTCACTTCGATTTTTTAAAATGAAATGACGTACAAGATATTAGCTATCTAATTCAAGGTACAGAAGTTGGGAGACGTCAGAGACGCAGAATTTGACACTCTACTGAATTACGATACAAATTCCAATGTTCCAACTGGGACACCCTATATATGACATCGAACAGGTATGCATGCTTAAAGAAAGTTAATTGCGCAGTTCAATGCGTCACATCCAATATGCTCCGAAGGAAACTTAATCACGCTAGATATCCAACCACGTGCGCCTCTATTAAACGTGTACATACTCTACAATAACGCCGCCGTATGTACTTTCGCGGATAGCACGCGTGAAATGTGTCTTCGCCAGCGATTAGTTGCACAAAAGTTTTTCTTTAACGCGACGAACATCCTTAAGAAAAATCCGTATTGTGAAATGTGGCGTTCTCTATGCAATTGGACATAGAAAGTAGAATTTCATATTTGATAATGAATCGATTAACGATTTTCTCTTAAATTACACTTTCTTGTTATTCTTGCAGTTGTGACGTTTAAAAAATGTACATGACTCCGAATTTCTTCGTTTCTAAGCCTGAATAAAAGACACGCGTGCTCGAAGAATTCTGATGCATCTCATTAGAAATGAAACTATTAAATATTATTAAAATTCGTATCATTTATTGACTTAAAGATTGTGCAAGGAAAGGATTATTCGAATCTGCCTGCTAACTAATTAACTTCTATAGCGATGTCTGTGCCAATCACATAAAATTATTTTCTTTTAATATTTTATTCATATTATGCAAAATTTGAAATCGTTTTTTCTTTTTTTCGCAAATCAAAATTTTCCATTGATCGACGAGAATCCTCGTAAAATTTCATAGAAACTCGATGAGCTGGTGGTATCTTGATAACAAAAAATCTTGCGGACGCTTATGCACTCAATTTTAATATCAAGTTTTCAAACGAAAACTTTTCACGGGGAATAGTTTCGCTTACGCAGAAACTTTTCAAGCATTGCGCAGTTAAAGCGATGTAGTTTGCCTTTACGCTGACGCAAAACACATGTACATCACAGTATTATGGCCCTCTTTGTTCATTCAACCGAAACCATAAGTTTTCTACTTTTTATTCAAACGATTTCCGCTACTTTACCTCCGTTACGACACTGAGCGGAGGCAAATTTAGATAACGCGAACGTTGGCCGGGCTGTTTTATACTTGCATTCTTTACGTTACTCCATTTTTCGTTTGCAAGCATAAGACATACGTAATTGCCCTACGTCTGAATAATGTGCCTTGTCCAAACTGCTTCAGCGAAATAAATTAAATTATATAACAAATTCCTCCAAGCACGAAATTTTAATCTCAATATTGCCCAAACAATAAGTTCACAAGAATAATTACTTAGAAGAAGATTAATAATAAAATCGTTTCTCGTAATTAATCGTGGGGACAATTTTAAAGGGTGGAAGGGAAGTAGAAATATTTGCTTAAATCTTCTTCTTTATTATGATTTAAAATATGGACATACATATGTGTGTATTAATTTCGGTCATTTTAATTCTATAAAAATTCTTAAATTATCACTCTGATTGATTTTTTGTTTATTTAACTTGCTAACAATTAAGTGCAAATGATAAATAATATATGCCTTACAAATATTACTATTTACTGTTATACACTTTGAAATTGAATAAATACGAGAATATTTTTGTTCAAGTATTTCTTGTTATTAGAAAATTCTTGTGCAATTGTACGTAATTTCTCTTCTTGGCGTACAGTATTATACACTGGTCTTCCTCATTGTTTTCATCAGCTGGAATTTATTGCGGTACTTTGTAGTAAATTGTTGACGACGTTTTTGTGACATTTAAAGGGTCTTGTGTCCAATTGGAATTCTGATATGTAGTATTATTAAATGATTTTATGCAATGAATTTTTCGGCCAAATATTCTTCAGTTAAAGTGAACCAATAAAATCAACATGATACTTTCATACAAACAGATACTTTCATATTAACAGATAATTAAAATTATTTCTAATCCTTAAGGTCTGAAGGTGAAACGATAATTTAAAGCAGTAGACAATTCCCATGAAATTTACCATGTAATTCACCATGTAATTCGCCATGTAATACACAAGTAAACCAAGTAGCTAGTGAACACTTATGTCCATCATTGAAAATGGGAAAGCTGACGACGAAGTCAAATAAATGTAACAGAATTTAAGAACGAATATGAACGTTTGTTTTGTTAATGTAGTATGTTACAATTACAGATTACTCAAATATAATATCATATCGCAATCGAATGTTTCAAGAAGTGCAAATCAATGTATCTTTAAGGATTTGGAAAAAGCTCGAGGACTTGTCAACCTGTTATTTTGCACTATTTGTGCATGGTTATTTGCACGAACGATGATATGAAACATACATACTATTCTTGCGTTACTCGTCACAAACTGCATAATGCGACTCTTGTTTGATATGCCCCTCGTGACTGCCATAATGGTAGAGATACAAGAGTATGTCCCTTTAAGGAGACCACCCTCTGCACGACGTAAATCATTCTGCTTCATAACGCTGACCACGAGCGTCTTATTGCGGTCGTGCAGGAATTAATAATTTCTAACGTTTGCCAACTTTTTTCAAGCTGCCAAAACTACGATGCGCGCACAATACAATACGAAGGTTGAGATCTTTGGAAAAACGAAAATATTCGAAGGTGTTGTCTGTTTGTACTGGAGGAAACTTGAGGCCAACAATTTTTCAGATGGAAGAACGTTTGATCTATTTTGCAGAAATGATGGAAAATTGAATCAGATTATTTACATATCATAGTCCTGTATTTAATTAAACAAATTTAATTATACATTAAGTACGAAATTTATTTTCGGTGATATCGTGGGCTCCTTTTTTTATTAAAACGTCTTACTGCCATTGACTGCCATGAACATCTGGCAGTAATCACTATTACGATAAACACTAGTATTAGTTGGTAGATACAGTTCTAATCGAAACGATAACTGTTTAATGGATTCAATTTTCCTAATGCCCTTCCTCACATTTTCGAATAATCGAGCGACATGCATTCTTAATTCATGGTTAAGTATAAACTTCGAATGATCCTCGAAACGATTTAATGAACTGCCATTTTGAAATTAATTTATTACTTAATTATCTTTCTATTATATGTTTTCCCTTATCTACTCTATATTTATTAAACATTTATAATATTACGTACAACATTCTGTCATTAATTAATGCAAGATAAGTGATTTTGCAAGTTTAAAGTGATTCCATGAATTCAGTATACAAATATAATTTATTCTCGTGAAAAATAAGATGATTTCGGGAAAAAAGCTTGACATAAAGTAGGAATTTAAAGATGTCAAAGTGGCATCGCAAGGACGAAAATAGTCTATGATACCTTCTGTGAGATTTTACAATTGTAACCTTTCATTAATACAATTTCTTGTTTACAATATATGTATATGTTAGAAATTATACTTTAAGAGTATGCAGGGTAGATCTTTCCCGGACAGTTCTGGGGTAAAGACTGAGCGGTCAATCACAGTTCATTTACCAAAAGGCATAACCTTCCCCACTCCGTGGCCAGATCCTCCAGGAGCAGAGTCCCTATACCTTGGTAATACGGCGACAGGCCGATTGCTATATTTCGTCTTTCACTCCACATTCAAATAAACACTCCTTCGACACCAGATGGTTGGAAGACCCAATGCGGTCGCCAGCCATCGTCGGCCAACAGGATGTTCAGTCTCATTCATTCATTCTTAAAAACCTCTTGTAAACAGTCAATCCTTGGACATTCGATAGTTGAATAGCGTCGGGCCACCAGCCATCGTCTGTCGTCCAGATTGCCCATTTCTAAGACACTCTCCAACCGTACGCAGGCTAAGCCCCTATCATAAATTCTTCCCCGAATGAATAGCACTTCGCCACTCGATCCTTTTCTTTTTGTTAAAAATGCACTGTCGCTAACACGGCCAGACTGACCTGCTTCGCGCTCTCGAGAAGCATCCACAACCAATGCACTTTAGACCACCCAAACTGTTTGCATTTTACCTTTTTCACCCAAGTACCATTTACAGTCTTTCATAATTTCACACAACCCAATCATACAGTCGTATTTCAACGAATCACGCACAAGATGATCGTTCTCCCGGCTCCATACACACTCGTTGTATTACAAAATACAACCCAGCATCTTCCATTGAGACGTAACCTCCGCAACCCTGTGATACAAACACTATGTTGCCGTTACTCTCAATCATGCTGCAATCATCTCAGACGGCCCACAAAAGCTCGCCTCACATTTCAGCAACCGTGACACCACAAAGTGACACGCAGCAATGGACCGTACCACCCACAGGTGTACTCCAAACCCAGATAGCATTACAAAATACTACTGTAACAGCATAATATGCCCAAATATTGTTCAATCACAATGAACAATATTCCACATACAGCTAGTATTACAAAATACTACTGTAACAGCATAATATGCCCAAATATTGTTCAATCACAATGAACAATATTCCACATACAGCTAGTATTACAAAATACTACTGTAACAGCATAATATGCCCAAATATTGTTCAATCACAATGAACAATATTCCACATACAGCTAGTATTACAAAATACTACTGTAACAGCACGATGTCCTCAAGTATTGTTCAATCACAATGAACAATATTCCACACACAGCTAGTATTACAAAATACTACTGTAACTGCACGATGTCCTCAAGTATTGTTCAATCACAATGAACAATACTCACCAGCGTTCTGCCAAAATAAGTGCTGTACATAAACAACAAGTTAAACAATTTTTGTTTTTTTTTTTTGTTTTTAGGTCACATACACAGAATATATTTGACCAGGCAAACAAAAACAATATAGGCAATCTTGCGATAAAATATTTTAATTATTTGAACCCGCTAACACGGTTCATTCCGGACTCCTATTGTCCTCGCTTTCTGACAGTTCACCCGACAGCTCACCATCCCAACAGCGCAAGCGATCCTTGGGTGCCACTTGAGGTCTACCAGATTTTCCTATAATTTCGTAACGGTCGTTCATTAAAATTTCGGAAATGACAAATGGACCTTCGTATTTCTTTTCTAGTTTAGCGTTACACGTAGTGGCTGGTTTGATAAAAACCGTATCACCTTGTTCGAACACAACATTTGTTTGTCGCTTTTTATAAAATCTATTATCCTGCTTTGCGGCATTTTCCAGCAGACGTTTAAACGCGACTTCCCTGTCCTGATTCAAATTAATGTCCTCGTCTGGACTTGGCAAATCTGCCTCCACGTGTACTGCGTTACCTGCACTACGTTCAATACCGAACAATAACCGATGCGGTGAGAAACCCGTACTACTCTGCACCGTAGTATTCAACGACTCTTGTACTTTACTAATTTTGCTCGGCCATTCTGAAATTTTTGATAATTCCGCTGTTAACAAATTTGTGACTGTACATTCTGCGGATATCGGAATTTTGATGAAACCCCGACGCCATATCAAGGATAGTAAAATATTTTCCTTTATCGTTATTTTATTTACTGCGCGGTAGTCTACGCACAGTCTATCATCGCCATTTGCTGTAGCAACTAAAATGATTGGACTTGAGAATGGCGTGACACTATCGCGTATAATGCCATTCTCCAGTAAATCGCTAATTATTAGCCTAACTTTTTCCCTTTGTGAAAACGATAACCGATATGGTTGATACCTGACCATCTTGCTTTCTTTTAAAACAATGTTCAACTCACCGGTGTTCACGGGTCATACTTTGTTACCTGCCGTGAACATGTGGTCGTAGCGCCCCCAATAACGGCCTCAAGGGTTGACGAACCTCAGGTGACAGCTCCTCGGCCAGGTTACATTGCGGCTTGGCAGGAAGGTTGCACCCCGACTTCGCAGGTAGAGGCGATGATCCCGTTGAAAAATACATTAGCTTCCTCTCGCCGTTAACCTTCTGGCGAATCCGTCCTTCGTCTTTTCGGGCAGTCGAACTTCACATGACCCACATCACCGCACGCGAAACACCGATTACTATTTTCCTTGTCTTTATGTTTATCATTGTTCGTGTGATTGCGTTCGTCTTGTTTACGCGAAACATGATAAGACTTTTTATCGGTTTCGCGGTCGCGTTTCCCTAATTTGAATTGGGCAATTCCCGTCTTTAGTGACGCGGTCGTCTGATAGTTGGAATTTACCAACGATTGCCGCACTGTTGGATCGGTAACATGACCTATCACTAAACGTATTAGTTCCTCGGGTTTAAAATTAATACCCGTTTGATTGTAATAATTCAATTTGTTGCGCACATATTCCGAGGAGGATCTCGCGTTGTCACTCGTATATGTTACGGCGCGAACTAATAACTCGCAGAGCCTATCTCCCGAATCGAATTCCGCGCACAAATCTTCCCGGAATTTCTGCCATGTCCTCGGACGACCCTGCCACGACGCGTACCATGTCTTGGCTGCTCCCGCCAACGCATGAGTCGCCAAATTCAACCGCTGAGTATATGGCAACGACTCCGTAGCTTTTTCCACGATATCACACCATTTCTCCGCGTTGTCTCCGATATCCGTGCCTCCGAATTCCGGTATCGCCTCCGCTACATGCGCCGGTATCGAAGTAGAAGCTCTCGGCTCGCGATTCATAGTAGCTTCCATGAACTTCATAAAAAGCGATTCGAATGTCGGCGCACTTGACTCACTTGATACACTGTTATGTTCTTCCATCTTCAGGCGTTAATTCTCTAACACAGTAAACCAACTATGCTAGTATCCCACTTCTGATGTTAGAAATTATACTTTAAGAGTATGCAGGGTAGATCTTTCCCGGACAGTTCTGGGGTAAAGACTGAGCGGTCAATCACAGTTCATTTACCAAAAGGCATAACCTTCCCCACTCCGTGGCCAGATCCTCCAGGAGCAGAGTCCCTATACCTTGGTAATACGGCGACAGGCCGATTGCTATATTTCGTCTTTCACTCCACATTCAAATAAACACTCCTTCGACACCAGATGGTTGGAAGACCCAATGCGGTCGCCAGCCATCGTCGGCCAACAGGATGTTCAGTCTCATTCATTCATTCTTAAAAACCTCTTGTAAACAGTCAATCCTTGGACATTCGATAGTTGAATAGCGTCGGGCCACCAGCCATCGTCTGTCGTCCAGATTGCCCATTTCTAAGACACTCTCCAACCGTACGCAGGCTAAGCCCCTATCATAAATTCTTCCCCGAATGAATAGCACTTCGCCACTCGATCCTTTTCTTTTTGTTAAAAATGCACTGTCGCTAACATATAATTATTGTAACTATAAAATAGTGATACTAATACGGACTGGAACATTTTATCAATTTCCATTTACCATCGTGTGAAGACAATAAAGAAATTATTTTATATAAAAATTCAGTAATCCTTGGAAACATTAGAGCTTAACCCCTCAAGCTCGACCTACGTGCACAGCATCGATTCGTGGCGTTCACAAGTTTTTGATGTCACGAAAATACGTTCTTCTTTTACAAATTGCCAACATTTTATGAAGTTTAATCCTGCACTAACAACAATTACTTTATTCACCTGTACTGTATTATATATATTATATCTATGTATAAATCGGAGGTACTAAAATTGGTACCATGATTATTCTAAACTTGAGAGTATCACAATTAATGTGTACCTAAATTTATAAATTTTTAAAACTGTTAAGCGATACCAAACAGAAACAACATTTAATAAATCGTTAATACAATTTATGAATATATTCTATATTTGTTTCACACATACTCCACAATTTACAAGTGCGAAAGGTGATTCATAAAAATGTTCTCACAAGATACCTTTTATTAACGAAATAAATCCAATTTCCTCATTCTCTACTTGCAAACTATAAGTAAAATAAACAAGTGTAAGATAAAATGTAAAATAAAACGAGAAAACCCTATTCTTCTCAATTTTTTACTCCGCTCCCAAATTACAAAAATTTACTCCAACACCCACAAGAACGAGCTTCAACCAAATCCCTACTGTTACTCGATTCCCTTGTTAGTCTGGCAGTATCGTCGTTATTCAATCGCAAAGAATATTCGTGAAATCGGGTTCGTTTGAGTTTCACACGCGTTCGAACGCGTCGCGATCAATTTATCCCGGAAAAGTCGGGATGCAACGATTTTCACGTCGGTTTCGTCGAGACAATAGGTACAGAGAGAGGGAGAGAAGTTTCCCTATCAATATTCTCCACGAGACCTTGGGAAACGCGGTGGAACGTTCTTTGGCCGTGTCCAGAGGTAAAAGTAATCGATCGCGGCGCCTGCAGACTCGCGCAGCAGAACTGCAAGCCTGCATGCCGGGCTGCATAAAGGTAGGCGTGACTGAAGCAGCTCTAAATCCAGGCTACGCCAATGCATGCAGTAATCGCGGGGAAAAGTATCTCGGCGACTGTGAAATCGGTCGCATTAATCGAAATTATTGGGAAATTTTCACTCCAAACATAGTGCTCATGATAGAAAAGTTTGTACCCATAATACGGTAACCGTTTCTATCGATTGATATGTAATTGGGAAACGGAATTACTATTCGTCGAAAGTCTTTGAATACACTTGCTGCATTCGTATCCTACACTTTTTTAAATTGCAACCTGTAAACTTTAATAGTTTGCCACATCTTAACCCTTGTACATTTTTTCCGTAGGATTTTATTGTGTTACATATACGATGGTTGCCTTCCACTCTAGATAATAAACTTTTGAATTACTCGTTCAGGTTTCTCGTTGTTTCTTAGTTTGGAACTTGATGTGGACCGTAACTTGGATTTCTGAGCAGATTATGAAGCTATGGTATGATTAATTAGAAAAATTAGTTTCAAGAATGCTAAAATTGTAGTAAAACATTAAGAATAAAAAGAGTGGATACTTTGACTAGTGCTAGGCTTAGTAAAATTTTGTTGGAAAACTTTGCAACTATTGTTATTTTCGTAACTTTCGTATTCATATGTACAAATAAAGAGAAATCAAGCATTCGTGCATCAATAATACAGATGTAAGAATATTGCGTGCAGTAACAAGTGGATACCAAAACTTTCTGCTGCCGGTCAACGTCTTTTAACCCTTTTGTTCCGATAACCTCAGAAATGGAAATATCCTGGGTATGCAAAATAGTACAGTTCTTATTAATATCGAGGAGCTGTACGTACAAACGCATAGATACTCTGTTTAATTACCTGAGGTACAGTCTACATAAATAGTTTCAATAACCATACATTGTTTCTGAGAACGTTTATATAGATTATCAGCAAACATTTTCAGAACATATGAGGGCGTATACCGTCAGTCTCATAAGTATTCCTACCCTCGCTACCTATACAAGAAGTTCGTGGAAATTGAAGCACTTCACGGTAGGTCAAAATACATATATGTATTTCTATTATTAATTGCCCAATCTTATTTATACTATTTCATCTTTTGTTTTAAAAAATTGATTAGAAAATCCCAAGCGCATCACTCAATTCCAATCAATTTTCTTTTAAGCAAGTGGCCTTTATTCGTGTCGCAACAACTTTGTGACAGATAATTGTACAAAATTTATATTCAACAGATTCTTGCAAAAGAAAAAAGCACCATTGACTATTCTAAATTAATTGACCACTCAATTCCCCGGACTCACTGCTCTGCATTGATCCCTATCATAATTCGTTTTCGAATATTTCGATGCATCTGACTCCAAACAAACTGATTAAATTAATTAACATTAAACGCGCCCACCTTCCTCCCACGCTCCTGATTTCTTCGAAGCTAAGCTCGACAAAAAATGAATAACACTAACTTCCAATCGATTAACGCAGTGAGTCACATATTACTTCCATAATGGTGCAACTGCAAATAACCAATTTAAAGACAATCCGCCCCAAATAACAAACATATCCAGTCGACCAGAGTGCACAAGCGCATAAAAGCCAAGCACTGCGATCCCCTATGTCCAAGTAATCTCCTCACTTTCGAACGAGTTCACCTGCTTTGATTGCAGGGTGGAGGGGGAGGGAATGCTTGATTCGATCGGACAGAAATTCTTCGACAACAAGGTGAAACCCATTCGAACCCATCAGTGATCGCATTTGCACCGGCCACCTCCTGGCTGGTTCACTGAATTTAACTGACAGCTATGCAGCTACCACCGCCAATGGCTTCCCGACTTAAATCACCATAGAAAAGATTAATTCCTCGGGACACGTGAACGACGGTGCATACACGAGCACCGTGTGCCGTCTAGCAACGAAATTTCCCTTCTATTTCGGATTTGCCAGCAGGCCCGTGTCTGGTCGTATATACACAACACACACGCGGGGCGGCCAAAGCAATCGTTTCGCGTGTTTCGAATTCCTGCGAGATGTTCAAACGCGAACACTCGACCCATAGAATACTCGTATACACCGCGAACGTCTATTTTTAACGATCGTGGAATTCGGATCGGTACAGATTCGCGTTGCGTGCAAGAATGTGTACTGAGAAGGAATGATCGTTTCCTGGTTGTCATGAATGGAATTAATGTCGCGTCGCGTGGTTTCCCCGCGCACGATAAAATTGTTACGTCGGTGAAAAGGGCCCAGGTTTTCTCGGGAACATTTCTCTGACGATGATGGATCGCCGGGCGAACAGTGTTTAAGTTTGGAAACGGGTTTGAACAGGTTGGCCGACAGTAATCGGTTAACTGGATAAAGTAATGATTGTTTAGTCTGTCGGGCCTCTGATGGATTTTTGGAGCATGTAGGTGAACGGAGAAATTCCTCGAACAACTTTTAATCATTTATCCAGACACTTGGGATATATTGAAACCGTATGGCATGATATATTCAATATTGTTATCGTATATTATGCTTCCTTGCAACATGTGTAGATAACTGAAATCAATACAGTATGAGTGCTTTACTATTTTAGTGCGCATATATGGAAACGGTGGAATATCTCGCAATGGAAGAGCGGTTTGAAAAATTTGGTCCTTGGAGAATGCATGCGTGTGTATAATAGAATACAAATGGCTTATTTGTAAGTCAAATTGTAGAAGCAATGTTTTGTAATACAACTCTACATATTTTCCTTAATAAAAATGATGAAATTCGCAGGCGAGTACTAGTCAATTTTTAACCGAATGGTTAAGAAATAATACTGTCAACGAAATAGTAAGTAACATGTAGAAATCATATCCCATATCATCGGTACCCATAGGTACCCATATCGGATAATTTTCCATGAACAATTCTCTTAACCATTAAACTTGGCTTATGCAATTATACGAAATGAATTGTTTTAATGCAATTATTAAATAACGCCAATTTATGCAGATAGCACGAATAATTTAATCACCCGCTGAATAAACAGATGCGTCTGAAAACCAGAAGATCCGTCGAAAAACATTCGCGGTAGATATTCTATATTCCCCGTCATTTTAAACAAATCTCTCAGATGTTGAAACGGCCAGTCAATTGGACCGTTAAAAAGTGTGTATCGTTTGATGTCGTCGACACTTTAAAATACAATCACGAAAAACGTCGCCTGCTTCCGCAGAGGTTAACAAACTGATTATGGCCTGTAGATCATACTTCATAACTGTAACAGTGACGACCAGCGTGAGCTGATTAATAAGGACGACAATCTATGTTTCTGATTGGGGTCATACGGGCTGCCATTGAATAAGCAACGAGAGTCAACGATGACTAGATCAACGTAACAGCCGTTCGTCACCTATATATCATAAGATGAAACTGCAACTGACATAACACGCAAAAATTAATATTCGTCCGCCACGCCAAGCAAAAATATTGATCAATAAGGGCATCTGATGCGTTGAAACGATTAAATTGAAAACGACGGACACGTCTGATTAATATAAAATAATAGTTCAAAAGAAACGGAATAGCGAATGGAAGAGTCGGATATTAAATTCTGTCCAATAAATTAAACTCTATAAAACTCGTCCAACACAGTGCTTAATGATTAATTTAATAAATTTTTTTATATTGGAGCCACATCTATTCTTTTACGCCAACGACCTGTAATGACGACTTCCTATTCACTGCCATCAATCTTGCCAATTCGGTATCTGAGGTACCGTTCATTTGTTAAATAAATAATTTTCTCCTTTGCAACGAAGTAATTTATCATAAATTACGAAATCTATTACTATCGGACCAGAAGTTGTGTAGTTTTGAAATAACGAAATACCAAAGCATTTCTTTTTTGAAATTCATTAGCGCTAGATTCTCTAACCAGTCAAAAGAACTAGTTCAGGCATGTTAAAGTATAGCTCATGTATACCTGACAAACAGAAGAAAACAAAGAGGAAAAAGGAACTTCTAAAATTGATCGTATGTACAGTAAACTCAAAAATGAATATACACGTTGATAGCGTGGAATTAATTAAAAAGCTCTTGCATATATTGTCACGCTATTTGTTAACTCTTCTAGCACAATTTACAAAAAAAAAATGTAATTAACCAATCCACATGTGGCCCAGTTGTATAAAGAATACAAATTCATTACAATATGTAAAACATTCCACTTACGAAAGCAACAAGTATTCAGTCTTTTTTAGTTCTAATTCCACAACTTTTATAATATTAAACTTCATAAACTTTGAACTCGATTTTCCCAGGTTTCTCAAACTAGCGGAGATGAGAGTGCAGTTCAGAATTGGAGCAACAATATGTAGCTTAAATTGAAAATCGATTGAAAAAATATAAAGTACATAGAAATACAAATTAATCATGAAAAAAAACGCATGTAAGTCTGATGTAGCATAGCCGAAAAATAAGGAGAAACAGTTGCACTTACGTGTTGTACTTACTTTCGACGCGCACTGTACACTATAGAAACGACCATAATGCGTTAAGAAAGCATGTCATTAAATTTAAAGTAGAGTTTATATAAAAACACATGAAAGCAGGCACTTTGACTGGTTGATGCATTTGTAGTGTTGATTTCATTAACGACGCGTGACGTACTGGACGCGGGGTCGTAATTACATAAGTTTTACGTTTCAAGCCTTGCGTTGCGATAAAACAAGAAAAAGAATTGACGGGTTATTTGAAATTTTAATTCCATGGCCCCCAAAGTCTACTGAAAAATGACCTTTGTGGTCCCCACAAACTTACCAACTTTTCTTCTTTCGAGTGCTTAGGTTTATCAAATGTTTTTCAGGTATTAAAGGTTTAAACTAAAATCATTGTGAATTTCTTTTATAACATCGAAGGGCAACGAGTTTGGTGAAATATAATCAGAACGCAAACATCGTACATAGAAGACAAACAGCCTTTCAATTCTATTACAGGATTGGCGTGGGCAAATTAATTACAGCAATTGTTTTGAACATCATTTTTATTTAAAAAACAAACGATTTTTTTGAAACGTTCGCAAAGAGACAGATGCGTGTATTGTAAAATCGTTATCATTACTTCAGGTCAAATTGGAGCCGTCGCTGCATAAATAATTTGTTTATGTACGATAATAAATATTTCTGTAGGACTCTAATGGCCTATACATAGGTGTTCTGACCGACTTATGTTCTCGTATCTATTTCAGTTGAATTACTATGCCGTCATCGCTGAACATAACAGTAGCATGCAAAAAAACTATCATGAGCATGCTTAACCTGCGAATTCTACTATCGAACAGTATTATCTGTTTAAAAATATAGAGTCCAGGAAATTTTAGAAGCTTCACCTTTATACAAATTTACATTACCTACTGGAATTTCTCATTCGTGGTATTATTTTTAAGTTACCAAATTTACCATATTTTTAAGTTACTAAACACCATTATTCGTTGCTGCTTCTGCTATTGGCCATTTTTAATTCGAAAACATATGTATCACTGCTACTACCAACAATATAATCATTATTGAGCTATCCTCAATATACTGTAAAAATTGTTTCTTCTTCTAAACAGCACTTGAAAGCTTATCAGAGTTCTAAATGCTAAATATTATCTGTGTCGTGAACAACGCGCTAACAATAATTCATGTTCATCGCCAGCAAAGCAATATCTACTATCTGGGAAACGTAATATAACTGAAAATAATCACATGTGCAATGAGCATACAATTTTCCACTTCTTTCAAAATACAAGCATCAAATTAAAGAACAAATTACTAAATTATATAATCGGTTGTACTCGATTTAATCTGCCCAATTCTGTTTGGATAAAACATTATATTGCGATAGTTATTTGTAAATAAATTGAAGGTAATTTCACTAACCCCACCGTGAAGACAAACACATGTATGATGTACATACCATCTCAATATCAATAGAAAGGACCAAATTATTGTGATTTCATGACGCGTAAAAGTCCTACTTGTTTCCGGTGTCGCCTCAGCAGAATTAATGTTAATACGGTAACCTTCGGTACAGGAAACGTATGCAAAACGATCAGGCACATTATTCATGGTATTTTTTACTTAAAAGTCTTAGTAAGTTACATTAATGCAGATCATTTATCGCGAATGCTGCTTCTGGTTTTTTTTTAACGAGGCAAAGCACAATTTCACAATATAATTGCAAGATAACATTTACAATGAGGAATCAATTGTTGTCGAGTTGAAAATGAAAAAACATCTAGACATTTATTAATAAAATCTTTTGCATCCGACAGTACACATCGACTATTAATTTTCTTAATACCTCATGTAAGGATAACTATTTTTACAGAAAAAACAGCTGAATGCTTCGTGTCTTAAAGTGGACCAAAGTGCACACTTACCGAGAACTCCTGCGAAATATGATTTACTGTGACATTACATGTACACTAATGCACATATGAACACGCGATATATCGTAAAGCTTTTTGACAATTGGCGTTTCTCGAGAAGGCGACAAGTGTATTCGAAAAATAGAGATTTAAGAAAAGAAAAAAACAGCGTCAATTTGTTTAAAAAAAAAAGGTGACTAACTTTCATTGCAAATCGTTTCTGTTTCATCTGCAAAATATTAATCACCGTTTATAACGTTTCTATTTACAAGATAGTTCTCTTCGAGTAATTACTTCTTGCAATTTAGATGCAATCTAGTTTACAAATATTTTAACACCATCGTATTAATGGAATTCAAATAGAATCAGAATTCTAAGACGAATACAAGAATTGTGTAGTAAACATTAAAAACTGTTTGCCACATTTAAGATACACTTGCATCTTCTTGTTATATTAATTACACGCCGTACAAGAACAGTTCATCAAAGATAACGACCCCACATCTCCCGAGTAAAATAGAAGCAAAACAAATTGGTGTTTGATAATGTCTGCTGAAGCAGTTATTGCAATTGAACTAACGACGGATAACTACTGTAGCATGACTAATACGATAATAAAGCGTTCAATAAATCACAAATCATTGAATTTAACACTGAACTACGTAAAAATCTTCGTAAAAGAAGAATACAATTTTTTTACGCGTAATAATACAGTAAGTTACAATTGCAAAGTTCTACTTTTTGTGTCTGAGAAATATTTCGAACATGTAATCCACGACGAGAAATATAATATTAGATTCTATAAACGCGAAAGGAGTTCTCGGAACAGAAAATCTATCAGCGTGAATATTTTTACGAATTTTGTCGAGTGACGAGAATATTTGACGATGTGGTTCGAACACACATTGTGCGTGTGTCGTTCGCTTAATTCATTAGAGAGGACTCGAGACTTCTTATGCGGGGAAACGGTCGGTTCATCTCCTAATGGAACAGACGTGTCAAACACAGGAGCGCCGCTCAATAGAGGAACAGGACGTGATCTTTAATCCATTTGCGCCTATAAACCTGAAGTAGCATTTATCGTTGTAACTACGCTGGAGCACACGTTAAACGTGGAGCGCAATAAACGAAGCATGTACTTGCAGTTTGAACGTGGATGAAATTTTCAAGGGAAGTGTTGAACGATAAGAATTCGGAAAATTAAATTAAACAATGTGCAATATAAAAGATTTCAACTGTAGAGTAATCAATTAGAAGTTCTAATTAGTTACTTCAAATTAGGTCGTATTTATTTCGAGTAGCATTCAAGTGGCAAAAAGTGGAAAATAATTTGTGTTTGGAATCGGAAGCATGAACTCGGTTCAGAATTATATTCTTTTACTGAATATATCATTCTATGGAAATAATAGTAATGTCAAAGTACATAATTGAAATTTATAGACAAATGGAGGGGAAGGATGGTCATTTACTTGTTATGTCTAATTGATCGTCACGTTTCTTAGTTATTATCGGACAGTAAGAACCTACCAATTCTGCAGACGATTTAAACAGCGCAAAGCGCAGCAGAGCAAGACAGATATCATGGCCTCATAAATAACAATGGTTGCATTGTGGTCTTCTAATGCACCAGTCAATTGATCAATACAACACAGGAACGGTTTGCTTTGAACAAATAACGTTTTCTTTAGTGCCACAAGCGTATGGTGCATTCTAACTGATAGATCATATTTTATCCTCTTAAAATTTAAGTCCCCCTTGTTACTACTACTTTACACTTACTTACTTTAGAAACATCTATAGACGAACCAAGTTTTCAATAGAAATTCGTATTCCAAATACTGTGTTCCTACGAACCAATTAATTTTCATTAAAAAGGGAACATAGAAATAATTATTTGTTGTGCGCTTAGAATTAAAGGCATCCCTTTCCAGAAATTGAATAAAACTCCTAATTGAAATTTTTGTACACCAAAAGGCCCGGATTATTATCACGTCCAAACTAATTTGACAGCCTTTGAATCTATGCTCCCACGAATCTCTATATGCAAACACTCAAAAAATACCGCGGCAGTTATGAAACCCTTTGAAACAGCCTGATAAAATATAAATAAACCAAGTCCAAAAAATAAAATATTGAAGTTCAATGAACCTACTGTAAAATTCCAAACACCCTCCGCAGTCCTCGATTTTTTTCTGCACACAAAGTCAATACCAAACGAAGGCAGTTATTGGTGATAGGTATGAACGACGTGTAATATAATAATTATATAATTATTAATGTAATAATATAATTATATATAGGCACAATGCTGACAATTTTATTTCATTCGTTAAAGTAACTGTTCAGAATTATGCAACATTTCATTCACAATCTTTTTAGTTCATTTCCTTTCCATTGACGATATTCCTTGCTTTTGAAAATACTCTTTGCGGATGTGCAGATGTTGCTATTATGCAAAGGTGCTCGCAATCAGTTATATCGAACGATGGTACGTTTAATATAGATAAAGTAAATACGTATGTACAGTAGCGAACATTGCATAAATAGGGAAATATTTGCTTCCAACTTCATTTTATTATATGATTGAGTATTACGTTCCTACTTTTTCGACTATTATAGCATTTGGAGGAACATTTCCCATAGATTAAGAATGGAAAGGCTGAAAGATTCTAAATTTTATTTTTAGCATACAATTAAATAAATTTAAAGAATATATATTCGAAACAAATTAAATAGAGAAAATTATATATAGTCGAACAATTTGACATTAACATACAATGAAATGTAGAAAGCAAAAACTTTAGTTACAATTAATATTTCCCCGTTCCACTCTGATTTTTTATTACTTCGGCATATGTAATTGCAAGGGATAAAATGAATTAAACGCGTACAACGTTCAAAAGAAATTGTGGACCATGCATTTTGGATGATTTCATATAATATATTTAAATTAGCCGGTTTTTTGTTTGTTTAACTACTCTGTTTATATCATTCGATAATTAGTTTTATACTTTCTATATTTGGATTTAGAAGAAGCTGAATTGTGCATTTTGTGTTTCCCAGTTACATGCTCGCCACTGTGTCTAAATGTTCGTTGGTTCGAGAAGTTTACTTTGCGCTGGAAAAGGAAAACATGTACATATAACATGTGGAACGAAAAATTTGGGACAAGTATATCACGAGTCTCATTAATCACGTGGAAGTGCTTAGTTTTTCAGAAGAAACTAAAAATTGCAACACTACTTTAAAAGCAATATTTCCATACGAAAGGCTTGTGTATATTTATAATTTCAGGTATTGTTTTGCAATTAAATCATGCGTAATTAGTGCCGTAGTTAACTTTAAAGATGTGAAAGAAACAATGATTCGAAATAACGCACAGGTAAGGTACTCATATGAGTTTCGAACATATTGGAAGTGCATATTGCTTTTGTTTCCTGACGTATTCATGTTTGTTTTTATTTCACGAAATTATAGATTATAAATAGTGCGAATCCATATTCCATAATACATCGGTCAAGGTTTGAATCGACTTGTAAAGTACTTAAGTCGATCCCACCACTCTAGTGTTACTCTAGTTACTCTAGTGATAGGCACGATCCCTCTCATTTAATATCGACTCCTAGTAGCAAAGTATGATAGTGTTGAATATATTACACATGTGAATACATAAGTAATAAGTAACAAAGAGTCTCGGTTCCTAGTAGCAAAGTATGATTGTGTTGAAAGTATTATAGATGTGAATACATAAGTACAATTATGTAGTATCAAAAGGTATCGACTCCTAGATGTCGATACCTCTAAAAAATATCGATCCTTTGTACTTACAGTGGCGGTCAGCTACTTAAGTCTAGCTGTTAAGTTAGCTGTTAGACAGATTAAGAACACGGAAGTCGTTGAATGAACAGTTAATAGAGATATACGATTGTCATTCTGTCTGATGACTGATTTTAAAGCGAAAAATCTGAAACGAGTCAGTTTGACTTGCTTGGTAGTTCTAGTGTTAATGACACTCGTTTAAACAATTCGTTTTGAAAATCGTGTCAGAACAGTTAAGAACTACGGTGGCGGTTTGTACTCTCTTTTGACCATAAACAAAAACACGTGTACGTTAAAAATTAGTTTTTTTCATTTTATGACTTACCAAAGGAAGACAATAGACTATCGAATCTCAGCGCCAAACCACCGGTTATTTGCCTGCGTGTCGTGGCGTCTAAGTAGGCGTCTCATATAACACGGTTTCACATAACATGGGATTTTCTAGGAACCTACCTACCTACCGTGTTCTAGGAGGGTTACCAGTGCTGGCACGCTCGTTCCAAGTTCTAACACAGCTCAATGCAAAGATCTCTACCCCTCCACTGCGTCATGTAGTTGAGGCCAGTCGCCGGGCATCGCACGATTTGTGCCAGTTATGCGACTCGTTCCTTGTACGCACCTGTCCGTCGAGCATTCCAGCGCGAGCTTAATGTGCCGACGTTACGGAGTAAGTTTCGTACGTGCTCCCTTGACATTGTCGGCGGCAACTACCTGTCAGACTACTGTGCGATTCACCTTTCGCGATCGTTGCGCAACACCGAACGATGCATCGCGTTAATTGCGAAGGACCTCGGGGCGCTCTTACGTCGCGTTTATGCACGCCGCGTTACGTCACAAAGTGTGCGCATCTACCTCGCAATCGTTCCCGTGGCCTTGAAACGCGATTCCAATGCCGATCGTCCTCGATTAACGGCGTACTCTGTCGTTCAACTTCCGGTAACGAGTATCAACGACGGATAAGGAGAATCGATAAGGACACTTAGGCAAAAGCGTCCCTTTTTCAAGGGAAAAGAACGTATTTTACTCTCCGTGGTTGATGTTTAAAACAACAAACAACGGAGTTATTATAATGCATTGTTCAAGTCAGAGACAAATTTTTGCGTGCGAAGAAATTACGAACGTGTATTTGTTCTCCTGCAGACTGCCTTACTTGCATGCGTTATAATGTTTAATATTTTTTGGAGGAGTGGTTTTATGTACTTTAGTGGGGAAATTGCAATGCTTCGTTTCAAGTTTCTTTGCACGGTGATTAAATGTAACGAAAAACGTTATGGAGTGTCCAAATAAAAGAAACATTCTGAAACATTGCACACAACGCTTTTTTCTTATTTATAATATCCTTTGTAGAAAATATTAATAAACGAGAGAAAAGGGAAAGAGGAGGCTGTAGCTAATATAATACTAATCAATATGACAGGCAATGTGTCGCTGTAGGTTATTGATCGAACTTCGGAGACAAAAGAAGTCGATAACCGAAGCCTAATCGTGAGAGACAATGAAAAAAGGGCAAAAAGAAGGGCGAAGGTGAAAAAATGTAAAAGCAACAACGCGACTAAAAATAACATAGAAAAAGAATGAAAAATAAGAATGTACCAATAATAATTTTACAAGTAAGTGTAATGACACGACAATCAAAATTTCACTGTGGGATAAAAGAAACGACCATTACGCACTGCACACATTTTAATATAATAAATCCTTCTGCTTTCTCTCGGGAGAAAATATAATTTGCTAATAGAAACAATTGTTAACTGACACTATCTAAATTGGTTCTCGGTTTCGCTTGCAAAAATTAAAAATTATATCAATTCCCAGGAACATTAATGTGCCAAATTAAAGGCAGTTTTTGAGTTTCACCTTATGATGAAACATTCAAGTCCAACCCATTTCGACAAAACCAATTAAAAGCGTAAATATATTTAATAAGCGATTAGTACGCTAATTAGGCTAGTCTAATAACACCTGAACGTGTACCGCTACAATGGCAGAGATAAGATCACCTCTTAGCAAGTATATTTTTTCTTTTAGAAGGTACGTTTCTCATTTACGAAGAATGCAAGGATAGTTATGCCGTCGTCGTCGTCGTTTAAAAATAAATTAGATGTCATACCGTGCGAATTGGTAACTCGGTACGGTTCAAAAGGTAGGCGATCACCATTTAACGTTCACTTGAAACAGAATATTCAAATACACGAAGCCACATCGAAATGTTTGAAAGAATACTTGAAAAACTTGAAAATGTTTCAAACGTGTTTGAAGTCAAAAGAAATTAGATTGTGAATTCGGATAAAATTAATTATTATACTCGATCCGACAAATGAAATATTCATTTTTAATACATTCGGTGTATATGATTAACATATTGAACATTTTCTAATTTCTCTATTCTTAAATGATTAGAAATATATTACACTTTCCTTCAACGGTAGATATGGCTTCATAACCACATGACATTAATTAAAATTCGATTTACCTAATATTATTTTGCGATCCAACATATTATTAAAAATCATTAAACGTATAGCGCAAATAAACAATAAACGATCCTAAAACTCTTTCAAAAAAACCTGGTTTCCCCCTCAATTCTGCCCGATTAGTGCATCCAATTGAAAGGCACAAATTCCAAACGTATATTTTATCGAAATGCAAGCAATGCAGGCATATATTTTCAATCTATTTTCCCGGGAAAACTGGCATGGGATAGCTGACAACCCGCAAATAAATGTCACGTTTCTAATTCAACGAGCCATAAAGGCCGGCCCGATATTGCACTAGTTGAGGATAGGTTTGCGTATTTGCTAAACCACCCGTCCCTGTGTAATCTCTTGCAGCTTCGCTCTTTGTGTACCTACTAATCCCTCTTTAACGGACACACGTCCGCATCGTGTTTCCCCGCGTAAGTGAGCCTGAGTGCACAAAGCTGGCGCAAAAATATTAAATGGTTTTCTTCTTTTCGGAACGCATAATGAAAGTGCCGGGGGATGAGACAGCCGGCGCGTACCAGCAGTTTCAGTGTTAAAAAGTTTGAGCGGTCGCGTTAATGAAAGAAGTATTTCTCTTATGTTTGGACGAAAATTATTTGTATACCTTCTTTCTACGTTGCACGTGCATTGCCATATTTATTGCATATTATTCATGCTTGGATACATGTTTTATTGCATCGGCGATTATAAACATCGGAGGCTCGATTTCTCTGTTAGCTACACGGTATTTTTGGCCCCGTGAGTTAGTATGCTTTTATCGTAATCATTTTTTTAAATATTCGATTCGTTTTTCTTTTAAATGGATGCACTGAAATGATTAATCAACGCTGCGTAATATAATTGGAGGCATGAAGTACGTATTTGCTGATGAATAACGAAATGCTTAAGGTATCCTTGATAGACATTTGTAATTAAAGCATACTTTTATTATTCTGTGCATAATCAATTAACTTGGAGTTGCGAGCATTTGAAACATGTTTCGCAACAGGAAACTGCACTAGTTAATCGACAGTATTTGGTTTAATCCTATAAACTGTTCGATAAGTGCATTATGAACCATCAGAGCGTATTAAAATTTCCACTGGTAGCATCGGTAACCTGCTTGTTACGTCGTAAAGGCCTCCGTAAGAAATGGGACGTCGAGCGCGCGGTCCTCAGCCCCCGGTCAAGGGATTATCGAGGACCAGGTAATTACACTACTGCTTCGCGAACGAAGCAGCTAGCATTGTTCGGCTGCTTACTCGATAGATTCATAAACACCGTACTTTCCAAAAAGGCGGCTAGCAATCGGCACAAGGAAAACCTTCCACGTGCAGATGGCTAGCACGTTTATGACGCGCAAGTAATAAGACTGTTTTTGAGGAAATCGTTTTATATCTTTAATCCAGAAGCTACACGCCTTCAGGTTACCCACGACCTCAACAGGCAATTGCATGCGTCATAAACGTGGACTTCCAAAGGGGCCTCGGAGCTGGTCCCAACATACATCTGGCAGTTCATGTTTGGACACCCTGACGGAAATTCCGCTGCATTGCCAAATTGATGGCACCCTTACCTCCTAGAAACGCGCTTCGGGCGCTAAGGAAGGGTGCGGCTACACCTACAAAACACGCTGATTGGTATTTAGTAATTTTTCCTAATATCCAATCAGCGTGTAGAAGATTACTTCTGAGTCGACGTTTCGACAAACGTTCGACAACGAAACGAGTTCCATTCCGACTACCCTCAAGACAAGAACAGCTTGCTCTTGAGTTACTATCGCTTTACCTCAGAAGCCAAGATTGAGCCTTACAACCTCGATCTTGTCACTTCTCTCAGGATCGAGCCTTACAACCTCGATTCTGAACGTGCGCAAGCCGAGTCTTGCACCTTAAACACAGCGACGGAAGAAGGGCTCCGGAGTTTGATTTACGACCATTCTTCGTTATTCTCGTCGTGATCTAAGTTACGAATTTCGTGACCGATACGACACCACACTGCTATTAAGTAAAAAGAAGAATACGTAAAAAGTTATACAGACATGCTTTGGAAGCTTATCTGTTTCATAAATGATATGTAGGATGATTATAAGAACAAAAATTGACGAAACAGAAAAATATCTTTGAACATTAGTACAAGTAAAATATCATTGGCCACAGAAAGTATCCAATAATAATCTACGTTTATAACTTTTTAATTTAAACACACACACACACACAATAGCGTTACTGCCTGAATATTATTAAACGTGCAGTATTAAAAAATACGCATGTATAAAGTTTTGGAGGTTGTGACCGTATATCAAAACCATCGTTACTTTTATCAATATTTTGGAAACCATGTTTCCATCGAGCTCGAACATATCGCCAAACGTGTCATCGAGAAAACGTCGGACTCCTTTTTTTGACTACGAATGACAAAAGACAGAGGATATGTATTATACTGCAACGAGCACCAACGATATTCAACTTTGTGGTGAATCGCCTGAATGAGGGATATTCATTGTGTCCTTTGCCGTGAATGTTTTTTGGCGTGGGCAGATTCAGTACAAATAGAAGATTCGAGAAGGACAGGGCCTGCATTATCAAAGAGAACTGTAACCAATTTTTCTGACAGTCAAACAAGTTTCTCGGGTAAAAGTGGCGTTCATTTCCGACGAAGCTAATTACTTATATACTGATGAACTAATATATGAATGTCAAGAACAAAACCAAAATTAAGGTAGAAATTTTCAGCATGTATTTACAGATAATAAATTCTTTTTCTGTGCATTGTTGAAGAGTAACATTTTTTATTAAGATAAAATACAAAGTTACTCTGGATTTGTGGAAAGCGTGAATTAATTGCAATAAATACACTGCAACTGTCAATTAATTAAAGTACCTGTTCGTTAGAAGCAATAAGAGAAAATAAATACATTTTATTTAAATATTTTGCAATTCTTGATGTACATGAAGTGCTGTATTTTTTTTATATGTCGTATGAAATATGAATTACACTTTTATATTAAAGATAGAAAATAAGATAGTATACATTTTAAACTAAACAATTCATTAATGAATTTCTACCCTCTATAAATACTATTATGTACTATATGTACTATATGTACAATGCTTCAAATGTTGCATACAATTTTTATTATTATTGCATATAAATCAATTCTCTGTATTTAATTACCCCAATTTCTTAATATTTCATTATCAGAGACCTACATTCGAATATATTAAATATTTGATTGAAGAAACGAAACATTGCCAAATGTCTATATATTTATGCATAGTAGAGTGTTTCTGAAAGGCGAACAGAAATAGTTAAGAGAAACAAGTTCCAACAAGGTCAAAAGAAATCGACAACCATTATCCGGGAGTTACTTTTACAGAATTTCTAAAAATCGAGGAATGTGGGTCGTCTGAACAGTTCTCAGAATAAACTGCTATTGCAAAAACAGAAATTACATGAAGCTATTCTGAACATGAATCTCAATTGTATGTACACATAAATAAACTATACACAGTGTTATAGATGCCGCGTAAAGAAATATCTTTTCTACAGATTTATTTCATTCCATTTTTCTATATTAACCAAAATTTCTTTATTATTTTAATTTTAAAATTTGTTGGCAAAGTGCAATGTACAATGAATATGGAAACTATGGAGCAAGTTCCCCCACATTCTGCTCTGCATATAACTGCCTGAATTTGATCATGATTTGTGATTAGTGAAGCAATGTAAATCTCGTATGGCTTTGGACGAATATTACGCTAAAGACATAAATCTTTCTCAGGATTAATACAAATTATTATAGGAGCTATATCGTTGGAAAAGCAATACTTTTGGGAAATATGTTGTGCAAAAATGTGCGAAGATATGTCAAATAACAAAACATCGTTCTTGTACATGACCAAAAGTAAAATAGAATTCCAAGATTACGTTAGACAATAGTAACTTCTAAAATTATTACTATAACTTTTAGTTCCACTGTAGAGGTGTAAATTCTTGTAAACAAATTCGTAAAGCGATGAACTTTGGAATGGAAGTACATGTATACATACTTGCATAACGTGTACCATTTATTTATGATATGTATATGAAAAATGCAACATCAACACTGCTGATTAGTGGGTACCTGCATTCCAAAATGCAAATGGCACATTTCTTTCCCCGTTTCTGTTTAATTCGTTCATATTGTTTTTGGCTTCATAACGAGTAAAGGTTTTCAATAGACAGCACACAGACGTACATTGGAGGTATTTGGATACAATAATGTATTAATATAGACGTAACATTACGAGCACGTTCCCCATGCTAAACAAGAAAGTTACGTAGTAGCTTAACTATGGCCTTGATAGTGACTGGCATTCGGATAACTACCTGAAACTAGTATTCATTATACGACTATTGTGCCTTAACAGTGTGCAACGTACAATCATCTGCAATTTACACGTGGCGCTACTTTATGAATAAGTTAGCGTACACGAAATTGCAAAGAAAACTTGAATAGACCTCTACTATCTGACTCAATAAATACAGCTAAATTGGAAAGCCATTTGATACAATATGTACATACGTTGTTGCATGTAATGACCTTTCTAGTAAACGTATCCCGTCGAGCACGAGCATGATTCCTGTTTCATGAAATTATTGTTCTGCGTTAAGCGTGTTAAATAATTTTGATTAAGTATTAGATAATGTGAAATTACAAATGCAATTATTGGAAAGTAACAATGAATAAATTTATAAATTGTGTTGCATTTATTCCATTATTTTTTGCAAAAACTCAAAATACATTAGCGACGATCTTTTACAAAAATTTGTTTTTGTATAAGTTAAATGGACTACAAATTTATGACTAAAATTGAAATGCGTGTATGGAAGCAGGAGGGGCGCAGTAGTTTCGCTATACATAATCTGAAACGCCATTTAAACCGACGTGTAACAGTTTTACAGAGAAATATACAGAAGTCCAGCAATTATTAAATTAATCCCAGAATTATTATATTACACGAAATTGTGATATTAGATATAGATGTTTCAAAAAATGTACAATGATTCATAGCAAGTTCGGTGATAAATTCCAGAAATATCCAGCAAAAATAACCTCGTTAAATAATCGTTTATTCATTTGTTGTTTTTCGAAAATAGCTGTTCATGTATGTAGCCGGATTAAATGAAAACCCGCGAAACGCCAAGGACTCCTAAAGTCCTCGGAACGTGAGATGCAAGTATGTATATTGGATCTACATAGAAAGGGACTCGGCCAACGTACACACTGGCTGTAATTAAAGTACATCAGCTGAGCACACGTTCATCACATTGTTGACTAGGTCGCCCATTTTATAGCCGGTAAATATATGTTCAACGAAATAAGCACGACAGAGTCGTCCGGACTGCTCGCGATCAGTGTTCCTGCTACAATGTCCTTTCCACCAAAAATTAACTAAATCAATTTTGCACTATCTATCTTTAATTACTGACGACTTATCGAGACTTTTCATCAACCAAAGAGAAGGTGAATTTATCTTTGTGTTCTTAATATTATTCTAAACCGCCATCATTTTATAAATAAAATATCGTAATAATGATAATAAAAATTACATTTCAGAGTCTGTCAAATGTATGTTGCGCTCATTGTTTTTAATGTCATATTTATATGTAGATGAATAAATATCGCTGAGATATACAAAATTTAAAGAAAATTACAGCCATCAGTCTACATTCCCCGAATTTAGTCACATCTACGGTTGCGTATTTGAAGTTAAGTTCGCTAGTCATTCACGAGTGGTAGGAATCTATTGTTCGTCATCGAACGTATTTAATTTGCTGACTAAAAATTTGTATTTTGAACTGCAAATAACAATACAGTCAGCGACTGTAGCTTGCGCGATAAGGTAACAGAAATAAAATTACAAGAAGCACTAACAATGCTTTCACAGATATCTAATCTCAATGCTTGTAACATCTGGCATTACAATATACACTGTGTACTTTAAGATAATTGCTGGCTACCTAAAGTACAAAGAGCCTTCCTCGAGTATATTATTCAGGATTTGTACATAAATAAAACCTGTCGAAATATTTTCGTTCCTCCCAGTTACGGTAAATTGTTTGTTCTCTTCGCGAAAAACGCTGAAAATTTCAATTCACTCGTATCCATACAAGTTCCCGAGCAGAATTTGTTATTGTCGATGATCTGAAAATTTGTAACCCTTTTTAATATTTTGCAAGGCACTTGATAACATTACCCTTACCTTTTATACACAGGGCATGGGATGCACTGTACCGTAATACGCAAATGAATGGAAAATATTATGAAATCTGTATCCGTATTGTATCGAATAATTTCAACTGTTGTCGGAATTAATAGATTCGTAAGCTGCATTAGAGCGAACAAGCGAAATAGGTTTATGAAACGAAGGGGTCGGCCGCCGTTAAATTATACCAAGCGCCAAACCGCTTCCGATAAGTTTCGCTATAGATATAACGAATATCCTGTGGAATTATTTGGCCTTAAAATTGGTGTTCCCCGATTGTTCTTGCCGAGTGCCAGAATTTATTGGCAACGTTGCTAAACATCGGCGTTTCAGTCCTTAGAACCGAGTGCATTCAAGAGTTGCGCGCCAATATTTATTTTCTATCGCGAAAAGTTTCGAAACACGTCCAGATCGCTAAACTAATTGTAAGCAGCCGAGTCATGAGAATTCTATTAAAAGTACTATATTTATACGAGATACACACCAGGCTCAAGTTGTAATTGGTACATTCAATTTTCGGTGCTCTGAAACAATGTCTCGGGAGGCAACTTTCGAGTTTCGCTTCGAATAATAAATTTTAACCGATTCGAGATACCTGAAAACGAAAAATGAGTGTGAAGGGTTGGCAGTTAAAAATTAGTTTTATTCGTTATCACAATTTTTATTCCAGTGCGCAAGGAAGACGTGTTCCAACTATAAAAACTTATGGCAAGCATTGTATCATAACACGTGACAGCATTTTAATATGCGTAAATGGTACAGCAAAGTACCATAAAGGATTAATCGTTCGCATCAGCCTTCGTAAAGAAATTACTATATTTAAAAAGAAGCACGTGCTACGATTGTTCGGTAGGCGTCTATCTAATCGAGACAATGCACGCGTTTGTCCACTTTATTCATCGCTTGAAACGATCTACAGATTGATCTGCGTCGTCTATAAGATGAGACGAAAAGATCGAGCCGCATCCACTCCATTCGAATTATCATAGTTGTTTACACACGTAATATTAATTTGGTAAAATGCAGCCGTGATATAAAATCGGGTACTCGAATAGTTACTTTACCCTTAACCCTAGAACCTCTGAACCCTGATCTCACGTGACCATCGGAGTAGTGGATTATGAAATTATGATCACTTCAAAATTACCATCCATTTGAAGTTTAATCAAGAATGGAATTAAAAATATGTAGATTTATAATGATACCTTTTTTATTACAAAATACATTATTATGCTTACTGGCTGTTTGTTGTTATGTATGTAATGTAACACACGACAACGATTTCAATCGTATTCGCCGAATTATGTACAATTAAAATTCGCATATCTATGTATATCCAAACACAAATATCAGTAAAATAAATAATAATCAACTAAAAGAATAATCCATAGAAACGAACATAGGAATCGGGAATATCAAACCACACTACTTACGAGTTATGTTGTTACAAATATACTTCACTATTATTCAATTTATAATTTCACCCAAAATATTACATATAGCATTTTTCTATCTGCTCGTAACAGTTTCATCACCCCATATACACTCGTGAAACTTTCATGTCACGTACTCGACATCTATATTTTGTAAATGCAATCTAATTTGTTTAATGATTTTCCAAACTGTTATGCAGTTGTACCATTCTATTGCAACCAATGTGTTCCCAATGTGCATTCCACCACGTTTTATAAATTCAGAGTCACAAGCTCTTCTTTTACAATAAACTATTTGAAATCCTGTTAAGCGCTACAATAAATTGCCGTATACAGAGTTAGAATATAGTTTCTGTCCTTTTGATCATGCAAACATTTTTTTCTCCCCCCATATCAGTCGTAACTAATCTCTGAATATCGAACTTAAACTTGTCGTGTGTATGCAACTATGATTAATAATTTCTTGAGAATTTTTAAACAAAAGAAATGCAGATCTATTCGAAAATTTGTCATCCTGTGTATTCGACGATAATCACACCCTATCCGCCACAACCCCTACGAGTTTCAAGACTAAACGCGAAAGAAAAATTAATTTCCGTGATTTGGGCGCGACGGGTCGGGAGAAATTGTTACAGACTTCATATGAAATTAGCTGATCTTGTGAAAGTACATACATACTTAAAGGTGTATCGATTCGCCATGGTGTCCCCGCTCCATTCAATTAATTGTAATAAAATATCTATTGCTCTCTATTGCAATCTTCCCAAAAGGAATCTTATTAATCTCGGCCAGCCAAGACAGTCCTGCAATTGTTGTCGCATCTTATTAAATCTACCTGTATACTTTTCATTGAAATAATTTCGAAGGAACCGAACAAAATAACGTTGAACGATAATACGTCACGTGATTACGAACGATAATAAAAGCAATTCTTCCGACCCATTTTTTTTTAGGTATTCAAATAGCACTTATAAATCCAATTTCAAGCACACATAAAACACTTGAAACTGTGATGTGGTCTACCTCGAACTGTTCCGCTAGTTCTTCAAATGTTTTCCATGTATTTCTGGTAACAAGTTTTTCAAAAACGTTATCCACCTCTATCCACGACGGACTGGCAAATCAAGGCCTCTTTTCAAGATTGCAATCATAATTTCGAAACATGGTGAAGGAATGTTGGAATATATATGCATACAGTAGTACTGCGAATCATAACATCTTTGCACAGTTTTTAAATTTATATAACCTAATAAAAGCCAGCCAACATTTTTGTTTCGTACGTCAGGTCATAACACATGCTGCTGCGTAAAGCCCTGTTCTGTAGTCCCCACCCCAATGTCTTGCTAATAAAGACTATACTTTAGTAACATAGTACGGGCACGCGGAAGGACATATCCATCGTATAAATTGAGGTACACCAGAATTGTCATAATGTAAACGTGCCCGTCATTCTCACTGTGTATCGACTTTGGTCGTGACGTATATACTATACGGCAGAACCACTTAAGGGGTTAATTTACATCAGCTAGTCGGAGCAGATTTGATTACCTTGTAAACATAGCATTAGCGCACTAGAGTAAAAGTAATTAGTCTGAAATTGGGACGAATAAGTCATTTGACACTATTAATGTTACAATTAGTACAATTGTATTAACATTCGACACCAACTTTTTAATAAAATCAGTATCAATAATTACTATGGAGAGGGATCCACTTTGCAGTACACCTGTAGTCTGATATATAACTACCCTGCATCCTGCTATTCTTATTCACTTTATTCTGTCAATATAATATGAGATAAATGTTGTAAAAGCTAAGTTTCAAATGAAAAATTTTCTATGATTAAGGTTGATAACTGAGCACAGTTTTGGTCTGACTTTTTCGTGATTATTGTTTATTAATATTTCATATTTACAAAAGCAGCAAAGGTATCGAATTTCTTAGACTGCACGTGCACACGCATATCCAGATCAAGAATTCCTTCTTTTCGAAACCGGTGCAATAAAAATTTCAATAAACACGTTCAGACTTTAACATTTCATTACTTCGTCAACACAGAAAAAAAGTATTACAAGTATCTAGTTTGTTTCAAATTAGTTTAAAAAGTAATAAGTTATTCCTCGGAATACCATGGTGATTCTCGTTCTTCAATAAAACCCACATACAATACGAATTTTATAGTTTGCATCATTTTTGTTCACACAACATAAATCGTCGTAAAAGCAATGATTGGGAGAATAATAAAAATGAATAACCCCCATATAATAAGTCCAGACAAGATCTGAACTTGCTATTCGTAAAAACGACTTTCCATAAGCACGCTTCTGTTTAAAACCGCAGCACAACAGAATTTCACTCGCAACGGATAACAATGTCCCAAAGGCTGGCTGCCTCCACCGAGCTTAATTCATTCGAGAATAAGACGGAGCAGCAGAAACGCGCGTGACATTGGACAACAAAAGGCGTACATTCAACGAGGAAAGCCTGTAGCGTGACCTGCGCGCTCGAAATTCACAGTTCAGATACGCCGAAAAAACGGCTCAATCAGCGATAGTAAAACGATCTACGAATAGACTTACCCTCGAGATTCGTAAGGGTTGATGCAGGTCATGCCCGCCGTGCATACGGAATCCCCAAGGGGAGCCGCCAACGAGGGTGACTTCTCTCGCACTCATTTCGCCTTTCACCGCTCTGCCGCGATCACTCACCCGCGTTTCAGTACTTTCAGTGTATAAGCGCCGTCTCGTTTTCTTCGCCGCGAGTAGATCAACGAGGTCGTAGTTCGCATCTCTCAAGAAACGCTTGCTTCGCAGAGTTTACCGGCGCGAACGACGGGCATTGGCAACGCGATCTGTCGGACGCTAGTTGTCAATTAGCGACATTACCAAACCACGATTCTCTCATCGAGCGAAGAGCAGATGGAAGGGGGCTGGTCCATCGATGGACGGGTCGGCGGTGGTTACCGACCGTTCGAGACGTTCACAGTCGCCGGATTACGCGAACTGTCAGCTCGCGGACGTTAAACGAACTGCCAAGAGGAACGGCCAAAGGGCAAAGAAACGGTCCGTACGCGGCGATGGTTCGCGGAATACTGGCGGCGCTTTTCCCCTCCCCATAATCGTCTGCGCGCCACCCTCGCTTGCCATCCTGTCAAACTCACGCCACCCGGCGAACACGCGTGCCCTCCCCACTATTCCGCATTCCGCCGAGTGACGATCAACGGCTCCTAACTCATAGGCTAGCTTCGTTTCGACTCAACCACTTGTGGCTGATCCTAGGTACCTAGGTATGTATTGCGTGCACAATTATTCTTTGCTATTCGCTAGGTCTGCTGACTTGACTGAGGTTTTCGTTTGTTCTTAGGAGGGATATGAGCAATTATTGTTAGGTGCACGATCTCTTTTCCAATTTTATTACAGAGGAGTCTCCGGTATAGATTGCCGAGGTGTCACATTTCTCGGCAATGAACTATGCAGACACTATGCAGACACATACAACGAAGGAAGAATTAAACAGTAAGCCGTAACTTCATTTTTTTCGAATGTTTAACACAAAAAGAGTATAAAAGTTTAGATAGTCAGGTATTGTTGTGGCAGTTAATCAAATTTTCAATCAAGCAGATGGCTAATATTATATTATAGTAGTTCCGGGTTTGATTGCCTTATGCACAGGATTCAATTTTCTTCCATTGTGAAGAAATCGATGTATATTTTATTGTTACGTCGTAAAGGCCTCCGTAAGAAATGGGACGTCGAGCGCGCGGTCCTCAGCCCCCGGTCAAGGGATTATCCAGGACCAGGTAATGACAATACTGCTTCGCGAACGAAACAGCTAGCATTGTTCGACTGCTTACTCGATAGATTCATAAACACCGTACCTTCCAAAAGGGCGGCTAGCAATCGGCACAAGGAAAACCAACCACGTGCAGATGGCTAGCACGTTTACGGCGCGCGAGCCGAGTCTTGCATCTTAACCATAGCGACGCAAGAAGGGCACCAGAGTTTGATTTACAACCATTCTTCGTTATTCCTGTCGTGATCTAAGTTACGAAAATTGTGACCGATACGACACCATATTTATTCTGATATTATAATTTCACATCTATTTAGTTACTCAAATATATTTTCTTTCACTTTGGATATCTATTAAATTTACAATACACTGATCGTTTTTAAAAAACTGGGCCTCATTGACCCCTTTGTATTATCCGAGTTTTCGATTATCTGAGGTAGACTTGGATAACCGCGACTCTACTGTACTTTACTTTACTAAAAATCGATTTACTTTTTTTTTGAACTTCTTCATCAGATATACATCTGCAGCTCAAATCCTAGTTGACCGATCGATTCAAAATCTTGCGTGCATCTTCGATAGATGTGCCTCTATGTGATAGGATGAACCAAAAATACCAAGAACATAAGTTTTTCTTTCCGTTGGTATTATCCGTAAAACACGAGTAGAAAATCGAAAGAATCGAAAGTCAAACTTCACAATGCCACCATTTCTTTAATTTTCGATAAATTTATTTTATGTTGTTTCGTTTAGAATGCACAGAAATGCCGCAATGATGTCAGGCAATTGGACACTTTTTTTTTAAGGACTGTACTATATTGCTTGTATCTCCCCTATTTTTTATTATTATCTCTACAAAAAATTAGGGATATTCCAGAAACATATACAAAGGTGCGTAAAAATCCAATACCAAAGGTCTACTGTTTTCCTTCTAAAAAAGAAACCTAAAAATAACGCAACAATGACACGCAAGAGTAGAATACCTCCTTAACTCTGCTACAGTCATCGATTAATCTATGCCTACAGTTGAGATCTTTGGGTAAAATGGGACCCGAATAAACGAAATTCGTATTTTCAATTTTACATTGTAACAAAAGGATCAAGAAAATATAGAAATATATCTTTATATTTTTGATAAGGCAAATTTTGTCTAGGATTTGCTGATTGCTGCGACCAATAAATGATTTTATTTCTGGACAAATAAATGTCCTCGATTGCCAATTGGGGTGTCGCTTGTCTCTATTTAGATACTCCTTCATCTAATGAGGAGCATGATTGTAAAGCAATATTTCATATCATTTATCTTTTCGTTCGACTGGGTTTCGACATGGTCACCATGGTTTCGATATATTTCACTTTGATCCTTGGTTTCCATCATTTGAGTGTGTCTTGTTTACTTAAGATCAAAAAAGATCCGAGGACCTTATACGTAACTATTTTTATTGCTAACGTAGAGGAAGTGCAGCGTACATGGGGTGCCAGTTTATTTGAGATGAATACAAAATTATGGCACAGCATAGGCACAAATAAAACTGTTTAAAATCATAGGAAAGTTAATAAACTATTATATTTCAAACTCTGAAAAACAATAGGACATTTTGGTTTAATTGAAAAATGACAAAAAGTAAGGATTTCCCTTTAGGTGTACAGAACCTTATCTTTATAAAATTAAGAAAGAGACAGGTATTTATTCAAATTGTCTCCTCCTCGATTAAGCGGAACACAAGAACACAATATAGGAATTATAATGTTAGATAAATATTAATTTCAAGTCTTGAACATTACTTACAACAGTCACAAGCACAACTGTCAATCGGTCCTATTTTATTTGATATGGAATATTTCAAATTGCATTCATCTCCATTATTCCGCATTAGCAGTATGGCATTGAAACTTAAAATCTCCTGTCACATTTAGCACTCTCGAAATATTTGAAAAATTCACATGAAGCCATAGACTTAATATACTAGATAGCAGATTCAATGATTAACTTCAAAGTTTAGGCTACATTTTAACTGTAATTTCAATGATTGAATAATTGCTGAAAAACTTTTGCAAACTTACATTTTATTCGTCTGCAGATCAAGTTGAAAATATTAAAATTACAGTCTTTACAAAAATATCAGAAATGTTAACTGGTCGTTCACCCCTATTATTCACGGAGTTACAAATTATATATCGTTAGTACCTTTTTATATATTTCAGTATTCTAAATTACCAACAGTATTCCAAATATATTGCTTTTCCTCTACTATCTGACTAGGGACAATAGCCGTTGAAACTGATAAAAGGGGAGAAAAACAAGTATATTCATAACAAGTTTGCTAGAACCCGTAGAAGGGTTAATATTACGATATTCCGAATTTCTTACATTAATCACTGTTCTTTTTGTTTTATTTTTTCCTCGTTTCTTTATTAAGCTAAATTTCTCCGCATCATAGAAAAGTTAATTTTTTTTTAAGCGAAAATGTTATCTTGCCGTGGTTTCCAGTTAAATCATTGCGCTGTAGTGCTAAGCACCGTATGCGAAACATTATCAACCCACTTTACCTTAATTTGCCTAGGCGCGCTGTAAATTATGCAGTACATAGGCATATTCACCATTTACATCAGTGCAACGCATTTCATACATGAGACAAATGTTTCAGACAATTGCTCACGATGACTTTACCGCAAACAGAAATGAAGGTTTCCATTACGTTAAAATATTTAATATTCTAGAAGGAATAGAAAACAAATGACAAAAGGACGATAATTACTATCGATAACTAATGATTTCGCAATCTGTTGCTCATAAGTCATGGAAACGATCAAGAAACAGAGGATTACTTACTGGTGCATCTAATAATTCGCGGACGATTAATCTTCTTGCAGTGCGAAGAAACAACACGCCTCATAGTGGTTCGAATGGCATATTTAAGTGGACAAAATTCATTTTCGAATTTCGAAAAGAAAATTACTTCAATGTAATCTAGAATAATCATACATTAAAATTCCTGAATATTAAACCATTAATCCCACTTGTTCAATGTTTACAGAGCGGTAAAAGTACGACTTTTAGCAAACAATTTTTTTGCCAAAATTCTAACTCGTATGCTTTTGAGATACAAGAAGCCGAAATATTGAAGCGATTGGCAGATCGGACGAATAGATTCGTATCTTATTGAAATTTTTCGCCACCCATTTCAAAGCCAAAGTGATGCATGAAAAGTCACGCACACCGCCATGTGGGCCTAAAAAAGTAGGTGAGCTTAACCTTTTTTTTTCTCTCAATTATTGAGTAAAGTATCAGAACTTCTTAGGAGTTTCTCATCAACATTTTAACTTTACTTAATATTTTTATTTATTAACTGAAATTACAAAATCTAGCTTAAACTTGTCAAATGGCACTCAGCAGCAAACGCGAGTGCAATTGTTTTATTTTGTAAAATAAGGAAGTAGTGGCCATTTAAAATTAAATTAAAAGAAAATGGAGAATCTGCTATTAACCCTGACTCTGTTGCTAGCAGAAGGTGGTATGGCCGTTTTAGAAAACGCTTTTCGTTAAAAAACCTGACAATAGAAAGGGAAAGTGCATCAGTTGATAAAGAAGCTGCCAAACTTATCCAAAGAAATTAATGAAAAATGTAAACAAGAATAATTTACCGGTATATTGGCCAGCAAATACGAAAGCGTGGGTAACTATTGAGTTTTCTGAAATATGGTTTTTAAAATGGTTCGTATCAGATGTGCAAAAATACTTAATGCAAAGAAATCTAGATTTTAAAGTTCTACTAATATTGGGTAACTTATTGGCACCCAGCTATCCAAAAGAATTAAATCTGTGCATCATGGCAGGTAAAAGGGACCAACGACTTTGTCCCGAATAATTAATTGAAAAACGTCTCTGATTGAAGCGCTGAATTGTTCCGTGGGGATTCCCCGATGCCCGAATTCTAGTGTTCTGCTGGTTTCGCAGATTGATGCTAGGAAAACTGCTGTTGTCTTCAGAAATTCTTTATTCTGTTATATTTTACGCATCAAGCACCGACAAAATTTTCGTCGAACACGATAATCACAAGACAGACGTGCTTGCTCGCGTTTGACCTTGTATGAACGCAGAGACCGTCTTCGTGGATTAATTTGTCGCAGTATCATGTGCGACATGCCTACACGGCGAACAATGCCACCAAGGATTAATGGCTTCATTAATGAAAAAGCGGGAGCAAGAGAAATGACGCGTCCTTCCCTTTGCCAATGAACGCAAGGCCACCCGGTCTTCGCTGGTGCTGAGATTCGATAATCTTCGTAATGAGTAATGGATCATTGAAAAAGTGATCTAAACGCTGAAACTCGCGACGATCTGGAATATCTCTTGCACATATACGCCAGGTCACTGTTCACCAGCTACACGCAGTAATTTTCGCGAGTAACACATAGTTTCCATTAGTTTCGCGAATGGAACAATACGTTGAGCAATTATACGGCAAAAAATGAAGCTGTATACATAACTACTTAACTTCAAGCCTTAAAGTGTCACTAAATGACTAAATTATAAAATTAAACAATTATTGCAATTTTAAATTAAAATAATACTTGAATTACAATAATATTCCGCATGGTACTAATAGAGTTTGTTACGTGAAATGCACCTTCGTTAAATACATTCAGACTGACACTAAAAATACGGTTTGCCTCTAGAACAGTCTGTTAAAAATTAAACATCGATTCGTCCTCATATCATGTGTCTCTTAAAAACAATATTAACACTTCGGCGACAACGAACTCGCAAATGAAGCATGTGTTAAACTCTGATTCCTGCAATAGTGTTTTAAGGTAACTTCATGTACGCTTTAATAGGACAAGCTGCACACAACAACAATGTAAAAAAATAAGCTATTAGATAATTATATTAAACTAATATTACATTTTTAATTAAAAGGTTATAGGAATTCTAGTATTTTTTAATTGTCGACAAGGGCGGATAATATTTCAATGTCCAATTTCATTTTAATTCTTTTAATACAAGTATTAAATTTCACTGAACGAGGTACAACACTCTTTCCAGCATCCAGTATATAATTTTTAATAAACATTGAAGCTTCAAATCGTGTTCTATAAATGTTTTATTGCACCTAAACAAATATAGAGTACAATTGTCTGCAATATTTTTCAGAAAATTTTCTGTAAATATTTAACCTATCAACTACCGTATATTGTACATTTTTTATCGTATACTATACATATATTACATTAACTCTTGTGTTCTCTATGTTTTTTCTTATAAATCACGTAAAAGTTAAACAAATGACGATCTTGAAAAGCGTACGAAAGGTAACAACATACAATAGATAATCTCTTGTAAATTAACGGGCCTTACATACTAATAGATAACAAATGTATAAGTATGTATATGTAAAAGCACTCTCACGAAATAAAAATCCATAATGTATGTATATGCTTTATTTACTTTAGTAGACTCAGAAACACTGCCAATTCATTGCTATATTGTTTTTCTATACAAGTCAAACCAATACAATTAAGGTCCCTTCGATTACTTTTTCCGCGTCAATCGGAGACTGTTCAGTTATAGTATATTCTGTGAATAAATGTTAATAAATATAAGATGTGCACAGTATTCGAAGACAATTTCAGTATAGTCGGTAAAGCATATGACGTGTTAAAATCGTTCTACTTTGTAATGTTATCAGGTACTAATCAATTGCCATCATTTTATTCATCTACTAAAGTAAATAATGAGGGAAAATTGTTCCTTCGATATGTGAAAACAACTTCTATATTACGGTTTTATAGTATAACATTAGAGGAACGCTATTTTTTAAAACTTATAAATTCTATTCGAAAAAGTAAATAGGTTTGTACGAAGGCCATGAAAGATAAGCGAAAAATAATACATTAATTAGCGCAATATTAAAAATATAAATAATTTCTTCCTTTCGGCTCTGTTTCGTATTACCACATAAATTTTTACATGAATAATCTGAACGTTAAAAAATACAAAACAAGATCGATATTGTGCAATACAAAAGTTGCGTACGCAGTACAGTTACATCTCATGTAAAATACACCGATACCTGTTTAAAGGTTCGTCTTAAGAAACTTAAAACCTGTTTAAAAAATATAAAAAATAAAAGAAATAGCTGTGAACAGCTATAACAGAAATGCGCATTGTATGTCGAAATGCGTCCAGGCAAAACATAATACAACCCACTTTGCACTTTTGGGTTATTTTTAAAATAAAAAGAGTCGTGAGACAAAACTAAAACATAATTAAAAACAAGAGAATACAAAATTGTCAATGTCATTTGCAGTATATGTATATCTATTAAAAGTTTAAATAGCACGAATGGAAAATAATACTTCTTTTGGTGTGTATACGAACTGTTCCATAGTATAAAAGTAAGAAATACGTAGACTTATCTTTGGCTTTTTGCATATGTATCTATTTACTTTTTTGTTTCTTTATTTCCTTGATCTTTCTTTCGTTCTCAATTGTCCACCTATCATACTCTTTTTTCAAGTAATTGTACGAAGGTATTTCGCTATATGACTGTTCTATCTGCTTCTTCTTGTTCTTCTTCTTTTTATCGACTGCATTGCTCCCGTTGCAGAACTTATAATTTTCAGTAGCCGACATTTTTATCGCATCGCAGATTACATTTGTATTTTCTTTGGCAAATTTTGCAATTTTCATTAACGGTGTAAGGGTTTGTCCGTCCTCCTTGTCCCCTTTATCCCTTTCGCCAGACTGCGTGTACTCGCTACGTTTAATGCGTACGTAGGTACTTATCCTTTTTCGTTCGAAGAAGCTTCTATCCACATCCGCCCATTCGATTTTCTCTATAAGATGACTGATTCTTCGGTCAGAAATATCCTTTAACCATTCCTCCATGTTGCCGCCTGTTGGGCAACGATAATAGTAATCAACATCGTCGTGCATATTCTCCATATACTCCGTCATCACATAATCGAAAAGATATTGAGAATGGATTTTGTGAATAGAAGACTCGTGACGGGCGCAGGATAGACCAATGTATATGGAACTCGCGAACGTGCAATCAGCATTAAGTTCCACTTTCTCCTTTTCAATCGTTCGTCCTAACGCTGCGTGATAAGTTAGCGTGTACTGTCGCAAAGGAAATTGATATAATTCATCTGAATCTATGAGATCAGTGAACAACCAAGAGCGATAGGCTGGCAAGATCTGATAATAATTAAGTTTCTGTCTTTCAATTACTATCTCTTGGTTACTTTCTAATAATCGCAGATGTAAAGTGACAGCTTCATCATCTACGAATGTAATTTCTTCCAGTTCAACGATTTGGTGAACGCCGCCCGATGTAACATATATATACTTACATCCCTCTGCCAATATTAAATAAGGTAAAAATCTACCCTGGAATTTTGGGGAAATAGGTACCCAAGTGTCATCCTTCCTATAGCAAAACGGTGCCTTAACGTATTGTATATCATTCGAATCCAAGTATGCAGCGAAACGAGTCAGACGCATTTTAATGTTCATATGGCCCTGAGCCATGTAAACGGTATCAAAACGCTCTTCAGTGAAGTATTTTGGTTTAAAGAGGCTGTACAAATGGTACTGAAGATTGAAATCGAACAAACGTTTTGCATTAGATTTCGAACGTTGAAGCATCTTATAAAAACTTGACATTTTCTTGTCAAGGACGGTGTCGCATATTCTCACGTTTCGTGAACAGTTTTGTACCGCCATGTCATTAAACATCTTAATGACATGGTAATTGCTTCCATTATGAAATTCCGATTTATTGATTGCGCCCAGTTGCAATATATGTCCGGCAAAAATTAAGCCAAAACGATGTTTTAGCGACAATATGTATAACAACAGTAGCATCGTAGGTGAGGCTATGGTGTATGTGTCCAAAACAATCGCCCCTATACCATCGGGCTTAAATTTCTTCGAGCACTCAATTAGCTTATGCAGTTTGGACACTTCATCTCGTTCAAAAGAATTGAACATGCCGATAGCATAACTGTATGATACATTGAAATGGCGCATACAGAAGGACACATAGGTTTCCGATCTAATACCATTTAGTGAAATATCACTAGCTTGATCTTTTCTAAATGAAATGAACATCACGTCTTTAGAGCGTGCTGCAGCCCATGCGGACAGAAGAAATGTCTTGCCGGTTCCACTTGGTGCGTCGATCAGAACAACCTCATTACTACTTTTCTTAAACAATCCTGTCAATTGATCATAGACCGTCCATTGATGGTCCTTCAGGCTAGAACAGGCCTTCTTTCTTCCGACATTGTTACAATCACCACCATTAACAGTGAATGATTTCAATGTCTTCCCCAAGTCTCCCATTTTAGCACCACTGTTTCCGTTCCTCTCTGCATATTTAGTTTTTTCGACGTGATCGTTTTACACGTTGCCATGTATCATTGTCGCATGTGGCACGTTTTAGCGACAGTCGATTGAAATAATAGAAACAAATATTATATTATTATTAGCTTACAAGTACATATACAATCGGCATAAAGAAAACGTTCTTACCTTTCCAAGTTCTATTTAAATCGACCGATTTATTTCCCACTTTCGGACCGTCTATCAACACGCAATTTCTTCAACTAAATGGTCAATTTCTGGAATCACAATACAATTATCATTAGACTATAGTATACATTGGTATTATTTATCTGCACGTCGATAAATATATTTATATCTGGTATCTATGGTATCATAGATTAATCGGTACTTTCTTTTCTTATTCCTAGTTCATGTTGCAGTGGTTATCGATGAGTCATAAAATAATACAATATTATGTCGATAGCTGCAAAATGCACTTTCTTTGTTGACCAACGGCACCTTTTATTTTCACGACTGATGTATAGCCAGAAGAAAAATTATGGTTCGCACAACAGTAACGAATTGTGCCTGACTGTATCTAAATATTTACATTAAAAATAATTCCCCTGAAATTGTATTACTATAATCTTTTACCGCCGAATTATGGGAACGAAAAACTACAAATCAGCGGCAACGTTGTTTAAGTAACCGTAATAAGTTCCTGTACATTGTTGGATTTCGGGGTAAACGAAATCGTGTGCAAACATTGCTTTTGCAAAGAGGTTTTATACATATAAGAATACCGTGGCGAGTTTGCGCGACAGAACGATGGTATGCGTCGTGTCCAAAACTATACTGAATACAGTTGATATTCGGCTACTATACATGTATATATTATGATATTTAGGGAGAAAGGCAGACCTTAGCTCTTGTTGGGTCACCTGAGCCAACGTGGAGTCTGGCCCATGGTATCGCCGACTACTACCTTAGTGAATAATATTGATTCTGACTAGGGCAGAATCCGCGGGCCTTCCATCTTATCGGCGACTCAAGGGTTGGTCATCTAACAACTTATCTGGACCCCAGAGCCAGAATGTATTAACTCCTTGCCTAATTAACCCATGTTATCTTGGGTCAAATGAACTATGCAAAAACAAAGAAATACCGAGTCAAGTCGGCTTCAAATTTGCAGAACCGTAATTTTATCCCCGCCTTAGGCCCGTGATAACACCGGATAATACTCAAGGTACAATTGTACATGTAATAAGTTCATAAAACTACAAAGTCTTGTAAGCTATTTAGAGTTTGGACCATTTTTTTGTCCATATGAATACATTATAAAACAGACATACAAAATCGACACATTTAGAAGCGACATCCCGGAAGAAAAGATTCGGGCAAAGGATTAAGCAGACTTTTTTCAAAAACTGTCATTTCTTCTGACAATTTCCGATACTGAAAATAATTTCGCCTCAAGTTGTTTAGTTCTTCAATATAATAGAGTAAATATGATATTAAGTCCATGATTTGTTAATGGCTTCTGCTCTTCTGATTAGCTCTGCTCTAAAGCTTGAAAAAGATTAATACAGTCCGGCTCTGGAATCCAGATATGCTCTTGCATGTGGCTTGAAACCGGACAATAAACTGTCTGAGAAGAGTAGTCTCAGTTGAACTACACCAAAGTACATTTCTTGCGAGCAACGGGTATAATATTGAAACATTTATCCATGGGAAAATCTTATTTCATGTAACACGACATGGAGAATGCTAATCAATTGATTAGTCAAGAATATTGATGTTTAATAAATGTCTACTTAATCCTCCTATTGCATTTACCAAAGCGTGTACGGTTATGGAAACATAATTAGCATTGAAAACAAACCGTTTTGAAATCGGACCAAACGACATGAGCTTTTATAAGAAGCTAGGAAGATTAATTGTCAATTTTTTCTCCATCTGCCGGTTTCGATGAAATTTTCAACATGTGCATAACTGACTAAAATCTACAAAACGTAGGGTACTAAATTTTCATTACTGGTTAAAATAAAAAATTTTAAATAGTTACTTTCTCAATTTTTATGTAACTCCTACTAATTGCAATTGTGTGCAAAATTTTATACACGTCATCTGGAAAACTACACCTTCAAATTTCTGAAAAAAACTCAAGTCGTTTGGACCATTCTCAAAAAAGTTATTCTATTTCAAAGGGTGTACGATTATAGCCGTGACTCACTGTATGTATAGAGTGTAGCACATAAATATATTAATCCAAATATTTCAACTATTACGTAAATAAGTAATAACTGACCATGGTAATGCCGCTCTATTATTATGGATAAACAGTGTTAAAAGTCGAAATCCGAATTTTTCTGACAGACGTCTTTTATGCATATAAATTTTCTAATTTCCAACTTGAATCTCCATCCTGCGAGATAATCGAATTACTATACGTGGATAAGGAGATGCATAGGCCATAAATTATCTTCTGATTTGTTGCTGACATGTGCAATTTCCTTTGAAGCATACAAACTATCGTAAATATTGTTTGCAACTAACGTTGTCCGTTTCCATTTCAACGCGTCCCATTAAAATATGTATAATTTGAAAATGTATGTAATGCATATGTTAGATCTTATTTAATTGTCAAACGGCTGCAAAGGTCCAAGGTTCTGGGGTAAGTGTGGGGGGGGTCGTCACAGTCCTCTTACCAACAGGCATTCCCCTCTCTAGGCCAGATCCTAGAGGAACAGAGTCCCTATTCATCAACAATACGGCATCGGGCAGCTTGTTCACTCGAACATTCTCCCTCCTTTTAAACAATCCATCCTTCGGCACCTGATAGCTGAAAGACCCAATGTGGCCATCAGCCACTCGGCCGAGAAGATGTTTAAACGCATTCATTTACTACCAAAATCTTCAATATATGTACAGTCAATCCTAAGACATCCGATATCCGAATGGCGGCGGACCACCGGCCATCGTCTGTCCCCCCTATTGCATACCCTCAAGCCACTCTCACCGAACACGCGTAAACCAAGACTTTATCACAAATTCTTCACTGAATGAATGAGCACTCCACCCAGCAGCCCTATTTCGCTATATATAAATTGTTTTTGACGCTATCATATACTACGTTAAAATGTGCACAAAGATACAGGGGGTCGGGAAAATCTATTGCACCAAGGTTCAAAATAAAAAAAAATTGTTAATAAAAGCGCGATGGAATTACACATGCAGACGCGAATGCAACAGAGGACTCGAACAAACAGGTTTTCTAACAAATTTTCTTGCAAACCTTCTGGCGCATCCGAATGAAATAAATTCACGTTGGCGACTGTTACACAGAGCCATCGGTTGTTAATAATATACGTATGCATATGTGACAAAGCATTCGAAACGTCGACTAAAAACTAACTAACAACTGATGCTTTTGTTTGCTATTCACTATTTATATATTCGTTTTTTCCCATTACGTTTCCACTGATCAAAAGTTCTTCCGTTCATATCTGGTTAAATCACTGGTTAAATCAATAATAAGTGTTTTTCTTGACGCATTTTTCAATCCAGTCGCGTTAGCTACAGAATTTCGACCTCACACATGAAAAGCGTGTAATTAATGCGGATGATGTAATTACTTCCTATGGAAAATCCATTGCATCCTCTATGACATACAATCAACAATTACATAGCATTGTGATCATCATATTACAGCAAGGGACTTTCCCGACATCGGTTTTTGCCTCGCGTAATGTCTAGTTCATCAGTGAACGCCAAGTATCTTTTCCAACGTTATAAAGAATCGTATTAAATTGTACTCACAGGTAATTATGTTTCACGTATCGTCTATGCCTCATTTATGCTAAATCCAAGATTGTATTTTCAGTCGCACTATCCACAGTAGAATAATCATAAACCACAAATAAAGAAGAATAAAAGGAGCACCGATGGCTCGAGGTTCGCGCTTCGTGAAGTCTTGTGATTGAATACTTTTTAATCTCCACCTCCAACAAGAGCATACGCTGACTCAACCTCAAAGCTTTGAATATAGCATATATATTGTATATTGCTTTGACGTTCTGACGAATCAGATAACTGGCTTGTCGGTGCACTAACATAAGTTCCCTCGTAGTGGGTATGTATTTCGTTAGTCTCGCAACGTAAGATACTTATTCCGCCTGGAGTACGATTAAGTTTTAAAGTTTTCATGCATAAAACTGATACATATTCTTCTAAAATAATGTTCACCTCCTCCGAAACAATTTTTATTTAATTTCCTATTCAGTTATCTAATTGCAAGCTACAGGGCAGAATAACGGTGAAGAAAATTGATACTGATCATATCACATCAATGCATGCACACAGAGTACTGAGAATAAATGTACGACAGGACAAAATAATTTCACCCCATTTCTAGCTGGTTTATTGTCGTTGTTAGAACTGTGTAATGCCTCTGAAATGTTGAACACCGCGCCAAGGAAATATTTTTAAGTTTCCCGTTAATTTACAATGATCTCAGACGTTAGGATGAGCAAGAGCAAAATATTCCTTACACCAGGTACGCGTAGCGATCCCTTCCACCCTCATAAACCCGAACCTTGCCTCCATGCATTCCTATCAGATCCTTTGCCATTCCCACAACCTCGTATCCTCGACTTCCTAACTCCTCAAAAAGGATGCACTTTTACATCTAACCACTTTTACGACCAACACCAAGGACGAGCCACGTAGAAGAATTCCGAAAGTATTCAAGACCCTTAAAAAACTAAACCCCGAATTCCAACAAAGGGAACGGAGCGAAATGTTACAGTTGTTTTGGGTTATACTTACAATTAGTTTTAAGAAGAATACTGTTTGCACTTAGGTTGGACAAAAGTACAAGTTTCCTTATACAAGTTCATTTATTTACTTGCAATGAAAATTATGTTTGGGGGGGGGGGGGCAAGACGAGACTTTCGATTATTTCGCACTAATATGCTTCCTACAAACAAACAGAAAACACTTGAATCGTGCATCAGATGTTTGTTGCGATTAGTTTATTACGTTTTTACATCCAATTAATTTCGATGCAACGTTTGGGGCAAGATGGGGACATTTTTGAAACGTCACCTAGTTTATAGATAACATGGTTCGGACGTGTACGTAGAAGAAGGACAGAGATACAGAGTTGGACCGAAGGATCATTGTGGAAAGCCTTGAAGCAATTATTTAAAAAATGGGTTACCGTAAAGCAGTAGCAGCTTTTAATATACCTAAATCTACAGTGGAGAGAAAAGTGACTCTTTATCGAGAAAACGATCAACAGATGATGAAGACTAGTTTGGGAGCTTTGAAACAGGAAAAACTGCGTCAATCAAAATGAAAATTACTTTTTGCAATGGGCAGGAAACAAGTCGGGGCGTATTTTTACATATGCAAATAGATGTGTCCCATTGTCACAATGCGAAAAATAATTTTTTGGTACTTTCTTCCGTTATGTTTTGTAAATCTATTTTTTATAGGCACGAGATCAATAAACATAAGATTATACAGCAATTTTTTCTTATCCCCCCCCCCCGTATACATAAGTAAAATAAATATGTATAAATACAACATTGGCAAATATCTGTTAACGGAAAGGCTCTCAACTAACCTACAATTATCTAGACAATCCAAACAATTGTATAGAAACTTTTACTATTAAATGTGCAATTATTACTGTAAATGATTATATTAATTTGAACGAATTGCAACGGAAAAATAAATGAAAATTGCTACTTCAAAGCACAAGACGCCGTTAGTTGCCACTTGGTTGATTGTACCATGCTTGTGGGCAGTTATACATATGTATGCATACATGTTGATTAGACCGAAATTGGTAATGAAGAAACAAGCGATAGCCAACGAAAGTCGTCGGAATCTTTACATTTATTGCGGTTATGGGCCGAAAGCAGTGAAAACAGCAGAATTTCACTATCTTTAACTGTTTGTAGCTCGAGCATCCGTTAACCAATTTCGACGAAATTTTCAGCATTTACGACATAATTGACATAAATCTACAAAACGTAGATTCATTACGGGCACAGACAAAAAAGTTGGGAAAAGCACCTTCACAATTTTTTCGTTGCAATTCCGACTAATTTTATTTGCACATCATCTAGTCTAGTACACTAATCAGTCTAACTTCTCAAAAAAATTCAAGTCGGTTGGTCCAATTTTAGAAAAGTTATTCTGTTTTAATGGGTGTATGAATCGTAGGCAGCTGACTGCATGTGTGCATACAATGCATACTAGATTGTGTAGTATGTAATCTCAAAATGACTTACATGACAATAATATAGTTCTTCATGAATTAATGTCCCACTTGCAAGAAATGTACCAACTTGTCTTATTTTCGCCTTCGCTACGTGGCGCAATTACGCACAACTACCAGAAGAAACAACTGAAAAGGAAAAGATGTTCGTAGCATACACTTCGTAACCCCAGGTGCTAGAACGGGACTCTCCCTTACGTTGACTGTCGCTTACGTCACTTTCGAAATAGTGTAGAGGATTGCGAAAAGGCCGCGAAAAGATTGGAAGTATTCATAGCTTCTTTAAATTTTATTTAAAAAAATATATATTTTTTTAAAATTATTATTTATGCAAATCCCCTCGTGACATATGCACCGCTGTATAAAGAATTAGCCGAATTTAGTTGAAAGAAATGTCTTAAATTAATATGTACAATGTACAGTATTGTCCTAATATCAGTTACTAGATATAATTTTTAATTGGAAATTTGAAATCTTAAATGCGTACATTATTTCCGAAAATTAAGTTGGTACTACACGTAACTGCCCTAACAGCCACCTCGGTTGCAACAGAACTGACGGAACTGGCTTCAAATCTATAGGCATCTTTGTCTGCATTTGACTTGTACCAGTATCAAATAGCAGATTGGCGACAGAAACCGAGCAAATCAACAACAGAATCTGCGCGCTTTTTGTCAACGAATCTGCCCAACAGGTTTTGTTCCATTTGTGCCGCCATCTGCTATAATAACTGAATGTAACAGATCCCACAATCAAATCTGTAGCCCACTTTGCTTAAAAATCCGCCATCGGGCACTCGACACAATCTGCTGTAGCAGGTTTGGCTGACTGGTTTGTGAACAGCTTACGAACAGTTCCAACCGGCGTGGACCGGCATCACAGGTTACGCACGACGAATTCCATTTTTTAGCAGATAGCATCAGGAGTTTGATTAGATGTAATAGAGAAGCCGTAATGCTTTATGATAAATGATGATTGGCTTGAAGGTTGAGATAAACGGAAACATCAGGTTGTACTGGGAAAATTTTCAAAAAGCTTGGGCCAATCTCGCACAGTGCACGTCAAATGGTTGGTGGCACTGTATAAACGTTCTACGTGTAAAGAGCGGTTGGTAGAAGAATTGGCGCGAGAGTGGTACCACCGTTGAACTGCACTGCTTTTTACGCATGCGTTATAAGTTGCATTGCGAAGTAGGCTTAAGATATAGAGTAATCTTTTATTTGCGAAATTTTCAAAAATAAGCTTTTATTTATAGAAAATGCTTGCAATATACAAACATTTGTACTCTTGGATAATAAAATCAAATTGTTATTTATATTTATATACTAATATAATTTTATATCTTGAAAGAAGGATACAAAAAAATGCATCATGTACCAATAATTTTCTTCGGTTATTGCACATTTTCGTTATCATTATTTTTCAAATTACTTTATATTGAAACCAGTGGCGGCTCGCATATAAGCACTGTGGAATTGCAGCACCCCCTATTTCCACTTGATATTATCGTCGATCATTTATCGATAACATTTAATATAATTAGTCTTTTTTTTTTAATTCTTTCTTTAGATTTGTACAATATATAATCCTTAAGCTTAATGTCGGTAGCCATCCGCCAGTTTATGAAAAAGATACAGAAAGTGTGTATAGAACTGTGCGTTTCACAGTTCCAGCGGCGTGGTGTTTGACCGTTGTGCGCATGCTCACATAGGAAGCTGCATGCGAGGCTGCGAGGGGGAGAGAGCACTGTCACTCCCGCAGTGCCGACCCCGGCGTGCTGTGGAAAGGCAGTTTTATTTTTACTCCACGTGTGTTGTGCTTAAAAACCGTGTACCATATTCTTGAATGTAATAAAGTGTAGAATTAGATTATTTTCCTGCTTCTAGCTATTCTATTTTATACCTTTTTTTCGGATCTTTTATTTAACAGAAACTTTAACCATGGCCTTGTATCCCCAAGAAATAAGTTCTGTGACTGTAAGTGAACTTCAACAGCTTAAGTTTTCACAGCTGTCTCTCCATGAGAAAGTTACAGTTAAGAAAAGGGATCGTTCAACACCTGATATTCTAATATCTCAGCCAGGCACAAGCAACAACAAGAAATATGTTCGTAGCTTTAATTCCGAATGGTACCAACGGAAAAGTTGGCTTTGCGGCTGTGAAGTAAAAAATGCACTGTTTTGCTTCCCATGTTTGCTGTTCGGAGGTGATATAACCTGGACAAAAGATGGTTTTAGAAATATAAACAAAATGAAAGAAAAAACTGAAAAGCATGAAAAATCAAAGAAGCACGTTGATAATGTAGTTTCATTGTTACTCTTAGGAACCGTAAGTATTAAGGAGAAACTTAATGAGGCATACAAACTTTCAATCAATGAGCATAATATGAAGGTGAAAAAGAACCGTGAAATTTTGTCCAAAATAATAGACTGCCTTTTCTTTTGTGGAAACTTTGAAGCTCCCCTATATGTACATGATGAAAAAGACGATTCAGTAAATCCAGGGGTATTTAGAGGATTAGTCAATTTTGCATCTAAATTAGATTTAGATTTAAAGAATAACTTAGAAACCAATGCAGTCTTCAAAGGTGTTTCTAAGACCATTCAGAATGAGATACTTGACTGCCTGCTACAAATATACCATGAAGAGATAAGGGTGGAAATTAGAAAAGCTTCCTTTGTAGCTGTCATCAGTGATGACACAGCAGATGTTTCGGAACACACTCAAATGGTCCTTGTTCTACGGTACGTATTGAATGGAGAAATATTTGAACGTTTTTGGGGATTCTTTATTCCAGAAAATCAAACTGCAGATGGCATATCAAAACGTATTTTAGAACAATTGGACATAATCCTTCAAGGAAATGGACAAAAACTGATAGCTCAGACATTTGATGGTGCAAATGTCATGAAAGGCAAAAAAGCAGGAGTTCAAGCAAAAATAAAAGCAGTTTATAGTAATGCACATTTCATTCACTGTTATGCACATCAACTTAATTTAATAATGAGAAATGCAGCAAGTATAACACGAAACACAAGAATATTTTTCTCTAACATTCTGGCAATTCCAAAATTCTTCTCAAGATCACAGCAACGTGTGTCCATTCTCAAGAAGCATATGGAAGTCAGCATTCCACGTCCATCCTCTACAAGGTGGAACTTCAACATACTGACTATAAATGAAGTTCATGAAAATTTGCAACCTTTAAAAAACTGCCTTACTGAAATTCAGTCAACATCAAACGCAGATCAGACCATTGCAGAAGCAACAGGAATTTTAAAATACCTGAATGATGATAATTTCAAGTTTTGGTTAGAGCTTTTTCATCAGATTATGCCTCTTGTTGAAATAATTTACAACCAAATGCAATCTCGAGAAATTAGTGTGTCTAAAGTTAATGAGTATATAACAAATTTCAAAACAGCTATTTCAGAGTTGAGAAATTCAAAGTACTGTGAGAATCCTTCAAAGACACTCATGGCAGAAGCTAGGGAAGTGTGTGACTGTATATGTGTTGATATAATGGTCAGATATTCTTCCACTAAACACTTAGTAGCTGCTAAATTGTTCAACAAGCAATGCTTCACTAGTTTTAAGAATAAACATCCTAGAGAAGATATAGTACTGACCACTGAAGCATATCCCATGATTGACAAAGAAAAGCTTGAAACTGAACTAAAAGTATTCTATTGTAGGTCCGATATTCATGAATATTGCAAATTAATTGAGTTGCTGAAATTTATCTTGGAAAATAATCTAGATGATGTTTTTAGTGAAATTACGAAACTTATAAAAATCCTCTTGACAGTTCCCATGACTACATCAGAGGCAGAACGTTGCTTTTCAACATTGAAAGGAATAAAAACTTTTCTAAAAAGCACTATGAATTCAGAAAGACTAAATGCGCTTGCAGTGCTTTCAATGGAGAAAAATTTCCTCAGTTGTCATCCAGAGATCAAGGAGAAAATTATTGACCTTTTCGCGCAAATTAAAACAAGAAGAATGGATTTCATTTTCAAATGAATAGATCTAGCTTGAACTGTAACAATTTAGGTTAAGTAAAAAATGTTCGATCTTGGTTCTTTTAGGATTTTATCAAGTTTCTGAATAAATTTTCTTTTTATACATGTTTCTTTCCTTTTACACAAGAAAGGCTAAATATTTTCTGGAGCAGCACCCCCACTGATTTTAGCTACGAGCCGCCACTGATTGAAACACATTTAATAATCGTACCCTAATAGCCATTTCGCAACAGACTTGCAGCAGAATTGCGACAAATCTAGGCAATTTCTGACAAAACCTGTCGACAGTTCATACCAAACTGTATCCGCGGTATCGCAGCAATATGCCGGCAGACCTGCCAGTCGACCAGGCATTTAAATTTGAGGGGAAGCGCTTCTACTGGGGCATTTAAATTTGAGGGGAAGCGCTTCTACTGGGGCATTTGAATGAGCTCAATACAAAATTATTATTATGTGTTTTTATTAATTTATATGACATAATATGTTATAATACATATATATACTATGTCACTGCTAGTAGTTTGTTCATTTTTTCGTTGTCTGATGACTGCATGCCTCTTCTTCACTGTATTTGGACTGAGGCCGGCGTGTTCGTACATGCACCACGTATCGAGCTGATTCTTCTTGAAACTTCAGCGTTGCTTTACATGAAAAAAAAAGTACAATTCATTAGTATGAATGGAAGAAACAAGTTACTATGGACAATGTAGCATGATCTAAAAAAGTGGAGTCTTCACCAGTTTTGATAACTATAAAAGTGTGTCGTCAAGGTTCAGATTCTGAGCAAGTTTCCTGGACTCTAGACTATTCATCTTCTGATATGGATCCCTGGAAAAATTAATATTTATAACATATATATATATTTTTTTTCATAAATTTTTCCAGTGATCCATATCAGAAGATGAATAGTCTGGAGTCCAGGAAACTTGTTCAGAATCTGAACCTTGATATATATATATCATAACATACATATATTTATAACTGCTGTCTTGCTCTATCCTCCACTGTATATTTTAATGTCCAATATTGTCTCCTGAAATAATGGTTTTCCAGGATAAACTGTTTATTACTGTTTTTTATACAGAATGTTATGATTCATACCTCGAGATTAAAGGAGTTGAAGCATGCAATGTCATCTGCTTAGTGAACCTTGCACCTGCAACTACAAATGGATATATTAATTTATGTTGACACAAGTAGAAATTTTTGTGTTCAACTTTTTATAGGCCTCTTCGTCCTCTTCGGTTTTAGTTGTAGCCTGTAAAACAAATATTAATATTGAAAGAGATGCAGAGAGAAGAATACGTATTATATTATGTCCTGAAATAAAGAGTGATCTTACATGTGTCGGGATGTAGCATCTCAGCCACGCAGTATTCTCTTCTTTCTTGCCCTTCCTCTTCATTACCATCCTGGTTGGCATCGCCAAAAGGCATTCTGTAACATTTTTTCCGAATATTTGTTGTATTAATATAAAATAAAGCACCTAAAATACTACATTTATATAACCCTAAGGCCGAGGACTTTACACCAATATCATAAATGTCCTCGACTTTACTAAATTTTCTAACCCCTAGTTGGAATGTATGTTCGTGCTTTGAGATGGAGCACAAAACACATATGGCACCGTCGTGCAAGATGCAGCAATTATCGCGTACATCAATACTGAACGATATGCCATTGAATTGTATCTTGCGATACTGGAAGATTTCAGTATCGCTACCAAGAGGCATAGATACTTTAATATCTGAAGATCCTACAACCCTTGTACTATTACTTCCATGACCATCAATCTCCGCCATTCTATTGGATAACTGCTGAAGAGGTAGACCCGGCTTTCTACAAAACTTCTTAAATATCCTCATGTTGTTCTCATAGGGAAAGGCAGAGAACGAATCTAATGGACCAAGACGTCTGACGTCATTGACCAAATGCAGCTGGCCATGTACATTGTATGTGGAAAAATTTTGTATTATATATCTAATCAGAATATTAAAACACGTGTACTTACGTATGTGCAAGTAGCGTCGTGGCTTTTTTTAATTCACCGGTATAAACTCACTGAGCTTCGTGGATTTTTTAATTCACTGGTATAAACTCACTTAGCTTTGTGGCTGTTTTTATTAGCTGGTATAAACTCACTTGTTGGGTAAATAACTGAAATACGACATTCAACTTTTTCTCAATCTTGTTATAGGTTAACACAAATACAGGTTGACTTCCCCGTGCCCACCGTGAGGGTTTTAGTCGGTAGGAATCCGACACTACCCCGGTCTACTACTGACGGACCGGGGTGTCTTATGCAAGATTTCCCTCACGTAAAAAAAAAAAAAAACGTCTGCAGAACACGAGGAAGAACTCTCGATCTTCTACAGTATAATGGCGTCGCAAAAATCCGAGAGTCTAACTTTCTCCTGTAGAGGCGCGCAATTCAGTGCAGTAGTGCATATATATAGATAGATTATATATGCTATTTCTCCTCAGCAGGCCTGCTAGGTCTGTGCCGCTAATCTGTTGTAACGAGGTTTTGTTGCCTACCTGCCGGCAGCTTGCTGCGTGTAACAGATAACGCAACGGACTGTCGCTAGTCTGCTTACAAAGTCTGGCAACAGGCATACGCAATGGCCTGTTGTAACAGCTTTGGCTGATAGGGGTACCTTTTGGCAGATATAAAGTTCATTAAGTATTATAAAAGCAGTTGATGTTGGTAACGAATGTATTAAATATATTGCTACAGCCCCGACAACTACGTGTGGATTGGCAGCAGATTGGCAATAGCAGTGACAGAATCCGTCTACAGTTACATCTGTACTCGTATCTGACGTGTATCTTTATCAAGTAACAGATTGGCCGCAGAAACCAAGCAGATCAACAACAGAATCTGCACGGTTTTGTTACTAAATCTGCACTAGCATATTTTGTTGCATTTTTGCTGCCAATTTGCTACAATAGCTGGATTTAACAGGTCCTGCTAAAAATATGTTGTCATTCTGTTTACGACACCTGCATGATGAATTCGGCATTGCCGGTATGACTGACTGGGAGTCTCCCCATATACAAAAGAAAGATTAATCTTGTAACAATTTGGTAAAGAGCTCATTTAAATGCCCCAGTATAAGCGCTTCCATTTGAAATTTAAATGCCTCAACTCAACAGAATCTGCTTCTATTCTGCCCCATCCGGCTTCTTCATTCATAGCCAGGTTCTTTCTCGAGATCGCCGTCGATCTGTTATTTGGCAGGTTTCGTCTTGAGATTGTCATCGATTTGCGGATACAGCTGCATAGTGGTTTGTACACAGGTTCTGTTTCGATTTGTCGCGGTTCTGCATCTAGTCTGTTTTCAAAAGGCTATCTGGGTTTATTATCTTTTTTATATACATTACAAAAATGCTGTTATGCCGTATTTCGCACGTCGAATACATGCATAAATACAAAATGTATTATGTTAAACGTATATCAGGGTGACGGTATTTATTAATAACGAAAAGTATTTATAGTTTCAAAGGGGTGTAATAACGGGATTTATCGTATCATAAAATATTATTGTTACATTATCCTTTATATGTATTATATGTGTTTTCAAAAATATTCGTAAAAGATTAATCAATTACACCTTATTTTCTATCCATGCAATAATGAAACAATTATATTAAACAATTATTAAAATTGCCTATCATAGTCAGCGGGAAATCATTGCCTATTCAAGCATATATATGTATATGCATGCACTTAACGCGTGTACAGCTAAGAATGTCAACGTCATTATTTTGCAGTTATGATGTACCATTCAATTCATAAAAACAGTGATGACGTAATGGAAATTTGCACGTCACAGTTAAATATAAGTATGGAGTAGGGCGGTGGCATGTGTCACCATTTCGATCGATAATTGTTTCAGCGATAGTACTGAGGTCGATCACTTAACATCACCTACTTCTTGTGCTAATGAACTTTGCGCATCTTTTTTCGTATGCATTGCCTTTTAAAGATCACCTTTATTGATTCCATATGAGGGAATGCTATCCAGGCACAGCAACAAGGTTTCTCAGAGCTCGCATTTTGACAGGCGCAGGCACTGATCTCCGTAGTGAGTGGGACGGTAAAGGAGGCGGTTAAAAAGTCGTGCAGTAGGAAACGTCGGTTCGTCGTTGTCGTCAGTTGTACGGACGAGTCTGAACTCGGTGGATCGTTCCACGAAATTTCCGTGCTCTCCTTGCTATCTTTTACCTATCTTTTATCGAGTATCGTAAACCAATTACTTATTCCAACATAAGTAGAAGACAAAAAGGAACGATGTCCGAAGTAGCAGAAAAAAGAACGGGTCTGTATTAACAAAATATTAGTGTTTTTAAAAATATACATTTCTGTAAATAAAAAGTTTGATATTCAAAATTTTCAAATAATCATCTTATTATTGAGTATTGTAATGTGCAATAACTACTGCAGCACATCAAATCAAATTTGTTTTGATAATTTACGAAAACAGATGGCAAGTCACTGACTGATTAAATAGGAATTGTTAACTGATGGAAACAGTTTTTTTGGGAAACGATAAATAATTTCTATAGTTTGTGTTGTCGCATTATATGTAAAACTATAAAATGTTGGATGGTCTTATTTTATTATGTTTCTCTTTTTGCATTTGTTAGAGCATATTGTTATGACTCCAAAATGTAAGACAGCGAACTCTACGACTCTTATAATAGAGAGGCAAACTTTAGAACCACCAGCTGAGAATGGAAATGAAAACAATGTTCATATCGCTGGAGGAGATCACAAGGGAATAGTCATTAATAAGCAAGCAGCTGCTGGTATAGAAATTTCTGGATCTACTCATTGCTGCAAAATGTTGTGAATCAAAGGCTTTATAAAATTCTTACAGTTACAAATGGTGAAGTACAATTTGCACATCTCTGCTTGCAATTCAGAGTATTTTTGGTGAGCGCTCAAACGGGAAAGCATACACAAGAGTCAAGGACTCTGCAATTTTGGTTTGTGGAGGCGCTTTCAGAGGCTGAACATCCGACTGTTGCACAAGAATTCTTTAAGGAATTAGTCAGTCCTCAAGAATTTCCCAGAGGTATAAATCATTTTATTTTCTGTGCAGCATGTTATTAAGCTTATGCATATGCTTATGACTAATAATAGTTCCATCGCGTTCACAGTTTTTAAAATTAATGTATATAGATAGAAACACAAAAGTTTTTTGTAATTATATTTTCTGTGTTACAGATTATGTTGGATTTATAAAAAAAATTATGAAATTAATGTTGCATAAATATTCTACTATCAGAAAGATAGAGGTAGAATTAAAACAACTTGAGGAACCAGTTAATCTGCCAACTAGACCATGTAAGTAAAATGATATCCTGCAGTCTTCACCTTGCTATAGTTTATGCAATTGGAGTAAACGAATATTTTCTTCCATGAGTAATAAAATATCCGATTAGGGAATGACAAACATAATGCAAATATTTTAATTATACATAAAAGTATTACAGTAGAATTTCGTTCATCCGAACGTATCGGTAGTAACGACGCATCCGATAAGGGAGAAGTTCCGATAATAGAGGCTTACTAACTCTCCCCACTATCTGTACTTATGAATTTCGATAAAAGGAGCTGAAGTTCAGAAAACTCGATTCGAGAACATTCATGCATTCTGCTTATATCGCGTCCAACTGTTCTATCCCTGATACATATTTACATTAAAAAAAAAGTATGAAGTCATATAATTGCGCTAATATGAATTTAGCTATGAATTTGTATATTTGGAATTTAGCATTAAGTAGTTTGGATAAATTGAATGTAGATAAACGATGTTCTGCTGTACTTATGCATACACATATCATTCATCATTATCACATTAACATCGAAAGAATACATTGAAGTACAAAGTCATTAATCCAATAGACTTGTTCTTAACCGGTCATTTAATTATTTTTGAATTTTTTTATTCTATTGAAAGAACTGTAGAGTGGGGTGTCTGATCCAGATTTATTTCATTACATTCATTGAACTAAATGGTTCTTTATTGAAAGATATTGGAGCAGTGTGTCTCAAGTGTGCATTACAGCTTACACTGAAGGAAATGCATACTTAATATTCGGTCTCATTATATCACTTTGCACATTTTCCTATGCATGTGACATATTCATCTCGTATAAAATAAAAATATTTTTAATCTCTGTTATTCACAGCTGATACTGGACACATACTGTTCACACTTCTTCCATATAAGAAAATTAGTTGGACATCAGGTTGGAGACAATGAAAGAATTGCATATTTTATTACGATTTGTTTACGTTTATATAATTTCTTCTACGCCGGCTAATGTATAATACATAACAGTTCAATATTTGCCGGTCAAAAATTCGAACATATTTTTCGCAGGATCGTACACACCATTTCGCTTTAATCTATGCCTATTTGATTCATTGGTACTTGTTACATTAGCCATCTGAAAAAATGTGTTTTACAGGTAGTAAACAGCAAAAAAATATGAGAAGTTAATGCAAAATTAAATAGAAAAATATACAATTCTTGTGTTGACCGGTAGATATACATATATCCAATCGCTTCACACAGCAAAGTAGTTACCATAACAACATTGGCTTAACACTTTGTGCTCTATAGTTTTTGCATTAATCCAATATTAGAATTTTATTCTCTGCTCTAATATTTATTTCAGTCAACATCTAAAATTGAAATTCACAATTATTTCGTTTGACTTGTCTTTCGTATAGATATTACCACGGTTCGAAGAAACACAGAAATTTATATTAACCGTTTTTATTTGGATTACATATACGATTTATTCACAAAATATGTCATGGTTGCAATGCGAATGCATGAATACGAATACAGTAACGTGATTATGTTACTTACAAGTTTTAACATAGTTTAGAACTACCCTGAGTGTTTGGAAATGATATGAAACATTCGAGAATAATATAATAATTGAATGGGATTAAAGTTGCAAAAGCTACATGCGACATTGTATGGAAAAGATTTGTTTTCAATTGAAAAATGTAGTGTAAACTATGCAATGACATTTATTTCCATTTTACTGTTTAGTGTAACACTAACACATTCATATAAAGCAATCACCTTGTACTCAGGGTCACTTACTGCAATATAAGGTTTCTAGATTTCTATGTCAGCAATTCCATAACAGGCATAAGTAGTATAAATTACATTCTTACTTCAAGTTCCACGTAGTTTTTCGCCACATAAAAAATCGACACACATTTAGCATTTACATATACACAACCTGTAGTTATTAATTTATCAACAAACTGTATTTAATTGATATTAATGATGAATTATCACTGAGCAACTGTATACACATTTGACAAAATTATATATTAAGTCCGGGGGTTGTATTGATATTAATATTGCTTGTTTAATAGTGTCAACAGATGAAACAGTTATGGGTCACGTGGTTGAACTGACTTTGGAGAAAGTTTTAGAGCTAATCGAATCTGCTTACCCAAATCCAGTAACGATAAATGATATCGCAAAGTAATACTTTTACTTTATCTATACTTTACTATATCAATTTACTTTATTATGGATAAGAAAATATTTAATTCGTTATAATAATTCTTACAGAGAACACGGCTGGGAGCCTTCTGCTGTTGAAATAAAGTTGAAAGAATTGCAAGGGAAGGGTGTTGTTAAAGCAATGGAACATGGAGCGTTTACTAGAGTTGTACACCAAGACACACAAATTCAAGTGAATTTCTCTTTTGCACATTTTTCCTGTTTTATAACAAACTGATAATAATTATTTGCGCTCACTGATAGTGTATTATTTATTTGTAGGTCGTGAAACAAATGCCAACAATGGCAAGCGCGAAGCAACCGACTATAGCAATTATTACTGCCCAGTATTGTGAAAAGTTAGCGGTTGATTCGATGATAGAGAATAAGGAAACATTCGTACGCTATACTACTGTTGGTAAGCTACCCTTTATTTATCCTCACATGATTATTTATGAAGTCATTTGTATTAACCGAATTTTGCCAGTTACATATATTAACTGTTATATGTCTATGTATCGAAAAAGCACAAAAGTAATGCGAATTAAGGTGTTTCTCTAGTTTAAATGCAGCAGTTATAGTGTCAATAAATTTGGTATTATTAAAATATCGTGCGTAAATCGACGGTAAAACAGCTCCAGACGATTTGCATATGTATATTTTACTACACATGAAACTTCAGGTACAGCAAGCTCACCTGATGCAACAGACGGGGTACCGCGAGTCACATGTCGTTTTGGTAAAGTAGTTTGTAATATAGTTAATTTTTCGTTTCAATGTCGTTTAACGTTTTAGCTTGCCAACTGCTTGTATCCAACAACAACCGCAGAGCCACTGTGCTGTGGAAAATGTATATTAATAGAGATTTTTTTCTCTAAAATATTATTTTCTATGGCAGAAACAGTACGTTGTTATGTTGCAATGGGATTCGCTCGGGATATCAATTCACGTGTTATGTCTCCATTATTGAAACATTTTCTCTTTCAGCAATATTAGCAAATTGAGTTAAATCTACTGCACACATACGTCAATTGGGCATGGTTCAACATCATCACGAATTATGTTACTTGTTCATGCGTCCTTTTGTTTGTGTTCTTTTGTTTTCGTTGTCTCGTACAGTTATTTTTTTATACCTTTCTGTTCTGTTTTCTTATTGAAAACTGGTATTAACTTAATGATCATTTCTGTTTTGAATATAAATAATTTTATTACTACTTGTATGACATTTTTTTTTAACGTTTTATCATATTTTTTGTTATCTTATTTTTAAGGGTGTTCCATTTTAATTTATAAAAGCTGTATGAAAAAATGCTTCAGAGAGAAATTGAATAGTTTCAAGGAGGACTTAATGCGGGGTAATTAATCTTTCTGTGGATGAACACGCAGAGTCATATGAAGTTGACACAAGTTTTTTAAAATAGAATCGTATAATTTCTAATGCATTTGTCGATGCAGTTATTTATTCCTCATAAAAAAAAGGAATAACACATTGTGTACCGCTGTCTGTCGGCCCAACGTGCTTGCTGTTCCCGCACATTTTTGAGCGCGGCACAAACAAAATTATTAGCGCAATATTCAACAGACTGATCTTCTCGTTTTGGCTGCCTTACTGTTTTATATATCATTTGTAGTTTCCGTTAGGGAACCGTATAACGTCAATAGACGCGACAGGGCGTCTCCCGTATACAATGTGTTAAGGTATCTATGTCATATGACCTCTAATTGTTCACCTACAGAAGAACTAACTATTACAGATCCATTTTTTATACAGCCAACGGGCACTTCGCAAGTAGCTCGAGTTTATAAATTAAAACGGGGCATCCTATATGTATTTGACAAGTAATAATCTATTATGTACCGTCGCGTACAAAATACTTTTTTTTATATTTCATACATACATTTACTTATCTCGTGAATAATTCATACGTGGCAGAATGTTCGATTATTTTCCAGCTGTTGTTATAATTATTAAAATTAGCTTCTGGTTTCGAAGGTAATATTACAATTGATAGTAAGATCTTCACGTACAATGCTGTAATAATCTGGTCACATAACATACCTTGAGAAAATTATACTTTCCAGTAATGTAGGAAGGTTTATATCGAATGATTTATTTGTTTATCCAATGATGGGTACTGAACACTATTGCATCTACATGGAATGAATCGTTTTTAATCAATTTAATAACACTATTATATCACAGGATCGATATCAGTTTTTAATAGTAGCACAACGCACATGTATAATACACATATTTGGAATCCTTTAAAGTCACCAAATTTCTTCGAATGCAAAGACAACCGTTTTTGTTACAGGTGAATCAAATGTTTACACATTAGGCAATATTGGCGCGCATAGAATCGTATGCACAAAACTCCCAACTGTAGGTCATACAAGAGAAGCAATGACTGCAGCAGGAAATACAACTACCAGACTATTAGGTAGCAGTTCAACTACTTACTTTGTTCGTCTTTGTCAAAATTACTTGCAAGTAGACGGCGTTTTTAAATAATCGATACGTTCCCTAGGTACATTTCAGAAAGTCGACTACGTGTTTTTAATTGGTATTGGCGGAGGTATACCGCATTATACAGATTATAACAAACACGTACGACTTGGCGATGTAGTCATTTCGCACCCCACTCCTATTAATAAGAAGTATATTTATGTTTACTGTGAAAGTGCAAAGATAAACGAAACTGATGATTATCATTTCGAAACCAAAGAATACTGCCCACCAAATTTATGCCTTCAAGAAATTGCTGTTAATTTGAAAGACCAGGTAAGTTGAGAACTTTTCAAGATTTTCACAACAAGCACATATGTATGTATATTCATCAATTTTAAATACTTTCAGTCGGAGAAAGAAAAAAGTCCTCCGTGGCAAACGTACCTGAAAGAAGGCTTAGATATTTTAAGTAATCAAACGGAGCACGATTTCAAATCACCCCCGCCGGAATCTGATAAACTGTATATGGCTATCGGTGAAAGAGATGTTATTGAAGTCGCACACCCTACTGCACCCTCAGACGCGACAAATAAAAGGTATTCATCATTCGGTGCACGTGATTTCTAATATGTATATACTTTTTAAAGACAATATCTGATCAGAAAGTTTAGGACCTTGTTCATAATTCGCGTTGTTAACATTCGTGATCTTCAGTTGTATGTCATCCACTTTTGAATCTGCCACACCGTTCATGAATTTTTAAACGATTCATAGATCATAAGATTCGTATGTCATTTCTAACACGACTTATGAATGAAGTCCCCGAACGTTTTGATCAGACCTTCTATAACAATATACACTTGTCCCAATTTATTTGTTCGTTTCACGATCACCTTGCATGAATGCCTCGCTTGTACGACTCTTGTTGTTTCACGATCTTTCTTTAACTAATTATAAAAAATAACGACGTATCGATGTTTCAGAACGGATGGCTGTCCACGAATTCATTTAGCACCCGTGGCATCCGGCAGACACATTGCGCGCGACGATCAACTTCGACAGAAATTCGCAACCCGTTTCGGGTCCCTTGCGTTCGATGCAGAAATGGACGCCGTGGTTGAAAGTATTTTGGGTAATTGCCGTGAAAGCTTCGCTGTTATTCGAGGTATTTCGGATTACAAAGATGGTTCTCGTATAAAAGAATGGCAGCCTTATGCGTCTTTAGCCGCTGCTAGCGTAATGAAATCTATCATTTGCGCCATGGACCCGCCGACTAACGTGTAATATTATTTCTTAATCTCCTTTCACTTCATTCCGCGTGTTAATTTACGGTATACTCTGTGAATCAATCATTGTTTCGCATTTTCTATTTCTCACGGATATTTCTGTAAAAGGTGGACCAACTGTTCTTTACATTGATTCAGAATAATCGTAGCTTATATTGGCGCCCTCGAGGTAAAATAGAGCGCACAAGTTGCATAATAATTACTTAACGAATAGGGTATAAGTTAAGTTTTTCTTTTATCTCTTGTATTTCACGTCGCATTTAATGCGGCCACAAATCAGTCATTTATCTTACGATCAAGGGAAAGTAAGATCGCGGACAAAACATATGATAGTCAGAACACGGTATGCACCAAGTGCGTATCTATTAGTTAAGGGAAACTTAGTTAGTAAGAATGACTTTTCCTAGTGATAGAAACAATTTGATACATTCACCCGCTTCCAAATGATTTCTCACACGCTCAAAGGTAACAAATCTGACTGATAAAAGTGCTAGACATTTTTTCTAAATTTATTTCGGCGATTGGAGAATATTAATCCCAATTTCTACTTTTCGAAGGTATATATTAATCTGGCATTTAATACAACTATTTGCTACACTCATTCTTTCTTCCTCGTGTTCTATGTATACATAAGTTGCATATAATTTTACGGATTTTATATAGAGTTTGTTCATATATTTTTATATTTTTCATATACCGTCGCATGATTCTATCATATTTATTCAAATGCAATGTTGAAAAGTTAGCGTATACAAGTGAAATCGGTTCAACGATTCCAAGACTGGTGCCATTTTCGTTCAACATCGCACGCGCGTAGAATATTGTTGAAAAAATTTTCCGCACGATAGAGCTGTTTCGTATGATGCCGAAGTCGTACACTTGCAATAGGTGTGCAACTTAATCGTTATTGCAATAACGAGCCCCTCGAGTATCAAACATTATCGGACGGGATCCGGAATGAGTTTGGAAAGCTTTAAACGTCAAGTTCAAACGAAGTCCCGACTTAGTCAGTAAAACAGTTTAGGTGTAGAATACGATACCTGAGATCGAAGGCAGATAGTAGATTTGGCAGTATCTATGTAAACACAATCAAATTATCGGTAAAACCAATTGTCATAATGAATATTACATGTTTGTCAGAGTATATTGCTGTTTCAATTAGATCTATCAATTTTACTCGAGGGCCATGTAATAGACACATCCACGAGCCTCGAATTCAATGAGAGGAAGAAATATAAACGAAACGATACTGTCCAAAAGTTTAATCGTACTCTGAATAAGGTAAAGAAAAATATGTATACATATGTATGATTCGAATGAACTCTTAGGAATTTTTATTTGCTTTTAAGTCTAAGGTCTCATTGTAGTGCAATTTATAATATCCTTAGCAGTACCTAAATTAATTCCTTTTAATGCGAAATTAGTTTTCGTGAAAGTGTTTTTATTGTTGTTATGATTTGTTTAAAATTTATTAGGATTTCCAATTCTATATTTTGTTTGTTTGCAATAGGGGACACGCATGCTTCGTCATAGTTTAAGCTAATTTATCAACTAGATCGTCCATAATATTTCCACACTATAAACCTTATCTTCGTAAATGGTTGTGATTGTACGTTGTTCCTACTTCATTTTATAGGCTTATTTTATGGTCAATTTTAATTGCACAGTCCGATAGTACCAACTTATCGTTAAAAATAAATCGGCGCGTGTTCTAATAATAGTTGAAAATACAATGCTTTGACATTGAGAATATCCAGCGTTAAAATTTGAACATTCTTTTGTCTTATCTCTATTTTCATTCCATATAATTAGCATAGAGGCATATTTTAGACAAATATCGTTCGTTTTATATTGTATGTTATGACAGTTAAAAAAAAAGAATTATAGAACGATTTCATAATCGTTATGCACAATTAATAATTATATATAACATAAGTTCTATTAATTATTACTGCAAAAGAAAATAATATCTATATTAAATAGTTGCAAATTTTACTTTGTGGCAGATTAATTAAAATCATTAATAACAATCAGTTATTCATTATATTGCTTCATCAGACATTTATTATTCGTTCTTTGATTTATTTGAGTTTCCAGAAAACAAAATCAACCTTACGAAAGATTTTTTAATACCGTAAAAGTAACGTATTCTACATGTGATGTAAGTGCGATTAAACGTTTGAACGATGGTATACGCACCAAGTATATAAAAATCTGTACGATTAATTAACATTAATTAAAGTGCCAATGTGTTCAATGTATTCGGTGGTGCAAAAACAAGGGACATTTTTCTAAAAGATAAATAAATAGGATATACATTTTACGTGATTATGTCGTTTGTAAATCGGCGTATGCAATTTATCAGACACAGACTGCCCGAATTTTGGTACAGTTGATACAGTTAAATATGTAAGTATATTGTTTCATTTTAGAAATGCTACGTTTGTTTATCTCTTAAATCAATATTCCCTGCACGATCAACCTACAATACTGAACTCTACTGCCACCTTGAAATTTCGGCGTAAATATTGGAGTAATTGAAAAACGTTTTAAAAAGAATTCGATAATATCTTTAAGCTTTGTTAACGATTTACGAAAAGAAAATGTAACTCCTCGCATTTCAACGTCTTTATAGATTGTAAAGCACAGGGTAGCATACGATAACTTTATATTTAAGTGAGATTTAAATATCTGTCTCGAGCATAAATCTAAAGAAGTAGGAAAGTGGTAAGTTCGCATAAGTGCATATATACGTATTGTTGATAGCATCAAAAATCTTCGAATCCCAGCATCATCGCGATAATCTACGAATTTTGCACATGTCAGTGACGTCGTTCTTGCCGGCGCTTAATTGATTACTGAAAGTCCCTATTTATTTATTTATTTATTTAATCGTTACGTTTGACAAATTTATAATGCATAATTATCGTTTCGACGTGTTTATTGTGTGCCAGAAATAATTCCCTCTTTTCAACCATTTTACTTTACACTATTATCGAATGTACATCGGTATGCGAAAAGAAAATGAAAAAGAATTTTTAATGAAAAAAGTCACTTGTTGCGTAGAAGCACGTTTTTAAAAATTCTATGAAATATGGAGAGTAAATATCATATTATATGTATAGATATACATGTTATTATAAATACACGAAAATACGTAAATATAGATATACACATATAGATATTTAAAATATTTCAAATACATATATAATATATATAATATATAAATCGTAAATTCTATTATGTATAACACAGATTCCTACGTAAGGCCTAAGCATTATGTACGAAACGAATGAAACTTTCTTATTGTGTTTAAGCTTCCAAAGCGAGCTTCCATACTGCGTATCTAATTTACATATGAATGGTAGGGGGAAAAAACTAGATTTGTCACAAAACAGCTGTATTGAAAAAAATCGGTCTTAACATTTTAGTTCACAAGTAAAAGAGCAAGGTTTAGCGAATCCAACTGTATCGTTCATAAAACGAATTTTGTAGCTTAATTAGGCATCACAAAAAGGATGATCAGTAAAATAAGAATTGAGTCCATTTTTCAAAAAAATCCAGTTAGCATTTATAATAATTACAATTCTACGTGATTTTTTCATTTTTAAACAATTTGCAGCCAATATGTTCAAATTCACTGAAATTTTGTTAACAAAAAATTAGCTAACTAACGAAACGATAAAAATTTTTATTTTGAAAGTGGCTGAAGTTTATTTATGACCGCCGAAACCGTCTTACTTTTTAAATAATGTTTAGCAAGCTGTTTATTAAGCTAACAAAAACATTATACTATCATGTTATTAGTAACCAATATTTTAAATATGATTTTGAAGGCAGCCCCTTAAATATCTCGGATTCAAAACAAGTGGACTGCTTTCAAAATAAACAGCTCATTTATATAGTTCGAAGATTTCCTGAATTGCATAAATTATGTTTTTGAAGTGTAAAGAGATATAAAATAAATTGAGTATTGTGTTTTCAACTTGAAGCATTTTAAATTATGTCGAATGGCCTTGGGCTCTTTCAAATTTTATAACAAATCTAGTTGTTAATTTTGGAAATGGCTCAACTCCATTTGTGGAAAGAAAACACATATTATTCATTTAATAATTGCTATTATTTGAACAGAAATAGTAAATTTAACTCTCTTAGATACACTTAAGCAGTGTGACATATTGGCAACCTATACGTATATTTTTAATCTTTGTGAAATGCAAACTCTTACATATCTCAATTTAAATATAAATGAACTTAAGTCACTTTCAAAATAGACGGCTTCATTAGTTTAATTTTTTCTCGACATTCAACACTGCACAATATTAAAATAAATAAGAAATTTCCATTTTATTTCCATATTATTATTGAAACAAATTTCATTGATAGCCAGATTCTTTGTTTCTTGCTTACTTTTTATGCACAAGGCAACGACTGATAAAATCGCTAAACATTTGAGTCGCAAAATTCGTTTGGGTCCCCAGGGTCTTCGTATTTTGCTTTTGAAATATAGTTCGCACTCCATTTCCTTCCTATTAAAGATCTAGTACAGAGTGGGCATTCCAATCAGCGCACCAAATCTTGAACCCTATCTCGTGGAGACCTTTTGAACTTTGTCAAACCAGAAAGAGTATAAAGTTCTGTAGTCCCACGTGCGACGAACAAATCGTGCTACCAGCATGGAAAATCACGAAAAATCAACATTCCTCGTCTTTTCCCATTACCCTTCATACACTTGTGCTAGTATCGCGCGCTTTCAACGCTAGTCGCACTATTGTGTTTTCCGTCTAATCATGCTGTATGTAGCTTTTAAGCGGCAAATACTATTGTATATGCTTATACATATGCATATGTACGTCCACTTAGTTCGTATTAAAAGAAACACTTATTAGCTTCTATAATGAACATAATATTGCAATGGATTTCGATTTTGTCCGTTCAAGCGGGTGATTTTAAGCATTAGGCTGCCTGTCTGCAGAGCTGTTTCTTCTTCATCGTTTCACGCCGTTTCAAGTCGAACGAAATGGTGCTACCAGTTCGTGAACTTGCAAATGTACTTGTACGCTGCTGTTCATTGCGTAGTGCGTATCGAAGGGGACCTTAAAGGTTTCAGAAAACGAGTATCTAAAAGCTTCAAGCTTGTATCTGAGAGTAGCCTTCCGGCCAACAAAACGATTAATCGTCAACGTCTTGGAGTAAGACCTCGGCATCTGACAATGAGCTTAGGTGTTGCCTGTGTCTAACGCGAACAAATGTCCGTGTCAAGAAAATGAGAGCCGCCAAACCATTTCCACGATACTTTCATTTCCAGTCAGTGTGGTAAATTGATTGTATAGGGAATGTATTCATTTCAGTGGAAAAATAGAACAAATGGTAGAGACACAATAAGTAATGTTTGTATTAATCTAAGATGAGTTTAGTATTTGATACTTTTAATAATATTTCCACGATTCATTCGCTGCCGAGACTGAAATGTACAGGATGCGTTACTGAAATGGGATTATTTAAATATGTACACATTAAGTCTGTTTGCTGATATGCGAGGATAGTGTCTGCGGCAAAATAAATTATTCGAGAGGACAGAACATTGATAAGATGAGTTCTCTCAATTTTCCATTTTTGGAGACGAATATAGCATACTCAACGAGTATGTCAAATCCACTTATGTTTGGTTACGATTATGATTACGATTGGCCATGAATAAATATATAAAATATTAATTCTAGTCAAATTAAGTGATCGGTATCGGAACCATTATCGGAACCATTATCGGAACCATTATCGGAACCATTATCGGAACCAAAAAGGAAAATTAACCACCTTGTAATATAGACAGGAATTTCAATTCTTCCATGGGATTTGCCCAGACGAGCAGTTTATATCGTTTCTAACAATTCTCTCATGCATTCACAAAGAATGGAGATACTGAAATGAACCAATTTACATATTTTGTTAGCTGTATAGAAATTTGAGGATCTTTTTTAAGAGGAAATGTTCCGGCTGCTCCCATGATGAGTAACGCTTTAATAGAGTTGTAATATCTACAGGGGAAGAGGAAGCAAAGTGTTGAATGTAATTGTAAGTTACTTCACCGCGGAAGAGAAACTGTGATAATATCTGGGCTTTTCTGCGTGAAGTAAGAGAGTACGTGGGGAGTGCCGTAGGATAAAGTAAATCGCGTTCCGTGTCACGTGATTTTGTTACGAAATAGATCGTTAAGGAGGTATGTCAAATTGGAGGAGGGAGAAGCGAACGTACTACTGAAATCTTGTGAAAAGCGAGCTCTGGAAGCAAAGAACCAAACGACACCGTACATTTTCGTTTTCTAGGGACATACATGTATTTACATCTTTTCGCATTTTCGTTTTTCTATTCCTTTTTTTTCGAGAATAACAATGATGTTTACAAAAAATGTTATACATGGTGTGTCCATTATGCCGGGGAAGTTTATTTTCAGTTACTCTGAAAATATAATTTATGAGATGATGAATTAGTTTTTTCGGATTAATTGAATCTGATTATTTTCATTACTTCTCTAATGATACCAAATTTGAGCTGCAAGGTAATATTTTAATACTTAATGAACACAGCGTGTAACTTACATAAATTACGTATCTTTGTAACAGCGTGCTGCAAGAAACACATTTCACATGTAAACCGGGCGATTACGTTTCATTTAGGAATATGAGGGAATCGTTTTGTATAAACTTCATGTACTAAGATCTCTATGGAATTTCGTCGCCGTAAGATCGTTTCAATAAATAGAGGTCCATTGTTCCTATGTTTTTTTATTATACTTGTGCCCAGTTGATTGTTTTTTATAATAATAATTACGCAAAATAATTAAAAGGAGTAAAACAATTATTTTGCATGCTCGTTTAGCGTACATCTATTTTCGTTTTCGTATTATATTTTATTTCTTTACGGTAAGGATACCAATGTTCATGTGTAATTTACGGGTATTGTTCATGTACACATATTATGAAAATAAAATTTATTGTGTCGGAACAAAGTGTTTTTATACTTGGTGTTAACTTCCTTTGGTTAATTATGATGTTCAGCACATGTGTGCCACAAGACGAGTATTCCATCATTTTTCGTGATAGTTTCTACCAATGGGTACACAGTATAATATATAATATATGTAATATGAACCGTTCGCAGGCCAAAGCGACTAATTCCGTCTTTTGAATTTTTTAAATTTTACTTCCAAGGCACTATCTTCAACACTACGTTTTATGTTTAAAACAATTTTCTTCGCAATTACATTCGTCGGCATTAAATAACAAAACGTTGCATGGCAGTCGTTTTAATTTTGTTTAAGTCGTTTTAAATTAGAAAATTGTAGCCGTGATATAAAATAAGAGGTACATCTGCAATAAAACATTCTATAATACAATGTACATATGTCTGAATGTATGAGTATTTTGTCAGAAATAAAAAAAATAACAGTGTATATGAATTCACAAATTTTCCTCCTTCTGTTTCATGGTGCTAATCACTTTTGCCAATGAAACAGCTCATTTCGAACGTTACATGTTTGTCTGAATTCAACGTAGTTATTTCGGACTACAACATATCAAGAATCTCAAAGGATTTGAATGATTATTTGAGTAATTCAGTCTTTGAAATTTTCTTGTAACAGTGAAAAAAAGCAAAATATGAATAAACACATTTTGTATACGTTTTTGCTCGCACTTTTCTTCCCCCCTCTCTTTCCTTTCTTCAAAACTCTTGTTCTCGAGTTTCTTTCTTAATTAAGCGTTGCAAATAACGAGAAGCGTGTTGCAAATTTATCGGTCGAGATACGTTTTATTTATCTGTAAGCATTTGATCTCTCTCCTGCGCATCTGTCTTCTCATTTCCTTCTTCACATTTGACAATTGATTTCGCTGTCAATTTTTGCATTTCTTGCCCGTTCTCTTTATCCGATTTGCCATATTTATTCCACGGTTGCTCCTTCGACGTTCCGAACAACATGTACACGACTGTCCCGGCGATAGAATTAATGGCAGCTATAATAAAAACTATCCGCCATTGGGAAACGGTTTGCTGAAGAGAAACAAAAAATGTCACTTGTATAAACGGGATAATAATGATTGATTCCATTTTTTGAACTTCGATTTTATCGTGGTACTATTTTATAAATCCTTATAATTACTAGTTTATTAAAATTTGTACTCTTTTCTGCGCCACTGTTTTCAATCCTGCAATATTTTTTGCATCTGTTCATGTATTACAGTAAATAATCTTGACTTTTCTCCAACACTAATGTTATTAAATACTTAACAAAAAGTGAACGTTGTCATGTAAAATAATATATAGAAAACGACAGTCAATCATAATTAGTAAATTGATAATTTACAGCAGATGGGAGCAATAACAATTATAGAATAGACAAATTTAATTCCGTCGAGAATTGGAGTACAATTTTTAAGTGAAACTCTGTCGAACTGAAAGAAATGAATGCTCTATTTTGAATCACACTCACGTTATTGTTCGTCAAAACACCAACAACCACGGGTGAAATGAATCCACAGCCTATTACCATCATTCCGCAAAAACCAAGAAGGATGCTGGCATAATTTGGGCTCAAATCTATGAAATTCGCCAAGGTGGAGGCGGAAACCGCGCCATTCACGGCAGTGCCAGCCATCATAAAAGCAACCGCGAGCATAGGATGGCATCCACTGTATCCCAAAAATAAGATGAAGATACCTTGCAATCCAGTGGACACGAAAGTAGCCAGTTTCCTAACATTCGTCAAGCTCATTTTGTTGTTACGTATGAGCCAGTCGCTCATCATCGAGTAATAGTAGGAGAAAATCATTCTCAATAAATGCGGAGCTCCAGCCAGTAATCCAGTCTGCAAAGAACGTTTAAAGTAACAAAATGTTAGACATTTTGTTAATTTTACATTTGAAATTACATGAAATTACATGAAATGTTACATTTTTTAGGTATTAGAAAACAAATATGTGATCAAATAAGATTTTCAAAGTTAAGTACCGAATTTCTAAATGGAGAAATTAATTTTCATTTCATTTAATTGAATGGTCATTACTAATTATTCGTCGTGGCTGTATGGACATGTTACTTAAAGAAAAATAGTATTCGATTCTGCGTCAAAGCACCTCATTAACGTTCGTACATGGTACATTAACGATGTTATAATAAAAACGGCGGTGTGACATTTCTTATTTCTAGTCTTCCTTTGCATTAAATTTTCTTCAGTATACTGTTGGAGATTCTTCCAACTGAAGTAAGACCAAACATGATATAAGTTGAATCATATTTCGGATCGCATACGGCTCTACCGATCGGCGGCATCAATCGGCAGTTCCCAATCGACGACATTAATATACATATTTCTGGATTAGCATCGCATTGCCCAGCTCGGCTCGACGAAACGCTCGAGCTTTGTACTTTTCTGTGATGAAACTGTGATTTCGATGACCGTGACGTGTTCCATTGTTTTAAATTCAGCTTTCAGAAAAATCGCAATACTACATAAGATCGTACTAGGATGACCCAATAAAACTAAACACTCGCATGATGATGATGCACTTTATGCATTTGCAATTCAATTGATCTATGCTCGATGAGAAATTGATTTTCGGCTATTTTGCAGAAAATTGCATCGGTATGAAATAATGGAATGTGCTGTACAATGTACAAGATTTCTATAAATGTTACTTTTTGAAAATTTTAGCTGCGTTAACTCGTACCGCATTGATGTTCCATCCATGAATGAAATTGAAGTAAGTTGGCGCTTGGGTCATCAAGGTGAGGAAACCCCATGCTCCACCCCATTGGGCTATAATCGACACCCAAACAGGCCATGACGTCAATATGCATTTCCAAGGAATTTGGGCCTCTTCTTCGTCGACAGAATCAGCCAAATTATCCAAAATGTACTTTCTTTCTTCATCTGATATTCGAGGATGTTGCTGAGGTGAGTCGTGTATGAAGAATAGCCAAAAACAGTACCTTTAAAATAATTATTTTTTTATCGGTAATGTTTTTCCTTTTAACAAACAAATATTATTTATTGAATTGAAGGCAAGTGAAAGTGAGTGTATTTGAATTTCGTCGAACTCAGGAAACATACTACTAATTGATCGTCAGGGGTACCCAATTTAATTAGATAATTATCTATATAAGTGTTGATTTAATGAGAACTTTATCTTATTACGTTTCGAATACATTCATTGATATTTTAGGGATCAGTGGTAAAAATATAATGTTTAGTTACAAGTTTAGTTTACTTAACAAGGTCATACCTATACAATTAGTCTCACAAGTATTCGAACCCGCTATGTTTATACAAGAAATTAGAAAAACATTTTTATATCAATTACTCGTTATCAATGTTCTCTATACGAACTTATACTATACGTGTGTTTATTTATAGAAAAAAATCTATTGCAAAATCTCAAACGCATTACCCGATTTGAATGAATTTCTTTTATTGACAGTTAATATAGAAATATGACTGGAAATAGACAAATATTTTCTAATTCTACATTCATGTATCCGCTTAACATCGTCGACTAAAAATTCAAGCGTTTTCGACAAAAGTCTCGTTACTCGAACGTTTAATATACTCAACGGAATGCAAAAATGAATATTATTTTCAATTAGAATAAAGTCATTACCAAATCACACCAAGTAATGACGTTACGTGAAAGGCTGCCGCCCAACCGAAAGTGCTACTGACAGCCGCGCAAAGTGGATAAGTTATGGCAGCTCCCACAGAACTACCTGAAAGTACACGTAATCAGAAATGTTAGGACAAAATTTCGGTACTAACGAAACTTTTCCCGACAACATTCGGAACAAAGTAATTTGTAAAACGTCTCTAGGACAATACGATTTTCTGGACTTTAATAGTAAAAGTTGCATTAAAGAACTCTAAATTTGTATTTAGAAACACGATTATAATATCATAATCATTACTTCCTCACTTCGTTATATTAATTATTTCGTTACGGTAGAGTTAGTCACCAGTATCGCACTTTTACACTTATTTGTACAGTTTTTAAGGGAGTTGCAGGAAAGAATTTGACAAAGTATCATCAGTTACTCTGAAGGTATCAAATATTTCTATATTTAAGCAGAGTTGTTAACTGATGCGAAATTTTTACGGTTGGCTTATAGTCACGTTTAGTAACGAAAAGGTTAAAAACCTTTGATAATCATATTACAAAATTGCGCACAATTTCTATGGGAATTCATTTCTAGCGCCAGTCATTTGCTTTAAGATAACTAACATATACTTCTTATGACTGAAATATATTTTTATATGTTGGCAAATTTACTGTGAGTATAGGAGAGCTTAAATGGGACAAAAACTATCGTATGGTCAAATACTCCAGCAATTTTCAGTAGCGTAATATAAATTTGAAATGGACTACACGCTGTGCGAAAGACGATTCAGTTTTTCAGAAAATATAAATTATAATTCTCAGAATTCAGAAATGTACGATAAGCAATGAATCCACAATTCTAATGAATAATGAACAAATGAAGGCCATACTACATATCCTTCTGGATAACTAACAATGAGTTAACTCATAGAACTGATCTGCAACAAGTTGCAGCTTTTCGGCTTATAGTTGACTAGTTTGCATAAATTACGTTATTTCCAACGATAATCTCAAATGTTTTAAACTTTCCAAAAGTCGCATAGCAAAAATTTATGCAAATTGTACAAAGACTATTTTTATTTATCTCCGGTCTGCAGTAAATTTGCAAATTTTTAAGTCCAACGATAATAAAGTTATTGTGAACACGGTATAATTGCAAAATGTTATTACTGCAAAATGAAGGTGAATTAGATATCTTCTCGCAGCACATTTTTCTTCAATATAAATTGTTACACAACCCCTGCGAGTACTTCAATGCGCGCTAAGAACGCCGTCTATAATAAATTAACGTCTAAATCCCTATTTCTACATAATAAACGTTTTTATTACTTCCAATTCAAGTAGCCTCATCACTCCTTATCAACGTCAGTAGTTTGTAACTATAGATACCTTACCCAAATAGGAACTAACAAATTTGCTTCTCTCATTCGGTGGAATCCATTTGGCAGTCATATCGTGCATCGAAGGCCATATAACACCCTGAGCAAACATTTTTTATAATGGACATTTTTAATGTTTCGTTTCGGCCAATAACAACGAAATATACAGGGTGTCCTGTAACTGGTGGTACAAGCGAGCCGAGGGCGATTCTACGTGAAAGATTGAATAAAATGTGTAGAAATTTTTCACTCGCTTGGGCCACCAGTTACGAGACACCCTGTATTTGTATAGATAACGTTGAAAGACAGACTTGGTCAGATATAAAATAATTTACTTAGAAAATCATTAGCCAACAAAAATAATCGTGGGTGTATTAATCACGTTATAAATTTTCATTCGTTGCATTTAACTTGTCCTATTGACTTACTGCAGCCAGACCCTGTAGAACTCGCAGGAAAACAAGGGCGTTTAGATGATAGTGTGTCATAAACGGTATAAGGAAACCAAGTACAGCTGTTACGAAATTGCCCACGCCATAAACTAGTTTCGTCCCGTAACGTCTAGCCAAAAGACCTCCAGGTAGTTGCGATAGCCAGTGCAACCAGTAGTAGGCTCCTAAAGCTAAGCCTTGTTGATATTCGTTCCAAGCAAATCGGTCGTCGTACTGGTGAAAAAAAATTGAAAATTGATATACATGGTTATACATACCCATGGACCTTATAAAACGTCGCATTTCAACAATTTTATGAATTTATCGACTCTCTTGCTATTATTTCAAACGTGAAGATTTATTGCCAAATCATATTAATTCGGCCAAATATTGATTAATATTCGGCAATAAATCTTCACGGTTGAAATCATTAATATGATTTTATTGTTTCTTGAACGTTTATTCACGTTCGTGATTTTTCAATTATTATAAATCATTCATTCCCGAGCATATAAATAATTGAATGATAGATAGTAGTATATTTATTCCACCAAGGATAATTAGTAACAAAAACATTTGTTTTCGTGACTTTCGTTCCGGATAAAGGAATCAAATGTGGGAGATGTTCGCTTTTAATTGTTTTCAAGTTTTCAATGTAAAGAGTATGCAAAGATATATTTGATTACGGCAGTAAAAAGTTTCATCTTGCCTTTAAAATAATACGAATTACTTCTCTTTGAAGGTGTTCGAAAAATCAACTACCAAAAAGAAAAAGTGGCGTACATACAGTGGGCCAAACAAGTATTCACTTGCAACTTCATTATTTTGGTGTTACCAAATACTTTTTTGGCCCACTGTATGTATACACTATCTATTAAAAGTGTTTGTCCATTCACTGCTGAAGCGACTATGGTGAAAACGACAACTGTGTAATCAACATTTATTGCCAAATGTAGTTAGAACTGTATACAATTTCTTGTGTCTGTCGTAGTGACGTGTAGAATACAATGAAATATTTGCGTCATCGATGCATGTCCCCCTACTTCTCATGACAGCAGCACCGTACAGATTAATTCTATCAACTTTTGTAGTGTTATTTGCTTTCAGCATCTGGTACGTGCATTGGAATAGGTTTTCCTCAAAAATTGTATAAAGGGTTGGAATTTTTTTACTTTTCTCTTCATATAATAGCTCTTGTGGCCAAAATTTTGGAGGCATTTGTAAAGAATACTATGTACAATGTTGTTTGAAGCTTCGTCTTTGAGTTATTACCAAAATCTACTGCGCTCGGCCGTGTACAGGTATCGAGGGAATCGAGGGATTCCAATGTTATGAATAATTGCGTTAATTTTTTACTCCACCAATTTCAGCTGCAAACATTTCTTTTGCTACGATTTTTGAGCCTCTTGTATTCATTGAAGTTCTCTTGTACAATAGAACTTATCTTATAGATCAAACGCGATTATATTTTTCACAGAATAAATATTAACCCTTTGCCAAAAGTACCAAATGTATGTAGTATTATATGATAGTTTGTAAGTGTTTATGTAGTTCCAACAGGTTTCTCGTGAAATGTGAAAAGAGAATAAAGTTATTGTTATTATTATTATGGCATTAACTGTTTGTGAACAAATCTATGAGTTCCCGTGAATTAATAAAAATAACTATATACATACCGTTATATTCTCTGAGGTTGGTGTAGGAGGTACAAATGTGACAGTTCCGTTACTGTCGTAGGTTCTGTTGTACAATAATTGCGAAGGTTCTGTATCACACTGGGCAATTGCAGCTGCCTTTGGTCGTGGCAAAACCATGGCCACTATCGTTAGATTTAAATTGATCCTCAACATGTAGTTGATGGCAAAGCCACAGAAAACGAGGTACCAAAGCACGTCGCGGCATGATAACAATTCCTTTCCTTCGAAATATTAATTAAGTGTGCGAAATTATTTGAAAGAATCTGTTTCTAGTTTATCAAAATAATCGTTACATTAACTATTCAATTAATTATGATATTAATATTTAAATATATACTTAAATGCATATATTCTATATGCATATACAGTACGCCCATTTTAAGTGTCTGCACGTGATTATTTCTACAATTATCAGACATACCAAAAAATGTTTCAGATTAAAGTTTATGGTATTATGGGAGGCATATCATGATGATAATTGTATGACCTTAAAATATCGCTCGGGTGTCCTGTGAAAGCCACATTTAAAGTTTCAAATGGAACCCTATATTTTTTATTGTAGATTCTTGTAGCTAATATCGAAACGCATGTATTTTGCACAAGCCGTTGGTGAGTTGTTAACATTCAAAGTTTACGTGCCGTCGGCATTACCGTTGCTAAAAGAACCGATTTTGTGTGTGTATGCGTATTTAGCAATTAGTGTAATCTAAGTTAACTATTCATCACAATGTCCTCCGTCATTAGGAATATATTACTGTAACCTGTTTTGCAACTGTTTTTCCACCTTTCATAGCATTTGAGGTGTTACTTTTGCACATGCACTACTTATTCGTTGACGTAATTCTGTTGCACTTTCAACTGGAGCGCGATAAACTATTTGTTTCGAGTACTCCTATAGAAAGAAATCGCACGGCGAACAATCTGGCGATCTCGGTGGCCATGATATTGGCACACCACTTCCAATCAACTTATATTGCAAATTTTCATTTGGTCAGTTTATTGAACGACATATTTCTTCATTCACATAATTCCATATTGTCGAATATATCGGTTAACTATTTTTGCACAAAGTGTAAATATGTTTGTTCATTGACACTTAGATCAAAAAATTGCGGGCCGACTAATTTTCAGTTAAATATTCCGGACCCCACCATCGCCGAGTTCCGAATACTGATGACTTTTTTGTAATATCCAATGAGGATTTGTTTCAGACTACATTCTAGTAGATTGTGCAGGCGTAATGTAATCCGAATGAAAAATGCATTCATCCGTTATCACGAGGTAAAGAGAATTGTCTTAAACTTTCTCTGATAACCATAATGCAAATGCCATCATACGAAGATCGTAATCACGAGAGAAAAGTTGTTGCGCCCAAGATATAAATAATGTCAGCGGCACGAAAACTTTGAAAAATGACAATTGAGCAAAGGGCTTGTGCAAAATACATGTTTAGGTAGTGTTTTAATAACGTTTCAATATTAGCTAGAAGAATCTGCAGTGAAAATATAGGGTTCCGTTCAAAAATTTATATGTGACCTTGAGGAGGGAAACGCAAAAGTTCTAAAAATATAGTTGGGTAGCTATTATGTGGAGCATTTAGGTACTTCATATTCAATTGGAGTTCTCAGTGAAGTCTTTGTTTGCCATCTGTACACGTTAAATCATTCTTTTGTGAAAAAAGTTTACTTTTTATTTAGCAAATGCTAAATCATAATTTGGTACTTTCTTGCTCGCGATAATGTGACGATTATTGTAATATAGGAATTATGGTTGCCAGTTTCGAATAGCAATTTTAACGATTACCTTCCCAAACAGTGGAAGAAAATAAAAGACACAAAAATAATAACCGATATAATTTTCATGATAAAGTCCTTAAATCTTTGTACTGCAAACGTAAATAGGACGACGTCATGGAAGAAGAAAAGAATCTTCATTAATCTCTGATGCTGGTGCAACTCAAAATAACGAAAGATTAAAATGAAAAAAAGAAGTACGCGCACTTTTCGATTTGCGAGGCTCATATTTTTCCCTAAACAACTTCATGCAATGTTATCTGTCGCATGAAATTCTGTAGAAAAAACTGGAACAATTAGTGCAGAAGAATCTAGATGCAGTTTTTATTTAGAAACCACTATTTGCCTCTGAAAGACTTACGTACGTACATATGTGTGTATGCATATATGTTCGTATTGGAGCTATACAAACAATTCCCGCATTTTAATCGAAGCAAACAAGAATTGAACGACAGATAGACAATATATGTCAACTTGAGATACGATCGTGCAACTTCTTCTTTCACGGATAGGAAGATTTACATGTTGTCATAGCTTTACTTCAGGGCAATAGATAGGCAATCACCACGGCGAGTCAATGATTCCATTGAGTCATTTGTATCGGAAATGCGCGTGGCTATTCATTTACGTTGATGAAATGAAAAGGTTGAAAACGGTGAATATCTCTGAGTAATAATCCACTAATAATATAATAGTATTTTTGTGTTGGGAAAATTTCACAGATCGAACCGAAGACGGTGAGTTGCAAGATAATCAGATTTCACACCTATGTGTTAAATTTTTCTAGTTTTTAATACCAAAGCACTTGATTGGTGCCCAAATTTTTATATCTAATATTAATTTGTTCGATAATTACGTTCAACACCACTAAATGACGTAACTTTGCATGGCAAATCATTAATGAATAAATCACTACAGAAGCCAATACGATTATCTCCATACGCTAAATTAAATTAGAAAATTGTAGTCGTAGTATAGATTAGTAAGTTATTTGTGTAGTAAGCATAAGTAATAGTACATTCCTTGATAGAAACGTACGCTTCAATGTACGCTTATATGTTTTACAAGAAATTTTCGAAAAGAATGTATATGGATTTATAAATTTTGGCAATTTAATTCTATAATTAGCTATCATTAGATAAACTGGTTGTTCCGAAAAATAAGTTTCCAAGTTTATGCAGGGTGGTCCAACTTATTTTATCACCTGGAATAGCTCGTTTGATTTCGATAATATTAAACAAAATGTCAGATAAAAAGATTCGAATAAACTATTTAATAAAAAATTTATTCCACCTTTGGTGACCATCAAAAATATCAGGTAGCAGGTCATTGTATTCACCTTTTAAATGGCTATCGGTTTTAAGTAACTAAAATATATAATTCCATTGGAAAAAGAAAAGACCTTCATGTGTCTTCTATGGATCCACCTACGAAAAAGATAATTACGCACCCCATTGAACTTTTATTTAAAACATTCTTTCATTTTATGATGGGGTGATTCCAGCTGATAAAATTAGGTGGTTCACCCTGTATATTATGCAAGGCTCCGTACTTTTCCCCAAAAAGCGTGTTAATCTATTACCAAAGGCTTTTGGCAACGCAAATTTTGTTACAGAGTTTAAACAAATATTGCACCTACGCATGAAGTATGTAAGAACGCATTTTCCACCACAGCACACGGAAGTCGACTGTACCATTTTGTCAGCGTAGTTATATGCCTTTTTCGTCATATCGTAACAATTCAATGTCGTTAATAGTTAGTGCAATAAGTAATGAAAAATGAATGGACAATATTGATTTGCAACTCTGTACACAAAGTGTTTATTGCGAAATCTTATGAATAATTTTTTCTTTGTTTGGCGTATAGATTAAGTAGTTGCAGTTAGTCGGGAAAAAAATGGATTTATTGTTCATAAAATCATTACTAAATCATATCCTCTAGTTCCAACTAGTTCCACTTTGAAACGAGTTTTAATGGGGCGAGGGTGTTTCGTTGATACTGATTTAAACTGATCAGAACGAGTATCAATTGAAATTTTATTAGATAATACTAGTATTTTTAAACAGAGCTGGTTTATTTATAGAATGTATTTTTTAATACCAGCATTAAGGGAAAGCCTTTGATAATAATAATATTGATTACTTAACTTCGTAAATGCCGGATTTCGGAATCTGATTGTAACATATTCCTACAATACGAAATGTTGATATGGTACCTAATAATCGATGCAATATCTGTTTATATTGCTCCATATTTCTAGTATACATCGTAAATGTTTTTAAACAAAATAACAGATTTTATCAATGAGGAATTAGAGAAGCTGCACGTTTTAAAAACAAAGTTTTTTTTTTAACTATGACTGTGCCCAGAATAAAGATTACAAAATTTGTTTAGTTTTCATTTTGAGTTTAATGTCGTCGAATAAATCGAAAAAACATTCATAACCCATACAAAAAACTGAAGAGAACCATAATTTTCTTGCTCCTTACTAATATAATCATCTGATTAATATCTCTCCTACTGTCAATTCTACGACACACGAATTCATTATAAATATGGATCATTGTAGGGCCATTTAAATTGAATCAACTGAAGTTATTATTCATCTTGTCAGACTGTTACACCTGTGCACAATTTCATTCAGCAGTATCTGACAGAATGCATCCCGTTTGCTCGATATAGGTATTCGCGTTAGCGATTCTTGGCAAGAAAATTTTTACTTACTCTTCCCCATGATCTCGATCCTCTCCGTGAGCGGTAACAAATTGTCCACACGATCTATCAATGGAATAAAGGGAAACTTCGTTATACAAGCGTAGTGGCGAAATCCCGAGGGCAGTTAGAGGTTTATATTTTTCTTCTCAGTTGTCCCACGTAATTATCGTCGAACGTTGAAATAAGGAACATATTCAAGATTCTCTTTGATTCGTACTAATTAATCGTGGCATTATTATTATTATTATTATTATTATTATTATTATTATTATTATTATTATATATTATTATTATTATTATTATTATTATTATTATTATTATTATTATTATTATTATTATTGTTTTTCTCCCTCGATTTTCCGAATATTCGGGCGCCACAAATATCGCTCAATGGAATATTTCCATTTACCTCTGGCGGATTTCGTTCGACGTTTCGCGCACCTATGAGTGTGTGTTAATCAGCTAGTGTCGCGGAGAACACTGCACGACTGTTCTTCAATTCCAATCACGCGCACCCCGAAGAATCTTCTTGTGCACCACCACCCGTGCAGAAACAGTCTTGATAATGAAAATTATGCCGCGGTTTGCACGTAAAAGCTGGCCTTTTTCGTTCGTTTGTCTCTCGCTGTTCGACGAGATTTTTGGCCCATCCACATTCGCCACATGTAGTATGTCATTGATGGGGAGTGCTTGTAGATCGAACATTCTACGAGGCATTGGTTTCTTTCTGCAGTGCGACAACGAGATTGAATTTTGCTCCGTTTACCGAAACCGACGAACTTGTTTTCATTTCAAGGAAAATTGGAGAAATCTTACGCCGAAGATCGAAAACCAGGTTGCTTGAATTTGTAGCCACTGAATAGTGAAAGTGTAATATGATGATCTCTGGGGAAATTTGTATTGCAATGCACGTATGAATGTGGAGAGCTTCTTTTACTTACCAATCTTTCCAAATTATTATTTTCTCCAGCGAATGTATGCTTGTGCAGGAATATTGAACTGGAAAGCATTAATAATATTTTTAACTAGGGGAACACCTTCTTTATGTTATTAAATTATTTAGTAAGAAATATTATGCTACTGTGTCTATTTTCATAATTATTGTAAATTCGTTTATATAAGTTTGGTTGAATTTTATTTTACAATTCATTTAAAAATTATTATAGTCTGCACGTGCAGGGATACATTACAATTATTAAAAACTTTCTTTTTTTAAATGGTATGTGTAATAATATGAATATCTCGTATATTTATTTAATGTTCTATTACATTTAGGTTACTAAAAATTGTTCTTTTGTAAATTTTACTTTTAATTTGCTTGTTAATGTATCGTGGACAGGAATATTCAAAACTTGTCGGGCGTAATCGTGTATGTAAGATACAGCTGTAGATTAACAAAGGTATTCATGACATTGCAAATAACACGACAGAAAGATTTACGACTGGTATTAGGTGCCCCCAACTTTTTAGTGTTTATAATTTACGTTACGTATTTAAAGCGAAATAATAACAGATTTCTATAAAAGTATATATAATCTGTTTGTTTATTCGTTTTTTCAATTTCATTGTCATTTTATATTACCTGTATGATATTTTAAATGAAAGTGTATAACCTCCCATGCACCGAAAGTGACTGTAAATTATATTTTCTGCACTGATCCCATTTCCTCTTGCTTTAATACAATTAACGTTGACATTACATTAATGACATACATTAATGTTGAAAATCTTGGTAAAATTGAACATTCCTACAGCTATTTCACAACAAAAATGACAGTACTCTAATACAAGAATAATAAATAAAAAAATACGACGAAATATACCCACGCGCGTTATCCTCATTCTGTTATTGCACAACGGTATTTTGCTAAACAAATTATTTCTACGCCGTTACTTAAACATGATCATTGTAAAAATTGGTGCGGTTCCATATTCTTGCATCTTTGGACCTGTCGACGTACAAGTTATTTCAATAGCGAGTATGTTCCAATGGAGGAAAACGTTTGATTGCCAGTAAGGGTAAACTGTCTACGTGCATTACGTAATTGCTAGTGACCAGTTTGACTACTGGTCGAAGTAATGAGCGACGAATTTCTTTTCACATCGACACGAATAGTTTCGATGTACATACATACATTGCTACGTTGACTATTCAAATTGCACGTTACAATGAAATGATTGATTTCATAAACCGGTTTATTTTTTTCAATTTTCCTTTTCATTTTTTCTCTGTTGCGGCCTTTCAGATTTATGAACGTACGGAGTTTCGTCGTCAGTGTATTTATCATTAATAGCAGAAGGCAGTGGCGTTGAATTATTTAGCAACTGGATGATAAATTAGTGAAAGTTAAGAATTAAGCTTCGTCAAATCACTGGCGTAGTAAGTCGCTGATAATGGAATAAAAGAGCTCATTGGCCACACACGCATCGAGAATATAAAATTCACGCGTGCAAGCAACTATGTTTATCTATAAAGAAAAATGCAAGTACATTAATCTCTGCTTGACAACAGACAATAAAATCGAAAAGAATTCTCGTGTTGTATTCAGACATTATAGTTGTTAAATGCTTATAAAAATATTTACTACATGGCTGGGTGGCGCCCTTTGGTAGAGTGAATGCAAATACAAGGAAACATATATTACTGTATTGCGGAATAATGATCGTAATGATCGAATTGGAAATTATATTTCAACTTTGTTGTTTCTTCTCATACGCTTGAAGATTGAAATTCTTGGTAATTCTTTTATGGCAGATGCGTTTAGATATTTTGGTTTATAGTTTGAAACGGTTCTTGGTTTATAATTACGCATGCAAAGCTATATCAAAGCTTCCTCTGTTTGTCCGTGTGATTTAGTAATAGTGATGGCATTACGAGCAACAATAATTAAACTGTCTAACTAAGGGACTATCAGAATAGCGCGACACTGATTTAAATGATTTTTTATCACTTTCATTGCCTTTGGTCATTAATTTCGTGATAATGCAGTTACCAGGAACAGTGTGTTGCACGTGGAAACATCTACACGCATGGTAATTCCTTATCATGAAGCAACCGAGTCACGATAACGGTTAATATATGCATTTGAAACGCAAAAGGTACTTAGTAATTCGTCTATCACGATGTGAACGTCACTCTTTATCGTCGATTTTGATAATGCGTGCATTCCGTCTGGGACTGGTTGGTTCTATGTGCATTGCTATCTTTCCATCGTTGTTGTACAAAATAATGAGGAAACAGTCCTTTTTAAATTCGGTTTTCATCAAAATCAATAGAAAGAAATTCGAATCTGAAGCAAAAGAGAGTAATATTAACTGATAAGACGAACGGCGCGACGCGACGTTGTAAATCAAATTGTACCGATAAGTGATAAAGAAAAATTAAAGAATTTGACACTTGTTTGCTAGCTGTAGTTTAATAAACTTAATGTTTTGGCTGCTTTGTTTTGTAAGTCATACAAATCATATAACACATTTCTAAATAGCACAAAATTATGAAGATTTTCGATAGGGGCAGAAGAAAATGTTGTATCGTTTATATAATAATAATTTGTCATCATATTCAAATGTTAAAGTTCATATTTGTGTTGGGCAGATATTACATGAGTTACATTAAAAATTGGAAATCTTTATATTTTCAAATATTACATTGGCATCATCGCCTTTTATTACTATTTATTGATTATCTTACGAGCAGTGTAACAGCGTATGAAACTCCCTAATAGCATGTAATAACGAAAAATCTCCGCAAACATAGTTTCCCTCTATGCAATATGTTGTCGTAAGATGTGCAACATTAGCATTTAACGAATGACATTTAAATATTACCTTAATATGGTTATTGAAATTTACTTACAGCTTCGATCTTAATTGTATTATCGAATTTTATTATCTTCTATCAAATCTATATTCTTTAATGGTATTTTCGAAATTGTTTGATTAATTAATAAATAAATTCGTCTATTTCAATTTTGCACTGGATTATTTATATATTAATTGTAATGTACAATATAATAATCGATGGATAATAAATTCGAAAGAGCTAACCCTTTCGCAGCAGTGTCCTGGATGTATAAAGCAGTACAGATTTTATTAATATCGAAGGGCTGCTTAACTGCCCTGCTTAACTACCTAAGATTTAATTTGTATAAATAATTGAAATAATGATATACTGTAGGACAGAACGTTTACATTTTTTAGCAAACAGTTGCTGAACATTTGACGATGTCTATCTGCGTACTTGGTAGCGAAAGGGTTAATAGCGGGATACTTTACACTTTCTGGTTGGTATTGATATTGAGATATTGTTATATAATTGTCACTACTGACCGATAAACTAGTTGTAGCTGCAATGAGAGTAAAAAAAATTTAATACTTGTAGTGATTTTCTCCTGTCGCAACACACGTGACGAAACACAGAATTTTTCTTTCAACATTCATGTAGTACGACACGCGTTCCATTTTGGAACACGATCGAGGATATAATTTTCCATTAACTTTAAGTTGTCATTTCCAATTCCATACCTACCATTCATAATACAATCAAAATTATACTCAACACTCGCTATTAAAAATTTTTTTCCGTATTTACGTTACATAAAATATTTCCTACCGTATTTGTACTTGTAGCAGATTAATTTTAATACATTTATATTGTGACTATTACATTGTTCGTATCTTAACAAAATATACGTTTTCTTTTACTACTGTACGTTCAATTTTGTCAGCAGTTATATACTTATATATTTTGTTGTTGTTGTGTTAGTTAGAATTATTAACTTTGAAATTTCTATTTTTTATTAATGGATTGATAACACTGTTCGACTTTCAACTTTTTGTCGGTTTTGTAAATTTCAATAGACCTTCCGTACAGATTTGGCTGTGCTTATTATTATTAAAAAGTCTGTTATTATTATTGATTCGTACTACATACATATCTTGCAAAGCACTGTTATCCAACCGTACATACGAACACATTTTCACGATATACACCGTTTCGGCAACCAAATATGCATTTTTGCCTTTACCGACAAGTTGACTACTGACTCCACAACTTTCTGTGATTTCGCCAGACATGAGTGTTGCTCAGCCGCTACACTGTATGAACAACATATCTTTTCCTCGTGAAAAAAATCTAAGTGCATCTCGTATCTCCTTATTCGACTTGGGGACCGGCCACGGTAATAAATACCGAAGTTTCTGTCGTTTCCTATCATGATTACATTGATTCGACTTAAATCGACTTGGGTCGCAAGGTAGTCAACGTGGATGTATCTACATATACGGGATATTTATTCGTTGATAGAGGAAATTATGAAATTCTTAAAAACGTTCCCCTAAGCCTAATGGCATGTACAAAGTATGTAGCAAGATTTGTTGATTTCGAAACGTTGTAGCTTAAATTATTTTCTATATTTATTGGCGAGTGCATTCATGGAAGTACAAATAGTTTATAATAATTTAAGTAATTTGTATATTCATTGTAAGAGTATGTAACGAAAGGAGGAATTTTCGTTTCAATTAATTAGTACTTCGAAGTTGACCCTCTTTTTAACAACAATTTCTGAGGAATGGTTATCGAGTAGACTATCGATAAGGAATTACAATAGTTAAGTTGCACAATAATAATTTCCAATCATTGTAATACAGTGGTTATGTTGTAGAGATTGATTCCAAATTGTTCTTATGGAGCGATTGGTGTTAAATAATTGCTTCAACAATGTTACAAATAATATTGATAATTATTCATTGATGTTATGTAACAAGACTTGCCAAGTAATCAACACTAGAACTATCGATAGATTTTGGTCCCACTTTGAGATCATACGTTCATAGAGATATACAATTGTCATTCTGTCTTATTAAGAGTCATCATAAATTGCTACAACGATACCTGTATATTAATAATATTAAAGCAAACAATCTGGGACAAGTCAGTTTGACTTGCTTGGTAGCTCTAGTCTTAATTAATTATGGAAACACGGTAAATATACAGAGAGAATTACGAATATATTAATCAGCTGATGCGGTTTGTTTATTTCGTTTGGCTGTTTCGTTAAGATAATCTGAAATTTTTTGTGAGTTTTGTATAAGTATGAGTGAAAGTGAAATTTGTTTACAAATTTCATTTGCTCCAGTTCTATATGCAGCACAGTATGCGTTATTGAATAGTGCCTATTTAAACCTAATGTTATATGCCATGCACGCAATATTTTCGTGTAGTAATATCTTGCAATTATAACAGGATAATTAAACGAATGCAGAGAGTGTTGTGTATTAGGCTATGATTATAGTGGGTGCGTATTCGGGAGAATTGACCTTCTGACGAATACGTTTCAACAATCAAATGCATTAGTTCTTATGCGAGTGGTTACACTACACGCAATTTCTTTTCCGATGTCGCACGAATTCGTGACAACAGTTTGATATTCCGATCGATCGTACGAACTCTATCTCTGCATGCAGTGGTGTATAACGTTTCGATCAGCTACCACATATGAAGCAAGCATTACCATAGTAACTATAGAAATCAATAAATTGTTGAGAATAATAATTATATATAGGCCGGCATTATTTTGTTTTTTTCGACTGCACCAAGGCGTCAGAACATATTACAATAATCAAACGAGTTTGATTCGTGGTACCTCGAAGAGAAATTTGATAGCCATGGAGAGAGTTGTGGACGTTGAAAAATTATTTTCTCTGGTTTACAAAAACCGCTATTTGTGGGATTTTAGGGGAAAGAATTACAGAATTTTATAAGTGTGCAAATTCAAATAAAAGTTTTACAGCATTGAACAAATTTTTCAAATCGACCTTTGGCCAGGTAGATTTGGCCATCTGTCTTTTTGTCAAATTCTTGCAGTGTTATGTTAATAATACATTTGTATAAGCATGGTGAAAATGAAAATTAATTTTACGAGACTGCGAATTTGTCGAGTATCTATGGATAAGTCTAGTCACTAATTTCTTATATTCGAACATGAGTCGTGCTACATGTTATATACGGTTGATACACATTGAAAGGGAAGTGAATTAGAAAGATCGTTATAAATGTTGCAATGAAAAAGTGCCATAAAAAGGATAAACCTAATCGGAACAAACTTTGATATTAAAATATAATGATATATTTATTGAAAAGCAATCATTTTTTCCATTTTACATGATACTAAAAAAAGCGTAGCGTAACTTGCTAATTTAAACAATCTATTAGAACCTTGGATTCTACCTACCATTCAGATTTCTCAATACATAAAAGAAAATATAGATATTTTACTTTCTAGTAAGGATAGTAGATACTAATATTTATGGTGTACAATTTAACGCGAAAAAAGGTTTCGAAAAGAATTTCCTTAGAATAAAACAGTCCGCATACATTTGTTCTAGAAGCAGGGATAAATAAAATTTGTCACCTTTAAGTTTGTTACTTTTTACTTACTTACTATACCACGAAAAGGGTCGATACGTTTTATCAATTTATTGCTAATGTTATGATAACATTGTTTCATTATTTAACATTATTAAGTGAATACTTTAATGTAAAAAATATTCAACAGGGAAAGCATTTCTCTACAATCCCAACGAGCAGACCTGATTTAACTAATTAATATTAATTAAATTCAAGTAGTCTCAATTATAATTACTAGGGATGGGTTTCTCGAATCGTCGAAACCTCGAAACCCCTCGGAACTCGAGAAAGTTTCGAGTTTCGAGAATTCGAAATTTTTCACATTTTTCGGGATTCGATACATTCGACACTGAAATAAGAAAACGTATAAAATTAACGAATGAAGAATTGTTCGTAGCGTGCACCGAAAATGTTCTATTCACGTGTATCTCGAGAAGTCGATGCGAGATTTCGAGATCGCGAGTTCTCAGCGATCGTTTTTTGTTTCATAGAATTTTAATAGATTGGGGATCGATCTTGAAAGATTTATTGTTAACTTCAAAATATTCGAATCAGCACTTCAAATTTCGAGAGGATCGAGTTTCGAAACGTTACAAAGTTTCGAATTTGAGTTTCGAGAATTAAAAAATTAGATTCGAACCTATCCCTATTGATTACATAATATCTCTATTAGAATTGTACGCATAAATACCTGTAAACTTTGTAGTATACCCAAAAATATACCCACACTCCTGTACTTAAACGTTTACTAGAATTTTTACAATATCAAAACAACTAATTACATTTTCCACTTTAATTCTTTAATACTTTTGTATACGCATATGCACTTATATATCTATAGAGTTACGAACGTTAATGATCCACCAAACTTCAACAGTTTGATTTTGAGTCGTTCATTTGCCACCAGTGATTAACACCACGGAACAAAAAGTAGGGGGAATTGATAAATTTTCTGATTAGAATTTTCTAATTTAATTTAAGTGAAGTGAATTACTTATTAACACTTTTACTGACAGTATTTGGATTCCTATTTTTATTTACACCTGTTACATAGTAGGGGGTCAGTGAAAATGCGTGTCTTAAAATATTAAAATACCATTCGGTTCGGTAAATCTAATGTTAATCAGCTGCCACACAAAGTTTTGTCATTCAGCGATGCCGAACGTAACTATCGACGAAACTTATTTGAAATATAAAAAGTTATACACCAGTCGTGCGTAACAGCAAAAGTGCTTTGGTAGTGAATTTAAAAAAAAAATTTGAAGTTGAGTTGACGAGTTTGGCCTTTGGTTGTATGTACTATGAATGCATTGATGAAATCGCATTGGCTGACTGAATCATCATCACTCGGGTGAAGCTTCTATGATTATGCACGTGAGTGTATTTCTAGATGCGAAACGCGGGAATTCGCGTGCCACTCTATGCATTTATATGTATCATGTGTCAAGTTGATAGTGACTTTAGACTCGTCGAGATTTCATCAGAAGAAGTTAGTCCACGTTTCGCACTGCCGCCAAATCCAAGTACAAGAAAACAACACGCGAGATGGTAGAGAAATTGAACGTAGAAGTTCCCCGAAAATGTTGTCAGAGCAAGGAAAATCATAATAATGTTAAAGAAACCCTATAACCCCCATAAAGAAATTACGTACACCCGATTTTAAATTGAGGCAACAATACGTGGTCTCGTTTGTTAACGTATCATTTGTGTTATTTTAAATTGAGGAGAGAATAAATAATATTATTATTGTATTGTGAAAAGCCTATCGATGATGTTAAACTGAAATTTTCAACTAAACAGTAGTTTTATTTTGTGATTCCTTTTTTGTATATGTATGATATTTAGTTATTTTTATCACAAAATTGTTTAAGAAGTTTAATATAGCTTTATATATTTTTCATAGGTGCAATTATAAATAAGACAAAATTGTATAACCTACGGAGTTTCTTTGATAGATTTTTCTTCAATTTTTTATTAATTGACTACTTGTTTTTATTACTGATTAATCAACAATCGAATAACCACGAATAAATCCATGAAATTACTGTACTGTATTATCGTAATTTCAGAATTGAAGGTAGCATAGAGGGCCAATTACTGTTGGTTATTAAATAACAAAGAATTCACCTTCATGGATCAGTGATGAATCGAGGAATCTTTATTATATCCCTGAAACCCTTTACTAAACCAAGCGAATGATAGTTTTATTTTCAGGAACTGATAACTCTGTCTAATTTAATCCAACCAGAATCTAGGATATGTTAAAAATTAATTTAGATTATTATAACGACATTTTTTACACTCGTATCGCATCTTATCATGGTGTTCGTATTTCACTTGACGAATATATTCCACTATACGCTTGGGCACAATAGATAGCACGATTGACAAAATTTTATTGATAAAGTAATTAGAACCGACACAATGGCGTATCATTTTCAGTAGTTAAGATAATAAAAATATGGTACAATAATTCAAATCGTGAAATAACAAGCAGATAACTATAATATTAAACAGATAGCACAGCGGTGTCGAAATATTGAAAAGAAATTCTATCATTCCAATCGCGGGCTAAACAATTTTCAACTTAATGGTAATATAATGACTGATAACAATTGATCACAGAAAGGGGCGATCTTCGTTCTCTTTCACTCCCCCATTTACGTTCCTCGCGGAACGTTATAACTTTCTCATAAAATATTCTACACGAAATGCGCCCTGCTATCAAAAATATTCGTGAAAACTTTTGATCTAAATTAGAAATTCATCCACCAATTTCCCATTCTTTCATCATATTCCCCTCACCATATCAGTCGCTTTGTTTGTTTACACACCTCCGGCAGTTAACTGTCCTACTATTTCCACGATCCCCTTTCGTTGTACTCGTTTCGACGAGGAAATCGAAAACCGATTTTTGTTTTATCGTTATTCCCTTCTTTCCCGATCACGCCCCACCGTACGACAAGTCTCAAGCGTGCTTTCAGAAAGAAATGTTTCTCGCATTTACGTAAGCCGCCGATGTTCGGAGGGGAAAACTAGCCATCGACGTCGTTGCATCGAGCGACTTGCTTTCGGGTGGACAGTCTTAATTCAGTACTTGAACGAGCCGCTTCGGGATTAGTTTGCATCTGGTGCATCGTGTCCAGTGACGAGCTTCCTGCTCCGCTCATTTTTTTTGTACCCCTCCTATTTCCATTGATACACTTATCTGAGCACGAATAATCTCTGCGCTGAAGCTGCACCGATCTATTATAACACTGGCTATATTCTCCTTATCGAGAATCGCCTCTTATGAAAACGGGAAAACTACGAAGAGTATTAAAGTTACGTACTTAATTCGATATAGTCGACTAGATTTCGTTGTTCGTGTATCTCACGAGGGACTAGAGCTTCTTCTCTAGCAAACGAGCGATAAGTGTTGATGTACGAGAGGTCGATCGACGGGTGGAAGTTTGTTCTCGATGTACGTAAAATTAAGTTGCTTTTTTCTTTTTGATTTAATCTGTAATTTTGTGTCGAACAATGGTTTCGTTGGAGTTTATGCGGATTTGTAATTGCTTTTGCGCCACATCTATCGAGAATGAGTGCGATTCGATTTGAAAACGAAGTACATTACGAAGTATTGCCATTTACTAGTTTTTCGTCAGGCTGTTTTCTTTTTTATTTTTTGTGGCGAAGAAGAGTTTGCAAATATTAGCGATAATAAGCGAAATTATTATCGAGTCAATTAAATTTTCGGTGCTTCTACAGTATTAATTACGAACTTCGTTTATTGAGAAATGAAAGATACGGAAATCAAACTTCCCGGTCAATTTCGCGATTTCTTATTGCAGTGCGCACTGTAATTTAATAATTTGTAAACAAATAACGTTATCAGGTCGCGACGCATACATGTGGAACTGAACTTAAAGATACAGAATTCAAATTTGTATAAAGAAGCTACTTTATTTATCATATTATGGGGTCATTGTGCAAAGCAATTTAAAAATAAAATTATAAATTAATTACCTTCACTATATCTCATTGCACTGTTATCTTCGTTGTATTAAACAGTTTAGGAACTATTCAACGTGATAATTTAACTAAGAATTAATTAAATATTCAAATTTATTTTACATCAATAGGAGCACTAAAAGGTGAAACATTATTAATATTGAAATGTCGAGTATTACAGTAAAGAAACCCGGAAACCCACAATAAGTAATTATTGTGGTCAATAAGAAATTAATTTTAAATGTTAAATAGTGATAATGATAAAATAGTCAAGGAGGGACAAAGGAGAGTAGGAAGTAGCATATGAAATAGTAGTTGTCCAAATTAGACGTGAAAATAGCTGTAAAAATGGTGATAGAAAAATATGTAATGTAATGGGTTCTAAAATTCCATAACGTTCTTGTAAAAGAAAAGAGGTGGAGAAATTGTAGAGATAATAATACTAAAATCCATAATTTAACGCTGGGACTACCGATAGATTTCGGTACCATTTAGATAGCATACGTTGGACAGATTAAGAACACGGAAGTCGTTGAGTGGATATTTAATAGAGATATGCACTTATCATTCTGCCTTATCAATATGTCATTATAAATTGCTACAACGACACCTATATATTAATAATTTCAATCCAATTGCTTCGTTGCCTCCATTATTGACAGATACCAACAAGTACTCTACTGTTAGCATGCCTAGCAGCAAGACCAGAATTGCCATAATCGGCGGTGGTGTAGCTGGATTAGTAGTAGCTCGTCATACAGCCGCCAAATTGGACACTTACAGTCTTACATTATTTGAGCAAACCGATCAGGTTGGCGGAACTTGGATCTACACCGATGAAACGGACCTCGACAAACATGGATTACCAGTTCATAGTAGCATGTACAAAAATCTAAGGTAAGTCTTAAATGGCAGTTCATAATCCGCGCAATCCTTTTCCGATCGAACTCGCGATAGCTAAATGTGAATTGCTTCATTTATGAATCCTTGTTCACCTTTATTAGTAAATCTGATTTTAGTTATGCCCTTTTGTGTTCGACTGTTGTTGGCGACATTTCTGAGGTTCGCATATTTTGAATCGAGCACTAATTCGTGATTAAATTTCAGAGGGCTTCATAGAATAGAGTAGAATAGAGTAGAACTTATTATTATTATATATTATTATTTTTCAGCCTCCCAGCCCTGAAAAAGAACTTGGTTGGCATTTCTATACCCGTGCATTTCGTACATTTTTCCTTTTCATGCATCAGTCTTTCACTGACACACATTCACACCCTCGTACCCCTTAGTACTTTATACTAAGCTATTTAATAATCATTCCTTCTTAATGTAAATAGTTTATCAATATTTCTCTCTCGCGGTACCACGCTGGACAATTGATTGAATAAATTATTAATAAACAATAATAATAATATTGTATACCTGCAAATTGTTAGCGAAATTAGGTAAAATACTCTTCAAAAGTTGGAATCATTTTCGAAAATTATTCAAACATTGATTAATCGGGTACAATTGTACTAAATATCTTTCCGCACAAAAGTATATTAATAAAGGAAATATTATAATAAATCGAGAAAACGAAACGAATGCCGATTGTTTATGAAAGTCTCTCGCCAATAAAGACGTACGCGTGCAAAAATACTTTTTATCCGATTCATTTGTCGCAAATGAAAATGTGTGAAAGTTGACCAGATTGCATTCACTTTTATTATTCAGAACGGTCATTCATTATTCGAGTGTACAGTGTTTACAACTTCCTCGTAGTCGTTGGACCGTGCAATGATTCGGCTGCATCACTACGTACTTACCTACTTATACAGTGTCATTTCTGATATTAGCGCAAGTAATAGACGCACTGCCGCCTCGATCGAGTGTCGCAATTGATAGGACCAGATATTGCTTCAGGAAAAAACATTCGTTATATTAGCGACGGATAAAAAAAAGAATAAATTACAAAAGTAGCAATCAACAGCGTTAATGATTAGCGTTGCCAATAAACTTTCACTCCGCAAACATGGACGATCACTGAACATGTCGAACCACCTTATTACGGTGAACCGATATACTGACATTAAATTGCTGGCAATTGACCCACGCCTGCGTTGAAAGTAATCATTTAACGTTATTTTTTTAATCACAATTTTTCTTCTAGACACTTCAAGTGCGATTTATTCTAACTGTAAATATTTTTTACAGGCATTTGATCATAGATTGTAGTATGTAAGAAGATTTCAAAGAAGTAGTGCGTACAAGTTGGAACTTGTTCCATCCGGGTTCTAATTTCATGACAGTGTATTTTAATATAACTGGTAATGGGTACGAAGTACCGTCAGACAACAAAGGGCTAATGGGTGACATAAAAAAGCTTGTCAAAGCGTGAGGGTGTTTGTTCTGTTTGTTCAGTTTTTCAAGTAATTTCCTTAATGGTACGTTTTAATTTCCTCCCTCTTTTAATACGATTGTCAACAATTTCAGTGTTAAACGACGCGTTACACTACGTAGACTTTAAAATAGTATAGTCATTTTTAGAATTGTTTGAATATTGAGTTTAACTTTTATCAATTGCTATATAATATGTTACACCTTCTAGTTATCACACTTTTCAAGTTGAATATTATCCTAACAACCTTTTGTTTTACATAATTTCGAACATTTACAAAGTATAGGAAGATTAGAACCACTCTTTTATGTCCACTCGATCGGATTCACAGGTGCACGTTGATAATGGAATAATACTGCACACCGATACAACTCACAATTAAATTTGAAGTATCCAAGTGTCGTTATGGAATATTTCGAGTACAAATTGCAGATCTGTCTCGAGTCCTCTGGTGTCATCGTGGAATGTTCCGAATGGAAAATACAAATTGTTACACTTCTATCTGAAAGATCTCGAGTGTCATCATGGAATATTTCAAATGACAAAACATAATAGTTGCGCAACTGGGAAACAAGTAAACACCTTTCACAATTTGAATTATTCGACCGATTCCATAATCATGGGGCGTTCAGTGATTTTTTTGTTTGTTCTCACTTCATTTATACGGTGATGACGGTAGTTGCGTTCTAGTCGGTTTAGTCGGTCTAGTTGGTCGCGATAAACTCTGCTGACACGCGATACACTTCTTGACATAGTAACAAGACAATCGCTTTGGTAAGTTGTTTCGGAACAGGAAGGAGTTCGATGCTTGACCAATAAATCGGTCGACTCACAGTCAGACAAATAGGAAGTTGCTGGAAACTAATCACTAGTTATTTCCAATTACACGTTTCCTATGAACGAATGTTTCTATTCGAAAGCAAACGTTATTCCATAGGCAGGACTCGTCGTATTCGGTTCCACGTATATCAAAAAATGGACTACAATAGTATTTGTAGAATGGCAATGAGCGTTACGAAACGCTATGTGAAAGATCGCAGAGAAATGTTTCGAGAATGATAACATTTGTCATTGATATAATAATCCGAACGGTTTACAAAGCGATGAGACAATTCCTTTCGAATTTTTCTGTTTCTTTTGTTATTAATATTATTCATTAACTTTAGTGGTACTGTAAGTCGCTCGATTCTTAAACTCCTTACCCTACGAAGTAATATTCGACGTTGCTATAGTTAGGAAAAGAAATTCGAGTCAATTCTATATGAATATTTTACAAGTGGACAATAATTTATTCCGTATATAAGGATCATTTCGAAAACTCTAGATCAATTGCTCGTTGTAGATTATTATTTGATAAATGTTAAATACTAATGTCCCGAATTGTTTATTGATTTTGTTTTGACCACAAAGTGTCGAAAAATTGTCATTATGAGATTAAGTGCATGCAGATTAATTTTCGCCACATCCTTTATCGTATCTAAAAAATTACGTCCAATCTACCTTCCATAATTCCCTTGCTTATCGATATGTGTACATATTTTATGATAGATTAAAGCGAACGTCTCGGAAAAAATCAAGGACTTTGATCGCGATAACGGAGGCTCTTTCTTTTCCATATAAACCACTATAACTGATGTAGACAGATTCTCGTTTACGTACACTGTCGATCAAAAGTTAAGAGCACCTCACGGTTTGGGAAGAAATCATATTGTATATAAACAATTGTTTTATTTCATTTGTCACCGTTATTTATTAAATGTACTCCATTCAATTTTGCAAAACTGCATTTTTTCCCACCACAGTCTGCGTAAAAGAGTAGTCTTAATATATATGATAACGAGCTTTTCAGGTTTTTACTTTTAAACTTTTACTTTAAACACTTTTGTTACGTGCATGTACTTACAAGAGCGATGCTTGAACGTTCATTATCCCCGGATAGTCTTATTCAACTTATCTCAAATAAGTATTTCTTTTCTTCTTTCTTTAACCAAAAAACCACGCCCAAGGCTCACTACTATAAGAATCTTAATTAGACTGGGACAACTATAATGTGTACCACAAAATTGAACAACTAGCAGGTAGCATAACGTTTTCAGCGGCAGTGTACGTATCAAGTAACTCGTTGCCTAAAACATTCTATAGATACTAAACCGAGTTTCTGATTTTCATTGCAATTTTGGATAATTGTTTAAATGTAAATGATTAAAATGCTGTTGCAGAACGAACCTCCCACGGGAGATCATGCAAATACCTGATTTTCCAATGAAACGCGATGAAGGACCATCATTCATTCATCACAGTGTAATTCGGGAGTACCTTCGGGATTATGCGAAACATTTCAATCTGTATCCACATATAAAGGTAAAAACTAATATACTAAACGTCGTTTCCAAATTAGAAAAGTTTCATTACGTTTTTGAAATATATCTACTGTATATGTGTATTTCCATTCTATCGTTATAGAATAAATTTGTGCCCTCAACTGATCTAAGTCGAAGGATTACACGATTAAGACTGTATTTTCAAATAAATAACACACAATACTTGCTATTTATAATACAGAGTGAACCACGAAAAAATCTGTTTAGCTGGTATAACGGGATTTAAAATGATTATTCGTAGCAAATCTTTTTCCCGAAGCTTCTACAGTTTTTTTTTGCTTAACAACTTTATTATAATCATCTTAAGCCACTACTTAAAGGACGTTACACCAAATAAACAAATTTTCTATCAGACCACTAACGACAGAATAAACTGAGCTGATCACGTTTCATGGTTCATCCTGTACATCTTCTTTCGATCAAAGTACCTCACCCTTCGTTTCCTCTCTCTAACAAATGTATTATTCGCATGTTTTCCCTGCCCTTCCAAAATAATTGTGCTGTTAAATTTTCAGTTGCACACACTGGTGAAACACGTGGAGCCGGAAACTCTGCGAAACGGTCAAACGATTTGGATGGTTACGTACAAGGATCTCGAAAGTCAAGTGGAAACCACTAAAACGTTCGACACGGTGGTTGTCTGCAATGGCCACTATACTGTAGGTCATATACCGCGTATTCGAGGCATCGAAAGTTTCCCCGGAGGATCCATACACAGTCATCAGTATAGGGTACCGGAAGTGTACGCCAGGAAGAAAGTCTGCATCCTCGGTGCGTCTTGGTCCGGCATCGATATCGCCATAGAAGTTGCGCAACACGCCGGAAAGGTACTTTAAACGATAACGCGATATCACTCAGTCAGTCAGTTTTACTTCGTCCCATCGTGTTTTGAAAAAACAGAACGTGAACACTTATCCCTTTCCAAACAACAATACGCTATTTCGGTACTGTCAACGGTTTTTACCTTGACTCCTTTAAAGCGTGTTAAAAAGATGGTGAGTTTTATCGCGCGTTCAAACATTTGTGTTGCGAATAGCGCAATATTTCTTTAGAAGCGAATTAACGCGCGAGGCATCGCTTCCAGTTACGAGAAATTATCTCGTATTCCCAATTCGCCTGAGATGTGTATTTCAAATGATTCATTTCGAAAGACAAATATTTGAGATGTTGAAGTGTTTAAGTACTAAATTATAGTACATTGGACTAATTTGTTATTGCAATAACGGTTAATCTTGCTTCCAGAATCAACTAGAATTAAGCAAAAAATGAAAAGAATATTGTTGTTTAATATATTCCGAATGTTTCATTGTCTAAGTTAGTACGAATTGTAATTCTTTCGTGATGCAGGTTTATTTGAGCCACAATCTTCCAGAACCGGTTGACTCGAAACTGTCGAAAAACGTGGAACAGAGGCCTGGAATTCAATCGATTCAAGGAAACAGATTCATTTTCCTCGACGGTTCCACAGCCGAAGTAGACAACTTCATATATTGTACCGGTAAAAAGACTTGATCTGTTTTCTATATATAAATGATTGAGGTATCCTAAATAAATCACGCATTGGTAAACGAGTATTGGCAGGGTCTTGTCGAATTGTCTTCGGGCCTAAAGTAAATGTCTTGAAAACCAGAGTTTTTATAGCTCAATAGCTTCCGTTCAAAACTCGATTTGCAAATATTTGTATATGCATTTCCAAATTCAGTATTCTTTCGTTCCTCTTATGTGCATGAACACATTACTGCTCAAAATTATCGTGCATCCATATTGTTTACTGATAGTATAAGTGTCTGAAGTTAATTCTTAAAACCAGATAGAACATTTTTTTCGTTAAGTAATTAATATACTATACCGACGAGTGACACTGTTGTGTACTATATTAATAAGTGAAATTCTTGTACATCGTTTCGTCTCTCATTAGGACCCTGGCCTTAACTATTACTATTGCTATTTCAACGAGATCTTGTATTTACAGGCTACAAGTTCACGTATCCCTTTATGTCAAGTAAAGTTGAGATGCGCACCGACGACAACCACGTCGAGCCTATTTACAAGCACCTGATACATATGGACTATCCAAGTTTGTTCATCATGGGACTACCTGGAATTGTGATTCCCTTCCCTATGTTCCATATTCAGGCCCAATATATTCTGGGCATCCTTGAAGGCCGAACAAAACTACCTTCTTCTGAGCAAATGCGGGAAGAGCACGAAGCAGAAAAGAAAGCCCTCCTTGATCAAGGAATTGCAGTACGTATTTATTCATCGCAATTGTATTAATTTATTGTACGTTTTTGGTTGGATCACAAATGGAAAATAAGCACAGGACACCTCTGTTACGGGAATTTCCTTTTCTCTATTTTTTATCGCAATTCGTTTTATCTCTGTACAAAATACTCATTGCTCTATTATTTTCAGTACCATCAATGTAATTTGAAATTCTGGTCGTTCCATTCATGTTATACAGTATTTATTTACTTCATAATATCAAGCACCAAATACTCTGGTATTATTGTTACGGAAATTGCAGACGTAATAAATATTTATTTGAAAGTTACTGTCAAACGAATCAGCTGATCTGTCTGAGTACGATTTACTAATACTTTTTTTAACGAATTTCGTTGCACTTTGAATTCACATTTTATAAACAAAATGTTTATTAGAAAAATAGTTAATTCCTAACAATTTTTAATTCAAAATTAACTACTTTTCTTCACGATATTTTTCAAATCACAGTTCACATTTCTCTTGTATTACGTTTCGTTCTATCTCGATCACACAAATTTACCCCACGTAAATACATTCAATTATCTTAATGTAGTCCAGTTTTACCTAACATTTGAATAAATATAAATTAAATTAATGCTATTGCATTGCGTACTAAGGCTACTAAAAATTTAACACAAAGATAAAATTAAGGAAAAAGTTAGATGACGCCAGTGTTTGACAATAATTCCACAAGTGAAACCAGTATTTCACACTAAAAGAAACGGACCTTTATTTTCGCAGCTAAGGCATATCTACAAATTGAAGGAGAGGCAATGGGCGTATTACGACGAATTAGCCGCGGCTGCAAACATTCCTAGTTTCCCGCCAGTAATTAGGCAAATTTACGACCACTCGAACCAAATGAGAGATTTGGATTTCACCACCTACAAAAATTACCAGTACAGAGTAATCGATGATGAAAATTTCGTGGTGTGTAATTGTAAACCTTGTTAGGGTTTAAACGCGAAAATCGAACGGAGGTATCTCAAGAAATGAACAGTTCGAAACAAAATCGTTCAGAGCTCGAAATCATTTCGCATTCAATTATGTCGCTTGCGTTCCACGTTTATTAAATGTGCGGAATATTTCAGTGTATTTGCATATTTGTGAAAACTGAAACGATAATGCACTTTGTCAGTATAAAGGAATTTAAAGAACGCTCGGTTCTTCGGATACGCGAAGTCAACAAGCATCTCGCGTTCTTCTATACGAAGTGCTTCTGTCGAGCCGAGTAATGATACTTCAGCAAAATTCAGTCACGACAGTGAATGTAGGAAATAAAGTTCATGAATGGAGAAGCATTCTGTCATGTGTTTTTATGTAATAAGTTTAATGCGATTCGATCCTAACAAAGAAGATAGTGCAGAACGTAGGCAGAACGCGTGGAAAAAAAGTCAAGGAACTTTGCGAAATTTACTGAAAAAAGAGGTGAAAGTAATATGTGATTGAAACTAGAATATGTGTTACTGTGACTAATAAGTTAAATTGTAATTATGATTTAAATATATTTGCTTTTGGAAACCTGTGTCCTTTTTTTATTTGAATATCTCTATGTTTTTAAGTATAAAATGTGTTTAAGTAATGCTCGCTTTAATGTACGGTCAAGAATTATAAAAGTGCGTTACAGAGCAAAGATTTCCAATTTTTAAATAGAAATAAATTAGCCGCCAGTCAATTTATTTTGATCGTTCTCCCATTCTTAGTGTTTAAAATTGGTATTGTATAATCCTATTCCAGACTTAAACTAAGTTAAACGAAATCAAATGGCTCAAATAAAAAGAAACTAACAATTCTTTCCAACTGTAATAGTTTACACGATACGAAGACAATATTGCAAAGTTAAGTAATAAAAACGGTGACTGCCAGCTACGATATATCGTGCAAAATTATTATAAATTGTCATAAATAAAAGATCTTGATTTATACATATATATGATGAATAAATTCGATTATTAAAGAAACAATATTGAAATGGAAGAAAAATAACAAAAGAAAATTGACACAGTGATCTTGGGAAGAATACGAAATGATAATACAGTGTAGCAGTGAACGCGATAATTTTTATTTGAATTATATTCTTCAATTCCTACTCCAAATTTAGCATCGAGAATACAGAATTACTAAGAAAATTGTATGAATACAAACATATGTGTATACATATTTAGTTACATGAAATACGTAGAAAAATGCCAATTTCAGCCAATTTGCCTAGTGGAACTTCGTTTTAAATTTCGCGCGAATCGCCGTTGGCGTAGAAACACGCGCGTTTCTGTTTGTTTATTCTGTGTCGCGTGTCGTGACAGGACGCATAACCAAGCTGTAGTTCGAGTAATATTTTCATTTTGGTAAAAAGAAATTCGTACAAAACGAAGTAAATGGAGGAGAATGTTGAGAGCAAAGTATCTGCCGAATCAAGGGAAACTGCAGCAGAAGGTGACCACGAGGCACTTTTGGAAGATGAGAAAACTGAGAAGGTAGAAAAGACACGGGTGAACGTGGAAGTGCTCGATGCCGAACTGAATGGGACGCTACAGCAACCAGTTTATCAGATACGTCCCCAGTTACACGACAAGTACTTCAATTACGTTCAATTTTTTACAATTAAATTACATATATTCCTATTTAAACATTTTGTGAATATAAACTTTCATGGATTACACTCTTTCATATTTGTTTATTCATCTATTTCACTGCATGATTATACTTGATGTACTGTAAAAGATGACAAAAGCTCCTGTTCCCTTTTTAAGTATTCTTGTGTATGTAATCTACGAGCAGAAATTTAGTATTTATTAGCAATGATTTCTGATATTTCGATGTATTACGATTCTTAGTGTTACGAGGAAACCGTAACATACAGTCGGACTTTGGTAACTCAAAGCTCAAGGGAAGAACTAAAATTTACGAACCATGAAGGTATTGTCTGATTATAGTTTTAGAGTACCAGAGGTTGAACAAATGGAAATTCAAACATACAGAGGCTTGTTACATGTGTTATAGTTCTAGCTTTTCCTAGCCAATCATTGCATCCTCTATTGTGTTATGGCCTAATGGCTTAAAACGTTCGCTACCAGTGTCCATATGTTTGATGCACCACGTTCCATTGAGAGCCCAAGGTCACACTTGTGCGACAATAAACGTCCCATTATACAAAAGCACAGGCCATGTCTGGAATCTCTTCTCCCCTGCACAGTAGTGAAGGTGTTTACAAAAGCTCCAGTTTTTCTGTGTAACATTGAGCATCCTATGCTAAGATTTTCAGCGCCTCTTGCAATGCATATTAGGTACAGTTGATTTGTCAACTTTATCTTGCAGAGGTCGATCTTCTCTGAAATTGAACAGCAGAGGTAAAATGTGGGATCCTAACGTAGCAAATAATTTGAATTATAGGAGGTTTATATTTCGGGGTCGCCAAGGCCTTTAAGAATGGAAGAAGTTAGTCTTATACAGGTTTCCAAGTTGTAATGGTTCTGGTTACCAAGGTTCGATTGTAATCGAACGTAGTCGATCACATTTGATTAGGATCTGAAGGATGTAAATGCTTTTAATCCAGGTTTAAACCGTTAAGCGCCAAAGAAGTTATACATACCGTACTATTTGACCAGCTTTCCACAAAAACTTACAATGCCGAGGAAGCTGTACAATGGACTAAAGATATAGCAGATACAATTAGAGAAAAAGTTAAAGGTAAAGATTCTTTTTATAAAACAGAACTTAAATATTTCAAATACTTCAATTTTGGTTAGACGATACAGGATATTATATAACTTGTAATATATTTTTAGAGTTAAAGTTCGATCGGTACAAATATATTGTAAATGTGGTTTTGGGTGAACAGCATGGTGCTGGGGTAAAGATGGGTACAAGGTGTATTTGGGATGCAGAAGCAGATACGTATGCGTACGATAGTTTTTTAAATGTAAGAATCGCACAATTAATTTATATACTTTTGTTGATGCACTCTTACCGTATTTAATTAGAAACACACAGAGTTTTATATTCTATAGAGTAGACTTGCAGTGTTTTCTATGAAGCACACATTTATAATTTTCAATGCTGGAACAGTAACTGCTGGCAACAAAATACAAGATATTGTTTTTACATAAAAAGATTTCAATCTTACAAATAGTTTTAGATAGATACAAAGGTAATAACATTGTTTCAGGACACAATTTTCTGTGTGGCTACTGTGTATGCTGTATATTTTTATTAGCTGATGACGACCTACCTCTGAATACACTATGATAAGGGTCAGAATTTGCTAATAACAACAGTATTTTAAAATCTGACTAACAAAGGAAGAGTGAACGTGTGATCTCATTAGAGGAGCAAACATTTTATTAAAGTAGAACTTATTGCTATTTATTAACACATTGTATATATATATATATGTATTATAATTGACATGGCACAACTTTTACAGATATTTAAAAATATGTGCATCCATGTATTTTGTAATACACATACTCACGCGTGTAATGTGAGTGCATTACACTTACATATCTTCGTTCATTAATATTATTATAGCACCATAATTCACGGTATTATCATGTAGTTATAAAATTGTTTTTAATCGTGATTGAAGGCACTTGCTACTATGACTATGACTTTCGCTTACACTTATTTATATTAAAGTTATCCTAAATTATTAAAAATGTTTCGATTACATTGTTGCCGAAATTAATTTTTTATCATTTTAAATGCGTTACAAATCTATTGCATCCACATTCGTATCAGCTTTATTAATCGCGAAGTTCCTTAGGCATGTAAACATGAGACCTCTTACTGTAACAAGTGAAGGTAAAGAGGCAAGCAATAGATGAAAATGTTATTTCAATGGTATAAGGACATAAAAAGAAATATATACTAAGGTATTCATTAATAAAAATTTGTTCTATTGCAATATTTACTTCAGTATTTTAAATACTTCGGTAAACTTAACGAAGCAATAAGTGTTGTTGTAAATGAAAGCCTTAGATAGATTTAATAAAGATGTAGAATGCAGACAATATAACAATACACTTTTGTGTATGCATACGATAAATTATGTATGATAAAATGTAAAACTTGTAATAAATATAGAGGAGTATTTTTGTAATAAAGAGAGCGGATAAAATAAATAAGTTTCTAGTTTCTGTTAATGTATAAAATAGTAGAACAAAAATATGGTAAAACACGTAATAAGGTCTCGTTGCTCGATGCATACAACAGGATTTAATATTGATTATAAGTGATATACTACAATTTAGTAATAGAATCAATCGAAATATTTTATATTGCTACAACTACAGCGTATATTTGCACAAAATATTTACTACGAGAGTAGCAATAATTTAAAACATACTGATTGTAAAATACATAATTATAAATTTTAGAAACAACTTACAACTACGATATTACGATATTTCATTTTTTATTATTTATATTCTTTTGAATTAAATTTATACCAAGATATATTTGCATATTTATTTAGCGACATATATACATAGTTGTTAACAAACGGAAAATCAGAAAAATATTTGCTCTTGTTCTTCTTTAAATTATTTATGGCTTTTCACGTTAAAACTTTCTGACATGTTATTTCATGCAAGTAACGGAAGACTGATTCAGGCGCGCGATCGTTGAAAATACGACTATTAAGTTGCTTAATCGATGAACTCGTTAGCGTTAATAATAAAATAAGTTACATAATTACACATGGCAAGGCACAACAAAGGGGCAGACAAACTGGAACAACTGCTTTGCCGCTTCTAGATTTCGATTTACTTTTACTAGATGCTTCGTATTCGTACTTCGCACTACCTTTTTGCCATCCTCCCTACAAAAGGAAAATTGAATATTATAAATCTTCAAAAATCAACATTGTCCAGCATGAACTTAATTGATGTCTTAACGTTTCGATTAACCCATTCACTGTCAAGAAAATTAAGCGCGCCTTACTCTGGATGTCGAAAGTTTATTTTAAAGAAAGCATTAGAATTTGCCAAAATTGGCTGCAGAGTAGTTTTCGAATGGCATTCAAAATGATTAGAAGAAGCAAACGTGCTGCGAGATATCTCGCAGTTGGCTTTCAATGAGTCAAACAATAAGGAATACTAATCACGAAAATGTAAATGTCGAAATATGGTTTTTAAATACTCGAAATTGATTTTCTATTAAATGTTTACTCTACTTACGCCAGATTGTGACATAGCCGCACTAGCCTCTTCTTTTCTAGTAAATTCTGCAGCTCCTGGGGGATAATAAACCGGGGGTCCAGCGACGTTTTTACTTTGAACTTTAGGTGGTGTGTGTGGCAGAAAGTCAACTTCCTTCTTAACCACCGTGGATTCCTTCTGCTGTCCCTTTTCTCTTTTCTCAATGTTCTCCAATACTTCTCGCTAAAAACAATTTTCCTTGTTAGCACTTCCGTTTAAGCCATCGCAAGCAGAATATAATAAACAGCAGCGCGACTTATAATAGTAATAAATACAACATAGATACAGTAATAAATAAAACAACTAAATACAATTATGCATTCGCCAATCTTTTCAATTGACCAACATTGTAAAGACGTTTCGAAGCGATTTAAATAACTATTTGTTCCGTTACCTCTGTGTCAGAGAACGATGCCATAAGTTCCTCCAATTTTTTGGGAGGACTTTGCACGGTGCTTGCTGGCTTCGACGGACAAACTTGAACACCATCTATTGGGAACGGTTTAGGTAGCAGAACCTCGTGTTCATCCGGGCTCCTGTTCGGGGGTATCGTCGTCGTCGTGTTCGAAAATTTATATATAGCTGTGGTAGACTGCGGCGGGGTAGCGGGCTGTGGCGGTGATGTAGTGTAATAATTAACCGGTGTTCCCGGTTTATCAGGTGTCGGGTGTCGTCCACTGGAGGATGACCGAGCGGGATAATGTTCCTCGATTCGGTTTATAGTAGTATGGGTCTCGTTTATAGTAGGCGGTTGATTCTGATAGATCACCGTGCTTCCTGGATAATCCGGTCGATCTCCAGGTGGATGCCCGTTGGCATAAATTCCGTCCACTTGATAATATTTCTCGTTTCTTGTTAACGTTGTATGGCTTTCCAGGGGTGGTGAACTCGGACGATATATCGTCGTTGTTGGATGACCCGGTGAACCACCGAGATGATCTTCGCGGTAAAATTTCGATTCTTGATGTATGGTCGTAGCCTTCTTCGTGATGTCCGTCAGTGGGGGTGGACTGCTGTATCTAGCTGGTGTCCTGGGTGGAACGTTTTCGGTCATTGTTTGATAGCTGATCGTCTTGTCCGTGGTGGAGCTCGAGCCCTTTGGTATCGTGTACGTGATAGTTTGATCACCTGGTAGCACAACAGTTCCTGGCGCATTGCCACTTGATAGATAGGTTCCAGGTGGCCCCGGCAACTCATACGTGTATGTTTTGATGGTGGTCGTTACTTTCGTGTTTGGACCGGGTGCCAAGTTGATTGGTATCGCTGCCGTTGGCGATGGGACTGGCACGTATTCCACGTTTCCGTATTCTTGTGCAGCATTCGTGTGCACCGTAGTTACTGTGCTCTGCACTGGTTCTGCTTGATAACCTGTGACATTATTTCATTGCGAGGATGAGTCTTTGGATAGAGATGGGGGGGGGGGAGATTTTTATACGTGATATTATTAGTGGTCGAAGGAAATCCTGGGGGATGTTAGTTATATTTCTATTTCTATAATTGGTGGCTGCACTCACTTGAAGATTCATGAATGTATTTGACGTCTCTTTGTTGAGTACCTAGTAGAGGTGAAGGTTGCTTCGAACGGGAGAGAGAACTATCATTGAACACCTGTAACAATCCGAATTTACTTTTATATTTACGAAGTTCTTATGAAATTTGTTATATGTAGAATATTGCAGGAAAGAAAGTGTACTGACTAGTTCTCTATTGACTGATTTGTTGACGGATTCTGTGCCGCGATGCAGAGTGCTTTCCTCGTATGTTCTGTCTCGAACATCATCGCTGTAAAATACATATAATTTTACCATCAGCAAAATCGTTCAATGATTCTACAGATGTGGAGGTTGATAAACAGACTATATAAACCCATCTGGCCTCACAATAGAATGTGAAATATTGTCTGTATTTTAGTGAAAGTTGTGCATACAGATTTTTTGGCAACGATTCAACGGATTGAGATATTTTTGAATGCTTTGAGAGAGAAAGAGAGTGGTACTTACATCAAGGCCGAACTGCTATTGGTCAACGCATTGTCCGTTGTCCACGAATCTGTAATGCAGAAGCTTCTTTAGTTGACCTTTTTTGTGTTTCTACAAATACAATTTGTCTTGATTCACTCTTAAAAAAGTACAGCAGATCCCCGCTTAATCGGCCGCTCGTCGGATAAACGAATGACGGGTTAATCCGACAACACGTGTCAGTTATCATTTCTAGGTAGTTACAGAACGAAAATGAACATGTAAATACTTATATCAATAACGCAGAAAATGTACTTCGCAGAGAGAAATATGTACGGAATTCAGTCCCAAAAAATGTAGCATGAATAGAAGAGAAAAGTAGTAAAAGAAGGTGAATTTAGTACTATTTAAACAATGACAAATGTGGCAAAAAGTAAATGTATTTGGAAGAAGGTAAACAGTGCCGGAATATGTGAATAATTTTTCTTGTAAGTTAATTGTTTTCATGTCAGCAAAGATGTGGCCCGCTAAAGCCTAGACCGGATAATGGGGAGACTACTGTAATTATATTGAAGGGCTTGGCTTGGCTAGGAAATTGTGTTTGATTATTATTATTATTATTACGATCCTAGAAGTTTTGTGGAATTAAATTTCTGCCCCTTCCCACTTAACTGCATATTGCGTTATAATAAAAAAGTTCCTTCATAGTGGCATAGATATTACAATTTATACCACGTACAATATCGTACAGTTAATTTTATTCTAAAATACTGTACGGTTACTGATTGCCTAACAATAAAATGTAAGTTTAGTATAAACAGCAATAATTGAATCCATTCCATGTACAATCCTTAGTCAATATTAAACAAATTAATTAGCAGAAAGTAAAAGATCGAACAAAAATTTTCGCATGAGGCACACTCGAAAAAATTTATCATGTAAAATGTATAGAGTTTACGATTTTCAAACAACAGTTACATTTAAATTATTGCTATTTTTGTACTATTTAATATAAAAACAATAGTAATCTATATCCCCGTAAACAGTACAGATTTAACTTAGTAATCCAAAAAAATGCACAGTGTGATGAAGAAACCGATACGTATTAAATTTAAATCATTTTAACACTGCTTGGAAGATATACAATTGTAGAATTAAAACGTGACTTGATCGTTTAATCGGAACTTCGATGCAAGTTCGTAGCGAAGCAGAATCCAAGCAAACGGAGCAAAATCTCTCGTCTGAGTTCCCGTTGAATGGCCATCACCCGCTAACCCAATGACAATGGGGATCCTTGTGTCTCAATGTCGCCGCGATACTTCTTCTTCCTTTTTTTCATTCGAATCAATGTTTTCGTCCTTTTCTTTGACTTTTTACTCTTTCTCTGTTGGAAGTGCAACAGAGGGACAGAGAAATCAGGTCAACCTTCTGTTATACGAAGCCCTAATATGGATGCGTCTGTGTATCGTGTGTTACCGCAAAGAACACACACTCTGGTTGCTACGTCACTTCCATATAGAGAGACAGCCAGCGCGGAAATCTCCGTATAATGGCGTTGTCGTGTTACCTGTGATCATGGTTCCCCAGAATCTTATAGAGTTTCAACAGTTGCGACATATGTAAGGCATTGTCCTCCATTTAGAATAATATACAGGATGGACCACTTAAGCTGGCAGAAACTGGTTTCTTAGAAAACACTACAGCTGTCGTCTTTATTTTTGTTTAATTAAATAGTTCAGGGGAGGAGGCCAATTATTTCATCATAAGTATTAAGATTAATGGTTTTACTAACACAGTGCTTTGTACCCTTTTCTTTATTATTTGTAACAAGTCTATTATTCCATTTATTTCTGTAATTTTTGTGAGAGCTATAGTGTAGTTGGGTCCTCGTTTGTTTGCCTATTCTATCGCGATGATCTATACTTGTATCTTTTTCTTTATTATGAGTACCAACGTAAAATGATTTCGAGACAGGGAAATCGTGGTTGCCAACTTTTAGATTCATCAGATGAATAGTAGTAATTAAGCGAAAAAAAAATTAAGCGATGTATGACACCAAGGGATCAATCAAAGATTCGTTCGTAATACTTTGTTATTAAATACTATATATTTCGGCAGAAGAAAATGTAACTGAGCATCTGTTTTATTCGATACAGGGGTAGTTGAAGCGCAAAGGGAAGAACAATTATACAAAACCGTCGTCAGTAAGTAATATTATCTGAATAGAAGTTCCATAGAATGAACATTGCTCTTTCTGCAAAATTGTTTTCCACCGTGCTCGATCTACATATATACCAAATATACATATATGTACCTACGCTTTTTACAATATCAAATTTATGGAATGAAAACGTTCCAACTTTCCTTTCAATCTCAGCGAACTTTCCGTTCAATCAACGCCTGTAGAAACCTCATCAGACTTAATAAGCTCAGAAGATTAGCATTTCATAGCATAACAAGCGCACACGTCATCAATCGTAGCAATGCACATAAGTGGATCGCATAGCACAGCGAATCCGCGAAAATTATTTTCTTGCCCTTCCATTCGCTGGTACTTGCTCCCTGTTACGTTAAATTCATTTCCACGAGAGAATCGTTCAAGATATGTTTACTCTGTTTACAAAAGCCACCTAATTTTCCCCGTTTTAGTTGCGGCGTTTAGCAACGGATAATAGAGATCGATCGATCAGGACGAGGTGTCGGACGAGTTTCGCGTGGATCAACGGCAATGGTCAACGGCGAACCAGCCTCGTTTTGTCTTTCTCATTGTTAATTAACCGTATACCTGCAAGGCCGTTCCTCGCCTTAAAAGGAGCGACACGAGTGACCAGCTCCCCTTCCTTCCACAATCGTTTGAAACGCGCCAGCGCTTGCGCGCGATTCCCTGTGATCATGCCCCAAGGTTTATAGCGGCATATCGAACGTTCCGTCAGAAACCGGATGCTTTTTACCAAAGTCTCACTTCCTTTTGGGACTCGTAAACAGTTTACTGGTAGCTCGGGAAATATGTGTCGCTACCGACACCTCAGTTTCGTTAATCAAATTTTTCTTTCCCTTGCATCATAGGAGAAATTTTTCGTCGGCGTTCGGATTCAAATATGGAGTACTGCCTTTAGGCAGAACGCTGGTGGGCACAGGCAATCGTGTTTTCTTTCCTTTCGTAGTTAAATAAATTGGGGTCACTAGGCGTTTCGAGGGTTATAGAATATTTTGGGGCAATTAACCATTCTAAGTTGGGGACTGAGACCTTTCTTGAAGGTAAAATGCATCGAAGCGTGGGTATTCGTGGATTTTTATTTTGGACACGTTCGACATTTGTGAAACTAAGGTATGTTTGTAAACTTTTGGACATTATTGATAGGTCTGCTTTATGGTATTCGTTGGAAGTATAGATGAATATTTTACTGACAGTGCATGATGATAATATTATGCAGATTGAATAATAAGATGAAGATTTGTATAATTGAATATTGGTAATTAACAATTGCCAACTTTCCACCTGGACTGTTATAATACTGTCGTCTAGTTTTACCAGGGATTGAGTTTGTCGTATGAGTTTTTATTAAGAATAACGATGTTGTGCCAAATAATCATTAAATGATGGTCACATTATACTAAATGTTATATACTATATGTTATATGTGTTATATACTATAATGTATACATACATGATGCATTATAACTGAAAATAATTTTCCGTTTGGTGTAGTCTATGTAAGCTTATTTTGAATTTAGTCCGTGTTTCACTTTTAATTTAGTAACTCTTGTTTCGGTTGAGGAATAACGTAATCTTCCGCTAAATCCTTTGCAAGGTTTTGTATACTATACATATTTAAAACTAAGATGGGCTTAGCATAAAAATTGAGTTTGCTGATTCCACTTAATTGCTTTCACTGCCCTATCAATCTTGATTAAAGTAGTAGTCAGATTTTTGTACTGCCAATGCCTCGGTATTAAAAAATATAATAATGTGTACGTGTACTTACCAACTGGTTTTCCGTCGAGGTTCTTGTTGTACTGATAAGACACCTGCTTGTAAGCGATCGTTTTGCTCTGACCAGGCTGTACCTAAAATATAAATATGAATTTGTCAAATATTATATTTTGAATGTAATGGTAGAACTCTTCGAAAAATACTTTTATGATGTGGCAACCTGCTTTTCTTGTTTTTATTCTGACAGGAGTTTTTGATAAATACTCGTTATACATATCGAATAGCATTGCACGAGTATGGCTATAAATGATCAATGAATTCTTTTAATGAATGAATATCATGGAGTGGATCATGGTTATGATTCATATTCAACAAGATTTATGCCTGTGTTGAATGCGTAATGCTATGCGTGTTGAATCCTCTATAGAATACACAATATATTATCATTTCTAGATACAATCTTGGCTCCAATGAATATCATTGTATGAAAAATAGTTTTGCAATATTAGGGAGTGTCACAATTCACGATTTTTTTGCATCTTTGCACTATAAAATTAGAAAACATAGATAATAATTGTATATATCGGACAGTGTATTATGTCCACTTATTATTACGAAAAAATGTGATTATTAAAAACGTAGATATTTTCTATATTTTAAACCTTGCACTTGTTCTATAATGTCGAATATATTTATATTTACAATGAATAAATGATGAAAAAAATCATGTACTAAAGCATGTCTTCAGAGTAAATCTCTTTAATATAAATAGAAAGATTCCTATTTACATTTGCTATACATGTTTAACCAACCTGTTGAATTTTTCGAGGAAATGCTTTTTCCTCGATTGTACAAACATTCATTTCCTCGTTAACGATTCATTGATTGGAAACTCATATTTTGGAGACCAATAACAATCAACTTTGCTTCTATATGTTCTGAAATTTCGTGCTCAAATTACAAATCAGTTATCAAATTTCTGCATACATATTGTATAGCTTGCAGCGCCTGGTGGTCCCAAACTTTTGGCTGACAGTTTATATATCCAGGCACATTAGATGAGAGATCGTGATGCGTTTTTACAAAAATAAAAATGAAAACGTAGGTTGCGCTTAAGTGTCTCTGCTTATAGGATGGTAATTATAACGGATATCCTACGTAAAACGCGTTGGTGGATCCATAATAGTGTAGAAATCACGCGGAATTACAGATCTCTCGGGGCCAATGAATATTTCATCGGGACAACACAATTATATGGGCAACAGATGCCGTTCAAATATTCGTGACATACGTATAGTCAAATCGTGGGTGCAAATGATCCGAAATTCCTTGAATGTGGAGGCGTAAATAATCGTTTATAAAGTGATAATTTGTTAAATGTGATAGCAGCAATTTCAACACTTAAATCTTGTTTTGTAACTTGTAGTAATGATTTTTTCCTTGAGCTTACCTTCTGCAATTTTAACACGATTCTTGCTATATAAACTGTGAATCTGAAATTTGGATGAAAACCGGGTTCCTTGCTTTCAATGTGAAATCTATATTTTGTATTTAAGAAGAAAATGGAGTATCAAATATAAGACACGAAAACATAACTTTTGTTTGACAATAATTTAATTCGGGTTTATCAATTGTCCGATTAAGCTAGCAAAATTCTGAATTAGATTTACAGCTTCGATACCAAAATGTACTATTACTTTCGTACCTCTTGATTAATATTGAACTATTTGCCACTGAATTTGAGTTATAACTTTCGTCTCCACGCATTCTAATAGGTAGTGTTCACATATTTATATCCTGTGATATCTTTATTCCATCCATATTTTGCAACGCGCACTAAACTATTCTAGTGAACCTTTACAATGTACTGCACTAAAAAATATAGGCTGCACGAGTAAAATTACACGTTATTCCAGTTACGCATTCGTATCTCGTAAATTCCAAGCAAGAACAAACCCATCACCTATCTTTCGCTCGTAGGCAAAAACGAATTTATCGAAGCGTGAAAATTATCAAACCAATAAATTACACTTCAATCCTTTCCCAATCGCGAATCCCATAATTGTAGCATCGTCATACGATACCGCGAAGCTACAACGTATCGCGCGAATGATATAAAGTCGAAAATACGCAACGTGTAATCGCAGTTGGCCAGTTCGCGCACAAGTAAAACGTTTAGTAGAAGGTGAATTGTGCGCGGGCAACTTCTCATAGATTTTGCTTTTCATAGCTGAAGCTGTTATTTCGTATGCAAATGAGAATTAGACGGTGTCCTTACGTTCCCTTAAGGGCTTCGAGGCGGAAAGTTTATCCGACAGGCGCAAGGTGCGCTCCGCAAATTGCACGTGCAACCAATCTACGTTTTCATTCAATGTTAGATTACGGCCTGACCGAGCAGGAAACGCTGCAATTACCCCGATCCAGTGTACGCGTAACAGCAATTTTGTATCTTCGTTCGATCATCTAATGTCCGATGTGTATCTCGTAAGATGTCAGATTTATGATACCGCATTCCGTAAGAAACGAAGCGTCGTTTACTGCGAGCGCAATTGTTAACGCGCGACAGCCTAGGTATCGTGACCGGAATGGAATGTAAACGTTCAATTGTGTATGGACATATCAGATTTGATATTGTCCCCGTGTGAATTGTGCTAGAGGTTTCGATTTATGTACGAATTTGTTAACCGAAGGTGTGTAATACGTTTATCAATTTTCTAGATTTCATGTTGTTTGTACGCTGGCAGGGGGTGTAGCTTTGTTAATAATAATTGGGAACATGTTTTTAAATACACATTGAATGTTACAGCAGTTTTCGTATATGTTACGTAAATCATATGTCGCGCATCTATGTCTTGTTAATACGATTGGGATTATTAAAAAATCTCGAATGATTTTGAATTACTTAAAGCAGTCGATGTGAAAACGTGTTTGCTCAAAAAAGTGCAGTTGCCCTTGAAGTTCCAAAACCTGTCGATTAGCGAGCCAGAAATAGAAATATACGTGTTTCAAGAAAATTGATTAAAGAAACGCATCGCATACAAGGTTGGAATATATCGTGACAAATAATACTGTACATATATTATTAAAATTAATTCACTCCCAGAACTGCAATAGTGGCTGAACAAACTTGAAACAATGTCAGGAAGCGCGCCAGAACTTCGCGATAAATTACAAACTTGGCTGATTTATTTTAGTTGGACGTTAGACCGAATTTTCGGATGGCCGTAAAAGCAGAGATCGCGTCGCATTCAAGTACAAGAGTGATCTGACTGTTTGCTAAGTACGTAAGACGCATGCAGAACCTGTACTCCCAGGTAAATCTCGAGCGATGTACATAATCTCTTTGACATATAATTGGAACTGTCATGCACTGATAGAAGGACGCGAAGGAGCAAAGACTAAAATTATTCTAGGTCCATCTAGATATCCCTTGGACAGTTACCTATCATATATTAAATGCCTATTCCGTCTGCGTCAGTTTTGAGTCAAATTAAAAGGAAACCTCTACGTGGTAATAATTTAATCAGCACAATTACCAATCATTTAATCAGGACAGTAGTATAATCGATGATCACTAGATTCGTTTTGAAATCCTGTTAGAAATACTGCGCGGGGTAATTTCGTTTTTATTTATGGCGTTTGACAGTATTGTAGTTGCTATATAAATGTTAACTTCGGTGAAAACATGGTGCAGAAAATATGTGTATGTTTTAGATATGTATCATTTTTATAGCAATATATAGTATACAAGAAAAGAAACTGAAACTGAAAAAAGTGGAATGGAATTGGTCTGGGCTGTGAACTTTTTGTGTGACTAATAAAACGTTTCTCAAAACTCTGAAATCTCGTTCGACAGTTCGTCATTTTAATATTGTGTCGCAGGAAGTGATCGTGAAGTTATTAGTTGAAGCAAGTTTAAAGGAAATAAGAATGTAATAATGTAAAATAAATATACTTTGAACTTTATTCCGAAATCTACAATCCCCGTAAGTAGTAAAGCTGAAAGAAAATAATTGAAACTGTAACACTTACATTTTGCAATTCTGAGTCGATGAATTCCAAGCCAGGTATACCACTTGTTGCACCACTCTGTCCAGTGCTCGCATATTTTTCTGTAGCGGTCATCCTCGTTCGCATCGGCGAAATCGTTCTAAATTCGAATCAGTTTCTCAATTGAAGAATTAATCTCTATCGAAAGTATGTTTATGAAAGCTGTGCCTTAGATTCACGTACCTGCCTTCGGAGACCACCTTGGTGGGATTTGCAGCCATACGATACTCTACTTGAGGCGAAAGTGCCCTGCCACCTCTACTTGGGGTAGCACTCCTCGAGACACTTGTTTGCAGATCCTCGAGAAGAGCATCTGAAATCATGAAACGTGTAGGCACTCTGTCACATTTCTATTCGTGACTATGGTGGCCTGCGTATCCTTGTGAAAGTAGTTACCGTGACGTTGATAAAAAAGTATATAAAGATGTAACAGAGTAATGTCGAGTTGTCAAGTAAATACCACGTATCACTTATCAAGTAAAACGTATTATTCAATTATTTAGTTTTCGCGTGTAAATAGATATTCGTGCTGTTAGGGTCGTCAATTATTGATTTGGAAGTTATTTTTACAGTATGTTTGATCGTTTTAGGAATTATCGTGGGATTTTATCATTCAATGATTCTTCAACCAGTGACAGATGGCAGCAGTTCGAAGCATAATAAGAATTACGGGAATAAGATTGAAAAATTCCTAAAGAATATTGTATAATACAGAAGGTGATTATAAGTAATATATTATTGTGATACAAATAATATATTATTAAAAAGAATTTAGTAACGCACTGAAATATTTGTGGTGAATTTGGTGCAAAATTAATTCGATTTTTATGTTGCCTACATTAGTTTATCGATTGCTGCAAAAATCAAAGGCTTAATGCTGCACTTTGATCTAATACAGATACATACATGATGTCATTTATTATGTGCCATATTAAATATAATTTATACGTCATTCGATTTTATAGCAGGAATGCTTATGCAATGACTGTAACTTAATACGAGCTGCTTAATGATTACTGCTCACTGTTTCCATGAAATGATGCACACATGATACTTGAAACGATACATAACATCATTATAACAAAATGAATGAAGAATGTAGTTCTACAATCCGTAGATCAACAAGTATTCAACTCAAAATTGTTTTTAAACATAGAAACAGTGGCTCTTTAACATAATCGAGAAGGCAATCAAAAAATTATAATATACGACCATTTTTGTACATTAACAATTCAAAAATTTAAATGCTACGAATATTCATCGGATAAATCTATGTAATTAAGATATATAAAATATTCGCAAAATTACTCATCCTTTTCTAACGTTATCATAATAACTCATCGTTTTTCTTAAACAATCGAAAATGTAAAGTAACAAAAATTGTGATATAAAATACGAACTATCTTCAAGGTAATAGAAATTATGTCAATCTAATTGGCTCTAGTTCTTATAATTAAAAAAGTCTCGACTCTTTAACCTATTATTGCCAAACTGTTACCATTATTATTATATTATTCTTGTAAAATTCATATAGAGAACGGAAAATATGAACTTTCAATCTAAAGTATTCAAATGAAAGTGTCATCGAAATAGGACACGGATTATGAGCGTCAGTGGTTTAATGTACTGGAGGATGCAAAGCTTTCGACTCTTTTAAATAATCATGATGGAATCCCTGTTCGTAATCTAATTTTATCGAAAGTCGTGGAATCATAAGAGGAATATATGTAGAGGCTGGCTCGAAAAAGAATGATCCAGGGGTAGGATTACACCTCTGGTGGCACATTTAAAGGTTTACCTAAGTTGTTTTCGAGGCTGCTAACAGTGGTGGTCGGCTGGCTCTGCCCAGATATAGGACCGCCATGACTCACAATCTTTCTGCTGGTGTGCGTTGTCGTTCTCTCCCTCACAGCAGCTGACATTGCGCTGTTTTTCAAATTACCTGTCTCACGAGACCTAGAAAACGATTGGAACAAAAAAAATAGATTTCTCAATTAATTCATAAACGAGTCGTTCATTCGCCAAAGTGACTAACTCCACGAAACAAAATGTTCAGAAAACTGGAAAATTTCTTATAAAATATATATTCAAATATATTATTATGTAGACGCATGCAGCTTTTATGCTACGACCAGAATTTTCTAATTCAATTTAACATATGGAGTTAGTCGTATTGACTTCTGGAGTAAATTATTTATTAATCAACTGTCAGACAAAGCTTCGTCATTTGGTCGTGCTGAATGTAATAATAAAAGGAATTTACTTTAAATATAAAAAGTTCAACGCCAATCAACTACTCTGATAAAACAAGAATTTAAGGAATGGTGTTCATCTGGAGCCCTCGTAGCGAAGGTTTCAATTTCATTATATTGTTGTCTACAAAAGTTCATTCCACAATTCTAATAGACTCGCAATTTAACATTTCGAGATTAATTACTACATTTTTCATTTCGTTAATACGGCTCACACATTTATCTGTTTATAATATACATTCCATGTGTTCATAAAAACCACATAAACTCCATACAAACTATTTTCATCACCATCGCGCCTACGACAGAATACAAGTCTACAAATTTCGATGTACCTAAACATCCCTAAAAATTCTGCTCAGCAATTCCATTTAGTGGTCGCGAGTCCAAATCAACCAATGTCATTTCTCACCCGTCGCAATAACTCGACGCGTTCCCGTTCACAATTGGGCGATCTAATTACGAACTCGTTAATTCCACGAACCACCAGGCGTTCGATCATCCGCGAGATTAAGACTTTCAACGAACAACGTTGCGTCAATTATACGGTACGTGACGCGATACGAAAATAAGTGCAGCCTCGATGAATCTTATTCAGCTAGGAAGCCTAGATCTCATTATGTAAGCTGCGTACAGCTAATTCGTAATCAGCATCGGTTCAATGTTTCGCGAGATAGCAGTTGTTTTTCCCTCCTGTATTATGGCCACGATCGCTGAAATTCTCTTGCTCGTACCCGTGCGCGTGTCGACCGTTACAGAACTTCTATTTATAGGGGTAGATCGTTTATAAATATAGCAGATTTGAGAAGACCGAGAACTGGATCTATGGAGGCGGCGCTGGAACTTTCGCGGTGAACACCTGAAGCCGGTTTCACGTTGAACCGAGCTAGAGCAGTGGCATTTCGAATTAAGTGGGCGCGCGCAACGCCTCAAGTCTCGACAGAAACTTGCAAACGCAGACTTATTTCTGCCTGGTATCGTTCCTGCAGCGCTGCTTAACTCTTGTTGCTTGTAAATGTGCGTGCACGACATTCGAACACGGCGTTTCGTAAACTAGTTTTCTAACGTGGTGGTTTTAGGGGACGTATTAGTGATCGTCGTGTAGATTGATTTGCGAGGTTTGTTTGCTTCTCCGTTTTCTGCGGACACTCTTTGGATTCATTAATGGAATTCATTTGTGCGATGATAGGGGGCTTAAAGTATTATCATGCGAGGTTACGTATCTTTTTTTATTAGATGCAATATACTTGATTTAATTTGTGGCTGGGTTAAGTCTGGTTTAATAAACTGAATTCTTTTTGTACTTGTGGAGCAGGTGTACTTACTTCCATAAAAGTTAAATTAATTGCACTTTTAGATTTACCGGGTGACTAAAGGAAATGCCTGAGAGTTTGTCTTATATATAATTATATAATAATTATTATATAATTATATAATATATTTATAATAATTAATAATAATTATATAATAAGGAATAATAATATATCGCTCGATAGCAGCAACAGTTATTGACGTAATTCAAGAATGTTTTGAGTTGGTTTCAAAAATATCCCCGCCAAAGCAGGAATTAATGGTTTTAAAAAATTATAACGCTTCAAAACATTGAAACTCGTTTCCCCTAAAACCATTGGTAGTAGTCTAACTTGTCTATATTTACTAATATTTATTATACACTTCAATTTATCTTAAAAGTTATATTTAAAACGGTACTCCGCGATTCTGAAATCTCGAGTTGAATATTTCCAAATATTAAAATCTCAGTCTCAATCTTACCTCTCTTATTTCATCCTAATATTACTTTCTAAAACACCAAGTCTTTAACACGCGTTTGTCAATTACATTCGCAAATATGACCACAGAATAGTCTCCGATTCATCTTACAAAGAATTCTACTATGTTTTCTCGACTTCCAGTCATCTTTCGAACGCTCATAAAGTTTCGCAATTCTCGCGTGAGCGGGAATAAATACATTTCTACTCTCGTTTTAGAAAGCAAACGACTCCTCAAGAGTGTAGGAAAATCCAATTCGGTCAACTTTAATTCCTCCATTTAGGAGAACCGTTCTAATTATTGACACAGTATGTGCAGCGAGTTGGGCAGCGTCGAAAGTGCTTCCTCGGGGACGCCAAATGGTCGGTTGTCTTATTCCGGCGGAGACATCAATGCGAATGGGGCAAAGGGGCCAAGGAGGCTTTCCAAGAATCGTTTGCGGAGGAGAAGCACTCGTATGATCGCGGCTGAAACCTTGAAATACGCGCACCCGCACGGCTTTCAGCATTTGTATTCCCCTAACGGGTCCGCGAGATATAGAATAGTTCACTTCGGCCAATCCGTGACTGAACTTTCATATTTTTTCCTTTTTACTTTTTTGGTTTTCTTGCGCTCAACGCTTTTTGAACACCTGACGCGGTCATTGCATTACAATTGAATCGCTGGTAACTGTTTGTAATTACGCGTGTATTACGAATTTTTTGTCAACTGGGAGAACTTTTTTTAATGGGTCGAATGTGTTATTGCTTTCAAGTGAGTTTATTATGGATGGTATATGAATGAATTAGACAAGGAATTAGAAGATAGTCGCGTTCTAACACATTCTAGTTAGCGTCTGATGAATCTTATCGCACTAGTTTTTTAATTTGTGGTGATACGATCAGCTGAGTTGACGTAAATGGAATATGTTAATCGCGAAAGTAGGACATATATTATTAAGCTTTTAAAAATTGCCAGAAAAGAAATTCTGAAGGTTCCTGTTTGGATTGTGTCCGAATAAAATTAGATCCAAAGTGAAACAAGTCATTAAATATATGTTTGGTCCTAAATGCAAAGTATAAAGCTGTAATTGTAGCATTTCAATTTTAAATATATTTTACGATCGATGTAGAAAGTGAGAAAGTCCTTCGAGAAAATAATTACTTTTTCAACTTTAAAAGAAAATTTGAAATAAAAGACTGATCGACGTTTATTGGAACGTACAGTTTCATCTTTGTTTTGCTAAAATAGCGATTGAACGTTTGACTTTTAGAAAGCGTTTAGAAATAGTATCAATATGATCAACTACACGAGCCGTAAACTCGATTTGTTTATTTTTTACTGAAGATTATCTTAACCTGACCTTATTTTTTTTTAGCATTTTAGCGATATGCATGGGAACAAGTATACCACGATTGATATTTCGAATATTTGGCCAATTTTGCTAATTCTACATTTTTCAGATATTTCTCTTTAATCAGTTATGCAATTAATTAGGGACAATGGAATATGTTTCTAAATTGTCCAGCTATTTCAGTAATTAGAGAAAGTATTCATCTTCGTGTAGATGCGAATAAAATTACAGAAAATTTCTACAAACCGAACATTTAGCCCTTATTTATTTGCATTATTATGGCACCCCGTTTGAAACGATTTAATAGAGAGGTACTCGAGTGTACTAATGTAAAACACGTGTAATTACACAGCCGTGTATACATATATACGATTTCATTAGTGGCTACTGCAGTCAAGTTTTATGACGGCGAAATAAGATTGATTTATCTGTCACCAGTTCGTCGATTTTGAAATACGAATTTACCTACTTTCAAATTAAAATTTGATTTCCAAACGTTTCGCGATGCACATTACACATTAAATATTCACAATTAGGCTGTCTTTTTTTATGATCAAGATGCAAAATGATTATACAGTAGACATTCGAAATCTGGCAATTATTTTCATATTGTAATACGTTTACAAAATAAAAATTCTATTCTTTTCATAATACTTCTGACGATGTTAGCTTCAATCTCACGTGGGTCGAAAATACTTGGAGTTTGGGCTACTGCACATGTGCAATGTGACCTGTGACGTCGGATTATTAACGAAGTGTTAGAGTAATAGTGACATTGTGCATCGTCGTTCAAGGCTTTCGTGCCAATCAAAATGATGATGACCGCACTTGATTTGATTCCACGAGCGATAATGTTCGCGCGAATATACAGCTTTCGTTAAAAGATAATTGCAAGGACTGGGGTCACTCGTTTGCCCCACTTTTTTAGAGATGAATCATTGCTACGTTTAAATACAGAAAGTGGGGGGGGGGGGATGATGAGAAACGTTTGCGACAAAAATATATAAAAAGAATATTCAAAATTATTTTACGTAACTAATACAAATTTCAATGACACCATAATTAAAAATACATGTCCTGGTTTCGTGGCAATTTACTTCTGCTCTAAAATTATAACAAAATGTTTTTATCTATTTTTCACTGTTATGCAATATTAATTACATTTGGTTTTGTGAAATTTTCCGATTTCATTTAACTATTTACAATGACCTTTAAAAATCACATTTACTTTACGCAATTTTCGTCTACATTCGTGTAGCAATGTGATTAATATTCGCCAAACTTGAAAAGCGAAGAATGGAGTCATTTCACGAATTTCGTATAATTGACATTTGGAAATATATTTCTGCTATCCAATAATATTCTTCTACGAATCCAAGCCATATGACGTCGGCAAAATATCATCGGCACTAAATGCCAAAGTATACCACAAAATAAAGGCTTAAAGTAACCATTCCAAACAAAGGAAAGGGAGTACTCGTATCCATCTTGAAACGTATGCATATGCTTTCAGAGATCATGGAAATTTGTTATTCTTCGCCTGTAAAAATTGTTAATGACTTCGCCATTGCTTCGACTCATTAAAATATACAATTGCTATTTATACTCAGCATAACGATAGCGTGTACGGAACGAAATAGAATTATCCAGCGAGACGGGAACAAGGTGTAACGAATTGGAAGAAAATGCTGAGATCACACGAAATTAAATGGTTGCGCGTATTCACTGGTCGAGAACTGAAATGGCATTCGACATATGCATGAGTTACTTTTAACCTACGGACGTAGAAACGAGCGGTGATTCAGTCTGATTACTCGTGGGTTTTCGCTTTTTATTGTTGTTCAAAAATAGGAATTCGAAGCAGTTGCTATGCTTAGAATCCTGGGTGACTTTAAATAATACTAATCCTGGTACGATAATAATAATACTGGCATTCCGAAATGACAGAATTGAGTATCAGACATTGTGTTTTAATAATGGAAATAAATCCAATTTTTTGATTCCGTAAACAATAATTAATGTACCTATCTACTTTTCATTGTCAACAGAAGATAATGAAAATTGGATTTATAATATGGAAGTAAGCTAGCAATATCTGATTTGTTAGTGGTATTAATATTTGAACCAAAAATCTTGTATCCCATTGAAAAATTTATTTCTATCATTCTATTGCAAAGCTCACAGCGGACAAAGACAGTTGCTCACGAAATTATTCGGCCTCCAAAATCGATTGAGGAGTCTTTATTCATTTAATATTCAATTGTCTTGCAATAAATATTAAAAAATAATATTTCATAATTATATTAAAATAAACTTTGAAAGATTTGTTAGAAACAGATTGCCAGAGTCATTTTATGTTTTACTAGAATATAATCTTGAGTAAAATTTCCTGAGATTATGTGACCAAGTCCTGGTCCTTGGAAAAATGTAATCACGTACACTTTACAAGACAAGTAAATACAAAGATAATGTTTGTATCCTAAATTGTCGGAATACAAATTATCATTCTCAAGTTTCAAAAATACGCGAATACCTATTATTATTTTCAAGTTTCAGAAATACGTGAATACCTATGATAAATGTATGCACTTTTTAGTGCCGTTCCTTATTTCCTGCATCAAATTACTACTCCACTTAATTAACATTATATGATATCGTCCCATCAATCATTCAGGAACGGCCAATAACTCTATTCTAGTGATGTTTTCGCACTACCTCCCTCTATTGCTCAGTCTATAGCCGTTTTATGGGTTTGGTCCAATTTTAACTTCAGTTCAGGAACAAATCGCTGCGCGGATTGCACGCAGGAAAGCAAGTAGAAACAGTTTCGTTGATGATTTGCTTGCATCAAGTTTCCCCGTGTCGGCATTCATCGAAAATGCGGCTAAGATGTTTCAAGGACCATTCGATGGCCTTCAGTAGAATGCAATAGTCGCGTCAATGAAACGTTCGAACGTTAACGTAACACTGGTGTAGCATTGTTGCAAGGCAACTAATCAAGTCATCAGCGAAAGAGAAATAAGTAACATGTGTTAATTACATCACACGTTCCGTATCTATTGTGCATTTTTTCCTCGCCAATAACGAGTGAAGTAGGTATTCATGTATTTCGTGGACGGCGAGCAATTATTCGAATAGGATGATCCAAGTGTTTGCATTTATAATGGCGAAAGAATTTTATAAATGGACATTTTTTGTTCTCATTTTTCTTTGCTCAAAGTTGCATCAAACGCGATGGTTATTAGTCTATTAGCAACCAAATTCTATTACTAGTAAATCATCTCTCATTACTATATTTAGCCTTTCAGTGTGGCAGTAATTCATTTAAAACTGTACGAATAATTCCACATATAATATTTTGGTCTTAATTCCCTTTCGGAGGAAAATTGTAATTTCTTCCAGCTCTTTATACTGTAATTTGTTTGTGGTCAAAAAGTAGAATTTTAGTTTAAATATACATAATACGATAAGATATTACAAATAAGTCGAAGGGAATTAATGCAAAAACTATATAATTTCGACTAATTTTCAGCAAGACAAGGAATAAGCAAAGTCACCTTAATGAAGTTACGCGAGAAAGTTTATAAAATTTTGGCAAATTTAAGGAAGCATACTACTATTCTAACTTTTCCTCACAATTGGTTATCAAAACCTGCTTCGTGCATATTACAAACACATAAATATAAGAAGATGTTTTCAACAGAATTTTTCTTCGTTTACGTTGTTTTTATCTGTGGGTGTTCGATTGAGGGAAACGGGAAAGGTGGCAAAGCCCGGCTAGTGTAAACTTAACAGCGACATTTGACATCACGTGGGTGTCTATGGTCCAGCCAACTGGCGCCCCGAGTTTCGTTCGGTTTCTCCCTTTTTCTACGGCTCCTGATCCCGTAGCTCTTTGTTCAACTCGTGTAAATATAACTCAGCAACTTTTACGAAAACGTAACACGAAAAGAGCTACGTGAATCTATCATATTCATGCTGTCAACGAGTTCTCCACTATTACGCAACTAATTTCTTTTCGACAATCACAATAAAATGCAATGATCGTTTCGGGTAAAATAATAATCGATATTCAATTCTGCAATGAATTTCCAGTTGCTCGTTCAGCATTTTCATTCGTACAAATTGTTTGTTGACTGAACAGAAATGTTTTATTTACAATTGCACCTGGCCTCGCATTATTTACGAATAGATATTGCGTTTCGTTGTCGATGCAACACAAAGGAATGCAAACGGAATCGAACACCAATATATCTAAAACAGGAGAGTCAGAAAATGAATCATTCTTATATTTTCGTTTGAAGAACCATTACATCTTCTCCATCAATAATTCAGAGATATGTTACGGCATCCGTTCACTCGCGATCTATTGAATAATAAGGCTCGGTTGCGTATCGGTTTATCAATAACCTGTCCTCCGCATGTTTCGTAGGAAAACGGTACAGTCATAGGGAAAATAAATTGGTGGTGCTGAGTTTGTTTCTGGACCATCGCCCGGCGGTAGGTGTTTTATAAACTATAGGTCGACGTGGTTTTGGCGCGTCGCCTATTTTTGTGCCCGCTTTCGTTGCCCATCGTCCTCGTTTCCCCGATGACTGAAAGATTGTGCGTCACATATTTATATTCCCCTCGTCGTTATTGTGGATCAGTGAAGCAACGTCGATATTGTTAAACATTCGTATTACGCCCGTTCAAAGAATTCAATATGTATAATTGGTGAAATAGTGATATTTGAACAATTTCTTTAAAATACTTGGTCTGTCACAAGTGATTTCAATTTTAACGCGCGTATCGTAACAAATCTCTTCTTGTATTTGTAAGTTCCTCGTGGAGTAATTTCTTCAATATTGTTCATTTCTGTATGGTGCGAGCTTCAATTGTGCGTATTATCTTTATTTTTTTAGTTAATGCGTTGCATACCCTAAATATGACCAGATATGTTCAGTTTCAAGCGAACAAAATTTTTCGTGCGATGCTTTCGAACGCTTTCTCGTACACTTCCGTTCAAAAGTTTGGAGCACCTTTTGCTTTCAGGACGAAACAAATCTTTTTATTAAAAATGTTGCACTGATATATTTAAATAAGAATATTATGAATTAAATATTTGTTTAGTTAGGAAAATTAATTCTTTTACAATCCTGACATGCTCCAATCATTCGAGCGTAATCATTCGAGCGTGAATGTTCCTTCCATTTTTGCTTAAAAAGTGGGACATTTCTTTGTCCCATATTATATTATAATAATTTCACTATACCTTCAACGTAAGAGGCGACTAAAAAGGGAAGTGTGAATTTGCGGGTCCACTTTTTTTTGTTATTCAATTGAATTCCTTTATCAAAGTGATTAACTCCACGAAATACTTGGTTTCTAAAGCTTCTTCTCCAATATGTAGTATATTCAAACGTACATAAACAGAATTTCTTAATTTAACTTAGCGCATGAAGTTAATCACATTAGTTTCTAAAATCAATTACACTGTCGTTCAAAGTTTTGTCATTCAACGACGTTGAAAGTAACTCTCAAGGAAACTAATTTAAATAACAACCAAATGGTCTTGGCAATAAAATTTAACGAAATTCAGCAAGCGAGTTGCTTTGATCTGCGAACAGAAAGCAATTAATACAAAATTACACGCCATTCGAGTAAGCAGTTGATGTCAGTGCTAAACACGTTAATTAGGAATTTATGACAACTATAGACTAAAGATAAAAACTTGTGTCGACTTAATAGCATATTATTATTGCACTCTTTTTTTATTCGCCAATGTAAATGTGACTGAAACCGTTCGTACGCGCGCGCGTACTCTGAACGATCCTTGAAACACTCCTTACATGGATGAAAGATCCACGAAGACGGAAAGTGGGATTTGACCTTCCGCCCATCTAGCAAGAATGATTCCCTGCTTACTCGGTTACGTGGGTCTCGTAGAACGTATAGTACAACTCTGTACGATGGCGTGCATGCCCATAATCAACAATTCACGCTTGAACCATTACGAAGAGAATTCTCTCAATTTCGACGAGGCGTTCGATATGCTATTCGAAAATTCCAACATTCACGGATGCCGTTTTGAAAGTTTCATCTCTTTTACACGGATATTAACGTTCGACCCTGCGTGGGATGCGTAAAGTGAAAGTGATCTTGAAGCCTCGGCGATAACCTCGGAGTTATTAATCCTTAAATATCTAAAATCTACGAGCAGCAGCAATTCGAGCAACGATTGATTCAAAATATATGTTCATACATTCCGTTGCAATTATTTCTAGACAGTATTTATTACGCGCGGTTGAAAAATGAATTGACGCAAATGAAAATTGAAGGCAGGCGTTTCTTGGCAACAGCTTGATGAAGTGTATGTTAAATCTCATAAATGTCATTAGCGAAATTTCGTTCTCCGAAATTGTCATTCCTGCCAATTTATTCTTTCAGCATTTGACTCGAGGAACTATGCATATTAAAGTAATAAGTAAGACTGCAATAGGTAAACAAATTAGTCGTGAACACGAACGACCCGGGTTGCTCGCGAGAGGTGCGAAAAATATGCTTGTCCGCGGGGAGTTAATAATAATCCACATTTATGAATGCACGCATGGTGTTTTCGTCGCGTATCTTTCGCACACGATTAAACAGTAGCGGGGGATTGGTTACGAAGATCATAAAAATGACATTCACGAGGATGACCGCGAAGAAAACGCGCATCGTGAGTCACGGTGGTTAAATAAGCACGACCTCTCTTTGGATGCGTTCGAAATTGGCGGCGGCCGCTTTTGCGCATCCAACAGCGTACAGAAGCGAACGAATCGAATTCAGATCGATGTTTTTTGCCCATCTCGAGCGCCAGCCAGTGACACTGCGTGATATAAAGTCGGCCACTGTCCGCGTTCAGCCTCTCAAAGGCGCCGTGAGTTTTTCGACTCGGCGAGATTAATTGCTGCACGCCGCCGCGAGCACATTGGCCACTGTATTTAGAGTAATTCAATGTAAATAAGCGGACGTCTGCCCATTCGCTTGCAGATATGATCGGTATTTGACAAATCGCGTTTGGTCACGCGTCGGTAGCACACGCGATCCAGTTTTCGCCTTCTCGTCAACCATTCCGCTTCGGTACCATCAGAAATGATAATGTCCCCGATATGGAAAAGTGCGGATTTTATTACGCGTACTATAGATACTCTGTCTAATTATTTAAGGTGCAATTTATAGAAATAATTTCAATGATGATACGCGTTTGTAAAGAACGTTTGTATACGTATTTAGAGAACAGTTGGTGAATGTCTGGGGGCGTACATGTACGTTCTCTGTAGCGTAAGGGTTGAATTTCTTCGCGGATGTTTGGTAATGGGTAACAAGTATGCGCTTGTGTCTTTGTCCATTTTTCAGATGGAATTTATTTCAGGCCTTCTTGTTGCGGTAATTTATCCTTTCTATCCCTCCTGAATATTGTTTCCACTGTTTCGAGCCTTCAATGGTGCATTTAATAACGCATTGAGCGAAAGTATGAAATATTACCGGAATGAATAAATCAGCGCGAAACGAGCGCGAAGCGTTCGTGATTGTATGCAAACGACATTGCTATATGGTGGTTCCTATTTTGCACGCACGAAAAGTACAACTACCTTCGTTCATCTTTAATTAATATTAAAATGATTTGCCGTAAGGGTAACATCCTTCGTGAAATTAAATACAAATGCAGAGAAAGACATAATACAAGGTGGCAGGAATGTTTTAAACCACGCGCTCTGTGCAAACAGAAAATTCTGTTGCACTCGTTTCTATTATTCAACATTTTCTGATTGCTCAAAAGTTGTTGTTAATTTTCTGATCGCTCAACAGTTGCGCTGCTATGAATTTGAATGAAATGAACACTTTGTCGCATTAGCACCTCGGATAAAGACGCTTTGCAGCAGATATCACATTCACTTCGATTCATGTTTCATAACATACAAAGTGTAATATCAAATTTATTGAAAATAGTCAAATTAAAAACAGTTTGGCCTGTGTTACTTTTTTTTATTTGAAGTATGTATCTCGCTACATCTTACTTTTCCAGAACTTGATTGACTATTATGTCAGACGTACACTGTTATTTGTGGCGCTCTGGTGGAGCACGATCCAAAAAGGGTTGACAAATACTGGGTTAGGCTTTTGCTATCGGTATTCTCGAGAAATAAGCGCCTGATTTAAAAGAAAACAACAGGAAATCAATAAATTAAATCGTAAAAACGTCACTTAATGACCCCAAGTCATGTCGAACGGGGGTTGTACCTTCGGAACGTGATTCGAATTAGACTTGTCAGGGCACTGAAAGCGGAAACAAAACGATTGTAAAACTTACCTCGCGAGAGAGGGTAATCCAATCTAAGTAGTGAAGCACCGGTTGTTTCACCGTTCGCTTGTTCGTTTTATTTTCGTTTCGCCGAGAAATTCGCGCGCCGCACAGTTCTACTGTCCACTGAATCGAAATACTGCGCACGTGACACTGCAGAGTGCCCGTCCAATACTGGCTCGATCCACTTGGCTTTTCGCTCGCGAGTTGTGCATCGCGGCTCAGGAATAGCGCACGCGCATGCGTACATTGCCGCTCGTAGTCAGGTGCTCGATTCGTCGATCGCGTCAATTTCGAAGGAACGGATGCATGAATGTCTAAAGAACTTTTTCTGGGTCCTACGGTGACGAGGATTCAGGATTACTTGCTCTCCTGATTCGTTTACAAAATTTAGATGCACTAAATGGTGTCCAGATCGATTAGAATGTTAGATTAAAACATTTTCAATTAGGAATCGTAATTTTTATTTTGATCGGTTAGTTTAGAATGGGGGGTCGGTTTACAGAAGTGTGTATTATACTTTTCTTTACTGTGCAATTCACTTTACATTTTAGTTTGTTTTGATATATTTTAATATTTACATTTGCATTAATTAAAATTGTTTTTCTGTAATCCTGGTAGAAGAAAGAAGAATATATTTATTCTCGAAAAATAATTGTTTTAGGCAACCGTATAATTTTAGTAACAAGTGGGAGAATTTGTTTTTCTACATCTCATAGATCTTGGACTACCTTAATAATTATTATTATATAAGTATATCTTGTTTTGTATCATTTATTTTATTTTATTTGATGTATGTCTATTAAGTGTTTATTGTGTATTATTTTTTGTTACGCAGTGAGTGCAACATGACACAGGAACAAATAGTTTTGTTTAATAATAACGCAGTATCTTTTATTTATTGATGTAATTTGTTATTCTTCTATATATTCTGTATGTATTTGCTCTATGTACAATGCTTCGCAGATTTTCTATTAAATGTTTATAGCTTCACGACTAAAATTTCAACTTGTGATGTCGAAACAGTCTGGGATATTACATACATATTTGCCGAGACATTAAATTAAACTGAACGGTTGTCGCGCAACAAGTTTTTACAGTGATGTAATTACATCACTGCCATAATTCGTAACGAAATGTATAATTGCAAAACACTATGTAGGTGTGCTTATGTCTATCTCACTGTTATTATCAGTATCACAGAAAATTGGTGTTTCGAAGTTGTCAATATTTGATTATTATAAAGCGTTTCGACATTCTTCTTCTACTCTTTATAAGTATAACTGAACAAGAATAAAGATAGACGTGCTATTTTCTCAAGTTTACATATTTTTGTTTGCAATTTCAAGTCTGCCTATGTATTTCTTATTAGACACTTCTCATCGAATATTTTTTCGCCGTGTAACAGTCCGTAACAGTAAATGGAAATTAAATGGAGTACTTTAGGGTTTTTATCCAGTACGCTTGCGCGTGTGCGTTTCAAAAGCGAGAGAGTACAACGCGTGCGAGTGTAATTTGTTCGGTCAGTGCGTTCGCAGAAGTCGTACTACTCCTACGTACAGGGACGGGTCAATTACAATGCTTTTGTTAATCGTCTATTCGCTGGTATTATCATAAGAAGAACCAGTTTAGTAAACAATGTAATCTCAAATAGGTTTATCGTTTAAATTTCTACAAGCATGCAAATTATAATAGATGCAATGCATTGGGTTTGGTAAGCTTTGTGACGATGTGATAGACAAATAAATGAAAGTATTAATATCAATTTCATTGAATGAGTTCATCAATATATTTCAAGCGCTGCTAGTTACCTCATTACTTATTATAAAATTAGTTTAACATGCTATCTTGAAAACCAATGTTTTATATGTTGATGCTACTTGTATGTCGCAATTTTTGTTATTGTTCAGTTGCGACAGATATAATATTCGTATGACGGCAGTACTGTTATTAAAATGGATAGAACATTGTAATTGGAGGATAGTATTTTTTTGTTACTAATAACTGGTAGAGTGAAGAGACTCACGTGAAATTAGAAATGTCAAAATAAAATTCTATTTTTATGATATTATAGATTCTAGAGACTAAATAAGAGAATAGTTTCTTTAACAGTCGGTTCTCTTTAATGGAGTACGTCCCTGTGTGTGCCATATTTCTTTTTTTTTTCGCCCACGGTATTACAGTCTAGCATCCACTTCTGCCTTAAGAATCGTTATTTATGGTAATAACGATACACGAAGAGCTTATCGATACCTATTCAAAATGAATTTAGTGGGTGATGTAGAACTGGCAATATGAAAATAAATTACGAGACTAGCAATTTGGTGGTTCTGTTTCTTATTTGTGACGCGTTTATAGGGATTTTTGAATTAATTAATATTTAATAGTACGTTAAAACTGGAATAGTTAATGGATTAGTTGATTAATATTTAATAGTATGTTAAAAATGGAATCAAGCACAGTGAAGCTCTTCTGTGTATGCATATTTATTACATTCGCAATTGTAAGTCAAATATGCAGTTGTGTATGACAAACAGAAAATATATACATACATACTAATACAGTATCGAATGCATGCATAATTGTGTTTTGCTGTTGTTTATGTGTTATTCGAATGAGTATGCAAATAAAAGAATGCTCGAATAATAAGATGGTACTGACGAAACAAGACGAACCTGTTGATGATGCCATCTTCTCGATGGTTGTTAGCCTGTTGCACTGGGAATCATGTGATTTTCTTATAGTTTTTTATATCAACGCTCTATAGTGTAAGTACTTGTGCTTTAACGCAAAATTTGGTTAATTTGTATGTATTTATATGTATTACTTATTTCGATCTGCTAAATAAAATGTAATAAAATAGTAAATTAAGATATCAAACTGCAGGAAAAAAGGTGACCATGCAGAAACTCGTAGCAGGAACTAGCACCCTCTATATCTTTAATGTTTTTCAATTTTTGTATAAAATAAATTTATAAATTAAAAATTTAATTGGTAAATTAAAGATTGCTTCGTAACTGTTAGAAGTCTGTATATTTTTGTGGTGTGGTAATTATATATTTATGTACAACTATATGCATATTTTACATACAAATCCTTCTGGTACAAAAATATTTCACCAATGAAAAATTTATTAAAAATTGAAAAGTCTTTTTGCATGAATTGTTGTGAAAGTTTATGTTTAAAACTATATTTTTAGATTTTATAATTTTTATTTACTTGCGTTGAGGATTGCATTTATAGCAACAGAAAATGAAATAATTGTTATATTAGAAAACTTATTGCATTACAGGATTAACAGAAATCTGTTATATTCAAAATTAAATACATATGTACAATGGGGCTGCGGTAAAGGAAGGTTTCTTCATTATCTCTAGGTAGTAATATTTTATCGACGGATAACGTTGACCGAAACGTTTGTAATTTATAATTACATATCTTGGCAGCTGTTGGAATGGAAGAAACTGATGATATCATATAATTATAAATTAAATTTTACTCTCTAGAGTCCTAAATCTAGACATTTACATTTTATATACGAAACATGTATTAAGTAAAAAGATCAGAATTTGTTCTTTGAATGCTCTGTTTAATATTATTTGAATTCATTTGTCGACGCACTCCTAACAATTTCTCTAGACATAACACAACACAAAAATTCATGTACTTCATGTGAATTTGATATCTTTTATTTTAAATGTTGGCTAAAGTATTAAGCTGCTTTAAAATGTGTTGCGCACTCCGCCACTTCGCTCAATTAAATTACGAATACAATAATAATGAATTCCAATCAAGAAAATATCTGCCACTCTTGCAAAAAAGCAGTGCCACAATAAATCAATCAAATATTTTTAATAAAATCTCGTTACCTGAAGCCACACGAAGCACCTTAAAAAAATAGTTACTTCAACCGCAATGAAAATATTGTCAAAGCACACCAGCGCTTTGAATTCAGCGTATCTTTCCATCTCCAGCCTCGGGGAATTTTCAAATTTTAATTACACTTAAAAGCTCTTCACCCCTACCCGCTACACATCTTTTGCATCGTGTTTCCCTATCCCATCATTTTCGCCAGGGGAGGTAGGAGTGCAAACGCGAAGCGAATTGTGCAGCAGTGGTAAGGACAGGTAGCAATTTTCTCTATTGAGGGGCTCGCAGTAAGGGTAGAGGGCAAACGCCGGCAGAAGGTTGCTCTCGTAGGTGGGGGAGTACTGCAGAATGGAGGTGGGAAAGGAGAAACGATTGGTAAGGTTCTGTTGATACAAGTGCGAACACGCCGGGGACGATGGTATGCGTGCAGTGTTAACCAGCAACTCTCACTTCAGAAGAGGCGCGCCAGGGCAAAAGTACGTAGCAAAGTGTGAGAAAAAAGAAAAAAAAAAGGTGTGGTTGTCACCGTGCTGTATAAACACACGAACGATCATTTGGACTTTGTGTGCTCTGCGCATGATTCGAACGTATATACGCCACAATATGGCTGATGAAGATGGACAAAGTATAAAATGTGTTGCAGCGGCTCAGAATATCCCAGTTAACGATGACGTTCTTTGTAAACGTTACTGTAAGTCCGAAGTTATGAATGCGGGAGCATTTGGTCGTTTAAAGCTCAGAATTTCTTAGAGCGACAAGCTATTGAAATTTCTAGGCTTGCGGTCGTAATTTCTGGTGACAAACTTTTGGAACTGTTTTACTTTGGTCCATAGTGGTTGAGGTGTAGCTGATTAATGAAATCAGGCGAATGTAGATTTGCTGTGCGCACGGTGTGGAATATTTGAGCGTCATCTGAGTCGATTCTTAATGGGTTAGCGTAATATGCTCGACAATTAGAATATTTTTAATCTTGAAATATTTGCTTCCAAACTTCCATTTTTCCTTCCTCCGCTTCTCGTCAAAAATACGTTTGAAGATAAGGCCCCCTGCTACGTCCCTGAGGCTTATTCTTGCTATTCCTAGATTATGGGAATATCAGGTAGACCATAGACCATAGCTTCTGTTAAAGATTAGGCTTTCGAGAAGAGGCGAGAACGATGTAGCCCGAGATGCAGGTAAGAAATTAAAAGCGGATATCTGTCCCTTTGCATCTAAATCCTTTGTACTTCCGATACAAGTACCTAAGTATCGTCTATCAAAGTGACACGATTAATGTCTTGGAGGGTTTCAAATAAAATCTGTTATCTTAAGCAACACTTAAAATTAATTTAAACTCTCGCTCGAAAACGAACGACCCTAAGCAACTCCAGAAAACCCTATCCCTTCCCATCCATCTTCCTATTTCTCACACCTGTGAACCATTTCCCTCGTTCCATAATACTCAAATATTGGTTCGATCTCGTATCAATCTCCAAACCCGGCGAAAAGAAAAAAATTGTCCATTACCAGAAATATGTTTCTACATATTTCGTAGTATATATCCAATCTGTATTAAACTCCACATCGACAACCCTCAGCCAGTCCAGGGTAATCAAGTGCAACGAACCCACGCGACAGAACCAAGGATCTTTCCAGCATGCTACGTTCCTGGCTACTGGTCTATACATGCACGCGTGTACGTGGGTTAGGTACAGACTCTCTAGGCTCGAGGCACACGGCGAGGGAGGAAGCACAGAGCAGCCGTCGACGACGAGGCGCGCGGCGGTTCGGAGCAGGGAATGCAAAAGATGGTGGGAGTACTCGGGGCTACGTTCACAGTAGGGAATGGTTTAAGGTGGGGAAGTTGGAGGTGGCGGCGGCGGCGGCTGCGCCGGGTATTCGGCCGGGGCAAGCCGGCAGTTGAAGGGATAGAGAGAGAAAGAGGAGCGAATGGAATGGAAAGGCAGTCAGGTTAGCCGAGCAACGAGTGGGAGAGGCCAGGGACGAGGCAAGGCAAGCGATTTAGCTGCTGCTGGTTCGGCGAGCTACGAGTTGGAGTGTCGAGAGAGCAGCCGAGGTCCCGTTGGCCGTGCCTGCGCCGGGAGAGGCGTCATGAAAGCGCGCCAGTTGACCGAGTGCACCTCTGCTCGGACGAAACCGCGTATTTGCCGTCGCTGAGGCCACCTTGTCCCTCGTTCTCTGCTTCCGTGGCAAGGATTCGAACCGCTCGTGTCCTGCTCCTGGCTGTCACGAGTCCCTCGCGCGCTGTGCTCCGCTTCGGTGCGGGGATCCCTGTTTCTTTTTCCCCCGGTGGCTCCGTTTTTCTACATCGGCGGGCCTGGACGGAATCGGGAATAGGACCGATCGCTGACGAACGAAACGAAACGTTCCGCACTCGGTTTCATTATTCCTAAGCCGTGTGTACTCGTTTCGAAAGTTTCACCGTTAAGTGTGTGCTGTGCACGACGTGCTCTGTTCTTCTGTGCCAGCTCTGTCTCTGACACGACGCTCGACTGGCGAAACAGGACGACAAGCTGTGCGTGGCCGCTGAAAGAGAAGAGAACAGGAACGTGCGCGTGATTATTGTTGGTCGGTGGTTCGTTGAATCGTTTTTTTCCATTTTTTCGAGCGTGAACCGCGTTGGATCGCGCGATATTTTGATTGCCGACGTATCGATTCCGGTCGGCACGGTGTTTGTGGAAGCGCTCGCCGTGGATCGCGGTAAACTGCGAGTGGAAAAAAAGGAAACGAAAACTCGTTTCTGTCAGTAGGCACGGCTGCATTGGACGGAAGTATAAAGCGTTCTTTGCATTTCGCGATAGCTCGCCTCCGGTCCGTGAACGGCGTTTCACCTTGACGTTGAAACATCGGACGTACTGTCACGTTTCAACCGATATTCTAATAATCGAACGGGCAGAGCATTTTGAGGTATGACAGGTTTTGTTGTCGAAACGCTCGCACCTTCGTATACCTGCATGCCTACCAGTATTTTCCTCGTCGATTCGCCAAGAGAAATCCGTAACTTTACGTATGTTCAACGCTTGGCTCGTGGCTGACTCTAAATACAAAAAGAGGAGGTGCAACGAAGAGAATGAAGTCACGCTGGACTGGCTCAAAGATCGATTCAAATTCATTCTACGTACAGTGACGTGCATTATTTACATAATTCAGTGTTAACGTAAGCGGTTCTAGACAGTGTGCAACAAGAAGTAGAAGAAAAGGTAGCAGCCGCGTCGCTAGAAAACGTTATACCCTCTTAATAATTTATATTTTCATACGCCTATTATTTCTCTGGTGAGCCCCGTATATGCATTCCACGCGCTTCGCAAGCGAATACAATGGAAGAAATTGAATGAAGCTTAAACAGTGAAATGACACGCTCAAAGTAAGAGAAGAAAACGAAAGCAGAGGAAATCCGTCGGAACGTTCGTTTCCTTTAGGCGAGCAAATTTCTGGCCCGCGGAGGTATCGAGCAATCTCACGGTTAATACAGTGTCTCTGACTTTGTGACACTCGGTTCGTTACCTTGTCGTTGTTTCGTCCGCGTTGGAGGGTAACATCCCTCCGGGTCGTTATCCCATTCCACGCGTTGGAGTGCTTTGGCGAGGAGAGATAGGAGCGAAGAGAGTGGGAAGAGGAGAAGGAGGATCCTTATCTACCTGTACGCTATATCACGTTTCGCGTGGGACACCCGGAATAGACGAGAGGAGATGACAATGCAGGAGCTCGTTATTCAACGTTACTTTGTCGTGGCCATTGTCGAGGAGCATAGTTTCCCGTGGTGTTCGTAAACGCCATGTCGGCCGTGTCATCGCGGTTCACCGACTTTCTAGCTTAACATTCCATTCGTTCGCGATTCGGCAAGGCAACAAGACAGGTTTCGCATCCCGAGTTATCGAGCAAACTATCCGCGATTCGTTCTCAGTCATGACGGAAGGAGGTACCGAGAGGTTGACGAACGACAGAACGAGAAAAAAGAGAGCAACGTGATCCGTCAGACGCGTTTTCCAGCGGATTCGTTCAGCCGTAGGTCGGGCGTGTATCGAGGAGCGAACGACAGAAAGTCTGTCGCGCGAAGTAGACCAAGCGGGAAGAGAAAAAGAAGGAAGGTCGTGGCACACGACGACACGTGGTCATTGTGTACCGTTTGCAATATTCCGGCGAGCGTATAGGTATCCGGAACAACGCAGAGGGGAGCCGACAGAAAAAGAGGAGTGTTCCGGTTAGCCAAACACGAGTCAGCTTGCCGATGGATATGGCAGCTGTCGTTTCTTCAGTTGCTCTTCCACGGCTTCATCTCGATACTCGCCAGCGGTGTCATCGTCACTGTTCTACCTGTGCGAACGAATCGAGCGAACAGGTGTTGTCGCACGGTGTCCAAGCTGGGATACGAGATTTCTCGTGATAGCAGGCACGCGGCTCCAGAACCGAGGCAGTTCCGCGGTGTCGTCGATCGATCGAGGGACCACCGCGAGCGTTCCTCGCGCGCATTCTTAGTGACCGAAAGTGTTCGTCGGCTGTGCTCGTGATACGGTGTGCCTCGGTGATTCAGTTGTCACGAGGAAGTAGGTTAGAAGAGAAGAGCAGCGAAGTGTTCGATAGTGGAAGATAGAGTTTGATCGTTTCGTCTGTCGGTGATTTATGGTTTCGCTGAAAATGAAGAGCACGGCCATTGGTTCCCCGCGACCGATCTTCAGGTCCTGCGGCACCCTTCTTCTGATTCTGGCGCTGCTCGTAGAGGTGAGTAGGATGACGATGCTGGTTAATGGTATGAATCTAGGACACGCTGAAATGCCATTCTGCGACAGAGTACGCGCGTGCTCGGGACTATGACACTCGAGACCTCGTCTACGGTTACCTACTCTTGAATCTCTAACGTTTCGGTCTCTTTGCTGGCCGTGTGTCGCGTCCAAGGAAAGTCCGTGCTTTTCGACTTTTATCTAATTTCGGTGCGGTATCCTGCATGGCAACATCGGCCGATAGGTGGCTCGTGAGATTGTTTAGATGGGATATTGAGATTAATAATCAGCTTCCGCAGGTATGGAAATATGGTCAAGGTTGGAGGAGAGTCGTAACGAGATCGAGGTGTCGAGATAGGATTTTATAAAAGTCGAAATTGGTAGCTGTGCGCGGGAAAGGAATTGCAGATTTTCTTCTTACAAAATGCAAGCGTCTTCTCGTTTGTACTCCTCTTTGGTACATCTTATAGACAAGTTTGTTAGTATCGGAATAATGCTTTCGTATTTTATGCGAGGCAAATTTGGAAGAAGCCGCTATTAAAAGGATTGTTGTAAATAAATTTAGAATCACAATAGTACCCACTTCGCGTAGCGCTGTAATATATCTCGAATGGAGCGTGGACTATCGTAAGTTTCTTCTCCTTTTTCCCCATGATTATTGACTTCCAGTCACCCTTTAAAATTTAAACGATGCTCCGTTATTATCGTTTTAGTGCCGAAGCTCTAACAATTAACATGATTTCCTGCATTAACAGATGTCTCTATTAGAAACCTATAACAGTTCAACCCAAGTTTATACTTTCATGCCTCATAATGTGAAAGTTAAAGTTTACTTAACATTAAGGTACAAGCTAGTATAGTCACTTTATATGTATATATAATTACTTCAACTTTGCATTATGAATATGTATTTCCACTTTGGTAATACGTGGATCGATTAGTCACACACGTTACTCACTTCTGAAATATCGCAGAGAATGACGAAGATGAATTTCGGAAACTTTCATTCATCTCCTTTCAGACGTTTCTCACTATCTCATTACATGTTACACAAATATCAAAAAAAAAGTACTGCCCCAGAAGCCGCAACGTAAAGTGGCACTCCATCTTCTTACGTCACTCTCTTTCAAAAAAATGGAACACATTATCCCAAATACAGCACCGCCTTGGTTGACTAATGAATCCGATTTCTCAGGAGAAATGATTAACAATAAACTCTTTCCAAATATTGACAAGCTACACTGAAAATAAGTACAATCATCTTTTTCATAAGTGTAATAATTTCAAGGCATGGAAATGCGATTGCGAGTACAGCATCGGTGAATCCGACACTCCAGATAATTAAGACCGCAGATTATCAGTTAATCGGGCTCCACTCTGCTCACAAAGTGCATAACTGTGAACCATTGGTCGGCCCAAAATGCACGGGCAAATATTTAATTCCAATTGAACTTTCTAATCTAAAATCTGATCAAAGTTTATTAAGCCGCGATTGAAGTACAATCAAGCGCACCACATAAACCGTCCACGAACCCCGCTAATATCGCCACGATGTCTGTAATCATCAGCGAAGCACATCTGAAACCGGAAATTAAACCTTCATCCTGCTTTTTCGCCGTTTCTCCTCTATTCGGTGCAACGGCGTAGCACAAAAAGCGCCGGCGAACACAAATATCATACAGTTCCGTCCGATCGTATTCGTATCGATCATTCTTTCGCCCAAGCAGTTCCCTAGCTCAGCTGGAGATTACTCGAGGCTCGTGGCAGATCTCGCTGGTCGAATCGTGTTCCGAGACGTGGTCAGCGAATTGGTGAAGGGGAACACACCTTCGATATCTAGTCTTCTTTTGCTCGGCCGATTTGTGTCCGCGAGTTGCGAAACTCCGACTGGCTTTCCCATCGTGAGAGAGAACGACACCACGAGCACCGGGCACTGTCCATTGATCCCTGAATCCGAGAGGTCCGCTGGACCAGGTGAGCTTATCCGAACGGCGATCTAAACGTTCCGTCTTGACACGCTGGATATCCGTCCGCCGGAATGTTTCATTTCGTTGGTATTGCGGATGGGGAAATTCCCGTCGTAATATCGTTTATCCTCTGGATTTCGTCGGGGATTTTTTTTAATCGAACGTTTCGCATGCGGATTCGTGGATCGCAAATGTTGAATCGAGCTGAACGTTGTTCTATTTTTCGGTCGTAGTGCAATTTGCGTTTGATATTTCTCTTGGTATTATCTGCTGATCTGTAATGCGTTCGATGGTGGGGTTTGGTTTTCAAATGGACGGGCTGGATTGTATAACTCTTGTGTCGGCAACCGGGTAACCGGGTACCCATTTCTGTATTTCCTTTAATAATTTTTGCATATTCCTGGCAAGATATCGCAAAAGCACTCCGGATCCCCATTTCTTGGACAGTTTTACGGTCAATTCACGTTTTGTGAAAAAACTGTAGGCAAAATATTTTAAGTAACTAAGCTTCAAACTTATTGACCATTGTGGTTGCCCACGCAAGGGTTAAAAGGTGAATGTAAGGTCTTTCTTTTTATGGGACGAGAATTCGTTTGCAGATAATAATTAGACCTTTCTGTTTCCTATGTGATGAATATTCGGGCATCGAGGAGGCCGGGTGTATTCTTATGGATGGAATATTATTTATAGATATGGCAAAGTATTTTAGTTGCATTTTATTTCGCTTTGGCTATGGGAGAGCTATGGTAGAGCAGTTTGAAAGCACCTCTATTTTAAATAATAGAACTTTTGTGCCCTTTGGAACAATATTCGATACCTTTTTGATAAACCGTTCTGCATAAAACGATATGCCACGGTATTGTTTAAATTATATATTTTACTGAAACACAGTATTAAGGCACTGTCCCTTTGGTCTGTCGAATTTCTCGTATTTAATTTGTTTGCTAATGAATTGGTAAAGTCTGTGATATTTCTGAATGCAGTATTCTTGTTAATTTGAATACTTCCGGCGTCACGGAGTATGAGTGTTACGTATGCTAAATTATATGATCGGTTTTAATTTTCCTCTGTTCCAACGAAGGTTGCCAGTTTTATTTCAATCTGTCCGTACAGATGCAACTGACGATAAAATGTAATAGCATGGTGAAATGGTATCTACAATTTCTTTTCTGTTTGGAACGCAGTGATGTTAAAATACAGCGCAGTGATAATTTACTGTACAGTGTGAACGACGAAACTTAATTAGCTTAGATAATTCGCTTGTTAGTGGGTTGATATGGTTTAATGAGAGCTTCCAAATGATTATAGTAAATTGTCAACTATTTTTTTCGAAATTTTCAGAGCCGCTTTCTGGTTCATATAAAAAGTTTATTATAATTATGTTAAAGATCTAATTAAAAGATGTTATTCTAAATAAAAAAAATTGTCGATCGATCCCCGAACTACAGAATAATCTGAGCTGATCGTCTTTTGTAGTTGACGTTGTATAATATTTGTTTGTAAGTTAGTAGCTCAAATGGGAGAAGTGGGAAAAGTAGGTTTGGTTGAGAAACAGTGATTAGAAAAGTCTGCAACTGCAACAGAACAGGTTTATCAGAAGCGAGCGAAAGCAATGGGCAGAGGAGATTAGCTTGAAAAATTTTCAACAGATGAACCTTTTTATTATAATATGTGCCAAAGTATTAATAAAATTGTTCGTAATATCATACTAGTGGATGGAAAGGCGAAATATTTCCATGGGTGGATTAGTATAATTGAACATAAATTAAAATACAATTTCGGGTTATGATTTTCCCCTGATTTCCAATAGATATCTTGTCTCCCTTCAACGTGTAATTACATCGTCGATTATGAAAAAATAGAAATTTGCTTAGCATCGAGTAACCTTGAGTAATATTGTAGTGTTTCATAACTCTTCAAGATTTAATCTTTGTGCACGATTGTGCAGAGTCTAGAACATTATACAGTGAATACCAGGATACCAATACGGATTAATCTTGCGCATAGATATTAGAATATCAAATATTTCAATACATCTTTCTTCATTTAAAACAATTTGCGTACATTGAAATGCATTTACGATTAAAACATTCTGCGAAAAATGATAAAATCGATTTCTGATTTGCTGGCGATAAATTGTTTTTCACTTCGTCGAATATTACCTAAGCAATAACTTAGTAATTACGTTTCAGGACGATACTCTTGAAACCTTTCACAAAACTTATTCTTCGTAATTATCTTCTTATAGTAAAAAAAACATCGTTGCACCGTGCCACAGAAATGAGGAAAGAAAGTACGCTTGAAAACAATTCTCGTCTGCCGCTAATTAAAAAGTACCACGCAATTGTACAATTTTCTTCCAATAAAGTAAACTATCAAGCATGAAGAATTGCTGGATGCATCGCGGTTTATCGACCAAAGGAAAGTTCCCCCTGGCGAAAGTGAGTCGCTACGAATTCAGCGAGACTCGTAGCAAATAAAATTTCATCGCGCCAGGATGGGCGACGCCCATTTCAATTGTTCTCAAGTATTGTTTAACGTCTTCGAATATTCCCATTCAAAGGATCGCCGCTGAAACGTGGTGCTGGTGGAAACTAGTAGGTTATTTATGTATGCTGGTACACAGTAAGTAGGCTAAGTGAAAGTGAATAAAGCAAAGATCGGTATAAAAACAATGCAAAAGCGGACTCTAGGCTATGGACACAGGTTGAAGGGCAGAAGAAAAATCATGGAATTTTTATCGGTTTCACTACGTTTCAAAGTGCACATTTAGTAGAAATAAAAACCAAGATATACATACATGGCAATATTTTTCTTCTGTGATTTTTCAAGTGATTCAGTTTGTTGCTCATCGGAGGCTGGTTTTTCGTAACGCTTCCGATTTTATCCGAGTTCCGAATTTGATTGGCTTTAGCCTCGTTATTTCACAAACATTTTTTCAAACATATTGTATTTTATGAAATATTTGGCCTCCTTTTAGAGATATTTAGCGATTTTTAATTTTCAGTGGATACAAATGTGGACGGAATTCTCTGATATTGAAATGAAAATTTCTCAAATGTGGATGTTCGTTGTAAAAATGCCGGAGAGCAGTAAAAATCCGATTACTATGATAATATAAAGTAAAATAGGTTTTAATCCAAACGGGCGGACCACTGAATTCTGCACAGCGGTCTGGCAAACAAGGCGCAATTTTAATTATCTCGACCGCGCGATACAGCAAATAAAGTAACAAAATAAAACAGCCATCTGTTTCAATTTGTTGCAACGCGTTGGTTCCGTAGTGGAGCGGGTATTTAGTATTTATATCTCCCTTGTTTTTTTTACGTTTGTGCAGTTGGGATTATTAAAGGTGATTATTTTCACGATTGAGATAAATATGCGTCGATCATAAAATTATATTTTCGTAGAAAACTTTTTATATCGTTTTACTTCGAACGATTTAAATCGTTTCTGACATTTCCAATTATCTTCATCATATATATTTGCGAAAGCGTGACGGTAACTCAAATTTCTGTACGAAAAGCCACATGATTGTGCTTTTATCAGATTCCTGTACTTTATGTCGATTTCAAATTTTAAACAAAAATTCTTCTGCTTTCCTGCTTCATCGAGTTTGAACATCAAATGCAATAGCATTAAGAAAAAATTGAAATGCCGTTAGTCCATCTCGTTTTTTATTTATAAGTGGGCAAAACGATAATTACTGTGTAGTTAATAATTATCCGCAATGTGAAGTTGCAATGTTTTAGTGAAGTGCAGAAAAGAATCGAATGATTATATTACTTATTTTCCAGGTTCTGTTCCAACGCAATATCCCATAGCCATAACTATAGCAATTTGTATTTGCGGTTTTGTAATATTAAATTGGTTTGGCATAATTGTACCTCGTCGAACTACATTTTTCACTTCCAGCAGCACATTACTAAATTATTTTTCTGTGATTTGATTTTCAAAGAAGTCATGAAAACGACTGAATAGGAACGGACGTTGGATTTTATCAGCTAATGACACAAAATTACATGTTACTCTTATTCAAAAAATATTCGAATGGCTATTATATCGCGCAGCCAATTTTCTAGCATATACTTTTCCTGTAGACATACTTCTGTTATTCTGTTTTGTCAAGTAAAGCAATGGATTAGGTATAACGAGGAAGAGAGAAACGTCTTATATTCTGTCGGATAGAAAACGGAACATTTTTCGCATGGAAGTAAATAATTGAATCGGCGAGTTGAAGAACAATACAAGTCCAAGGACGTCATTTTGAGGTATTTTAGAAATTGCAGCATTTGTTTCGCGCATCACGAACGTCACTGATTCTATAGCCCGTTTTAATTTAAATATTATTAAAGTTTTCGATCAATGATGAAAATAAATTCATTGGATTAGTACCGATTTTTAACTCAAGCTATTCATTACTTGTGAAACTAATCCAATAACAGAGTAATTAAAAAGAAAACATTTGACGAATGCAAAAATTGTTTCTTGGAAGGTGATTATAGAAGTAAATTTATTTCGGCATTTATTTCAAAGAATTGCTCATCACCTTGTTGACCAGCAGGAGTCTTCCAAGAATAAACTTGGTAGACTGTTGATTCTTCGTTTGGAATGTATTTCCTTAACTTGGTCAGATTACAAATTTTTCGACGAATCTGTTCTTGCACTCATCAAGCTAAAGAGACTATCTGGAATGAATTGTTCAGGCTTAGGGTATATGTACGTAATACGTACATACACTTCGTCTCAACGTGCAGTTCTAAGCATTTCACATTGAGTTAGAAGATTGTCTGGAAATGTTTAACTTTGGACTTGAACTGTTCTTCAACTCGCCAATTCAATTGTATCGAATGGAAAAGTGTTAGAGTGTATTGCAGTTGCATCGCTGCACTTGAAAAGACGTCACGTTGCAGGAAGGCATACCTAACTGAACCATATACTTTCTCTCGGAATAACTTCCTGTATCCTCGCTTCAGAAGAGAGCTATGGCATTCAGATTTGTAGAACGATGCGAGACAATTCGAGCAACGAATAATATTTCTTTCTTTCCGAATGCCAGATAGATCAAGATGTTCCGCTGTTTTCATTCACGTTTTCTGTTTTTGCAATGGAATAAAAGATGCACCGGATGTTCACTTCCTTTATCCACAGCGTCGACACAACAGCGACTGCGAAATTCGCGTTCGTGGTTGAATCTTCAAAACTTCCGATGTCCTTTGCCAGAATTAGTGGAACTTCCGGTTTGCCCGACTGCGTTCGAAACAAATTTCATTTACTGAATGCGGAAACAACAGCTTCGATGGTTCGATTGAGGCGAATTAATTATTTAATTAAATTAATTATCGATAAGATGAATTCATTGCCCAATAATTGTTTGGATGAAAGTTATCTTTGTACATTGTGCTGTTTGCTGTTTGAGTAGGTGGTTCGCCATTTGATGGCACACTATTGTTTACCGTCTAGTTGGAAAATGAAGGTACCGTTGTGAATCAATTTTCTTTAGAACTATTGAGAAATTATACATACTCTTAAATGATAGTAATTGTACATAGTACGGTGTTTCGGATAATTTTGCATAACTCAACGAACATATTTCAAATCGTTGTCATGCGACATTAAACGTATAAAAATATACTTTGCAATAAAAAAAAGGTATCACTATTCATCAATTATTTCATTTACGATCAAACCTTAAATGATTGCCAATTTTAAAGTACACCTTTCCATAAAAATTGTGCGCAAAGAATAAATCAAGAGCACGTGTGTCATTTCCACGGAAACTAGATATTCCAGAACGATATTTCTGCCGCCAGGGCAACGTTTTGCAGAAGCGGACAGCAGGATAATCGATACAAAAGCGATTCGACTCGTGCCCGCGAGCTAGCGCGGGAATTGTTCGCGGTATTTTCACTAGACATGGTGGGATTGAGAGAAAGCCGTGACATTATTGGCCCAGAATTCGGGGCTCATGACCGCTTGCTAAATTAAGCACTTACTACTAAGAGCCTGTTCGTCGAATGGATCGCGAAATAACTGACGTCGTCGGCTTCAAGCCGAGCACGTTACGTTACGCTTACGACGAGTTACACGTTGCTACGTGGGCGTTTCGGTGGTTAACGTACCGCGAAAATCCTGTGTCAGAACTATGTTCTCCACTAATGTGAACGCTAACCCTTCTTTCAAACTGTTCGACCCTCGTCAATGTAAAAATAAAACTGTTCTCCCGGCGGGAAAATTCGATTTACCACAGTTGTAGGAAATTACCTGTTTCGGTAAACACGTGGCCAGAATTTTTTCATTCGACTTGGTTTTGCCCCTCTTGTCCGAGAGATTTGACAAATATTTTTCATTCACGATAAATTCAAATTGTAGAAAATTGTCTGCCATTTGTTTTGTAGAGAATTATTGGAAAACCATCCGTTTTGTTCATCTCGTTGGTAGGATTTATTCTGGCTCGGTTTTGTTCCCCTTTCCATAAAGATTTTGCAAATATTTTTCACTCACAAAAACTTAAAATGCTTGCCAAATTGCAAGTTTCTTCTTGCATGTTTTTCTTGCAAAGGATTTTTCGAAAATCCTTTGTTACCTTCCAACGGTAAAGGATAAAGATCTATTACTTGCACAGCATAAGTTTGAAGAAAAGCTTTCATACAGCTTCGAATTAAGGGATATTCTCTCTAATTCGATCCTTTTTATGTTCGATTGACTGCAAATCATATTCGCGAACAATTTTCTTCTCTCAATTCATGGATTGAAACGTTGCTTTGTAAGTGTATTCTGTTCGTCGAAATGTCTCGGAAAAACGTGGATAGTTTCTATTCATAGTAGGTGGATACAATTCTTCCCTGTTTATAATTTTAACCTGTTTTCCAAAGATTTTCTGAAGAATCTCTATTTATACATTTATACGGTGTGCTTTTTTGGTACGAAAAAATTCCGATTTATTTTACGTTTAATGGGGTTAAAGAGAACTAAAGAGACAGGCATCAATAGCCCGAGGGCATTGGTTTTCCACCAATGCGAACCCTTTCCCTGTTTGTGGGTAATTCGACCCTCGACGAGGTAAAAATAAGCACGAGCTTTTAATGGAAAGATACAGTTTACCGTAAACGACGTTCAAGTGGAATTTTTTCCCTCTTTTTTTTGTACACCGTTGGTCACGAAAGTAACTGCCCGCGTTGGTCGTCCGGTAAATATATGATAAAAACTGCATATCTGTAAAAGTCTAAACATATTTTTAACAAACGTTATTTATTGATTATTATTAGCTAAATGCCACGAAAATGTACAGAATAAAATAAATAAATTATTCGTGATGTACTATCTTGGCGCAGCGATGTAAAAAAGTGGTAAGTCGAACTAAAATTTGTTAACGGGCTCGTAAAATGTTTAACAAACGTTAAAGTAATCGAACAACCGATGCTCCGATTTAGCTTGGTATATTATCGCCTCGGAATTCTAACGATGTTGTTGATTGCATTGCGTGTAACGAGCCTGCATGTGCCAAGCAATCAGTTTGCATTTACTGTAACGACAATGCGTGTGCGCTGTGCTCTTTACTCATTGGTTCGCGTGTCGCGTAAAAGTTTGCGACCTACCAGGATGGTGACCTAGAAATTCACACGAATGTGAACTCGACATTCGTCCGCCATGTAAGAGCAAAATGTGTTACTCTTTGAAATTCTTCAATTGATCTACTTTTGTATCCCAGCTGACATAATTGAAATTTTTCCGCTATCAGGTTATCCACTTTTGCAAGAAGAATTATTTCCTATATTCGAGTCCACAAAGTTTTTGTATCCCAGCCCAGTGATCGAAATATTTCTGCAATTGCATTTCGAAACAACAAATATTTCATACACTCAAGTGCAACAATTTGAAATGCTACTTTAAAAAGCTGAAATTGTAATTCTGATTTAAAGCGACTATTCCGGACTGGCTGTACCCACATTTCTAAATTTTATGCATTTGCACAGATCTTGGAGTTAACGCGGAGATACAAGATCTTGAAATGTATACGTGCATATATGTAGAAACCGGAAAAATCGGGAAACTGTGTCTACTCTTAATGCAGCGATAACTTATTTCATCTTAAATAAGAGAAACAACGTTTTCACAGTTTTGAGCACTCACTGGAATCTTTTCCACTTTCCCAGAAACTGTTAAAATCTGACTTAAGCAAGGAGCAGACGCTACTTTTTATGGAAAAATGTGAAAACACTATCTATAGATAAAATAGGCAACACCGAATTGTGAAACTTGATTGTTTAGATGCTCCGCTTGTGCACGTGGTGTAACTGGACGGTGTTTAAGGTTGCGTTCGCAGGTACAAATTAGGATTCTGTATTCTTGGGCGTGATTTTAACTGGATTATGTTATAAAAAACAATTTATTGTATAATTATTGGGAAATTCAGAACTTCTAATCGTTTTTACATGTTTAAGCTAAAACCTCTTGGTTTCCAGGTGTTTGACCTTTTCACACCTGTGCGTATGAAATTCGGAAGAGAAATTGTTAATAGGCATGTTGTGACATTTAGAACTGATGGTCAGCTGAAGGAAAGTTGTCCCAATAGAATAGTGAAGGCCAGCGCGAGGTTGTGTAAGACTTTGCTCCTCGGAGATTTTACTTTAGACAGTTAAAGTGAATGATCTATGCATCAATAAATGTTATGAATCTGCAGTAACTGTCTAAACGACTATCGGTAAAATTTCGCAGGGTGTGAAAATGCAACAAGCCACTCTACTGTAAGAATTTATTGCGCAATATTTCGAAGGAACAATCGTAGAAATAAAAATTTCAACAACAATAACTTTCGCCGTTTAAATGCTGAAGTCATCATAACTTTTACTTCTCGATACATAAATCTTCAGTGAATATTAAATAAATCGGGAAAACCAATCGAAAAGTTTGGAATTATCAGGCATTTCAAACTATGTACAAATGTATATAGAAACCTATTCTATAGTATAGTATATAGAACTATTCTTACGGCTTATCGCAATCAGTCTGTATAAATGAATCGACAACAAGTCATTCAGCATTTGTACGACTAAGTCAGTTTACATACACGAGGTTCGTATTGTCGTATAGTTATCTAATGATTAAAATTGAAAAATTAATATACGCCAGCAACAAATACTCTTAGTAAGTTGAATAATGTTCAAGATTATGGAGGATGGAGCATTTCTTCACAATGCTCTGACAGAGATTAAGTGTCTCTGATATTGTTCTCTCGCGAAGGGCGGAGAGCACACGTGACTTTTACCTTTTGAGCCCAGCATGTGTTGTATATTCAGTTATTCATAGATTTTTGGATGACCCTTTTGACTATTCAAGGGTACATATTAGATATTACAAAGTCGAATGCTAATTGTCACGTTTCATAGAAACGCTTTATATTCCTGTGGACCTATAAATCATTATTGCGTACAATGTGCAGGTTGCAAACCAGCAGGCAGGTGCTTTTATTTCATTGCTCTGACCGCAAATACTATTTAGTGTCTAATACAAACGTATATGAGTACTATTCTTTCCGGTACCCAATTGTGCAACAAAAAAATATAGAAACACGTCGAGAATATCGATTTCCAATTCCCCGACATCAGCCACCCATATACTTTTTATAATTCATCACGCGCCATATCAAAGCGCCACAAATTTTGCACTAAAAATCATACAAGTAAGCTAACAGGTCGCAGTGCGCAATATGCCGATATTAAAAACTGTTTGTATTAGCACCCGATTCAACAATCAGTCAAAATGTCGGGCTTCAAGTGTTTTTAATGAAATGTCTACTTTAAATTTCATCTAATGTTTTCCAAAGACATTGTGACGTTTTTTTATTGTTATAGATAATATATACGATCAATTTTATTAAGCTCTTGTTTCCTCTCCTTTCATTTTTTTCTGAGTCACATATGGAGGGGTCAGAAGCCAATCGGTATAGGTCGACCTTTCCCTGAACATGAGTTTCCTAGTTCAAAAACGTCTTTATTGTTAAAATTTTCAGTTGATAAATCAATTAAATCACTATTTTTATACACAAGCAATAAATGACGGTAAGAACATTGCCATCTTTTTCCAAGTAATTTGTAATAACCTTGTTTATCTCGGTTTGAATGCTAACGGACTTACACTGATTGGCTTTTGAAGGCTCCATATGAGGTATCCTAATATATCAGAAGCAATCGTTTTGACAGGTTGGCAAATCTGGTTTTAAAAACGTTCTTATTGTTGTAGATATATATATATATATATATATATATATATATATACATAATATATACATAATATATATATACATGTATATGATAATACATTTCTATTTTAAGTATACAAGCCATCTCTTGTTGTCACTGATAGGTTTAGTATGTAGCGTTATTCCTTTGTTTCATATTCCTTTGCCTTGTAAGTCGTCTCCCGTCCTTTGTAGGATCCACCAGCGTATAAAAGTTTATGTAACTTTAGAGTTAATATAATATTAAGTAATCGTAAATGCTTTTCCTAATACTTATCACGCGTTCTGATTATCTCTCAAAACGCCATGGAGCAAGTACAAAAAGAATTCTATTCTATAATCCCCTATCGGCATATCAAACAATCAAATCTCTTACATATACAATGCCAAATGCATGTTAGCGTCAGCATATTTTTAAAGAAAGGAATATGGCTGTTTGACGGAATACTATTCATTTAGGGTATAATTTATATTAGGGTCTTAGGTTACGGGTGTTCGGTGAGGTTGTTGTGAGGATATGCAATCCGGGCGGCAGACGATGGCTGGTGGCTCGTCGCCACTCAGCTATCGGATGTCCTAGGATTGACTAATTTATGGCAGGTCTAGAGATTGTATGAATGGGTCCAAACATCCTGTTGGCGGGCGATAACTGCTGATTACATTGGGTCTTTCAGTTATCGAGTGTCGAAGGGTGTACTGTTTAAAAAAGGAGAGAGAATGATCAGAATGGACAAGCGGCCCGACGCCGTATTGTTAATGAATAGGGACTCTGTTCCTCTAGGATCTGGCCACGGAGTGGGGAAGGCAATGCCTTCTGGTAAGAGGACTGTGATGAACCCCATAGCACTTACCCCAGAACCTTGGAGCTTTACGGTCGCCTTTTTAACCCCGGTAGTTCAAAGTTATAAAATAAATCTAACATGCATATACAAAAGGACTAACAATAAGTCGAGCTAGCAATAACAAAAAGAAAACGGAAGGGAAAAAGACGAGCCAAGCACCGGAACTGAGGATGGACAACACCGAGCTAGCTGGTTCGTGCTCGAAAATGCGTGCAAGGGCAAGTGCAGAGGCTGCACGTGCTTGTCTGTCGCCCGTTTCTCCGGTACGAGACTCTCTCATCCGGATGTGGGCTTGGAGTACATCCTGGCCTAGGCAGGGAGGATGCGGCCGCGTGCACAACGAAAATAGAGCAGACGGGAGAAATAAATCAGCGAGACGCACGGTATATACGCCCAGTGATCTCGTGCGTACCGCGCGTCCCTGCGCGATGAGAGATCGGGCTATGTGATATGAATAATTTTGGACAAAAACGTCCGGGAGTCTCGAGACCCTGGCAAGCCTGATCGAGGGGCCGTGCGATGCTCGAAAGGCAGGAAGGAAAATTTTAATTGATTCGCCGGAATCGCATGCCGCGCGCGTTCTCGTCGACGCGAGTCGAATTTTTGTCCGCGCTATTATTGCGTTCGAGAATTCTTTCGATATCGCCCGATGCTAACGACTCGAAGCTGTCGTTTTGGATTCGTCGATGGTACTGCTGGTGTCGTGCCTTTGCCATTCCGTGGTTGGAAAAATTGTGACTGGCGCAGTTAAGTTTACACCTTGGGCAGATTTGTTGGTGTATATGTATTGGAGTTCTTTTGAAACGTAAGGTCGGGTCTATTGTTCCGGCTCTTATAATTCGTGGCCTCAGTGATAATATACTCTCTCGCGTGTAAGTCGTAGGACGCGTAATATAATTTTGTAAAAATTATTGGATTTGTTAATATATTTAATAGGGAAGAGTCATTACATGTTACACAATTAGTCCGGGTGCGTCAAGTGACGTTGTTAATAAGTTAAATGAACATATACGTATACCCAACTGTTAAACTTTTTAATCAATCTCTAATGATTAAAATAAATTCTTTGGGTTTGTATTGCTTTTCAACTCAAGCCCCATTTCAGTTTCGAAACTGAACAAATAAGGCAGTAGCCAAAAAAATGGTTTATGTATTACCCTGGGTGAATCATAATTGAAGGTGAAATTATTGATTGAAAAGTGATTATTAAAATAAAAACAGAATGGGATTACAAAAAAATAGTCATCCCCCTGTTGATCAGAATTCGTCTCCCAGCAACATATTTTTCAATAAAATGTTGCTTCGCTGGTGTTATACGTTATTAACTTGATCACGTTTCAAATTTTCCAATAAATCTGTTTTTGCACTCATTAAGCTAAAGAGACTGGCTGAAATGTGAGTACAGGGTATATGCTTCTTGTACACTGCTCTTGGTCTCAACGTAAATGTCTAAGCATTTTGCATTAAGTTTTGAGATCGCTTGAAAGTGGCCAGTTTTGGACTTGTACTTTAACTACCGATTCAATTAACCGAATACATGGTTGACCCGGTAATTAACTAATTCAAGGTTTCGAATACTCCGCGCGATACATGTAAACTTGCCATTTATGAAACGTACAAATCACAAGCAGACTGTTTTTTTCGGCACGTCGGCATTGTCACAGATGACTCAAATATGTATATCGGTCAACACAGTCTACTTTGGGACTAAGTTCAATTCGTCAAGCGTAATGTATCTTCGCTTCTGCTAACTCGACACCCCGCATTTTCTAGATTAAACTTTCTCTATTAATAGCGAATGCAAAACAATTTCCCATCAGTTTTGAAAGGGGTCTACAAAAACTATTAAATGATGTAACAATAAACATTCCATTGGAATCACGAAATGAAAATGGCACGAACTTATTAGTCAACCTAATAAACAGTTCAGTCAGTATAAACAGGAAGTGTTTTTTGGCAATGAAGGAATGTATATTTTGATTAGCAGACACCTTAATGATCCAAATAGCAATGTAGGACAGGCTTTTTCAGGCTATTATATATATATATATGTAATACTTACGGTTTCTTGAAATGTACTGGGTTCTTGATGATTTTATGTGTATTGTCTCACACGTAAAGTGTTTGGAGGATGTTTATGAAGCTTATTTGTAGTCAATACAGGAAAGTTATAGCGTCCCAAGGGTCTGAGTTCGATATTGGTACTTCCCTGTAAGATTGCATAAATGAAAGTTACGTTATATACTTTCAGAGTGTGCTGCAAATGTATAAGATTGGCTTCTCAAAAAAGCATTTTTGTAGTGATGAGAGACAGGCCAGTAAAATACTCTCCACATCTATAATATACAGGGTGAAGCATTTAAAACAGACCACCTGAATATGTAACTCGGTTGCTATTGGTGATAGAAGAAAATGTGTCAGATGAAACTGGCTTGGTTCGGAGGGTGGCATAATGTCATGTTAATAGTTTTTAGAATTATTCAGGTGATCTGTTTGACATGCCTAACCCTGTATATGTACTAAAGTTTATACGTGTGCTCATAATATGACATATAGACTTAGAAATATACAATATAGATAAAGTATAATTCTATTAACTACAATGTGCATTCTATTTGTTCTTGAAGCTTAACTATTGACAAAATATATTTCAAATGTTGGAAATTCTTCATTCAGTCGTTCCGTGTGATGCGCAAATATTCATGAGATGCCCTAAATTGTACGGTCCAATTAGAAAAAGGAATAGCTGCATTTTAAAGCTTTTTTCCACCTTTATTTGAAGGAGAGCTACAATCTGACCCAGATACTAAAAATAATACAAAGGCTTTGGGTACATTTTACAGTTTACAGCCATCCAATGAGACGTCCTGCGCGAGATTAATATTTTTCCTTGTTGAAACCTGGCCCTTTCTTATTTCCGCGTCAAGCACTAGTATTGCACGAAATCTCTTATTCCTAGAATTTTTACCCACAGCATACTGCAATACGATCTAGATACATGGCACACTAAAGATTGCAACTGTTCTGAAACAGCATCGAACGTATAAAACCAATGACTGAAAACGACAGAAATATTTTTCTCATTCGCTCTGTATCTTTTGGGCCGATACTTGAATCGAAAAGATTGCTAATTTTTCAATTAAAGTTCGCGAAGTTGTTATAGCAGCATCAGTTCGATTAAAATTGTACACGATTCTTTATTACATACTATACTCAGCAACTGGAACACATGGGCGGAACCGCTGGTATTATTGGGTTGCGCAAAGTTTGTAGATATTTTGTTTCTGATGCAATCACGTTTCATTTACAAGTATGTAGTTCTTGTTCTCTGGTTGTAACATTTTTCTCGGCGAAAGAATATATTACGAGTATTATAAAACGGAGCGAAAAGAGAAAGCGGCTAGTCATTATGATTTTCATGGTTCAAGCGACTTGTCGAAAGTGTAGTACGTTTTTGTGCAAGATACACTGTTATTTGAAGAAACTTTTCTTTCGGTCATGATAATTAACGAAGTTTTACTAGAGGGAATCGTGTGTCTAGAATGCCAGTACCAAATTCCACTTTTACCTCTGGTCAGTATGTACTATATGGAGGGCACAGAAGCCAATCAGTGTAAGTCCAACTTTCCTGAACATGAGTTTCTTAGTTAAAAAAACCTCTTTATTATTAAAAGCATCAGTTGATAAAACAATTAAGTCACTATTTTCATACGTAAGCAATGGATTACAGTACGAACATTATCATACTTTTCCAAGTAATTTGTAAAAATGACTTACCTTATTTATCTCGGGTTGTATGCTAATGGACTGACACTGGACTGACATGGCTTTTCAGCCCTCCATATGTTCCCATATTAATTTCTCATCAATTTTAAACGCACAAATATACTTGATTGAACAAATACTTTGAGAAGCGATTTTGTTCTTTTTCTTACATTCAGACAATTTTGTAGTGTGTTTGGTAGAAATTAATTCTGTATTCAGAGTCTTATGTTTGTAATTGTTATAATAATCGTGGTAAACAGGTTAAGTGTTCATCAATAATTTGAGCTATCAGCTTGTATGGTTTTAAGTGTAATCTTTTTGGTTTTCGACAATTTTATTAGATTTCTGTAACAATTAAACTATCAATCCGGTTTGCTTCGATACACTCATTGAAATGAGTCACTAGAAACTACAGCTGAATCGTGATCTTCTCTCCGCAACTTTCCCTTACCAGGAACGTTCCCGTAACAGCAATATTTCGTTTTATTACACGAGGAATTATTGACCATCGTTTCTGTCCTATGTTTTAATTATTACGCAACTTACTACTGGTTTCCGTTATTCGGACGAGTTACAAAATTTTACTTTCATCCTTAACACATACATTCGTTTTTATGCTTTCCACCATGTATGTGAACAAATCAAGTGAGCGGGAAGGAAAGTTTCAATACACCCGTAAATACTATAGCAGGTACAGACGATGACACAACTTTTAACAGTACACAATTTTATATAATTTTGTTTTTATCATATGAATCAATTTATTTTGTTCTGGACTGAGAGTTTCTTTTTAACAAATGGAGTTGATTATCAATTTGTATGCACTGCGTGACTCACTATGGTACAAGCTGATTTGTCAAAAATTTCGCCAGGTTTAAATTTGGTATGCATTGAAATAGTTACTCCTGCCGTAAGAAGGACTGTGGTATACATATATACACTGTAACATTTCGAACACAATCAGTTCCCATTCTAAAGTTCTGCAATTCTACTGACCAGAATACAATGTCAAACAACTGTAGAACATAATTGAAGGTACAATATTGAACCTACGCCTTTTTTTACTTTCAATAAATACAACGCGGATATTGAAGCTGTCTCACTTTTTTAAGAAGTAGTGATCAATAGAGTGGAAGAGAATTTATTATAATTAACAACAAACGACGAATCATCGTCAAGTTCGCCTCTTGTATTTTCTACAACTCCTGGTACTTTGTCTGGTTTCACTCTACTATATAACCACATATCGTCTTTCCAAGGTCTAATACCTACATCTTCAAGTTTTGCAACTCTAGTCAGCAGCCCTTGTAACATTTGTTGCTAACCATATTTATAGTTTGGTAAATAGCGATCTGAGTTTGCTCCTTCTTGCAACAAGCGAAAGGTCAGATTGTTCTTTACAACATGGAATATATAATAAAAATTTGTTGGTTCAAATCCTGCAATCAGTATCATTCCTAAACTGCAAAAAGTAAAAACAACTCATGTGGCGTCTTTTAATTAAAAAAAAAAATATACAAATGCCATTATACTCATACTATGAAGGCTCCATCATATTATATTTAACAGCAGACTTTACAATTACGAACATTTTCTTCTACATGTTTTATAAGCCATTTCTGAGTGAAAATAACAAATGCAATGAAGATGGAAAAGCAAATTTACACAGCGTTCAAATTATCCTCATCGTTCACACTAGATTTACGAATGCTGTTTGCACACCTATTTATACCGACACCTGTCATATTAACCCTTGGGTGAGCAACCAAAATGGTCGATAAGTTTGAAGCTTAGTTACTTAAAATATTTTTAATGTATCCAAAGAATGGAAATCCGGAGTGGAGTGCGGTATCTTGTCCGAACATACAAAAATGATTAATGAAAACGTAGAAATGGGTACCCGGGTACTCGGTTGCCCACACAAGGGTTAACGAGTGTCCGTACAAACGCGCGTTTTTTTTAAAAAAACATTAATTCGCTTATGTAATTAATTAAATTATTCAATATTAATATTCCTTTATTAATTTGAACTCTTAATGAAAATGAACTCTTAACATCGGCATACAAATTTCATTAGAAGCACATGTCACCTGTAACCGGTCAGTATCTCGTTTGACTATCTACTGACCTGACTATCTTACTGACCTGACAAGCCCAAAAATATATACCGCAATAATCAACCGTTAACCCTACACAATAACAAAAGTTCTATTATAAAATACCATCACGTATATACATTCAGGGTGTCCCCTTTGCGAGATGCATTCCACAAACAAAAAGCGAAAGAAGCTAGTTTAAGAGCGGGATAGGGGCCGTTTAAATGCGGATACGGTAATGCACGCGTGAGAAAAGGAACGGGCCCGTTCGGAGAACCAGCCGGTTACTTTTCTTTTGCTCCCAATGACGTCAGAATTCTGGGATCCTTTCGTTGCACGTGGTGCATCCAACTGCATCATTTGTATTTTTATCCCGCGCGATTTAATCTACGGTAGCGAACGGAACATCGCGGAAGCTCGCGATGAAAATTGGACGGATTTCCGCGCGTGGGATCGTTCCCAAGAAATTTGAACTTTTGACACGAGTTGCGTAATGCAGTCGTGGATGTTGAATGAAATAATATTTATAAACAGTAAATGGTACATAAATAGATAAACGTAGAGGCATCGTTCCTTTAGATTAGAGTATTTTCAATTACTTATAACTTTTCAATTGAACTGATCGGAATACATAATTTTGTCTAATGTAAACTTGCCGATCAGCCCATCTCACCGATTCGGATGATTTTTTAATATGTTGTCAGGATGAAGATTTGAAACAATTTTTTTCCTTTTGCGTCAATGGCGGGCTCGTATAGTTTTCGAGATATTCGCGAAAAACTGCTGCTACTATTATATGTAGGTAATTTTGCCTATACGCGCAAGCCCTTGGCTCCCATTAGATGCGTCAGCATGGGATCGCCGCTTATCCATTCTTTCTATAAAACCATCAGACGAATCTTTATAACGAGTGAACTCATCGAAAGGGTGCCTCATAGGAATGACCTAGAAGGGTACATTGTATATCATATCTCTAAATAAGCGAAAAAAAAGTATCCGATATAAGCGTTTAAATATAAAAGTTTATCCCCCACCACGGGGTGGAAGGGTTATACTTCTTGAGACATTCACAAGTTCGCTTGCCTATAATGTAACGTATCACATTTTAAAATATTTTACATTATTCAATAAGTGGAGTATAATGCATTGTGAACAGGAAACATGGTCCAATTATTATACATATAGTGTTTAGTATTATTTGAACACTTATTTTAACAATGTGCTAGTAGCGAATATCTCGAAAACTAAAAGGGTCCGACATTTTCCTAAGAGGAAAAAGTTATTTGAAATGTCGATTTCTACAACACATTCAAAAATCCTCCAAATCGGTGAAGGGGCTAACCTGCAAGTCCACCCAATCTTTGTTGTTAATCAATATCAAGTTTTATATCTCTAGTGACAATTCACTTTTTTTTTCTCAAGAATTGTGTATTATGTAGCTAGAAAATTAGAATGAAAAACTGTACCGAATCGTTTTGATTTATTAAATTCTCGTGTTATTACACTCGTTTCAAGCATTTTTATTCCTGTTAATTTCAAATTTGATATTTTTACATCCCCTCGTGTGAACGATGGCAACTTGAAATGTTTGTTAGCATTTTCGGAAGCGCCGTAGTGACGTACATAATGACGTGTTAAACTCGCAGATGACACCGTAGGTTTTTGAGTGTGAGAAAATGCCATTTGGTTTAGTCGCTTTCACGATTGTCTTCGTTTTTGTTCAAGTCCAGCAAGAAACGACTGTCGTAATCCGTTCTTTCTGTGGACGACGAGGCAAAAACGTGTGAGATGTTGATTCTGATGATCGTAAAATTCTTCTTAAATTGTACAATTATAAAACTCTTCGGCAACAGGTTTCGCTGAAGGCGAAGAGTTTTATTTTCGTTGTTGTTTCACGTCAACCATAATTCTTATTGCAAAAAGTGTTCAATGGTACGATGTTTTAATCATTCTATGCGTGCAAATAATTTGGGGCAATTATGGAATATAAAAATAAATATATTAGTACGTAAGTACTTTGTAATTATTGTTGCACCTTATAGTAGAGTTCGATACTGATTAGATTTATTAAACTTTTGTCTCCATTTGCGCAGTCCAATGATACTAGGTACGGCATATGTTAACTTTAATTACGTTATGGTATCGGTATAGAAAATCGGTCTTTGCGTTATTTAATTTTATGAAACAGGAAAGGTACATAATGATCAGTAGTTTTTAAAGGAGAAGCATTGATTATTGTTGAAAATAAGTCCGAGAAAGAAGGAGGTATTATCGACCAGAAAGGAACTGTCATTAGAGTTGAAGACCGGTCGTCCACCATCATTTACTACACGTAATGACTTAAATATGCGTAATTCAATATTAAATGTAATTGCGAACCTTTCTAATACTCTTGACGTCAATTGACGTCAGAGCGTACATATCGCCCGTCACGCGTCAAGAATTTAAGATTGTTTAAATTCTTACAGTTCAAATATTTATTGCAATTTAAGACAGGATATTGAAGACCCTATTTCAGTTTGGCTGCACAAATATGTGACGTGTACGGTGTAATAATAATATGTGGAAACGTAATAGTGCTATGTGTATGTATAATTGTGTCCGAAAGTAATAATAATTGGAAATAATATTCTATTTGTAAGATTCCAATGAGAAAGGGTACATAATTTTTAAGGGAAGACCAATTTGAATTAGGAAATTAATTCTTTTTTTCTTTTTGGTATTTAAGTTTCGTTCGCCATCACCTTGGTTACAAAATACACTGTCCTTGAAACTCATTGTCAGTTCACGAAACTTCGTCACGAATTACGTTCACGTTTGTGTAAAACATTATGATAGTTATTGCCACGCAACACGAGAGTTTAATTTTTGCCACGGCCACTTTTCAGGTAGTTAGCGTAAATGAAATTTTATGTTTCGTATAAATGGATTTAAATTATTCATAATCTGCATGCCCGCCGTGTTATAATATTGTTGAAGTATTGAATTATACCGGAGCGTGCAAAGTGCCTTGGCATTAAATTAAATGGTTATTATTTTCTTCGTCGAATTAGAAATTTAAATCACGGTGGATGGTGTTAGGTGCAATACTATATTTCCATAATTAAAATTGCGTTCACATTTACCGGCTGTAACTTTCAAATCACCTTCAATTTTTTTCTTTATACCTTTTCCTCTTAAGAATTCTTTTTCCTTCTATTTAAATTGAACTGATTATCATTTCAGTATGTTTCTTATGCAATAAGGCAGTGCTGGATTATTAATGATTTTCAGTGCAAACTATTTGCAAAAATGTAATACAATACATAAATAAAGAAATATTTGTAACGAATTTTAAATTCAGCATTTTATTCGTAGTATGATAATCTTGAATCAATAAAATACAACACAAAAACAAATACAATTGAAACAAATAAATACCACATATTTAATCAAACAAATAATAAACTGATGATTGACTATTTTCTTATTATCATACATTTATTTTCTAACCAGACAGCGGTTAATGTTCTTTCGTATATTAATATATTTGAAAGTGAGCAAGATGTCTGCAATTTATCATCATATTCTGCATTCCTTTATCGCAACGAACAATTTATTCGCTTTTCAAGGGAGCTACCTCTCGCTAATCTACATCTGGCGTGTCGAAGAACGATTTTTATTGTGAAAGTCAGCACAATGGAGTCCTCGTAATCAATAGAACGTCACGCGTGAACTTTTCAATGTATTCGCCAGCGTTCCCATTAAAATTAAAAGTTTTTTACGATTCGATCGCAGAAGAACCGTTCTCCATCGTCTCCCCTCTCTCGAACAGTGTTCTCCAAGCAGTGCCTTGGAGTAGTTCCGTTACACTGTGCATAATCACACACCAGTTCGGCTCGCCAGACACCTAGAAAAGTGTTTTGCGTGGGTTCTCAAACAATCCGTATGACTAATGCAATGAACAACGAAGCGTAATTATGTTTCTCGAAGGAGTGTATGTATGTATTCCTAGGAAACGCAGATTCTTTGCACAGAGACTAGTTGGAAATATTGGTTGGTAGGTTTTATGGAAATTGCGTTCGAGATTTCGAATCGGATTTGGTACTCGATAGACGAGAAAGGTGTAGAGGTAATGGAAATAAGAAAATTGGCAAGGAACAGAATGAAGTTGTTTTCGATAAATTATGTATCCTTGGAATGCCTGTTTTTAAGAACGTGTGATTTATAATAGAAGAATAAAATAGTGTTCTTCTTGTTATTGTAGAGTCATTTGGAGAGTCTGCTTATTTGGTAAAAATATATTTGTAGCGTTTGAGTTTAATTGTTTTTGTAGTCAATGCTGGGCAAGCGAACAGTAACACATATCAGGCGCGCAGCGAAGCTACGAAAAATATTAATAAACTGTCGATATAATCGTTGATAAACGAGTTATACTTGCTGGAAGTATCTGCTTCTTTACAAATATACGTGCAAAAGAAATAACATCTATTGCACTTTTCGACCTAGGCATAGACTAATTACTAAAATAAAAAATTTATGAACGAAATGATAAATTATGTTGATAATAATAATTTACGCTTTCATGATTTTCTTTTACTAGAATCGCAAAGAATGGGCAAATACTTTAGAAATGACCTGACTCTTACAGATTTTATTGCAATTTTTATATTAACATTTAATTGACGCCATCTGGTACAGTTTAATGTTTGATTAATGCTATATCTTCAGTAAGGATGTAAGTAATAAGGAGAGACATTTAAAAAGACCATAGTATATAAGGTAATCTATGAAAAAGCTTGCAGGCACCGTAAGGTGCTGCGAGTGTTACAATATTTTAAATACGTGGAAGCGGTAAAATTCCACCATCTGTCAGCAAAAAGTTCCCCACTCAAATCCACCGAAAATCTACATAGTGGGACGCGTAATCACAGAGGCACAGGTAGCATTTAACAGGATTAGGAACATCCGTGCCTGAAATCGCGCACTGTAAATTATAAAAATAATCTCCTACAGGCGGCACCTTAATAAACGTGTATCAATTAAGAAGCGTACGCGCCCAGTTATGGCATAATAAAATTTAGGCAGACGTGAAGCAAACAGGCTGCTCCATCGTAAACATGGAATAGGCGTGTATTATTATGCGCACCTTTCGTTCGCATGATAATGTAAGGGAACATAAAGGAAGAGCAGAAAAAGAAACTAGGCGCGTCGAATAAACGACGCTGACACGATCTTTGATTAGGTGCACTGTGGACGAATGTAATTATTACTTCTATACTAGTTGGATTTTCCAAACGTGCCGGCGCGTACACGTTTAGCATATTCTCGATAGGTCTGGCGCATCCGGGATCATCAATTGACGATTCGTATGATTTATGCATTTAATTGCACTGTAATGGCTGTTTATTCGTTTAATAGCAGAAATAAATATACATTAAAACGTAGAACGTAATATTTCTAGGATGGACTTGTACATACTTGTCAGTATTATCGTATCTTGAAATTATAGAGAAATATATGAGTCGCTTGGTTGCCAAAGTGATTAATCCCAGCAAACAAGGAAAAGAGAGAATTGATAAAATCACATATGCGCATGGTTTTTGAAAATTTCTTATTAAATATATATTGAAACATACATTGTAGTTGTTAAATTCGAGCGGTTGATCTTGCGATCGTTCTGGCTTTGTTGGGCATCTGCACGAGGTGTGTACCGACTAAAATGTTGTTTCTAACTGCTCGAAGGATCGGCCGGAATCTACACCATATTCCGGCACTATGCGTAGCGAAGTAGAAGTAACGAGAGTGTTGTAGCGTGTTCTTTGGTTTTTTAGTAACTGCTTTATTTGACAAAATGTGTGCTTATATACATAAAATGATGCTCGGTCTGCAAGGCCTGCATACCTTCGCTGACGGTACCGAGCATATTTGGTTTGGGGGTTCCAACGCGGTTTATGATGCGGCAATTACTATTCAGATTCGATAGGCGCTGAAAACATGTGGTTTCTTTCTAGAATTGCTGCACCAGTCCAGCGACTAACTACCTCTACTTTAATGTGCCGGATGTCTCTGAATAGAATTCAAAGGTAGCCGTATTATAAACCCGTAGGCCGAAATCGCCGATTGCCGAAGTCCTAACAGTATGTAGTTGCAGATTTTATTCTATGTCTGGAATTTTCTCAATTATGATCGGGTCAATAATTTATTATTCAACTACCCCCCACAAAGTTTTATCGTTGAGTGGCATTGAACGTAATTATTAAGAAAATTTTATTTTAAATATAAAAAGTTAAGCACCAACCAAGTACTTTGGTAGTAGAATTTTAAAAAATTGTTAAAGTAGAGTTAGTCGCTTTGGCCCCTGAACGAATTACGAGAAAAAAACGTAAGAGCCTAATATGCATTTCTACAATGGTATAAAGTATTTGCTGACACCTATTTTTTAATGCAATTATATCTTAGAATTATGGGGGCACAAATAATGAAAAGGATATTTAAAATTAATCGAATAATCTACGTAATAGTCTTCGCAAGACGTATTAAATAGCATGAGAAGTCTGTCCAAGTGAATTTTTTTATGTAACTTCTATCAAGGAGCAAAATGAGAACGAACAATTGTTTAAGGTATATTGTTGTATTATAAAACATAAGAGGGTTTAATCGAAACAAGAATGAATGAATTCTTGATTATCCATATCTTGCTTTTCATACAATAATCAGGTGGAAAGAAATAGATAATTGTGGGATTGTATTAAATAAATAAAACAAAGGTGACAGATGAATAGCTTTAATTGTGTCTCAGAACGAAACATTATTATACTGCCGCAGAACTCAAACGCAACGATACAAAAAATCTCTTCGCAACGCTATACTCTGTCGATACTCTTTATACGTTATACTATTATACATATCACTGAACCGCCACCGAATTTCGTTTACGGAAATAACGTGGTTCGCGTCGCAAATCTTTCCAATAGTGTGCAAGGCCGCCTGGTCTATCCAGGTTGAATTTCTTCTGATCGAGAAGATGACCTAAATTGAGAACAATTAAAAAGAAACGATCTGCGACGCGAACCATATTATTTCCGTAAACGAAGTTTTGGTAGCGGTACAGTAATGGCATGGGCCGGCATTCGGCATTTGGAAAGGCCACCTTGGCCGTTCGTCGATACTCGTATGGATTCGAGTACTTGCGGATCATCTTGTACCATGCTTGTGTCGTTTTCCTTCCGATAAATTGCAATTTATTGCACGATAATGCGAGAATTCACGTTTCTGCCAGCACTAGGCAGTGGTTGCAAGGGAGACGAATCAGCACTCTCACTTCGCCATGGCGGCCCAGCGAGATCCCCAGGTATAAACCCAATGCAAAGTCTTCGGGGCCAACTTGTACGCAACGTGTACGCTAATTGGGCGCAGTTTCATACTGTGGCCGAATTGAAAACGGCGATATTGGAAGCCTGGAATCGCGTTACACCGCAACAGTGCAAAATTTAGCACAATCAATGACGAAGAGAATGAATTTATTAATAAGAAGTCGTGGAAAAGCAATAAATTATTGTTTTAAGTTATTATGTTTTAGTTAATTCAAGTTTTTCTTTTTCTGCAGGTGGATCATTTTGTTACGGTCAGAAATTGACGAAAATCAGATAAATGTTTATTGGACAAAAATCAGGCACTACGTTAATATGAAATTTTGTACATATACTCCACAGTGCCTAGGCTACACGTTGAATAAGTTTCAGTGTTATGGCCAAAAATCCAAGTGCATCTGTATTTCTCTTACACACTGTACATCATGCACTCTATATACGTATTCTTATACTCTTATTTTCGCACAAACGCACATCTTTCACCCTTCCAAATTATCTCGCCTAAAGATGCCTCTATCGCTCTGGTCCGAGAATCTCTCATTGTCAGTCGCACTTGAAATCATTTTCCACGTTCTCACGCCAGTTTCAAGCCCACATAATTGTTCAAATAAGCAGGGAACTGTTTGCTTGGAAGTGAATTGAATTAAGTCGCACAGCCGAAGGGGCAAGTACGCATATAGCGTACCTTTAATTACGCAAAACTAAAAGTTGCACGATCGAACGCGCCTTCGCGGGACAGACTAGAATGCGCAGCGCGAGCATATTTCGCCAAAACGTGTTTGAAAACTGCTCGTTTCTTGCATCGCGCTGTTCCTTTTCCGATTAATCGTGTCACGGTTTCGACACCGATTACATTTTACGCTCAAGAGCTTCGCTATGGCTAGTTGGAGTTAGATCTGTTTTTTTCCTTTCTGTCTCTTTTACAATGAGTCCTTTATCATGTGCCGATAATAATTTTTAGTTATTATACTATTGTGCTGCTATTCGTGGAAGTTCGGAATGAATTGTTTTCTATTGAAACAATTGACCATGATTGCCGTGGAAGTACCTACCTTGCAGCCTGCAAAGCAAATTGAACCGTGCAAAAATCTTTCCACTCGATGCGTGGAGATTAATAATGATTAATAATTCATTTATTCGAGTTTTATTACGCTTAAACTAGTGTTGTAAACTGTCGGGCGTGGAAATAGTTAAAATCCTACAAGTTGCTTTTAATATTAAGTGAAATGAATAATATTGGGAAAGAGGTTGAATTTTTTAAAGAACCTTCCGCGTGCATGTCCTAACCCTTATGTCAATAACCGAAATGTATAACGTTGTTCAATATCTTGGCCTGATGCCCACTTTCAGAATTCGCATAATAAACGCATTTTTTCGCGAGTAAATCTTAGTTTTACTAATTTATACACATTGTGGTCTTCGTAACGAGAGAACATGAGCTTCGACCGGGTTCGAAACGTTGCTCTAAACGTTTAAACGTTACAGGTCTCGTCGCGTCCCTAACAATTAGATTATTACCGCCATGGAAGGTTGAGCGAGCGGTCCTCGGGCCCCGGTCAGGCCCAGGCCTCCGGGATTACCGAGGGCAAGGTAATAGTACCAAGTGCGTGTCTGTTGTGGGCCTGTTGTTTAGACATTGATTATATAGTTGTGTAAATACTCTTATTTACTCAATAACAAACGGTGTACCCCATATTTCGACAAGTGGGCACCCAGGTACTCCTGTTGTTGTGCAACGACTGTGCGAAGTTTGAATCAAAAGTTTGGTTTAAGAAGGAAAACAACAATATGGAAAAGATTTTTCACTTCTAAAAGGTTCAAATTCCGACGATCCGGGCGGTTTTTCAAACATTTTCACTGGAAAGTAAAAAGTTTGCACAAAGTGTGTTCAGGTGGGCAAGCGGGTACCCGGTTATTGACATAGTGGTTGAATAAACAACCAAACGGACAACGTAATTAATATGAAGTAATTGAAATTAATTATTTTTTTTGTTTAATTGAATTGATTAATTGAAAAAAATTATTCTTTGCCGAAAAACATTCATAAAACGAATATAACGTTACACGAAATAGCAGCAACATTATTCACTTTGGTGATTCTGTTTGAAAGGTTTGTTGCAAATATTAATATGTCTGAAAATTGATGGGGTTCTCGATAGTTTTGTCATTTCAATGTGCAATTTAGTTTCATACACAACGAAGATTAACAGCCTTACATTGATCAGGAATCTTTCCATGATTATTTACATCACTGTTCAACGATATTTTAATAACAGGTACCTTTAATAACCACGATGATTTACGAGGTGTATTCCGTAATGATACGAATATTATTTTCAAACATCATATACGTTTCGTAATTACAAAAGAACTTACAGTATACCAAAATCAATTGGTTGTAAGCCTCGTAATTTGCATGGTTACACATTTAATCAACTTCAAATTCAAACTATTTCGAAGAATTTTTCTTGCTGCAATTACACATATGTGTGCATATATATTAGTAGTCTGCTATATTTATATGTTAGAAATTATACTTTAAGAGTATGCAGGGTAGATCTTTCCCGGACAGTTCTGGGGTAAAGACTGAGCGGTCAATCACAGTTCATTTACCAAAAGGCATAACCTTCCCCACTCCGTGGCCAGATCCTCCAGGAGCAGAGTCCCTATACCTTGGTAATACGGCGACAGGCCGATTGCCATGTTTGGTCTTTCACTCCACATTCAAATAAACACTCCTTCGACACCAGATGGTTGGAAGACCCAATGCGGTCGCCAGCCATCGTCGGCCAACAGGATGTTCAGTCTCATTCATTCATTCTTAAAAACCTCTTGTAAACAGTCAATCCTTGGACATTCGATAGTTGAATAGCGTCGGGCCACCAGCCATCGTCTGTCGTCCAGATTGCCCATTTCTAAGACACTCTCCAACCGTACGCAGGCTAAGCCCCTATCATAAATTCTTCCCCAAATGAATAGCACTTCGCCACTCGATCCTTTTCTTTTTGTTAAAAATGCACTGTCGCTAACACGGCCAGACTGACCTGCTTCGCGCTCTCGAGAAGCATCCACAACCAATGCACTTCAGACCACCCAAACTGTTTGCATTTTACCTTTTTCACCCAAGTACCATTTACAGTCTTTCATAATTTCACACAACCCAATCATACAGTCGTATTTCAACGAATCACGCACAAGATGATCGTTCTCCCGGCTCCATACACACTTGTTGTATTACAAAATACAACCCAGCATCTTCCATTGAGACGTAACCTCCGCAACCCTGTGATACAAACACTATGTTGCCGTTACTCTCAATCATGCTGCAATCATCTCAGACGGCCCACAAAAGCTCGCCTCACATTTCAGCAACCGTGACACCACAAAGTGACACGCAGCAATGGACCGTACCACCCACAGGTGTACTCCAAACCCAGATAGCATTACAAAATACTACTGTAACAGCATAATATGCCCAAATATTGTTCAATCACAATGAACAATATTCCACATACATCTAGTATTACAAAATACTACTGTAACAGCACGATGTCCTCAAGTATTGTTCAATCACAATGAACAATATTCCACACACAGCTAGTATTACAAAATACTACTGTAACTGCACGATGTCCTCAAGTATTGTTCAATCACAATGAACAATACTCACCAGCGTTCTGCCAAAATAAGTGCTGTACATAAACAACAAGTTAAACAATTTTTGTTTTTTTTTTTGTTTTTAGGTCACATACACAGAATATATTTGACCAGGCAAACAAAAACAATATAGGCAATCTTGCGATAAAATATTTTAATTATTTGAACCCGCTAACACGGTTCATTCCGGACTCCTATTGTCCTCGCTTTCTGACAGTTCACCCGACAGCTCACCATCCCAACAGCGCAAGCGATCCTTGGGTGCCACTTGAGGTCTACCAGATTTTCCTATAATTTCGTAACGGTCGTTCATTAAAATTTCGGAAATGACAAATGGACCTTCGTATTTCTTTTCTAGTTTAGCGTTACACGTAGTGGCTGGTTTGATAAAAACCGTATCACCTTGTTCGAACACAACATTTGTTTGTCGCTTTTTATAAAATCTATTATCCTGCTTTGCGGCATTTTCCAGCAGACGTTTAAACGCGACTTCCCTGTCCTGATTCAAATTAATGTCCTCGTCTGGACTTGGCAAATCTGCCTCCACGTGTACTGCGTTACCTGCACTACGTTCAATACCGAACAATAACCGATGCGGTGAGAAACCCGTACTACTCTGCACCGTAGTATTCAACGACTCTTGTACTTTACTAATTTTGCTCGGCCATTCTGAAATTTTTGATAATTCCGCTGTTAACAAATTTGTGACTGTACATTCTGCGGATATCGGAATTTTGATGAAACCCCGACGCCATATCAAGGATAGTAAAATATTTTCCTTTATCGTTATTTTATTTACTGCGCGGTAGTCTACGCACAGTCTATCATCGCCATTTGCTGTAGCAACTAAAATGATTGGACTTGAGAATGGCGTGACACTATCGCGTATAATGCCATTCTCCAGTAAATCGCTAATTATTAGCCTAACTTTTTCCCTTTGTGAAAACGATAACCGATATGGTTGATACCTGACCATCTTGCTTTCTTTTAAAACGATGTTCAACTCACCGGTGTTCACGGGTCATACTTTGTTACCTGCCGTGAACATGTGGTCGTAGCGCCCCCAATAACGCCCTCAAGGGTTGACCAACCTCAGGTGACAGCTCCTCGGCCAGGTTACATTGCGGCTTGGCAGGAAGGTTGCACCCCGACTTCGCAGGTAGAGGCGATGATCCCGTTGAAAAATACATTAGCTTCCTCTCGCCGTTAACCTTCTGGCGAATCCGTCCTTCGTCTTTTCGGGCAGTCGAACTTCACATGACCCACATCACCGCACGCGAAACACCGATTACTATTTTCCTTGTCTTTATGTTTATCATTGTTCGTGTGATTGCGTTCGTCTTGTTTACGCGAAACATGATAAGACTTTTTATCGGTTTCGCGGTCGCGTTTCCCTAATTTGAATTGGGCAATTCCCGTCTTTAGTGACGCGGTCGTCTGATAGTTGGAATTTACCAACGATTGCCGCACTGTTGGATCGGTAACATGACCTATCACTAAACGTATTAGTTCCTCGGGTTTAAAATTAATACCCGTTTGATTGTAATAATTCAATTTGTTGCGCACATATTCCGAGGAGGATCTCGCGTTGTCACTCGTATATGTTACGGCGCGAACTAATAACTCGCAGAGCCTATCTCCCGAATCGAATTCCGCGCACAAATCTTCCCGGAATTTCTGCCATGTCCTCGGACGACCCTGCCACGACGCGTACCATGTCTTGGCTGCTCCCGCCAACGCATGAGTCGCCAAATTCAACCGCTGAGTATATGGCAACGACTCCGTAGCCTTTTCCACGATATCACACCATTTCTCCGCGTTGTCTCCGATATCCGTGCCTCCGAATTCCGGTATCGCCTCCGCTACATGCGCCGGTATCGAAGTAGAAGCTCTCGGCTCGCGATTCATAGTAGCTTCCATGAACTTCATAAAAAGCGATTCGAATGTCGGCGCACTTGACTCACTTGATACACTGTTATGTTCTTCCATCTTCAGGCGTTAATTCTCTAACACAGTAAACCAACTATGCTAGTATCCCACTTCTGATGTTAGAAATTATACTTTAAGAGTATGCAGGGTAGATCTTTCCCGGACAGTTCTGGGGTAAAGACTGAGCGGTCAATCACAGTTCATTTACCAAAAGGCATAACCTTCCCCACTCCGTGGCCAGATCCTCCAGGAGCAGAGTCCCTATACCTTGGTAATACGGCGACAGGCCGATTGCCATGTTTGGTCTTTCACTCCACATTCAAATAAACACTCCTTCGACACCAGATGGTTGGAAGACCCAATGCGGTCGCCAGCCATCGTCGGCCAACAGGATGTTCAGTCTCATTCATTCATTCTTAAAAACCTCTTGTAAACAGTCAATCCTTGGACATTCGATAGTTGAATAGCGTCGGGCCACCAGCCATCGTCTGTCGTCCAGATTGCCCATTTCTAAGACACTCTCCAACCGTACGCAGGCTAAGCCCCTATCATAAATTCTTCCCCAAATGAATAGCACTTCGCCACTCGATCCTTTTCTTTTTGTTAAAAATGCACTGTCGCTAAC